>OX465540.1:7656902-8978563 GCA_950022985.1 Udea ferrugalis | reverse complement strand
TAACTTCAACATCGTATTTAATTTGAAAACTTTTTGACTCCATTCTGATGTTATTCTTCTTGTGAATGGAGGAAAACAAAATTTCCTTCATTTCGTAAATTGGTCCACCAAGAAGGTCAGATGTCTAGAGTAAATGAAGAGTTTCCATCCTCTTCCACAGAAATCAATTGCGTCTTTAGAGGTCTTCTCACTATTTTTGTTTTCTCCTAACGTAATTTGTCAGAAAATCTTATTAAACCATAGATTTCAGAAGCATTACCTTAGGGTTGTTTCCGTCAAAACCGCAAGATGATTTCCTTAACGTATCCAAGTCCTGCGGCGTCCTGTTGGGTTTGTTGATCAGCTCGAGGAGTGGCTTACAACCCTGGATGGTCACGCAATCTCCTTGGCCTCCAGCGGCGGTTTGACATTCTGCAATTCATAGAAAAACCATTTAAATATCAGGACTTTAAGAATCGATTAAGCAAACCATACTAAGCATGCGCTTTTCTCCTGGCCACCTCCTAGGGCGCCCTTAGGGTGTTACTTTAAGAATAGGGTTGAGTCTACAGTCCAGCAAAGCTGTCATACCTGTCAGCGCCTAAAGATGCAGTCAACTAGTCTGCTCATTAAGTTAAGCTTGTGGTGTGGACCGCTTTAAGAAAAGCAGTCATCGCATCCTAAAAGAACCGCCTAACGTGCACGGGGAAGCACTGAGAAGCCCGATGAATACATCACTAAATTTAGGTCGGGATGGTCATTGCCGATCACAACTGAAGAATGAAGAATGTTTTAACAGTAATCTTGTGCACCGCCTTAATTTCTCTGTCTTACCATGTGGTTGACTAGTAGAGAATGCCTCCTGGCATTAAGTCCGCCATTTGTACTTTTTTTTTACGTGCAATAAAGAATAAATAAATAACTGAGGCAAGAGCACTTTTTCTGGCTATCTCATCAGCACCAGACCACACATCCATCACACTACCCATGCTGTGATATACATAGCTGAGGTTTACCGAAAAGTGAAGATGTTGGCGTTTGGAGGCTTGCTGTATTAATAATATCAGTGAGCAAAATCAGGTTATGTCAGCTGACTAATACAGGGACAATCCATCGGGTAATTAACTTTAATGTTTCCTCTACAATTAAATTGTTTCGAATTCGTTAATCCATGTAAGTTTAATTTATGCTAAAATATATTAATTTATTCATTTATTTTAGCTTTTTCCTTGTCCCTGATAGGTTTTTTGAAACACGGGATTTGCAGATAAATTAATGTAAACTGAAGAAATACAAACCTAGCAATCCTTTGTTATGGAGAAAATATATTATGTTCATAGTAATACATAGTAGATAATAATATACAAACATAATGTGACTAATATAAAACAAAGTCGCTTTCTCTGTCCCTATGTGTGCTTAAATCTTAAAAACTAAGCAACGGATTTTGATGCGGTTTTTAATGGATAGAATGATAAAAGAATAAGGTTTATTATTATGTTAAATAGAATCCCGTTGCACCCATGCGAAGCCGGGCCGGGTCGCTAGTTGAAGATAAAAACATGAATTAGGAAGTCAATTCATATTTGCACTAGATATTTTGTCATTTTGAGATATTGTTTATTTCGAAATGATTTGTATAGAAGTTTATACAATTTCATTTATACTTAAGTTCCTATCTGTTATATCGTGTTATTATCAAGGAACTTTTATCATTCAACACTTGTGCACGAGTGTATAATTGAAAGGGTTTTAATAAAAATAATAACCGAGTTCCACGGGGGCGAAGCCGCGGGCAGAAAGCTGGTATACAATAAACATGCAACATTAATTTGTTGATGTCACAATTTTAAAGATGTGTAATACTAGGGACTTCCCAGCAACAATACAAGGTTATACCGTTACATACCTAGCCGTAAACATGTAGAAGACAAAGAATATCTTGACGAGAATCAGGAACCGGTTTTGTCGCAAATGTTAACATCAGTGATCGAAAGATGCATTGTGACGTTTTTAATAGACGTGTTTATTGATTTACATAGTTAATGGTCGAACTTACTGACCCGATATATTAGAAATCAATACTGCCTTTATGTCTGTCACTCTGCATGTAAAATGTTTTTTCCTTTAGTTTATTAATCTAATGTTGCTTCCCATATTTTTGTCTACTACTACTAACTTTAACTGAGGAGAGGGACCGTTGCAAGAGCTAGGGGGAGATCTTCACCTAGCAGTAGGATCTAGGTAGTTAAAGAAGTGAAACTTCGAGATGAGGCGATAAAACAGTCTTTTAAAACTTTTTTTAAAACCAACAGTTTTGATCCTGACTAGGTGGGAGTTGCAGTTATAGTTTTTGTCAATACGGCATCGAGACCTCTTTGAGCATTTTTCTAGTTTCGGATTTCGTCTTCCACGCCCACTTGAAAAAAACATCCTGTATATTGGCGTTTGTAATTCCTGTTCACGCAGTTAATTCATCATGCGTGAACCTATTTTATCTTTCCATATATCAATGACTTTAGTCATAGTTAACGTTTAAAAAAAAACATACGCAATATTTAATTTTCGTTCACGTTTATCCTCATTTAGTCCAACATTTGTTGCTCAATCTTTGAACTTTGAAACTAAAAACTTGAACGATACAAATCTATTAACGTCACTTTAGCTTTTTTGAATAAAAACTAGATAAGGAAATCGAAAAAATTAAGCCTCTTATGAAAATTCATCATCATCATAATCAATAGCCCGCATCCACCCAAACCTCGGTAATAATATTCCTTTACTGTGCCCAAACCCTGCGATCTTTATAGGGTCATACGTCCACCTGCCTCACTCTGTATTTGACTTCAAATGGTCTCCACAGATTGACATCATCAACGTCTGATGGACCCAAGGGCCATGTGACAAAAGACTGCTCTGGTCGAAACATTTATGAGACGCTGACGAACAGGCATGGTCGTCCCGTGCTTAATTGTAATTGTCTATTTAGGTTTAAGTAGTCTTATTGAAGTATATTCATCAGTCACCCATATTACACACAAAAGCTAGTTTGTTATTAGGATCTTGGAGTGTTTTTTTTTTAAGGTCCTAGTTTTTTTTTACAATTTACAAACATCGCAATTAACATCGTTTTTTTTGGAAATCGTTTCCGTTGGCAATTTTGACATAAGGAAAATAAACTAAACCAGTTTCAAGTGAGTGAACTCGGTTGTTGTGATATGGGCACGTGGAACACAGCACTGAAAGAAAACTTCTAACTTGAAACTTCATATTTCCACTTTTTGTTACTAGTTACTTATTAAGTGTCCTGTGAACTGGATGGTTTGTTACCTACAACAGAACTTTATTTATTCTTATCCAAATTATATTTTTTACGATTTTATGTTTTCTTTCGATATTCTTATCTAAAATATAGCTGTAGTATTTGTTTTACAAATTTTTCAACATGAGGAGGTGACCAAGATTCCTATCCCTAGCACATTTGAAAAATATTGTTATTGTCAACAATAATATTTTGCTCTAATCAAAGAAACCAGTTTTGAAACCAGACATGCATGCAAAGTATACAGGTATGTCGTCTAAACATTCCGGTTTTTTATTTACCTAGGTTACGCCCCTGGCAGCCGGCACACAGTATGTAACAGTACAGAGGCGTTCTCATCAACCTTTACATAGCTGACAGCTACCTTAAACTGCTGACGTAAGACCCATTTTGCAATGATTTTGTAAGGGTTGATGTGAATGCCTCTGTATATACCGAGTGACAATCCCGCCCTCCGGCAGAGATTTATCTCGCGATAAGACGTATCTGTAATGACCTTATGTCGCAAAATGGTCTATGGTCGCTGAAACCTCGAGCTATGCCAAATTAGTTCAAATTACCCAAGTGACATGACTCCTAAAAGTCCTGAGCGACCGTGAGCCTTCCGCCACCCCATGGCCCGGTAAAGCTGTGAAAATCATACCTTGGACTAACAGCTAGACAATAAAAAAAAGTCAGGTACACAGGTTTCTAACTTTATTGCATTATCATGCTCTATAAAGTACCTATTTTCTTCTTTACCAAAGTATTCCCGTAACTCATTCAATTAAGTGACAGTTGATAAACGATCAAACATCTTTAAGAGTAATTAACTTATTGCAGAAACAATTAACGGTAATGTGTTATGTTATGTATGATACACTAGATGTCTCGACTGACTTCTCTCAGTTAAAAGCTATTTGATAGAAAAAACGATGTTTGAAAAACCAGAAACATTTATTAGTTTGTACAGTCGGGGAATGAAAGGGTTGACCACCCTAAGATCTGTTTTTGCTTGCTCAATGAGGACATTTACAAGATCAAATGGTTCAACTGTCAATCGTGAAGGAACATACGTCTGATCTAATTTTAGTCTTTTCATTCCGCGACTTCACACAAAAAAAATAGACAATATTTAGGACGGTCAAAGTACAGCTGAGCTTCTTCCAGTAGACCAAGGTGACAGGATATGCGCTAAAATGTAATAATTGTTTCCTTTATTACTCAAAAATCTAAATGAGAGATTTATTTTTCTTTCAATGTTATTCAGTATAAATACTAGGGCACATAGCAGTGTCACGGGAAAATGTGCCCATGTTACTAACCGGTGAGACAGGCAACTTGATTAACGAAGGTTTTTATAAGGAAACATATGAGGAAAATGGTCCGTTGCGTAATTGTGTTCTAATGGGCAATTATTACATTATCAACGGTAGGTATTCCAGCCTACGGCGTATATTGTTGTCATGTTTATTCGAGGATCGACGACCTGTTCGGTGAAGTGGTCAAGAAGTTCGCAATTACACCGGAGGTCGCGGGTTCGATCTTTGCACAGTGCAAACGTTTTCATTTATGAATATGTCTGTTTGTATTGATCTGGGTGTTTTCTATGTAAAATGAGAATGGATTCACACAAATAATAGTATTTTAGTATGTTTATCCGTATGTTTGTCCAATGATGTTTAACCCATCAAATGCGAAGTGCGGGTATTTCAGACGCAATTGATAATCTATTGCTTATGAGCACGGATCCGTGCTCGGGTTTAAGAAAGGTTAACTAACAACTAACGATTATCACAATAATACGGTGACGAATATTTATAACCATATAATTCACATATAAACCCTCGTTAAGTACTTTTTGTTTCATCGGAATATGAAAAGTAAAGAATTTAAAAGAGTATTTCGCTTCAGAAAAGCCATCACACACAGTTGAATCCATTTCAATATAACTTTTTGCTTCCTGACTAGTTTTGAAAATGACGACTTACGTCGGTTTCATTTAACACCTTATATTTTGGCTCCCAGTTAATTTCGGGTACGTCCAAAGTATCCATCACAACTATACATAACCCTAAAGAAGAAAAAATATGAAAAACAACAAGTCAACATGAACTCTTAACGAATCAACCGGTCTTTGTATCCCTACATCTACCCCTTTTAAAGTTGTCGACACCAGTTCTGAGGTCGTTAACACGCATTTTTGCATTTCATTAGTGCAAAAATCACAAAATTATGTAAAAAAACAAAACACTTACGTCCATGAACCTGGAACGCCGCGCTTAACACCGATAACGTGAGTATGAAAAGCTTCATTTTGATATCACAGTACGCGTTGCCAATTGCACAGGTTACGAACTCTTTGGTACGTCCACCCCGCGCGACGGTCGGCGGAGCTATGGCGTGTTTGCGGACGGTAGGGTATATCTCGTGCGTTTGCGCATCTTTACTAATTGACGTTTGGATTAGGCTCGCGGCAAACTAGCTACTTTAGTGCGATTTGGACAATACATGCTTACGAACAGGCAGTCGCATTTCAAACGTAACAAACTTAAAGTTTTTTTGTTTTAAATAGGTACCGATGATTTGTTTCAGTGTGATAATGTCGGTCAGTTCAGAAAACGTCAGTTCAGCGTGCAAAAATTGTGTTAGTTCAAGAGTAGAGGGTTGCGTACAGAGTTTAATATGCTGATGCAATGGGCCAGGTGTCTTAAGCAGAAAAAAAAGAGATTTCGTTTGATTACAGTTACATCGACTGTAAGCCCAGATAAGACATGTAAGTTTGAAATATATTAAAGGACCATATAAAGAATCTTCTCTTTTGGTTATAGGAAACAAACTCTTCATTGGCTTCACTTGGCTTGATATCCGTGCAAATATTAAAATAATTTTAGCTAAATAAATCCTAAAACAAAATTCTACATTGCATTTATACTACTCACAAATAAACTGATGATATTCAGGAATTTCGTTCGCTATTTCTATCATGGGCCTCAACTTTTCATCATATAGGTAGTTGTATTTCTTTGTCAATCGTCTGTCGACGGCCTTAATGCCTTGTGTGGTGAGTCAGATTGTCAGTCGCCGACTTTAACTTAGAATGTTGCTATGTCTTTTCTTATAATACCTTTCCTGTAGTTGAATTTAGTTTCTCAGACGGGTTATTAATTTATTTTACACATTTAAAAAGCGGCCAAGTAGCATTGTTTTTTAAAACTGTAATGCCTGTTTTCCAAAGGCATTACAAAACTAACTAGATTTTGACTTTCAAACCACTTTTGGGTGGAAGTGTGCATATCATTCCATCATTATTTGGTATTAAACATCTTTTTTGCTATAGGATGATTTTGCAAATTTTTTTACATGCCAAATTTTTAGGTGCGACTTGGTATCAGGAAATGAATAGATTTACGTTAAAACATTATTATTTTAGTTTTTTGGGGTCAATCATGTTTTTAATTATTTAATTTACTTCATTCCAGCAGAGATATGCATGGGTTGAACTACAAGTGTAGAATTCATTTGTGCGCGTAGATAAGCCTATTCCTTTATTGAGATTTTGATACATTTAAAAAAATGAACTACTGCTTTATAAAAATATGATGAAGACGTACTGTAATTGTTCTATAAAACTGTATTTAAATACTGTATGTTTCCTGAAGAATAAATAAATAAATAAAACTTATTTTTAAAATTTGGCAATTACTTGCAAATGCACCCTGTATTGCACTTTTGTCAAATTAAACATCCTAAATAAAGTAGAATATCCTCGTAGTTACTTTTAAGTACTAGTTCATTAAGTTAAGTCAACAATTCAAGGTTTTTTTGTCAATACAATCAGGTTGGGACTGCAACTGGTCTAATCACCACATATGATTCATGTACGAAAGGAAAATAAATATGAAAACCCGAACCCGTTAAAACATTGTGTCATGGTCGAATAATGGTCCTCTCTTGGACCAGTACAATTTAGAAATTGAATGTGTTGTGTCAACATACTTGTAAACTTTCATTAAAACCCATTCAAAAGTTTTTACGTCGCTAGTTGCTAGTTTATAATATTACTAGGATGTATTTACAAAAAAAAGTATTTAGGTATGTTAATCCGGTGTCTAGTTACCCATTACACATGCATTTAGCTGCTTAGTTTGGGGCTAGATGGCGCTGTGGTTTCATCAACTAAATGATAAAGGCACAACCTAAATTGAAAAAAGAACCGATTTCAAATTATAAGTGACTTTCCTGCTTCCCTCCGACTAAGCTTAATGACTTATTGGGGACTAACGTTATTTGTGTTAGTCACGTTTATGTTTCAACAGGATAGTAATCAAACCCATTATTTCTTTTTGCGAAAATATTTTTATTGCAAAAGTTTAAAATACGAACCACGTTTAAATTGATACAATTTTTGACACAATTCATCCCATTCAACAGGGTGCGTATTGGTTGATATAACTTCATTTGATATATTTTCATTTCAATAACGTTCATGAGATATAATAAACGTTTGGTATAACAACTCTTCGAATAATTTTCTTCAACATAACGTTCATTTCATATAATGCATCAAATGATATAACGTCATTTAAGATAACAATCAGTACGCCTACCAACATTTAATATAAACCTTACTTAGTATAAAGCACATTTGATGTAATTTGGTTTAATCTAAATTGCATTGCATATAACCTTCATATGAAATAAATGTTATCTTCTACTATATAAAAATAAGTCGGGTTTTCCTTCCTGACGCTATAACTCCAGAACGCACCAACCGATTTCCACGGTTTTGTATTCGTTGGAAAGGTCTCAGGCACCCTGAGGTTTATAGCAAAGAAAATTCAGGTAAATTTCAACAGAAAAGCGGGAAAATCTTTTTTCACATACAGCTAAGTCCACGCGGACGAAGTCGCGGGCGGCTGCTAGTTTGTTATAAAAGCTAATTGGTATACTTGTCTGCCCTATACTCGAGTCGGGGCGAAACCGACACGGATAGATTAGGCTAGAAGGTTTAAGGCGAGAGCGAAGCGTAGCAAAGCTCCCGCCTTAAACCTTCGTGGTTATTTTTTTTTTAAACCCTAAAAACGACTTGCTTGATTTGCTTGCTGCTTGCGTTGAACCCGTACTTTTTATGATCTTTAACAATGTGTATTTATTTATGTGGGTACATATTTATAAACAATCTTAAGATTTATGACAATAAAGTTAATGGTATTTGATGGTTAGACCATTTATTTTTATATCAAATAAATGGTAGTTGTTTTGAATGGTATACCATGTAAGCTTTATATCAAACGTTTATTATATCAAACAATTTTATATCAGTTGTCCGTTAACGTTTCAAAATTATTTCATTTGAAATTATATGATTCGTTCATTATACGGAATGAATAATTATATCAAACGTTGGTATATCATACGACTGTATATGTTCTGAGTGATATACGATTTGTTGTTATATCATACATTACACACCCCAATTAAATAGTAATAATTACAAATACTGAATTAACTAGATATCGTGCTGTAAAACCAGAATCTAGTAAGAAAACTGAAAGAGCAGTGCCCTTAAATATGATGCTAAACAGCTAAGGGCGTATATTATTCCAAATCCACGACCTAAACTCCCAGACGTTAGTATAGACTCCAGGCAGACCCAACGTGCCGCAGTTGTGTGGGCCGAAGCTGACCACGCCCGCTAGCGACATCTGTGGGCCCTTCGTGTTCACCAGGGGCCCGCCGGAGTCGCCGTTGCAGGAGTCTTTGCCAGCCTCGCCGCCTGCGCAGATCTGGGTCTGACCGAGGGTAGGAGGCGTTCTCGTTGCATCGTATTGACCTTTGCATTGCTGTAAAAAAAAAACTAGGTGATACATCCGTACAGACAAAACCTCTACATTCGTGGAAAGTAAAGGAACGCTGTAGCATTGATTGATTGTCTTGTTACCTACTCGCAAATATCAAGAGCAATAAGAATGAAAGAGACAACTTGAGACTTGTGTGATTAGTTGTTTAAGTAGTTCTTTCTAAAGGGATGCTATACAGTTGGAGTATTTTAGAGTAAGGGGTTAAAGGTGCATTATTTGCAGCAAGTGTATCTAATGTTGAAGGCATGCTTATTTCGATTTATTGCTCTAAAATCAACCGACTGTTGACTTCCTGAGAGGGTAGTGGACAGGTTAACTTCTTTTAAAACCGTAATGAAAAGTGTCATTGGTGCCATCTCATCTCATCGATGATGATGATGATGACTCAACTTAGCGTTGTGTGAATGTAAAAGAAAAAGAATCTCATGATCGAATCGTTAGTGATTGTTGTTAGGTATTGGTAACTTACTGATATCCATTACTAATTAGTATACTAATCGGACCACGATTGCACAATGCAAACGTCGCGTGTTCACGAATTTGCTCGACTCGACATAGGCTCGATTCAGTCTCGAATCGGCCCAAATCAGTCCTGACACAGCGCCGTGAATCAGTCCCAACTCGGCTCGAATCAGTCCCGACTCAGCTCTCGCCTGCGACGCGACTTGCTGAATATTTCGTTAGTATTATTAAAACTCGCACCTCAACTCAACTTACCGGTATCTTGACCAACGGCAACACGACTGCTTGCTTATATCGACTGCGAGCGTGGGTCTCGTTCAGTCGTCCCCATCCGACAGCCACCAGTTTTGTTTCCTCCGTTGTGACTGTTACGTCCAATGATGGCAAACACAGCGGATGCACGAATCCTGGCGCTCCAATGACTCTCGACTTGGCTCAAATCAGTCCCGACTCGGCTTTCGACTGCGACTCGACTTGCTGAATGTTTCGTTAGTATTATCAAAAGTCACACTCAACTCAACTTACCGGTATCTTGACCAACGGCAACACCACTGCTTGCTTATACCGACTGCGAGCGTGGGTCTCGTTCAGTCGTCCCCATCCGACAGCCACCAGTTCGATTTCCTCCGTTGTTACCGTTACGTCCAATGGTGGCAAACACAGCGGACGCACGATTTCTGGCGCTCGAATCAGTCGCAACTCGGCTCGAATCAGTCCAGACTCGGCTTTCGACTGCGACGCGACTTGCTGAATGTTCGTTATTATTATTAAAAGTCGCACCTCGACTCAACTTACCGGTATCTTAACCAACGGCAACACGACTGCTTGCTTATATTGACTGCGAGTTCAGTCGTCCCCATCCGACAGCCACCAGTTCTATTTCCTCCGTTGTTACCGTTACGTCTAATGATGGCAAACACAGCGGATTCAGGAATCAGTCTCGACTTGGCTCAAATCAGTCCCGACTCGGCTCTCGACCGCGTCGCGACTTGCTGAATGTTTCGTTCGTATTATTAAAAGTCGTATGTACCTCGACTCAACTTACCGGTATCTTGACCAACGGCAACACGACTGCTTGCTTATATCGACTGCGAGCGTGGGTTTCGTTCAGTCGTCCCCATCCGACAGCCACCAGTTCTATGTCCTCCGTTGTTACCGTTACGTCTAATGATGGCAAACACAGCGGTCGCACGAATTCTACCGATTGACTTGCTGAATTTTTCGTTAGTATTATTAAAAGTCGCACCTCGACTCAACTTACCGGTATCTTGACCAACGGCAACACGACTGCTTGCTTATATCGACTGCGAGCGTGGGTCTCGTTCAGTCGTCCCCATCCTACAGCGACTAGTTCTATTTCCTCCGTTGTGACTGTTACGTCTAATGATGGCAAACACAGCGGACGCACGAATTCTGGCGCTTGAATCGGCTTGAATCAGTCCCGACTCGGCTTTCGACTGTGTCGTGACTTAATGCATGTTTAGTTAGTATTATTTAAAGGCGCACCTCAACTCAACTTACCGGTATCTTGACCAACGGCAACACGACTGCTTGCTTATATCGACTGCGAGCGTGGGTCTCGTTCAGTCGTCCCCATCCGACAGCGACCAGTTCTATTTCCTCCGTTGTTACTGTTACGTCTAATGATGGCAAACACAGCGGTCACACGAACTCTGGCGCTCGAATCAGTCTCGACTCGGCTCAAATCAGACCCGACTCGGCTCTCGACTGTGACGTGACTTAGTGCATGTTTAGTTAGTATTATTAAAAGTCGCACCTCGACTCAACTTACCGGTATCCTAACCAACGGCAACACGACTGCTTGCTTATATCGACTGCGAGCGTGGGTCTCGTTCAGTCGTCCCCATCCGACAGCAAGCAGTACTAAGTCATCCGTTGTTACCGTTACATCTGATGATGGGCAAACACACAGCGGTCGCACGAATTCTGGACCTCGAATCAGTCTCAACTCAGCTCGAATCAGTCCCGGCTCGGCTCTCGACTGCGACGCGACTTACAGTGCTTCGTGAGTATTATTAAAAGTCGCACCTCAACTCGACTTACCGGTATCTTGACCAACGGCAACACGACTGCTTGCTTATATCGACTGCGAGCGTGGGTCTCGTTCAGTCGTCCCCATCCGACAGCGACCAGTTCTATTTCCTCCGTTGTGACTGTTACGTCTGATGATGGCAAACACAGCGGTCGCACGAATTCTGGCGCTCGAATCAGTCTGGACTCGGCTCAAATCAGTCACGACTCGGCTTTCGACTGCGACGCGACTTAGGCCGAGCTCCACCAGAGCTGAGCGGAGATGTGCGGCGTCGAGCTGTGTTTTCAACAACCAATGGAATTGCGTTATTCACACATGGAGATGTGGAGATATGATTCTTTTGGTTGTTGAAAACACAGCTCGACGCCGCACATCTCCGCTCAGCTCTGGTGGAGTCTGGGCCTTACTAAATGTTTCCTTAATATTATTGAAAGTCTCTCTTCAACTCAACTTACCGGTATCTTAACCAACGGCAACACGACTGCTTGCTTATATCGACTGCGAGCGTGGGTCTCGTTCAGTCGTCCCCACCCGACAGCCACCAGTTCGATTTCCTCCGTTGTGACTGTTACGTCTAATGATGGCAAACACAGCGGTCGCACGAATTCTGGAAGCGGTTGGATCAGGTGAATTTATTAGGAACACCAACAACAATACGTATAAGCTGTCACTACATGTCCACAATATATAGAAATATCTTCTGAAAGGCCAGACAGCAATCCAAAGATTGGACACACAACATGATTTTCAATGATTGCTTAACTGCTCAAACGAACAACGCACACGTCATTTTGATGCTGTCTGTACTTTAATTGAAATCTGCTCGTGAAGTCATGAAAAATTTAGTGTGCCCGACCAGAGGCAAAGAGAGATATAATATCTAATTTTGAGCAAACTGGCTGCGACATCAACATCATCATCATGGCTGCATCATCATCATTAATGTGTATTATATTTATAATTATATTATTTCATATGTGATTGTAAATCTTAATCACCCACCTAAATGTTATTTTGTTATGTCGCACCGCCTACTGTACTTTTCTGCTTAGTCATATGGTTGACTGGTAGAGAATGCCGTTTTGGCATTAAGTCCGCCTTTTGTACCATTCAATGTTGTGCAATAAAGAATAAATAAATAAATAAATCAGCTGGGTAACGAGCTATCTATTGAAATTTCTCCAAAACAAGAAAAAAGTACTAACCTGTGTATCGAACACGCTCCTTCAGCCTTATGAGCGCAATATCATGTGGGGCGTTGGTTTGTCTACTATAGTTCTCATGTATAGTTATACTTTCAATCGGTATCGAAATCGCGGGACCATCTGTGCAGTCCAATTTGCCACCAGGTACGGACAGACAGTCTTTTCCTTCATTCTCCGTGTCAAACTCGCCCACTCTGACGTTTATTCTGGACAACAGATAATTCACAGAAATTAAATAACTACAATCAAACAATAGCAGCGTTTACGATTTGGAACAAAAAATAAAACAAATCGAAATCATATTCTGAAGGTACAGGCACGTTAAGCTGCTGGTCCCGGGTGACGTCGTTAGATGTCAGTCGTTAAGCCTAGTCAGAGGCCTTGATAACTCTATGATTAAGGTTGCTCACTAACCTTACACCCCTCCAACAATCCGCACTGAGCCCGCGTGTTGGAGTATGGCTCGTTCCACCTCATAGTTGAGGTGAGGCCTGTACCCAGCAATGGGACGTATAAAGGCCGTTTATGTATGTATGTGTTATGTTTATACAGATCCTAAATAAATTAATGATAATTATGGTTTCTCACAAATTTTGAATGGTACAGCGGCATTTTGAGAAGGCTGTCGATTTTAACGGAGTGGTTTTAGATTGAAGTTAGCGTCTGCCCTGTCAAAAACTATCTCATGACGAAGGAAACAACCGTAAACATGGAGATTGATAGTAATTTCAAAATATGTCCAAATAAGAGTAACATAACGATAAGGATCATTTATCTATTGCTGAAATGTATGTGAGCGCATTTCTTCAGAACGAATGCACCAAATCGGAATGTTATTATTTTACTGATGTGTTTGGTGTTGTCAGGAGAAGATTTGTACAAAATACAATGAATGCAGGAAAGAATAGAAGAAAGTTTTAAGGAGCTTAACGGCGGTCTATCTTCATGCTTGCGTTTCCAGTTCTGAATTTGACATGACGACGACTTTCGGCTCAGCAAGAGTAAATAATCAGTTGCATTTCATTAAAGTTATCTCTAAAACGAACTGTCGGAATAAAAACTTACGGAGCCCAAGCGTTGGGGCCGTTGATACAATGCGCAGCGGTGACCACATATCTGTTACTGATGAGGGTACCACCACAGTACAGCCTGATCTTGTTGTGCTGCTTGTATTCTAGTAACACCGTCCATGGGTACTCGTCGATCCAAGTGGTATTTCCACCTGAAATGGGAAGCAAATAATAAATAATGCACTGAAACCTGCCAAAAAGTAGCAGACTTAAATGACAGTGCCAGATTTGTAAGAAGGACCAATGGTGGCTTTTTTCTTGCTGTTACATTGTCCAAAACTTTCATATGGTTCAAATTACCTCTAAGCGCAGTCCAAATTAAGTTACAAGTGGCACTTCGGAACAGACTGCGTTTAGGGGTATAAATAGTTGTCATAACAATATTTAGTTTTGATCGATGTAACAGCGAAAAAATTGTACCAAAATCAGACATTGTCATTCGGTTAGTTTTTAGAAGCTGCAATAGTTCTAATTATTCATAAGAACTCTAAGCGCCGATCACGAATCCAGCATAGCATTGCGAAGGGATCGGTGTAGTGTAGTGGTATTTTCCACGAAACACACATTTACTGATTCGCTACGCAGCAACAGACCAATTCTAGTCGACCCCAAAGCAGAACATCGTTGTTTAAACTCACCCCGCTTGAGAAATCACTTGATGTCGACTACTTCGCATATTTTCAAATATTTCGGTGTAACTATACTTAGTTATCGACAATGGTTGTGCGTTTTAAGCACAGGGTAGGCTGATCATTGAAATTGAGCCTATCAAGATGATATAGGCTGTATTCCATGATGCGCCAATGTGAAATTGGACAGATCGATGAAAGCCATCTATTTTTCGCTTAGTTCTACTATACTTGGTGGCCACTTGGCCACATCGTGATATGGCTAGGCGCATCGTAATGTAGTTCTTTTTGCAATTCTGGAGGGCGATTCAGAACAGTTGTTATACGATTCAATAACTTTCACTTAATACGCGCTACTGGATTTGATGCTTCAGGCATCAGGCCACAAATATACGCTTCAAGTAATGACCACAAACGGTCAAATCTAGTGAATCCTAACAGGTCGGATTCGGTATAAAGTTTACTCTCTATAGTCCTGACATCCCAGAGCAAGTCTTTATTAGAGTTTCGACTTCAGGAGGTCTAGCCCGAACCGCCCACGATTAAGTTTTTTTAGCTCTAAAAAAAGGAACGTTTACTTTACGATTCGAGAAAGTTTGTGCTAGACTTACTACAGATCAGGCGGAAACGCTGTCAGTTGCGCCTCAGACGCCTCCTACGTTAGCGATGCGAACAGACGCTTACGGCTGCTTTAAATAAGGACTACAGCCGTCGAATCTAGCCCCTCTTACAGGTCAGGTCCAACAAGTCTACTCACCATTTATCCTGACATCCCCATGCACGTCTATACCGCAGCAATCCGACTTCGGGTCAGGTGGGAAAGCCGTTATTTGCTCGTCACAATTCCTACGTTAGCTATGCGAATTGGCGCTTACGGCTGCTTTAAATAGGGACTACAGTCTTCGAATCTAGCCCTTTCAGTTCAAGCATGGTAACGAGTCTACTCACCATTTATCCTGACATCCCCATGCACGTCTATACCGCAGCAGTCCGACTTCGAGTCAGGTGGGAAAGCCGTTATTTGCTCGTCACAATTCCTACGTTAGCTATGCGAATTGGCGCTTACGGCTGCTTTAAATAGGGACTACAGTCTTCGAATCTAGCCCTTTCAGTTCAAGCATGGTAACGAGTCTACTCACCATTTATCCTGACATCCCCATGCACGTCTATACCGCAGCAGTCCGACTTCGGGTCAGGTGGGAAAGCCGTTAGTTGCGCGTCACAATTCCTACGTTAGCGATGCGAATTGACTCTTACGGCCGCTTTGAAAAAGGACTACAGCCGTCGAATCTAGCCCATCTTACAGGTCAGGTCCAACAAGCCTACTCACCATTTATCCTGACATCCCCATGCACGTCTATACCGCAGCAATCCGACTTTGGATCAGGTGGGAAAGCCGTTAGTTGCGCGTCACAGTTCTCCCACGGAAACGGTGCGATTTCACGCGGAGGACCGCAGCATGCCGCAGCATTCCGACTGTTAGGGAACATTCTGGAATAAATGGTAGAGAAACATATTATATTTGTCTTGATGGCGAAAAGATAATATGGAGAAATTGAAAAATTTAGAACAGTTAAGATGTGATACATCGTCGGTCTAATTGAAAGAAAGAAGATAGGAAATACATTTATTAATTCATTTTGACGTACGGTCAACGGCACATCAGGCACTTCTGGTCAGTCCTCCTTACTCTAATGCAAGAAATGTCATTTGGCAAGAGCAAGATGAAGAGCGGAAATTAATAGCCTGATGTGCCGTTATCTGTACATCTTTAAATCTGGCGTTTTTTATCTTCAGTAGCATCCATAAACAATTTTTAAAATAAAAAGATGAACCTAAATACGCGGTTCCAATGCCCAATTTTGTAAAATCACCGATGAATAAGGTACCGCAAAATATCAGCGTTGTGGTGTGGATTTGTAATCCATCAACACTATGCTGCCTTTTTGGTGCTTGTCCTAAAATTGATAATTCTGAATGCACCTATGCAACTCGTGAAATGTATGTACCAGTAAACGTTTTTCTACTTCTAAAATTATAATCTGTGTTTTTTGTTTCAGGTATGAAATTCGATGGTTAATTTCGAGACTTTTTGTAAGTAACACAGATACAGGCTTGACCTAATCCCAATCATCATACGACGCTGAACATAGGCCCCATTTCCATAGCGGTCGGTTGAAGGCGTTTGTTTTTGTTTGACACCACAACAATTGCGGATTCTAACTTCTCTTCATGAACTCGAGCTGTGCCTAACCTGGTAGTTAAATCTGGCCCTCCATTTAAGGCCATGTGCTTACACTATTCGGCCATATATGGCCATAATTTGATAAATTCTCACTGACCTGGATTTGCTAATGAACTCCATTCCTTCTGGGGTTTTCCCTTTGAAGAGTGTCATTAAATGTGGACATTTACTTATTTTTCGGATAACACCGCTTTTCCCGTCGGGGGTGAAGCAATCGTTACAGCAAACCTGGAAAAATAAGGCATTACATTGTTTGAAACAAGACACCAAATCTGGTCCGAACCGCGGTACGGGGTCAGAACGTTTTTTCTAGACTTTGTTTTTATTTTATACAAGGACTGTGGCAAAGAACAGGTTATAAAGCGCCACATCCCACGAACCAGGGTCTTAGTTCTAACTTGTACTTCTGACGGATTGTAATTAATAGAAATTATCATTGTGTATTTCTAAATAAATTATTCTTAAACCTAAAGTGGTTTTGAATATTTTGACTCAGGCATGCGGACCGCCTGCTGGTAAGCTAGCGGTTACCGCAGCCTATGGACCACGGTCCATTCATGCAACTCCATCCATTCATGCGTTCATGCAACTCCAGGGGGATTCTCGCGTGTCGTGGTAACAATATACAATACTAGCCACCGCCCACAATTTAGCCTTCGTCAATAAATGGACTATTCAACACAAATATTTTATCAATTCGAAACAAACAAACTCTTCAGATCTATATTATTAAGTGTAGATTTGATCACTGATGACCATTACAAAAAATAATGATATTGTGTTCTTTAAAATGGCCTCACTCCACTCGATAGAGAGAAGCAGTGAGGTCCGGATCACGGACGTAAGTCCAGATTTCCAAGTACAAAAAGTGATTTTAACCAAGTTGTTATTTGTTCTTCTGATTGTCTATTCCTGTACCTTCGCTTCTTCCCCTTCAAACCCGCACGCTCTCCCCTGTAAAGTGTCCATAATGCCCTGCTTCTCGTCTGCCGATGCGACCCGATACTTCTGAGCCAGTTCCAAGAGGGCTGGGCACTTGGAGATCGGCTTGCAGATGCCCATCCCGCCATCTGGAGGCGTGCATGACTCTGAAAGAAAATCACAAAAATCTAAATTTTGACGATCTGTTCACCGCACTGGTTCCGGTGAGACTCAAAAGGTGACGTTCGCGATTTCCGCACCGTCACAATTGTTTGTTGGTGGAACATAACATACTTATTTGTGCCAGGTCTGGGTATTTGTGGTGCCTTAGTTTTTTTTCTGGCTTCCATAACACAAGAGAATTCCATATTTGGACTAAAGCAGTGTATGTGAAGCCGTCTCATATGTAGAATGTGTCGAAGTATAGGTTTTTTGTTTTTGGATAGTAATTCGGAAAGATTACAAATCTTACGAGTAGTGTGATATGTGACGACTGACCGATCGAAAGTAGTGCATGCACTCATGATTTCTCCACGAAGTATGTAGGTCCAAATAATAAACTGCTATTGTAATTAAGCTGTTTATAACAAAGAAACAAAAAATGGATTTTCCGTAGTTCGTAAAACAAACTGATCCACAAGGCAAACTAGTAATAAATACCCCCTATACATTCCTCTGTCACAATAGCTGACGCTATTGAGGATAACTTTATACATACATTTATGCAAGCATACCTCCACCCATAGGTATGATGAGTATTATTTAAAGTGTATTATGCTATTAAGGAAAATTGGAGCGTTTTCGCAGTGTTAAGGTTTAAAGTCTAGAACTTGGTCTTGGAGACCCGATCTCTGACGAAAAGTCAGAAGTCTAAACTCAAGATGTGCCAAAGAGCGATAAAGCGAAGTATTCAAACTCAAAACTCAAGCGTTTATTTGCTGAGAACATAGTAAATATAAAGATGACATTAAAAGGAAGTAGTGCGTATGTATTCTATGGATTAACTTCCTCAACGAATAACAGTCATAACAGAGGTGGACGAGAAAAGCGGAAGAGAAATGGAAAACGTTAGTCGAATTAAACACAGTCAATGGTATCGAATAGTCACCCTGTGCCTACCTAAAGACTTTGAGTTGCAGGAAAAGGTACAGAAAAAGGTGGAGTGTCATTTTGCGGCATAACAACGAGGACTGACTGAGTCACTGGACAGAAAACTGGGAGATTCATCGGCACAGCTGTGGTATTAAAAACTTGGACATATGACCCGACATGATGCGTGATTTCCGTATTGATCTCTTTTCTGACTTTCAAACGTTTGGGTGTCCTTTACCAACGGTATATTATGCCATGCCCTGAGTCATTTGGTATGAATCATATTTAATTTCGAGTAATTCCGAATAGTACAAGATACAACCACAAATATGTCTCATAGGGTGGTCTAATATTCCACATATTGAAATAAAAGCTTGAAATATGTCCTAAACAATTTAATTCAACATGTGAGCATCCTGCACGTCTTTCACAGATGTATCCCTAAGGTAATAGGATAACTCTAGGATTAAAAAACCTGCACTATATCGCTTAGGTGGGAAAGGGCCTTACTCCTAGTTGAGTACGTCAGGTCACAGAAGTACAGCTTCTAAGGCTCAGCCTTCTTTTCCTTGAGGATATTAGTGACCCAGTGGTTGAAAACGCGGGTCTGAGTCCTGAGTCTTTTCAAATCTGTCCAGAACACTGCTTTGTGTTATGTAAACAAAACAGTTTTTTACTTTCCTAGCTGTCTCGTAACATGTAAGTAGAAACGAGAGTAATTGCGTTTTCTTAAATTGTGGAGTTTAGAATCTTACCTTGTCCGTAGCTGTAGTTTGCAACAGAAACTAAAATACACACAAACAAAAATGATTTCATTGTGAAAATGTTAGAAAAGTAAGAATTTAGATAATTACGCCTGCATTGTGTCACAGTCAGGCGGACAGTGAGAGTTTTAATAAAACTTGCGTTGCTATTATATTATTTACTCGGAGCACGGTAGTGAACCTGCCAAGTTGGCGTGATGTTTTGAAAATATATGATACTTAGTATAAAGCTTTTTTTGATATTAATTCAGAAACTGATAGCTTACATCGGAAAACAGAAATCAATCTCAGTATAATTCCTTTTGGATTGGCATATTAAGTACAAAATAAAGAAAATATTCTTGTATTCTTTGTTCACACGTGCAAACACGTTAAACCTATAACACGTAAAAGGGCAGCAGCTGATCTGACTGATATTGCTGAATTGATTAATCAATTTATTGCTTATCATTTCATTCATTGATATTTAAAATGACTTTGTTGCTATATTTGAAAAGAGCAGTTATTTATTTAAAAGCAAAAAACGCAACGGAGACACCAGGCAGTGGGCTGTGCATGGGCAGTATGTAGTCATTTCCATCTGGTGGCCATCAAACACGAGTGCTCGAGCTCTTATAAAAATAAAACGCAAATTTTGATGGCACCACTAGGTATTTTGTTAATGTAGTGATTAAGTTAAGATGTTGAGTCGAGACGCATGGAAGAAATTGGGAAAGACCCTTTTTCAGCACTCAGCAGTGGGATGTTATAAGACAAAAACCACGGTGATAACGGTGGCTAACCGAAAGGACGCGTAACTTGGCCTTGTTTTTTGAGTACTCGTATTTGGTTGCATTGTATTAATTTATCGGGTTTATTCATAAATGTTTTGCAGTATACCTATATTCTTCTCTTTATCATTTTGGTTTGGCCTGAGGTTCATACTTTTCATCGGAATTCTGTCTGTTATGTTTGAACTGAACTGATAAAAATACGCTTCCTTTTTATCTAATTTTTTACTCACTGGTATTTTTGTTGTAAAAACCAAGTAATTATTAGGTTATCATTGCCATGTTTGTTTATTAATTCTATGGCTCTAGTTTTCGCGCATTGATTTCTTTTGTTTATTTTTATTATGTGAGTTGCGTTGCGATGTCCTATATCAATAAAAAAAACTCGGTAATTATTCGCTTAACCGTATATTAATTATGTGCAGAAAATGAAATGATAAAATGTAATATTACCCTTATTTAAAGTAATCTTTTGTTGTGACAAACAGGAAAGTAGCTACCTGACGCGTTTCCATACATTTTCCTTTATATTGTATTAGTTATTTAAACAATGGATTGGATAAAGTGTATATTGGTATAAAGTAGATAACGACAGAGAAATTAGCCACGAATATTATTAATAATTCTTTGTTTATTACTGAATCTTTTTGTAACTATAGACCAAAATCATTTTTCCTAAACCCAATAAAAATCTGTGACGAATGTACCTGAGGCATACACGCCCATCACACCAGCTGCTATACTATAGTCCTTCGACAGATTGTTTTCATGCCAACTGAATGTCTCAATGATGCACTTAGAATCATTCATTAAAGGTTCATTACTTTGCTAATTCCACTTCCACATTCGTTTTTTCACAAAAGAAAAAAGGTTCTGTGATTCGTTCCTGCGTGGTATCCAGACGTGGAACGCTCTTCCAGCGCATGTGTTTCCTTCTTCCTACAATTCCGGGTTTTTTAAGTGGGGCGTGAAAAGGCATTTATGCAGGCCTTCAAAATGTCTGTGGTATGGGGCATTAGAATACTGCCAAGGTTCCCCCCCGCTTGTAGTAAAAGGCGACTAAAGGGGGGCCCCGGGGTCGCTAGGAGTGCACACGGTGGGGACTGTGTGCCTCCATTGCACAGGCGACTCCGTGGAGGGCGGCGGTGCATAAATGATCCTCATGTCTCCTCAGACGGCATTCCTTGAACTTCCAACTTTTCAACTTGAGCCATCCGTACGAAGCGTTTTGCCGACTCTTTTATAATGCGGACAGCTAAAGAGTGGAACTTGCATCCCGCGCATGTGTTCCCGCACCAATATGATCTGGGCCTCTTTAAAAGAAGAGTGAATAAGCATTTACTGGACAGTCATGTACCTCCGTAGATTACATCTTCACTTAACACCAGGTCAGATAGTGAGCAAATGACTGCCCAGTCCCTAATAATTTAAAGCTACCATGTATGCATTTCTTAACTAGGGTTGAAAGCCCTCTGCGTTCGTTCTATAGTCCGATTAGATATGTAGAAAAAAAAGCTTTTTTATTTTGTCTAACTTAGTAACCCCTGTCCTGATTATGATTCTGTTATTTAGAAGTCACAATGCTGTATTTTTATTTTAAGAAACATAGATATACTTACCATAGAAAAACCTTTCTTTGCTTTTTTGTAAATAAATATCAGGCGTAATCTGCCGATCATTCAAAACTGCGCTGAAGATATGAGAATATGATCGATGTCTACTCGAAGGTCTCGAATGATAACAAACGAAAATTGCATAGATTTCCAAGTGTCGGTATTCATGTCTTGAAATTATTGTTAGCTAGATAGTATCACTTATAAGTAACACTTATTGAAAAGTCCGGCGAGGGAATACTCCGTACCAAAATCTATCTTTTTTTAACGTCCTTACGATTGTACAATAATGCTACTACAATGAATTTCTTTATACAATCTGAAAGGGCAGATATAGCAGTTTCTGTTTTCTAAAAATTTCTACGTTGGTATCAATATTTTAATTTTTACAGCCTCCCAAATAGCTATACTTTGTATGAAAATGCTTGAGATATCCAGCAGAGCAGAGAGCAGTGTATTTGTGTTATTGTTGATTGATTGATTGCGAGGGGAGGCCTTTGCCCTGCAGTGGGACGGAACGGGCTGATTTAGATTTAGATTCACGAGGTGACTGGGACAGTGCAGGCTGATTACCTGGTGTCCGAAAAGCAAGATGATCCATTCTGTCGGATAGGCATGTGAATACTCGGTGCTGCGCCTTGCCTTTCCTCGGTCCTGTCGATCTGTCGGCCCATCCGGTCATACTTACCCCCGAATTATAGCTGTTCCTTTCAGTTCTATTGTCATTTTATGGCATGAGCGTAAGCGCGTGCTTAGCGTTGATTGACGTTTGTGAATTCGGGGGTTGGAATGATTAAAAGAGGCAGTAGGTAACTGTATTGCGCACATATTTGTGCAATGTAATATCTTTTGCGTTCCTGGCTAATTTCATTGATTGAAACTCAATCAGAAGTCGACTAGGAGGTTTTTTTTAAAGAATCCATTTTATTTTTCTTTCGAAAATTATGTTTTTCTCTTTATTTGATTGATCGTTAAAATGACGAAGTCGTTTATATCTACTACGATATGAGCCGAAAGAAAACCAGTTCTGAATGATTTGTGGGTGCTAACAACCAACGGAGTGACACCTTGGCTGTCATCTCTTTGCGTTGGGAGAGTCCTCAAAGAAATCTTCTACTGTGATGATGTCACTTAAACTTCCCACGGAATAATAATTGTGAGTCTATCTTGTAATGATGCTTTGATGGCAAATCGGACCGCACAGGGCAGGTTCTTAGGTAGACAGGTCTGCTAGGGTGGATACATAATAATGAAGATAAATAATGATGAAAATAAATCAATTGTTGAAGCAAAAATATTTTATTCCAAATAATTAATGTAAAAAGCGTTTTTTACAACCATTGTCTGTTACAGTTACACGAATTATAAAATGAAGTGCTAGTACATATTTTAGAGATATACGAGTAATTAAAACACATTCCTACCCGGCGACGACATGGTACTGACATATTAGTATTTCTTTTGAATGTTGTAGAATCCTTAACATAGTGAACATAAAAATCTACCTAATATCAACGTTTTCACATCGCTGTCAAAGTTGCGTTACGAATTACGCCGCCAACTAGCCGACAGACGTTAAAACAGTTTAGTGACTATGCCATGTTATGCTAAAATCATGTGAAAAAGCCAAGCGTCCATTGCCACAAAGGTTTTTTCATATCTGATCGCGATATTAAATTCAATAAAATCTCTTAACAGGTCTTATCATGTTGCGAATCCACTTGCGATACGAGTAGACGTTGGTGTAGACACCAGGAATGCCAGCAGTGCCACATTCTCCGTTGCCGAAGCTGACGATACCGAGGAGCTCGTATTTGCCCAAGTTCCGGTTCTCGTACATAAGAGGCCCACCGGAGTCCCCTCCACAGGAATCCTTGTCTGTCTCCCCGCCGGCACAGATTTGTCCTGAGTAGATTCTTTTGTTCATTTGTTTATAAGTCAGAGAGCATTCCTACAAAACGAAAATCAAATAAGTAACAATAAAGACCAAAGTGAAATAAGCAAGAGTTGATGCAATAATTGTCCTAGTCGTCCTAAGAACACAGCACGTTAATTAAATAGGTATCTTCTGACATAAATCCACACAGCGCCATCTAGCCCCAAACTACTAACACCATCTAGTTTTGGGTAAAATAGTAGTTCAAACATACTCTGTGAAAAGGGCCCTACAGTTTTCAGGTAAGGATGTCATGTGTAGAATGGAATTGGAAGGTTTTTACGGCGCTAAGTTCATCAAAATCTCGAATTCGCTGTTTGAAGAATATTTTTCTCCAAAACATATCTTGAAAAACCGGGAACCCGTCACTTGTCCGAAATTTACTACTCCGAATTTCATTTGACTGAAAACTATTGACCAACATTTCCTTTGCCAGATGTATTGTTTGACATATTTTTAACTCGTCGAAGTATCTTTTGACATAAGTGTCGTTATACCGAACTACGTTAAACCGAATTTCAGAATAAACTTTTTACTATTGCCCGAAGTCTTTTTCCGACTTTTTTCATTTACCAGATGACTTATTTGGCATATGATCACTTTGCCTAAATCTCATTTTACCGAATATTGCTACGCCACAACTACTGTACGATAACGTTCAACGTCTCGTTAATGTTGATTTTCAGTAATTTCAACATCAGGGCGAATCCGACTCAGTCAACCCCGACACCACGTGGTACTTGTTTTGCCCTACCCCAAGAGTGTTATTTAAAAGCGCGTAGGCATGAAGGGGCGAGGCGGCCCGCGGGCTGAGGAGCAGGTGGCTATGAGCGAGGTGCCACGGCTGAGGCTGGCCGGCGAAGCCAGCCAACAAGCCGAAGCTGTGGTGCTGAGCGAAAGCCATCTGCGACGATTAGCACGCGAGGAACCGCCGGAGCCCCGTAATGCCGGAGCCGTGACAGAATTCTTGTGTTTTCCTTAAACTTGCATGTTGAAGACTTGCATGCCGTTTGCCTTTTTTTATTTTAAATTAAAAAAATCCTTGACTGCTTTTATGGTGATTGCATTAAACCCGTAACTTTTTTATGATCGATTGGTAAACTAAAAATGTGGCAATCAAAACAGTGGTCTAATGATTGTTCTGGAAAACAATACTTCGGACAAATGTTATTTCGGCCAATCATCACTTCGGTAAAACGTTTTGTGGCCTAATGAAACGTCTGGCAAACGAAAAAAAACCAGTTGATAATTGGTCAACTGACACAGTGGCAAACGTCATTTCGGGAAAATGAGAAAATGCCGAACGAAAAAAAACGAAACGTTTTCGGGAAAATGAAATTCGGGAAAAGAAAATTCGGTCTTATGATAGGTAACCTGAAAAACCACGACAACAACTTTTTAAAATTCAATCGATCTACTATAGTATAGTACAGTATGGCTAAGGGCTCTGTACACAATAATACGAAACGACGTCGCATCGTGCTACGACGTGGTATCGTTTCACGGTACGACGTAGTTAAAAATGGATCGCACAGCGCACTAGACGTCCTTTTCCCATGCACACACAGAAGATGCTGGATACATATTTTTTTTCAATAATTTATTTTAGCCACGAGAAGACGTTGTCAATGTTGCCATGTCGATTGGTCGTAGGACGTTGCACTTACCCGATTATTTACAAATGGCAGTTCGACCTGAAGCTTCACGGCAGATGGCTTCAAGGTTTTGTCGAAGGCACCCCAGCCCGCAGCTTTTAATTTGAAGTTGGCCGGTGGATTTAAAGTAACATCCTGTGAACCTAGCGGCAGACAAATCGGCCGGATGAATTCTGCAAAAGACGATTTAATATGATATAATGTTTTTCGGTTCTCCAATAACCACGAGAATTGCATATATTTATATTTTTGTTATTTATAGAAGATATTTTGATTTGATTCAATTTGATGGTGTTTGTAATGATATACAGTGTGTTTGGGAACCGGTGTCCGACCCGTTAAGGTGAAGTAATATGATCTATTTTATGAATAAATCCACCATAATTAAGCACTTTTAATTTTTTTTTTTAATTTTTTTTTTTTAATTTATTTCAGGTAAATTTTACCTGCGTTTCAAAGGGTCTCTGATGACAGGGTGATATTCAATTTGTCACAACTTCTAAACTATTTTACTTGGAACTTTGATTTTTGCTTCAGTGTTTAGGTGATGTCTTTGGGTATCCAAAAAGTTAAAAATAAATGTATGTTGACAGTTTAGTTTTTCTGAAAAAAAAAAAAATGTAAAAAAAACTAACAAATTCTATCACAATTTTCAAGTTCAAACATTTTTTTGAGGTATTTTAAGGGAGTTATGAAAAAATGCTTTTTTGTCAGCTTATTGCCTACTTTTGTAGCTGTCCAACGATACCACTTTTGTGACTGTAGGACCTCTAAATCGGCAGATATTGCAAACTAAAATAACCCACCCGTACTCCCGAGAAAAAAAAATTAAAATGGCGGCCATTTTAAAACAACTGGGGCAAAGTGCTTAATTATGGTGGATTTATTCATAAAATAGATCATATTACTTCACCTTAACGGGTCGGACACCGGTTCCCAAACACACTGTATATGATACAAGCAGAAAGAAAATAAAAATGAGATAATCATTTTTGTTTCTTTTTTAATACTGAGTCAGTCTGAAGAATCAGAACTGAAGAAATTCTTTCTGTTGCTGTTGTTCCTCCACTTGTAAAATAAGATTTGTTCGATGGATCATTTTGAACAGGCAGTGCAACTGCCTGCAACTGTCGTAACATACCTGTGAATGGTGCTTGAGCAACTAGCCGCATCAGAGCGATGTCGTGTCTTTTCGTTGCACTGTTTGCCTTGTAGCTGGGGTGCATCACCACTCGCTCGATCTCTATAGTTACCGTTGGGGGCGCGCAATCTCGTACTCCGCCTTTGACCACACAGTCGATTTCTGAAGTTTTGTTGCTTTCCCCAAGTACAACAGCGGTTCTGTAAATAAGTAACAATATTTTGTTTTGGTTTCTGCATCAATGCAGTTTCTGTACTGCATTGGTCCAAAACTGAACTATGGTCTTTCGTGTCTTGGCCTTAGGTTTGGTTTACAAAAAGTTAGGTTTGGTTTAAACAATTAAATACAAATTGCGTGCTATTATCCGGCGGTGTCGAAAACGCAGATAAAATTTCAAGCACTAATCCCTCGTAGACTTCTGGTGTTTCATTCACCATGTTGGCAACTGTTATCATTGTGTCAATGTTTGAGCTAGTCTACATTACAGAAAAAAACACGGGAAGTGACTCACGGTATGCCAGTTATGTCCTCGTGCACGCAGTGTGCAGCAGTCAGCACATACAGGCTGCTTATGAGGGATCCACTGCAAACTGCATCTGCATCCTCGTATTGGATGACAGCTAGCCATGGATATTCACTTATGTCGGCGACAAAACCTCCTGAAAAACGCACTGCTACCATACAGCGTCTACGGCTAATATCAACATTGGATCCCTTCTGGATCTTATACAATGACTTTTATCTCGCGAGCGCGTCAAACACCCAAGATCTTTGAAAAAAGAATTTTGAAAAGCAAAAAGCAGTGTTTATTCATGTTTGGTTATGCCAATGGGTAGAGGATTAAAAAAAAGGAAGATAAAACGAAGCGAAGAAAGAGAGAAGGGGTCCTAAAAATTCCAAAAAATGCTCATTTGATGCATATTTTTTGTTAATATTTTCCTGTTCGTGCCGCGCGGGTTTTATCTGCCTCTTCTGGTTGGCGTCCGGCCGTTATGCCCTCGACCCGCTAGGTGCGCGCTTGGCCGGGACGCCCACGAATTTTAAGGGCGTCGCAGACTTTCAAACATATTTTGAAAATCGTGGGCGCCCCGGCCAAGCGCCTCGCGGAACGAGGGCGTTACGGCCTGACCCTTCCGGTTACCCTGCCCCGCTCCACACCTTTCAACCTGCTACACCCTGTCATGTGATTTATAAATGGTTTCAACCTAATGAAAGTGGACCTCCTGAATGGACGAGTATATTTATCTTTTAAAAATAGATGGTGTGTGTTTAATAATAATAAAATTAATAACGATTTATAATATATTTTTTATTTCACACAATAATTCTGTAAAATTATGCAATACAATTAGATTAGATTAGATTATTTATTTCTCAAATAAAATATCACTATAAGCAATTACAGAAAGCTAATTACAGTAAGCTATATTATTCAAATCCTTACTATGCAGTAAGGATAGTTAGCGTTAGATATTATAAAAATACAACATAGTTTAAAACATCCTATTTTTCTAAATATTCGTACTACGTTTTACATACTTAACATATTTGACGATGGAAAATATAATGTTTTTTATATGAATTGCAGATGCAAAATACAGAAAAAAAGCATTATATCAAATAAACACACAATATAAGGTATTGTTTTGAAAACAAAAAAATACCACATTTCACAAACAAATCTCGAGTTAACAGTTTCTTGTAATGTGTTTTACGGTTCTGTTGCCCTTCTTGAAAGTTTAGTTGGTTTTGAAAGCTACACTTAATAAAAATATTTGCCATATTATTATGCTGATCATGTTTTTGTTTACATCAACAAAAAAGCATATGTGTGCTAGTTTTTAAGTTATCTAAAACACTTGAGAAAAAAGTAGTATCCTGAGGCTCCAAATTAAGCAGACTCAGTTCCACATGGGTGTCAGAGACTTACGAGTATTTGTCTTATACTAAGTGGCTCACATTGTCAGCTCCCTGCAGGGATATTATAGCCTGTATTTGTTCATGGGATGTAATCTCAATTGTCGGACTTTGTTCCGCTTTTTTACGAATATATAACTTCTCACCCTCTATCCATAAACGAAAGCCATAATTTTTTACCAAAACACGAGCTTCATTATGCAATCCATGCAATTTCGGAGTTAGAAGTCTAGTTATGTAAATAGGTTTGTTATAGTTATTTATACCCATACTCTTTTGGTTAATTAGGTTTCTGTTTAACTTTTTAAATTCTTGCAGTACCCAATCTCTATAGTACGATGTTTGGTATTCTACGATGATAGATTTGTTGCCGTAGGATTTATCTCTATAGGCCTTAACTATCTTTTCTTTCTGTAATAAACCTGATAAATGATAATTGATTATGTCGATGATTCTCATGATATTTTCATTTCTTTGAATAGGTATCGGTTTTATCTCCAACGCCATTGATGTTCTTTTCCTAAACTCTTCTTCCAACTGCATTTCTAGTGATTTTATTTGATTTACTGCTCTCTGATGTTCCAACACAAGTTTATCGACTTGTGTTTTTAGTTCTTCATACATACTACTTATTTCATCCATAGATTTCTCCAAATAGTTGTTGTTATCTGATATTGCCCTGTTTTGTGATTTGATTTCATTTAAGCGATCTGTCACCTGGTCCAATTTGAAGTCTTTTTCTTCTTTGAGATTTAATATGACGATCTCCATTTTTGAACGCAATTGGTCGATATCTTCGGTTGTGGAGTTAAACGTTTGCGTTGCGTTGCTTTGCGTTGGAATAAACAGAGTCCAGTCGCCAGAGTCCCGCTGATTCGTTGTCTCGTCATCTAATGAAGAATGCAACATTTTTGTTGTTATACTATAGACTTGTTGCACTAACCTAATTATTCGTTTATACACACATAAACGTCTAGGGATCAAATTTCTTGCTTTTTAAAAGTTTTTTTCCCAAGTCCGATGGATGTGTTCGGTACATTAGTAAAGTGAATATATTTTTTGAATATCTCAACTTTTTCTGTTAAGCAAAGTCAAAACGGTATCAACAAAAATCGCAATTATTGATAAATCCAAAACCGAGTCACATGTATGTGCATTTGTATGTACATGACGTGCGCATACATATTGTGTATGCGCACGCCTGTGTAAGCTCTTCCTATTGACACTATTGATTAATCGCACGACATAGTGTAGCAGGGTGGAGGGTACGGCGCGGGCGAAGTGGCGCCGTGCGCGCGGCATGAAAAGCCAAAAATAACATCCGAACTGCGCGCCTTTTATTGCATTTTTTTCGTATTTTCTTATCAAAGTCAAACTTACTGCAATATTTTTCACAAAGGATTGTTATACATTATTTAGCTAGCATTCCATCTTTGTGTAGCAGACTACACGCACTAAACTGAATTAAAATCACTTTAGTTATTTGTCTTTGTTAGAAATAAAACAGAATGAGCAATATTTACCAAATATCTTTTCTGTTGACATTGCATCCACACCGCAGCAACAAGTCTCAACATTGGTAGGTGGGAAAGCAGTTGAGTTTTTGCAGTCAGAGCTTTCCCTGATTCGGGGTTCTGCACTGTAGCAGATTTTGCCAGGCTCTAAACATCTGAAGAAAAAGCTGTTTTTAATCCCTAAATCACAAAGGTTAAGTCACACAAGCATAAATGGTCCTATCGATGCATACACCTGGAGGCAAGTGGTGGCTTGCACAGTCCACAGCACTGACATGCCCGAACCCTATGGAGGCTATCACCAGTGCCGTGTGAATTGATGCGCATGGCAATGATTTTGAGCCAACGTCTTTCCGAACCCTTTAGGATTGTAGTTTTTCAGTGAGTTTGTATAAGAACCAAACGAAATGCCCAACTGAGGTGGAATAGGTGCACAGTGGCAGAGAAGGAAACAGTGGCTGAACGTAAGCAGATGTTCAGATATGAAATAACGCTTTTGTCTGCTCAACACTCCGAGTTTTTTGGTATACGTTACGTCCAGAAGGTTCTAAAATTTGACTCTTTCCGATGGGCTTTGACCAGTTCACCACGAGCAGCTACACGCACATAAAACTTGAAAATGCCTCCTCCTTGGTATCCCTGTATCCTATTCGTGCTTAATTTACTTACCTTGAAGATAGTAACCAGTCGCTGGTGTAGCCCCTGAATAGGCCATCTTTGTTTGTCCTGTAGTCAAGACATTGGCCGTTACGCCCGTCTGGTGTGTAGCACTCTGGCTCACCGACCAACCGACAGCAGTAGTGGTATTTCTAAAAGCATAAATACTCTTGCATTAAAAAAAACTTCATTTGTCGGTACAAATAAATGAGCGAAAATATTTGTTTGTAGCTACAGCTACGCACAAATATACAAGATCTGAAAACCAGAAAAAGACATTGGGTCTTGGCTGCTGGCGGGTATCGAACCCGCGTCTTTCTCAAATCGGGCTCTTACCTCGGTTGTGGCTCTTTTTAAATATTATTTTATTTTGACACGCCTTACCTCACTACCGCATTTGGATCGTCGTAAGAAGTCAAAATCTTTGTTCCTTGCATATCTTATTTGGTACAAAATTGAAGGACACTGAGTGTAGTAAATACATTCCCCGTCATACCCGTCGGGGGTCGTGCAGGTCTCGGCTAGAATAAAATAATGTTTTAAAAATAAGTAAACAACATTTTTAAATAAAAAGAACCACCGACTAATATTTAAATAAGAAAAATGTGGGAATTAGACAGTTCGTCATATGTATGGAATATTGGCAGTTGCTTGAGTTCGTTTCACGTAGGAAGGATACGGTAACAAGTAAACATTTCCATTTCATGTTTTTTTTTCTAAAAATGTTGAGTAAGTAAATTCAAAAAACTTGTTTTAATTTGTAAGATACATCGTTCAAAATTAAAGCAAGTAGCAGCACATGTAGTAGCCATCAACTTAACCCTGTTCCTCCCCTTCCCCCCGCCCTCTGTACATCTATTTAAATTCTGACATAAATATAATAATAAATAATCGGGAATTTTTCAAATGGGCGTGGTAGGCCATATACTGAACTATGAAGAATATAGGAAATGCTCAAAAGAGTCTCGAGCCTGATTTTGAAATATAAAAAAAACTTAGAATTGGACCAGCCAGTAATCGAACCTGCTGATTTTTTAAATAAAAATGGTTTCCCTGGATTATTGCGACATCTTACAGTGACGCTCATAAGAATGAAATTCTGGAAAGCAACATTACATGGCAAGCTACAGGAAATGTCTCATTTTAATAAAATATTCCTATTATCCTCACATTCACAAAAATATCAAATGAAATAGTTGAAATGTACAAAAAAACACATACCTTGATAAACGTCACCGTTTGCATAACACATTATAGTTAAAAATACAAAACCTAGTACATTCATTTCTATAATTTTAATGTCAATACTTAATTGCGAATCCGTGTGTTTATCTCGAAGTATAAACACATACTGGGAATTAATAATATATCGTCGCAGGAAAGGCAGAATTACTGAAGCGCCAAAATAGGCATATTGAGTTATATATATATTCGGAATCAGCGTTTTTTTCTGCGTCGATCAGTCTGGGTCTCATAGCGATACGAGCACTTTTTTGGCGTTTGAGTAAATGGAAAAAAGAGGGATTTTTCATCAGCCCGAGTTCTTAAGCGACACTTTTTTGGCATTTTATTTGTGCCTGTCTTATGAGCATTTTTGGACTACTCTAAAAATACTTAAAAGTTGGTATAAGTAATTTTGAATTGCTCTATTTTTACTAAGTAAGGCTTGTAGGAATATTAGTCTTTCCATTTTTATGCAGGAAGTGGCGTGTAAGTAATTTTGCCTTACTGTTATTGAGCAAGTTTTTGACTTTCAGTATCTTTACTGTGAAGTAATATTTTAGCAAAAGTTATAGAAGTAAAAATAGAAAGCTGGCCAAAACTCCATTTACTCCATTAAGTAAAGAATATGGAGCTACAATACTTAAAAATCTGATTATTATCGGCGCGTACGCCGGGTATCAGTCAGTCTGCTCGACAGAGCCACTGAGAACATTCGTTTGTCGGTGTTTCTTGCCGCTCAAATAGATCGAGAAGATAACAGAATATTGGTGATAATAATGCAATAACGAACGCCTTAATCGGTTAGGTAGCTATTTATTAGTAAAAAAAATTAGTAATTCACTTAAGTAGATATAACTATTAGTAAAGTCACCTTGGGTATGTACCTAAATGTCTAATAATTTATGAAATTTGCCTAATTGTCATTTGACGCTGGGATGTTAGGGGGCGAACCTCCATCTATCGTCTCAAGCCAACCTCACCACAACTGACTGACCCTGGGAACGCACGCTGCGGCTGACTCGCATCTGACGCAACTCGAAGAGGAACTTGGGAATATCAGGTGGCACATACTAGCGTTATGTGAAGTCCGAAGAGAGGGAGAGGCGCCATAACGCTCAATTCAGGCCACCTGATGTACTTCCGAGAGGGAGACCAAAAAACCCAAGGTGGCGTTGGATTTCTGGTTAATAAGTCCCTAGCTAACAACGTTGTGGTAATGTCCAGTGTGTCGAACAGGGTGGCGTTCATCATCATCAAGCTCACCGAGAGGTAGCCTCAAGGTGGTGCAAGTGTACGCACCGTCCTCGTCACACTCGGACGATGAGGTGGAGGATATGTTCGATGACATATCGAGGGCCCTCCACTCTACTACCAAGACCCATTTCACCGTTGTTATGGGGGACTTCAACGCTGCAGTGGGAGTACAAAATTGCAGTGAATCGGTAGTACAATCCCATGAATATGGAAGTAGAAATCATAGTAGGCAAATGCTCGTCAATTTCCTCGAGCAGGAGGGGCTCTTCTTGAGGAACTCATTCTTCAAGAAGCAACCCGAAAGGAAGTGGACGTGCAAAGCCCTGACACTACGACAAAAAATGAGATTGACTTCACCATTTCTGACAAAAAGCACATATTCAGCGACGTCTTCGTGATCAAAAGGTTTAATACCGGTAGCGAACACCGACTCGTCTGAGGCTCTTTGAATATCAACCCGTACTCAGGGAGTTCCAAAAGCTTTTTAACGCTGTCCTCTTTGAAGGGGGAACTCCGGAGGCGTAGAGTAGAAGTGTGGTCGTCCTGTTCTTCAAAAAGTGAGACAAAACGCTACTGAAGAACAATCGACCCATTTCCCTTCAAAGCCACGTCTAAAAGCTGTTCTAAAGGATGATCACGAACCGCCTTGCGCGAAGACTCGACAAATTTCAACCACCGGAACAGGCTGCGTTTCGGAGTTCTGGATACGGCACCATAGATCATCAACATCAATGGCGAGTACATCTCTCATTTGCGATTTGCTGTCGACATCGTCATCGTGGCAGAAACACTGCACGACCAACAACTGATGCTGAATGACCTAGCTGACTCTTCTGTGGACATCGGTTTACGGATGAACTTGGACAAAACCAAGGTTCAATGAACACGTCCTACCGGAACCGGATTACGGTAGACGGGGCCGTACTCGAAGTTGTTAAAAAATATCTATGTATACCTCGGGCAGACACTGCAGTTAGGTAGAAACAACTTCGAGGACGAGGTAAATAGAAGAATTCAACTGAGTTGGGCAGCTTTTGAAAAACTGCGTCGAGTCTTCACATCGTCGATCCCGCAGTCCCAAAACGCTAACACTAACACTAACGGCACGGCAGGTTCACAAATTTAAAGTCACTCAGCGGGCTATTATGGAGAGGACTTTGTTCGGCGTTTCTCTGCGGGATTAAATTAGAAATGAGGTGATACGGCAGAGAAGCAAGATTATCGGCACCGGAATAGCAAGCTGAAGTGGCAGTGGGCTGGCCATGTTAGCCGTAGAACCAACCACCATTGTAGTAATCGTGTTCTTGAGTGGAGACCGCGTCTCGGGAAGCGTAGTGTAGGACGTTCTCAGGCAAGGTGGAGTGATGATTTACGCAGGATGGCTAGCAGGAGCTGAATGCAAGCAGGCAAAGATCGAGTTCCGTTGCTTGTAATAGGAGAGGCCTATGTCCAGCAGTGGACTGCAACAGGCTTATGATGATGATGTTATTTGACGCTGGTTCTATCCGTTGTAAAATTATGTTACAGAGAGGTGTAAAGGTTAACTTAAGATTACCCAGCTAATGTTAAGATTATTTCTGAAGAGTATGTAATGTTGGTTTTATTGTTGAAAATGGCTTGTTACCATGTGGTGTCCGTCGAGATAATTATAGTACCACACTATTTACGAAACTGGCCGAGTCGTTATTGCCAACCTCAGGTTGATTCCTTTGGGCAAAATTGCGGGCCAGACTTATTTTTTAACCTATTCTGTGCCACTGCCGGGCAAAAGTCTCACCAAAATTCATCCACTCTTTACGATCTAGTGATTTATTCGGCTAGTATTCAAGGAATGTGTCTAAGATTCAACTCATTATACAAAACAAGATGGTTCATTAAGCCTTTTTTTAAATTTATATGAGACATACTATTCCTTTCTATGTTTTAAGCTCTTAGTAGAAAGTAAGAAACAGAGTTTTTTCAAAACGTACGCAGTAAGACTGAAGGATGAACACGAACCGCTAACGTTTCGGCAATCGAAAAGTAAACGTCTTTAAGTATCGTTTACTTTTCGATTACCAAATGGTAGCGGTTCGTGCTAGGCCTACAGGAACCTGTAACTGGAATATCAAAAACACCACTAATGGAAACAGTCTCAAAGCCAGCAGTAGTTAAAAGTCTGACATTTAAAAAACCCAAAAAAATTAGATCAACGTTACTTTCTGTCTATGAAAATAAAACTAAAATCTTTATTTTAATTGCCAAATACTGAAAAGGACAAACCAAACAATTAATAAATAAAAAAAATATACAAAATAACAGCTGTAATTTCATTATTTCTTAAAACTATTTCCCTCTTATAGGAGCCCTTTATCGGCTATCTATTCAATTTAGGACCTGAGCTCTTATCAGAGGAGGCAGCCTAGCTCAAACCCATCTCATTGCCCTACTAGTAAACGTATTATTTAAAAAAAGATATTAATTTTCATAATCTTAAGCCAATAAGACTTTACTCTTACGTATTGGCAATGGAGTATACGTTATTATTTATGGTTCAAGTAACTTTAATTTTGGCACTACAGTATCTAAGTAGCTTTTATTGTGTATAAACTAGAGTTACAAGTAGTTTTAAAGGTATGATTAGACAAAAGTGGTTATCTCTTACGTCGTTTTAGCCGAAATAACTAAAACAATAACCTACTGTTGAGGATTTTTAGTGATTCAACATAATGAGCCGATCACTTTATAAGTCGTTTTGACACGATGACACCAGACTTTTAAAAGTCCTTTGAGTAATTTAGGATAGCAAACATTAGAATATGGTTATAGTTCCAGAAAATTTGCCGTCTTCCTTTTTATATACGTAAGATCTTTAAGTGATTTTGGTCGCTATAAATATTTGACTCAAATGGCGGTTGAGAAATTTTGCTTTACTGTAAATTGGAGTCATTTTTACTTAAGCGCCACTATATCGCAAACCAGCTGTCTCATTATTATGGTTTGTACTTCTGGACATAGAAAATGACATATTAATAAAAGTTTACCTTGACGTCATCGAAATTCGAATGCTGGGAAAAAAGTTAGGAATTAAAAACGAAAAAAAAAAACTTTAAACGGCTTTTTCTCGAAATGGCCATTTGGCGCTTCAGTAAAGTTGCCTTTCCTGCGACGATATGATCATTCCGTATGTTGATGTGAACTCGAAACGTGATAATGTGATGCTAAATCTGCCAATATTTGAAACGTCCAGATTATTCACGTAAAGTTAATTAATTTGTATTGCGGTATCATTCGGAGACCAAAATCATAATGTCCGTTGACATTTGTGTACGAAGAGGCTTGAGGCGTTTAAGGAGACACGGGGCGTAGAGCGCGGCGTATTTTCACGCGCAAACTCAAACATAAAGAAATGTAGAAGCTCGTTTAAGGTAACGCAGGGCGTATCGCGCCGCCTGCCAAGTAAAATAAAAAACATGCTTACAGAAACGCTTCTCCTTGAACGCTCTGGACATCGTATGTTTGTGTTTCAGGCGCCACGCTACGTGACCCGCCCCTCTCGACGCCCCGCGTCTCCTTACACGAGGCCTAAGACCCTCTGAGATATCGCGTTCTGAACTTGCGCGTGTCAGAAGTGCGAGTGAGAGCGCAAGAGTGAGATACTTCTTGCCTTCCAGCTCCGTCCTTTTCAACTGCAACGATTATCCCCGTGTCTGAACTAGCCCTGAAGCTAAATCCCCCAGTCGTATTGAAAAATTTCTACATTCTCAGTTTTACTTCAGCGTAGTGTGCCCAGTTGGTATTCCCGTTTGTTTCACTTGCGTTTAAACCCAAATTGACAAATAAGTATTGTTTGGTTATTAATATCTATTATCTGCAACAAACTAATAACATAGAATAAAACGTGTCAATTAGCCAGTTAGGTGAAACAATTAGCTGAACTATTGAGAGTATCTTCGACCAAATGCTTCGATAACAACGTGGTCGTTGCCTCTGGTGGTGGGAAGACGTTCCTCGTTTTTCTATGCAATCCCGCGTTTACTTTGTCGATGCGTTTGACTGACAAATCGGTCCCTGTCTCGTGTCTCCCCTGATACAGACACGAGACAGGGACCGACAATACTCGTCCTAGGCACTCTGTATTCTGTCACCTGGTCCACTGTAACAACACAACTTTGAATAACCTATATTGACCTTTTCGTTGATACCCATCAAATCTGCAATTTGCACTTTTTTGAATGCCGGTAAAGCTATGGGTTATAACAGCTAACGATAGGGTGCCCCAAAGCAGAACAGAATCTCGTGAAAGACCTAAAGATGATATTGGTCCGTCTTAGCTCTTGACTGTAGCACGGTAAAGAAATATAACAGTATTGTGACTTCGAACAAGCGGACGTAACGCAAGTTATACCTACGCGCCCCGGCGATGTCGTTCATAGATCGGCTCTCAGTCGCGAATGCGCCGCGCGCCGTGCAGTGTCGGACGGACAGTTTTGTGTGTTTTGTACCATTTTGTGAACATAATATTGTAATATGGCATTTTCATTACCTAAAAACTCCGAAAGGTAAGTTTAAAATATTTTGTTCGGTACTTACATAATAGCACGTAATTTGTCACAATATTTTTAAAGACAGGTATTTCGATTTATCCTCCGAGTAATACTCCTAGATTATTGAATAAACGAGTTGACAGGGTGAAGGATTGTGACAGACAAGTAAGTGAAATAGGTGGTTCAGCGGTAGATTGAATAGGTAGGTTGGATAAGTAAGTAGAGATGCCCAAGAATACACCACTCAATTTCGGTTGGAGTGGTCACCCATCCCATTTCTAACCCAGTGTGTGTTCCTTTACAACAGCGCCACGGGCATCTTTTAACCTGCTTATTTTTGTACTTTCAGTGCCCTAAGAAATGTCACATTCGCTTTAATTATTATTATACACCACTACTTTCAAAATATATCTAAAAATTTAATGGGCTTCATTTAATACACATTGAAATTTAATAATAAAGCGTTTCGTACGTCGCAGGCATGGCGTAAATATTTTAACGCGTCAAATTTATAACTTTGTTTTTCTTAAATACAAATTTAATAAACCAACTCAAAATGCATTTTTATTGAACACATCCTTTTTCATTCACATAGGTATTTCATTTATTTAAATAGAAATACAATATTTACCATCACAAAAAACAATTTCAAAACAAGAAAGAAACAAGTATCCGGATGTTTAAAAATACTACAGGCGGTAGCCCTATCGCGTGGCGACGGTCCGCCCGGCTATAGGCACTTAACTCAAGGACGGGGCCGAGTCATATTACTGTTATATTTCTTTACCGTGACTGTAGTCAGTGGAGAAATATAATGCAGGGAGGCGTTTGCCAACCAGTGAGCTCGTTTCATACCTTGATAGGTATCGAACGCACATGCAATGATATTATAGTAAATAAGTCGTATATAGGTTACTTGTGCTAAAAAAGTGGGACCCGAAATCAGAACTTCGACCACCTGAGCAAAGCATTGACAGTTTGAGACGACACTGCGTAACATCTGTAGTAAATAATCATACTTGTTCATACGGTCAAATTACCCCTGGCTTACTTATGGTCAAACGTACGCCAGGGGTCGAATTCGCATCAGTACTGACATGACGTATCTACCTCTTCTCTCTATAACAGCAGGCATATGTCTATACCTATGTATAAAGCACAAGCACACCGCTATCAGTGTGCTTTGTCCATAGCGGGCTCATAATCAATAAATGAATAATATTAATAATGAACTAAATTACCATTTTTGGCTAGATTAATAAGCTTTGATAATTATAATTTTTGTTACTCAAATATTAAACTATGCATTTATTGTTCAAACATTAATACGGCAAAGTACACTTTTTAGATACTGTAGGTACAGAAGACGGCAACTGTTTACATTTTGACAGTTCGTATCACCTTACCCCGATGTGTTAAAGGTCATTTTGCAACTGCTTCGTTAGGCTTTAATATTTATAGGCAAAACAAAGCTACAGGAAGGAAAAATACTACAATTTGTAAAAATAGAAAGACCACATGAGAGTTTGTCGGTCACTAATCACTATGTAACTGCGCCTCGTCTTCGTGTAATTGGGTAGATGACGACTATGAGTCATTTTGCATGTTTTTTATGTTCACCGAAAATAATAGTTGAATTCGAATCATACCACAATTGAAATTTGTTTCAAAATGAGGCCACAATAGGCCTGCAAACTTGGGTGGGCAAGTTCATTTCAAAAGTGTTAAATTTTTGTAAAATAATTGATAATTAAACGAACTTACCTTAAGTGAAGTTCTATTCCAATTACACGAAGGCTTTGTCCGAAGAAATTAAGAAGACAAATTGTAGTAAAGCGTATCGTGCTGCCATCTACCACTAATGTTGAAATCCATAGCCAAAAAAAAAAACTATGGTTCCGAACCATCTCTGCTGTCAAAGATGCACAAACGTCATTTAGTTGAGAGTATGACCTGAAACACAAGGTAAGGGGCCTCCAAGAGGCTAGATTAAAGCACATAAATACTGTAGGGGTTCTAGGGTAAGGTGGGTCTTAATTTCTTCGGACAAAGCCTTCGTGTAATTGGAATAGAACTTCACTTAAGGTAAGTTCGTTTAATTATCAATTACACTTCGCTTTGTCCTCGAAATTAAGAAGACAAATTGTAGACTTTGAGAGCAGTACAGTATTTTTGTGCTCAATGAAACATAGGTATCATTTGAAACAAATAAAAAGATATTTTTAAAAATATGAAATTATATAATCAAGTTTACATCGTTTACATTAATCATCATAAGGACCTATTACAACATAATATGATTGGTTACCTATCATAAGACCGAATTTTCTTTTCCCGAATTTCATTTTCCCGAAAACGTTTCGTTTTTTTTCGTTCGGCATTCTTTCATTTTCCCGAAATGACGTTTGCCACTGTATCAGTTGACCAATTATCAATTGCATTTTTTTCGTTTGCCAGACGTTTCATTAGGCCACAAAACGTTTTACCGAAGTGATGATTGGCCGAAATAACAATTGTCCGAAGTATTGTTTTCCAGAACAATCATTAGACCACTGTTTTGATTGCCATATTTTTAGTTTACCAAACGATCATAAAAAAGTTACGGGTTCAATGCAAGCAGCATAAAAGCAGACAAGGATTTTTTGAATTTAAAATAAAAAAGGCAAACGGCATGCAAGTCTTCAACATGCAAGTTTAAGGAAAACACAAGAATTCTGTCACGGCTCCGGCATTACGGGGCTCCGGCGGTTCCTCGCGTGCTAATCGTCGCAGAAGGCTTTCGCTCAGCACCACAGCTTCGGCTCGTTGGCCGGCTTCGCCGGCCAGCCTCAGCCGCGGCACCTCGCTCATAGCCACCTGCTCCTCAGCCCGCGGGCCGCCTCGCCCCTTCATGCCTACGCGCTTTTAAATAACACTCTTGGGGTAGGGCAAAACAAGTACCACGTGGTGTCGGGGTTGACTGAGTCGGATTCGCCCTGATGTTGAAATTACTGAAAATCAACATTAACGTGACGTTGAACGTTAACATACAGTGGTTGTGGCCTAGCAATATTCGGTAAAATGTGATTTAGGCAAAGTGATCATATGCCAAATAAGTCATCTGGTAAATGAAAAAAGTTGGAAAAAGACTTCGGGCAATAGTAAAAAGTTTATTCTGAAATTCGGTTTAACGTAGTTCGGTATAACGACACTTATGTCAAAAGATACTTCGACGAGTTAAAAAGATGTCAAACAATACATCTGGCAAATGAAACGTTGGTCAATAGTTTTCAGTCAAATGAAATTCGGAGTAGTAAATTTCGGACAAGTGACGGGTTCCCAATATGATTACTATGTTATAACTTATAAGTCTAAATAATACTGTAAGTTATAGTTAACCTATTCTTTATTACTCAGTAAAGAATGTCCATAAGTATTATTAGAAGCTGCCAAAACTGGTCTTTGATAAAATTTTGCGAAAACAGAGGAAGCTTCACTCCAACCCGCTGTGCTTCTGATTAAATCAATTGATACCCCAAGCCTATGAGCAGCTGAGGTACTTGCATGCCTTGTGGAATGTGCAGTAAATTTTGATGTGTCAATCCCACTTTCAGCTAGCATGCCTTTAATCCAACGACTGATGGTTTGAGAACCTACGGGATTGTAGGGTTTCTTAAAACTGATAAAAACAAGATTTTCTTTGTTTCGAATTGTACGTGTTTTTTCCAGATAACATTGAAAAGCCTCGGCTGGACAAATTTGAGGTCGACTACTATAGAAAGGTAAATTAAGACAGGGTTGGAGTGAACCTAAACGGGAAGTCTTCAATATATCTGATATTTTAATAGATATATGATCTTCAGCAATAATCACATTTTTTATTTTAACTTTTGAAATTGTCTGGACTCTGTGAGCAGTAACTAACGCTAGTAAGGTTACAACTTTCTTAGATAGTATTTCTAATGCTAAATCACAATTAGGATAAAGGGATGCTAAGTGTTCTAAGACTATAGCTGGATCCCATGTTTGTTTATACTTAGGCATAGGAGGGCGCGTCCTATAAAACCCTTTAAATAATCTTTGTACTCGATCATCAGAACCTATTCTAGAGTTAACTAATAACGACAGTGCCGAACGATGGCTATTCAAGGTACCGTAATTGGCACCATTATTAAAAAGATTTGTTAAAAAAAACATGACATTTGGGACTGAAGCTTCAAAAAAGTCAATATTATTTGACTGACAGAAATAAAACCATTTTTTAAAAGCAGTGTCGTATTGTTTGACAGTATTCTCTGATAACGAAGCTAACATCACGTTTATAGACGATGGTGGAGTGCCTCTTCTTAAGAAAGCCGTCCTGAGAGCTTGCCTGCAGCCAGGGTAACCCGAGGAGGTGGGTGATAACGACTGTGGGACAAGGGCAATAAATTGTTGTCATTTGGATCTAAGATAAGGGCTTTAGAAACTAATAGGCTTTCAAAAATAGGGTACCATGGCTGAGTAGGCCAAACCGGGACAATAATAATTCCTTCAGCCTCATCTGAGATAACTTTTTTAAGGGTTTTTAGAATCATTGAAAATGGTGGGAAGGCATAGAAAAAAAATGATTTCCAATCTATTGTGAAGGCATTGATGGCGTAAGCGTCAGGATCCCTTTGCCAGGACACATATTTCTTACATTTTTGGTTTATTCTGGAAGCAAATAGGTCAATCTCAGGCATTCCAAAAGTATTTACAATTTTATCAAAAGTAGTTTTACTTAATTCCCATTCAATATCGGGATGTACGCGCCGAGATTCTGCATCGGCGACTTCATTTTCCTTAGAACTGATGTAGGAAGCGAAAACGTGTATTTTTCGTTGTTCGCACCACTGCCATAATTCTCTAGTCACTTTATTAAGGTGAGGGAACCTGACACCACCCATTCTATTTATATAAGCAATGGCCGTTGTGTTATCGATTCGCAGAATAATTTGACAATTACACATATTTTTGGCAAAGACTTTGAGTCCAAAAAATGCGGCAAGTATTTCTAATTGATTAATATGAAAGTCTTTCTCAGTAATACTCCACTGCCCACTTGCCGTTTTATCTCTGCATGCAGCCCCCCACCCAGATTTACTTGCATCAGAAAATATTTCCATGGAATATTTCTCATCCCGAATAGGGCACACAGAGTGTTTGACTGAATTTAACCACCAAGTCAGGTCTTTTTGAAGATAGCCTGGTAAATTCATGTACCTATCATAATCGTCTGTATTTAACAAAGCAAGATATTTACACCTCTCGAATTGCTTGGTATATACCCAACCAAATGGAATGGCTGGGCATGCAGACGTTAAAAGACCTACTAATTGGGCAAAATGTCTAATCTTGCAACGCTGCAATTTAGATATTTTTAAAATTTCATTCTGAATGTAAAGTCTCTTTTTGTCTGTAAGTTCAATATGGAAATGTTTAGTGTCAATTAAAAAACCTAAATATTGGCACTTCATGGAAGGGTTAAGTTGGCTTTTTTTTTCATTAATGACAAATCCTAAAGCCTCTAAAACCTGTATAGTCTTAGTAACATTACTGACACACTCATTATAAGAACTACCAATGCAACATATATCATCTAAATATATGGAAGATATATAGCCCATGGATCTGAGTAAGCTCATAACTGGTTTTAATAGTTTTGTAAAAACATATGGAGCAGTGTTCAAACCAAAAGGCAAAACATTGAACTCAAAAAACTTTGTTTTATATTTTGAGTTAGACGGTGTTTGAAAACGTAGATATTTTTTAAAGTCATTACTAATTTTTACCAAAAAATATGCGTCTTTTAAATCAATGGTTGCCATAAAACAGTTCTTTGAAACTAATTTTAAAGTGGTTCTCAGATCTTCTATTTTAAAATGATTAGTTTTTATGAAGTTATTTAAATTTTTTAAGTTCAATATGAATCTACTATTTCCATCTGGTTTTGAAACAAGAAAAGTACTTGATACAAATTGATGATCAGAAGAATTACAGGGCGATATAGCCCCTATTTCAATTAAATCATCAACAGCTTTCTCATATTTAATTAATTCTGTAGAACTTAATTTTCTTACAGATGGTACAATAGTTTGGTAGACTGGTTTATAAAATGGCAATTTATAACCCTCAACCCAGGACAAAAGAACTGGGTCTTTTGAAAGGAGACGCCATCTTTCAATGTACAGTGAGAGTCTACCTGAATGACTCACCGGTTTTATCTGCGGGGCTGTAGCTGTATCCGTGATCGCTGCAAATAGGGGCGCTGCTGCGGCGCTGCCGGCGCTGCCGGCGGTGCAGGATAGCGCTGATGATGCCGACGGCCCGTCGGTGCTGTCACCGCTGCCGCCGGGGCAGGCTGACGCCTCGTAGTCACTCCCGTTTGCCTGCCCGGTGGCTGAAGTGGAGGCTTCCAGTTTAAATTATTTTTCTTAGGGGTCTGGGAGATCTTGATTTCAGCCCCAGATCTAACAATGGCCCTAGCAGCTTTTATGGTATCTGCTAAGTTATCACCAAACAATTTTTCTCCTATTTTAGTGAGGTATAAATGATCCTTCACATCTTTCTTTATATAAGAACAAACATACCCTCTTCTCACCATTGATTCGGTATGCTGTAAATCACAAATCAACTTCCCAGCGTCTGTTAGGGTTTTAATCAGAGGCATGTTAGAGGTTTGATTGGTTAGTGCTGTGGTTAGGGCCTCACCAATGCATGCTGAAATTGATGCTATTTGAATCTGTTTTTGTTCAATTGCTTTATCTTTCTTATAAAGAATGTCTGATAAAGCAGCTTTCACCACAGCGTTTAAAGATGGAGCTCCAATCTTTTTTGCATTTTCAGGTAGGCAGTATTTATCTAGGAGCTCTTTCTTCTGCTCCTTAGATAAGCCTGTTGTGGCTATATGTTCCCAGCGTAAGGCAACATCTGAATGTATTTTGTTTCCATATTTTTTTTCAGGGGCGGGTGCGTCTCCCAGTAATGCTCTTATTTCATCAGGTAAACTCTGCTCTTCCGGGCAAGAGGAGACTTCAATGGGTTCAGAATGTGATAAATCTGGCTCTTCCATTAAGTTAGGTGTCAAAGATGGGTTGATTTCTTGCTCTGTCGGGGACGGAGGCAGGGTTACTGTGTCATCCAGAGGATAATCAGTAGTTTCTCTTTCTGAAATTCATCAATTTAAAACTTTTAATGAACTGAGCACAGATTCATCGCCTGTGGGTAACTGTCACCTAACACTATTCACAAACTCATGAAAGTACCTATGTACTTTTTTTTATTTTTTTGAAAATGTTTACATAGAGACATAAGTAAACATAAATACACGTAATATTACATGTATAACTGCTTTTGGTAGGTAACAATCACTTTAAATTGTACACAAGCATGGGCAGAGTACTCCTCCAATTCCTCTTCATTGCGTCTTTTTGGCATTATATCCGTTTATTTCCTTTAAAAGTTGGCGAAGAAAAAAATGCGTGAAAAATGGCGCGAGCACTAAAACGCTAATGACGTTTGTGCATCTTTGACAGCAGAGATGGTTCGGAACCATAGTTTTTTTTTTTGGCTATGGATTTCAACATTAGTGGTAGATGGCAGCACGATACGCTTTACTACAATTTGTCTTCTTAATTTCGAGGACAAAGCGAAGTGTAATTATACTATTTTGTAACCCATACTATTATGAAGCAAGTATGTTAGGAGACCATTTTCATTTAATAAACCCAATATATTTAAAATAGCTGTCGAGCAAAGTTCTTACGCGCTCCTTACAAAAACAGTGAACGTGACGTCATAATCACAGTCACGTTTGCATGAAGCGTTTTTGGACAAGTCCAAAAATGTGCATTTCAAATTATAATATCTCGGGTAGTATTGATACTATAGTACGATTAATAATTGTAGTCAGCAAAATGACAACTTCAACAGTGACTGATACAAAAAAGGGTGACCCGCTACAATAGTGACGTTCGGCAATCACTAGACTTAAACATTTAGTCATGATTTATTTTATGAGGTATCAAAGCCTTTTTGAATAATTGTAAATATTTAATAGGTACAAATGAATTAAATAATACGATTTAAGAAATATGGGCCCTACCTCCATATTAAAACTTCTCACTAAAAAATTATAACCATAGCTGGGAAAAAATGTTCAAAGAGGTTCAGGGGAATAAACACTTAAAAGTCAGCAAAATACAAGTAATTATATACGTTTTTATTCGTTACGGTTGCTATTGATTCCGACTCCGATTCTGAATTCATCTCTTCATGATAGTCCATACTATTATTATTCGATTCAAAAATAAGTAAACCGGAATCTACAAAACCTTCATCACTGCCTATATGTGAAATTATAAGGCGTCGTCCTTTGCCAGTTGGGCCCTTTAGGCCTGTAGTCAAACCTTTAGAAAACACTTGTTTGGAAGATTCTACTGTTGTATCCTCCCAAACTTTTCCAGTTGTATGACCTGTTAATAAACGAAATTCTTACCTGTAAATAATATAATACAGAAACAAAACATTTTGAAACTGAAAATCTATTTACTAAATACAGTTTACCGAAATACCTCTTTGTCTCAAGACGAAAGTCTGACCAGTGTGTGTTGCCAGTAATGACATATGGAAGTGGGACTTGGTCATTCACTACGACTTTTTTGCCAGGCTGTAATGTCGACTAACTTTTAATTGTAAAAACTCGATTTACCACATCACTATTTATTTGGGCCTGAAAACCTGCCACACTGAAAATGTCATTTCACTGACTACAATTAAAAATCCGAGTATAATGAAGTGATTCTTTTACGTGAGTTCACATGAATGTCAGGTCTTTCGATAGTAAACAAAAAAAAATACAGCCATCTAGTTTATTCAACCTGTCACAAAAAGTCTACACAATATCTTTCTTACTTTGTAATGGCCCACAGTTTGTGAAAATAATAGTATAGTTGCTTTTCTCCCTAAACATGAATTTCCGATTGCTCTATCCAAGTATCGCCCAAAACCGAGGTCCGTGCATTACTTTAAATATTATGGTCAAGAGCCCTCTTCGCTCACCCTACAGTCCGGTCTGAACAACGGTAGTCGTTTAAAAAAACTTTGTAAATATTAGAAAACATTCGTTTTAATATTCATAAAATAAAGATGATATTGCTTGAATTAAAAAGATAAGTAGCAATAAAAGTGTACAAAATATTACAAAGAAACATTATCATTATCAATTTAAGAAAAAATATGCCCCAAATTCATACCGCCGTACTTCCCGCGTGATATTATTATGCCCCACGGTTCAACACTGTGGTTCAACCCGCAGCTTGATCATCAATTTGTTGCGGAGTATGTAATAACTCCGCAACTACGATATTAAACAAAATGATTTGAATGAAGTTTTTTTATTTAGCCTATATTGTCCCACTGCTGGGCAAAGGCCTCCCCCATATACTTCCAGCGATCTCTTTCTTGAGCTAAAGTGTGTGGGCACACTTGGTAAATTCATCCAGAATAGTCTCGCCATCTCTTTTTGGGCCTACCTCATGTTCGAGATGCCACTGAGACACGGTCCTAGCCTTTTAGGGTGGGGTTAGCTTTAGGGTACCCCCAGGTGGGCCGAGCCTCAGCTTAGGGCGCTACTGGGCGATGGCAATCTGATATAACGCGTGTGCCTACATGATGAGAAAAGTGATGATACGAGTAGCTGAGAGAGGCGACAACTACTTACTTTAAATATGAGAATTCAGCAGCATTATTAAATTTCCTTTAAATGTGCTGTTACTACACTTGCTTTTGTTTTTGATTTGTTTTAATTAGTTCTATAAAAAAACAAAATGGCCTCTAGAAATTTCTAATTAACCACGCTGTGTACACTATTTATGGATTACCGTCTAGCCAAGTATTGTTAAACTACATAGTTATCTTAGCCATGTATCGATTGTAATGTGTCAGTGTACCTATTTTTAAATTAGTAAATAAAAAGCAGTGACCTCTTAAGGGTAAAGTTTAGAGGTAGATTATCTGTGGCCAGGATATGGAAACTTCAAAGAAGAGAAGATTACGAGAACAAATAAATGTCAATTAAATGAGAAGACTTGAAATTAAAGTAAACACATTTATTTACATAACACAATACATTTTGAGGTAAAGGAAAAGAACATTTTACAGTTGAGAATACATTAATAGCTATTAAGTACGAAATAAGTTTTTTTAGTAGTAGCTTTAAAGTATTCTAGTTACAAATACGTATTCGTTAAAGTGATCTGGTACTTCCTAGTAACTAGTCCCATATTACAAGTTCACCTGCTCTTGGGGCTAGGCGACGCTGTGCGGGATAATGAATACAATAGTGTACATTTATTTAATTAAAAACAAGTTAATGAACTAACACATAACATTGAGGACCACTGAACACTTGATGGGTCCATAAACATTCGGTAAAGAGTAAAGTTTTCATTTAAATCCCATCTCATTTTGAGACACTAAAGAACTCATACAAAATGTGACTTAGCTGAAAGGACAGATAAAAGTGCCATGTAACAGCCTAGTAGGTGGTATTGTAAACTACCACGTCTCTAATCTGAGACATTTGAAGGAGTTTTGGCACCCTGGATTTTCTTCAAAGCTTTAAGAAGATTTTGCCATTCATTGGCTAATAAAACACTATTCCTTGCCGCTGGCAACTGTTGCAACTAAAATTCACACTGTATATTGCATTACACTGCGTAACCAAGGGACGTAATCGTGCACTTTCGTATGGACTCCAGGCACCTCCGTGCCGCAGTATTGGTACCCGAAGCTGATGATCCCTAGAAGCTCAGCCTTCTTCCTAGTTCTGTCCTTGTACAAAAGAGGACCGCCTGAGTTTCCGTAGCACGTGTCTTTGCCTTCTGCTCCAGCACAAATGTTGTGTCTCGATATAATTGCTGGAGTTTTGCTCCTGTATAAACTCTTGCATGTCTGTGAAAAAGGAACATAATGCAACTGTCATCATTACGAGTAGGCGTGATCGATATGTGGAAAACTTCGATATTTCGGTAGAATATAGAACCAATGTATTTTTCCTAAACCAAAGTTATATCGGTGACAAGTTGAAATACGAGGTCATCTAGCTAGCACGCCAGGGTCGCCAGGTGGCCTTAAAGAGTATAAAAATGAAAAGAGAAAAATAAATAAGCAGAATAAAAGAGTGTAAAGGGTATTGACGTGTTATGCATTTTATCGAAAAATTACGTATTAAGATCTCAACATTTACGTTTACTCCAATTGATGGGGTGCTTATAAGTTTTTTTTCAATTATGTAGTTGTTTTTCAAAAAATGGCCTTATGCCCTCTACCAGTAACGCCCTAAGCTGAGGTCCATTCATGGGGAAGGTGTCGGACCCTTCTCTCCAAGGCATTGGGTGAGACGCCTTAATCTTTAAATTTTAAAACAACTTTTTGTAATGTCACAACTTTTTGCGATCCTTTTATGTTTTGGTTTGTCCTCATGTGATACGGAGCTTTGTTATAATAACTTACATGCTTTGGAAATGGTACAATCATTTCCTGACCTACTTACTTCTCGATCAACAAATGGCAACTGAATGTTGAACTTCACGCCCATTGAAGCGGGATTCTTCACAACCCACCCTGCAGCCCAAAGTGTGAACTCAGCTGGCGGCCTTTTTGTTATGTCAGATCCTATTGGCAGACATATCGGCCGTATGAATTCTGGAAACACAATATTGTTAAGGGAATGAAGTGTTATGTCTGAAAACCTGAAAAAGACATTTGGTCGTCTTGGTATCAGGCAGGAATCGAACTCGCATCTTTCGCAAACCGGGCGACTGCACTAACCACTGTGCTACCGAGACCATTAACAGATTAAGTCTTAAGTATGTCGTTTGTAGCGTCACTCAAACAAACCCAACACTTGTACGTGTATGTACGTGGATAATTAAAAAACGGAAAATGTTTTATTATTGTTTTTAGCATTTTCCATGCAGTATCTTTCTAAAGAAAACCAGAAAAAGACATTTGGTCATGTTGGCATCAGGCAGGACTTGAACCCGCATCTTTCGCAAGCCGGGCGACTGCACTACCAATTATGCTACCGAGACCATTAACAGACCGGCCGAATCTTTCTGGTATATTTTGCCCTATGAGCCAGGGTGATTTCATCAATGTTATAGGCATCCACCTCTAACACTCGGAAGAAATATTTTTTCAAATATTTAACTCCCGATTAAGATGAAAAAGCTATTACTATATTTTATTATTGTTTTTAGCATTTTCCATGCAGTATCTTTCTAAAGAAAACCAGAAAAAGACATTTGGTCATGTTGGCATCAGGCAGGACTTGAACCCGCATCTTTCGCAAGCCGGGCGACTGCACTACCAATTATGCTACCGAGACCATTAACAGACCGGCCGAATCTTTCTGGTATATTTTGCCCTATGAGCCAGGGTGATTTCATCAATGTTATAGGCATCCACCTCTAACACTCGGAAGAAATATTTTTTCAAATATTTAACTCCCGATTAAGATGAAAAAGCTATTACTATATTTTATTATTCGGCCGGTCTGTTAATGGTCTCGGTAGCATAATTGGTAGTGCAGTCGCCCGGCTTGCGAAAGATGCGGGTTCAAGTCCTGCCTGATGCCAACATGACCAAATGTCTTTTTCTGGTTTTCTTTAGAAAAACGGAAAATGATTATTTAACTGTAGAACATACAGGGTTGTCCCAAGGATGACTTCCAAATTATTATTAGGTGTATCCCTCACACTAGGGTGTATCCGAAAAAACCCAATGTATGCTTTGCCGTAGTTTTCGAGATTTTTCTCGTGTTGTTTTCTCAAATTTTGACTTACGAGACGGTATTTCTGGGAGCAGACACATCCCTCAATTTTTGCCATTGGAGGGTAACATCATTCTGATGCTGACGGGAACGATTCAAGTTTGCATATTTCTCATACATAATGAGAGAAAATTAAAAGACTCACTTGTGTACGGTGCCATTGATTCTAATTGTATAATTGCTATGTCGTTCTGTTTGGTAGCACTGGAAGGATTATATTTAGGATGCACCATGATTCCCTCGATGTCTATAGTTAAAGGTTGATCCGCACAATACTTTTTTTCAAGGAAATCAATACAGTCATTTGATGTTTCGATATTGTATTCTCCGAGTGCTACAGCATATCTGAAAAATAGTGATATTAAGACAATCTCATCAGTTCAGTTGATAGGGCCTATTAACAGTTTACTGAATTCACATCTGGAAAAGAAGGTTTATTTTACAAATATTTTAATATGATCCATCTTAGCATGTACAGTCAACAGCACATCAGGTTACCCCATTTCCGTTGTTTCTCTTGCTCTTGCCAAATGACATTTGTTCGCGATAGAGCAAGGAGGACTGACCGGAAATGGGTAGCGTGATGTGCCGGCCACCGTACCCCTGATAGGTTGCTGAATGAGCAGATTTTGTTTTGATTTTTAGATATCTGAATGAGACATCTTCTTCGACGGCCATATTACACTTACGGTAGATTTGTTGTATCGTCGACACAATGAGCGGCAGTCAAAACATATAGCCCGCTTACCAGACTTCCACTGCACTTAACGTCACGCAAGTATTTGAGATTGGCGAGCCACGGATGCTTGTATAGTTGTCTTGGTTCGCCTCCTGGAATACAAATATTATCTGATTGGTTTGTGGAATAATTTAAATAAAGGCGAAATAATGAGCTGGGCATTCTGCCACTGCCTGCCACTGCAGTAACTGCTGGGGCCTCCTTTACAGTCTTTTTTGCGCCAGGAAACTGCTGCTGTTCTGTTCCACATATAACACCGTACCAGACAGTGTAATATATGAATTTGAACTTCTAGGTAACAATGTCTGGGTTGCAGACATTCTAGAAGTTTACAGTTGTTGTCTTCAGCGCTGTTCCTATTCGATCATATTATTCTCAGGATTGTCGCAGTCTCCATCATCTCGTGGTGCAGGACCCACACTATCCTGTTTTGCTCCTTATCCATTAGTTGTCCGTTTTCGAGATTGTTCCACAGAGCTGGCTGTCCCATGAGCGTTTCGCGACCTTAATCAGCATACGGATCTACCCTAAATGTGACCGTGTGACCCTAATTGTGTCAAGATCCAATTGATTACATGGATATCATTGTTGGGAGTAATTAATCATGAGACTTGAATATTTACCACCGATTTCTCCTCGATCTGCTGCGTCCTCTCCACAACAGTGGGTCCTCGAGTCCGGGGGGAAGGCAGTACTTTCGCATCTTGTATTTTCGTTTGGAAAATCACGGATTTCCGGGCTGTAACAGATTTTTCCGCTGGCCCAACATCTGAAAAATCAGCGAAATTACTAATTATTGCAGCATTAAAATGTATAATAATAATTGCAGCCACAATGTATAATTGGGTCAAAATTCAAAACTTTAAAGGTTGGGATGCTGAATAGAATAAAATAAATTTGAATATTGCCTAATATACAGAATGATTTTGCGAGGGGTTGCTGAATTTCAGTAGAATCAGTGACTTAACCGATTTATGTAAGTAAAGAAAAAATATTGAAAAATTGCTCGGTAGCAAGTCCTCCTTTATTAACTGACTTTTTTACATATTTTCAACCATTTTGTGAAGTCACCTACTTAAATTATGATGCGATACTTAGTACTTTATGTATTTCAATTCAAGTTTCACATGCCTAAATATACCTACCTAGATTGTAATACGAATTCATCGGTGTAGTTGGCAAAATTCAGCTTGTTTTGTCTGTAGTCGAGGCATCGCCCTTCGTAGCCATCTGGCGTGTAACACTCCGGCAACGGGCGAACTCGGCAACAATAAGACGATTCCTAAAATAAAAAACCGAATCAATAAATGCAAACATGACACTAGAAACATTAGACAGGTCCTGGTAACTCCAAAAAACTGAGCATACTGGCAAAATTGAGTCGGTGCGGTCTTCGAGACAGTTGCTAAACATTCTCCACGCTCAAGTGCGGTCTTGTATGGAGTATTGTTTCTATCTCTGGGACAGTTTAGCCAGCTCGAAGCTTTCAAACCCATTGTGCGTTAAGCTACTAATAGACTTATTGGCGACGAAGATTTACCAGGCTCCAAGCCCAAAAGATTGTCGTAAGATGGCATCTTTGTCGATCTTTATCAGTTGCAGAGTGGGTTTGCAGATCATTCTAGAACAGCAGAGCCTTCCTTTTGCACTTTTGGCAGTTTTGATTAGTCGAGCTGATTCTTTTATGATTTGAAATCTAACCTTATTTGGACATTTGTAAGCTTCTAAATCTTGAGGTGACTTATTCAGTGGAAGGCATCTCCTAATATTAACGCACTCCCCCATTCGGCCCCCTGGCGTTAGACAGTAATCTAAAAATTTGAAGAAACATTGGTAATCAAATGAAATATTGAAAAGGAGGACCTCGCTGAAATATCACATCAGCGCAGAGACGTAGAACCTTGAAAGGAGATCCAGGCATGCCCTCCATGCTTGGCCCATCTTTGGGGTGATACTAAAAGTGCCGGTAAATGCCGGTAGTCACAATTGACGCAATATTATTACTGATCAAACAATTTATATGTTGAAACAATTTTTAAGCAGGTGCTAATAAAAAGGTGCTAAGGAGCAAGAAGTTTGATAGTTCATTTTATCATGTTGTCGTTCATAATGTAAACAAGCGCCACATTTCCCGATGACTAAAGGCAAAACAAACGTTTGTTTATTTTAAACAACACAGTCGAACTTTCAGAAAACATTCAGAAAGTGATGTGGACTTTCGGAAAAGTTAGGGAATTTTCAAAACTTAATTGGAAAACCGACGCAAAGCATATTAAGCTACAGCGCTGGTTTTTCTCTGCAACCAATTTTAAATGCTCCTTGAATTGTGCTTATAGCTCAATTTTAAACCTCTCTCCCGAAGATTTGACAGCTTTTGGAAACAGCCTCCTAAGAGAAGATAACACTAACAAGTACGCAAAATAGTACCTTTATAAATTTTGTGCGCTTCTCCTAACCTCGTCTGCAAACAATAGACTTGTATTAATAAATACAACTTGAAGAACATTGTTAATATGTTATAATGTTATCACTTGTCGATGTTCAGGAGTGTCCTCTCCCAAACGAACTCGTATACTACACCAAAATCGTCTACAATTGGTTTTGTAATGCCTTTTATCCTTTGAGTGATTAGTAAAGGGAAAATTAATTACCATAAAACTACTATCTTAAATGTATTAATTTGAGCGAAATTATAATCCTTTTAGGTATAAAATACATCATTAGCTATCGTTCATTTTAGCACGTTAAGACTGTGACCGTTAATTAGTTTTCAGGATTCATAATCTAAATCCGTTTTTGGCTATAACCCCCGAATTCACAAACGTCAATCAACGCTAAGCGCTCACGCTCATACTGTCCCGTAAAATGTTAATAGAACTGAAAGAGGGAGGGAGAACTGGGGGAGGCTCAATGTTGATTTGCGTTTCTGAATTCGGGGGTAAGTTTGATTAGTTAGCGAGCTGTGGATTTTGTTTGCATAAATTAAAATAATAGATAAATAAATTTTAAGATATCATACAGGTTGTTTTAAAAATAGCGTCAAGCTGAAAGTCCAGTGGTATAAAAGTTCAGGCAACAAACTATTTACGCACCTTAGGCGTCGCACGGCTTAATGCAACGGAGTCGACCGCAAGAGTTCGTTGACTTTCCGAATGATGTCATTATCACCTTTCATCACAAACCCTGCGATAGCACATGCGCGCCGGCGCAGGATCCCAAAAATGTTCATCTCGATTCTACTCGTACTTTCAAAAAATATGTCTAATTGCCCCCTCTCAGTAACGCTCTAAGCTCCCTACTGGGGCGTCCTTAGCTACGTTGCTTGAATATTAGGCTGCGTTTCCACCAGAGATGCGTTGCGTGAAATGTTTTTTTAGGAACCAATAGAATCCTTCCATTTAGCTAGGTTCGCTTATTGAAGCGTTTTTATTTCAGAAAAAAGGAAAAAAGACGGGCGATTTTCAATCAGTCCGAATATCGACCCTACAAAAAGTCGATCATATGGGGGCACGCTAAATGTGCTGACTATAAGTATCATTTGGGATATAGTCGTTAGCTTTCTTATTAGAATTATACTCATATTTCCTTCTCTCAATTGTTACAGGAGCTACCAAAGAGATCGGAACTGCCCTCACCAGAGTGTGCCTTCGACATCGGGCCATAGAAACAAGGATGAAAACATTCATTAGGTATGTGCGGTATCAGTTTAAACAATACACAATTAAATAATGTAATACTCTCGTGTAAGTCTCGTCAATTAAAGAGTAAAACCCAATTATTAATATTTACCGAAATGTTAATAATTGGTAACAATATAATGGTAAGGTACGAGTAGTATTCAGTTTTAGAAACATACGAATCAACAGAATACCTACATGCTCTGGAAACAAAAAAAAAATCTAAAAAAATCTAAATCTAAATCTGGAACATCATTCCTCCTCCCCTTCGCAATCTCTCCTCTATTTACGCTTTTCGTAAAAAAATCAAAGAACATTTTTTAAACATCCAACTCTCCCTTTAACTGGCTTTTATCTTCTAGTGCCACACTATACTCACTTTTCACAGTTTTCACCACTCTCACTCGCAGACATATCACAAACACTCACACGCTTATCTCACTGCCACAAACACTCCCATCTTCGTTATTTGTTTATACATCTTCCTCACTCTGCTTGATGAAATCTATTTATTTTTTGTTGTAACTTGAATTTTCATTATTTTATTTTGTAATTGTAAGCTTTGTTGAATTTTATGGCGCTACCCTTCCTCGAAACACGGCCTCAGCTGAAAATCAGCGCTTCAGCCCAGGCTGGAGCACAAAGCTGAGCTGGGGACCGATTCGGCTAGTTACATAACTATAATAATTTAGTTTTGTTTGTTTTGTTTGTTAATGTTTATTTTAAGGCAACTTTCAAAAAAACTTTTATTGTTTTTTTTGTCTAATTTTATTTTGTTTTATTGTTGTTTTTTTCCCTTTCTGTATTGTAATTAAGCCGAATAAATGATTCTTATTCTTATTCTTATTCTTATTCTCTGTGGATTGTAAGAGGGGTTTAATATTAGTTTTGAACCTTGCTGGTCACCCTAAAGCTAGACTTAGCGGCTGACATCTAGCGACCTATGTCAATGTTGGTAACACTGCTGTTTACATACATACCAACACTCCTCTTTCCCAACAGGGTAGACAGAGACCACTTCTTTCCACTTGCTACGGTCCTGACACACACCTTGCGCCTCCTCTACTTTCATGAGTCCTTTCATACATGCTCGTCTGTTTACTTTCCAGCGCATTAATGGACACGCTAATCACGCCCCTTTCGGAACGCGCCGACGAGTGGCGCCGCGGGACGTGCGGGAACAACTCCGGCGCGCTGAGTCGCGACCACGCGCGTGAGTGCAAGCGTGCGCGCGCAGAACTGCGGCGCAGGGTGCACGACGCGCAGCGGCACGCGAGGAAGGCGAGGCGCGCGCCGCAAGACGCTAAGAGGAGGGCTGACGTTTGCATACAGGTCTGAAAGGCTTATCTCTACCGGTTTTTTCTACTCAAAATATGTCCGATTGTCCTCCACCAGTAACTTTCTAAGCTTACTTCTGGGGCGTCGTTGGCTACGATACGCAAGATGCTTAAAGGCGAGCTGACGTTCCATACAGGTGATTTAGTTTTATCCTATAGCACGGAAAAGCTTACAAGCCATGCTTAATTTGGAGCCTCAATATAAATTAAGCAATTAACAAATAAAGCATGGCTTGCCTAGCCAGATTCAGCGTTTTTGTGGAACGGATGACTGATTGCCTTCTCCTAGTAACGTTTTATAGCTTACTTTTGAGGCGTCCTTAGCAACGTCACTTGAATTTTAGGGTGGAGAGCCACCTGCGGCTTACTGTCCGGTAAAACTGTCATAAGCATCAGCGGTAGTCATTTAGCAAACACGCGGGAGTGTAATTGGTGCCGTGTGACGTGCGGCAACAACTCCGGCGCGCTGAGTCGCGACCACGCGCGCGAGTGCAAGTGCGCGCGCGCCGAGCTGCGGCGGAGAGTGCACGACGCGCAGCGGCACGCGAGGAAGGCGAGGCGCGCGCCGCAAGACGCTAAGAGGAGGGCTGACGTCTGCATACAGGTGATTTAGGTTTATTATGCTCTGAAAGGTATTACCGGCCTTTTCTACCCAAAATATCCGATTGTCCTCTACCAGTAACGTTCTAAGCATACTTCGCGGCATTCTTAGCTACGTTACGCAAGATGCTTATAGCGCGAACAAGCGTACAAGCCATGCTTAGTTTGGGGCTAGATTCAGAGTTATTGTGCTCTTCAACATGATTCGTTCTCCTCAAAAGGATGACCGATTGCCTTCTCCTAGCAACGTTTTAAAGCTTACTTTTAGGGCGTCCTTAGCAACGTTGCTTTAATATTACGGTGGAGAGCCACCTGCGGCTTACTGTCCGGTAGAAAGGTCATAAACATCAACGGTAGTCATTTAGCAAAAACCGTGCTGAAGTATAATTAGTGCCGTGTGACGTGCGGCAACAACTCCGGCGCGCTGAGTCGCGACCACGCGCGCGAGTGCAAGCGCGCGCGCGCCGAGCTGCGGCGGAGAGTGCACGACGCGCAGCGGCACGCGAGGAAGGCGAGGCGCGCGCCGCAAGACGCCAAGAGGCGGGCTGACGTCTGCATACAGGTGATTTAGGTTTAATATGCTCTGAAAGGTACTACCGGCCTTTTTTACCCAAAATATCCGATTGCGCTCTACCGGTGACGTTATAAGCTTACTTCTGGAGCGTCATTGGCTACGTAACGCAAGATACTCAAAGGCGAGCTGATGTCTGCATACAGGTGATTTAGTTATTATGCTCTGAATGGTTTATCACTCCCGGCCTTTTCTACTCAAAATACGTCCGATTGCTCTCTACCAGTAACGTTCTGAGCTTACTTCGGGGCGCCCTTAGCTACGATACGCAAGATGTTAAAAGGCGAGCTGACGTTGCATACAGGTGATTTAGTTTTATCCCATAGCACGAACAAGCTTACAAGCCATGCTTAATTTGAGGCTAGATTCAGCGTTATTATGCTCTTCAAGATGATTCGTTCTCCTCAAAAATATGACTGATTGCCTTCTCCTAGTAACGTTTTAAGGCTTACTTTTAGGGCGTCCTTAGCTACGTTACTTAAATATTAGGGTGGAGAGCCACCTGTGCGCGGTTTACTGTCCATTAGAACTGTCAAAACTATCAGAGGTAGACATTTAGAAAAAAACGAGCGGGAGTGTAATTTTGCGCACGTCTGCATACAGGTAATTTAGTTTTATGGACACTTTGAGATTACCGGGGCGCTTTTCTTCCGAATAATATGCCCAATACCCCGTTCCCAGTAACGCTCTGAGCGTTACTTAAAGATAAGGGCTGAGAGAGATGATGATGAAAAATTCTTAAACGAGAGCTGTCGTCTGTGTACAGGTAATTTTATTGTGTTCTTCAAGATTTCCTTCTCTACCGCTACCGCGGCCTGTAATAGATCAGATTAGGCTCTAGTTGCTGCAAAATGGCTGGTTCCGAACAAAATAAATAAATATTTGGGTTTGAAGTTTCTTCATTTCAGTAGGAAATAAATCAAATATGATAAATTGTTACAGGATGTGCAAGAACGTAAGCAGCAACTCGAGGAGATGGAAGAAAAGGCGGTGAAGGCGGCGCTGATAGAAGAACGCAGCCGCTTCTGCCACTTCGTGTCACTGCTCAACCCTGTGGTGGTAAGCACATAATAAGTCCACTAGGGCCCCAATCTATTTAACCTTTAACCTGACGAAGGTTTGTACATTTTTCATTGGTTTCAACCTTTCATCTCAGAAGGCTAAGAGCAAATTAATGTAGGAAGAATATTATCCGGGACCTAGATTAGGTTCAAAAAATTCTGATTACTTCCTTGGAAGACCAGTTTATTTCCGGATTGAAAGTGGAAGAGCTTCTGGCCCATGATGGCATACATGAAAGGTAATCTTCCTCTTTTACTTAGACGTAAACTCATTCATGTTTGTATCCTGCCCATCCTAACCTATGGCGCACAAGCATGGGCACTAACGAAGGTTCTGAAGTCCGCACTCAAGGTGTGCCAAAGGGAAGCCTTCTTAGCATAAATATTACTGAACGGTTATGTAACCGAACTATTAGCTTTCAAACAGGCTTAACAGACGTGGGCAAGAAAACAGCAAAACCGAAATGGGAATGGGCAGGTCACGTTGGTCGAGTGCAACTCAGCCTATGGCCTCAAATCGTCACCCTGTGGCAGCCTACAAACGGATTTTGTTAGGGGAAGTCCCTGAAACAGGTGGATTGACGATTTGCGGCATCATAGCGAGGACTGGCTTAACTGAACATGGGACTGAACTGTGTAGGAAATTTCGAGAGACCTTTGCTCAGCAGTAAGACAATGTAGGCTGTGTAAAAAGAGGGAACACTTTAAGCAATGATCAAAAGAACTAAAAAGAAGAAAGTAAATCAAGCGCCCTGTGCCGGGCGCCTAGACATTGCCTTTCGTGACATCGTGTGCAAATTGTGGTTTACCAGTTCTATATGTTCATAACCAATTTTGATTATTATATTTACGGTAACCATGCGGATGCCAGTGAAGGTATGACCTTAAATAATGTAAGCTCATTAATACCTATATTTCTTTCCTCATCAACATTTTGCTTGCTAATTAAGTTGTGATAATCTTTCAGGAGTGTGAAGTGGCAATGCTAGCGGAAGTCGGCCACCTGCAAGAAGGCTGCGAGCAGCTGGTCCGACACACAACTGAACCTAGGACTTTGTCGGCAGCTAGTTTACAGGTGAGAATTACTGAACGGAAAATAACAATAAAATGATGCAATGTGCGACAGATAGACTGCCAAATGAGCCAGAATGAAAACTGAACGCAATTTTAAAGCGTTCAGTTTTTTTTTGTCGTATTAGTTTACTGACAGCTTTTCCGTTATTTGTTTGACATGTTTATCTATATGAACAAAAGAAACAACGGGCTTCATACGTCCCACTGCCGGGCACACGCCATATCTCAACTATCCTGTCAGATGGTACCCAACGACCAAGCTGCCCTATGGATTCCGACCACTAGGCTTATCGACTGACATTACCGACAGCTTGACGTGCCTTCCGTAGCAGTGAGAAACCCGACAAATACATCACTAAAGGTTTGATTCCGAACTTGGCAGCAAGCAGCTGTGCTGTTGCCGCAGTGATGCCACTAAGGTGCTGCCCAGTACTGAATCCGACGAAGGCGACAGTGTCGCTCTGTTCGCGGTGATGCGTTGTTGTGATTGGTTAGTTTACTTTGAGTTGTCAAAATGCTGCGGTAGACGTCACTACTGGTCTGTCGCAGCTGTTGGGCGACGCTGCATTGCCTAGGCAGCAATGTAATTTCATATAAGCTCATACAAATTGTATTAAGACCAGTAGTGTCGCGGCAGCACTGCTGCGTGCAGCGTGATTCGGAATCATACCTTGAATTTCGTTAGGGGCTACCACCAGTTCTAAAAGTTTACCAACGTTGATGTGATTTCAAAACTCCCAATTGTGATTATCTACTGACGTTATTTCAATTATTTTATTTATAATCACCCTCTCAGGAAAAGTTCGTAAGTCAATTCATTTAATGAGACATCTCAGAAAAGTAGCTGACCCCAGAGTTTTGAAAAAAAAATATTCCGCATTTTGTGAATCGTTTTTGACCTACTGCATTGCAGTTTGGGGAGGCTCCTGTAAAACGACCATGTTGCAAGTAGAGCGCGCGCAGAGATCTGTTATAAAAACTATGCTCTGCAAACCATATAGGCATCCCACAATTGATGTTTACAGAGAGAGTGGCTTCCTGAATGTTCGTCAACTATTTATTCACAAGGTTTCACTTATAACACATAAAAACGTATTAAAATCTGGGGACTACGAAAGTATGTTGACCAAACGTATATTTTAAATCCCGAACATTGCTGTAAATTCTGCCTTTGCTCAAAATTTCCCCCCATTTATTTACACATTAATTTATAACAAAGTTGCCAAGTACTGCAATATAAATATCTCCTCACCTCATGAAGCAAAATGGAATTAAAACTAAGTCTTAACCCCTAAACTGCAATATACAGGGTGTTTCTTGTAAGGTGCCAAGCCGGCGTGAGCTGATAGTAGGGTACCATACCTATCGATTTAACCCCCATGTATGTTCTACGATTTTTTGTAGTTTTCGAGATAATAATGTTTTTGTAATTTGTTAAAATTTTGTGAGCACTTGACTTTAAATAATTATAACTTTTTTTTTGTTTGACTTTTATTGGATATTTTCTTTTTATTATAATGTCTATTAATTGCAGTTTCATGATTAAAATAATCGCTGTCCTAACTTTACTACAAGGTACAAAAATGTTGATTGATAGTGAAAAAAAAGTGAATCATGCAGAACATAACGAAAATTCAATCGTAAATTAAAAAAAAACAAAAGGTATTCCATAGCTTCTTATTGATTTTAAAAACTGCGCTGCATCATAAGCTTTCATAATAATACAAGAAAACATGTCCTTTGTGGGGCATTATTCGCTGTAATTGATGCTCAAGTCCTGAGTATCGGAAATAGTGTCGGAAAAAGTGTAATTTTCATACTTAATATTTTTTTAGTATTTTGGCATAATTTTGTAATTTCTGAGGTTTATTGTCTTTTAACGTTTAAACAAAGCTCATTTGTTAATAAAACAGTCATTTTTTAACTTCCAATCATTCGAAAGTCACAACTCCTGGTGTAATAAAAATGTTGAAATTGAGGAAACCGGAACATGTTTTGAATCAATAGGGTATTACACCAATTTTTGAAAACTGATTAAAATCAATCTTTGGGCCGTAATTTACTACCAAAAATTTTATTTTAATTTTTAAATAGCGATAAATGGTCTAAATTTATGTTTAAAATTAGGACTTGACATTGACGTGCGAAAACGCTAGCCGCCATGATGTTTCTTCGCGTGACGTCACTCGGATAGTAAACAAGTAAACAATACGTACAACATTTATCATTTAATCTGAAAATAATGAGTTCTGGTCCATATCATTGGTGTCTGGTTCCTGAATGCGAGAACACAAGTGTTAAAACGCCACAAAAACTATGGATTCAAGTGCAGAGTGATATCAAACTGAGAAATACCTTGTTAAAACTGGCTAGAAGAGATCCAAAATCATTATGCACAAAGACTAGACTGTATTTCTGTGAAGACCACTTTGATGTAAGTGATAAGAACTATAAATAGTATAGTAATAATCTAACAGGACAGACAAAGAACTAAATATGTGGCTTAACCTCTTATTTAGTGGTTTTGTCTGCACCTAGTGCATTTATAGGTTAAGTTTTTGTACATAAGTTATGTAATATTATTTCATGTTTTAGCTGGAAAATTACACAGGATATAAATAAATGGGTTCTGTCAAACCCATTCGGATGAAACCAAACTGCGTACCATCCAGAGTTGATTGCCAAGTGGAAGGGAAACATAAGTTAACACCAAGTGAACCTCGACCTGCATTTAACAAAAGGCAATGATTTTCTACCATAATGGAAATTGAAGAAACTATGAAGAATAAGGAATGTGATATCTCATTACCTTCTTGTAGTCAAGGTACTTATTTCCTTTTGAGTTGTTTATTCAACATTGCCACTTAGACCGATATTACAAACATTGACTAAACTTTTCTATTATTTTCAGATTTTATGGTTCTTGAAATGATTATTAAGAATAATGGTAAAGCAGTCCGATAGCACCAGCTCAGGAACACAAATCCATTCAAGTCGGATGACACACTTTAATCGTTATAATAAATATTTAACTAAGAGTAATTGTTTTATTGTTTAGTTTAATATTATTTGTATGAAACATACAATAAAGTATAATTTATGAATTTCTCCATAATATTTCGGCATAAAGGTAGCAATAAAAGATTTTTTTTTTTATAAAATGGATATATTTGATAAATATCTACAGCAATGGCAACTATTAACTATGAGTGCACGACGGGGTTTCGGTTCGGCGGTGTAACCACAAAAAAATGCAACACTATGTTTGCAACCACCTTCTGATGAGCCACAATCGTGGCACTTGACACTAGTCACAGATTCTTCCCCTTCATTAACAATACTGTTACTGGTGTTACTGCATATGACTTGGTACGCACTTTATGTTCAGGGCATACCGTACACTTAACCAAGCATGTGTTTTGAATTCGCTTGACCTGCACATAGCCTATTGCGTCGTGTATTTAACATTGCTCAACTCAGCAAAACAAAAATCGGGATTGGACACAGAGAAGTTCGCCACCATTATCGAATAAATTTTTGGCAGATTTGTACTATCTGCTTTTACAAAACCGTCTTCCATGATGAAGTTTTAATAATTTATCCAAAATAGTTTAAACAATGTAGACTAACAACCAAATAACTGAGAAAAATTAAAATTTATCACAGAACACAAACGAAAAGTTACTTGTTTACTATCGGAGTGACGTCATATCGGATTCCAAAATGGCGTTTGCTGTTTTTGACATATTAAAAACAGATTAAAAATGTCGATTCTTAAAATTAAATTATTAAATTAAAACATTTGATTTTGGCGAAATATCAACGTTTTTCTATTTATTTTGTTCAAAATCTATCACATAAATGCATTGTTATATTTTTTCTTACATGGTGTAAAATACCCTATTATCGAACTGTTTTGAGTTACTATGCTCTAAATACGCGTATAAAAAAAAATATAAAGATGGTCCGGTTTCCTCAATTTGAAAATTTTTATTACACCAGGAGTTGTAACTTTCGAATGATTGGAAGTTAAAAAATGACTGTTTTATTAACAAATGAGCTTTGTTTAAACGTTAAAAGACAATAAATCTCAGAAATTACAAAATTATGCCAAAATACTAGAAAATTATTAAGTATGAAAATTACACTTTTTCCGACACTATTTCCGATACTCAGGACTTGAGCATCAATTACAGCGAATAATGCCCCACAAAGGACATGTTTTCTTGTATTATTATGAAAGCTTATGATGCAGCGCAGTTTTTAAAATCAATAAGAAGCTATGGAATACCTTTTGTTTTTTTTAATTTACGATTGAATTTTCGTTATGTTCGGCATGATTCACTTTTTCTTCACTATCAATCAACATTTTTGTACCTTGTAGTAAAGTTAGGACAGCGATTATTTTAATCATGAAACTGCAATTAATAGGCATTATAATAAAAAGAAAATATCCAATAAAAGTCAAACAAAAAAAAAGTTATAATTATTTAAAGTCAAGTGCTCACAAAATTTTAAAAAATTACAAAAACATTATTATCTCGAAAACTACAAAAAATCGTTGAACATACATGGGGGTTAAATCGATAGGTATGGTACCCTACTATCAGCTCGCGACGGCTTGACACCTTACAAGAAACACCCTGTATATAAATAAATACTTATTTAATTATTTTCATACATATAGGTGTTTATTAAACCATATCCATTTATTAAATATAGTTTTATTTTTAATTGTCAACCTACTTTTAAAAAACACTCTACATCTGATCCCGAGGCAAAGTATTATTGTTAAACCTTCCCGGCACCTGCGAAACAGACTATGTCTAGTGTGGGTGCCACTGGCAATGTATCGTAAAACTGTTTTATGAAATAAATGATTTTGTATTTTGTATTATTAGTACTTACTTCTACTATTTTAGCTCACCTACAGTTGTTTTTTTATTCACCTACGATCCTCTACCTGAAGGTTGTCTGGAAGAGCTCGCTCCCTAGCGATAAGACCGCCTAAATTGTACATTGGTCGCTGTAATTTAATAAAACTGTGATGTTTTGGTGCAATAAAGAATATCTATCTATCTATTTTCAGGTGATATGCGACGTGAAGTCGTGTTCAAGCGGTTGGGCCGAGTGCGCGTCGGCGCCGCACTCCCCGTCCGCCTCGTCCCGGCTCGGCAGCCGCAAGTCCTCGCTCAGCTCCATCTCCAGTTTGAACAGCCAGTGCTCTGATAACCCGCATGGTAAGATCATCGTCGATGTTCACTGCTGGACATAGAATCCCCCATAGATCCTTCAACGGCCATCAGTTCTCCGTGCGATGTGCCCTGCCTACTGCCACTTCAACCTACGCTGGGCTACGTCGGCGACCTTAGTTCTCCTTTGGATTTCCTCTTCATAGCCCCTTGAGTGACCTTGAGTTTCTTATGAGCCTCATAGTGAGTGACCACGGTCAACTGACCGTCCGTGACAATATAGCTGAGTGAACTTCACTTAGCTATAATGTCAGCTCCATCTCCAGCCTCAGTCAGTACATCATCATCAGTCCAATGGTGGACATAGGCCTCCCCCGTAGATTTCCAGAGCTGCCTGCATCCATCGAAACTTCAACAATGTCAGCTCGGGCAGTACGCTATAATGTCAGCTCCATCTCCAGCCTGAACAGCCAGTGCTCCGACAACCCACACGGTCAGTACATCATCATCGACGTAGGTCTCTCCCAATTGTGACTCACCAGGTGATCTGCGCCGTGAAGTCGTGTTCAAGCGGCTGGGCCGAGTGCGCGTCGGCGCCGCACTCCCCGTCCGCCTCGTCCCGGCTCGGCAGCCGCAAGTCCGAGCTCAGCTCCATCTCCAGCCTGAACAGCCAGTGCTCTGATAACCCACATGGTAAGTACAACACCAGTCCACAGCTGGACATAGAATCCCAAATCGTCCCGGCTCGGCAGCTGCAATCCTCAACAGCCAGTGCTCCGACAACCCGCACGGTCAGTAGATCATCATCAGTCTACTGCTGCATAAACCACCGAAACCCTGCAATCTTCACCTTGTTATCCACCCGAAAAATTTTCACCCTCAACGGCCATCAGTTCTCCGTGCTATGTACCGCGCCCACTGCCACTACAACCTGCTAATACGCTGTGCTACAATGGCGACTTTAGTTCTTTCTTCCCTCATTTCTCTCGTAGTGAAACCCCGAGCAAAAGCCTCTCCATCACTATGGAAAAACCTCAAGGTCACTACCTTGAGGTTTCTGGTATGAAGCCCATATTGAGTGACCACGGTTAGTACATTCAGCTACAATGTCTCTGCGTCGTCCCGGCTCGGCAGCCGCAAGTCCTCGCTCAGCTCCATCTCCAGCCTGAACAGCCAGTGCTCTGATAACCCACATGGTAAGTACAACACCAGTCCACAGCTGGACATAGAATCCCAAATCGTCCCGGCTCGGCAGCTGCAATCCTCAACAGCCAGTGCTCCGACAACCCGCACGGTCAGTAGATCATCATCAGTCTACTGCTGCATAAACCACCGAAACCCTGCAATCTTCACCTTGTTATCCACCCGAAAAATTTTCACCCTCAACGGCCATCAGTTCTCCGTGCTATGTACCGCGCCCACTGCCACTACAACCTGCTAATACGCTGTGCTACAATGGCGACTTTAGTTCTTTCTTCCCTCATTTCTCTCGTAGTGAAACCCCGAGCAAAAGCCTCTCCATCACTATGGAAAAACCTCAAGGTCACTACCTTGAGGTTTCTGGTATGAAGCCCATATTGAGTGACCACGGTTAGTACATTCAGCTACAATGTCTCTGCGTCGTCCCGGCTCGGCAGCCGCAAGTCCTCGCTCAGCTCCATCTCCAGCCTGAACAGCCAGTGCTCCGACAACCCACACGGTCAGTACATCATCATCATCAGTCCACTGCTGGACATAGAATCCTCTATAGATTTCCAGAGCTGCCTGCATCAATCGAACGAAACCCTGCGATCTTTATCAGGTTATCCGTCCACTTTTAGCACTTTCTGCGATGTGCCCTGCCCACTCCCACTAAAACCTACGGTTAGCTACCACGGTGACCTTAGTTCTCCTACGGATTCCCTCATTTTTGATTCGATCTCGTAGTAAAATACTAAGCATAGACCTCTCCATAGCCCATTGAGTGATCTTGAGCTTTCTCATGAGTCTCATAGTGAGTGACCCGGGCAGTACACTCAGCTATAATGTCAGCTCCATCCCAGCCTCAACAACCAGTGCTCCGACAACCCACACGGTCAGTACATCATCATCGACGTAGGTCTCTCCCAATCGTGACTCACCAGGTGATCTGCGACGTGAAGTCGTGTTCAAGCGGCTGGGCCGAGTGCGCGTCGGCGCCGCACTCCCCGTCCGCCTCGTCCCGGCTCGGCAGCCGCAAGTCCGAGCTCAGCTCCATCTCCAGCCTGAACAGCCAGTGCTCTGATAACCCACATGGTCAGTACAACAACAACAGTCCACTGCTGGACATAGGCATCCACCATAGTTCTCCAGAGGGGCCAATGAAGATAAGATAAGATAAGAAACACTTTATTGCACACAAACACAACAGAGAAATTAACACAGAAAAAACATTCAAGAGACAATGTACAATTTAGGCGGTCTTATTGCTAAAAGCAATTTCTTCCAGACAACCCACAGGTAAAGGAAATAACACAGAAAGGGTAAGCAAGTGCACAAATATGACAGGATTGAAATGTGTTTTATTAAATAAATTACACAAATTAAACTAATCCATAATACCTACATACTTCCAATATACATACACACATAAATTAAAATATACTTACACAGATAAGTAATTATTGTACAATATCTATATATATAAATATACACATACATACATCACCGGTTGTAGACCGATTCACCGAATCTTTATCGAGTCATGCGTCCACCTTTAGGTCGTCCTGGCTCGGCAGCTACAAGCCTCAACAGCCAGTGCTCTGACAACCCACATGGTCAGTACATCATCATCATCCACGTAGGTCTCTCCTATAGGTTTCCAGAGCGGCTGGTTGTAGACGGCCTGCATCCACCGAAATCCCGCGATCCGTCCACTTTTAGAACTCTCTGGCCTCAACCGACACCAGTTCCTAGTTCAATGTGCCCCCCTGAGCTTCATCTCCAGCCTGAACAGCCAGTGCTCCGACAACCCGCACGGTCAGTACATCATTATTACTCCACTGCTGGACATAGAATTCCCTATAGATTTCCAGAGCTGCCTGCATCAAGCGAAACCCTGCGGTCTTTATCAGGTCATCCGTCACTTTTAGCACTTTCTGCGATGTGCCCTGCCCACTGCCACTTAAACCTACTTTGGGCTACGTCGGTGACCTTAGTTCTCCTCCGGATTTCGTCATTTTTGATTCGATCTAGTAGCGAAATACTCAGCATAGCCCTCTCCCTAGCCCGTTGGGTGATCTTGAGCTTTCCTATGAGTCTTATGGTGAGTGACCCGGGCAGTACACCAGCTATAATGTCAGCTCCATCTCCAGCCTGAACAGCCAGTGCTCCGACAACCCACACGGTCAGTACATCATCATCATCGACGTAGGTCTCTCCCAATTGTGACTCACCAGGTGATCTGCGACGTGAAGTCGTGTTCAAGCGGCTGGGCCGAGTGCGCGTCGGCGCCGCACTCCCCGTCCGCCTCGTCCCGGCTCGGCAGCCGCAAGTCCGAGCTCAGCTCCATCTCCAGCCTGAACAGCCAGTGCTCCGACAACCCACATGGTAAGATCATCGTAGATGTTCGCTGCTGGACATAGACCTCCACCATAGATCCCTCAACGGCCATTAGTTCTCCGTGCTATGTGCCGCGCCCACTGCCACTACAACCTGCTAATACGCTGTGCTACAATGGCAACTTTAGTTCTTTCTTACCTCATTTCTCTCGTAGTGAAACTCCGAGCATAGGCCTCTCCATCACTATGGAAAAACTCTAAAGCAGCTAAAGTGTCTCGGCCTCGTCCCGGCTCGGCAGCCTCGCTCAGCTCCATCTCCAGCCTGAACAGCCAGTGCTCCGATAACCCGCATGGTCAGTACATCATCATCAGTCCACTGCTGGACATAGGCCTCCTCTACAAATTTCCAGAGCTGCCTGCATCAATCCAAACCCTGCGATCTTTATCAGGTCATCCGTCCACTTTTAGCACTTTCTGCGATGTGCCCTGCCCACTGCCACTTAAACCTACGCTGGGCTACGTCGGCGACCTTAGTTATCCTACGGATTTCCTCATTTCTGATTCGATCTAGAAGCGAATCCCCGAGCATAGGTCTTTCCATAGTGACCTTGAGGTTTCTGGTATGAGGTCCATAGTGAGTGACTGAGTACACTCAGCTATAATGTCTCGGCGTCGTCCCGGCTCGGCAGCCGCAAGTCCTCGCTCAGCTCCATCTCCAGCCTGAACAGCCAGTGCTCCGACAACCCGCATGGTGAGTACAACATCATCAGTCTACTGCTGGACATAGGCATCCACCATAGTTCTCCAGAGGGGCCGGTTAAGATAAGATAAGAAACACTTTATTGCACACAAACACAACAGAGAAATTAACACAGAAAAAACATTTAAGAGACAATGTACAATTTAGGCGGTCTTATTGCTAAAAGCAATCTCTTCCAGACAACCCACAGGTAAAGGAAATAACACAGAAAGGGTAAGCAAGTGCACAAATATGACTGGATTGAAATGTGTTTTATTAAATAAATTACACAAATACATATCTAATATAAACTAATTCATAATACCTACATACTTCCAATATACATACACACATAAATTAAAATATACTTACACAGACAAGTAATTATTGTACAATATCTATATATATAAATATACACATACATACATCAACAGTTGTAGACCGATTCACCGAATCTTTATCGAGTCATGCGTCCCTTTAGGTCGTCCCGGCTCGGCAGCTACAAGCCTCAACAGCCAGTGCTCCGACAACCCGCACGGTCAGTACATCATCATCATCGACGTAGGTCTCTCCCAATGGTGACTCACCAGGTGATCTGCGACGTGAAGTCGTGTTCAAGCGGCTGGGCCGAGTGCGCGTCGGCGCCGCACTCCCCGTCCGCCTCGTCCCGGCTCGGCAGCCGCAAGTCCGAGCTCAGCTCCATCTCCAGCCTGAACAGCCAGTGCTCTGACAACCCACATGGTAAGTACAACATCGTCAGTCCACTGCTGGACATAGGCATCCACCATAGTTCTCCAGAGGGGCCGGTTAAGATAAGATAAGAAACTTTATTGCACACAAACACAACAGAGAAATTAACACAGAAAAAACATTTAAGAGACAATGTACAATTTAGGCGGTCTTATTGCTAAAAGCAATCTCTTCCAGACAACCCACAGGTAAAGGAAATAACACAGAAAGGGTACGCAAGTGCACAAATATGACAGGATTGAAATGTGTTTTATTAAATAAATTACACAAATACATATCTAATATAAACTAATTCATAATACCTACATACTTCCAATATACATACACAGATAAGTAATTATTGTACAATATCTATATATATATAAATATACACATACATACATCACCGGTTGTAGACCGATTCACCGAATCTTTATCGAGTCATGCGTCCACCTTTAGGTCGTCCCGGCTCGGCAGCTACAAGCCTCAACAGCCAGTGCTCCGATAACCCGCACGGTCAGTACATCATCATCAGTCTACTGCTGCATAAACCCCCCATAGATTTCTAGAGCCGCCTGCATCCACCGAAACCCTGCAATCTTCACCTTGTTCTCCACCCGAGAACTTTTCACCCTCAACGGCCATCAGTTCTCCGCCACTACAACCTGCTAATACGCTGGGCTACGTCGGTGACTTTAGTTCTGTCTTTCTTCATTTCTGATTCGATTCTTGTATGAGGTCCATTGTGAGTGACTCAGTACACTCAGCTATAATGTCTCGGCGTCGTATCTCCAGCCTCAACAGTCAGTGCTCCGACAACCCGCACGGTCAGTACATCATAACCAGTCCACTGCTGGACACATAACGCACGGTCAGTACATCATCATCATCGACGTAGGTCTCCCCCAATTGTGACTCACCAGGTGATCTGCGACGTGAAGTCGTGTTCAAGCGGCTGGGCCGAGTGCGCGTCGGCGCCGCACTCCCCGTCCGCCTCGTCCCGGCTCGGCAGCCGCAAGTCCGAGCTCAGCTCCATCTCCAGCCTGAACAGCCAGTGCTCTGATAACCCACATGGTAAGTACAACAACAACAGTGCACTGCTGGACATAGGCCTCCTCTTCAGATTTCCAGAGCTGCCTGCATCCATCGGAACCCTGTGATCTTTATATGGTCGCGCCAGCCTCAACATCCAGTGCTCCGACAACCCGCGCGGTCAGTACTTCATCATCAGTCCACTGTTGGACATAGGCCTCTCCTATAGATTTCCAGAGCGGCCAGATAGACGGCCGAAATACTGCGATCTTTATCAGGTCATCCGCCCACCTTTAGGCCTCTTTGGCCTCAACGGGCACCAGTTCTTAGTGCGATGTGCCTTCTCCGTGCCCACTGCCACTTCAACCTACACTGGGCTACGTCGGCGACCTTAGTTCTCCTACGGATTCCCCCATTTTTGATTTGATCTCGTCGTGAAATACTGAGCATAGCCCGTTGGGTGATCTTGAGCTTTCTCATGAGTCTCATAGTGAGTGACCCCGGGCTGTACACTCAGCTATAATGTCAGCTCCATCTCCAGCCTGAACAGCCAGTGCTCCGATAACCCGCATGGTAAGTACATCATCGTCAGTCCACTGCTGGACATAGAATCCTCTATAGATTTTCAGAGCGGCCTGCATCAATCAAGACCCTGCGATCTTTATCTAGTCGTCCCTACACCGTTCCACCCGAGAACTTCTGCCATCAGTTCTCCGTGCTATGTGCTGCGCCTACTGTCGCTTCAACTGGGCTACGTCAGTGAACTAAGCTCTTTCTTTCCTCATTTCTGATGTGATCTCGTAGCTAAACCCAGAGTATAGCCCTCTCCATAGTGGCTTTGAGGTTCCTGGTATGAGGCCCATAGTGAGTACACTCATCTGTATTGTCTCGACAGCCGTAAGTCCTCGCTCAGCTCCATCTCCAGCCTCAACAGCCAGTGCTCTGATAACCCACATGGTCAGTACTTCATCATCAACGACGTAGGCCTCCACCATAGATTTCCAGCCCTGCGATCTTTTTCAGGCTTTTTCAGATCATCCGTCCACCTTTAGGTCGTCCCGGCTCGGCAGCTGCAATCCTCAACAGCCAGTGCTCCGACAACCCGCACGGTCAGTAGATCATCATCAGTCTACTGCTGCATAAACCACCGAAACCCTGCAATCTTCACCTTGTTATCCACCCGAAAACTTTTCACCCTCAACGGCCATCAGTTCTCCGTGCTATGTACCGCGCCCACTGCCACTACAACCTGCTAATACGCTGTGCTACAATGGCGACTTTAGTTCTTTCTTCCCTCATTCCTCTCGTAGTGAAACCCCGAGCAAAAGCCTCTCCATCACTATGGAAAAACCTCAAGGTCACTACCTTGAGGTTTCTGGTATGAAGCCCATATTGAGTGACCACGGTTAGTACATTCAGCTACAATGTCTCTGCGTCGTCCCGGCTCGGCAGCCGCAAGTCCTCGCTCAGCTCCATCTCCAGCCTGAACAGCCAGTGCTCCGACAACCCACACGGTCAGTACATCATCATCATCAGTCCACTGCTGGACATAGAATCCTCTATAGATTTCCAGAGCTGCCTGCATCAATCGAACGAAACCCTGCGATCTTTATCAGGTTATCCGTCCACTTTTAGCACTTTCTGCGATGTGCCCTGCCCACTCCCACTAAAACCTACGGTTAGCTACCACGGTGACCTTAGTTCTCCTACGGATTCCCTCATTTTTGATTCGATCTCGTAGTAAAATACTAAGCATAGACCTCTCCATAGCCCATTGAGTGATCTTGAGCTTTCTCATGAGTCTCATAGTGAGTGACCCGGGCAGTACACTCAGCTATAATGTCAGCTCCATCCCAGCCTCAACAACCAGTGCTCCGACAACCCACACGGTCAGTACATCATCATCGACGTAGGTCTCTCCCAATTGTGACTCACCAGGTGATCTGCGACGTGAAGTCGTGTTCAAGCGGCTGGGCCGAGTGCGGTTCGGCAGCCGCAAGTCCTCGCTCAGCTCCATCTCCAGCCTGAACAGCCAGTGCTCTGACAACCCACATGGTAAGTACATCATCATTAGTCCACTGCTGGACATAGGCATCCACCATAGATCCCTCAACGGCCATTAGTTCTCCGTGATATGTGACTGTCCTGGCTCGGCAGCCGCAAGTCCGAGCTCAGCTCCATCTCCAGTCTGAACAGCCAGTGCTCTGACAACCCACATGGTAAGTACATCATTCTTACTCCACTGCTGGACATAGACATTCCCCATAGATCGCACAACGGCCATCAGTTCTTAGTGCGATGTGCCCTACCTACTGCCACTTCAACCTACGCTGGGCTACGTCGGCGACCTTAGTTCTCCTTTGGATTTCCTCTTCATAGCCCCTTGAGTGACCTTGAGTTTCTTATGAGTCTCATAGTGAGTGACCACGGTCAACTGACCGTCCGTGACATTATAGCTGAGTTCACTCTGTTATAATATCAGCTCCATCTCCAGCCTTAACAGCCAGTGCTCCGACAACCTGCACGGTCAGTACATCATTATTACTCCACTGCTGGACATAGAATCCTCTATAGATTTACAGAGCTGCCTGCATCCATCGAAACTCCAACAATGTCAGCTCCGTCCATCTCCAGCCCTAACAGCCAGTGCTCCGACAACCCTCACGGTCAGTACATCATCATCATCGCCTTAGGTCTCTCCCAATTGTGACTCACCAGGTGATCTGCGACGTGAAGTCGTGTTCAAGCGGCTGGGCCGAGTGCGCGTCGGCGCCGCACTCCCCGTCCGCCTCGTCCCGGCTCGGCAGCCGCAAGTCCGAGCTCAGCTCCATCTCCAGCCTGAACAGCCAGTGCTCCGATAACCCACATGGTAAGTACTTCATCATCATCGACGTAGGTCTCCCCTATAGGATTCTAGAGCGGCCTGCATCTACCGAAACCTTATCTGGTCGACTCTACACCTTGGCCTCCACCCGATAAATTTTCACCCTCAACGGCCATCAGTTCTCCGTGCCACTACAACCTGCTAATACGCTAGGCTACGTCGGCGGCTTTAGCTCTTTAGACCTTGAGGTTTCCAGTATGAGGCACATAGTGAGTGACCCCGGGCAGTACATTCAACTGTAATGTCCCGGCCTCGTCCCGGCTCGGCAGCCGCAAGTCCTCGCTCAGCTCCATCTCCAGCCTGAACAGCCAGTGCTCCGACAACCCACGTGGTCAGTACATCAGCATCAGTCCACTGCTTCCTTCTCTACAGATTTATCTATCTACGGCTGGTTGCAGACGGCCTGCATCCACCATAACCCCGCCATCTTTATCAGGTCATCCGTCCACCTTTAGGTCGTCTCGGCTCGGCAGCTCCAAGCCTCAACAGACAGCGCTCCGATAACCCGCACGGTCAGTACCACATCGTCAACAGTCCACTGCTGAACATAGAATCCCCTATAGATTTCTAGAGCGGCCGATAGTAGACGTCCACCTTTAGAACTTTCTGGCCTCAACGGCCATCAGTTCTCCGTGCTGAGCGAACTTCACTCAGCTATAATGTCAGCTCCATCTCCAGCCTGAATAGCCAGTGCTCCGACAATCCACATGGTCAGTTCATCATCGTCTGTCCACTGCTGGATATAGAATCCCCTATAGATTTCCAGAGCGGCCTGCATCCATCGAAACCGTCCGTCCACCTTTAGCATTTTGAAAGAAAGAAAGAAATAGCTAATGCCTGAACCTGATAGGCTCAGACGCTGATTTTCTGCGATGTGCCCTGCCCAATGCCACTTCAACCTACTTTGGGCTACGTCGGTGACCTTAGTTCTCCTCCGGATTTCCTCATTTTGATTCGATCTCGTAGTGAAATACTGAGCAAAGCCCTCTCCATATAATGTCAGCTCGATCTCCAGCCTCAACAACCAGTGCTCCGACAACCCACATGGTCAGTACATCATCATCGACGTAGGTCTCTCCCAATTGTGACTCACCAGGTGATCATTGACGTGAAGTCGTGTTCAAGCGGCTGGGCCGAGTGCGCGTCGGCGCCGCACTCCCCGTCCGCCTCGTCCCGGCTCGGCAGCCGCAAGTCCGAGCTCAGCTCCATCTCCAGCCTGAACAGCCAGTGCTCTGATAACCCGCATGGTAAGTACAACAACAACAGTCCAATGGTGGAGTCCATAGTCCATAGGCCTCCGGTCAGTACATCATTACTAGCTGAACATAGAATACCCTACTATAGATTTCCAGAGCTGCCTGCATCAATCGAACGAAACCCTGCGATCTTTATCAGGTCATCCGTCCACTTTTAACACTTTCTGCGATGTGCCCTGCCCACTGCCACTTAAACCTACTTTGGGCTACGTCGGTGACCTTAGTTCTCCTACGGATTCCTTCATTTTTGATTCGATCTCGTAGTAAATTACTAAGCATAGACCTCTCCATAGCCCCTTGAGTGATCTTGAGCTTTCTCATGAGTTTCATAGTCAGTGACCACGGTCAGTACACTCAGCTATAATGTCTCGGCGTCGTTCCTCGCTCAGCTCCATCTCCAGCCTCAACAGCCAGTGCTCCGATAACCCACACGGTCAGTACATCATCATCGACGTAGGTCTCTCCCAATGGTGACTCACCATGTGATCTGCGACGTGAAGTCGTGTTCAAGCGGCTGGGCCGAGTGCGCGTCGGCGCCGCACTCCCCGTCCGCCTCGTCCCGGCTCGGCAGCCGCAAGTCCGAGCTCAGCTCCATCTCCAGTTTGAATAGCCAGTGCTCTGATAACCCACATGGTCAGTACAACAACAACAGTGCACTGCTGGACATATGCCTCCGCTAAAGATTTCCAGAGCAGCCGGTTGTAAACCGATCCACCGAAACCCTGCGATCTTTATCAGGTCACCTTTAGGTCGTCCCGGCTCGGCAGCTGCAAGACTCAACAGCCAGTGCTCCGACAACCCGCACGGGCAGTACATCATCCTCATTGCTGGACATAGGCATCCACCATAGATCCTTCAACGGTCATCAGTTCTCTGTGCTATGTGCCGCGCCCACTGTCACTACAACCTCCTTATATGCTGAACTACGTCGGCGACCTTAGTTCTCCTACGGATTTCCTCATTTTTGATTCGATCTCGTAGTGAAATACTGAGCATAGCCCGTTGGTTGATCTTGAGCTTTCTCATGAGCCACATAGTGAGTGACCCCGTGCAGTACCCCAGCTATATTGTCAGCTCCATCCCAGCCTCAACCGCCACTGCTCTGATAACCCACACGGTCAGTACATCATCATCAGTCTACGGCTGGACATAGAATCCCCTATAGATTTCCAGAGCTGCCTGTATCCATCGAAACTCCAACAATGTCAGCTTGGGCAGTACACTCAGCTATAATGTCAGCTCCATCTCCAGCCTTAACAGCCAGTGCTCCGACAACCCGCACGGTCAGTACATCATCATCATCGACGTAGGTCTCTCCCAATTGTGACTCACCAGGTGATCTGCGACGTGAAGTCGTGTTCAAGCGGCTGGGCCGAGTGCGCGTCGGCGCCGCACTCCCCGTCCGCCTCGTCCCGGCTCGGCAGCCGCAAGTCCGAGCTCAGCTCCATCTCCAGCCTGAACAGCCAGTGCTCCGACAACCCACATGGTAAGTACAACATCATCAGTCCACTGCTGGACATAGGCCTCCCCCATAGATTTCCAGAGCGGCCGATAGTAGACGTGCACCTTTAGAACTTTCTGGCCTCAACGGCCATCAGTTCTCTGTGTTGAGTGAACTTCATTCAGCTATAATGTCAGCTCCATCTCCAGCCTGAACAGCCAGTGCTCCGACAACCCACATGGTAAGTACTTCATCGTCTTCAACTGAGCTACTTCAGTCTGATTCGATCTCGTAGCAAAACCCCGAGCATAGCCCTCTCCATAGTGACCTTGAAATTTCTGGTATGAGGCCCATAGTGCAGTACAATCAGCTATAATGTCTCGGCCTCGTCCCGGCTCGGCAGCCGCAAGTCCTCGCTCAGCTCCATCTCCAGCCTGAACAGCCAGTGCTCTGACAACCCGCATGGTAAGTACAACACCAGTCCACAGCTGGACATAGAATACCCTATAGATTTCCGGAGCGGCCGGTTGTAGACGGCCTGCATCCACCGAATGCGATCTTTGTCAGGTCATCCGCCCACCTTTAGGCCTCTTTGGCCTCAACGGGCACCAGTTCTTAGTGCGATGTGCCTTCTCCGTGCCCACTGCCACTTAAACCTACTTTGGGCTACGTCGGTGACCTTAGTTCTCCTCCGGATTTTCCTCATTTTGATTCGATCTCGTAGTGAAATACTGAGCATAGCCCTCTCCATATAATGTTAGCTCGATCTCCAGCCTCAACAGCCAGTGCTCCGACAACCCACACGGTCAGTACATCATCATCATCGCCGTAGGTCTCTCCCAATTGTGACTCACCAGGTGATCTGCGCCGTGAAGTCGTGTTCAAGCGGCTGGGCCGAGTGCGCGTCGGCGCCGCACTCCCCGTCCGCCTCGTCCCGGCTCGGCAGCCGCAAGTCCGAGCTCAGCTCCATCTCCAGCCTGAACAGCCAGTGCTCTGATAACCCACATGGTCAGTATATCATCGTCGTTGTCCACAACCCGCACGGTCGGTACATCATCAGCAGTCCACTGCTGGACATAGGCCTCCACCATAGATTTCCAGAGCTGCCTGCACCCACAGAAGTCCTGCGATCATCATGAGGGCGTCCGTAAAACAGAAATAAATAAGTACAATGGGTAATAAGTAAATAAGGTATATCAAAATTTGAAAAAACACTACATAGTATTTAACAAAGTCGTCTAAATCTTTCATACTTCGCAATGAATTTTAATGCGGTTTTTTAATAGATAGAGTGATTGAAGAAAAAGGTTTTTGTGTATTATAAATAACATCCCATTGCACCCGTTCAAAACGGGGGCGGATCGCTAGTATTAAATAAATTAAAGAAAGTATTTGTTGTAAGTAACAAATTATTCGTTCAAATAACAAAAAATATATGCACAGTCGAATACAGTTTTTCAATGGAATATTCTCTAAACTAGACTAGAAGGCTGAAATTAAAGTCATTTTCAACAATTTCCAGGCGTGTCGGGCTCGACAGTGAGTTGTTCCACTCCGATATCTAACGCGTCATCTTCCGGCACTCTCCCGGCGCCCGCCAGCGAATCACAACACTGTCTTTCGCAGGTATGAACTATTTACAGTCACCACTCAATGACTTTACAATAAAACAGACGTAGATAGGTTATGTCAGTACTGATGCGAAGTCAAAAATTGTCCCCTGGCGAACATACCTATAATTTGACCGAGTGTACAAGATAGCATGATTATTTTCTAGAGCGTAAACGAGACAAATACATGTTGTCCAGTGTTTTCTCAAACTGTCAATGCTTTGCTCAGGTGATCGAAGTCACGATTTCAGGTGCCACTTTTTTAGCACAAGTAACCTATCTACGTCTTTTTATTATAATATAGTTGGTCCGACTAATATAAGAAATACACATTGACAGCTGCCAGTGTCATTGAAAATTGTGCTTCAATACAACAGGAATACGATTCATCAGCTGTGGCTTGACTTTTGAGCCTGACAGAGAAGTTAACCCCTTTCACCATTTCACAAAGTTTAATTTCCAATGACACTGGTGTATTACTTATATTCGTTGGACTATAGTTAGTGTATTGTCTTGTTTGTGATAGCAGTGAGTGAGACTTTAATTGAGATCATTAGCAGTGAATGTTTATAAACCATTAGACAATAATATTCAGTGCGTTTTAATTGCTTGAAAATTAGGAAACTTTTTTTTTTTAATTGTGTAGCCTGTGTTTTTTTGCTGCTTCACTATTTTGTAATGATGATTACACTGCTTTGTACATTTTTTTTCACATTTTTATCAAATTTTGTTTTACATTTTAGTATTGATGGCTGCTGTCCGTTTCTGTTTTGAGTCAAAAGTGACACAGACGCTCACACACGTCCCGCACAATTTTATGTGTGGTAGCGACTTTCTTTTGATTCAGAACGGTCCGCACCCTTTTTTAGTTTAGTCGTTTTTTTACATCTTAGATATATTTCACATATTAGTTATTTTATTTCACAATTTAGTTATTTTATTTCACATTTTAGTTATTTTAATTCACATTTTAGTTATTTAATTTCACATTTTAGCTATTTTATTCCACATTTTAGTTATTTTATTTCCCATTTTAGTTATTTTATTTCACATTTTAGTTATTTTTGTTTCACACTTGAGTTGTTTTGTTTTGCGTTATAGTCAGCGTTCCGCTTGGCGAGTGTGTGTAGCGCGGACTCCGGGTTCCGCTCGCAGGATGCTCTGCAGCGACGCTCGCTCTACGTTGACAATGTAATTTGCATTTTTTATTCAGTTTATTGCTTGTTTTTAATATTTGCTCAAGTTGGTAACTTTGAATTTCAGTGTAACATCGAATCCACTGTTTAAAAACAGTTAAAGTACCTGCATACCGTTGTTAACTGTCTTTTTTTGAGCCAATCCCTCATAGACTCCACAACATCTTTTAGTTGGAGTACTTTTCAAAAGTAACTGATCTAAAAAAGTGGATTCAATGTTACACTGAAATTCAAAGTTACCTAACTTGACTGGATATGTTTTTTTTAATCACAAGAAATGGCATGATAAACTTCTTATTTCCGTCCATTATTCTCAGAATGTAATAGAATCTATTACTGTCATAGATTTTCACAAAAATAATAATAGATTAGTTTACCTACAGATGATTTGTAATTGCGACATAGGCAGACTCAGCATATGACTGAGGTTTTGAATCATGCTTACAAAACATATCTCTATCGTAAATGGTTGGTTCATACGAAAATGTTTTGAACTGTTCATTCCGAACTGTTCATTCCAATGTGTTCTTACATACCTTACCGACCATATGGGTTAGTCAGAGGCACACTGATTGTTGCCGTCATGGTGAACGGAACATTCAGAAGCTCACATTTCGCCGAGGGAATTTGGACACAACGTGTTAAGGGGCGAGCCTACCGCCGTGTGTGTATGTGTTCTAGCATGACTAATAAAAATTAGCAGGCTTTGAGAAAATATTACATGCTTTTTCACCTGTTTAAAACGCATGAATGTGTAAACGGACAGGGTTCGGACAATCAGAGCGTTAGCAGCGAATGTATCGCGGCGCGCGCCGGGCTCGAGCGCAACGACGAACACGACGGACTCGCCAACGCAGGTCAGTAAAAACCATACCATACTATACCATTCCATAATATACCATACCATACCATAATATACTATACATACCATACCATACTACCATACTATTATATACCAAACCGTACTGACATACCATACTACCATACCATACCATGCTTTACCATACTTTACTATATAAACTACTATTCCATATTAAACAATACTATACCATACTATACTATACCAAACCATAGCGTACCATACCATACGATTCCAAACCATACTATACTATACCATTACCATACTATACCGTACCATGATATACCATATATACTATACGATATCATCCTATACCTTACCATGCTATACCATACCATCCTATACCTTACCATACTATACCATACCATATCCATATTATACCATACTATACCATAAAATTACAGCAAGTACTTTATAAATAGTCGAAAATAAAAGTCATAATGATATCGATTCTTAACTGCTTATATAGCAAAATTTTGTGTGGAAGGTGTTTCTGGCCGAAAGTGGGCGAAGCCAGATGTTTGGACATCTCACCATATAAATTCCGTATCGTCCATACAACTGCTATTAAATATTTATTTCAGTTTCAAACAATATAGCATTGCAGTGGTAGTCTCCATGTAAGGAGATCCCGCCCTTCTTTTACATTTTACAAAATAGTAGAAGTTCAATTATTTATTGATTTATTAAATAATATTAAGTTGAATTTAATGTTCTAGCTTCTGCAACGTGGCCAGATCTGAAAGACACCGCCCAGTTCGAACGAGCCGCCACCGCTATCATGGGAGGCCGTCCACACACTATATCAGCAGGTAATTAAATAAATTTAGACTTAGTTGTACTGTTGTTTTTAATAAAATAATTCTTAGTTCGTTCTTTCTTCCTATTGCGTATTACCAGGTAACTTATCCTTTGTCACTTTGACCTCTAAGCCTCTATGTTTATTAATTATCTCTACAAGTTGACTTTGTAAGTCGTGTTCTTGGCAAAAACTAAAATTGCGTACTTGGGTTCAAAAAATAACTTTTCCTCTAGCCAGGAATTGAACGAATCGATTTGAAAAACACATGGTAGTTTTTCTCAAAATCATGGTTTCGATCCGAATTATTTTGAAAAGGATATTCTGTATTTACTTAAATGTACTATACGGTCGTATAACTTATTCTCCCTTCTTCGATAGTTTATTATTAATCTATTTTACGATTTTCTAAATTGATGTTGTATGAAGGAAGAGGCACTGCATTCCAGAGAAGTGATAAAAAATGTTTGGTAGTTTCTAATTCAAGTTCTCGTTATGCATAAAAAATACTTGCGAATAGAGTTATTACCGAAAACAAAACCTCGTTTCCTCTTAACCTAAGTAAAAAATAATAAACTGTCCATTCCTTTATTAGATTCAGACATTTACTCGCATAATTGTAGGTACATACTGTTAGGTTATTAATAATAACATTGAAGCTTTATCTCATAAAAGTAAAAAAAAAAATTAAAAAAAACTTCTTCTTTTATTAAAAATAATCATAAATTGTTCGAGGTGTTTAACCTCTTTGCTTTGTTTATTTTAGGAATTTCCAACTCGCGCCTCGATAGTCGATTTCATTGCATCGATTCCATAAATTGATGATTTGTGAAAACCGTCCATTGTAAAATATAAATTGTAATGAAATAATGTTATTAATACTTACTGTTGTTGTTAAAATTGTGCAAGTTTACATATGATTAAGGACTAATATCGTTTACTCTTTGGACCATTAACACTCAATCGGTCTGGCATTTGTTTTTTTAGTCTGTATGAAAGGCAGAAAAACTAGTTGGCGCTAAAAGAACATGGTCGAAAAATAATGGTCAAGGAAAGATAAAAATTGTATTGTATTCTAATATATGTAGTTATCTGAGTATTTTACGTTCTATTACCGACCCGTTCTTACAATACAGTGATCTTACGAGTAAATACATAGGCTTCAGTGCAGTTATAGTGTGTTGTTGTATTCGCAGCGTATTCCCGCTGCACAGGCGCAAACCGCGCGTCTCTTTCGGCGCATACCTTCCATTCCGAGCTGGGGATGGCCGAGCCGGAGTCGGCTGGCGCCGGCGGGATCTACGCAAGGCCGCCGCTACCCACCGTGAGTGTCATCCCATATTTCCTTAGTCGGATAGTTTACAAACAAAAGTGATTTATGTCTCTGAAGTTCAACAAATTAATATCTTCTAAACTATTGGTTTTCGACATCTAATGTTTTTTTAATGAGTTGCTATGATGCCTTATATCCGAAAAAAATATTTTGGCTACTTTTTTTAAAATTAGGGTCAGTGCAGAAATGACCCATTCCAAGTTTTAGCGACTTACCGTACATGATGTTAATTTTGAAAGTGTTCGATTGGTTGCATCACTTCAAGTTTTTGCATAGAATATTATCATACACAACAGTTTTAAAGATCATAAACAAATCATCTAGTGCACAAACATTGCAGCGGTGATTTTTCGAAAATTGTATTAGTTTTTGAAATGGCGAAATATTATTGAAAAAAAATTAAAAGAAACAAATTGTCTTAGAATAAATTCAAAACTCGCACATAATATGGTTTCTACATCACTATTGTATATCTATACCAAATTTGTACTGATTCAGTGCGATAGTTTCTAAACAAGAGTGAATTAAGTGATTGGAGTTGAGAATTTTTTTTTTTGATTAACTTGTTATGATGCCCTCCACCTTAAAAAAATTTTTGGACCACTGTCGCTGGGCCACCCTGTATATACAACACATTGTGTCTTGTTCCACTCGTTATACAGGTTTTTTATAAATTTATTTCATGGCTTGGAGACTAGTCCTTTAGCCGAAGACATTACAAAAACATATTGAATAAAAATATAAAATGTAATTTCACTACACTGTCATTTGATTAACGTTACCAATTTTATCTTTTTTCCTACTGAACTCTCTATGAACTTAAAGAGGGGCTGGTAAAATTCTGGGGTAGAGAAATACTCGCTTTCTTCAACACGGCGGGGAACACTGCTTATATGAGCTTTGGCATCCGTAATTTCCTGGAGTTCACAAATAAGTAACAAGCGCTGCATATTGAAGCCTGGTCGATATCTGCTTGAAAAGCTCTACAATGCGAGCAATTTATCATTGGGCAAAATTTCAATCTTATGCTGGAACTAAGCAGTGTCTAAACCGTAGTCTATTTACAGTTGTTATACATTTTCTTTACACAGGTTTCATTGTTGTACCATGGTTTGATCGGTTGTGTACTTTGAATACTAGCATACCATCTGCCTTTATTGACACTATATAGGGTGATTTGCAAGGTGTCGCCCATTTTTAGGAGCTACACTCAGTTAAAGTTAAAGTGAGGCCCGTGCCCAGCAGTGGACCATAAAAAAGCTGTCGCTTATATTAACTATTGTCTAATAACCCATAGCACAAGCTTTGCTTAGCTAGAGGTTACCTAGATTAATGCCCAATATTTCAAATGTATCGTTTTCTCGCAGAGATGTTCGTCCCTGGAGCGTCCGAGTGTTCCAGCCAAGACTTGCAACGCAAACGCTAATACCGGCCAACAAGAGTTCAAGCCGACCAAACCGTCTTCTCTACCGCCACATCTTACTAAAGGTTACTACGTTTATCATTACTATAGTCTTACTATAGTCTGCTCCTCTGCACATCATGTATTTTGACTTTACTGTTGTTACTCTGTTACTCTGTTACCTGTTTACAATAATTGTGTAAACAATCAAGATTAACCGAGTTTCTTGCCGGTTTCTTCTCGGTAGGATCAACACCTCCGAACCGATGGTAGAATCACATTATAACTTTTTTATTTTTTTATGTTGTGACTTGTCATAAGTGCTTTTTAATAAGTTTACATTAATAAAGCTTATTTTTACTTTACTTTACTTTACATTAGGAAATCATTTATTTGTAAACTTAACATACGCTCACGACTGAATCACAAACGGGGCAGTCAGAAGCACATTGATTGATGCCGTCATGGTGAACGGAACCCACGTTTTCCTAAGCGATTTAAGTAAGGGCCTACCGCTGTCTCCGACGTTATACGGGAAGCTTGGGTTATTCTATCAATGTTTTCAAATTCAGAACTGTAGGCCTAACACGAACCGCTAATGTTTTGGTAATCTAAAAGTAAACTATACTTTGTTTTGTTTTTATTATTGTTTTAGCATTTTCCATGCAATATCTTTCTAAAGAAAACCAGAAAAAGACATTTGGTCATGTTGGCATCAGGCAGGACTTGAACCCGCATCTTTCGCAATCCGGGCGACTGCACTACCAATTATGCTACCGAGACCATTAACAGACCGGCCGAATCTTTCTGGTATATTTTACCCTATGAGCTAGGGTGATTTCATCAATGTTATAGGCATCCACCTCTAACACTCGAAAGAAATATTTTTTCAAATATTTAACTTCCAATTAAGATGAAAAAGCTATTACTACCCTACCCTATTTTACCCTAGCTCATAGGGTAAAATATACCAGAAAGATTCGGCCGGTCTGTTAATGGTCTCGGTAGCATAATTGGTAGTGCAGTCGCCCGGATTGCGAAAGATGCGGGTTCAAGTCCTGCCTGATGCCAACATGACCAAATGTCTTTTTCTGGTTTTCTTTATACTTTGTTTTCTTTTTCCTATGTCTTTAAAAAAAAAGTATCGTTTACTTTTCGATTACCGAAACGTTATCGACTCGTGCTAGGCCTGGTCTGACGCATAACGAGTATGTCTCAAAATGTGCACTTCACTTAGATTATAACTATGTTGTGTTTGTTGTTATGATTTTTAAGTCTAGTGCACATTTTGCGAAATGCACATTGTGCGCAGACCCGTTCTGAATTGTTGCTCTGGTAAGGTAGAGTCTAAAGTACAGTCGGGGAATGTAAGGGTTGACTACCCTAACATCTGTTTTTGCTTGCTCAATGATGACATTGACAAGATCAATTGTTTCAACTGTCAATCGTGAAGGAACATACGTCTAATCGAATCTCAGTTTCATTGGCAGACAATAAAGCATACTCTAGCCTGTTACACAGTTTAAAAAGGTAACGTGTGCTTGCAACGCGTAAATGAATGTGTTTGAAAATAGGTCAACCTTTTCATTCCGCGACTTTACCTACCAACACGATAAGAAGAAGAATGAATCGTCAACTTTCGTCTCCAGAAATGCCTCAAGCCCTATACGTGAATATGTCGGAGCTGGCCACACTGGCGGCGTCGCGCGCACAGCAACACAACGCCGAACACCCACATCAGGAAAAGGTCAGTACAACTAGATTTAGATTTACTACATAACATAACGGAACCTGTCCTAACGATCAATGATATTATAATAAAAAGACTGAAGCTATATCAAATTATAGGGAGAATTATAAATACGAGATATAATGATGGCCTGACGGATGGCAAAAATTAAGAATTGTATTTGGGTTTCTGTTACGACAATGTTTTTAATGTGCCTCACCTCACTTGATCAGTAATATTTTTAGTTCCTAATTAGCCTCAAAAAAGTACTTTGAAACTCAATGAGATTATAATAAAAAGACGTATTAGATAGGCTACTTGTGCTAAAAAGTGGCACCGAAATCAGAACTTCAAACACCTGAGCAAAGCATTGACAGTCTGAGACGACCCTGCGCAACATGTATCTGTCTCGTTTATGCTCTAGTAAATAATCATACTATCTTGTACACACGGTCAAATTATAGGGACGTAAGCCAGGGGACAATTATTGACTTCACTTCAGAATAACCTATATTGACATGACCTATCTACCTCTTTTTTATTATGACATCATCGGGCCAAACCTAAAAGTCCAGTTTGGCCAGACATTTGGGTAGAAAGGCTGGACAGGACACCCTACATTTTTTAGGGCTTTTTTCTTAGTATTAATAGGTCGCCATCCCATTTTCGACCCAGCACGCTTTACAACAGCGATCGTCGCCAATCCACTAACTTTAACTCTCAAATGGTACAAAAAATCAAATTAAATCAAACCTGTGTTACTTTTGCTGTTGATTTCGGTTGTTTTGGTGTGCAATAAAGAATACATCTATCTATCTATTAACATAAACCATATTTTTAGACACCATGCGTCTGATTCACGTTGTTTTACCTTTCCAATCAATTAAAAGGGAAAATAATATTATTATATGATATATTTAAAAAGTTTTATTGATAAGGACATCTTATGGATTGTATTAAATAGTTAATTTAAATTCTACAATGTTACATTAATTCGTAGTTTAAGCGGCCAAATTGAAGACCCTCATATTTGTCGTCATGTCCAGATGATAGGATGCCTTCTCTCGTCGGTGACGGGCCGAACTGAAAATAAAGAAATACGTTTTGAATAAGTGACCTAATGAACCAATAATAAGCCGAGAAATTATAATTTTGCAGTCCAACTGTTAAAGCGCGATTTGACTACACATGTTTGTTATTACAAATCGGACCGCCAATTGTGGTCACATACCTTAAAAATATTAAAATATAATGGTGAACAAGAACAGGATATAATAAACGAAAGAAAAAAAAACACATTTGTTAAAAAAAAACAGGAACAAAACATACAACAGAAGGAAAAAAAGTATGTAGGTATATCCTTGAGTAAAAAATAGTTAAAAAAAATAATACATTTATCAATGGCCAATGAAAACAATTGCTTTCATTTATGTCCAGGCGTCTGTAATACTAGAACTATTGCTCTTGACTTCGACCACAGCGCAATGTTACACCACACTATTTGGCAGGTCTTAATCAATTGTTCTTAACCAGATTAAGGGTGTTACGGAAACCACGATCACTCTGACAGATTATCGGCTTCATTAACGAACACACACACCATTGTCGCCAAATATAAGTTTTGGTGGATTTATTCAGAGGGGAGCCAGGTTTTCGTAAAATTTAGTAGTAGATTAGACAATAAAAAAAATAGTAGTAGTAGCACGCGGTTTAATCCTCATGATTACCCATGGTACTTAACAACGCCAAGTGCCAGTCTTTTAGCCAACCCTCCCATAAAGGAGAGAGGCCAAGGAATGGGTTGGCTGACAGTATAGTTCGTTCGCGTTAAGAATGCAGTGATTTCGTTCCTGTCCTTTGACCTAGCACGCCCCCTAACCAATCTAATCGTCCCTAATTAGAGAACCAAGTCCACAGTGACCAGCTGAACGCATTCTTTCGAACGCAAAGGTTGTGGGGTTGAGTTCTTTTGTGTGCAACAGAACTAAATTTAAAAATCACTGCATTCTTAACGCGAACTAACTATAGTTATCACCACACTGCCGTCATGCCCGGTGGTCTTTCGGGAGTCCTGCAGGACCTCGTTCTACCTTTACTATCACAACAAGGCGAGGACTCAATGGATCCCTTCCGATCTGCAATCTAGGCCAAGTTAATATTTCCTATTATATCCCTTTAGTTTTCCACTTACATTTTCTCCCAATGGAACTTGGCAGCAAGACTCTCCGAGATCTGTCCCTCTTTGAGCTGCTTTTTGACAGCCCGCTCCACCAATCGCAGCGACGAGAACATGTTCTGCACCAATGACGGCTGACGAGCTCGGGAAGTCGTCTGAAAATTAAAGATATTATGTCGCATTATAATTCGATGAAGCTAGCTGTTACCAGCGGCTCGAAAATTTCATTTTAGAGTCGTTCAGTAGGAAAAATGTAGCTTCTTTTATCGCACTTGGTTTTAATTTCTAAAAATCCTTCCAAGGTTTAACTTTTTCTGAAGTCTGTGTTGGAGGCATAGGTAAGCATTGCCATTAGATGTGGCTGTAGGGTCAGTTTATTCTCTGTACTCAATCTTGATTTCATAGTGATTTTGTTTCTTTAGTTTTAGCTTTTGCCTTAGATCCATTGCTTAAGTAGTCTAGCTAATTGATCAGTTACCTACAAGCAATTCAGCATTCATTCATCTGTCAAAACTCAGTGTTGTGTGCGATCCTTGGAGAAACCCTAGTGTCCCTTGCAAAAAGCTATCCAGGGCCAAAAGGCATTTACCTATGCAGGCCTTTAAAATAAGTTTGACCAGCAAAGTAGTTCTTCATTACTGTGCTTGTCAACCCCATATCTGGACCTTACAGCTGCTACCCATCAGGTGGAGTGAGGTCATCTTGAATACCACAGTAAAGAAAGGCCCAAGTCTTACACAAAACAGAGACAATAATGTATCATTAAAAATACAGCTTAGAATTTAGTCTCCTTATTGTGATGAGAATATTTAATGAGAGAATGTGTGGTGTTGTCCGCATTTGTTTATCAAACTTACCATAATCTCAACAGCGTCAAACAGCTTGCTCAACTCTTTCTTCTCCCTGTCATCGAGGGTGGGGTCCTGCCAGTCGAATATCCCCCCATCTTTCAGTTTGGCCTTGATCTTGTCCAGGGTAATAGGCGTGCTCTGGTCAGGTATCTCGCCAGATTTGTAGGCAGCTTTGACGTCTTCTTCTATGGGGCTGGGGGAAAGAATAAGATTAATAAAAAGTTGCTGGGTGTTGTTATCAAAACCTGTATTATTTACAGTTGAGGTTCTGAATTTATTTATTTAGTTGGAAAAGTACAAAGCAAGGTTTTTATTAAAATAAGACACAGAAAGCATGACATGGAAAATATTCTAAAATAAATTGCTAAAAGTGGCTTTTCAAAACTAATAGTGAAATAATTTGTAAGCGTAGTTCTGAATATCTAGGATACTTGGAAAGCCATCTTAGGTTGCGGTCCGCTTTGAGCGTAATATCACTGTTGACTTAAAACGGACCGCACGCTTACAGTATCTTTGGTAGACTCTCGCGAGTTGACGTCCTTGTTGGAACCATTTCAGACTCCTCTTGAATAAATCGTTGGCTTTGTAAAAGTATTTCAAGCTAGAGATCGTGTCTTTCTGACTTTTCACTCACCATTGAAAACTGGTTCGGATGTTTAGCGCAACTCTGGAACATTAATTATCATATATTAATTTAAGTTCTTTTGAACACTTCAGTTAGTAAAGCGCTCATGATATAATCTCCCGCATTCCAACTTTAATTAAAGTTAACAACCTCTAAATTTCGGTCCGGTTCGGGGATATCCGACCCGGCGTGTGTTGCTTTGCAACAGCGATCGTCGCCAATCACTGTCACACCAGCGCCACGGGCACCCACGACCGAAATTAAGTGATGTGTATTTCGGGCATCTCCGTGCTCAGGAAGCCACGGTAAGCAATTGGTCCCGGGTGACGTTGCTAGATGTCAGTCGTTAAGCCTAGCCAGAGGCCTTAGAGCGGCTTGATGACATCTGTTATATAGGTTGCTCACAAACCTTACACCCCTCGAACAATCCACACTGAGCCCGCGTGTTGGAGTATGGCTTCTTCCACCTCATAGGTGAGGTGAGGCCTGTGTCCATCAGTGGAACGTATATAGGCCGTTTATGTTATGTTATGAACAACCTCTCAAAACTCAAACCGCTGACTAGTTTAGTATCTATAGAAATTGACGTGACAGCTGTACTTGTAAGTAGTTCTTCGATTTGAGTGATATTTGTGAATTTGGGTACCCCCGAGTCCGAGTCACCTTAAAAAATACCGCTTTAGTTACCTAGAAAGGTATATTTTAATTTTTAGCATTAGGTGCACCCCGCCCAATAATGGGCAATAATGGGGGGTAATGTCGCCCGGTTTGCGAAAGACGCGGGTTCGATTCCCGTCTGATGGCAAGTAGACCAAATGTCTTTTTCTGGCTTTCCTATCTTCAAGGAAGGTATGTTACCTCAGCCAAAAGCAAATTATCAACTAAAACACACCTTTAGTCCGAACCTTGTTTATGGAACTAGTTAAGTATGCATTATCAAAGCATTGCATTGGCCACGCTTGACTGTGGGAAGATGATTAGAACCCAACGCGTTTGTAAACATTACCGCGTTCTACGAACTGCAATGTTCACTTTACGATGTAATGCAGCTGTTAGAATGTTACTTTATTATTTGATTCGTGTTCGAGTACAAGTTGGGTCACTTTGAATTTCAGTGTAACTTTGAATCGACTCTTCTAACAGTTACTTTTGACAAGTACTCCAACTAAAAGATGTTGTTGAGGCTATGAAGGATTGGTTCAAAAACAAACCATGAACAACAGTATGTAGGTACTTTTACTGTTTTTAAACAGTGGATTCAATGTTACACTGAAATTCAAAGTTACCAAACTTGGCTGTATCAAACTCCCAAACAAATTTTAGATGCACAAAATATACGCGTAAATTAACAGAAGTAGGAATTTTACAATCAATTGTAATTGCTGATGGATTTAAAGTTATGTTAAAAAATATGTTTATTTGAACATTGGGAGAACTGTAACATTATTTTAAGCACTCTTTTCACTTTTTGCAAAAGTTGACAGCACAGATGTTGAGAAATTATAAGTTGAGATATTACGCTAGGTTATTACGAAGTCGGATTCGTAAATATATTCAAGGATTAATTTGGTAAATAAAGTTATACTTACAGTAAATTGAGCACCAATACTCCAAAACTGGCAGACATTTTTTCAAACCAAATTGAGTAGCTACACCAACTCTGTTACAGCGCTTGCGTCGACTGAGCTGATTCGACCGGGATAGTAAAACCTGAACGGTTATATTACCCGCCATTCATGTGGGTCTCTTATAGTCCACTGGTAACGATTGATACTTTATATGGAGTAATCAGTTGAACTTTCAGCATGGGTGGCTGGCTTGTAGAAAACGCGATATGGCTATCACAATTCGCACCCCTCCTGGAAGAAAGCTGCAAGTGAAAAGTGACAACTTTTCAGGAGCGTAAAAAAACTGTCCTAAAAATTAACGAACATAATTAGAAATATGTATTATACATCAAATGATAGCTAAAAGCATCCTTGATGGGCTCACGTGTCTATATTTTAAATTCACGTAATACATTTCGAGAAAAACCGAAAAAAGAGCGTTGCGTACTTTTTCCACGAAACATATTAAACCCTTGATGAAGTAATTGTGAATATTGCATTGTTGACATGCTAAGAAGTCTAACTGTTTGGTACTATTGCAGATAATCCTTTATGACCGTTCAGATTTAGTCGTGTGTTCAATGTGTAAATGTGGTTTACGTAGGTTTTCCTTGAACAACTCGTTTAAGTAAAAATGGTTGCATACTTTTATCTTGTGAAACATAATATTGCTTATGGTAGTATTTGAAATTGAAACTTAACTAAAAATAAATAGGTTGAGATATTTTTTGCATATCTTTTGGGAAAATGTATTTGCTGTCAAAAGGATAAGCTTTCAACAGGACGGGTTTGTTACCATGGATAGGATAGAAAGACGGAGTGTGCCTTTGACTTGCACCGGGTCAATCAATCTCTAATAATGATGTCTAAACGAGTAATGTAAAAGAAATATCAAAGTAAGCATATTTTTTTTTTTATTTAGTGCAATTAAACATTAGCCTTTTAACCGCCAGGCAATTTTCCAACAAAATGTGCCCCTAGCGCCGAGCACGCATGTCCAAGGTGAATGTTAGACACAGAAGGGGATTCAGGTATGATTCTCACCAAAACGCAGAACTTTCACAAAAATGGTGGTTTATTTGAAATCGACACTGTTACACGTACAGACAAGAGCGCGGTCAGCTGAGGACTAACTGCCCGATATTTTCAAAAACAAAGGGTTGCTTAACATTTACATTAACAAAAACCCTTAAAAAAACAGAATAAAAATTTGCAATAATTTAAAAGTTGGTAATGAGTGCGTCGCTTACATTCCCCATCCCAGTGCTGGTACAGCACTCAAGCATTCACAGATGTGAGCGCGACGCGCGCGGCATTCCGCCGCCTCGTACCGGTCCTAGTTCTCACCTCAATCAGTATGCTTTCCTTGTGCCATTTTTCCCTTGGTTTCCAAATTCAAATTCAATATTTCTTTATTCAAGTAGACCAATAAACAGTACTTTCGAATCGTCAAGAATCTTAATTTTAACCACTTAATAAACATACACATAATAATACAATAAATAAACAATACTTCAAATACATGTACATAATGTGACTCTACCACCGGCGACGGAAGGTTGTTTCTACTGAGAAGACACGGCGAGAAACTCAGCAGTTACTCTTTTTAAATCGTCCAACGTTTTACAATACAAAGTGAATGTTTGAATAAACCAACCAATCCATACAGTTGAAAGTAAATAAAACAGGAAGTTAATCAGTAAACTTGAGTAAACTTGAGCAAACCAGTTCCGGAAGGTGGCACCTGTTCACAAGTTGACGTGTGAGCCAGCCATCATCCCACTCAACCATATTTAGGGAATGGAATGACCCGTCACACAACTTTGCCAGAACATGTCGGCCAGCCGCTGGGATATACGCCATTGCTTGCGCAAGAAGAGGTCGGAGTCGTCGAATAATGCGCCGATGACAGGCAAGTTCGAAGATGAGCCTACGAGAAAGTGATTTGGAGTAAGTGTCTCGACGCCATCCGGTTCAACCGAGACATGCATGAGTGGCCTGCTATTCACCATATTTTACATCTCGGCAAGCAACGTGAGCAATACCTCGTCCCTATTAGCCCGTTCGTTCAACACTACCTTTAAAGAAGTTTTGACGCTTCTTATTAGTCTTTCCCATGCCCCACACCAGTGAGGAGTTACCGGGGCGATGAAGGTCCAGTCCATTCCATTGATGATACCTTCAGCATTAAGAACCTCGTCATCTAGCTCCAGTATGGACCGCCGCTGCTCCGCTCCGTGTCAGCGCCGCGCAAGTTGGTTCCGTTATCGGAGTACAGGTGACGCGGCCGCAGCGCCATGACAAGCGAGTCCGTTGTAAGAGAGGCAACTAACTCGATGTGGACCGCCTGGACTGTAAGACAAGTGAACAATACACCATACCTTCTCTCCCTTCGACGACCCACCGTGACTTCCATTGGACCGAAGAGGTCCAACCCACAATAAGAAAATGAAAGCTGGTGATGTGCCATTTGGGCCTTTGGTAGGTCCCCATTCGAGGTATCTGCGGTTGACTTTTTAGCAGTCGCATAACATACACTGCGAGGCAATAAACTTGACGGTAGGCCTAAGCCTTAATACTCAATACCTTTGTCTAAGCTCGTTTATTTTGGTTTCCTGATTTCCATGTGCTGCTTTGACATGATAATGTCGGATTATTAACTTGGCCACAGGGCCTTGTCGGCCGTCAAGTATTATAGGCCTCCTCACGTCCGTACCGACATCTACAACGGCGTCGATGCGGCCGCCTACCCGAAGCAAGCCATGTTCATCAATTAAAGGCGTTAACCTTACCAGTCAGCTACTGTGTGATAGTGGTTTTGCTTCCTTTGATGCCATGACCTCATCAGGACGCCACGCCGCGACGCACAGGGGAGATCAGCCGCGGATCACTGGCTCCCACCAACCGAATGTGCACCGCGGCCTCCACCACGTGCCTCAGGGCGCTTGCAGGTCCCACTGGCCCCGCAACCCTACGTGTCGCCCTTACGGGACGCAGTGGGTGGGTGGCAAGTCCACCACACTGCCACGCCTGAGTTATCTTCGTTTTCCGGTGGTTCACCCTACCGCCGCTACTAAGCCCCTTCGCCACGCCAAGGCGAGAACTCATGAGGGGGTTATTTGTATTACTAGCTGTTCTGACTAGACTAAACTTTTTTATGTTTTCAAACATTCAGTGTCACGTAGCAGGGAGAAACGGTTGCTAAGAGAAACTAAATTGTGGTTTTTACTATAGGTATCTAGGAATACCTATAGTAAAAACCACATTTACAACACATTTCTTCAAGTGGTGAGAAAACCAACCTTTCTTTAGCTTCAACAAACATATTATCAAAACCGAAGTTAGCCAAATCGATTCAGCCATTACCGAGTTTTAAAGAGGTGAGACTATCGAACAGCAATCAATTTTGATATACATATAGAGATGAAGCGAGCGATGCTTGGCATCTCTCTGAGGAACAAAGTGAGAAATGAGACCATTCGCAAACGCACTAAAGTCATTGACATAGCTACGAGAGTTGCAAAACTGAAATGGCAATGGGCTGGTCATGTATGCCGAAGATAACAGGTGGTCGTACAGAACCCTTGTTTGGAGACCACGTACAGGAAGCAGAAGTGTTGGCAAACCAGCTGCCAGATGGTCGGACGAAATAAAAAAGACGATAGGACCGACCTGGACAAGAATCGTCTCATCAAGATCTTCTTGGAGAGCCATGCAAGAGGCATATGTCTAGCAGTGGACGCACAAATGCTGAGAAGAAGAAGAAGAAGAAAGAGATGAATGGTTATCGTCGTCATGGAACTTTGTTGTGATTTCGTTGGTTTAAAGTCGCAATTCTCATGACATTTTCATTTCATTACTTGAAGCACGAAATTCTTAATAGTGCACAGACAAAAGTGCGCGAGCTCCCATTTTTATTTTAGTAGACCATAAAAAGACAAGATAAAATTTCAAATAATAAACTAAAATTTTAACTTTTTAAAAGACAGATCTTGGTTCCAGACATCGGTGACTATAGACATCGGTGATCGGCCCCGCAAACTATGTTCTGTTTTCATAAATTCGTTGCCTCCGAATAAAGAAGGCAAAGAATGTTGAGTAAAACAGGGCATGGTAAATACCATTTTTAACTCTTTGTTGTTTGCGTTGAAAAATAAATCACTAATATAGAAAAAGTACGAACAAGGTACGGTCCACACTGAGGTATGGTTGTGGTACGGTTGTATGATGAATAGTACGGAAAACCGTACTTTTTGGTACAGCCTGGCAAACGCACGACTAGTTTCTATCCACGATCCGAAGGGGCTCAAGAGCGGGAGAGGAGACGGGGGCACGCGGCGTAGCCTCACTTCCCGCGCAATAACAACTATTACCATAAATCGCACTGTTACTTTTGGGTTGGAATTAGTATGTTTCTCTTATTACGACACATAAATTCAATGCTAGTTTTACTTAATTGTTGAAGCGCCATAAAACTCATAGACCTACTTCCAAGAATAAATATATAATACCAATTACGAAACTGATGAAAAAAAACGTAACGTCGAACTAAACTATTTCTCCAATTACGTCAAAATCATTTTGAAATTCTTAGTAAAATGAATACGTATCAATAGTTATAAAATACAATATCGACAAAAGTTTCGTGGAAGAAATAGGCAACTAGACTTTCACAACGAGAATCGCCAAATGAATCCCACAAGAAGTAAGCAGCTACAGTTATACGAAATTATTTTTCAAAGTCTTCGTTCGAAAGTTTTGTTAGTTTACATATGGCATTATTCATTTGGAATTTAGTAAATATTTAAAATGCAAATGTAATAATTTATTTTCCATGATGGAAAGATAAATAATAATAATGTTGTAATATTTTACTTATTTGTATTTATTTCCTTAACGTTAAGGACAAAAATTATGAAAAAAATTGACAATACGTATTGATTTTTTCTTGATCTTTTAGTGCAATAAAAAAAAATACGCACAAGTGGAGTTGCAGCTTTTCTCCAGGGGGGGTGCGAATTGGCCTTATATGAAATTTAAATACTTCTCTACCGTTAGTTTTCTCTGATTTCCGTTTCTGGCCGAGTGCTCCGAGTCAAGAAGTATCAATTGATGAAATGAAAATCGTTCAGTCACAAAGTGCTTATTCGCAAATGGCACCTGAGTCTCGAAAGGAAAATCTGTAACGAAAGGTGCTAACATTCGATACAGATATTGAACTACAAATATTGCGTCAACTGAATCATCTGCACATTGGGGTTTGCAATAAATTTTAAAAAAAATATTTTCATCGTTTTTTTAATATGGTAGAGTTGTATCATTAATTTATTAGATCGATTGAGTACTCGTATCAAAAATAAGCTGTAAGTTTGGGTCATATCTTGCATATATGTGTTCCTCATAGTATCAAGACTTGTCATTCTGCCAATACGCTACATTTACGCGTTACCATTGTTCGCTGCGAATGATAAACTTTCGTTCATATCGGCAACAAAATCTGCATAATATCTTAAATATTCACACTATTGTATGGCGGATTTAATGGTGTTTATTTTTAACCTTTATTCAATTGAAGTTGTTACACAATAATGTGTAATAATACATTTGAACTGTATTGTAAGGTTGTTGTTTCTCGCGCGAATACTGCCTACATTGGTAATAAAAATGCATGATTGCAGTATTTACAATTTGTTATTTTATGAGTACAGAGTTTCTACGTTATAAAGTTTTTACTCATGCGTCATCATTCGTAGCCATAAAAATGACATGGGTCTTTCCCATTCTGCTCTGAATTGTTTCACGTTGGCTTATTTTGAAATGTTTTTGTGCCTCACCTCACTTGGTCACTAATGTTTTGAGCCCTAAAAAAGTACTGTGAAACTAAAATAAATAAATTAATAAAAAATATCGTTATTTTTTTCGAATCATGGTCGCAGTAATACAACAACCAGTTTGACATGAATTCATCACTAATTTGCCTTTGGTAATTTGCATAACAGATTTAGGTTTAGAAACTACCGGCGCCGTTAGTATACGGGTGGTATAATATTTTCGGTTGAATGAAGTAAGCGAATAGTCAGCATAGAATAGAATGGAATAGAATGGGCAGCGTGGGGTGGCCCTCCACTCGGTGGACCGATGACCTGGTGCAGTTTGCGGAAAGCCCGCTGGATGCTGACGGCCTAAAGCCGGTGGCTGTGGCGCTCTATGTCCAGCACACGGACGTAAAAGAAAAGACGGACGTCACCTCGTCTAATTATGAGTGAAGCATATTTTCAGCTGCCAGTTTAGGTGTGTGCGTGACTAGCACGTGTCATTGGCGCTGTCACACGGAGTAAATTGGCGTAGTTTGTAGCACCTAGTGTGTTTGTGTGAGTGTAGCAGGTCGTATACAACAAACTTCTATTTTTTTTAGTGTGATGTTCTGTCCGTCGTTCTTTTACGTCCGTGATCCAGCAGTGGATTATTTGAAGCTGATGATGATAATGAAGCGAATAGTGTCATCTAATCCTCAAACTGTTTCCAGGTATGTTCAGAGAGCAGCGCCAGCGAGTCGTCCCTGGAGTCTTCAAGTGGCTACGGCAGTCAGGGCGCCTTCGCGGCCGAAGATCATCAGCACCAGCACCAACCGCAACATGCTGATGGTAAGGATTTAAAGCTTTGTAATGTAATTAGTGTTTTATGTTGTGTTCTCTTGAAGATATTTTGCCTTGTCACTATGTTCGTTTTCTATCTTTAGTCTGCGCATGAGTTTTGATGTTCTCATTTATTTTGACTTTAGCGCTGTTGTTCTGTAGTGTATTTGACGGCCTGCGCGGCTAGTTATGGGCATCCTTAGACCCGTTTGGGCCTTCGGCACCGTTACAGTAGGGTCATTCTTTAAACCAATTTCAAATTTGAATGTTTTTTTACATCAATGATCGCGCGTCTTGTATCCTATTTCATCCCTTTTAAATCTTCAATCTATATTTTTGTTCCGATTTTGAAATTCTAGTGTTATGCATGTGTGTTCGTTTTATTATATCTGTAAGTAGTTGTCATGTTTAGTTTTAGTTAGGCTGTATGTAAATGTTTTGTGTTGCAAAAAATGTTTCTTACACCACTTATGTTAACTTTCGTGAAGTAGAAAATCTAATGTAATGTAACATAGGCCTCAATCTGCTTTGTCTATGTATTTATACAAATACATGAAAATATAACTTACCTCAGAAATTCGTGCTTGTTTTGAATACATAAATAAATGTTAAAAATAGAACATTACAATAACAGGTTTTTGTTTTATATTTGTCATTCTTCACATCTTTATAAAGTTGAAAATTCACTTACTGAACAAACGTGGTGTAAGAAACACAAACCATTTTTTTATGTCTTTTTAGAATTTTATTTTAATCCGCTTCGCATGAATTTTCCTTCCCCCCCAAACAGTCGAATCAGAGATCGTGACTCTCCGCCGAGACAGCGATGCTTCGGTCGCGGCAGCTAGAGAGAGTTTCTCTATCTCCCTCGGGAGTTTAGAGGAAGCAGTGAGATCTCTCGATGAAGCGAGTGAGACTCCGCCGTTCGCGACGATCGGCAAAAAGCCGGCTGTGCCTAAGAGACGGCCGTTGTCTATGACTGGTGAGTTTTGCTCCTCTTAGGTATGTTTCTGACATGTTTGGGCATATTTTGCATAAACCTAGTGAATATTTAAGGTACATTTAGAAAATTGTGTGCGTGTGCAATACCGGACAATGAGCTGGTGGTGTCATTTACTGCCTGTTTAGGTTGCCGTATTTATTCTGAATAAAAATAGCTCCCACTTCATTATGTCCTGGTTTGTAATCCCTCTTACCTAAAATAAGTTAGATCATCCGAAAAGTTCAATAAAAGAAATAATTAAGTTTCTCATAGGTTTTTAACATTTGACTAAAATATTGAAATTTATAATAACTTAGTCAATATTGGGATTTCTCCATGTTATATTTTATATAGACTCAGAAAGGGTAAAACATAGCTCTCAATAAATTTAACTAAGTACTATTAAATTTCTCACGCTAAACCCACGTGATTAAAATACACGTGGTTAATGCGTGTTTACATAGAATTAATATAAATATTTGTTCTGAACTTGAACTTCCCTGTAAAATGTGCTCTTGCAAAATACTTGTGTTTATGAAAATCGTCATAGGCGTTTTAGTTACGCAATTAGGATGGGCAGGAAAACCTACTGTTTTGTTTATTTGTAAATCTTAACATGTGTCCACGTAATTGTGACACAGACCGGTGGTATTCCCCAAGTAGCTACTTTTGCAAGGTGGGATAAAATACTTTTTTACTGGACACTTTCTGAAGGTTTAGAGAGTGTAGTAAATAAAGTAAATTTGTTCTTGATAATTGTTAAACACAGCTCCTTCTAGCCTAAAACAAAGCGCAGCTTGGGAACTAAATTACTTTTGTGAATACCTACATACTTAGTATACATAAATACAAGCAGACATGTTCATACGTACACGAATGTTTACGCCGTGTGGGGATCGAACCCACAACCTCTGGTGTAGTATTAAACTTCTCAACCATTACACCAAATGGGTCTTTAAGTCAAATCCTCGACAAATCGGTTTCACTTTGTCTTGCTAGATGTGTTTGTTATTCAGGGCTCCGTACCAAAATCAAGCAGACCACAAGACATCTATAGTCATTATAGTGTTCTGTTTTTTGACGAGATGTTTTAGACTTTACTGTGTGAATGTGGAATTAGAATTGTATTTAGCATGTCCTTGCGCTTCAGAAACTGTCTTTCAAAGAACTTTGGAGTCTAAAATTCTGGCATGAACCTTCCTTCTCAACCTAATTATTTCTTTCCAGCGACGGTGTGGTCCAGACGAGGGTCTTCGAGCTCTCTGGGTAAACCGCCTCCGCCCGTCCGCCGTTCTTCTTCGATATCGAGGCCTCAGAGACCGCCTTTTGTGCAAGTATGTATTTAAGACAGGGGTGTATGTTTGATAGATCAGATGAATTTTCATCCATCTGCAAAAACATGGATAGGTAATAGGAAAAACCTCATAATTACGTGCTAAAAAAAAGGTAGGTATAATTTGTTTTTTCTGATTGACATTACGGGATAGAGCAGTAACACAGGAGGTTTAAAAAACATAAGGGTCGATTTTCATAATCTAACTGTGTATGAAGCTTCAATTTTCGCCAAAATCCTCTAAGATCCTCCGAGTATTTTGCGTATTTTTTTGACACGCCTAATTGAAAATTTCACCCTGTAAATTAGGTGTAAGTAGTTTGTTTGTTAGTAGTCATCATCATCACCAGCCTGTTGCAGTCTACTGCTCCATCCATCCGTCCATCTCCTATTACACGCCACTGAACTAGATCTTCGGCTGGCTTTATTTTATTTTTTTATTTTTATTTAAGAAAGGTTTTGGTTTGTTATTAGTGGTTAATAGTAAATTGTTCCCCAGGGTGGACTGCCGACACCTCTGGGCGATGCCGACAACCTCCCGCCGCCTCCAGCCTTTCTATTGCAGCCGGACGGAGAAGCCAATCCGAGTATGTATCCAATCTCGTCCGGACAGTTTCTATTACAAACCAAACTTTTCATCAATTTATTTTTTTAGTTTTAAATGTCGTGTTCCAGGTAGAGGCTATCTAGCCAGTTCTATGGGATATAAAAAACGGATAAACATACTTAAAAACATTGTAAAAGTTTCAAGCCTAAGTTTAAAACCTACATGCACACGAATTTTTTGGCGATAGAACTCGCGACTTTTGGTGTAGTAATCAACGTCTTAATTATTACACCAAACCGGTCGTCGAACATCATGTATCATTTCAAAAGTGTTAATTTTTTGTAAAATAATATTAATATTTTATAACCCATTATTATTATGAAGCAATTATGTTCGGAGACAATTTCCATAAACGCAATATTTAAAATATCTGCCGAACAAAGTTCTTACGCGCTCCTTACAAAAACAGTCACCGTTACATCCTAATCACAGTCATGTTCGTATGAAGCGTTTTTGGGCAAGTCCAAAAATGTGCATTTCTAATTGTGATTTCTCGAGTAGTATGACACACTAATGGAGTGATTATTTTACGATTGTTCACATAAATATAAGGCTTTTCGATAGTAAACAGATAAAAATTACAGTCATCTAACCTATTAGCAACACTTATCTTTTGAATTATCTTCCAGCCCACGGCAGTATAAACGTGGCGGAGACAGTGAAGCAGCTGACGGAGCTGAAGCACATGCCGGCCTCGCCCAGCCTCGTGCGCCGCGCCGCCAACACGCAGAACCAGATACCGGTCAGTGACGCACCATTCAGAGGCCCACACTTTACACTGACGGAGCTGAAGCACATGCCGGCCTCGCCCAGCCTCGTGCGCCGCGCCGCCAACACGCAGAACCAGATACCGGTCAGTGACGCACCATTCAGAGGCCCACACTTTACACTGACGGAGCTGAAGCACATGCCGGCCTCGCCCAGCCTCGTGCGCCGCGCCGCCAACACGCAGAACCAGATACCGGTCAGTGACGCACCATTCAGAGGCCCACACTTTACACTGACGGAGCTGAAGCACATGCCGGCCTCGCCCAGCCTCGTGCGCCGCGCCGCCAACCCCCCACAGAACCAGATACCGGTCAGTGACGCACCATTCAGAGGCCCACACATTACACTTTAAAGGCTAGGTTTTGACTAATGCAATTAATGCATCAGGTGTGGCAAATGCAGTCAAAGCCATTATGGTGATGGGACTATTCAGAAGGCCACACTTTACACTTTGGGCCATAGGTTCTTACAATTGTTAGTCTATCAGTGTCTTACACCATTCAGAAGGCCACACTTTAGCCACCAACCCCCAGCAGAACCAGCCCATAGTCAGTGACGCACCATTCAGAGGCCCACACTTTACACTTAAAGGCTAGGTTTTGACGAATGCAATTAATGCCGTCAGGTCTGACAAATGCAGTCAATGCCGTGCCAATATGGTGATGGGACTATTCAGAAGGCCACACATTACACTTTGGGCGATAGGTTCTTACAATTGTTAGTACATCAGTGACTTACACCATTCAGAAGCCCACACTTTAGCCGCCAACCCCCGCAGAACGAGATCACGGTCAGTGACGCAACATTCAGAAGCCCACACTTTAGCTGCCAACCCCCATCAGAACCAGTACACGGTCAGTGACGCACCATTCAGAGGCCCACACTTTACACTGACGGAGCTGAAGCACATGCCGGCCTCGCCCAGCCTCGTGCGCCGCGCCGCCAACACGCAGCCGAACCAGATACCGGTCAGTGACGCACCATTCAGAGGCCCACACTTTACACTGACGGAGCTGAAGCACATGCCGGCCTCGCCCAGCCTCGTGCGCCGCGCCGCCAACACGCAGCCGAACCAGATACCGGTCAGTGACGCACCATTCAGAAGGCCACACTTTACACTTTATACCATAGGTTCATTGTTATCAAAATGCCATCAGATCAGCCAAATGCAGTAAATGCTAACGTGGTGCCAGAAGCCCACACTTTAGCCGCCAACGCGCCGCAGAACCAGATCACGGTCTCCATACAATCAGAAGGCCACACTTTGTACTTTGGGCGCTAGGTTCTGACAATTGCGATCAATGCCATCAGATTAACCAAGTGGTCAATGCTAACATTGTGATGCTATTCAGAAGCCCCCACTGCGCACTTTAGGCACTATCCGCTTAATCCAGTCAGTGCCATTATGATGGTGGATGGACTATTCAGGAGTCCGAATTCCTCACTTTAGGTTCACAAATACAGTCTATGCCATTATGGTGAACAGGACCTGTCGGAATCTTACACTTCGCAATTTAGGCATTAGGTCCGACACATGCTGTATGTCTTCATGGTGGACGAACCATTCAGAAGACACCTTGCACATCAGGCAATATGTCTAGCGAAGAGCTAGCTACTACAGTAACAACATAATCAAGTTTAGTAAACACAGTAGAAACCAACATAATGTTACTTTTCTGCACTGAAAAGAACCAGCAAGATATTTGAAATAATATTTCTTCCGAGTGTTAGAGGTGGATGCTTATAACATTGATGAAATCACCCTGTCTCATGGTAAATATATCAGAAAGATTCGGCCGGACTGTTAATGGTCTCGGTAGCATAATTGGAAGTGCAGTCGCCCGGCTTGCGAAAGATGCGGGTTCGAGTCCTGCCTGATGCCAACATGACCAAAAAGTCTTTTTCTGGTTTTCAGATCTTTAGTTAAGATATTGCATGGAAAATGCTAAAACAATAATAAAACATAACAATAAACTAGTTCAATATACCTACACACTAGAAGTGCACAGTAAACAAACTTAATAACTTTTCTGTACTGAGAACAACCAGGGCTCCAAGTCTGCTATTTTAAGAATGCTTCGATTAAATTGTACCAATTTGACATATTTATCATACCAAATGTGTCAAATTAGACGACTGTGACGCAATTACGATTCAATCGAAGCATGCCAGAATTAGCAGACTTCGGTCTAGCAAGAATGGTTTCTTGCCTTTGAATTCATTTGGTAATGTATTCGTTTTCATTCCAGAATCAAACCAACGCGAACCCAACTCAAAGCCCCACTCAACCCGCACTCAGCACCTTCCAACAAGCGAAGTCCAACTTCTCCTCCAACACCAGTCTAAACAGCACCGGGAACCTCAACCCGATATACGGACAGACGGGTCATCGGATAATGGCCTATGTCGAGAACTCGATATATGTGAGGAAGAACAGCCTGAATAGCTCCAACTCGGATCTGTTTAGGGAAAGTAATGCAGGTTAGTACGTTTTATTATTATTCGAGGTGCCCGTGGCGCAGTTGTGACAGTGATCGGCGACGATCGCTGTTGTAAAGCAACAAACGCCGGGTCGGAAAAGGGATGGGTGACCATCCGACCGAAATTTAGTGATGTGTATTTCGGGCATCTCCATGCTTCGGAAGGCACGTTAAGCAGTTGGTCCGGGCTGACGTCGCTGGATGTCAGTCGTTAAGCCTAGTCAGAGGCCTCAGGGCGGTTTGATAACATCTGACAATAAGGTTGCTCACTAACCTTACACCCCTCCAACAACCCGCACTGAGCCCGCGTGTTGGAGTATGGCTTGTTCCACCTCATAGTTGATGTGAGGCCTGTGCCCAGCAGAGGGACGTATATAGGCCGATTATGTTATGTTATGTGGGTCATCGGATAATGGCCTATGTGGAGAACTCGATATATGTGAGAAAGAACAGTCTGAATAGCTCCAATTCGGATTTGTTTAGGGAAAGTAATGCAGGTTAGTACGTTTTATTATTTGAGAACAGTTACAGTTATTTTCATTATTAGAGGTTGACAATAAACTATTTATATATCTGGCTTATTTTCATGTACTGCTAATGTACATTATTGTGATAGAAAAATATTTTCATAGACCTCGCTTAAACTCGCGAGAAAATAAAGATTTTTCGCTTTTTCTGGTGTCTAACCATTGTTATTAATAAAAAGAGGAAGATAGGGCATCCTTGTACCAAAAGTGGCCACCCTGAAACAGGTCCAATGGACCTCTTTGCAAGCCGATATGACAGCGACTTGTTTGCGTGAACGTCATTCATACGTCAATGTCATGCCAGTTTTCAAATTCGCGAAGTATGATCGTAACGTATCTTCCTCTTTTTGTTAAAATCAATGTGTCTTCTAACCCATATAAATCTCACGACATAACCCGTGACGAAATTGTATAGCCTTGCGCATCTCAGCATTTAATATTGATCTCGAAATCTTAATAGAATTAAACTAGAGATAATATATTCCCGGAGGTTTCTCCGATAACAGTTTTTTAAAAAATTCTTCAAATTTATTTTAGCTGGATCACCCCACGGATCGAGCCCGTCAACTCCTAGCTATGGCGAGAATAATTCTTTCTCCAGTTTCGGGCCTAGGATCACAAATGATTCTCATTATGGACAAACAGGTGCGTCGAAATAACTAAATCAATGCAAAAGTTGCCAACATCCTAATTCCTAACCATCACTGAAGTAAGATAGTTATTGGTTGTGCAAATATGATTTAACATTAAATGTGCGACATACAGGCCACCTGGCCGAAACTAAGCAAGGTTGTATTATGGGAAGTTCGTCACCGATAAACATACGTAATAACCATAGAAAACACTTAGACTGTTAGACCTAGAAGGAATGTTTGAACTGTGTGGGGATTGCACCCCTGATCTTTGGTGTATTAGCCAACTTTTCGACCATTACACTAAAGCTGTGGTCAGTGAAATCGTCTATCTTTAGATGATTTTGTATAATTCCACTGTACTGTATCATTGTAATGCTATTAGTGCTGATGCTATTTATGTTACCTCTTTTTCAATGCGTGTTTGCGTGTATTTGTAGTAATTTTCAAATTTTGTTCCGTTGTTGAGTTATCATTAGCACCTTACTCCGGCCCATAAGTTCCGTACGATAATTTCTCCAAAAAGAACGTTTCCTCCCAGGCTTCAAGCTCCAACAAGAGAAGAAATACCAAAGCAACACAATATACGCTTCCCCGGTGCCACAAGGCGCTCTGAGGGCTTCTCCGCTCAGTCCGCTCGCTCTAAGAAGGAGCATTGCTCAGCGCAGTCATAGCGCTGATAGACATCATCACGATCGTGAGTGAACTTGTTTATGAACTTTTTACACTGTAATAAGAATTAAGAATTGCAAATTTAGGGTATTTTGTTTTGGTGGAATCCAAGTTTTTGGGAATTTTATGAAAATAACCACAACATGGCAATATTATGGAAATGGATTCAACAATTTGGCAATTTCATGGAAAAAGACACAAGATATTTGCCATTTTATGGAAATAATCTCAACATTTTGACAATTGTATCGCAATAGCCTTAACATTTTGCAAAGGCTGATAGAAATTCACCAGAGCTTGAGGAGCTTTACGTAAAAATAAAAGATGTAGTTAATATTTAAGTTGGATGTGTTGCTGATTAATTTACTGCTCCGCCAGTTCTGTACCGATTTCCACCAACTTCTCCTAAAAAAGTTTATCTTCGGTCATTAATTTGAATGCCCTACTGTATTCAAACCGTAGCACGAACCGCTAACGTTTTGGTAATCGAAAAGTAAGAGGTTCGTTTACTTTTCGATTACCAAAACGTTAGCGGTTTGTGCTAGCCCTACAGAACACAGTTCGACAGCGATGTCATTTTGTGCACTTTTATCTGGATTTATTTAGTTTTCGTCAATTTCGTCTTTTAAGATTTTTCTTATGTACGGTGGCCAGCACATCACGCTACCCATTTCCGGTCAGTCCTCTTTGCTCTATTGCAAAGGAATGACATTTGGCAAGAGCGGGAGAAAAAACGGAAATGGGGTAACCTGATGTGCTGTTGACTGTACATCGTAGTTTAGAATTTAGCTTATCAAGCCCAGGAAAAAAACAGCCTGAACCTATTATAACACTAATTACTTGTGACAGAGAGCGGCCTCATAGCTAGTCTGAGCGCAAAGTTGGCGCCACAGCTGTCTCCGCGGACGACTCGGCGTGCGATTTCTACCATCACACAGGCTGATCCTCCACCGAAGAGTAAAGGTCAGTTAAATACAGGAATCTGCTGGAGATAGGCTGTAATATAATAAAAATATAGAGGTGCAGTGGCGCAGTTGTGACAGTGATCGGCGAAGATATCTGTTGTATAGCAATACATTGTTCACAGAATTGTGAAGTAAACCTTCCTTTAGACAGGAAAAAGAGAAAGAAGTATCGTTTCTTTACGTATCGCACACCGCTTCTTGCTAGACCTACAGAAGTCTATAGTATGTTCGCGTAAAGAATGCAGTAATTATTTAATGTAATTCCGTTAAACGAAGAAAAACTCAGGTACAAAACCGTTGCGTTTGAAAGAATGCGTTCATGTGGGCACTGTGATCTTGGCTTTCTAATTAGGAACGATTGGATTAGTTAGGGGGCGTGCTAGATCGAAGGACAAGTACAAAATAACTGCATTCTCTACACGAATGGACTATAGTGCCAGTAAGGTCGATGGTGTGGCCTAGAAGATAGGTTGAATATATAAAAAAGAGAAACAGTTGAAAAGAGTCACTGCTGAGTTTCTCGTCGGTTCTTTTCAGTACAGAAACAACTTTACGATCTAGTGGTAGCGTCACATTTATTGAATTACAGTATACAATTCATATTATGGTATTCATGTCTATTATTAAGTTTATTTTGTTGATTAGATTTGACGATTTTAAAGTACTTCGTAACAGGGCTTCCTAACATTTCTTTAAGACTTCAATTGAATCGTAATGGAGTCTCAATCGACTAATTTGACACATCTACTATATAAAAATAAGTCGGGTTTTCCTTCCTGACGCTATAACTCCAGAACGCACGAACCGATTTACACGGTTTTGCAACAAATTTCAGGAAAATCTTAACAGAAAAGCGGGAAAATATTTTTTCACATACAGCTAAGTCCACGCGGACGAAGCCGCGGGTGGATGCTAGTTTCGTATATTTAAGGGATGTATAAATAATATGTCAAATTAGACAATTGAGACTCAATTACGATTCAATTGAAGCGTTCTAAATTTAGCAGACTTGGGGCCCAGGTCTATTCATTTTTGTTTGTTTGTTTGAATATCAGTTCGTTCTCCAGGCATGATGCCGACAGCAGTCCAGCCAGCCTTCCTAGACAAACTATCTGCTACAATCCAGCAGCAGCGGCGCCAACTGGGCTCCACCCGCGCAGGCGCCGTGCGGGACATCATCAATGCCCACGCACAGGTAGATACAGTCCCACTAGTGGACATAGACAAGCTGTCTGCTACAATCCAGCAGCAGCGGCGCCAACTGGGCTCCACCCGCGCAGGCGCCGTGCGGGACATCATCAATGCCCACGCACAGGTAGATACAGTCCCACTAGTGGACATAGACAAGCTGTCTGCTACAATCCAGCAGCAGCGGCGCCAACTGGGCTCCACCCGCGCAGGCGCCGTGCGGGACATCATCAATGCCCACGCACAGGTAGATACAGTCCCACTAGTGGACATAGACACAGCAGCAGCGGCGCCAACTGGGCTCCACGCGCGCCGGCGCCGTGCGGGACATCATCAATGCCCACGCACAGGTAGATACACGCCCACAGTCCCACAGCTGGACATAGACACAGCAGCAGCGGCGCCAACTGGGCTCCACCCGCGCAGGCGCCGTGCGGGACATCATCAATGCCCACGCACAGGTAGATACAGTCCCACTAGTGGACATAGACACAGCAGCAGCGGCGCCAACTGGGCTCCACGCGCGCCGGCGCCGTGCGGGACATCATCAATGCCCACGCACAGGTAGATACACGCCCACAGTCCCACAGCTGGACATAGACACAGCAGCAGCGGCGCCAACTGGGCTCCACCCGCGCAGGCGCCGTGCGGGACATCATCAATGCCCACGCACAGGTAGATACACGCCCACAGTCCCACAGCTGGACATAGACAGCAACAATGAAAAGGAGAACAAATAATAACAATAGTAATCTAATATCTATCTAGTAATCTAAATCTATGACAAAAAATATTTCTGAACATAATCTAATTATAATCTTTATTTCTCACAGTACAATAACAATACTTAAAAAAAATTGTTACAAAAGTTAATTAAAAAATAAAAAAACAGTACAAAACAAATATGAGAGAAAACTAAATATTTAGTTTTTAAATATGGCAGGAAAACAGGAAACATCGTTTATTGGCATATAGAGCAGAAAAAGATAAAAATACAAAACGATACATAAAAGTACAAAAAGAAGAAAAAAACAATGATGGGTCTATCAGGACCCTGCGTCAGTTGGGGCCGCTGCAGTGTCAGCATTATTTTAGTGATAATTTCTCATGATCAACTTATCTATAATAAATGTGATGAACTTTTTTGAAATCCAAAAAACTCGTCCTACGTTTTATCGCTTTGCCACGGATGGAGTATTAACTATAGTTAAATAAAGCGATAAATTGGGAACAGATGTCACAGTTCACAATTCATCAATAGTTAATAAGCTTTGAACAATATTATAACCAATCTTATAATACTGCGAGATAGATTGTAAACGAACGATAATCGCAATACGCTGACAAATACAAAATCAAAGTTACAAAAAGCTCTTAGAAAACGGCCTCCATCACGTCCTTTAAGGTTGTCGAGGATAAATCCAGGTAGTTTAAATAAAAATCTGTGTATCTTGATGAAAATTGTAGAAGAAGAGTTTTTATTGATTTATAAAAAAGTAAACGTGAAAAACGGCGGGAAAGCGCAATAATCATGGCGCGCGGAACGGAGCGTGTCTTCAGCGCTGTGATTGGCTGTGTGACGATCTGACATCTGTCCATGTAAAGGCGCGTTCCGGTTCACTCAGTTTTGAACAAAGGTCATCACTTTAGTTTATGTAGTTAGTTGTGTACCTTGTCTTCTTCGAAAGAAATTACAGTTTACAAAACTAAACTATCAATGCCACATTTCTAGAGTGAAATAGGTAGGGTAGAGTCACCCATAATTTCGAATTGTTCCTATCAAACGTCATCTAATGGGCGTCGTTAATCTTTTAGTGCCACACCCTAGTATTATTTATGATCAATACTGTACTGACATACCATTCTCATACCATTTTGGTGAACTGTTGATAGTTTGGCTAAATTAACTGATTTTCAGTTACCCAATCAGCCTGATCGCTGTTAGCTATTTGGATAGCTGAATTAGTTTTTATTTGAATTTTATTCCAAATTAAAGCTAATTATTTTAGTCTTTTATTATAGAAGTAATTATAACATAACTACTAACAGATAGATAACAAGAGTTAATATGCATTAACAATCCATATTATTATCCCACCACAAGGAAAATTTAACAATACAATTAATATTATGACCATTATGAACAATTGGTATAAATAACCCATTTTAGTATTTTATGTATAGTTTCTGAAATATAGCTACTAACACAAATATAATCTACAGAGATGGCAGATAGAGTCGTCTCGAGCGATGACTGTTAGGACCTTAATCAACTCCTCGGCGCAGGTACTTGACGAATATCGATTTGGCAAATATCACGCCTGCAACTGTTAATATCACTTGCGCTAAAAATGCAAATATCGTTTGCGCAACTGTTGTCAAATATCACCAAGACCAATATTGCTTTCACAATGCTTTACAACAATGTTTTTATTGATTTAAAAACAGTTATAAATATATACAAACTGAGAAGCTTCAAAATTATATCAAAGAATCATCAATATCTTCTTTAAACTTCTGTAGATATTTGATATTACGATATGAAAAAGATGCTTTGAATATCCAGCTTGGTATAAATATTTAGATTTGGTAAAGGTTGATTACTATGTTTAATGCACTCTCAGTATTTAAGCACTTGGGCTGTGGTAGTATATTTAAAGAACGCTTTAATATACATTTATGAATTATATTCAATATTCAATATGCAGAATGTATTCATTCAATAATCCAAGTATATATTAAATGTTTTTATATTATGCTGAACCTATTATCCTGACGTTTCCAGTAGGACCAATGTGTTATTTTTTTGAATGAGTAAGCATACCTGTGACAGGTTCATGATTTTTAAACTATGCACAATTGAAATAGGTAGGAATCAATATTATTGTGATTTGTAAACAGCAAGTCTAGATAACTCGTTAAATTTATTTTATGAAGTTTACTAGATGTTTTTGAAAAAGTTTCAACCTTCACTATGATAAATAAGGTTGAAATGAATATATTTAATCAATAGTTTCATAGTTAAGAATCTCACTATGAAACTATGTATATTCTTATTCAACAACTTCTCAAAGAAACATTGTGCAATTTTATCGATGTAAATAGCTTACACATAACATCTCAAAAAACTAACTAACAATAAACTTTCCTATATTTTTATCTTTGTCATAAGTATCATAATGATCATTATTTCTATAATGTCTTACAGCCGGACCCACGACAATGCCACACATCCCTAATGGAGCAGATCAAACGTGGAGCGACGCTGCGCAGGAACAAACAGTGCAACGACAGATCTGCGCCTAAGATACGTTAGCGAACAACAGACAAAAACAACACTTTTTGTTTCAACAACAACAGTTTCTGTATCAACGACAGTTTCTTCTTAAACAACTACAGTTTCTGTATCAACAACAACAGTTTCTGTAACATAAACAACAGTTTCTGTACAGTAATAACAGTTTGTTTCAATGACAGCATATTTTATAATCTAAATTAAAGGACTTGTGTTAAAAAGGATATGACCTGAATGATTTTTTTCTGAATGATCGTGTTGAGAGGTAAGTACAAATTGAAGAATTTACTTAATCAAAAAAATACAGCTTTATGTCGCCCGCGTATTGTATGTAACTAATTAGAAAATTCAACAATGTTACTCTGACACTATTTAGCTTCAACTCATTGAATAAACTAACTGGTTTTTTGAACTAAATTAACTTCATGATTTCGCGCTATTTCCATGAAGAATTAAACTATATATGACTTAGCTTCTGTCTTATTTCGGTATCTTAAATCAGTAAAAAATATATGAATGACACCTGTTTAAAGGAAGGTATACTAAAATATAACATGCATACATTTCGTGCTTGTTTACGTCATAATGCATGTATGTTAGGTTTTTACCAATGATTGAAGCAATATTCAAAGAATAGACACGCGTGCGCGTTTTGTTTTTATCATTCCTTTCTAAATTACATTTTAGCGAAATCAATAACAAATTGTTTCAAAAAATTACCAAACATGAAAAGAAAGATGCCTGCTCAACATCGTTTATGTATTTAATAGTTTTTTCTATTTCAAAGTCGTTCCAATTTACTAAAGTTACACGCGCAATCATAACAAAAGAATAACTGTAACTGTTGAATTCACAAACGTAAATCAAAAGTTGGGCAGCTCTTCCAAGTAAAGTCACTTTCAGTTCTGCAGATAATTTACGGGTCCGGTCGGTATGAGTTTGTAGGTGTGGTCAGCCTTGATTGACGTCTTTGAATTTGGGAGCTCTTCAAGTATCTAAAAAATCTCCCTTGTCAGATGGTTATATCTTTTCTGGTCAAATGCTGTGTGCATTACCTTAGTAAAGCCCTAGTTTGTACTTACCTCAATTATACACAAAATGAGCGATTAGGATTTAAAGTAAATAGTTTTAAATGACGAGGCCTAGCCAAGTTGGACTAAAATGATTTTGAATGGTTTGGCGTACATTCATAAGAAGTTGACAAAAAATCTCACTGTAATTATGACTGTTCTGTAAATTATTTAACTGCAATACCTAAGCTTACAACGTTGAAACCATATCTTAAGAGGGGTTTTCCGCCGGCGGAATATTTCCGCCTTTTTAAGAAAATTATTCATCTTAATAGCCTTAGCAGCTCTCCATACACAGTTTTATGGAATATGGTCAGATTTTTTGTACGTACTTAAATGTCATTGTCAAAAAAAATATTCAAATAATTTAAACCGAAACAGCAAAATTATCGTTATTTCGTTGGAATCATAATTATGTGGTTGACGATACCTACGGTTAAATTAATGGCTTTATGGATGTGACTAATTGTGGCTCGAGTGTTGGAAGCAAATTAATATACAATTAACAGGGTGAACTTTATCATTACTCGAGCCAAATGCTATGCCTTCAAGGACCAGTTGATTTTAAGTGCCCTTTTAGAATTGACATTTATAGTCCGTTCGCGTTAAGAATGCAGTGATTTTTAAATTTAATTCTGTTGCAGACAAAAAAACTCAGATCTTTTGCGTTCCAAAGTATGCGTTTAACTCGTCACTGTGGAGTTGACTTTCTAATTAGGAACGATTTGATTGGTAAGGTGGCGTGCTAGATCGAAGGACAAAGTATGAAATTACAGCAATCTTAACGCGAACGGACTATAGGTTTAAAGAAGCTAGGACATTCTAAATGAAAACTACTCTCTTATATCATACCACAATTGAACAAAATAAGTGAGGTCAGGCAACTATAACATTAATTAATACTATTAATCCACACGCATCTATCTGTTTTATCTGTACTTACCTGCATTCGCAGTATGAGTAAGCTCATTAAGTACCTCCTATAGTGATTAAAAATAATGATTCATTAATGTTGCGTTGGTACAGTCCAAAACGAGTAATTTCTTCAAACTACGTCATTTTTACCTGAATTTGTCATACTCTGAAAATTAGATACTCTTTCATAATTTAGGTATCAGGAAAGTAGGAAGGGATTTATCAATTTTTCATTTGAATTAATTACGACACTATTCGTCATAATAAATGTTGAAATCACTTCTTTATTATTTTTATGGTTTAAAAATAATCAAAGATATTTGGGACTTTCGAAAAATATTTACTACCACGCTAAAAATTTATTTAAATTCATTCTGTTTACACCTCAAATATAATAGTTAAATGTGGGTAAATACTTCTATCATAGTCAATAATAAGGAATTCGCCGTTGACGTAAATCCTCCTTGTATTTCAATAAACAAAACCTATGACATAAATATACACATTGTTAGAATGTCTTTTCAATAAATCAGCAATAAACATTACCTAAGGTGAATTAGAGCGATATATTTATTTAAATATTTGTTAAAATTGTGCTGTAAAAATAAATACATCGTTTTTTTACCTGTTTTTCTTAATGGTTTGAGTTTTTATATTTACAAACTTTGTTCTGACGATATTAACAACGAAAGAAATAAAAACATTGCGATAGTTCTGAAGTTATTTGCGTATACATTTTGGCAATTCTTTTTTATTTATTTTGATTATTGAGCGTTTCTGACATAGATGTTCTAAAAGAAGGTTGTTTTAGACTTACAATTAAACCAAACCCTAACGACTTAAAAATACTCATGGGCACATTGGTAACAGCTTTGACACGTGCGTTCCCTATTATGGACAAAATCTGCCAAAGTATACACTCAGTCAAAACGACGTCATGCATTGAGTCGCCACGAGTCACTGCGGTTTACCTGGCCCGTGGGAATGATCACGCGCATTGCCAGTGTTACGGTTTGATGACGTTTGTAATGTTACATTATAGTTTGAATAAGATCAAACTCAAAAAAAAAATTGCCTGGAACCCCTAATATCGACTGTCAATGACAAGTTTTCGCGTTTTTATGTATACATGTGGAGTTTTCTGAGGTTATTCACCCTGCTGCAATTTATAACATACCTTAACTTCATGAGGATTTGTCTTACGACAAACCACGTAACTCAAATAGTCATTTTGACGATGTTATATCGTAACACCACCTAAAGTAAGGCCAAAGAAACGAGATAAAAAACGTAAACAAGCGGACCGTTACCACGGTAAAGAAATATAACAGTATTGTGACTTCGAACAAGCGGACGGAACGCAAGTTATACCTACGCGCCCCGGCGATGTCGTTCATAAATCGGCTCTCAGTCGCGAATGCGCCGCGCGCTTTGCAGTGTCGGACGGACAGTTTTGTGTGTTTTGTACCATTTTGTGAACATAATATTGTAAATGTACTATGGAATTTTCATTACCTAAAAACTCCGAAAGGTAAGTTTAAAATGTTTTGTTACGTACTTACATAATAGCACGTAATTTGTTACAATATTTTTAAAGACAGGTATTTCGATTTATCCTCCGAGTAATACTCCTAGATTATTGAATAAATGAGTTGACAGGGTGAAGCATTGTGACAGACAAGTGAGATAGGTGGTTCAGCGGTAGATTGAATAGGTAGGTTGGATAAGTAAGTAGAGATGCCCAAGAATACACCACTCAATTTCGGTTGGAGTGGTCACCCATCCCATTTCTAACCCAGGGTGTGTCGCAGGCTCGGCGTAAATATTTTAACGCGTCAAATTTATAACTTTGTTTTTTTTTAAATACTTTAATAAACCAACTCAAAATGCATTTTTATTGAACACATCCTTTTTTTATTCCCATAGTAATTTCATTTATTTGAATAGAAATACAATATTTACCATCACAAATAACAATTTCAAAACAAGTATCCAGATGTTTTAAAATACTACAGGCGGTAGCCCTATCGCGTGGCGACGGACCGCGCGGCTCTAGGCACTTAACTCAAGGACGGGGCCGAGTCATATTACTGTTATATTACTTTACCGTGCCGTTACTGAGTTACATTCCGATAGCGAGCGAATATTATCTCTGTCCTTGTCACTCGTTCGCGCAGTTATGGCGACAGTTGATGGACGACAGCTATCGTTGGTGTTTCGTGGTACAGGACCGCGGTTGTCAACATTTCGTGAACAAGTTCATTCCTCTTTGGATTGCGTTCGAAGTGACACATAAGACAACCTTTGGAAGAAATCAATTCACCACGCAAACGCAATTCAAATAAAAACTTTGTTTACATTCGTTACCTCGTCTGGTTGGCCTTACTATAGGAACTTAACTGAATACATCGATACCTGATTTGTTTACTAAAACCATTTGATTAATATAAATACTACTATCCTTGCCCTTGAGTAACCTGCAAAGCCGACCTACTACACCATCCATCCTTTAAAACTTGGTATTCACATCTGTCAAAAACACGCTATTTATAACCGATATTAAATTATGATTCCAACGAAACCAACGAAAAATGGATAAGTATGTAATAATTTGACTATGCTCTAAAAACAGAAATATTGACAATGTTAACATCGTCTCTTTTTAACTCATCATCATTCATCCATCACACTGACTTGTCATGACCTGAACTGAATTATGAGACTACAATGAACATAAATTGAATGTAATTAGCAGATCATACGAATTTAAAATGTAATAATCAACGGGTTTTGGACAATATAATAATATGCTATTAATGTTTTGTATGTTAAGAGCACTTTCGCGCTGTTACACTGTTTCAATAATAGTTTAAGATGTATACCTACCCAATTGTAATGTACTTGTGATTTGGGTCGATAGCGAAAACACGAGTTAGATATCTTTTGTGAAATACCGCAGGATAAACATGACAACAGCTTTATTTGAATTTAAACAATCTTGGCTAACTATATGTCCCCTAAAAAAAAGAGAGGCGTTTTCGCCGGTATGCACCATATACTTTATAATTTGGTCGGGTGATATTATGCTTCAAAGGCCCGACCTTTTTATCTTAAAGAACGCCTTTTTTTGGTATTTCTTTTGTAATCTGAGACAATGTTGTTTATACATCGTCATAATACTTATGTGTTTTCGTTGTCAATCTGTGATCCAAGATACATCTAAAAAATCGCAGTAGACGTTGCGCATTTTCTACCGAAATATCAATAAGAATATCGACTTTATTCTACGTGTTCCAAGTTTTATATCTCTCTAACGTTTGGAAAACTTATGTACTGGGGGGCTAAAACGGTAACATTTTAGCATTTCATATTATGAAACATCTAACTGACGTTTCATCTAGGCCGCGGTCCGTTTCGAGTCAAAAGTGAGTAATAGCGCGCTGACGTCGCTCACGTTCATACAATTTATCAATTCGGGATGCGTGTGAGCGCGCTGTTACTCACTTTTGACTCGAAACGGACCGCGGTCTAGATGAAACGTCAGTTAGATGATTCATAATATGAAATGCTAAAATGTTGCTGTTTTAGCCCCCCTTGTATCTTAAACATATATCAAACACATATCTACTGAATTGAGATAACTTTGTGATTATTCCTCAAACTATAAATATTGTGTGAGTGTCGAAAGATATTTATAAATGTATTTAAGTGTGCCGACCGCCATTATAGGCTTTAGATAACTATTAAATTATCTATGTGAAGCTTTGAAGCTCACAATAAATTTGAAAATATTTTTTTCGTATACTGTCATCAGAATGTTTATATTAGTACTATATTTTAAATAAATATATGTAGCATTTTATAGATTACATCCTCAGTTTTTTATAAGAGTGTAGGTTTTTAGGTAGCAAAATATGGCATTGGAAATGGCGGCTAACATTTAGTTCAATATTTTTTTAAATACACAAGCTAAAGTAGTAAGATAATTCTTGATATAGTGTAGATATGCTCGTATAACAATATTTTTAATGCGTATAATTCAGTTTATTTTTTGTAAATCAATAAATAAATACTTTTATTATTAACAATTATTAAATCTTTTATCATTAATATCAGAAATAAGTTCGAGCAACTATATTTTATCCCATATAGAAATATAAGTTGTAATTTTCGTACTACTTTAAGTTTTTTTTTCTTTTTGGTATTGTTTTTCTTTTTAATCGAGCGGTACTGATAGTCTAAACTAATGCATAGGTGTTAAGAGTGTTTGTAATATTAACATAGTTGTGTAGGGTAGCTGTTCTTGACATATCTGATTATATAAAACTTGTATGGTGATTAACGTCCGTTATATTTCATGTTGTCGCAAAAATTGTATACTTCCTTGCTTTGGGGCTATGATGGAAATAATTACTAAGTATATTTTTGGGTTTTTTCTTAAAACTGCTGGTCAGAATTTCTTTTTTTACTAGATTTTTGTTAGAATATTTTCGAGTACTATAAATTACAGCTCATATTTATGTTGAAATAAATACCTATAATAATTCTAAAGTCTGTTTCTAACATGAATAAGAGATGAATGAATCCAGGTTTATCTAAATTCTAGCTGAACAAATATCGTATCACAAGTCTTGTGCTCCATAAAAAGCGACACCGATTGCACTGATTTCGAAACATTTTCAAAGTGTTCAACTTGATTTAATACTTTTGTTTCTGGTTTAGAACTGAAGTATGGGCGCCATCTTGAAATTTTAAAAATGACAAATACTGTCGACTTAGTAATTATTTCCGCTATAGTAATCAGTGTTTAGTGACTTCCAATCTGTTTGTCGTTACTGCAGTGTATTTGTAAGAGAGATTGCGTATGTAATTCATAAATTGGTGAAAATAAATGAATATTATGTCCCTTATTGTATGTTTTTTATTGAATAACCTGGCTGTAATGAATTTGGGTTTTATGATGAGTTTCCGCTTGCTCAGTCGTTAGCGTTTGTGTCAATTATAACAGCAGTGTATATTACTACACTAATGTAATCCGATACAAATATTCGCGCATACGTTGCGACTATGTAGGGCAAAGCTCATGGAAGCCCCTCTGGATAGTAGGTGAGTAAAATATAAGGCGATGCGGATATGACGACCGATTTGGTGTAATTGTTAAGAAGTCGGCTACTACACCAAAGATCGCGGGTTCGAACCCGCACTGTACGTACATTAGTGTGCATGAACATGCCTGTTTGTATTGGTCTGGGTGTTGCCTATGTATAATAAGTATGTATTTACGAAAGAAAACTTATTTAAGTATGTTTATCCGTTGTCTAGCATCCCATGAGAACGGGCTATAATTAGTTCACCTTGGGGCTAGATGGCGCTGTGTGGAAAAATGACCAGGGATATTTGACATCTAGCCGCGCTGGTATAACGGCTTATCGTGCCTTAGGCACGGAAATGCCGAAGAAATACATTATAAGATTTCGGTCTGGTTGGCCAGATTCACTTCAAACCAGTCAGGAAAACACCTCTAATATTTTTTAAGTCATTATTACAGTAAGATTTACTGAGAGATCAAAGACTGCCGTTATTATAAATAATTAATTAAATCCGTTAAATCTGTTTTGAATGTTCGTTCTCAGGTGGTGGGAGTGGTTTGGTTAAGGATAATTGACCGCGTCACTTCACAAACTTTGATTTTGGACAGCTACCTAATTTTCTGCGATTTTCCCGTAAATGCCATGCAAAATTAAACGTTTACTCCCAGCATGCTTTAGTTCCTTTCACTGATCCTATTTAGTTGTATGGCGCTTCTTTTGTACCCACTTATCAGTAACATTAGTTCAAAATGTGGTTGTGTCCTCAATAATCGTAAAATGACATAAGTGACCGCGATATCTTGGTCAGTGACAGCTATGACCGAATCAGACAGTTACATTGTAACGCATTCCTCCTGATATGACGAGTATTAGCTGATTGAAATTTTTCAGGGCTTTCCGTTTTAGTTTTTTAGTTTTACTTCAGTAGCTAATTGTTTAGACTATAGGTAGGCACCAATGATATTTAAAAGAGGTAGATAAATTGTCCCCTGGCGTACGTAGTACGCACGACACGAGATAGTATGATTAGATATTTACTAGAGCGTAAACGAGACATTCTCGTACACGTTGCGCAGTGTGTCGTCTCAAACTGTCAATGCTTTGCTCAGGTGTTCGGAGTTCTGATTTCTTGTGCCACTTTTTTTAGCACAAGTAACCTACCTACGTCTTTTTTAATGTATTATCATTTGTAGGCACAGAGTTTTTTTCAGTACTGGCACTAGTGGTCAGCCAGTTTTATGACCATTTCGTCCATAGCACAGTCGTCATCAAATAGACTGTAGCAGACAAGATGACTAAATACTTCTGATCGGTCATACCCAATAAGTTCAACACCATTAATATCTAAAGGAAACAGGAATTGACCGAATAGGTATTTGAAAACGTATTAACGCCCCTGAGATGTGTTGTCATATAGGATGGCGCCCTGCATATACCAATACTCAATTTTAAAAAGGCTTGTGGTAGACCCAGTCATATTTTGTAATCTATCTACTCTGAGGAAGTCAGTGGACCTGATGACGAGTCATGAGTGTGACGTATTGAGGGATTCCTTAGGCACTCAAATACATTATTATCCTGTTACGTAGAGTGACGTCGCGTCTACCGCATGTATGTGACATTGTCTATTTTTTGGTTTGTATGAAACCCCTAATACACAGGGAAAAACATGATCTTTAATTTACTTGAACACCGGAGTATTATGATTATTATTAGTGTCCCACTGCAGGGCAAAGGCCTCTCCGCTTTTCTTCCACTGACTGAGATCGAGAGCTAGTGATGACCAGTCCCTCAAGTAGCTGTCCCGTTCGTCTCTCCACCGTCGCTTTGGTCGTCTCCTGTTGCTAAGCTCCCAGTCACTAGCTTTCTTGGCCCAAAGCTCAGCTGGCATGCTACTGCGAACTACTGCAGCGAACAACTGCAAATAAGGTGTATAAATAAATTAAATATCCGACCGACCCGACTTGGACCGACTTAAACAATAACACCTAACACACAGCGCCGTTTGTTCCTTAACTAAGCAAGCTATCTTGGTAGGTAGGTAGGGGGTATCCTGGTATACTTACTACGGGTCATTATACTCGTACTTCGGAAAATACTTTCCAGGATTTCTGACTCCACCAGATGTCAGTTAAAACAATGAGGTTTTCTCATACCCCTCCTACAATTGACACTGTACCCGCCTTTTGGAATACCTATGGATTATGATTTGCGCCACCTCGTGGTTGTGGTGAAGTCTGTGTCCAGCAGTGGGACATATTATGGCTGTACTTGTTGTTATAATTGCTGCAGCAGTAGACTATGATCAGTAGGAGCTTAGCTCCCGACCACCAACTCTGACCAATAAACCTTATAATACTGGGTGTCTATTGCCAGAGAATGCCTTATCGGCTTTCCCCTTTTATCTTACATAATATGATTAAAATAATAAAAATTACATCAAGATTCTGTTGCGGCCTGAGCTAAGCATCTACCCCAGTACACGAAATGGCGTGCGTAGCTTAACCCGGGATCTGAACAATTTGAATAGGTGAGTAATTCGTTTACAAACATTTCCTATGTTTACTTGTAATAATATGCATTAATTGCCATTTGAAACATATAACTGTGAACCCATCAATTGACAGGAAAATCAGGATTGTTTGAAAAGCCACGGCCAGGACACCAGCGACGTTATTAATTACTCAAGTTGCTTAATGAAAAATATTGCGTAGGTAAGTATAATATTAATTTCTTCTTTCCTTTTTAACCTTTTAGATCCTAGCTGTGAGGCGAAGGTCTTCTGCAGACTTTTCCACAGAACTCTATTTTCGGTCAGAGTGGTTCAAAGATCCTATGTTTTTTGGGCTTGCTCAACGGAGATATCCTTTTGTTCCCATAGTAACAACTTTTGATCATAATTCGGGACCCTTCCGTTGATAAGTATAAGCTACAATACAATCTAGATGTAGATACTATGTTGATATCAGATCATATTGTAATTTGCTAACTTTTTTGGTAAAAAATTAAACCATGTGGAAAAGTATGTTTCCTTAGTTTCTGAGAGCCACTGAAGTTTACAGCAGTGTATTTAGTGCCTTTTAGAAAAAGGTACATAATGAATTGAATAAAGTGGAGTTTGAGTACCCGCAAAAACTCATCCTACTTCTCGCTATCATTTACTCCCCAGCTTAAAAGCGATGATCTAATTGTAAGTATTTAGTATAAATAATTCCCTAACTCCTAACCATTGACATTCGCGCGCCGTCCCCCGGCTCCAAAGGACAACTATACAAGGTCATGCCTTGAGGTTGCTCCTCTCACATCCTCATAACCTTAAGAAAAGGTCAGGATACTCAAAAGTTTAGGCAGAATTTGAAAATGAAGTTTTTAGTGGTGCTGTGTGTTTGTGAGGTGGCGGTGACGAAGGCTTTGATGGATTTACGTATTACTGGTGAGTAGACTTGTTTATTGCCCTGGATTTCCTGTTGGGACTGACTGTAGAGTCATGGGTGCGACTCTCACCCTGGAATAACATTTCACCAATTCTACTGACATTACAGACAGGAAAGTATTCGTTTAAAGGTGTTAGGCAGAAATGCGTCCATTTTGTTAGAAATTCATATTAAAAGACCGACTTATACCAACTTCTGTGCAATTCCGGATACTGAAGGTCACATCTCTAGAAATGAGAGAGTCTGTAACTTTAAGAATTCGATAGAGATACTTTTCTGAGTTCGGTAGCAGGTATAATATAGGTATAGTACCTACTCGTGCAGTCAAATATTGACGTCTTTCCTACTAATTCTGTTTATTTTATTTGTATAAGTATTATTTATTGGACCATGCGGCTGGAGTTTGAGTAGAGTCAGAATTTTAACACACAAACGACACCCAAGTTTGCCGCTGGATTTTGAGTAGAATTGGCTCAAATTCACAAAATAATCTACACCCAAGTTCTGTTGTAACATCCTTCGCACCAAACATAAACAAAGTATTCCCCAACAAAACAGAACACAAATGCGGCGTTGAAGCGAGCTCGAACCCCATCCACCGAGACCCCTGGCTAGTTCTGATAGAATTCTACCGCCGAGGCACCAGGTACGACATCAGGTGCGGCGGCAGCCTGGTGGACCAACGACACGTGGTCACCGCTGCTCACTGCGTCAGGAAAATCACCAAGAACACTCGGTAAATATATTTCGGTTTAGGTCTTTTTTCAGACGAACACATTTTGCTGAACACACAAAGTTACCCAAACCCTTTACATTGGCTTGTTAGAATGTTGTTATATGCCTTTTTGGCCAGCAATGGGACAGCAACTCTCGAACGTCCGTGGATAGTTTAGTATCCACAAAGCAAAATATTTTTTTCTGATGAAAATAGCGGCATCTATGTTTTCACTTGTTATGTTACGCAGTATCTAAATATTTAACTTAATCTAGTTTTACGCCTACCAAACTTTGGGACGAAACAAAATTTTAGCTACCTGACAGAGAGATACGAAATAGAAATAGAACATTTATTTGCAAGACCAAGTGTTAAACAGGATCTTAAATTAAAATAAGCACTTTCAACTTAGTTACCTTGTACAGGTGTATCAAACGTTCATCTGAACAAATTCTTAGTAGTGATAGATTAAAATGTTACTGTGAAAAAGTTATTTTGTTATGCTGGTCCATCTTCTTTTCGTCATGTGTCATATAATTATCCACTGAAGTTTGAGTGGCTAACTAAACTAATAACTAACAGCAGGGCAAAGTCCCCTCTACTATGGGATAGTATGAACTATGGGTAGTAGTTCAGCTATTATTGATTCAATAAATAAACTGACTTTAAATTCTATTTCCAGTCTAGTAGCGCGTCTAGGCGAGTACGACCTCTCGTCTGAAGTGGACTGCGTGGACGGCGCTTGCGCAGACCTGCCTCTAAAGATCAGAGTGGCCGCGGTTGCCTTGCACCCAGGGTACGACGGGAGAGAACATGACATCGCTATCCTTACCTTAGCTCACGATGCTCCTTATACAGGTAATTAGCTAACGTAGAAGTGAGATAAGTGGTGAAGAAGTCTATCGTTAACCACACAATATCCATAGCTCCTATAGTAAAAAGCTACAAACAACAGGCAGTTACGTCCCACTGCTGGGCACATTCAATTATAATAACGCTGCAGTGTTACTCACATGCCGTGACTTGCATGTTCAACTCAAACAAACAAACTAAAAAGCCTGCTAGGCTTGTACTGTGGCAGGCTGTGTTGTGGCCCTGTGGCCAGACCACAACTATGAGGTGGCGTGCTGTGTGGTTCGCTGTGTGTGCAGCTGTGTGGAGTAATGTGAATTTGATGATAGACTTTGCTCTCAGATGTTTTCAAGCATCCTTAAGGTCTCCTGCTATTTGACACCTAATGTTGTCAGCCGGGGCCAGCTGCTTAACGTGGCTTTCAAATCACGAAGTTACCAAAAAATACAATACAAAATTTCCTTAACTTCTCATCTTATTTCCGACTAGTGTGGGTTGCTTTAGGACTGTAACCGTTATCGACTGTCATAAATGAGCCACGGGCACCTACTCACTCTCAAATATTAAAAAATAACAAAATAAGTCATATTTTCAGACACCATCCGACCAGTCTGCTTATCCACCGGCACCATAAACCACGACGCTGTATTCACCGCGTCAGGTTGGGGCGAAGAGACCACTCGAGGAGTCTACTCCGACGTGAAGAAACACCTCCTACTCCCTTACTGGTCTCCAGAGGAGTGCAAGACAGTGTACCAGACCCGACATATTCCGGACCACATAATCTGCGCTGGGGGAGAGCGAGGGGTTGACACTTGTAGGGGAGACTCTGGAGGACCTCTCATTTGGGGGAGAAATAGGTCCGAATTGTGGGGGGTTACTAGCACGGGGAATGCAGTGTGTGGTACTAAGGGATCTCCAGGAATTTATACCAGTGTTGTAGACCATTTGGAGTGGGTCAATCAGGTTATAAGCAAGAAATAGGAGGCTAAAAAACTTATCAGTACCTAAGAAACAAGTATTAGGTACCTTAATTATTATTAATGTATTAAATGAACCATGAAAATGCAACTATTAAGTTTACAATGTATTGTATTTTTTTGTTGACTGTTTACTGTATTGTTAGTATTGAGTGTAAATAAATAAATAAATAAAACCAGAAACAAAGCAAAGTGTTATTTGTGGGATTACAATGTATCTTTTTCAGTAAATTGTTTAGGTACCTTCCGATAAAAATATAGATGGCTCGACACGACCGATAAAGAATAATATCATTTTAGACTCCGAATCTGCAAACGGCATTCAATCTTAGGTACCTATTCGTTAAAACATCATCCTGGATGAAACAGTTGCCTAACTTTATTAAACGTTTGTGAATTCGGAGGCCTAACCTTCGAGTTCAGACTAAAAAACACTTTCAATGTAATAGGTATGTGGTATAGTTCTATGTGCCTCCTTCTAACTGTAAATGTGATTTGATTATTTTATCACTTATTAGGAAGATCTAATAGTTTTACATGTTAAACACACTGTTAACTGACTTCTTTCTTTTGTCTGTCTAATTATATGTTGCTCAATTTATGGCGTAGATTATTAGTCAATACTCGTACTTATAAAAATAATCATACATCGTCTTTGTATCTTGAAAGCATCATTGCTTGATGGTGTCAATAGTCTACTTTTGAACAGAATCCTAGGCGTGGCCCTTCAATATCCATATTATTATGTAGGCGGCCAGTGTCGTCCATCTACCTTATGTATCACGCTGCGTTCTTTCCAGCCAGCCCCTACGACTTCAATACAATCGCGGTTTGTGCCCTGCGTATTGCTACAAGTTCACAAACGTCAATCTACGCTATGCATGCGCTCACGCTCATGCTGTCCCGTAAAATGTCAATAGAACTAAAAAGGGACAGCCGTACTTCTGAGGGATGCTCAGCGTTGATTTGCGCTTGTGAATTCGGGGGTTAACTTTTTACCTCTGTTTAGTGACTGTTAAGTTAAAAATGTAGCAGAATTAAAACATGTTTTGCCGTAACTGTTTATTGTCTGTTTTGTTCTTCTCCCCTCAATCAAAAACGAAGAGAAACCTCATAAAAAGAAGAAACCCCGTAGTTTGTAACACTACATTTGTTTCATGATGTTAATTTAATTGGCCTACATGACGAACGTCACGTACGCAAATAATGACGTCTGACCACATCCTCAAATACAAGTTATGTCAAGTATCGATTTGAGTTGAATCACTTGAGAGAAGCTCGCATGTATGGTCAGACAAGAAGTACCTAACACAGGTTTTATGAACCTACATTAGGCACCAGTCTCTCACAATGTAGTGGAAGTTGACTTGAGCAATAGCTGTTTCTTCAAGTATAATGTGAGGCTGCATTGTAAAAGAAAGATAAAAAGATTTATTTATGTATATGTACTTCTAGTCGTTGTGTGTCTGTATGGTTCTGTAGAGCCGTGGTAAAGTGTAGATGTATTTAGTCCGTTATTTGTATGTACTTGTATTTAGATGTATGCAGTGATTTCATACTTGTCCTTCGACCTAGCACGCCCCCTTACCAATCAAATCGTTCCTAATTATTAGCTAAGCTAAGTCCACAGTGACTAGCTGAACGCATACTTTCGAACGGAATGGATCTTAGTTTTTTTTGTGTGCGTTAGAACTAAATTTAAAAATCACTGCATTCTTAACGGAAACTGACTATAGGCTAGCGGGTGTACCACGGGTGATTGTGAATTACCCATCAACCCACCAGTGGAAAAGTCCAGTGGGTAGACGGGTCGACACCCATTACTTTGCATGTTTTTTTCTAAATTAGAAGATAAATGAAACAATTTCTAATTTATCTAACATTTATTTCAATCCTAGATCAAAATTGTATAGAAATCAAACAACAATCATTAAGATGAATAATCAGTCTTCTTGTAGATATTTTTATCATTTTCTTTCGCGACTTATAAAATACATTTTTCATACAACTTAAGTTACACATTTAATGTCTTATGTACCAAAAAATTATGAATGACTAGATACATTTTGACTATGAAAGTATTTACAAGATATTTTATTCAAGGCTAGGCTTAGGTGCGTTACATTTAGAAAAAAAAAATTGTTAGACCTGAATGTTGTTTAAAAAATTTTTAAAATATCCAAAATATTGTAAAAATATCTTAAAAAAACATACGCATAAAAGCACCTAGTAAGTGGCAGTGATTAGCAAAATACCATTTAATAAAAGTACAATTCACAAAACAAGTGTTACACAACAATGAAAAATGACCTCTATTCCATCGCTATAGAAATTAACCTACAGTCCCGGTGTTTCGTTTGAGCTGACTGCAATTGTTTCTTCTTAAAAAAATCTTATTCAAGAACCTGAACCTAGCCTTTTGTATGAAGACATTTTATTTACACAAACTTTACATTCCTATCTAATGATCACAAAACTTCAAATCAACGGGGTTTCATAAATATCTAAAAATCAACAAAACAGATGTTTTACATGAAATATTCGATTCCCACAGAAATTGGTAAAATACGAATCAACTTGGGGTCTCAATCTTAACTTCTTTTTTAAAATTACGAAGTGGTACCACGCGTAACAAACTCGATTGGTTCTCACTTTATAACTAACGAGAATGTATCGAGTCTCAAAGTCCGATTAAAACGATAGTATTTCTTTGTCTAGTTACCTATGGTGAGGCGTTCTGCAGACTTCTGGAAAGAGAGAAAGTTTCGATAAATAAATGAATATCATTACACAACAATCCACACAGCGCCGGTTTGGCCCAAACTAAGCGTATAACCCCCGAATTCACAAACGACAATCAACACGGGACAGCATGAGCGTGAGCACGTGCTTAGCCTTGATTGACGTTTGTGAATTCGGGAGTAAATTGTATCACTACATAGTATAAAACAAAACCGCTTTCTCTGTCCCTATATCCCTATGTATGCTAAATCTTTAAAACTACGCAACGGATTTTGATGCAGTTTTTTTTAATAGCTAGAGTGATTGAAGAGGGAGGTTTTTAAGTATTATAACATCCCATTGCACCCATGCGAAGCCGGGGCGGGTCGCTAGTAATTGCTAAGCGGTAATTCGTTTTTTACAAATATATGACTTAAGTAACTGGAACACCCAGACCCAGAATAAATATATTGTTACATCGATAAACATTTGAGCTGTTGCAGGAATCGAACCTGCAAACCTTCGGGTGGCTAAGTGTAGACTCATTGAATATGTGATGCTTCCAAACGAGGTGTTTGAAGAGTGTTCCCTAACTTAACTTTTGTTGCACTGTACTTACTTCTAGGAACGCTTTTGAGCGTGGATTTAGAGATGCTATCACTGTCTTCAGACTCTGAGCACACTTGAAAACTTGTTTCTGAAATAAAAATTAACTGTTTAAAGAAACCATCTGCGACTTAAATAACTTCTTGAAAGTTGATGATGACGTTAACTTGTAAAGTTTTTTTTGAAACGACTATTTTTTTAAATTTATTTATACAATAGCATTACATGTGACCTTAAACTATAAACACATAGGTTAAGCTTCAAAAGTACACATGCGCCTTGGTAGGCATAGCCATATTATTATGGAATAGAGAGGGGCAGATATTTATAAATTACACATCACCTAAATACATATTTATTGGTTTACTTAAATATATGAAAAGTAAATTAACTTTCTCTCGGTCTGAGACCGGTTCTATAACCGAAGTCTTCCGCCCCAAGACCCTCAGGGATAAGAAGACCCAGATTCGGTGTTCATAAACACCGAGCCCCCTAACACTTTGGATAGGATTATAACAAAATAAAAGTTCTTTAGTTTCGTCGTCTGACCATTTTTTTCTACTATCGTTATCTTGAGAGATTGGTATCGTGGTCAGGACCGGCGTACCGGCAGGGGTTGATGGGTTATCCCTCCTCTGCAAAGTATCGACGGTATTGTTGGTTTGGTCGGCTGTCATATTTTCAGGTTCCCCGACTCCTGCCCGCCTGTTCAGCAGGGAGCCACTGACGGTTGGTTACTTAAATATTATTATAAATGTAGATATTTTATGTACTATATTTATTTTATACTAGCTGACCCGACAGACTTCGTCATGTCAAAAAGATTTGTAATGTGGCAGTTTTTGTGCCGTCGTATTTGAAAAAAATCTCCTGAACAGAACCGTCACCCTGGTGATAGGGCGTTGTGAATAAATAATAATTAAATAAATCATATATAAGTATTTAAAAGTAAGTAATCGCTTTATTGCCGTCAATATGCTGAGTGGGGACCCTTTCAGTTCCACAATAATCTTAGAGATAATAAGTTAGTTTTTAAGAAATGTATTTTTACTTATTGTTGTGGTTCCTGAATAAATATTTTTTCTTTCTTTCTTTCTTTATTGTTCAGTTTAAAGAGCTTTATTCTCATAAAAGACATGCATGTCACTTATTTGAGAAATACATTCAAAACATAGTACAGTCACACGTCGTGTGTTAACATTAATGAAACTATAAATAGGTTAAAGGTACAATAAACATTTCAAGAGTAGTATTCGCTGAAACTCTCCGCACTCTCAGCCCCGTAGTAAACTATGGTCTGAAAGGATATGGTTGCATATTTTGGTTTTGAACGTTTTTGTAATGATTGTTAATCATGTGAATCATAATTATAATTATTATCATTGTAGTGCTTTGTGGTATACGATGTTTTTTGTTTGATTACCTGGCGCATAGATAAACAAATCTGATGGTTTTCCAACACGGGAACAGGCAACATACAATTGACCATGTGAGAAACATGGGTTTTCTAGATTAATACCACAGACACTTAATGATTGCCCCTGGGACTTGTTCATAGTCATAGCAAAAGCAAGCCGCACTGGAAACTGTAGTCGTTTAAACTCAAATGGCACATCAGTTGGAATCATTGGGATGCGCGGTATGAGAACATCTTCTCCTTTATACTGTCCTTTGAGTATAGTTGCTTCTATCACATTGTTTAGTAATTTTTTTATCGCTAACCGTGTACCGTTGCAAAGACGCGGTTGGTTGATATTTCGCAACATTATAACCACCGATCCAACCTTTAATTGAAGATTGTGAGGTGGCAATCCTGGCAAATCCAGCGAGTTTAAAAATTCCGGTGGATAGTTGACTACATCATCTTGATTAGTAGCCGAATCAACTGATTTATATATCCCTGCAATTTGTTCGCCTGTAATTTGTTCTTGAATTTTGAAATTTAATTCATTTACATCTATGTTTTTTGCAGCCAGTATAGCTCGTTCGCTCAACCAATCATGGTTTCTGTAATTTTGAGAAACATCTGGAAGCACCTTCTGAATAAGTTCATCTTTTGATCGAGTTAACTGACAAAAACTTTGAGGAAAGTTAATGCAGCCAGTCAACATGTCTATAGGAAATTTGCCATTACCAATGTCAATGAGTTGTTTAGAGAATATGTTTGCTGATTGGTCATTTTGCAACTCGACACGCATATTCTTGCTTAAATGAAGTACTTTGACATGTTTCCACAAATTGGAGGACTTTAGACATGCATTGAGTTCATCAGCTGGCGTTGATCGTGGAATCACTGGCAATGTTTGACGAAAATCTCCTGCTAATAAAATCATTGCACCACCAAATCGGTTATTATTGCTCCGTAGATCTTTTAAGGTTCTGTCTAAAGCCTCCAAAGATTTTTTATGTGCCATCGTGCATTCATCCCAAACAATCAATTTACATTGCTGCAAAACCTTTGCCATTGCAGAGTTCTTCGAAACGTTGCAGGTTGGAGTTTCATTGCTTTGCATATTTAATGGCAATTTTAGTGCTGAATGGGCTGTTCGACCACCTTCAAGCAAAGTTGCTGCGATTCCCGACGAAGCGAGTGCAAGTGCAATTTTATTTTGTGAGCGAATTGTTGCTAATATTAATGAAATCAAAAAAGTTTTTCCTGTACCACCAGGTGCATCTAAGAAGTAAATCCCTCCAGTTTCATCATTTGTTACTTTCATAAGAGTTTCAAATACATACTTCTGTTGTTCATTTAACAGTGGAAGATTTGTTTGAATGACGTTAGATGGCCCGTTAGCGCGATATCACAATTCGGGACGCTCGGTGAGCGCGCTGTAATCGATTTTGACTCAATTCGGAACGCACCCTCAGTTGATTAGGTAACAGACAACTTTTTTTTAAAAAATTTGATATGACTTGAAGTCAAATCCTTTTAAGCCGTACGAATTGTTTTATTAAATTACTAAACGAAACGCGAGTTTCGGAACGCGACATTAAACTCCTCCAACTATCTGTGCTCCAACGCACACACGCACATTGTTTTGATAGATATGATCTTTGACGTTAGGAACACACCTACATTGCTTAGACAACAGTGAGTGCTTGTAATTCAATATGAACGTTATCCCATAGCAATAAAGCTCAGATTGTCTACGTTTTAGTTAGAAATCATTTGTATGGGAAAAAGCTTAGATTAAAGCAAAAGAGGAAGATGCGGCAACAGCTAGCCGCGCGCGGTCCTACTAAACTGAGTACAGTGTACTTGGTTTGCTTCAGTCTGCGTTGACACACTGTGACGTGATGCTGTCTTACTCGTTGACATTGAAATACAATTTTTCATTTAAATAACGCAAAAAATGCCTGGCTGTGCCTTCATTCAGTACACAAATCATTCAAGGCGTAAAAAAAAATCACAGGAAATCATGTTTCATGCGTAAGAACAACAAAATTATATTTTTGAAGAAAATATTCTCGTATTTTTCCATAAAATCCGTCATTTTTGAGTGACAGAGACAGGACTAAACGGTATGTGTGCGTTAGACACGATACGATAGATTCCTGCAAAAACAGGTTTTCTTACATAGACTTTTCTCGCTCGCACTAATGAGGAGCCCATCGCTCTATCTTTATCTTTTAATGTCTTATCACTTCGTTAATATTTTGCGTAGTGTGTGTTCGTATGGATGTAGTGTGCGTGAAAGCCCATATTTAAGTTGACAATTATAAGCGCGTACCGTATCTTCCTTTTTTCTTTAATCTAAGGGAAAAAGAAAAGGGCTATTTTTAGGGTTTTTTCAGCAATAATTCTAATTTTTCTCGCCGTAAAAACCATCCTTGAACTTCAACGAACATTTTAAAAAAAGATTTGGCCAAATTGGTCCAGGCGTTGTTGAGTTATGCGCTTACCAACACATTTTGCGATTCATTTTTATATTATAGACTATAGTTTAAGTAGGTAAGTAGTTTTCTGGCACGTTGCTAGGTAGCTGTTAGCTTAAATTTTCGGTTTCACAGCCTTACCGTACAATGGCGTGTGCGGAAAGCTCTCAACCCCCGAAAATGTAAGGAGGCTCGGGAGTCGAGCCTTATGTGGAACTCACTACTGGGAAGGTAGAACACCCTCTCATCGCCAATGTTGGGAACGTGCGGTGACTGGCTAAGCCTACTACGCGTTCTCCTAGAAATGGGCCTCACACGCTTGTATGCCATCAAAAATTATCCAACCGCAAATAATTAAAACTTTCATCCCTGTTTTCACTTACTGTCTTTACCCTCACAATAACCAAACACTGTACGTACCTGTGTCATATCTATGCTTGTTGTGTCTACTCGGCATGTCTTGGTTCTCGACGTGCCCGAACGTGCGGAAACCGACCGCAAACTGTGCGTAGGGACTTATTTCATACAATTCTGTAAAAGAAGATAGTTTCTTATTGGAAGGTTTTCTTAAAACCAAATAGGTAGGTAATACTTTTAACGAGTTTCTTGTTGGGTCTTCTCAGTTGGAAAAACCTTCCGAAATCGATGGATGTATGCATCTATTATGAAGTTAAATACATATTTTTTTGGCAATTTCAAAGTTCTGTGAGATTGATCTAATAGCATATATTGTGATAATCTAATAGTATAAGTAATACACTGTATTGGCCTTAAGTGAATGTAATATTTGCAAAAAAAACAAACATCTTCATTCAAAAAGAACTATCTGATAAAACATGCAAATTTTCAAAATAATCTAAGAAAAGGATACTAAAATAATATACGTACAAATTAAGATAACATCGGCATACAAAATACACAGCACACAAACATAAAGTGACTCTACCAAAGGTGTCGGACAGATGTTCCTGGTTTCTAAAGCAGCGTTTCCCAACCTGTGGTCCGCGGACCCCTAGGGGTCCGCGAGTATATGTATGGGAGTCCGCGCTGTCATCTCTGGACCACGCATAAATCACTCATTAAATGGAAAATAGAAAAATTACACCTAACACACAACATAACAAACACGATACACAATATGATACGATAGACAATGACACGATATTTTGAAAATCCCATCGCATGATGTAGGTATAAAATACACTACACTAAAATAAATACAATACACTGAAATAAATATGTAATCCGTTTTTTTTTGGTATTTTAGTAAGGGGGTCCATGAAAACTGGCCTTGATTTCCAAAGGGTCCGTGAGATGAAAAGGCTGGGAAACGCTGGTCTAAAGCATACTATGTATATGAGTCATCATCAATGACACAATAATAAGAAATAATAATGAAATTGCGTACATACCATGTTTACTATTATTTCTTAAATGTAGATTTTGTAGCGGCGCGCTATAGATTCGGTTCTGGGCGTTGAGAGCGTTCTCCTTGACGTTGGCGAGGTTTGTGTGGGAAGTGTTCGCTGTTAGGTTACCACTCTCAGATTTGTTGTCGACTGTTATCGAGTCGCGGTACTCGGTTAGGTTACCACCTCTGAAAGAAAAGAGAGTAAATTGCAGATAGGACTTTGCTCAGCATTTGTTGTGATTGTGGCACTAACCCCCGAATTTACCAACGACAATCAACGCTAAGCACGCGCTCACGCTCATGCTGTCTCTTTTAGTTCTATTGACATTTTACGGGACAGCATGAGCGTGAGCGCGTGCTTGGCATTGAATAAAATTTGTGAATTCGGGGGTTAGTTGTAATAATACGACTCTTAGGCGTTGTCCTAATACAACACGATTACGCGAATGATCAATTTCAAGAGTCGTTTTAAGTGCTCTTAAGCCTAAACCTAAACAAACAACCAGTTGAGCTATGGGTACTTATTTGAAATGTACTGCCAACGGCTCATCCAGTTACCCATTTCCGTTTATCTTGTTCTTATCAAATGGCAATTCTTAATAATTTAGCAAGGAGGAATGACGGGTAACGGGTACCCTGTCATGCCGTTGACCGTACAACCAAAACCATTAAATTTAAAATAAATGCTAGTGGCTACTAACCTTTGTCTCTTGACTAAGATATAGATACAGCTGAGAAGGCATATTGTAAGTAGAATAGAACTGCATACTATCACCAGCATGTTCAAGTCGAAGAAATCTGACGGTGGGCCGATTTCAGCTGTAATTATAACAAAAAAAGGTTTTTAATAAATAAGTAGACAAAAAACCGAAGCAATAAACAACAATTTTTCTGCCTCACCCGATGGTTGACTGGTAGAGAATGCCTTTAGGCATTAAGTCCGCCAATTGTACTTGTTTTCATTGTGCAATAAAGAATAAATAAATAATAAATAAACAGCGAATATACAGAGGCCTTCACTTCAACTTTTACATTAGCACCTTATACCTATTGTTGACATAAAACGCATTTTGAAATGATTGTGTGAAGGTTGATATGAACGCCACCAATATATATCAATTTTTATTTCATGACAGCAAGCAGAGAGAGGGAGAGGGGGGGAGGGAAGAGAGGTGCCCGTGGCGCATTTGCGACAGTGATCGGCGACGATCGCTGTTGTAAAGCAACACACGCCGGGTCGGAAATGGGATGGGTGACCACCCCGACCGAAATTTAGTGATGTGTATTTCGGGCATCTCCGTGCTTCGGAAGGCACGTTAAGCAGTTGGTCCCGGCTGACGTCGTTAGATGTCAGTCGTTAAGCCTAGTCAGAGGCCTTAGGGCGGCTTGATAACATCTGACATTAAGGTTGCTCACTAGCCTTACACCCCTCCAAAAACCCGCACTGAGCCCGCGTGTTGGAGTATGGCTCAATCCACCTCATATTTGAGGTGAGGCCTGTGCCCAGCAGTGGGACGTATATAGGCCGTTTATGTTTATGTTATGACAGCAAGCAAATAAGCTCAGGTGACCGGGAAAAGTATTTAAAAGTAGGTAATCACATCCAATGATATTATAATGGAAGGACGTAGGTAGATTACTTATGCTAAAAAAGTGTCACCCGAAATCAGAATTTCCGACCACCTGAATAAAACATTGACGGTTTGAGAATTTTTGACTTCGCGTCAGTTCTGACATAACCAATCTACGTCTTTTTATTGTAAGATTATTGACCACCTCAGCCCATGGATAAAGGCAACATCACGAAATTTGATGATACATTTTATTATTCAAAATACTTACTTCCATCCTCATTTTTCGTAGCATAACTGTAGGCGGTGGTGACACTTCCAGCTTCGTTGGTGGCCGTGACTCGGATCTGGTACCAGGCGCCTGGGAGTAAGTCTCCGATGGCGAAGGTACCGGTCCTGTAGGTCTTCGACTGGTAGAGGCTTGGGAGACTCCAGGATGGAAGGTTTGTGTATGCCTGGTGGATGTCAATTTTTTTAATGGGAAAGGTTTTTAGTGGCAAAATATGCTGACCTTGTCATATTAAATGGTATCTTAAACAAGTTTGATGAGACCTGTAAATACAACAACAACAACTACAGACCCATTTCTTTGGCCACTGTGATGGCAAAGGTACTTGACAGTTTGCTTGACACTCAGCTCGATAAGTATCTCACTATCCATGATAACCAATTTGGATTCAGATCTGGACTTTCTACGGAATCAGCTATCTTGTGTTTAAAGCAAACTGTCAGGTATTACACTGATCGCAGCACACCTGTCTATGCATGCTTTTTAGACCTCTCAAAAGCCTTTGACCTGGTGTGTTATGACACTTTGTGGCAAAAGCTAAGTAAAGTATCTTTACCGTGGGAGTTGATATCAATCCTTCAATATTGGTATCAAAACCAGGTCAATTCTGTACGATGGTCAAATGTACTGTCGGAAGAGTACAGGTTGGAATGCGGGGTGAGGCAGGGGGGGCTGACCTCACCTAGACTTTTCAACCTGTACGTTAACGCCCTAATTGAGCAGCTCAGTGGTACCCGTGTCGGCTGTCACATTGATGGAGTCTGTATCAATAACATTAGCTACGCAGACGACATGGTGCTGCTGAGTGCCTCGGTTTGTGGGTTAAGAAAATTAATAAATCTTTGTGAAAATTATGCGCGAGAACATGGCCTTATATATAATGCTAAAAAGAGCGAATGTGTGGTGTTTTGGGCCAGAGGCAAACGTCCTGATACAATTCCACCAATCAAACTTAACGGTTCACCGCTTAAAATTGTGGAACAGTTTAAATATCTAGGACATTTGGTAACCTCTGGCCTGGAGGACGACGCGGACGTGGAAAGAGAACGGAGGGCGTTGTCTGTTAGAGCTAATATGATAGCTCGCAGGTTCGCTCGTTGTTCCGGCAGAGTCAAAATTGCTCTGTTTAGGGCATTTTGTACGTCGTTTTACACGTGCAGCCTGTGGGTGACATACAAGCAGAAGCAGATCAGCGCCCTGCGAGTTCAATTCAACAATGCGTTTAGGATGCTGATGGGGCTGCCTTGGCGCTGCAGCGCTTCAGGGATGTTTGCTGAGTACGGTGTCGATTGTTTTTACACAACATTAAAAAAGCGCTGCTCATCTCTGGACCGCAGGGTTCGGGGCAGCCCCAATATCATCTTGGAAATGTTCTCGCGTAGGTTTGACTGTCTGTACGTGAATCACTGTTCTATGGTCCATGTACTGACTAATAAACAGATTATTAGAATGAGGTTGCAGTGAATTTGGTTTGACATTTAAATTGACATCTTTTAACTTAGAATCTGATTTAATTTATTCATGAATTGATTATTTTATTATTATTATATTATTTAATTCAATTTTGTGTGAAATTTGATTTAATTTGCAATTTCATTTGATTGGCATGTATTGAATTTAGTTGTATAGTTTATAGAATTTAAAAATTTTATGTGTATTTTTATGACTCTTGTTGGTTGAAATAAATAAATAAATTCAAAATTCAAATACTTAAAACAACAGTCTTTATACGTTCCACAGCTGGGCGCCGGCCTCACCTTGACTACGAGGTGCCTCATTGTATACTAAACTAGTTAATTAATAAGTTTTATTTTATTTCTACTGGTCACTCAGCACAGTCATCACGGAAAAATGTAAGCCGTTGGGGCTAAACATTTCTCGAATGGAGACCTTTTGAGGCCAAGCTCAGAGTGTGACGCTCATACATGACTCTGATTAACTTCAGACGCCTTCAGATTTTAATAACCTATCTTGAGATGTCGCTTAACGCATCACCTAAATTAGTTGTATCATGCTCACCAAGCTGTTATGAGCCCGTATCCACCCTCTGGTCCCAAGAAGGCGATACTCCACGTCCCAGGACCTCAGCTCACAGCCACCGTCGTCCCACCCGGCCAGTTGTATTTGAATGTGGGTGCTATTACTCCATAGCCACTCGTTCGTGGTTGGAGGTATGGGCGCTGTGAGAAGAATAAAATACTATGGTGAGATTAGCTAGACGTCATAGGAGACTAGGGAAGGAAGTTTGTGCAGTAGAACTGCTTCGGTCTAGTTTAGATATATTTCATATAAAAAGAGTAGGTAGTTACTGGGAATAATATAATTACAGACTTTATACGTCCCTCTGCTGAGCACAGGCCTCAAACTCAACTAGGTAGTAGCGCGTGTCATACTTCGGATGATTCGCTGATAATTCTCAAAAGGTGTGAAACCTTGATGTCAGATGCTATTCTGCTACCCTATGGCCTCTGACTAGGTTAGAAGACTGGCATCCGGGGAGGTCAGCAATTACTTCACGTGACTTCCGAAGCATGGATATGACAGAAAAATACATTTCTAAATTTAAATCGACCCCGATTTGAACCACCCGGTCACCCATCTTTTTTCCGGGGAGCGTCAAACTGAGGCACGTTCATAAGGGTTTCAGTTATTTAAAGTAAATGATGTCGGCACAAATAACTTTTACCATAAATATAAATCCCAGTTCCTTACCTCCTCCTAAAGTACTGACATCGAAATAAGCCGGCTGAGAAGTCCCCACTTTGTTCGTGGCAGTGATCCTAAGGGAATACTTCGTGCCACACTTGAGGCCTGTCAGGGCATGTTTCTGGACTCCGGAGAGGTTCGGCAGCTTATTGGCTGGCCAGGCTTCTTGCCAAGGGCCGTTGGACTCTTTCCAAGTGAGACTGTAGGCTGGAAAAAAGAGTCTTTATTGTGTGAAGTAGTCAAGGTTCCAGGGCACTACTTTTTAGTGAGTTTGTGAAACAGTCTGATTTATAACATAACGACGCTTATGACTATACCCCAAACAGGCTATTCAGAAGCACAACGATGGCTGCCTCCATGGTGAACGGAAAATTCAGAACGTTAAGTTCAAATTCGAAGTATGGGCACTCCGAATTTGAACTCAACGTGGTATGTGTGTTGACAAGTGTTTTGTATCGGTCTTTTCCATCATCGAAAAGTCAGCCTCAAATTATTGAATGAACACGAAGTAGGTGTGCCAGCTCGACCGGCTGTTTAACCACTGGTCCACGCTGTATGGTCTGATCAATATGCTGAAATACAATAAAGGAATCCAACTTACTCAACTGAGGTGAACTTCTATTTCTTGAAGAGTAGGGTGGCTGCTGCCACTCGACCAGAACTGAGTCCTTGTAAGCTGTTGCTCTGAGTATTGGCGCTTCGGGCAATGGTAGAACCACCACCACGTACTCCACTGAGTCGGAACCGTACAGGTTTTTCGCCAAGCAGGTGTAGTTACCGCTTAGGGATTGGTCTATGTCTGTAAAACAATTGAAGACCATTATGACTAATGGACAGAAGAAAAAAACAGAAGAGCACTGAGCACCAGGAACTGTATTCAAGGACAGAAATTAGACTAGATTTCAGACTTTCCATCAACTCTTAAATGAATTTTCAATCTTACGTTAAACACGACACCTTTAAATAAAATACAAGAAGTTCCACTTACTATTTATAAGCAAGCTATCATCATGGTTCCTGGTGAATCTAGGATGGTGCGTGATGATGTTGTGTTTGTGGTACCAGACAGTTCTGGGAGGGGGGACCCCGACGCATTGGCAGACCAGCAACAAGGAGCTACCCACCCCTACTGATATGGTTCCTCCGAGAGATGCTACTCCAGCCACCACTAAAAACCATTATTATTGAATTATTATTGTGTACGGTCAACGGCACATCAGCCTACCCGTTTCCGGTCGGTCCTCCTTGCACTATTGCGAAGACATGTCATTTTTCATGAGGAAGATACATATAACAAAATGAAAATGTTCCTTCCTTAATTGAAATCAGGGATGTTATGGATATGGAATTTCGAACACTGAATGGATAAGAAATTATTTCGGATTATGTGTAAGTTTTGGATAGTTTCGGTAGGATATTATTATAAAGGGATTTCTTCTTTTAGTTTACCGAGTATTCATAAATGTAAAAATGCTGGTATTGATAAAAACCATCTTTTAGAACGGATCTTTAGAATACGCACTTGTCCGAAATTATCCAGAACTGTGATATCGGATTCGGTTACGGATAGATTTTTATATCGGACATCCGATAGTTGCGGTTACTGTCCAAACCTCCATAACATCCCTGAGTGAATTAAAGCTGTACTAACCTCTATGGCTTGGAGTGTGAGAGACTCTCCTAGTAGGGCTTCCTTCTCCAGCTGCAGTGCTGGCCGTAGCCCACACCTCGTACGTCCTCCCAGCAGTGAGGTCCTTCAGCTCAGCCGTGGCCCGACTGTCGGCCTCTGCTCGGTGCGTCTGTGGCGGACCATTGCTGTGCGATAGTCACTAATTATGGACCTGGGACCTGATCGCACTATTTTACAAGTCTGATCATTCAAACAATTCAGGACATGATTTAAGATTATTCTGGTGAAGTAACGTTTCTTTTGGATGATTGGGAATCTTGTCTGTGGCACTGTTTGGCATTTCTGATGAATCATGGTTATGGGATACGATAATGGCTACAAAAGTATGGTTTTAACTGTTTCCGTTTTTGATTAACAGAATGATTATTGGATCGATTGGGTGGCAAAAAAACTGGCAAATGGGAAACGTCTAATTTTCACAAATGTAGGACATTGAGATTTACAAGAAGATTTTATTTTTTGGCATGCCTTCTGATTTAGATGTCCATTGGCCATGATCACTGATTTATTTATCTAGGCTGAAAGAGACAAAATGTTTAACTACTTCGACAGTTTTCTGTGACTGATTGAATTTTCACTAATTTTTAATCTTTACTTTAGTGATGGGTCAATGTTTTTAGGAGATAGAAAAACGTATTTTGTTCCAGGCGATAACTTTGAATCCATTGTTTATGATTATTATTGAAATTGCAAGAAAACATTATTTATTGAGCATGCAGTTTTCAGTTTTTATATTACGAGTAAATTACACTACAGATAATTCAGAGTGTGTTTTCTTCACTTCTTCAGCGAACAATCCCGGAATGTGTAAAGAAAAAAAAAGTGAACAGAATTAATGAAAAACATAACAATGTATCTACTTAATGTACGTAATTTAATATGCACTGACTTGGACGTAGGCTTGATGTAGACGGTATAGTATAGCAGTTCACCATTGGGATGGTCTGGCCTCTTCCAACTAACTAGAAGAGAGCTTGACGATAGAACAAGGACCTTGATGTCAGCTGGAGGGCCGGGAGCTGAAAGAAGATTCAGAGATCTTTTACTTCGAGTTAAATTTGACACTGTGAATGACGCGTGACCGTGTTAAAGTCAAAATAGGATGAAGGTACTTCATGTATTCCTCTCTCTTACGATGTTGACATTGTAAAACCGTAGCTTCTGAACTACGGCAGAGAGTTAGCAGAAGGACTTTTTATTCAGGAAGAGTATATTTGACTTGATTAGACAATTTGAATAAACGGACCTTACCAAACATTAATATTATTTCTAATAAGGCCTTTAAAGAACTGGCTTACCATCCTGTAACGTTGCACAAACTATGGGATATGAAAAGGGCCCAGCTCCATAGTTGGAGAATCCAGCGACCTTCACTGTGTAGTTGGTGAACTTCATCAGTCCTTGGATATAGAGTTCTGTGTGAAGAGATGTTTGATTCTGCCAAGCACCATCTGAAAATAACCCAAACCGATTCTCCTTTAGACGTCTATGGAAGCAAAAACAATCATATTGCTTGGTATGAGGAAATGTTACCTTCAGTGGCGAACAAAATAGTATAACCAATAAGAGAAGACCCTTGTCCGCCTTGAGAAACAGGCTGCCATCCAACTCGAAGTGATGTAGATGAGACTGCAGTACATTCGACTGATGATGGAGCATGTTCTGGTGCTGCAAAAACAGAAAAAATGCTATGTTTTATTATTGTTTTAGCATTTTCCATGCAGTATCTTTACTAAAGATCTGAAAACCAGAAAAAGACATTTGGTCATGTTGGCATCAGGCAGGAATCGAACCCGCATCTTTCGCAAACTGAATGGATGTTATAGGTGGATGCCTATAACATTGATGAACCCTGGCTCATAGGGTAAATATACCAGAAAGATTCGGCCGGTCTGTTAATGGTCTCGGTAGCACAGTGGTTAGTACAGTCGCCCGGTTTGCGAAAGATGCGGGTTCTATTCCTGCCTAATGCCAACATGACCAATTAATGTCTTTTTCTGGTTTTCAGATCTTTAGTAGAAAAAATGGAATTGATAATAAGAAACACAAAAGTTATATTTGCATTATATTTTTGAATGGAATATAAGAAGAATGTACCTCCTTCTCTTGTATCTTGTAGAATAGGTAGTGAAAATGGTCCCGAACCAGCACTTGTGAAAGCTGATATGGCAACAGCATATCTGTAAGAAAATGAAATATTCAATAAACATTTCACATCAAATACCAAAACAAAAATTGTAAGCCGTTTAAATACCTGGTATTCTTGAATAATCCTCTGAGTAATGTTTCTTGTTTGCCGGATTGTTGGGACACTTTTACTGTCCTTGTATCAGTGTCATCTAAAACGAAAGAAATAACACTTAAACTAATTTGGCATGGTGAATAGCTTGATCTTAGTCGTGGCTTCTATCATTTTTTAGAGCCGAAATGGCTAAAAAATTTGTAATGAACTGTAACATTGAATCAAACTGAAAGAATTAATTTGAAATTGTGCACGTAATAAAGTGTTATATAAAATACATTTTAAACACTTAAACTACCGTTTGCAATATTACAACTAGGTACGTTAATGAATAAGTTACTTTTGGTTAGTTTACTTACAAAGATGAAATTATCGTGAGTAGCCGATTGATGAGAAAAACATATACCTAAGACAACACTTACCCGATCCAGTGTTCTGTGGAACAGCTCTTACATGGTATCCTATAAGTATACCGTTGTGGGATTCCTTCAACGGTGGTAGCCATGACACATACAATTCTCCAGGATTTTCTGTTTGTTCCACTTGTATGTTTATCGGAGGTGCTGATGGCGCTGTTTAAAAAACATTTATATGTAGTAGTGTATGTATATGTATTAGCAGAAAAACACCACGTAGGTATGCTTCATGTGGCCATACATTTGAAATACTAAACTAAGTTTTGATAGAACTCTAAGCATTAACTTGTTGCAGCAGTTAAATAACGAATTAGTTATCCTTGTTGCACATTATGACTAATTCGACAGTTAGTCGTTAAACAGTTAAAACGGATAGGATATGCTAACATTCGCTATGTTTATTAAGTAATTTCATGAAAAAACAATTGATTTAGGGCAGTTTTTCAATTCAAAATTTATTAGACCAATAAATTAGAACTCGGCAGATTTAAAGATGTTAGTCAAAATGACATTTAGTCAATATTTATTTCAAGAATTTCTTTGCCAAAAAATAATTGCATTAATTCCTTTGTGACAAAATGACAGTTGGCCAACATCTTTAAATAAGCCGTTCTAATTTATAAGTCTGATGAATTTGGGTCTCTGACTACTGAAACATCAACCCTCAGACAACCTCTCGCGCGATGTCCGCGATGTGATGGCGCTGTAGGGGATGTAAGGAAAACCTATGTCCAGCGGTGGACTGGCTGATGATGTAATCTTATAAAATTGATTGATTGCTATCGTCACCTTCTTCATGAGTGGTAAAGTGCACAGGAGCAGTAAACAAACTGGTCCCCACTTGGTTGCCGGTGGCCACTCTGACTCCGTAGGCTGTGGCTGGCCTAAGGTTCTGAAGTTCCACTGACTGACGGATGTCACTGTCTTTCCTGTGAATAAATAGAATTATTCTATAATGCAATAGTTTACAGGCAAATATAAAATAACATGAAGGTATTTAAATGTACGGTAAGCGATCTCTTTCAAACAAACAGGCAGAGGAAAGTTGATGAGAAGGGTAGACAAGATGAAGTGCACAAAATATAACTTTGAACACAAATTACATGTCAGTCAAGAAACTAATTCACAACTCAAGCGCCATACTGACACCCAACGGTGAACGTGGTGGCGATTAGTTGTAATGGCCTGGTTTGTTGCTTTGGATCTCATTTCATCATTTCAATAAGAGACGGCTTTAGGAGGTCTTTAGGCGGTCACTAGAAATAGATCTTGGATGTTAGGTAGGGGCGCCGAAAAGCGTGTAAGTGGGAACAAATGTCTTGCCTTGCCGCCTACGCCAGGCCCCGCAAACGGGGTAGACCCAAAAATGTTGGTTTGACGTCGGGACGTGGCCTGACACAGAGGGATGCACAAGACCAGGCGAAGTGGAGAAGCAGGAGCAGAAGAGCGGACAACGGGACAATCGCTAGGATGATGATGATGATGACAACTATTCTGACCTGGTAACATTGAGGGTAGTAGCGTGGTCCCACCCGTCGCTGTACTGCGCGACGTACTGCAGGCTGTAGTGCCGCGCGTGCGCCCGCGGGGCGTCGCGCCAGGACACGGCCGCTGTGCGCGCGCGCACTGACTCCACGCGCACGTCCGAAGGGGGGTAGAGGGCTCTGTAACTACAACTAGATAACTAGTCTCACCTGGTAACATTGACGGCAGTAGCGTGGTCCCATCCGTCGCTGTACTGCGCGACGTACTGCTGGTTGTGTGGCTCACCTTGTGACATTGTGGCTCACCTTGTGACATTGTGGCTCGCCTTGTGACATTGTGGCTCTCCTTTTGGAATTGCGGCTCATCTTGTGACATTGTGGCTCACATTGTGACATTGTGGCTCGCCTTATGACATTGTGGCTCTCCTTTTGGCATTGTGGCTCACCTTGTGACATTGTGGCTCACCTTGTAACATTGAGGGCAGTGGCGTGGTCCCAGCCGTCGCTGTACTGCGCGACGTACTGCAGGCTGTAGTGCCGCGCGTGCGCCCGCGGGGCGTCGCGCCACGACACGGCCGCTGTGCGCGCGCGCACTGACTCCACGCGCACGTCGGATGGAGGGGTGGGAGGCTCTGGAATTTGGTACAGATTTAGGTTTAAAGATATTTATTCTCACTTAAGACATGATAAGTCACTTAATGGTGAGATTTTTATTTTTTAGTAGCTTTTATGTAGTAGAGTTTATTTTGGTAATAATAAGTAAATAATAGTACAACGTCATGACCCAGCTTGCTTTGCCCGTTTTTGGTTAATCAATCAATCAATCAAAAATAGCTTTATTTAAATAGACCTGTTACAGAGTACTTTTAAATCGTCAAATCTAATTAACAAACAAAACATACTTAATGATAGACATGAATACCATAATATTAAATGTAAACAATAAATATACTGTACTTAAATAAATGTGATGCTACCACCGGATCAGAAAGTTGTTTCTGTACTGAGAAGAACCGGCAAGAAACTCAGCAGTTACTCTTTTCAACTGTTTCTCTTTTTTACAATAATTGTTAGTATATTACAACAGAACTTAGAACAAGATAGCACAATAAAAATCATAATTTATGAAAAGAATAACACTCTTAGGTACATCGACGAGAAGCTATATAAAACAAATCAAACATTGTTAGTGTCTTAACCTAAGTATGATTGTTGATATAACAATAGTTAATTAGACTCCGTCGGGAGCAGAGAGCTTATTCCCAAGCATTTCTATCCATGATATAATCTCTAGTGGTGTAATATCCCTTTTTCAGCAACGTAGCTTTAATGTGACTTTTAAATCTATGTAATGGCAGCTTACAAATCGCTTCCGGAACTTTGTTATAATAATGTACACCTTGCCCCATAAATGACCCTAAAACTTTCTGCAATCTGAAAAATGGTAGCGCAATTTTATCTTTATTCCTAGTATTTTTAGCATGAATATCGCTGTGTTTGGTGAAAAGATTGATATTTTATCTTACCAAGACAATACAATTGTAAATATATTGCGAAGCTACAGTTAGAATACCAATTTCCTTAAAAAGTTCCCTAAGAGTGGCCCGTGCTCGCAGCTTATACCTAAATGGATCTAATAGCTCGTTTCTGAAGAACGAAAATTGCTTGTATGTCTGCTGCCTGACCAAAAAGTACTATTCCGTAGGACATAATACTGTGGAAGTAGCTAAAATAAACTAAGCGAGCGGTTTCAACGTTTGTCAATAGCCTTATTTTCCTAATAGCAAAAGCAGCTGAGCTAAGCCTACCTGAAAGACTTGTCAAATGAGGGTTCCATTGCAATTTTGAATCTAGGGTTATTCCAAGAAAAACTGTGGAGTCCACAAGCTCCATTTTATCATCATTGATTTTTAAATTTATGTCATTATTATTCACGTTAGGCAATTTAAAATTAACACATTTCGTTTTCTTCGCATTTAGCTGCAGATTGTTAACTGTAAACCAATGCAAAACTTTCGAAAGCGCTTCATTAACATCGTCGAAGACGTTTTTATTTCTATCAATGTTAAAAAGTAAAGATGTGTCGTCTGCAAATAATACTATATCACATAGGTCTTTAACATAAAAAGGTAAGTCATTAATGTATACTAGGAACAGAAATGGACTAAGAATAGATCCCTGTGGAACCCCTAATTTGACTGGTGATCCAAAAGATAGTACCCCATTAATCTCTACTTTTTGGGTTCTGAAACTAAGATATGAAAGAATCAAATTTAACGCAGTGTCCTTTACTCCGTAAAAATCAAGTTTCCGTATGAGAGTCCCATGATCGACGCAATCAAACGCCTTGGATAAGTCACAGAAGACGCCAAGAGCGTTCTGTGAATTCTCCCAAGCCCTAAAGATATGTTTTAGGAGCGCAATACCAGCATCAGTGGTTGAACGACCTCTGGTGAATCCGTATTGTTCACTGTGGAAAAGTTTGTTTTCACTAAAGTGACATAGAAGTTGTTCCTGGACAATTTTCTCAAACATCTTACTCAGAGCTGGTAAGATAGATATAGGTCTAAAGTTACCTAGGTCCAGTTTACTGCCTGATTTAAAAAGTGGTATAATTTTACTATAGGTACTTCATTAACTCTGGAAAAACTCCCTCATCAACACACTCATTGAAGATTACTGCTAAGTAGGGAGCAATTACATCTATAATGTGACTAATAACTTTCACTGAAATATCCCAAAGATCGGCAGTATTCTTTAAATTAATTAACTTGAAGGATTTTAATATATCAGACGAGTCTACATGTTTAAATTTAAAAACAATATTGCAGCATGACACATTATCTTTAACTAGCGGTTCTGCTTCAAAAGGTGATGAATTGAGTGATGCTGTAGTAACTATAGGTATATTACCAAAATAACTTTCAAAAGCTTCAGCGATGTTAGCTTCGGACTTGACAATTTCATTGTTAATCTTTAGAGTGAAAGTGGTGTCGCGTGGTTTAGCTTTACCAGTTTCATGATTGATTACGTCCCAAGTGGTTTTAATTTTGCTGTTGGACTTAGTTATTTTATCACGAAAGTGTAAAGCCTTGGCACACGCGCAGACTTTTCTAAATGTTTTAGAGTAGTTCTTGACATACTCTATGAAATTCGGATCAAAGTTGTATTTTTTCATGCCGTACAAATCATACATTTTAGTCCTACTTATATAAATTCCGGGAGTGGCCCATTCGGAAAATGAAGACTGAACCTTACAAGTAACTTTTTTAGTTGGGAAACTATGATCAAATTCATTTTTAACACACAAAAAGAGATATCTGTAAAGTGCATCTGGATCGCCCTGTGTGTATGGAATGAAGGGCATTTTAGTCTTCAAACTAGTCTTAAAACGTTCAATACGATGGCGTGTCTTAGGTCTACATGTAATTGTCCTAGGAATGTCCTTATTACGGTGGGAATCTATAAACGTTATTATCTGCCCGCAATGATCTGACGTTAGCAAAGAAATAACAGACTTATCAACTGGCAAACAGTTACAAAAAACATTATCCAACCCGAAGCTGTGGTGGCTGTAATTCTAGTTGGTTCATCAAATTGATGACCTAGTCCGAATGACTGAAACAAAGATATTAATCTAGTTCGCTCCTTAGTGTTTTCTAACAAATCTATATTGAAGTCACCACAGACAATAATAGGCTTGGATTTAGAAACTAATTTCCCTAGAACTTCTTCTAAAACTAACTCAAACCTATCCAAGTCAGATTTAGGGGGTCGGTACACACTAACTATAACATAGCTCTCTGACTCAACTCAAGATAACTCAACGATTCGCTCAATAGACAGGCCTACGATGTCAGGGCGTTCTTTACATTTCAGTCCATTTAAAGTATATATTAAGGACCCACCATGTATACTGGTCTTCCTTACAAATGCACTAGATAATTTAAAGAACGAATGTTAAGAACATTTTTATTCTATTACTAATACAAATTTAAACAATAAAAAGCCCATAGTGGTAGGTAGGATTAATATATTTTTGGTTGGTAAATGAAAAAAGAGTGGTTTCTTCGTAGTAGAGCACTCTACTTTGACGTCTATGAAAGTGTTGAAATTCAAGAACTTCGTACAGCTTTTCTAGTCGCACCTAACAGTAGTCCGTTCACGTCAAAAATGCAGTGATTTTAAAACTTAATTCTGTCGCACACAAAAAAACTCAGATTCTTAACCTTTACGTTCGAAAGTATGCGTTCAGCTGTTCACTGTGGACTTGACTTTTTAATTAGGCACGATTTGATTGGTTAAGTAGCGTCCTAGGACAAGAATAAAATCACTGCATTCTTAACGCGGACGGACTATCGGCAAAATATTACTAGCTGGGCGTATTGCTATGGTTTTGGAGATAGATTTTGGAATAACCTAGAAAACCCGTTCTTGGTTTTCTGGCTCCTAAGGCTATAGTAGGGGCTTCATGGGGGCTTTGCAAGATGTTGTTTGTTTTGATGAAGTTACCTAAAATAGTAAGGTAGACGTTGAAAGTGGCCGCTCCGTAAGGGTTGCTAGCTCTGCACTGGTACAGGCCCGCGTCTCCTGTCTCCGAATATGGGAAGCTGATCGTGCTGGACAGACCCAACGTAGTTTTTGACTCCGACACTTTGATTCTGAAATAAAACACATAGAAATAATTTTTTTTTTAAAAAAAACATAATGCACATTTGTTTTTAAATTGCTGGTTTGAAATCGTACAATTGTTACGTTCAAATCCTACCTCTGAGTCTGATAGTCCAAAGTCGATCCATCGTGGGTCCATGTGACCCTGATAGGGTCATCACCAAGGGGACGGCACTCCAGGGTAACTGGGTGACCGAGGCGTGACGTCACATTGTTTGACGATGATTCGAAATGGACAGGCTCTGAAAACAAATAAGAAAAGTTCATTTTTTATAATGAGTTGGGCACAAAAACTAGGAAAATAAAACGTAAACCGGTCTATTTATGGGCAAGTCCATTTCAAAAGTGTTAAATTTTTGTTAAACAATATAACTTTTTTATAATCCGCGACGTCCTAATCACAGTCAAGTTTGTATGTAGCGTTTTTAGACAAGTCCAAAAATGTGCTTTTCAAATTATGATATCTCTGGTAGTATTGATACTAATAAAGTGATTATTTCAGGATTATTCCATAAATGTCTTCCTAAAATAAAAAGGAAAAGAATACAGTCGTCTAGCCTAAATCTCTGGATTTCTATCATTTTGGTACTCTGGGGGACAAAACACGTAAGTAATTATCAACTTACTGTTCACGCTCATCCAAACAGTCTTGCTGAGCGGCTGACCGACTCCATTCTCTACATTGCACGAGTAGAGACCTTCATCTGTCAGTGACACCTCCTCTATCACCAGGGTTCCGTTGGGCAGACTGAGGATACCACCACCAGCTAGCTCCAGCACCGGCTGCCAAGTTCCCAGGATTGCTAGAAAAAGATGTATTCAGGTTAAGTGAACCTGCTGGGGTTTTAGAAGCTACAACAGTAAGATAGCTAGTTACATCTTTACTCTTCTTCTTTGTCGTCTTACGTCTTTTTAGCTTGATATCCGAAGGAAATGAAGTCTCGTTGTGAATACAGTTCCGGAATGGCTCTTCTTATCAATTCTACAAAGACCGTCTGTGCCAAAAGAAGCGTTACGATTTTATTGAACTGTTACAGTGTCAATAACATTTGACAGAACGTCTGTTGGGTCAGCTAGTAACTAATAATAATTAAATCTGCATAATTTACCATCCTTCTTCATCCAATGAACTTGGGGCTGAGGATAGCCACTGGCGCTGCAGGAGACGGTTCCTCTTCTGCCGAGGAGAAGTGAGGAGTTGGTCGGCTCTTCTAACCATTTCGGAGCAACTGAAATTGAAAACATAAAAGTTATAGACAACGTGATAGTGAAATAGCGCAAAACCTTTCAAGGGTTCATTCTGATGCTTTAGTCTAGCAACTTTTCTTGTAATTTTGCAAAAAACCTCATGCAATTTTGGATTTTAGTTATTTGGTTAACTGTACCTACCTACCATAGCAGAACTCACAAAGGGGTAAGTTAGTAATAAGTTCTAAGGGTGGGTTGCACCATCTGACTTTAACAATAACAAACATGCAAATTTCAGTTAAAGTAGGCCAAAAATCACGTCAAATTGTCAAATTTGACAAAAACTTTAACTTTAACTTCTACTATGGTGCATCTTACCCTAAGTATATTACTTTACAACACCATGTCAACAGTCAGTTGGCAACAAAGTTTGAAGTTGAAAAGGTACTAAGCCAACCAGCTGAAATCAGCTTTTATGAAGAAAGTGTATTTTTTTTGCGATTTAAATGTTGGTCTCGAGAATATGTTGATGTGATTGTGTCTCACATACCCTTGATGTAAAGTTCAGTAGACCGGTTCACCTTCGCGACATGGTTAGAAGCGACACAGGTGTAGGTCCCACAGTGCTCCAGCGACACTTTCTTGATTACTAGTGCACTGAACAGTTCTGAACTTCTCTCTACGACCTGGAAACAATCATCAGTGGATTATGTCAACAGGCATACAAAATCAGAACTTGCAGAAATTTATGCGTGACAAAATATCGAAAGAAGACAAGAATCGAAGTTGCGATCAATCTCGCTTATAACGAACGATTCTTGCCAATTCCTAACTACAATATTTATTTCAGGTGAAGCCTCTTCTTACAACTACCATAGCTGGCCAAGCAGAACCATACGCTAATTTTGCAGATATTTCGATATGTGATTTTAAAAAAAAACGCTGCTAATTAGTTTTTAGCGAATAGGTGCATCTAAAAATTGCCACGCCTATTTTGTGTTTGTCTATAATTTTATTGGTATTGAAAAAATATACACTGAAGAGGCAGTTTGGGCCTATTTGCAATCGAGCGTACATCGTCAAAATTGTAAGCGAATATACATCTGCAAGATCCTCAACTAAATACCTAGATGATATTTAACTTTTCAATCAATATTGTCACAAAACTCACCTTCAAATTGCTAGGAATCCTTTTCCCGTCCTTCAGCCACTCGAAATGTATCGGCAAATCGCCGCTCCTCACATTACAATAGATATTCACAATCTGACCTTCTTGAAGGTTATTCCCCAACAACAGATCTTCTAATACCGGCGCTTCTATAACCTGCACTTCAAATGCCCGTCTCGCCATCTCCCCTGAAGGACTTGTCACTATACAAGTGTATACGGCACCGTTGGACTCCTTGTTGACTTCCGGTATGGTGAGGATACCATTGATGTTGACTAGGGGGGTGTTGCGACGGGTCTTCTTGGAGCGACGGTAACGTTGGAAGAGCGTGTTGGAGGTTAGAGTCTTGCCTTGGAATTCCCAGTCGATTTTACTGTGAAAGATAAGTTTTCATCAAGCAGCTACCTATTGACATAAAATAGTAATTTAGTTTTTTTGGATTTCAGTAAGTCTCGAAGCTACATACGATTCTACATTGTACTGATAATTATTATTGCTATTGCTTTTTTTAAACCGTAATTATACATAAGCACATGTCGCCGAGGCACTATAAACCTAACGTGGTAAGGGGCGAGATTACCGCCATTATCCGGGTTGCTTAGGTTTCTTAACGGTGTTTTCCATCACCGGAGAGTTAGCCGCAAATTGTACAATGAACACAAAGTAGGTGTGTTCCGGCCAGATTTGATCTCAGGACCACCGGGTCCCAAGACAGAGTGTTTAACCACTGGGCCACGACGCTCTCGACGAAATGTGGACTTCTGAATGTTCCTTTCACCATAACGGCAACAATCATTGTGCCTCTGACTAACCCATTAGAGATATGGTCGTGAGGGTATGTTTTGTAATTACCACTGTGTAAGCCTACATCAATTTGATACTAAGTTAACTGTTTTTTGGTACAGTTTAGTCGCACATCAGATATATTGTATTGTGTCTGTTGGTTGTGCAATGTTTTTCAATAAATAAATAATTGCGGCTGACAAGCTGACCGAATATTTCTGATCAGTATCGCAATCAATAAATTCCATGCCCCCAAGTAACCATAAATATCTGAACATTTATTATTTCATTAATCTCTGAGCAGATGCTAGTCACTTGTTGTCGCTAACTTCTATACACACACTTGTCTGTACACACACACGTGACTGTACACACACACGTGACTGTACACACACACGTGACTGTACAAAATTACTCAATTTTCGGGCGTTACCAAAAGTGAATAAAGTAAGAAAATGAAAACAGGTCTGTATAATATTAGAATTTTCTAGATGGATAGACATACCATATTTGTTTTCATATCAACATCATACATTACAAGTGATGCGATATTTAACACGCAACTAAAGACCTAGAAAATAGTGATCGTTCACGCCCTCCCCCCCTTACAAATGGTGGGAACATGACGTGGGAGATTTATCGCGTAATCTGGCACCGCATCCATCATGAGAGTACAGTCGCTATCAGAAAAATTGAATCAGACAAGGTGACCAAATACTTATTTATTTATAAATTGGTTCATCCATGATTCGAACCCACGACCACTGAGTTACAAAATAATTTGAAGATGGCGCCGGCCCCACTGAGCTAAGCGGCGTCTTGCTACGAGGACGAAATAGATAGTTGGTTAACGCGAGAACTTAGGTAGGAATCTTCACAGCTACACACCTACAAGGAAACCAATAAATTTATACGCGATTTCGCTAATAGGATAGGTGACATAAGTCTAATACAAAATGACAATTTCACTTGAAAAACAATTACAAGTTCAAAACATACAAGTTACCACTAATAGCTGAATATTCATTACTGCATTAATATCTGAACAGATGCCAGCTCATTGTAATCTCAATATTCTATAAACATGTGACAGATATGTCACCTGCCATATTCAGGTTAATAATGGTAATTAATGTTCAGATATTTATGGCAACCTGGGTGTATGAAACTTATTGGCTGTGAAACTGCTCAGAGGTATTTGGTCACCTTGTGTGCTTCAATATATCTGACGGCGACTGTACTCAAAAATCACAAGTTCAGTGTAGGAAAAGATTTATTTACACTTATTCTAAATTTATTTTCAACTTTTTATGATTAATAAAAACAGCTCTCAAAATCAAACCGGCACACGTTTTAAGTCGGTTTTTTTTGTTATTTATTTGCTCCTCATACAAACTGCGATATAGGTATGTCATGAAAATCGGTACAAAATGATAGATCGGCGTGACACGGACGTTCACACCAGGAGTAATTATTTATAGCGAATCTAACACCGCGTCCCATCCATCATGACAGAAATATGCTCGAATTATTTTGCGATAATCTATTTCATATGAGATTCTAGGAAATATTGTTGTTATTGTTTATTTGGGCAATCATGTAAGTATTTGTTTCTACTTATATCTAAACTGTAGATAAGAAGACAAAGAGATAAGAAGTTTTTTTTACTGTTCAAGTGAATATTGATTGATCTCCATGTCAATCGTATAACCTGCGACTTTAAATTGTACATACGCGGAACAAAAAGGTTGACCACCCTAAGATCTGTTTTTAATTGCGCAATGATGGCATTTGTAGTTTTAATCATTGTAAGTAAAGAGGATGTAATCATTCGATTTATCAACTTTGACACTGCAGCGTAGTGGCAAGATCAAACCAATAAAAAGTATTGGTTCAACTGTCAATCGTGAAGCAACATGCGTCTAATTGAATTTTATTTTTATTGTCAAACAATAAAGCATATTTTTCGCATAAATCAATTTATGTGAAAATTGGTCAACCTTTTTATTCTTCGATTGTACTTGAAAAAAAAATATCTAATCTCATCTAATCTAATCTATTGGCCCACTTTTTAGGCACTCTGGTTCGGGACGCTTTTCACGAGTTCCAGACCGGCCAGAACACCAACTTTGTGTTAATTATACAATTTGCGGCTTACTCTACTATGATAAAAAACCCTAGCAACCCGGAAAACGGTGAAAGTTCGACCAATCCTGTTGTTGAATATTCAGTATTGGAATTCCTATGAATAGTCAGAGTTATTCTTACCTAATTGGATATCCATAAAATGGACATCTTAAATTGACTGACTCTCCACTCTGGACCTTAATTGGGGGCAGCAATCTTATGTACGGAGGCCCTGAAAATAAAACATATTTTTGGGTTGTGGAGTGCAATAACTCAATATTTTAAATGTTTAGGTCCAAGACCTATTATCTTTGGGTTTACAAATTGAAGATTATGGGTCAGTTTCGCTCCGACTCTAGCATAAAGCAGGCAATTACACCACCACAGCAAATCATCAACATTTTACGGTTGATAATATCCGTCAGTTTAGAATTTGTCGGTGACTTCTACAACTATCGAAAAGTAATGCGTTTAATTGTGAACAGATGTCACAGATCATCGATAGTTTACAATATCGATAGATAGATTACAAACTACCGATTTAAAAAATGATACGGGAACATGTTTAACGATGCCGTTAATGCCTTTCATGGGAGAGGCCTATGTCCAGCATTGGACTCTAGAGGTAGTTGATAAATGATGTTCAACCCTCATCCTCACCATATACATCCAGCCGGTTCTCATGGCTGGCCACGTGTTCCCCCTCCCTTGCAGTACAGGAGTAGAGCCCTCCATCCTCCACCCTCACTCGAGTGATGTTGAGCTGAGAGACCACGGAGTTGTCTGACGTCATTACTTGGCCAAGAGCGTATCTGTGAAGTTGAATAAATATGGAATAATAAAATTTTATTTAACATTACAATACATACATTGAACAAAGTCACACTGGCACTCATTACACTCTCAAGCACACACAGCTACACAAACCGACACACACACACACTTGATCTGGGAGAGGCTTCCTAATTAAGGAACCAACAGCTAAACTACCTACATTTCTCCCTTATAACCTTTGTAGGGAGGGAAAAAGGGGTCGGATGGCTTCGAAGCCATCCCCATTTTTTCGCTGAGTTAAAGGCTTTACGCATACCCTCCACCGGGGGGCGGACGGGTTATGTCAGACTCTCCACTGGGAGGGCTACCCCAGTGGCATACCGACTAAAAACTCAGCGACTCCTTTTCATCGTCCATGAGGTGACTGGCACTGCCTACTACGCGTCCGCCTGGACAGCCTTCCGTTTCCCACTCACCTCGGCGGGTGTATAAGCTATCTTACAGGCAGACCCAGCTAAAATAACGTTTTTTTCAACAAACTCATTTTTCTGAATATAAATATTGACATACATTTAAATCACAGACTCCTACAGTTTAACTTTGAGTGGCTTCATACATGGAATTTTTTCATCACAGTCAAGAAATGTATTTCAGAGGAATGGGGTCGAATACGAAGAATGGATGGTGCTGTACACAGGATGTAGCACATTCGGAAGAGCACTTTAAAAATCGAAAACAGACAATTTCAGCTGAAAAATTCCAATTCTATTTTTGTCGATGTTTTCATCTTTATCAGGATATCAGGTCCACAGGTTAAAATCGCCAATTGAAGCCCAATTGATGAAAGGTAAAAACGAAGTATGATAATAACATCGAGCTTATCAGGTAATGGAACCAGGAAATGGAAAATGAATTTATTTATAGATATAAATTTATTAATCGAAATAAAACAACTTCACGGATTCTACGCGCGGTCTTATACTTTCTTAAACCCGACGTTTCGACTACTTAAGAGTGCGTATAAACCCAGCAAATTTATAAAATTCACCCGCACCCCCCTCTCTGCGAACACTATCGCCCGCCAAACTACAATACATCTCTCTCGCTCGCTCAACGCGTAGCTTCCGTAGTATACGTAAAACAATCAGATAACACAGTAGGCATTCTTCTTGTGAATACATTGCCTACATTTTAATGTACGTAATTTTACTTTGTATATAAGTTGAATGTTATGTTGTAGATAGTAGTCTCATCTTTGAAATTATTTTTAAGGATCTTTATGCAAAAGGTAAAAACAGGGCCCTAATACGTAGACTACACTGTCTTTCTGTCACCAGTTGATTTTTTCACAATAAATACTAAATACTAGCAGCCACCCGCGACTTCGTCCGCGTGGACTTAGCTGTATATGAAAAAAGATTTTCCCGCTTTTCTGTTGAAATTTTCCTGAATTTTCTTTGCTATGAACCTCACGGAGCCCGAGACCTTTCCAACGAATGCAAAACCGTGGAAATCGGTTCTTGCGTTCTGGAGTTATAGCGTCAGGAAGGAAAACCCGACTTATTTTCATATACTAAAAAAAAAATATATAAAATATATAATCAAATGTATATTTTAGAGTAAATACACAAGCGGGTTTTTTTGCGTTCTTTGTTCTATATTAGTGACGGTAATAGGTGGACGCATTTGTATATTTATAAACAAAAGCTCCCCGGTCATGATTTGACCCGGCTTTTTTTTTCGTGGGGAAATCTTCATGGATACCTCGCCGCCCGGGGGGACGACGATGTTATGTTGGACTGCTACCGACCAAAACCCCGCGGCCGCTACTACGCGCCTCAAGGCGCTTGCAGGCCGCACTGGCCCCGCAACCCCACGTGTCGCCCTTAGGGGCCTCAACGAGTGGGTGGCTAGTCCACCACACTGCCACGCCTTCTATTCGCTTCCCGGCGGTTGGACCCTACCACCAGTACTAAGCCCCCTCGCAACGATAAGGTGAGAACTCATGACGGGGTGGTTTGACTCTCCTCCACCAACTGAACACGAATTAAAGGGTCATATCCCGCCTGGCGCGATTGTCAGCGATTAAAATAATAGATTTTCAATGTGTGCGTGTGCATTGGGTGAGCACCCTCTAAAAATGAATAAAAATGTTCTCACCATTTAGTTAAAGGTCTAAAACAATTGTAAATGTAATCTTGCAATTTGTAAAACGATGGAACCGAAGTTATTTAATGAAATGTGTGCTCACCCAGTTCTTACAAAGGGGCAGCCGTATCTCCGTATGTAATGACTACAAATACCAATAGTGTACTGAATTTTAGTAAAAACCTATTCTAACTAGGGTTTTAAAATTCAGTTTCACAAGATCCGTAATAAAAAAAATACAAATGATTTCTTGTGCTCACTCAATCCTCACGTTATTAAAAGGGCTGATATTTTAGCGAACTAGCAATTAAATGGCATTCATAATTTGTACTGTTTTAGTTGTATTGTCACTTTATTTTGTAACGTGTGAACACCATACCCTACCCTACTCCCTACCCTACTCTATAGAGTTCCGGACAAACAATAAATTGCGTATATCTCCTGAAGTGAATAAAAATATCAAAAACGTATAGACATGATCATTTTGTATTTTTTTTGACTAAATTTGACATGTTAACTTATTCTTCAAAGTTTAGTTACAAAGAGGTATACACGTTTTTCACTTTACGAAAATAAGAGGATTGGGTGAGCACTTTAAAAAAATATATACTCTAGAACGCGCAGTGATAGTGGTTTGTTTTATATTTTACAAAATTATGTTCATAGTCAACCAAAACAGTACAAATTATGAATGCCATTTAATTGCTAGTTCGCTAAAATATCAGCCCTTTTAATAACGTGAGGATTGGGTGAGCACAAGAAATCATTTGTATTTTTTTTTATTACGGATCTTGTGAAACTGAATTTTAAAACCCTAGTCAGAATAGATTTTTACTGAAATTCAGTACACTATTGGTATTTGTAAAGTCATTACATACGGAGATACGGCTGATCCTTTGAGAGAACTGGGTGAGCAGACATTTCATTAAATACCTTCGGTTACATCGTTTTACAAATTGCAAGATTACATTTACAATTGTTTTAGACCTTCAACTAAATGGTGAGAACATTTTTATTAATTTTTAGAGGGTGCTCACCCAATGCACACGCACATATTTTCAATTGTATCTGGTTTATAAGGCGTTGAAAGGTGAATGAAAAATTAAAATGAATGCCAAAAACATCATCTTTATTTCAAGTATGTGCATATTATACGAGGGTCATTCAATAAATACTTACTTAGCCTACAAAAAGTAAGGGAAAATTTTTGAAAAGTTGCAATTTATTTTTCAACATAGTAAGAATAAGAATAAGAATAAGAATCATTTATTCGGCTTAATTACAATACAGAAAGGGAAAAAAAAACAACAATAAAACAAAATAAAATAGTCTCCTTTCAGTTTCAGATACACTTAGCACAGCGATGCTCAAACTTTTTTAACCCGTCCGAAAAATAGTTTTTGTCAAACTCTGCAAAAAAGGCCTCTGTGGCGGCAATGACCTCCTCATTTGATCCATATCTATTCCCGGCGAGTGTTTTTTTCAGATTAGGAAACAGGAAGAAGTCTCAAGGGGCCAACTCTGGAGAATACGGTGGATGGGGCAGCAATTCGATCAATTTGGCCATGGCAACGGCAGACGTGTGAACCGGTGCGTTGTCGTGGTGAAACAGCACGTTTTTCTTCGCCAGGTGGGGTCGTTTTTTCTTTAATTCGGCGTCGAATCAGCCCAATAAATCGGCATAGTAAAGCCCTGTTATTGTTCTACCCTTCTCGAGGTAATCGATGTAGATCAAATCTTGTGGATCCCAGAAAACGACTACTTAGAGTGCGTCGTCGCTTCAATGAACTGTAATTGAAAAGTTCAGCTATTTACAAAATTAAAATTAAAAAATGACACAGTAGAAAAAAAATAATGCGGAAGCCATATTTATACGGAAAGGCACAAATTACCCACTATTAGGAAAGTCATTTGCAATTAAGCATAAAAGTACTCGTAGCAAGTGGCGTTCTGAGTCAAAATATCGCTCGGCTCATGCGTTTTGTGGTTGCAGTTCTAACCACCCCACCCAAATCAACCCTTTTCCGTTCAACTGATCGGATTTATTATATATTTACAGGAGAGTGCAAAGCAGCGGCCAGGCAAAAAAGTATGCGGGAAATGGTTAATTTCGGCGTCTGTTACTTTCAAATTACTGATTTAAGACAGGATGGTTTGGAAAGTGATAACTTTATCAGAAATTATCTAACGTTATTTTTCAAATGACTATTTCCTATTCGTTATTTTTCTCATGACAGGTCTCCGCTAGTTTAAATGTTATCGATTGTACTGTAAGAATTTAGGCGGATACCTTTCTGGAGTATTCTCTTCATTCCTCGAGTAATCATTACGGTAAGTATTTTTTCTGACTGACAATAGTCTGTAGATATAGGCTGTCTATTAGGGTCTACATTTTCCAAATTCAATGTTGTTCTGTAAAATAAACACAGTACTTAGTATATTTACTCATGTCGTAGTAACTAGTTATTGTTTCAGCCAGCTTCAACTTTACTAAAAAAAATATCCCAAGATGGAAAAGCAAGTATGGATACTATTTTTAAAGAAACCTACATAGTCGACGACGCGCATGCCTCCACAACTTCATTTTGATCACACCTGTCAGATTGTGAAATATTTTGAGATGCAGCAATTCTGAAAATTAAATATTATTTGAAAATAATTTACTTACAATAAATACCTGGTGGATTGAAACAAATACCTTCGAAATCAACCTATTATTTGAAGAGACCAACTAAAGTCATGTGATTACTTAGCATATACTTTACACCATCTGTTTACGTCATCTTACTAGAGCGACTCAAATGAATTTATTTCTCTTAAAATACAATACAACATACCTTCGACAATTAGACATCCTTGCAGTTTGTAACTTTTTTAGTTCTCGTTCACTAAGTCCTTTTCTTTTTCCCCATTTCACTATTTATTTTGAAACTCGGAGCAGCTAAGAATTTGAGCGTAGTCTTCTCGTCTCAACGGAGCGATGGGTACTGATGTGTGAAATAGAAATATGTGTCAAGCTTCACAAACGTGCGACGGAAGATGACTTTTTCCGCGGAATCAAAACGTATTAAGTGCCAAAAGTGTTTAATCGTTATAAATCCAAAACTAAAAGTAATTTTAAAAAATGGCTAGACATAGCCCTTACTTATTTTTCAATATAATTATTTATAAAAAAATTGTCATCATAGTAATTGCCATGTCCAGTATAAAACGAAAAAAAGGGAAAATCAGACGTAACTTCGTGATTTTTTTTTATCGAGATAATTGAATTATTTTATGTTTTTGATCAAACACAACCCTCGAAAATATAATGAAGCGTAACATTTAATAAATTCATAAAATTTCATCTAGTATTTATCACGTACAATTAAGAAGAAGATTGGTAGTTTTGCTTTATGCGCACTCTTAACACTTACTTACTTTACTTTTTTTAGTTGTTTTATTTCGATGTATAGTGTTCGCATAAATATTAGAAAACATTATGAATTTTTATCCAAATAAAAAAGGGGTTTTATCATGTATTATTTTTTAATTCAGCTAATTTGCTTAGGTATACCTGTGTTCGGTATTGCTTGATATTACGATGCCATCTCTCTCCCACACGAATTGCGGAGGTCTGTCGCCGGTAGCCGCACATTGCATGCTGATCTGAAATTAATAAATATAAATAATAAAATACATAATAGGGAATATTCACTTGAAACAGATGAGCGTCATTTTTTTTTGAGTAATATTTTGAATTCTTATGACGTCTTTATGAATATTTCTTAATTATATTTCTTTGAAGATGTAAAAATAATTATTGAAAAGTGCAAAAAAAATTGGGAAATTCGAAGTGGTTGAAACAGGGTGAGTCGAGTGTGACGTTACAGTCCAGGCGTATGTCACTGTCAAAAGCGCGACAAGAAGAAAAATTCAACAGTTTGTAGGTTACATTTGTGTTGTCATAGACTCGCGTGACGTCCAAGTCCATGACAACGGAGCTGACAAAGTTTGTAATTTGTAACACTTTAAAAATATGCTGCATTTTGCATTTTTGGTGATGAATATTATTAATCAGTCATAAAACGATATAAGCTATCATAAAAAAATATAAAAAAGAACAGTGCTTATTCCCTATTATATGTAGTAACCGCCTATCTCACTGAGATGCATCTGACTTTAGTCAACCAGTAATACAAATGTGTAAAAAGAATGATGTCAAACTTCAGTATCGGCTCGAGGCTCGGCTCGTCTCGTGTCTCGGCTCACGGAAGCGACACGAGACGAGCCGCCACCTCATATATAAATTCACGTCTCGCGACTCGAGCTACGAGTATAAGAGAGAAACGGGGAGTTGATTTGTGTATGTGCATTGTTAAACATCGTACAATGCACGTTCTGTGTATTGTGCACACACTTGAACTTGATCGCGAGCGGACGCCATTTATAGATCTATTTTTTATCTGCGAGGCTTATACTCACGTCGCCGCCCGGTGTGACAGTTCTTTCGGTGAAATGGTGGGTTATGATGACATGGTTTTCTGATAAGCTTCTGCCAAATCTTGTCCTGATGACACCTGTAACAAAAGAAAACTTGACTTAGGTATTGCAATGAAGTTATGCGTTTCGATCATCACGACCACAGCTATCGATAGTAGCAATACTATGATTGATAGTTTGGCTATCGTAAACTCATAATTTGAAGTTAGTATTCCATCAAGTACATACGAGTATAAGGTAGGTAGGTAAACCTTGAACTTGAACTTCACCTGTAATTCAAAATACTGCCTTTGCCTTGATTATTGTTGAAACCTTAAATGTATAAACTTTGTACTTTAACAACCACAAATGTTACTTTGTTTGTTTTATTGCTCACAGTTCAGAAAAGTAAAATATTCGACGTAGTTAAATGAGGAAGTAACATTAACCAAACTTTAGGATAAAGATGAACTTTTACTTTTAAGTTATTTAAAAAGCAGAATACGAAAGAACAGAAATCACGCGAATTTAGAGCTCAGGGATACGAGAGAAGGAGATAGAAGTGCAGGGAATGATATTATAATGAAAAGACTGAAAGAAGCACCCGAAATCAGAATTTCTACCATCTGAGCAAAGCATTGACAGTTTGAGACGACACTGCGCAACATGTATCTGTCTCGTTTGCGTTCTAGTAAATGATCGTGCTATCTTGTACATACGGTAGATGTTACAAACTTGGTATGTTCATTACAGACCCTCTCAGTTATTACTGACGCGAGGTGAAAAGTTGTCCCCTGGCGTACGATGGCCCCTATGATTTGACAGTCAGAATCAGAATCAGAATCAGAATCAGAAATATCTTTATTTAAATAGACTTGTTACAGTGTTTTCAAATCGTCAAAAACTTAATCAAACAAACAAAAATACACTTAATAATAGACTTAAATACTATAATAGAAATAATAAATAAATACACAGTATACAAACATAATGTGACTCAACCAACAGTGTGTACAAGATAGCATGATTATTTACTAGAGCGTATACAAGACAGAGACATGTTGCGCAGTGTTGTCCCAACTGTCAATGCTTTGCTCAGGTGGTCAAAAGTCCTGATTTCGGGTGCCACTTTTTTAGCACAAGTAATCTCTACGTATTTTTATTATAATATCATTGTTTGAGGCCGAATATTTGGCCGAACTTTCGCATCCAGCCGAAACCATAATCAGCGCATCTCTAAGTCTTAACTATATCGCAGGTGTCATAATTAGCAATCACAACATGCAAATTCAACCTTCAGTCTAATATGCTAGGGTGCATATTAGTTCGTGTTGTAGTAAGCATGAAATCTTACCTAAACGGGGTTGTAGCTGTTCTGTTGGTAGACCGAAGGCATTAATTAGGAAGATTGAGGAAGGTCATCTATCTCCTTGTATTGTTGGATATTGTTCTTGTCGTAGAACAATAGGATTAATCATGTCTTCATGAACATATGGCTTAATTCTGCTAGGTTTGGACTGAGAGTGAGGCAAGAGGGTTAGTTGTATAACATAAACGGCCTATATACGTCCCACTGCTGGGCACAGGCCTCACCTCAACTATGAGGTGGAACGAGCCATACTCCAACACGCGGGCTCAGTGCGGATTGTTGGAGGAGTGTAAGGTTAGTGAGCAACCTTAATGTCAGAAGTTATCAAGCCGCCCCAAGGCCTCTGACAAGGCGTAACGCATCGTAGAATAATAATAATTTATTCTTCTTATGTGCGAGTGAGAGCCCAAATGCGACATATCTCTTTCCATCTAGCTCCGTCCTTTTCAACTTGCGTGTAAAGCTCTTACTTGTGTCAGTGCCAAGTAAACGATCATTTCGGGCCTACCATGTTTTAAATAGAATAGAAATGGGTTTGCTCTTGGTTTCAGTTTCGCCTGGTTGTAAGCGACGATGGGGACGAAGGTGGAACACGCTTACCCAGAAAATGACTATTTACTCTTGCCTTAAGGTTTTATACACTCGGCGTCAAAAAAATCGCACCTTTTAAATATTTTCTGTAACTTTATTTATATTTGTATTCATTTTTGGGTATCATTCGAAAGGTGATAGAAAAGGCTACTCAAAAACAATTCAAATCGTTGCCGATCAACTGTCACAACTTCGCCACGGGCACCCCAGTTGATTGCTTCATATATTTTAGTGGCACACCTATTTCACATTTAGTCATGCAGTGGCAAGTCTGCATTTCATTTGATCCCTATAATATAGGCCTCACTAATAGGCTGTGCCTATAATATATCACCTCGCAGGCCTGGCTAACCTGTTTAACCGTCAACGTGCATTTAACTAACACGTCGAATTACAGACTGCGACCCTCCGCTTGATTGGGGGTTGCAATTAAGCGTTAATTATTATTGCAAATTGCTTTAGGGTGCGTGATATGAGGGAGATTCATTTATTTTTTCATTTCAATCATTTATATTTTACATTTACGTTTTCACTTCAAATAAAATGAAGAGATGTGCAACTGGCAGACTCACTGCCCGAAAGCACTTTCCACCAACTTGTTTTTTTAAACTAAATACGCGATTTCGCTACTAAGATGGGTAACTTAACTCTAAAGCCGTCTGTACTTAGGATACCTAAATTTCACATTCATCCATCCAGTAGCAAGTCTGCATATCATTTGGTCCCTATAATATAGGCTTCACTAATAGGCTGTGCCTATAATATAGGCTTCACTAATGGGCTGTGCCTATAATAAAGGCTTCACTAATAGGCTGTGCCTGTAATATAGGCTTCACTAATAGGCTGTGCCTATAATATAGGCTTCACTAATAGGCTGTGCCTATAATATAGGCTTCACTAATAGGCTGTTAGGCGCATCACCTCGCAGGACTGGCTAACCTGTTTAGCCGGCAACGTGCATTTAACTAACACGTCGAATTACAGACTGCGACCCTCCGCTTGATTGGGGGTTGCAATTAAGCGTTAATTATTATTGCAAATTGCCTCAGGGGTGCGTGATATGAGGCAGATTCATTTATTTTAATTCAAGAGTTGTATTAAAAATTTAGTTTGTCACTGCAATTGAAATAAAGAAATCTTTATCAGCATCATCTACCAGTCAACCATGGGGTGAGTCAGAAACTCTCTTTAACTTATGAAGACCTATATATCTCTTCATATTTATCAAGGATATGATTTGATTAATTTATCTATTGTAGAATCTACAGGTTTGACTACATCCCAAACGGGGTACAGCACTCTTATTGTTGTCGTTGTGGTCAAAGGAATATTCAGAAGCCCACACTCCTTCGACCTAATTTGAACCCGAGGGAGTAAAAGACGAAGCCAACTGCCGTTATTCGGGTTGCTTGGGTTTTTATAACGGTGTTCCTAATCACCGTAAAGCTAGCCGCAAATTGTACAACGAACACAAAGTAGGTGTTCGGATCATCGGGTTCCGAGACAGACCCCCTAATTCATAAAAACTCAAACAGCTCTTCAACATCACTTTAACTTTTAAATAGCTTTGTCCCTTCAATTCCTGTTGCTGTCGCCATTTAAAAGTAAGTGTTATTGTATGCTTTAGCTCTACGTTAGTTTTTATGAATAAGTGTTCAGCCATTGGACCAAGCTCTCTAAAAAACTTTCACTCAGATGAAAAACAAAAAGTTTCATGTTGTTGTGCTACACGGAAATAATGTCTGCTTGCTGTTTTATTGTAGTTTCTTAATTGTTTACGATCCGTTCCGTCCAGAGAATTGGACGAGGGAAAAAAGAGGCGCTGGGAATCATTAGGGAGGTCTTCACAAATAGACGAATGTAATCCAACAGCTCAAAACAAAAGGCGGTCTAGCGAAATAGGACACACTCACACCGAAGCGAACGAATAATAAAAAATGCGTTTGTTGGTGGTCTGACGGAGAAGTAAATAAACAATGGTCCAATTGACGTAGGATTGCTTCAGTTTTTTTAAAGCAAGTTTTTTAAAGGAAAAGATTATATTATTTATTTAAGTATCAAAATTCAGCTGATATCTTCAAGATACGGAACATACTTGCATCTCGATCTGGTTTCAATGCAAACGGTCAGTTTTTTTTAGAGTCATACTTGTAAAAAGTTGACACTTGAGAGTAGTTACTCAAGTTATTTAACAGGGATATTAAGTTAACCCTAACAAAGCTTTCGTTCAGAAGACAAAAACGAGAAAATTTTAAACTCATTTTGCTGAATGCTTCATTTTGTTAGAGGTGCAACAATGTAGAAGGTAGGCCAAGCTTGAGGTGATCCTGAAATTATCTGTTCAGCTTCCCTACAATAAAGGCAGTAGTTTAGGCATAGATACCATAGACACCGCGATTCGGTGTGAGTGTCCCCCCCAACTGACGTAAACTAAAGGCCACTCCACACGGGTGTCGAGCGCAGATTATTTATGACCATTATTTATCTGTGGGATCGAGTGGCGAGAATCCCGCTTTATTTGTGCGATGTCGAGTGCTGGCTTCGTTTTATTTTGTCATTGATTTTTTCGGAGTGTCTCTAGAGTTATGACTACAGATAAGTTAGCGGAATACTGTTAGACATTGGAGTATAGCTTGCGAATCAGAAGTGTTACTTCGCAATTGTATGGCTTTTTGGTTTAATAATTGCCGTATATTCCTTCAAAATAACAAATACCTATACGAATGTAAGTCAAATGGATACGATGACCAAAGAAAGATGTAGTCCTCTGCCGGCTTCAACAGTATAAGGGTTGTGCAGCAGGCTAGCACCCCCTTACACGGAAACCATGATACGAAAACGACAACATAGGTTAATATTAGCAATTTAAAATTGTAGGCTGGCTGGACCTCTAGATAACGATTTATGTTGAGACAGACCTAATAGAGATCGCCAGGAAAAAACAGTTAACGAATCAGAAGTTTCAAGTTAATTTAAGATAAGATAAATTATCTTTATTGCACAAAAACACTTACCATTAACTAGTCACAGTAAGAGGGTTTTTTCTGAGTAATCGATAGAAAAAATCAATCGATTTCTTTGAGGGGTTTTACTATATTCACCGTTTACGATTTAGCCTATCAAACCCCGTTGGAAACCCTATAAATTGTTTTAAATTTATTGAAATTCTATTTTTTTATTTGTCATAATTACAAACCCAAATACAGGCATTAATATTAAACTTGACTATGACGCAGAGCTACTTACGAGTGTGTACAGAGAGGTCAGCAATATTTTATTGAAAATCCCTTTGTTGTCCCGCGGCTTATGCGCGCTTTCGGTGTACGGCCTACTCTGATGATTAATGGTCTATGAAGATTTGCTTTCTGCCCGATTGTGGGGCATATAGCATGTTTTATAATACCTTGATTTGAATACTTTAATTTTGAGAGAAAAATCAAGTATTGAAATAATAATCATAATATTATAAGATCAGAAAAAACTTACTGGCAGAAGTTATCAAGCTGCCGTAAGGCCTATGACATGACCTAATGACCTGTTCAGCAAACTTAAACAGAGCGTTATCATCAAGTTAAGTTTTGTAATGCTTTGTCCCTTTCATTCTTGTTGCTGTCGCCATTTGCGAGTAAGTGACAAAACACGTCAATTGCTTACTGTATGCTTTAATAAGGGGGTTAATATTTATTCAACCAGAACTAATGTATGACACTCCACGTCTTTAGAAGCACGGTAATGTCCGAAAACAACATATTTTTAGTTGAGGTGATGATGATCTGTTGTGTAAAGGGTAGCTAGTGTTGAAAACGAGCCAAAAATAAATTCAAAAGTGTACAATGTTTTTTTCAACAGATTTTTCCTAGCAAATACAAGCACAAAGGGCTTTAGCCCTCTCTAGCCGCCCCGCCGGTGAGTGTACCTACATCCTCACAGTAACAAAATTGTGCTGTTGTAATTCAATAGTTCACTATCGATAAGTTAGTGATTATCGATAAGTTATCGATACGCTAACACTAGTATCGAGATCGTGGATCCTATAAAAACAGCAAATGAAGAAATTGTCGTCATTATGTAAATACTGTTGAGTTGGTTATCACACAGGGATAGTATTATGTATAGTATAAATTAGTAAATAATATTCTCGGAAAACGCACATATTGCTATTTAGCCTCAAACTGAGCAAAGCTTCCGTGCTTCGGAAGGCACGTTAAGCAGTTGGTCCCGGTTGACGTCGCTAGAAGTCAGTCGTTAGGCCTTAGGGTGGCTTGATAACATCTGATATTAAGGTTGCTCACTAACCTTACACCCCTCCAACAACTCGCACTGAGCCCGCGTGTTGGAGTATGGCTCAATCTACCTCATAGTTGAGGTGAGGCCTGTGCCCAGCAGTGGAACGTATATAGGCCGTTTATGAGCAAAGTTGTGCTAAGGGAACTAGGCAAAACCGAATTAAATACCTACTGTTTGTTATGTTAAAACGAACTCATTCTACAGTCACATCTGTACCCTGACCAATATAATCAGACATGTTCTTGCCTACAAATGTTTGTGCTAAGTTAGGATCGAACCTAAGACCTCTGGTGTAGCAGCTAACTTCTTAACCTTTACATGAAATCGGTTGTAGTAGAAACCTGCCTTCTTACCTTCCACCTTCTTTTGAATTTCCGTTTTTGCTTTCCTCCCTTCGTATTTGCTGTTGACCGATTGGTTGCCTCTCAGAATTAAGTCAGTAAGTTGTCCTTTTTTTGTAAAATAAAGTATGAAATAAATACTATCGATAACCAAACCTATCGATAATTTGGCAGCTCTACAACATTGTCCAAATCCGACAAGACTTACTTTAAACACAACAATAGGTGCACTCACCTGTGATTGGCTTCGAATCTGGGACGTTACTCTTGAGGTTGGCGGTCCACCGACTGTCTCTGGAATAGAAAGAAAATGCATTTAGCTGGAGAAATAGAAAAATCACATTTTAGGTTTTGAGTTGATGTTTGCCATTGGCGAAACAGGACACATGAAATCACAACTAAAACAGAACTAAAAATGTTTCAGTTTCACTGTAGCAAGTATCTAAAAGTACCAAAATCCGGACGTTATTAACACTTGACCCAGTGGTTAAAACAGTTTGGCTCAGAACCCCAGTAGTATACCCCGAGATCAAATCTGGCCGGAACACACCTGCTTTGTGTTCATTGTACAATTTGCAGCTAACTCTCCGGTGATGGAAAACACCGATATAAAACCCAAGCAATCCGGATAAAGGCTTGCCCACTAAGTACCACGTTGTGTTCAAATTCCCTCGGCGAAATGTGGGCTCCTGCATGTTTCGTTCTCCATGACGGCAACAAACAGTGTGCTTCTGACTCACCCATTAGAGACATTGTCGTAAGGGTGTGTACACTTTTGGTTATTAAGTCGACACTGTACGTTTTTTGCTCGATTCTGATATTATCATATAGTTTGTGTGATGTGTGAACATGAGTGCAAGTAAAGTTTTTTTAAAGCCAGGCAGTAACCCTATTGACCAATCAGTGATGATGACCGACTCAGGTTGTTCACAGACTTACCCCTGAATTTGCAAATGTCAATATATGTTGAACATGCCGTCATAAATTAGCTATCCTGTAAATTGTCTATAGAACTAAAAGTGACAGCCATACTTGTAAGGAATGCTCAACCTTTGATTTGCGTTGAAAATTCGGTTATTATTTTTTTCCCAAAAATGTTAAAGCTTCGTAAATGTAACGCAGAAGATTTTAATTATAATATCAATACCAGAGTCCTCTCGTAAAAATACAGAAATAAGAGTAATATTGGCAACTCACTGACCCGATTCGAAGGTAAGCACGAATGGCCAGTGAGCTGGAAACTTATGAGATGCGACGTTTTTTCTCATTCCAATGGCCCGTTGACATGATTTGTTGCATAATTTACATTATTGGATTTTATTTCGAACCACAAACAGGAGAAGAGGGTTATGTTCGACGCGTGTATCTCTGACGCAAGTCAAACTTTTTATTATTTACTAAAGATCTGAAAACCAGAAAAAGACATTTGGTCATGTTGGCATGACCAAATGTCATGTTTTTTATGAGCGTCGAGGCAACCACTTCGCCTTTTGAAATATGTTTTCAATACCATCCTTGTATTAATAAAAAAAAACTGAGGTGGTTGCATCGTTATTTTTATCTATACTAGAATAATATATGGCTAAAGAGTTTGTTTGTTTGTTTGAACTAATCTCGGGAACTACTGATTCGAATTGAATAAGTCGCGGACGGCCGCTAGTATGACATATAAGATAAGATAAGATAATATATACTTAATTACAATGCTTACTGAGATTTAGATGCCCAATGTAGACGGCCTTATCGTTTAAAGCGATCTCTACCAGACAACCTTCTGGTAGACAAAAAAAAGGTCAGAAAAATAGATGTGGTGGTGCAAGATGGTTATTGAGACATTTATAGCAATATCCTCAAAATACGAAGATGCCGACACTCAGCCAGCTATGTTAATGGATATAAAATACATAACTTATTTTATACAATTATTTTACATTACTTTCCTGTGGGTTGTTGGGAAGAGATCGCTTTTTAGCGATAAAACCGCTTATCTGTAACCATTATTGTTATTTAGTGTGCAATAAAGAATATTTACTTACTTACTTATTTCAGATAGAGGGTGGAAAATCATCCCCCTAAATCTAAGTACCGGTAAATGCTCAAAATAAAGCTTCAAAAGCCATGTAGGTACTTAAGTTTTCCAACACCCTTCATCTTATTCTTAGTTCCAACCATAGCTTTCGAGACAGAGTACAGACGCACGACATAGTTTTCCGGGCCAGTGAGCTGACAACAATTAGTAAGCTCGTCTAAGCTAACATTAAAATGACAGTTAAGTATTTGTCTAGCAAAATAATACATGCTAGTTTAAGTATAATGAAAGTTACTATGATGATGACGGACGGAATACAGCATGTTAAAGAAGCTGAGTCCACGCGGACGAAGTTCCAAAAGACCGAAAACGACGTCTTCCTAGACACGTCCTACTAGAGAGACCATCACCCGCTTTGTCGCCTCCGTCGAACAGCTCGCGCCAAGCCAACACTCTACAAGAAGGAGATATCGTCCACGCCGGCGTGGACGCGCGTCGCGGCCCCGATCTTAGTCATGCTTCGCGGTACCGGCACGTCCCCGGCCGCTTCTCTCTCCAAACTTTCGTCAGCTTGCCATCTCCCAGTAACGCCCTAAGCCGAGGCTCGCCTCCCCCTGGGGGCAGCCCCCAAGCACGTTACTTAAATGTTAGGGGTTGAGAGCTTTCCGCTCACCCCATTGCCCGGTGAAGCTGTGAAAGTCACACCTTGGACTAACAGCTAGTTTTAAGGACGAAGTTGCGGGCGTTCGCTAGTATCCTATAGGCTGGTGGCAGGTGGTGGATGCGTCCCACTGAGAACACTGGTAGTTGATTTATTTGCTGACAATCTTGAATCATTACTTCGTAAAGCTTTTGCGTATTTAAATAATAACCTCTACAGTCCGTTCGCATTAAGAATGAAGTGATTTTTAAATTTAATTCTGTTGCACACAAAAAAACTCAGATCCACATCCTTTGAGTTGCGTATGCGATCAACTAGTCACTGTGGACTTGGCTTTCTAATTAGGAACGATTTGATTGGTGTAGGGGCGTGCTAAATCGAATGAAAAGTATGAAATTACTGCATTCTTAACGCGAACGGACTATAGTCGTATAAGTTTGACTCAGTATTATTTTGGGCAATTGTAAGCCGGTTTGTTCAATTTTTATATGAATAAATGAATGAATGCGAATAGGGCACGCCTAAATTGAAGCTTACGTCCAGCAGTGGACCAGTCTGATGATGATGATCCTGTATTTATTTATTTAGGTAATAAACAAGCGTTACTGCTGAATACGGGTGCATTATACAGCCACCCTGTAAAGTCACCCTCGGGGTGGGAACGTATTTCGCGCTCTGTCGAACCAGAAGTATCACTGCGGTGGCTGACTAACCGCAGTATTGCATTTGCGGTTACCGCAAATTGTATCATATCAACTGGTTTTTATTTTCTGAGTTAACTAGATGAACTGCATGGTTTTGAAGTATTCAATGCAGTAAGTTGCCTGTCACTGTGTACTCTGAATTATTATACAGGGGGAATAGAACAAAGTGTAGTAAGGCAAATCCTAAACTATGGGGAATATAGAAAGTGGCTCAAAATTTTGACACAAACTTAAAAATACTGACGTACACACTGAGAGCACAGTTTTTAATAACACAATCGTGAATAGCACAAAATCTATCCACGAATAGCACATTAATATTTTTGGCATGTGCTTTTCCTGATTGGATTGATCATGTCATGAATATTATAATGTGCTATCATTGGATAGAATTCGTGGTATTCGCGATTGTGCTATTCAAAACTGTGCTCTAAGTGGATAACGTCAAAATACCAATACTCTCATTTTACTTTATCTACAACTTTATTTTATTGCGCAATTTCTGAGTCTATCACCCTAGCCCTTATTAGAGTATTAATAGCCGCTAAATTAAAAAAAAACCTTAATTTCACGCAAAGGATACCCAGTTGATAATTACAAAAAAATAAAATGTAAATGAAGAAGCGTCGTGGCCCAGTGGTTAAACACTCTGGCTCGTAACCCGGTGGCCTGAGATCAAATCCAGCCGGAACACCTCACCTTGTGTTCATTGCACAATTTGCGGCTAACTCTCCGGGGATGGAAAACACCGATAAAAAATCCAAGCAACACGAATAACGGCAGTAGGGTCGCTGCTTATCAAATTGGGTTCAAATTCACGGAAAATTCAGAAGCCCATATTTCGATATGGGCTTCTGAATGGTCCGTTCACCCTGACTGTAATAATCAGTATACTTCTGACTGCGCCGCCTAGGATATAATCGTTACCGTATATGTAATGTTGAATGAAAAAGCTAAAAACATCAAAGAAAAAATACAACCCTAAATATTCCATGCAAAACAAAAGTCAAAATATCATAAACTTTAAGTTATTACAGCGGTAAACAAAATAAAAAGCGTCATACACAGGAGCGAGCTTTCGCTCGGCGAGGCTGGAGCGAGCTTCGTGACGTCATCACGGAAAAACGAAGTGAAACGTGGACTCTGACGTCATCTCCATTCTCAGAATTAAATGTTTCAAACGAAATGAAACCGGTTGTGAGGGTAAATAAAATCGCTTTTTGGTCTTTTTTGGAATGTTTTTCGGTGGATAAAATGCTTTCTTAGAACTATGCAGTCGTCAAGTGCAATGTAGCCGCTGGAAATGACTTTTAATGCAAATCCAACCCGAAATATCCCATACTAAAACAAAAGTCAAATATCACATCCTACTAATCCTACTAATATTATAAATGCGAAAGTTTGTATGTGTGGATGTGCCGTGTTGCTTGCTCTTTCACGTAAAAACTGCGAGATGGATTTCAATGAAACTTTACAGCAATATAGCTTACATATCTGAATAGCACATAGGCTAAAATTTATAAAGATAATATGTCACATTTTTTTCACCCTTAGTCCACGCTGACAAAGTCGCGGGCGGCCGTTAGTAAACTAAACTAACTCTGGCGAAGGTTGCATGGAAAAGATCGCCTTGTGGCGATAAGGCTGTTTCTGCTTTTTATCTTGCTCTAGCTCACTGACAATTCTCTTTAAAAAAGCAAGGAAGAATGACCGGATATTAGTAGCCTGTCATGCTGTTGACCGTACATTGAATATTTGCTGCCATAAGCAAAATTTGACATAACTTGGGCAGTGGTTTTATCTCCTTTAAAAAACCCCTGAGATTTATTTTTGCCCTGACTTCGCTCTTCAAATGCAGCGTGTTATAAATTATTCATACATTCTATAGATCTTTGAACTCTGAAGAATAACTTGAACTGTCCCCAGAATTATACCATCGCCATCTTGACCTTTCAAGAGCTGGTGTGATTACGACAGGAACTGGAGCGTCAATTATTTACCTATACAGGGTAAGTCAAGCTTAACGGACATTGGGGAACGTATTCTTTGATGGAATAAAAATAGGTGTTTCTTATTATATGAAAATAATTGATCATCAGCTCGACTGGTAATTATCCTGTTATATAATCAGTGACAAAAAAAATGCTTAGTTTATTAATTGATGCCATTAGTGCCATTTTAATTTGTTTATACTGTTGTTTTTCTTCTTGTTTTGCACAACCTGAGTCATAAAAATTATTGGTTATTTTTCAAGGTAAAATGGAAAAGAGATAGACTTCATTCTAGCGAAAAAGATGACAAGCCTGCGTTTTGAGAAAAGATTGAAAATTATTTTATTTAACATGAACAGTTGAAAACTAGTTGCCAAAAGTTGGTTGGTAATTCTAAATCTACCCTAAAAAGGTAGATTTCAACAACAAAAGGTGCAAAGTTTAAAAAGCTTAGTCCACGTACTCTTCGCAGACAAGAGCCATTTAAAAAATAAATTTAAGACCGTCGTCCACTAGTTGGCTATAAAACCCCAATCGCCAACAAAGTTGGTGTTGAGCTAATGAGAGCCGTTGGACGTCGTTAAAACTTGTCTGGTTGAACAACAACTTTATCCTTATAACTTGCACATTTACGCTAGCTCGTGGAAAGTGACATTTATTTTTAAAGCAAATTTTAAAAGGATTCCCAAATGTTTTGGAGTTTTTTGCGGGTAGCATGGTCGATATGTTTCTGTAACTTTTAATTCGTACAAAGATGTTTTTAGGGAATAAATTAGGTATCAGTGTATTCAGTGAAGTTCCACAGTGTTGTTAGTTAAATACGTTATTAAAATAAATTATTTACTTGACCATTCGAGTTACGTGGTTTGTCGTCGGAAAAATCCCTATGACCGTATGGCGTGACGTGAAGAAAATGCAACAATGACGGCGTAATAGGTTTTTCCCTATCAATGTTGCTCTCGAAGAAAATTTGCTTTATTGAAGTAGCAGAATCAACTAGTAAAAGGTTTTGTGCTATTTAATTACCACTGTGTATAATTTCAATGCTGCCCATTACCACTACCCATTACCACTACAAATCTACCCTAAATATGCGGATTTCATAATCAACAAAAGGTGCAAACTTTAAAAAGCTCAACCCACGTACTCTTCGCAGACCAGAGCCATTTAAAAAATAAATTTAAGACCGTCGTCCACTAGTTGGCTATAAAACCCCAATCGCCAACAAAGTTGGTGTTGAGCTAATGAGAGCCGTTGGACGTCGTTAAAACTTGTCTGGTTGAACAACAACTTTATCCTTATAACTTGCACATTTACGCTAGCTCGTGGAAAGTGACATTTATTTTTAAAGCAAATTTTAAAAGGATTCCCAAATGTTTTGGAGTTTTTTGCGGGTAGCATGGTCGATATGTTTCTGTAACTTTTAATTCGTACAAAGATGTTTTTAGGGAATAAATTAGGTATCAGTGTATTCAGTGAAGTTCCACAGTGTTGTTAGTTAAATACGTTATTAAAATAAATTATTTACTTGACCATTCGAGTTACGTGGTTTGTCGTCGGAAAAATCCCTATGACCGTATGGCGTGACGTGAAGAAAATGCAACAATGACGGCGTAATAGGTTTTTCCCTATCAATGTTGCTCTCGAAGAAAATTTGCTTTATTGAAATAGCAGAATCAACTAGTAAAAGGTTTTGTGCTATTTAATTACCACTGTGTATAATTTCAATGCTGCCCATTACCACTACCCATTACCACTACAAATCTACCCTAAATATGCGGATTTCATAATCAACAAAAGGTGCAAACTTTAAAAAGCTCAACACACGTACTCTTCGCAGACCAGAGCCATTTAAAAAATAAATTTAAGACCGTCGTCCACTAGTTGGCTATAAAACCCCAATCGCCAACAAAGTTGGTGTTGAGCTAATGAGAGCCGTTGGACGTCGTTAAAACTTCTCTGGTTTAACAACAGCTTTATCCTTATAACTTGCACATTTACGCTAGCTCGTGGAAAGTGACATTTATTTTTAAAGCAAATTTCAAAAGGATTTCCAAATGTTTCGGAGTTTTTTGCGGGAAGCATGGTCGATATGTTTCTGTAACTTTGAATTAGTACAGAGATGTTCTTAGGGAATAAATTAGGTATCAGTGTATTCAGTAAAAATCCGCAGTGGTGTTAGAAACACACTGGGGCGCGCGGACTTACGTACGGCTCGGCCACTGTAATAGATATTCCATTACCGTTCATTAGAATCGACAAAATCGTCAGTGTGTGTGTGCGTACAGGACGGCTCGGCCGCGCTCACAAACAAGCTGTTTTCGCTGCGTATGTATAGAAGATAACCTACTGGATATCCAGTACTGTGACCCCACGCTACGATTATCCCAAAAACAGTTTTCATTCAGAACGGTTCTCTCCAAATGGCCATAAGATCTCCGCGATATGTCCAGTCAGCTTCAAAATTGTGTAATCTCTTTCGACTATGTTACATTAACTTTGCTGACGTTGTTAAAGGAATTACGAAGATGCTGTTAAATTAGCCAGTATGAGAAAGTACGAAATTGTTCATTCAACTTGAATGGAAAAGCGCAAACCCTTTTGGGGATTGATTTTGTTTGATGCTTTATTACAACAAAAAACACTACCCCATACTAAACTGACATCTAAGCTGACATCAGCTTGCATATTAGGTTTTCCCTATCAACGTTGGTCTCAAAGAAAATTTGCTTTATTGAAGCAGCAGAATCAACCAATAAAAGGTTTTGCGCTATGTAAGTGGCGCAATTGTGACAGTAATCGGCGACGATCGCTGCTGTAAAGCAAAACACGCCGGGTCGGAAATGGGATGAGTGACCACGCCGACCGAAAATTTAGTTACGAGTATTTCAGGCATCCCCGTGCTTCGGAAGGCACGTTAAGCAGTTAGTCCCGGCTGACATCGTTAGATTTCAGGCGTTAAGCCTAGTCGGAGGCCTTAAGGCGGCTTGATAACATCTGATACTAAGGCTAACACTAACCTTCTACCCCTCCAACAATCTGCACTGAGCCCGCGTCTTGGAGTAGGGCTCGCGCCATCTCACAATGGGGGGAAGCCTGTGCCCAGCAGTGGGACGTATTAATGCTGTTTGTATATTGAAGTATATCCACAAGAGAATAAAATATATTGCTTTCGTAGAGATAAAGTTGTTGTTGAAATAAATTAATTTAATTATTTAAAACCTCACCTCGTCTTTTTTTCAATTTCTAATATTATTTTATTTCAGTTTCATTGTGTACAATAATTCTACGGAAAACAGAAATGTGTACCGCCTGCTCCATATTGCATGCTACATTTTACCTTCACGATATTATCTTTCAAATAGAATCGCAAATGGTAAAATGATTGGTCGATGCGAGGGCACAACAGAGGATTACTACTGCATACATTGTTTTATTGCGAGTATAGAGTTCTGTATGAAAAATAAATTAGATTGGAACAAGCGAGGAAAAACATAACATAATTAATATAATAAACATATTAACGAAGTTAAAATAACATAACATAATTAATATAATAAACATATTAACGAAGTTTAATGGAGTCAGAGGTAATACATAAACATAAACTCCCAAGTCCGACTGCTGGGCACAAGCCTCACCTTAACTATGAGGTGGATTGAGACATACAACACGCGATTGTTAGACGGGTGTAAGTTTAGTGAGCAACCTTGTGTCCAATGACAGATGTTATCAAACCGCCTTAAGGCCTCCGACTAGGCTTAACGACTGACATCTAGCGACGTCAACTGGGACCAACTGCTTAACATGCCTTCCGAAGCACAGAGATCCCGAAAAATACATCACTAAATTTCGGTCAGCTGCTCACCCATCTCATTTCCGACTCGGCGTGAGTTGCTTTACAACAGCGATCGTCGCTGATCACTGTCACAACTGCGCCTCGGGCACAAATTGAGCGCATGCATTATGAAATGCTGGCAAATAGACATTTGCTCAGATTCTATTCTTCTGCTATTTACTATGTAAATAGTAGAGATCAACTTCTTTTGTATAAAATAGTTAATAACAGAGTTATTTCGCCTTACTTGCTAAGTAAGTTAACGTTTAAATGTCCTAAACCTAACGCGCGCACGCACACAAAGATATTCAGTACCCCGACTTGCAAAGACAAATTATAGAATGAATAGTTTTATCATAAGAGCTTGCTACAAACACAACAGTAGCTATAATCACATTGACATAATTCATGAAAAAATTATGACATACCGAAAATTTCTTCTTAGTTTCTTTTTTCAACTGAACCTTTTGATTTTGTTTCTTTTTAACTACTCAAAATGTAATAATCAGCAGTGGAAACTTTAAATGCACTAATTTAAGTTAAACCTATGTATTATTTAAGGCTGTTTGTTTCCCCAATAAAGAAAATAAATAAATGTATGCTTTTATAAAAACAAAAAAAATCTAAAAAGCGTAAATTGGTTTAAATAAACAACCGTTCGGTCCATTGCTTTCAAACAATACAAAGGCGGTAGTGCCTGTTACATATTTTATTTGGGAATCGTCAAACGGAATCGCAAATGGACAAATGAGCTGTCCGAACACACAGAGAGGCGATATTTCATGTATGTATGTATGCTTACATTAATGGAAGCGGAGTGTATTCAGCTCTCTATAAAGCTTAGAGAGTTGTTTCAAATGTTAAATTTTAGTTACTGTTTTAGAGGGTGTAGGTCAATCTTTATAAAAAATATTATCTACTAACGACTGCCCGCGACTTCGTGTTCGCGAAAGTTGAAAAACAAAAAGTATTATTACTTTATGAATTGTAGCCTATGTCCGATTCAGATGTATAGGCTACATTATTGTAAAGTTTCATTAAAATCCATTCAGTAGTGTTCACGTGTAAGAGCAACACGGCACATCCATACGAACTTACGCATTTATTATATTAGTAGGATTCAACTAGCACCACTGTGAAAATTTACTTAATACCATGATACCCTTATTGCATTGCAAGAAAAACATATATGCATGAAAAATAACTAATTATTTGCCCACATAACAAAACTTTATAAGGGTAAAAATAGTAACTTAGCGTCTCTTTTGCAAGCTGAAAAGGGCGAAAAACCTCCTTTTCTGAAGTTCTCTATCCTAGCTACTTTAAAATGTACTCGGCTTCCTTCGAAGTTGAGACTTAATGAGCCATGTATAACCTATGGTAGAAGTTATCTTCAAGAAAATGCATCGTTGAGTCTGTGGGAAATGTTTCTTCAAACAACTTTAATTCTTAAGTTAAACTTGGGCAGATTCTTAGCAGACTTCAAGAATAACTGTGTTGGACACTTTTGTTCATTCCCAGTAGCTGTGCATAGTGAAGTTTGTACTAACAGCCGCTACCAGCGAGTCAAGTCGCTTTTCTCCCCAATCATAATTAGCTAGCGGCCACTCGCGATTTCGTCCGCGTGGATCCATAATATTATACAGGGTGGCCCAGCGACAGTGGTCCAAAAATTTTTTTAAGTAGAGGGCATCATATCATCATCGTTCCGCGAAAATCAATACTTTAGAAGTTATGATTTTTTCAAGTTTCTTTTGAAATTTCTCAGCTCCAATCACTTAATTCACTCTAAAGAAAACCAGAAAAAGACATTTGGTCATGTTGGCATCAGGCAGGACTTGAACCCGCATCTTTCGCAATCCGGGCGACTGCACTACCAATTATGCTACCGAGACCATTAACAGACCGGCCGAATCTTTCTGGTATATTTTTGCCCTATGAGCCAGGGTGATTTCATCAATGTTATAGGCATCCACCTCTAACAGTAGTACAGGTAGTGCAGTCGCCCGGATTGCGAAAGATGCGGGTTCAAGTCCTGCCTGATGCCAACATGACCAAATGTCTTTTTCTGGTTTTCTTTAGAAAGATACTGCATGGAAAATGCTAAAAACAATAATAAAACACTTAATTCACTCTTGTTTGGAAACTATCGCACTGAATCAGTTCAAATTTGGTATAAATGTACAATAGTAATGTAGAAACCATATTATGTACGAGTTTTGAGTTTATTCTCTAGACAATTAGTTTTTTTTAAATTTTCGTCAATAATTTTTCGCCATTTCAAAAACTAATACAATTTTTAAAAAATCATAGCTGCAATGTTTGTGCACTTGATGATTTGTTTATGATCTTAAAAACTGTCCATAAGTATGATAATAGTCTAAGCAAAAATTTGAAGTGATGCTGCCAATGGAACACTTTCAAAATTAACATCATGTACGGTAAGTCGCTAAAACTCAGAATGGGTCATTTCTGCACTGACCCTAATTTTAAATAAAAGTTGCCATAATATTTTTTTTCGGATAGAAGGCATCATAGCAACTCATTTTAATAAAATATTAGATAACCTAAAACCAATAGTTTAGAATTTATATTTTTTTAAATTTTAGGCCTAAGTGGTTGAACTTCAGAGACACAGCTCACTTTTGTTTGTAAACTATCCGACTAAGGAACTTTAAATATGGGATGACTTAATAATTAATCCCAAACTTTAATTGACTTCGCTTTATTTTATGTTGACTGGTAGATAATGCCTTAATAGCATTAAGTCCGCCTTTTGTATCAATCATTGTATTGTAATGAATAAATGAGATAAATCCTTTTACACTTTCTTCTATTCTTACTCATTTTGAAGTTCCTCAGTCGGATAGTTTACAGATTGTTAGAAAAATTAAACGTTTTGTTTCCACAAAGGGTTTTCGTGGTTGACTTACTCAAATGACAGTTCTAAAGCAGTTCAAGAATTCAATATTATTCCTCAAGATATTGTCTATAACTAAACCATTGTGAGACAAAACAATCCATAAATCAGGGATAGGATATTCGAACCCAAGGATAGCGCAGTGTCATCTTAGTAAATTGTAAACCGTCGTTTGATTTTCACGGTTGAGTGGGCTCTGATAATAGTGTGACCGGCAAGGGTATATTAGATTAGATAGAATAACAAATACCTTCTAGACAAAAGGGCTTAGGGCCTGCAGGCATGACTCTACAATTTGGTAGTCCTATGTCTATAGGCAATGATATTTTAATATAAAAGAGGTAGAAAGGTTAGGCGTGCTAAAAATTGGCACCTGAAATCAGAACTTTAATGCACCTGAGCAATGCATTGACAGTGTTAACAGTTTGAGACGATACTGCGCAACACCTATCTGTCTAGTTCACGCTCTACGAGTAGTAAACAATAATACTATCTTGTTCACAAGTTTACAACATTATACCAGTAGACCATTTCTGACTGCGCATCAGTACTGACATAACCTATCTACCTCTTTTTTATTATAATATCTTTGTCCCTAGGAATGTATGAGTGGTGGTTGCTCTTTCATGCCATCCATTCATACAAACGAGTGTATGTGCGGTGATCGACCAATTCTTTCTCCATTATTTCATCCATTTCAAGAGAGCACGCTCACGAGTTCAAACGAGTAACCCCCTTATTCATAAAAACGAACGCAACGCTAACGCATTTTTTAAGCTATTGACGTGTTCTGTCACTTACTCGCAAATGGCGGCAGCAACAAAAATGACAATGACAAAGCGATACAAAAGTTATCGTGTTCTATAAGAGCTGTTTAAGTTTTTATGAATAAGGGGGTAAGTCTATACTCCTCTCCTTGAATTAGTATTTTGCCGCATTTGTATGAAATAATTTTAAAATCTTAAGTAGCTTAGTTCGTGGCACTACACTCAGTTGTTTCGTCACCTATACAATGATTAATATATCATCTGGCTTAGTAACATCTGATAATCTCCGAACAGCTAAATCCTACGTTAATTCGTGTCAATCATTTGTTAATACATGGTTAATGCTATGACACGGGTGATGTAATTATTGGTAATCTGTACTGAAATGAATTAACCCTTGGACGAGTGTTGATCAAATATGTATTGTCATTGTATTTTAAACCTTACGCAATTGAGACAGAGGTGAAGATCATTGAAATTTTAACGTAACGAGTTAACGTAAGTGCTGCTTATGATGGGTTTTGGTATCAAAGGTTCCCAATGTGGGTTTTTGGACTCTGTGATATTTGATAGCTGTTTTGACCCGACGCCTATGAAGCGCCGCCTGGTGGCAGAAAACCCAAGTATCAAGTACAGCTGTACCCAATGCAGGTTTTCAATATTTTATATGCCACCAAGCTGGCAACCCGAATAGCGCCGCCTGGTGGCAGAAAAAGCATCGAAAACCCTCATTGAGTCAATGTAAGAGTCAGAGTTCTTCTAAATACCCCTTTTGGGATGGTTGCAAGAGTATGTTAAGTGTGAGCTTCTGTATGTTCCGATCACCATGACGACTACATTTATCTTTCTTCTAGCTATACCATGTATAAATTCCTAGGCGCTATGTAGCATTAATTCCCAATATTTTCAACAAAATATTACTAGCATTCAATATACAGTAGCCGGCAGCTTGGCTGTCGTTTCATATTTATCCAGCAATTTTTCACCAAACCTCTGTTTGAAGCAAATCTTGAAACTAAATCCCCGAACAATATATCGCAGAATCCCCGGGGGAGCCAAGCGAAAATCAACCTTAACGTAGTTATAGAACAATGGGAAGCAGAAATGGGCGGGTAGAAATAGATTTTTGTTTATTTTGTATCAGAGATGAATTATTTTGAAATCTATAGGTTGTAGGTGAAAAAATAACTGAAGCTTAAATATACAGGGTGCGTTTTCAGATATTCCTCATAGTTTAGGTTTTGGATTACCACCTCAAAAACGCACCCTGTAGAGTAATTAAATCTGCTGATGATCTATGTTTTCAAAATAATAAACTAAATTCTTTCGTTTACTTAATAAAAATAAAAAAAAATTAAGCAACTTTGCGGAAACAATATACAGTTTTTTTTTATTTCTAACCCGACGTTTCGACTACTTTACAGTAGGCGTTCAATGTCTCTTAAGTTGAGATTTCGCTATTCAACTTCTTTTATTCAGTATCTATATATATATAAAAGAAAGTCGTGTTAGTTACTCCACTTATAACTCAAGAACAGCTGAACCGATTTAGCTGGAAATTGGCATGGAGGTAGTTTAGAGCCAGGAAAAGGACATAGGATACTTTTCTTTCTACTTTTTTTTTATTCATTGCCCTTAAGGCGGAACAAAGTTCGCCGGGTGAGCTAGTTCCTAATACTTACTAGTGGCGTTCAGTTAGTGTCATGTACCAAATCAATATGTTTAATTTAGAAATAATAAATTTAATTTAATTAGGGAACCGATGCCGAACCGCAGGTTGCCTCGGCGCCGGCGGCGTACCGAAGGATGCCGAAGCATCCTGAAGCATGCTCAAGGCTGCCGATACAGCAGCCTCAAGCATACTGAAGCGGCATTTTTGTTATAACGACCACATATGACGGAAATTTCTGCTTTATTGCCATTATGTTATACCTAGTATATTGCTATTTGCCACCTAAAATCCTGAGGCGTGCCGATGCCGATAGTGGGCGCCGGGCCTTAGTCCTGCAATAGCAGTTATATGTAACATTCATCTGATCTTCATCTTTATGCGAATGATATAAGGTTCAAAATATGATGACTAATATTTGACCTACACTCGTGGAAGGGTTAATCCATTTCAGTACAGATTACCAAAAAATACATCAGCCGATGTCATAGCAGGGTTAACGTTGGAACAACAAATCTATGATTGACAGGGATAAACGCGGGCTTTAGCTGTTCGGGGAGATTATCAGATGTTACCAAGCTAGGTGAAACATTAATGACAGATTGGTAATTATTGATATTGTCGTTAATGTTGTAGTTAGGTGCCCGTCGCAGTTGTGACAGTGATCGGCGACAATCGCTGTTGTAAAGCAACACACGCCGGGCTTGGAAATGGGATGGATGGGTGGGTGACCATTCCGACCGAAATTTAGTGATGTGTTTTTCGGGCATCTCCGTGATTGGGAAGCAGTTGGTTTCGGTTGACGTCGGTCTACTAGTCGCTAGATGTCAGTTACTAAGTTAATATTACAACGACCCATACGAAGGGATAGAATTGTTTGGAATTGATTTGAGCATAGGTTAGGTTAGTAATTAGTATGTAGGCTAAAACGCACAAAGCCGAGCGAGCGAAGCGAGCGTAATTCGGAAGCGGCCAGCTAGACTGACTACCAATTAGACACGACACAAATTAAACACTTTTGCCCGTTATAGCATTCCTCATAATGCCCGAAGTTTGTCCATAACATACAGATATACAGTTTAGAGTCTTGTTTATCAGAATTCCTATTAATCAATGAGTGTACAAAGATATTTGCAAACGAAACCGCGTCGCGTCGCGTCAATTTGCCGGTCCAGTGGGCCGTGTGATGTCGTTTATCTACTCAAATGACAGGATCCGATATAAATATATATAAGTAAATCATCCTGTAGCTCGGGGCGTGAGGCTGGAGGAGGTTTTGGAGTAAATGTTGAGGGATCGCATTTTTACTCTTACGTATTTGTCTCAGAAACAAAATTATGGTATGCGTTCAAGGTGGTCAAATAATATCTGTAGTATTTAAGCAACCTAACTTGTTGTCCATTTATACATACGACTCTGTCATTATTAATCTTTGTTGCACATTCTACTAATCCTACGATACTTTCCTAAATGCGAAAGTTTGTATGTGTTGATGTGCCGTGTTGCTCTTTCACGTAAAAACTACTGGATAGATTGTAATGAAACTTTACAATAATATAGCTTTAGCATCTGAATAACAAATAGGCTACAATTTAAAAAGATATGTCACCTTTTTTTAACCTAATTCCACCAGTAAAAGTATCATTGGAGGACTTGGCTTAGAGGCATTCTGTATACCAGTCAACGGCAAGGCTTTGCAACTGGAATGCAAATCAATTATTGGTGGATACAGAAAAAAAGGATTTAACTATTTATCCACTGTCAAGCTTTATTTAGTTAGGCGCTAGATGGCGCTGTAATCATATTCAAGGGATGTCCAGTGAATAGTTGCTTATTTGACTTGTCACTATTTTTCAAATCTACAAATACTAGAAAATGAATCCTGCTAAGCTTTCTCAACTATTTGTTGAGCGGAAAGCAATTTGTCCCGCCACAACGGTTAAGTTTTAATTTTTCATCGCTAGCTTGAGTCGAGACAGCACTTAATTATTTTTAAATGAAACCCTAAGGGTTGCAGACGATTGCATAGATTTTTATTTGGATACAACTCTTTTTTTTTACTAATTTTACACTCTTGGCACAAAACAACAGCTTAAAAACGTAAGATTCATATTGAAAAATATTGACTTGTATAAAACTACTATGCCAGTATCCATCTGCAACTGTACAGATAATAACGAATAGTTTTATTCTATGGAATATGGTGAGAGTATTTTTTTTTATACAACGACGGCGGCAAACAAGCATGCGGACCGTCTGATGGTGAGACGTATATAGGCCGTATTTTACCGCAGTCTATAGACACTTACAATACCAGGGGCATTACTCGTATGTTGCCGACCCTGCAGGAACCTTTTCAAACCCCTCTTGAAGAACTCCATGCTATAGCTCATCGGGAAAACCTCGACAGGGAGTTTGTTCCACAATTTAAGTGTCTTTGGAAGGAAACACCTCAGGAACCGGACTGTACGAGACCATGGCGGCTCCAGAGTATGTGGATGAAAACCCTGACGACGGCAGGCGATGGTTTCATGGTCTAGTGGTTAAACACTAGCTTGGAACTCGAAGGAACCGGGTACAAGCTTACAATTACAATTTGCGGCTAACTCTCCGGTGATGGAGAACTCTGATAAAAAACCCAAGCAGCGCCTTACCAAATGGGGTATAAATTTTCTCGGTGAAATGTGGGCTTCTGAATGTTCCTTTCACCAAGACGACAACTATAACAGGCTACCTAATAGCTGTCTCTCCATAAAATCCAAAACTCCTTTGAATTTTCAAATATCACAACCGATGCTATTCCACAAAGTTTTAGATTCCAATTACATTGGAGTTTTCCAGTGGAAGCGGTTCGAAGCGAACTGTCAGTTTGAATACGAATGCGGTGTGCTGAGTTTTATTGGCTTTAGCTGAAATTGTATTTGATTTGATTTGTATTTTGGTTTCCGTGGCCAGGATTCAGCTAAAGTTGAGTACAGAATTAATCCGACACCGGTGGTTTAACTCTAGTCTCGTTATGTTAGTTTACTCTTGATTTATTCATTTATGAAATCTTTTTGAGAATAAATTCTTTAAAAGTAAACCTTTTTGCTGACTACCTACCTCGTTTGACATAACATTCGTGAGCGTATGTTGTTATGTTGATTTTATCTTTTGCTATCAGGCACCACATTCTGGTCTCATCAATAAAAACATGCTTGTCAATAACTAGTCGTGTCTATTGTCCCTTCGTTAAGAATGCAGTGATTTCATACTCGTCCTTCGATCTAGCACGCCCCCTTACTAATCAAATCGTTCCTGATTAGAAAGCCAAGTCCACAATGACCAGCTGAAGGCATACCTCATACGATTGTGAATCTGAGTCTATGTGAGCGCGACAGAATTAAATTTCGTGATGGACTATAGAAGTACAAATATGATGTCTAGGTCCCTTCTTACAGTTTACTCTCCTTTTGCATATCTCTCTCTTCACCCTATTTACTAGCATGCCTCTACAAAATTTCAGTTAGTTGGTCTGTACATTTAAAAAAACATAAGACGTGACAGGTGGTGAACCTACAAACTCCAAATAGCGCGACAAAAATTTAAAACATCCAAAAGCCTACCCTTTTAGTGCCGCGAGCTAATTGGCCATTTTTTAAAGGTGGTTTTAAATTTTCAAACCCACTTACGGGGTTGAATTTTTCATCGCTACTTAGAGATCCGACGAACACCTGTCGTAAATACGGTAGAGTTCTTTCGGATTTAGGAGACTGGAAGTGACTTTTTGAATGAACAAAAAAGAAAACACATTTACCAATAATCGTCCACAACCACAAAACACGTGAAATGAAAATTACTTTGACACAATTTATTAGCCAAATTATAATAATAAATATAATAATAATAATAATCATTGTGCCGATAGTCGTTTCGGCAAACGGCCTAATAGCGAAGAGTCTCGACCAACATCTTGAGAGGCTCTCGCTAAAGAGTTGGATCAAGGGTCAGATACAGAAGGCGGTTCTCCTGGACACGGCACGTATTGTCAGGAGGTTTCTTTCTCTGCAGCCCTAACCACCGGCAATTTGAGCCCTGCCCGTCCCGTTGCTGGTGGCACTCTAGGTTTAGGTTTTTATAGCATTTTTATAAATCATTGTTTTGTAGCTTTAGCACTTAAGTTTTATAATTGTAATTATTTATTTTTTATAATTATAATTCTTAAGATTTTATATTGTTATAAATCTTTGTTTTATAAATGTGTTGTACAAATTTTAGACCTAAGATTTACAATTAATAAAGAGAATAATAATAAATCTTTATTTGAAATCATAACAAATTACAAACTTCAGTCAACATTATCAGCCCTTACAATATAGCTATGTGTCAGTTTCTTCGATAAGGTCAGTGTAGACTGGAACATTTACTTGTATCTGATCACAGAGAATTCGCCATTTTTTAATTCACTCGAACCACTCTTCGAGCAGAACACTATGTTTTGTTACAGTCTTTTGATGAATTTATTTGGCAATGGCTAACTGGAGCTTTTGCCTGTTTTGTACCATTCGTAACATAGAACATTACATCACACCGTAGCGCTTGAGGAAATGCTCAAGTTGATACTCATCTTTACTCGCTAACCTCTTGTCAAGAGTTTCATACATTTTGAATGTAAGCTACTTTCAGTACCTAGAGGATGATGACATAAGAGTTGTCGTGGTGTGTATTTTACTTAGCCAGAGGTCACGCAGAATAGAGAAGACGAAGAAGAACAAGACAAGACAAGAGACTACGTCTTTTTACTTACGGAAGCAGTGAAGCTACGTCTTTTTACTTGTGCTAAAAAATGGAACCCGGAATCAGGACTTTCGCCCACCTGAGCAAAGCATTGACAGTTTGAGACATAACTCCGCAACATGTATCTGTCTCGTTTACGCTCTAGTAAATAATCATGCTATCTTGTCGGTCAAATTATAGTTACGTACGCCAAGGGACAATTTTTGACTTCACGTCAGTACTGACATAACCTATCTACGTCTTTTATTGTAATATCATTGTACCGAAGGGAGTAAGTATGTCGAACCCAGGTCTACATTTTCCTGCATAGTGGTTCATTGCATGTTGCAAGAACTGTATCAAAACACTGCCTAACACTTAAACTTCTCACAAATCTCTCACAGGCGAATTCAGGTGACATGTCGATTCCAGACATTCAACATCTTCGTCGTGAGGTCAGGCTTGCAATCTGCTAAAGTGCCTCCCACCGACGTAGGGTAACCATGGTGCGATGGACGCGTTGCAAACTCAACAAGACACGGAGGATTACCATGCTATCTGTAGCGTCTGGAAGTCCGGACGAAACAAAAAATACGATATTACTGTTGAGTTTTTTTGAAGAGAGAGTGGCTTATTGGTTAATCACTCTTGTTGACGTGATAACGTCTTTAAAATCGTTTTAGTCGGGTGACATGTTCAGAAACTTGTGTCACACTCTCACTGAAAATTGTGGTGACTCTACAAGTGAGTTTAAGATTGAGTCCGAACCTAGTTTATTTGAATTGAGCGTCGATTTCGGCTCCGCATGTTTAGATAGAGGAGATTGCAGCAGCTGTATCGTTTGAGTAAGATTCGATTGAGAAAATAAACGGAGATACTGTTGAAGCAATATTTACTTAGACTCAATACTAACGTTTATCTCAAGTAATATCACGTAGTGAGTGAGGAGACTTGCTTTAAAAAATTCTGCACAGAATTATTTAAACATAGTGTCTGTAAGCTGTATTCGTAGGTAACTTTGAATACCTAGCTGTAGTTGAAGTTTTGACGATTTTAAATGCCCAGACCAGGGACTTCTTTACAATATTTTATATCTGCCAACAAACCATCTTTTGGGCTACATTTAACCTTGAAAAAAAAAACCTGGTGAATAGAATTGATATATCTGTTCAAATGAGTTATCTTCATGGAGAATTAACAAAACAAATACCTAAATAGAAAATTTTGGTGACTCTACAAGTCAGTTTAAGATTGAGTCCGAACCTAGTTTATTTAAATTGAGCGTCGATTTCGGCTCCGCATGTTTAGATAGAGGAGATTGCAGCAGCTGTATCGTTTGAGTAAGATTCGATTGAGAAAATAAACGGAGATACTGTTGAAGCAATATTTCCTTCGACTCAATACTAGCGGTTATCTCAAGATACGTTATATCACGTAGAAAGGAGGAAATTTGTTTGAAAATAAGTGATGGGAATATTTTAACCTATTAGTGTCTGTAAGCTGTATTGGAGGGTAGTTGTTGCTTAGTTGAAGATTTGTTTTTTTTAATACCCAGCGCAGGGACTTCATAATAGTATTTTATTTCTGCGATTAAACCATCTTTTGGGCTACATATTAACTTTCAAAACATGATCTTCTGGTGAATAGAATTGATATATCTGTTCAAATAAGTTATCTTTATGTAGAATTGATAAAACGAATACCGAAATAGAAATTTGTGGTGACTCTACAAGTGGGTTTCAGATTGAGTCCGAACCTAGTTTATTTGAATTGACCGTCGATTTCGGCTCCTAGGCCAGTAGAAATCGACACTAAAAAACCCTAAATACGCAAAGCACGATGTAGTGATGCATTTTTGGTATGTTGTTTGGATCAGTTAGGGTGATGTAAATCCCAATTTGCAACTTCGAAAAAGTTGTGCTCGCTGCGCAATAGGTGATAAACTGCGAAAATTTGGGTCATTTTTCACTTTTTGCTCTAAAAGTCATAAACTATGCGTTTCCGACAAGTAACATTCACTACATAAATGAAGTTAATTAAATTTGGAACAATTTTAGCCTAATTGCAGCTCTCTAAACCTTATAACAACTAAGCTGTGGCCTTTCAAAGATAGTCAGTTTTCCCCGAAAATTTGAAATTTTTAGTTTTGCTCCCGTTTGAAACAAAATATTTGCAAAACCTCTCGTTCTATGAGAAGATCGTAAAATAAAGTTGTAGAAAGTTTAATTTTCTTTCATTGGAGCACAACACAATCACTCACAATATGCATATCAAAACATAAGCTGGGAGTACCTCGACGCGGTGCAGGCGGTAACAGTGTGAACTGGCTAAAACTCCCATCAACTAAACAAATACCTTCGGGCTTATGTTTTGGTTTTGATTTTCGCACCAGATAGTAATTGGAAGTAGCCTACCCGGTAACGCAGGGGAGCAGCCAAAAAACTATTATCTTAGTAACGCGAACGAAGTCAGGCTAAATAGTCATAAAAATGTCGGTTCTACCGGGAGTCTGCTTTGTGTGTCGGCTGGCACTCAAGGAAGGTGGTAAGAACGTGGCATCCAAACTCTAATTAAGTCGAGTGTGGAGCGTGGCCTCAAAGAGGATGAACTTTTTTTGAAAGAGCTAGACAAAGTCAGTGTTCACGATGCTTGCAGAAAGAGATTCACCGCTCGGCATAATATTGACGCATGTACTCTTCGTGGAGGCGATCAAATTCCACAACCCCGCCCATCAACCTCTAGAACATCGGGCCCTATGAATCTTCTGAGCATTTGTTTCCATTGTGCTGCTACTGAGGAGTTTCTCCAGCTCCAAAACAAACTTCCCAAATCACGCAGAAATGAGGTGTTCAAAGTAGAATCAATGACAATTAGGGAATCAATGCTCGATGCAGCCAGTCGTTGAGGTGATACATGGGGACGGCAAGTCATTGATCGTCTTACAGCTACTTTTGTCCTCGTTGCATCTGATGCCATGTACCACAAGTTATGCCAAAAGAAGTTTTACATTCAGCGTGCGAGAGAAGAAATACTCAGAACCCAAATATGTCCCAGAGTGCATGTAATATATATATTCCTATTTTTTCCTTTACCAAATTTTGTACTTTTGTTAATTACTTATCCTGCAAATGAAAAAGTATTATCCTTTTTATGATTTTATATACCCTCAGTATCAATTTTTTTTAAATCTATTTCTTCCTTCTTTTTGTTTTTCAGATATTGTGAGTGAACTATTTGTCTCACAGACTTTGTTCTATGCTCTAATGAAAGAAAATTAAATGCACTACAACTTTATTATACGACCTTCTCATAGAACGAGCGGTTTTTGCCAATATTTTGCTTCAAACGGGAGCAAAACTAAAAATTTCAATATTTCGGGAAAAACGAACCTTCTTCGAACGGCCACAGTTTAGTCGTTATAAGGTTTAGAGAGCTGCAATTAGGCTTAAATTGTTGCAAATTTGTTGACCTTTATTTGTGTAGTTAGTTCGCAGTTTATCACGTGTTGCGCAGCGAGCACAACTTTTTCGAAGTTGCAAATTGGGATTTACATCACCCTAACTGATCCAAACAACATACCAAAAATGCAGCACTACATCGTGCTTTGCGAATTTAATGTTGATTTCCACTGGCCTATCCGCATGTTTAGATAGAGGAGATTGCAGCAGCTGTATCGTTTGAGTAAGATTCGATTGAGAAAATAAACGTAGATACTGCTAAAGCAATATTTACTTCGACTCAATACTAGTGGTTATCTCAAGTTAAGTTATATCACGTAGAAACAGACTTGCTTTAAAAATTTCTGAAGAGAATTATTTCAACGTAGTATCTGTAAGCTGTATTCTTGGGTAACTTTGAATACCTAGCAGTAGTTGAAGATTTGACGATTTTAAATGCTCAGACCAGGGACTTCTTTATAGTATTTTATTTCTGCTAACAAATAATCTTTTGGGCTACATTTAATTTACAAAACATAATTTTCTGGTGAATAGAATTGAAAAAACTCACATTATTTTTAATCGTTGTAGCTGCGAATTCAGAGGTTGTTAAAATGTCTCAATGAGACCCCAGGCTTTGTTTGGTAATGGTTAAGGCACTATAGGTCATATTAACACTTGCCACTCATTATATTTGAACAATCCTCCCTTGAGCAAGGTTTGTAGATTGCGGAAAAGCTTTCGCTTCTGCATGAAGGGCACCAAGACAAAATTTTGACACGGTGCGCATGCCTCTTAGTTTGGGTAGCTTTGCAATTACAACATCGTAGTCAATTTGTTTGTCTGTAATGACACATCAAAATCCATCTAATACTACATCCAACGCTCTTTGAGCGCATGTGTTCACTACAAACCTTAGGTTTGTAAACGGTGCGTGAAAAGGCATTTATGACCTGCAAAGTAGTTACTGCAATTATATTTATTGCCAAACCCATATCTGGTCATGAGTTGAGATTGACCTGCCCAGTAGTTACTGTACTTGTCAAATCTTTATGTGGACGGCTGTTTCATATCAGTTGGATGTGAGGTCAAATTGAAGACTACAGGTATTCAAGTGCCAACCTAGGTTACCATGTGTCCAGCCGAGTCCCTATTATGATCAGTCCTGGTTCCTTTTTCGTCATTTTGTTCGTCCTACTAAAATCCTATTTAATGCAAAACCCATGTCCCCCCTACATTCATACAGGGTGATAAATGTCCCGGCAGCAGACACGCCAGGAGAGCTGTTACAATGCGTTCGCGTGATGGCGGCCTCTCCTGTGAATTTGGACTCGGAGTGCCGTTTGTATTCCGTTTTGTTACTTTGTGTATTCTACATGATACATTTGCGAGGATTTGTAATTTATAAGGCTGTATTTTCAAGGAAATAAACTTGACATGGCGACATTTCAAAGTGGTAGGATAAATGTTTGTTGAATACTTTTATTCTGTCTGACGCAGCGTTGGACACCAACTTGCAAGGTGAAGGAGTGACTTTTTGTATTTGCAGCATTTTAGTCGATGTGTCAACGTAGGATTAGAAACGTTATCAGTTATAATCAGTCTTGCGATATCATAAACTTAGTAATATTATTTTTCAATAGTTTTATAATCTATCCTCGGGAAATCAGGGCCAAAAGTCCGCTAATTTTATAACGCTTCAATTCAATCGTAATTGAGTCTCAATCAGCTAACTTGACACATTTTCCATGAAAAATATGTCAAATTAGAAGGTTGATACTCAATTGCGATTCAATTGAAGCGTTCTATAATTAGCAGACTTGGGGGAATTTGGGGTAAACTGACGGACCTTAAGTCGTAAAATGTTAATGATTTATCGAGTACTTGCCTACCTTATACTAGAATCGGGTAAAAACTCGATTGAATTAGGTAAGATGGTACTTCAGAGCGTAGGCTAGGCAAGCTTATTGTCACCATTCGCTGTCGTGAGGTTAGTGATTACGATGAATTTGAAAACGCTGTTTTTTGTTACAACGACTGTTGCATAAAAGCATGCTTCATGCTCGCAAGATGAATACTTAAAGGTTCCTCTAAGATCTGCACAGCGGTCTTTGTGAAGTAAATACTATACTAAAGCTCGTCTAGTAAAACCTCGACAGGAAGATGAGAAATTTTCATTGTAGAGTTTTAAAAGTTTTTTGGTATTCTCTCGATTAAAGTCAAAGTTAAATCGAGTGAACAGTGATTCGTTTGTCCAATCAAATTTTCCACAAAGTTATTTCCATCAGATTTCCAAAGTGATACCTTTTGATAAAAGTGACAGAACTCATCCAACTTTGGCATCATGTTGAAATCTTATTTTTTATTCATTACCAGACCTTTGGGTTTAAGTAGGTAGAAGTCCAATATTGGCTGAAGATTGTCTTGAAGAGATCGCTTTTGGCGATAAGGCCACTGAAATTGTACCTATTATTTGAAGAGTTCTTCTATTTAGCTGTACCTAACTTTTTTGTGCAATAAAGTATATCGGATCTTTTTTTATTAATTCGTTCCCATATGTGTTTAACCACACATACATACTTACTGTACACCTCGTTTGTGACATCGTTCTGTGCATGGTTATTTTAAGTGTTGTTTTTGTATAATAAAAGAAAGAGAATTGCTTACCGTAGTCCAGTCTCGGCTGTGACTTTCGGACCTGAAATAAAAAGCTGCATTAAAAATTACTTCACTGATAAGCGGCTGTCCATACGTTCATACAAGAAAAAGAAAAAAGATAGCTTTTTTGTAAACATACTCAATAAACATATTTCCACCCAGTCAGACATGTTTTTGCGGGGACGAATGTTTGTAGTGTGCGGGACTCGAACCCGAGACCTCTGGAGTAGTGGCTAACTTCTAAACCATTACACCAAATTGCATCATCTAAACCAGACCCTAAAATCAGTTTAAGGGTCAGACCCAATGATATTACAATAAAAAGACTTAGATAGGTTATGTCAGTGCTGACGCGAAGGCAAAAAAAAACCACGGGGTACGACGTAGTTAATTTGACCGTGTTGTAACGTATGAACAAGACAGTACGAATATTTCCTAAAGCGTAAACGAGACAGATTCATGTAGCTCAGTGTCGTCTCAAACTGTCAACACTGTCAATGCTTTGCTCAGGTACACGAAAAGTTCTGATTCCGGGTGCATCTTTTTTAGCACAAGTAACCTATCTAACTTTTTTGCTTTAATTAAAATATCATTGGTCAGATATCATTAGCGAGGTGCGTTGCGCGTTTAACTTTTCATTTTTATTACCACGCATTTTGCGTTGCATCGTCTTAATAATGTTACGACGAATCGCAACGCAACGCAACGCGTTATGAACCCTCACCCTAAGCTATTTTAGAATCGTTAACTGATTTGTAAGCAAAAATAATATGGAAAGTTGTATTCATTAAAAAATCTGTTTTAAACTTTGAAACGCTTTTACTTGATTTCTCATTAATCTTTTGCAGGAATAACATATTACTAGAAGTGGTATGTTTTTTAATGACAGGATCTGAAAGGTGCATCATGTTTTATTTATTTTTGAAAACAACACAAACATTTTTGATAAAATGTTCACTGTGTTCGCTTAAATTATAATAACGCACGAATTTTAATGAAGTTTTTTAATAGTATTTTATTAATTATTGTTATGTTTTTATGCAGACTCGTCTGCCATGAGGTGGCAGACACTATTGACTAAACACCCCATGACCTGCTTCTGCGCGTCCCCGTAATAACGTAAATGATTAAAACGTTGTTTTAGTGTCCCACAGCTGGGCCACACACCACAGCAGCTTTTGCACAGCCTATCTCAAAATGCTTTTATGTCGTCAGGCTATGACGTCATTGTGGCATTGTTTCCAAGGTGACCATTAAGGCACAGTATAAACATACAGTAGGTTATCTAAGGCCGCCCGCCGAGTTATTAGCCTAGCGTGCACACAGACACGCGGCACAGCCCGTCCGTACTGCCGCCTCCCTATGCCTCCCTATTTTATGCTAGCGTGTGCGTGAAATCACGTGTGCGTGAAATCGCGACACGGCGCGTGACGCGCACGCACACATTCAAACCGAGAGTGCCACGTTTGTATGTAGATGTTCTACTGTATGTTTATACTGTGATTAAGGGTTGCTGCTAGGTGGTGGTTTGGGCCAATTTTCTAGAATGATTTCTGCAAACGTGTCCCGTTTAGTTCCACTTTAAATTGACATTGAAACATTGAACCAAAATATATAATAACCTAGAGCATACCTACAGAAAATAGTCAATTAGTAGGATTTATGCAGAACAAAAATTAAGCCACTTCCATCAGACTTAAGTTCTTGTCATTATAAAAGGGATATTGGAATTTCCTGTCGACTTCCGTCCGCGGTGACGTTTGACAGTGCGCTTGTGATTAAAACTGTTTCGCCGCCATATTGGAATCGTTATAAGGACTTCGAGTTTAAACCCGTAGTTAGCTACAGATTATTAATAGGGTCTGCTGGAAACTGTGACTTAGACGAAACGGTGCAAAATGTTGATATGTCGATGCTCCAGTACTTTTAAATAGAACAGGGGTTGGAATTCTCGCTAAGATCACCTCACATCTCGGTGCTTCACGCTTACTTCAGTCAACAATACGCTTTACTTCCAATTAGTTTTTTCCGTCATTTTGTGTATGAATAATTTTTAAATGCTATTTTGGCTTAGTTTAATTCTCTCAAACGATCACAGTCGCAAAGAAATTGAATTGATAAATTTTATCTAAAAAAAACCTTTTTCTGAAAAATTAGCCCTTACAGGTATAAGTGGTGTGGCATATGAATATGCCACACCACTTATAGTTGAAGTAGTGGTGAACCACTACTTCAACTTAAGTACTTACTGATTTTTCTCTTAACTGTTGCCGTTAAAAGCGTTGTCCTAATACAACGCGATAACACTATCGCGTTTTAGTAGTCGGGAGTCCTAATTTATTTCATTTCCTATCAGTCAGTACCCATTTTAGATAGTCAGCCGTATGTCGTATGCCACCTACTATAGCAAAACAGAAACAGATTCATTAAAATAAAATAATAAAGTCAAAAACAAAATGGCATACGATCACGGCTATCGGTACATTAACAGTTTCAGTTACTTTAGTGGATAATATTTTCTTTTTTTTACTAAAGATCTGAAAACCAGAAAAGACATTTGGTCATGTTGGTATCAGGCAGGACTCAAACCCGCATCTTTCGCAAACCGGGCGACTGCAAATGTCTTTTTGACCAAATGTCTTTTTCTGGTTTTCAGATCTTAAGTAAAAAAAAAATACTGCATGGAAAAATGCTGAAAAACAATAATTAAACATAATATTTTCTTGTTTCTAAGCTTTTAGAGCATACATTTTCAACTTTGTTTCTTGCAATAAAGTTTTTTCAATGATGTATAGTTAAATAAATGATTTCCGGACATGGATTTTAAACGTGGTTAGCTAAACTTCAAGCAATGTGCTTTCTTTGTGTGGAACAGGTTTTTCAGGATTCTCATAAGTATTTGATAGAAGTAAGCTCTTTTTTACGTTTATTTCTAAAGTTATAACGACTCCGAACCTCAACATTCATGTTAGTTTATTAACAAACTGAATAAAAACTTTTAAAATCTCGTACGCAAAAGGTTGTTTCATAAATTATGTAGGTATGTTGTTCCGTAGCTCCTGAATGGGTGTATTTCAGGTTTTGAAAGTGACTTAATAAAGTGTGTTTATTTTTCTATAGCACCCCTATAAGGCTGAAATAGCCTCGAAGAAGCTCGGCGTGCTCAATAGATCGAGACGGTATTTCACACCGGCCGCGGCACACCGCCTGCAACTTTATAAGGCGCAGGTTCGGCCTCACATGGAATCCTGTCCTCATCTTTGGGCAGGGGCTCCCCAGTACCAGCTTCTCCCTCTAGACCGCATTCAACGGAGAGCAGCTTGTTGATTGCTGTAAAGTTTCAACCAACTGATACCAACCAACCAGTTAAAACCAAATAACATGTTTTTATTATTTACATACAAAATGAGAGAAAATACCTATTCAAAGTGAGGTGTATTGATGATTGAAGTAAGCATGAAGGACCGAGATGGGAAGTGATTTTTATGTTTTAGTTATGTCATGATATTATTTTATGGAATCTTATTTGGGAATAACGAAAGGCATTAACGTAGCTACATGTTGGATATGTTCAGACCCTTGTCTGATTCACACTTCTTCGAGCAAATGTATTGCCATATACATCCACGCCTTTAATTACATGTACTAACTGACAGCATTGTTATTAGATTAATAATAATCCAATTGGATTACATTATAATATAATTAGCGACCGTAACTCAGAAGTTAAGGATAGAGCACATAGAGGAAAAACTGACAAACAGAACAAATGTGGAAACTGCTTTACAAATTTCTAGTTTAAATTGCTTAAAATTGATGAACCAATTTAATACGAATTTATTTATAACTAACGGCCGCCCGCGAGTTCGTCCGCGTGGACTTAAGTGGGAAAAAAAAGTAATATTTTTTTATAAATTGTATTTATTTATGGAATAAGGACATAAGCTAGGTATTATTGTAAAGTTTGATTAAAATCCATCCAGTAGTTTTTACGTGAAAAAGCAATACGCCACATCCACACATACAAACTTTTGCATTTATAATATTAATAGGATGTACTAGTTTGAAATACTATTTCGTGAAGTTAATACGTTGTTTTTGGCCATTGCAACCGCAAACACTCGTTGCAACCACATTTGAACGTAATATTAAATAAGTAATTTTGGCGCAGGCCATTTCACTGTTAGTTATTACATCATATTACTAAGCAAATAAATTACAACTCGACAGATCAAACTGTTCTATATCTAAATCAGCCATGAGGATCCCACTGCTGGGCCTTTGCCCAGCTGTGGGATGGAGGCCTTTGCCTCTCTTTCCCTCCTCCACGCGAGTCTATTTTGGGCCTTTTTTAGCCAGCCCCCTGTAAAGGCATCCAGCTCATCACGCCATCTGCGCCTTGGTCGGCCAGGTCGTCGGAACTGCTTGGGAGGGGCCCACTCTGTAGCTGCTTTTGCCTACAAATCATCCGGCATCCTGCAGATGTGTCCGGTCCAATCAAATCAACTGTCATACTGTGATGAAATTGTTGAATATTAAAATCTATATTTGTTTGTATATTCCAACATACAGCGCGTCGTGGTTCAGTAGTTAAACACTCTGGCTCGGAAAACGATGATCCCGAGATCCAATCCGGCCGGAGCACACCCACTTTGTGTGCATTGTAAAATTTGCGGCTAACTCTCCGGTGATAAAAAACACGAATACAAAACCCAAGCAACTTGAATAACGGCGATAGGCTCGCCCCTTACCACGTTGGGTTTAAATCCCTCGGCAAAATGTGGGCTTCTGAATGTTCCGTTCACCATGAAGGCAACAATCAGTGTGCCTTTGACTAACCCATAAGGGATGGTCGCTTGTCTTAAATTCCAGGTTTTCATTTCATAAAACCCTAACCCTACTTTACTGTGCCCGAACAGGGCATCGAACAAAGGACCCCGATAGCCGAGGCTATTGAGCAGACCGATAAAAATAGAAGGTATGCTTTGGAGAATTATGTATGGCGATAAAATCTTAACGTCGAAGCCCAAAGCACGCAATGACCATTCAGTAAACGTAATTTTGACGCTGCCTGTGTATGAGGAGGTAAGTCTGAAATGTTGTAAAAATAATTATGAACATGTAGTGACGGTAATTTTGGTGTGTGAGGTCGAAAAGTAACAACAGCAGTGCTTTAGAATATGGCTTTAAGTAGATCAATATAGAAGTTATTATTTTTAAATTACAAAATAAAAAGATTATGTTACTTTTATATATAGGAAAATGATCTTAAAACTAAATAACGTGGAACAGTCAAAAATTCTCAAACGTAATTCTAAAATGGAATACACTTGTTACCAGTAAAATAATTTTTCACATATGTAATTATTATCGTCTTAATTAATTCATCGACCAAATTATAAAAAACTATCTTAGAATTGCTTGATGTCATCTATCAGATTAGTCTAGCTTCTAATGTTTTTGGTATATTTATATTAAAAAAAAATAGTTTTCAACACTCGAAAAACGTCAAGTTGATATGACGTCATGATATGACAATCTAGTTTCTAAGGGTAAGTTGCACTATAGTAGAAGTTAAAGTTCAAGTTCAAGTTTTTGTCAAATTTGACAATTTGACGTCATTTTTGGGCCTAACCGGTACTTTAACTGAAATTTGGATGTTTGTTATTGTCAAAGTCAGATGGTGCAACCCAACCTAAGTCTATCTTTTCAGTAGTATATTCATGAAGACCACGTGTTATTTCGAAAAGTTTACAGAACTTATCGTTCTACCAGAATAAAATTCTACAAAGAAATACAAACATCTTAAAGAGATATTTCAACCCCGACGGTCTGTTACTGGCATGAAAAGCCGAATTTATTTTCATTCATCGACGAAACTTTTCGTTTAGGCATTCAAAAGGGTCTGATAAACCCTGAAACCTATGTGACGCAATAATCGAATTGCAGTTACGATCGCTAAGTTGGAGAGCGTCGATTTGTGAATTTTCAAACTCGGTAATTTCCATACGAATTCGGACGAGGGTCGACTTAAAATATTATCAGCTGTAACCCTGTAGGGGCAGACACATTTTGTCTAGAATCAAACGAAAAAACTCACATTCTAATATCAACCTTTTGCTGATACAAAAAGGGCATACTTTCGCTTGATGTTTCTGAAAGGATAAAATATAAAATGACATTGATGTGTGTGATATGCAATATTGAGCTCTACATCGTTACAAGAAGAATCTCATTGAATTCGGTTTTAAGTGAAAAGGACTGGCTTTCCATTAATAGGGTGAGTTTATTTTTACTTTGTATCAAAGGTCAGTTGTAAATAAAAGTCAAATTATTAAACGCTTCATGTATGATCAAAAGGAAAAAGCTGGCAAACAGGATGAAAAATTAATCAAATATCACATATTAACACCGATCTGATCACAAGTAAAAGCACACTTATGAATATTAATTTAAGAACCATTTTGTAATAGTCGCTCAAAAATTTCAAATATACATTTTTTTCTAGAGAAAATAAGCCAACAGTTAAATGTATGTAGTGTGCTATCCAACTAAGTATGACACTAAATTACAACTGAGCACAATTATTTTTGTCTTCTGGCCAGCTCTTTCGCATTTCGCCCCTTAAAACACATTTGATAACTATAAAAATGATTATGGAGAGACAACCATTAGGCCTTTCGTACACAGACTTCACGAATTTTCGGTGACTTTGGTTTCTAAGCGACTACCGCAATTACTAAAGAATAACCGTACATCAAAAAATAAGGTTTATTTTAAAGATAGGAAAACCAGAAAAAGGCATTCGGTCTTGGCATCAGGCGGGGGAAGGTTCATTTTGCCATACTTTCCAGTCTTAAGCATAACCTTCAACCTATACATCTCAAATTGAACAAGCGATATCCTCCGCCAAAGATAGCCGGTTGATATTGTACTTTTGTCAAGGGCTGTCTCGGGTAAGGGTTAAACAAAGGGCCTAAATTGAGCGGCTAGGGAAGAAACGGGTCCTTCCGTTTGCGAGGCCAAGTGATGTACTTGAGGACAAATAAAGTATACTCGCGAGCCACTTGGACGAGCTTGAATACAGTGGATCATAGAGTCAAGAGCAAGGGTGTTAGCTTGCCAAACTTGTCAAATTATGAGGAGATTCATAGCTTATGTAATTTAATTTCGATGGAAAATTCGGGTATTTAAAAGAAATGTTCAAATTGCATTCAAGTGAATTAATCTTGGGAGTCTATTTTTTTATGATATGGCGACGTCAGCTTTAAGTATGGGGTTTCCATGAACATTATTTTTTTAACTGGTGTTAAATAATTATCCAAAACTATGATGATTATAGGAAAATGCTGAATTTGACCAAAATGCTGCGTACTTACTTAACTGGAAATAAAACAAAACCTAGCCTGGAATTGAAGCTCAACCCAAAAGTTTTCATCAAACACATAATTCCTTTATTTTTTAATTTCGTTACTATATCTAGATTCTTAAAAAAAATTACGATATCTAGATTCTAGAAAAAATATATCGCATTTACGTTTTGTCACATTCCAAACAAAAACACTAAATCTGAATCGGTTCATTAAATTCATTTCATTTTTTTTAATTTCATTTCGTTCTAGTTAAAGTCGCATCCCAATTATTTCAAAACCCACCCCAACTCAAACGCAAACTCTTTTTTCTACAATTCGAAAAATAAATGTGAAGCCAGTATAATTATATTTGATCTCCCACAGTATCGGATTTCAAAGTAATGCTTTCGCTATAATTAACTTCGTTTTCTGTAACGAACCTTGGCTGACGAGCAACTTTAATGATTGATGGTGGAAATGTACTTGTAGAAACTCAATTCCATTTTATTTTTATGTAATACTGATATAACGCGGATTTTTATTTAACTTCGGGATGATGATATCATTTTTATAAATTAAAAACTTAAACTAGATTAATGAAGGCTGGTTCATCATAAAAATCCTTGTCAAGATTCCACTGACGGTTATTTGGCTTCACTAATTCTGTAAAATAAACCATCCATCCACCTTTCGAGTGAAAGTGACATTTTGCGTTTGAAACAAAATGCGATAAAATCAAAATATCTTCATCGAAACAGACTAGATAAAAGCACCTTCAAACTCTTAAATTCAGCAAAGAAAAATATGTCGAATAAGAAACATTAATTCTTGATTTACTAGAAGAACAGTTGAGAATATAAAGTTAGTAATATTCTTCAAAGATATGAATGATAGGATAAGATTTATTTTATTGCACTTAACAGATACAAAAACAAAAAAAAATTAAAAAGGTTTTAGTTTAAACTCAAAAAAAATGTATGAAGCCGCATAGGCCTTATCAGGAAAAAATGATTTCTTCAACACAACTTTCAGTTAAAGAAACACAAAAGCCTTCAGGTGCAAAATTGTTTTTAGATCTCAATTCCATTTTTTTTTTGTATCAAAAGTCACTGTATAATTTCTAAATCTTCGTAAATAGCGTCTAACCCCCTTATTCCTAGAAAACTTATCAAGCAGCTCTTCAACAACACGTTAACTTTTGTATCGCTTTGTCTCTTTCATTCTTGTTGCTGCTGCCATTTGCGAGTAAGTGACATAACACGTCAATTGCTTGAACTATGCTTTAGCGTTGCGTTCGTTCTTATGAATAAGGGGGTTAGAAGATAAACCGAAAAATTATGTATTTACCTCTTTAAGCAATCAAAATTAATACATAACATAACATAAACGGCCTACATACGTCCCACTGCTGGGCACAGGCCTCACCCCAACTATGAGGTGGAACAAGCCATACTCCAACACGCGGGCTCAGTGCGGATTGTTGGAGGGGTGTAAGGTTAGTGAGCAACCTTAATGTCAGATGTTATCAAGCCGCCCTAAGGCCTCTGACTAGGCTTAACGATTGACATCTATTGACGTCAACAATCAAAATAAATACAATAACTTAATAAACATACAAATGCACGATTTATTTGCACTGCACTGCAAGCTAGCTTGTTAAGGCGTACACTAGCAAAGTGACAATTTGCACTCGCGTGTGGGGCCACTAAACCGGAGGTCGTAGGCACTCCAGCGTATAGTGTGATTGCCTTCTCAAAGGCCCTCGGAACGGTCTTCCAATTTATTGGAGAGGAATTTCGGACCGTAATCTTTAATGAAGAATTTGAATATTTTTGGAAAGGGTTGGTTGTCAGTTATTCAGCTAACTTGGCGATCTATACTCTGACTTTTCATAGGGTGCTGTAAAATAGCAGAAAATTACATTTTTCTAACGAAACTCTAGATTTTTTGTCTCATATTATGTTAGTTGATGACTGATTGCGTGTAATGGTTAGAAATAGGTTGCAGGTTCTATTCCCGTGTGCTCAGTTTGGAGCTAGTCGTCGCTTTGAACAATAACGTCCAATGATTATAATGGGTCTACCCTTTATCGCAGAACTTTTTTTGTCATAATTTTATAATGCATAACAACGGATGGCAGAAATTTCACTTCGCAGAAAATCATTTCGCATACACTCATTTAGCATACATTCAAAAAGCATAATTTTATCCATATAAAAATATGAAATGAAGCAGCAAGCTAATCAGGCAAGTCGTTTTTTGGGTTTAAAAAAAAAATAACCACGAAGGTTTAAACCTTCTAACCTAATCTATCCGTGTCGGTTTCGCCCCGACTCTAGTGTAGGGCAGACAAGTATCCCAATTTGTTGTTATAACAAATACGAAACCACGAGAGAAATGGAATGACAATAGTATGCCAAGTGAAATTCTACCAAATAAGCATTATGCGAAAACTAATAATGCATCATGGAATTTTGCCAAATAAAATTCTGCCAAATAAAATACTGCTATCTTAAAAGTATGCCATTGAAAATTCGGTCATACAAACTTTCTGCCAAATGATGATTATGCTAAGTAGTTTTTCTACCTTAAACATATTCGGCCAAAGAAGATTATGCCAAGTGTGTTCTGCAAAATGAAATTCTGCGAAAAAAAATTCTGCCAGATAGAAGGAACCCGATTTTAATATATTATACTAGCTGTTCCGCAGACGTTGTTCTGTTGGCAATTATTGTCAGGTAGAAATGGTTGCTAAGGAAAACTAAATTGTTGTTTTTCTCTAATTCCTAGCATTCTGTCTTGTTTACTCACCTTTTGAACTTTTCCTGGGCCTTCACAAATATTTCAAAAGCGGAATTAGCCAAATCGGCCTAGCCGTTCCCGAGTTTTAGCGAGACTAACGTACTGCAATCCATTTTTATATGTAGAGAAAAAAAGATAAATAAATGTTGTATATGTAATAATAATTAGTCATCTCCTGGCCCAATGTTGTAAGCAAACGCCTAGCGTTAATTGTAGTGTACTTGCAACCGTTCACGTCAAAGCTTCTAGACGCATTTGCACCAGTAAACAAGTAATATTAATTCAGAATTTGTGATCCTCAGACAATAAGATTATGAGGAGTACGAATCCTTCGTCTAATGGTCAAAAATCTTCTTAGATTTTAGATAGCAGCATGTTTTTTTTCAAAATTAGCAAAGTTAAGGAATTTACCTACAACCAGTAAGTTCACCCTGTATAGAAAAATATTTGCCATATTTGTGTGTTTGTAAATATTTTCCATTCCAGAAAAAATAACATCGAATTTGTATGAAAATGTGGATTTTTCAAACTTAAAGTTGTTCAGTGGCATAGCAATAAATGCTAAAACGTTAAGTTTTATCCGAATACAGCATTTTTGTCTTCTGGCAGGTAGTTTCGCCTTTGGCCCAAAAAAAATGAAGTCCTATGATGCTTCAATTGATGATTTGAAGTAAATTTAGTGGCAAACAAGCATGTGGACCGCCTTATGAGCAGTTACTATTTGTAAACAGTTACTGCAGCCTAGTAACACCTGTAGTACCAGTGGCTTTACTCGCACATTGCAAACCCTGTAAGAACCTTCTCAAACCGCACTTGAAGATCTCCATGCTCATCAGGAAAAGCTCCCACTGCTAATTAATTAACATCCCCAATTAAATTGCTTCAGCGCATTGATTCCAGAATCACACGAAAGTAATTGATCCTTTCAATTACTTTCGTTAATTGATAAGCAATATTTATTCTATTGATGATGTAAGGGTTCAAATAACCTCCCCCCTTTTACCCTACCATTTAATTGCACTTAGGCCCTCAGACTCTGGTGATGAAGATAATAATAAAAATAAAAAATATCACTGGACATTATACCACAGAGCGCCATCTAGTCCCAAACTGAGCAACTAAATGCTTGTGCTATGGGATACTAGACAACGGATAAACATACTTAAATACTTTTTCTTTTGTAAATACATACTTAATATACACATAACATAACATATACATAACATAACACATAACTTGTTGAAAATAAGTGATATTCTATACTGTTAAGGCATTTCATAGGAAAATAAAGAAAACTACCCCGAAACGCAGCGGTTCTGAGCCTTTGTGCTCAATCCATCATTTTATCTTTTAATATCCGTTATACCTCATATCCACATTAAACTTATAAGTAGTAAAAACGTGGTTAAACCATTGCAGAAGCCAGCAGTCCTGTCGGCGCTCGTATTGGTAGCGTTTTCAATTTCCTGTCGTACTTCCGGTCGCTTGTTCTGTTGTAACGACACAATCAACATCCAGGCTTGTTTGGTTTAGTTGAATGAATAAAAAAAAATTGATGTAGGAATGAATGGGCGAATTCAAATAATACTGAGGAAATCATTCGAGTGGGCAATTCGAGGTATTTTTGGTCACTTCACCTGGCCCTAAGTCTGTTAATTATATAACGCTTTAATTGAATCGTAATTGAGTCTCAATAGTCGAAGTTGCCATATTTTTCATGGAAAATGTGTCAAATTAGCTGATTGGGACGCAATTACGATTCAATTGAAGCGTTCTAAAATTAGCAGTTTGGGGCCCTGATGGGAAGCAGAAGTGAGGTCCAGATATTATGATGGGGTTACCATGTATAAAAATACAGTAACTTACTTCTGGATTCATCAAACTTATCTTGAAGGCCTGCATAAGTGCCTCGCCTAAATCACCTGGAATTGAGTATGCGCTGGAATAGCATTTCTCGTCTGGATAGCATGTCACAGGAGAAAAAAACATCAAACCTTTTAATGCCGACGACTTAGCTACACGACACGCGGGCCGCCCTGGGGTCTTTAACAATGCTTAACGCCTGACATCTAGCAACGTCAACCGGGACCAACTGCTTAACGTGGCTTTTGAAGCATGGAGATACCCGAAAAATGAATTACTAAGTTTCATTCAAGGTGGTCACCCATCCTTTTTCTGACCTGGCGTGTGTTGCTGTACATAAACGATCGTTGCCAATTCACTGTCACAACTGTGCCTCGGGCTCTTTGGACACATGGCGGCATCTAATTCCTAACAGGTCGAGATAATTTAATATTCTGTTTGCGCATTAATATTCCGATTCGTTTATGTCAGAGATTCCCAAAGTTCTCGTAGCCTGAGCACTGAGACAGATGTTGGTTAATTCGCGTTTTGCATATGAATCAGCTAGTTGGTAACTTCGCTGTAAAGTCGCGAACTACTATCGTGTATAATTTCATTAAACTGTATAAATATGTATTTTAAGGTAAGTTTTCGATTGAGAACTTTAGTTTTAGCTCTTGTTAATGAGGTCCAGTAACCTTCTTCGCATGCCTCCATTCTTTAAAGTTTCCTCCCCTTTCTGACTACCATGCCATAACATTAAAATAAGCCTCTACATTGGTCGCGTAGTTCTTTCACTCCAATATATTGTTTTTGAAGATTCTCAAAATTAGTTTCTACAAAATCTTAGCTTTTTCTCTGTATTTTAGATTTTTTACCGCCAACGTTAAATGATACAGCTTAACGTTAATGATACAGCGTTAAATGTCCAGCTTACTCTGTGGTAGACTGCTAGTTTTTTTAAAATCATGTTTTGTAAAACAGCATCACTTAACTACTGTAGTGTTTTGTCGTTTTCATTCATATTGCTGTCAACATTTCCGACTGAATGACAGAATACGTCAATAATTACTGAATCAATGCTGCAGCATTGCTTAGGTTTTTATGAATAAGGCGTAAATGAAGAAAACAAGCAATAAAACAAGTCATATCATGACAATTCTTTTTTATTCTATTTAATATTCTGTTTGCACATTAATATTCCGATTCGTTGATGTCAGAGATTCCCAAACTTCTCGTAGTCTGAGCACTGAGACAGATGTTGGTTAATTCGCGTTTTGCATATGAATCAGCTAGTTGGTAACTTCGCTATAAAGTCGCGAACTACGGCGAGACAGATCGTGCATAATTTTATTAAACTGTATAAATATTTTACGAATTTTATCATTTTTAACTCAGTTTTGTACTGTACCGGCCTTAGTGGTTTTTAGAAGCAATAACTGTGAATCGTTGTTATTAATATTATAATTGTGAATAAATGAAAAAAAAATATAAGTCAATTTATTTCTCATTATAACATGAAAATTAGCAATAATCTTAGATTAAGAGCGATTTTGACTGTTTTTTCTTTTATTTGTGATTGTCACTTGGACAGATTTAGTATGTTTTTTTTTTATAGTGGTCTTCAAGATGTCCTCACTCCATCTGATAGGAAGCAGCCGTGAGGTCCAGATATGGGGTTGACAAGCACAGTGATAGACAACTACTTTGCTACCAACCATTTGCTACTTACTTTTAATGTAATAACGAAAGTATGACTATTTTCAACATGACCATTTGAATCACGCAGTTTGTCGTCGGACAAACACCCGTGACCCTATGGCATGTTAAGAAATTGCAGCCGCGTGAATAACCTCAAAAAACTCCACGAAGCATTAAAATCCACGATATCAGTATTTTAATGTTCACATGCAAACCTCAAAAATTACACTTGACATTGGCAAAATACCCTCAATATAACAGGGGGTGAGGCCATTAAAAAATATATACTTTCAATAAGCGATCAATGGTTAAGAAGTTGGAAACTGCACCAATGGTCGCAGGTTCGATCCACACATAGTTCAAATATTCGTGTGTATGAACATATGTGTATACTAAGTGCATGTATTTATTAAAAAATAAAAATAAGTATGTTTATCCGTTGTCTTGTATCCCATAGCACAAGCAAATTAATTGCTTAGTTTGAGGCTAGATGACATATTGTGGAACAATGTAGAGTGTTATTTATTAATTATTTAATTTTAATAACGCTTTCTAAAAGAAATACATTAACATCCTTTTTTTTTTTTTTTTTTTTTTTTTTGACCCGGAGGAAATGCAGTTACGCATACCCGTCCGCCGGGGGGCGAGTTATGTGGGACTCACCACTGGGGAGAAGACACCCAGTGGCATACCCACCAAAAACTCCGGGACTCCCACTCATCGTCCATGTTGGGAGAACTGCGGTGACTGGCACGAAGCCCACTACGCGTTCCCCCGGACGGAGCCCGCCTACACGGCGGGCCGGAAGCGGCCCCCACCACGTGGGCAGGGGCCAGTAGGGACAACCGAGGGCGTCGAGCCGTCCCTACCAGGCAGTGGAGCAGGCCTGTGCAATGCCGGCGTGGGTACCCCCGTACCACGCGCCCGCCGGCCTACTCCACGGAGAGGTTGGAGACGATGGGCAACTGTTCGTCGTCTCCGTCCCCTCCTCGCCCTGCGGAACGCTGATGCGCTGGGATCTTGCTCCCGCGCACGCTCCGCAGCTTCCTTTTCGTTCACCACCTCCTCGCAGAAGGTGGCGACGGCTCTCCACGAGTCTTCGCTGTCTAGCATAGTCAGCATAACGGTCGGGAGACTCAAATCTTGGCCGACCTGAGCGACCAGTGCGCTGCGTTGCGGGGCCCATTTCTGGCACACCGCTAGGGTGTGGTGGGCCGTATCTTCCGCAGCGCCGCACTCATGGCACGAGGGTGCTCCCTCTCGGCGGATGCGGTGCAAGTAAGACCCAAAGCATCCGTGCCCGGTCATGACTTGCACCATCCTGAAGGAGAGGGAGCCATGCGTTCGCTCAAGCCAACGTTTGAGAATCGGAGCCAGCGCATCTAACGTTCGACGGCCGAACTCGGCGCCCCTCAAATCTGCCGTCCACAGACGGACAAGATTCTCATTGGCCTCCCTACGGATGGCCGCCCGCTCATCTGAGCAGAAGGGCTCACCCGCGGCCTTCTTGGCGGCCGTCCAGCGATATACGGCCGCCAATACGTCCGCCTCCAGCTCCCATGGAGCAGTGCCCGCCAGAGCGCAGGCCGTAGAGAAACCTACGGTACGGTAGGCTCTCACGGCCCGTTGCGCAATCGCCCGTTGGGGCGCTCGGAGGAGGCGGACGTTTTCTCTCTTGGAGAGCGCCTCTGCCCAGATAGGCGCACCGTATAATGCCATACTGCGTAGTATGCCGGCGTATAACTTTCGGCACTTTGAACCTGGCCCACCAAGGTTTGGCAGGAGCCAGCGTAGGCTGTCTGCCGCTTTAAGAAGTCTAGGTGACAGTCCGCGGAAATGTGCGAGGAACCGCCACCTAGAATCCAAAATAAGACCGAGATACTTGATCTCGGTCTTAACAGGCGTCCGGACGCCACCAAGCACGATGTGTGCATCCGGCGGCGCCCGACGCTGCCGAGGCCCTCCGAACCAAATGGCCTCGGTTTTCTCTAAGGCCACTGACAGCCCTAGGCGGCCAATATTCCCAGCCACCGATTCCCCACCGGCTTCAGCAAGCAGGGCCGCCTCCCTGTATGTTTTCCCCCGGGCCGTTAGGAGCGTGTCGTCAGCATAACAAATCACGCTCGTGCCCGGGGGAAGGGAGCCTCGGAGAAGCCAATCATAGGCCAGGTTCCACAGGAGCGGCCCCAGTACCGACCCCTGTGGAACACCAGACTGGACCGAGTATCTCTGGATAGCCCCATTGCTATCCGAGAAAATAATTTCTCGGTCGCTGAGGTAGTCCTCTATGAGCCCCCGTAGATACGGGGGTACTCTAAAGTACCTCAGCGCCGCCAAGATTGTTACGTGAGGGAGGGAGTTGAAAGCGTTCTTGATGTCGAACGATATCGCCATCACTCCCTCCCCACGCTCTTCGGCCTCTCGAGAAAGTCTCCGAAGATGGGCCAGGGCGTCAATAGTTGACCGCCCTGTCCGAAAACCATATTGTGCTTCCGACAAATCAGGGCCCACCTCTCGGAGGTGCTCAATGAGGCGGAAGGACACCAGTTTTTCAAACATTTTCCCCACCTCATTGAGCAAAATAATGGGACGGTACGCTGAAGGTGAATCAGACGGGCGCCCTGCCTTTTTAAGTAGGCAGAGCTGACCCACCTTCCAGTCTTTGGGGATCCTCCTCTCCCGGAAGCACCGGTCGAAGAGGTCCCTGTAGTTAGCTTCCATGAAGCTGGCCGCTAACGCCACGACTTTAGCTGGAAGGCCGTCCGGGCCTGGAGCTGTCTTTTTTCCCGCTAATCGGAGCACCACTGCTGCAAATTCCTCCGTGGAGACGGGGGGAAACTCAGTGAGCTCCGGAACGACACCATGGTGTGATTGCATAGCCGGGGGAACAAAATCTTCCTGGCGGGCCGGAAACAGAACCCGGACCACCTGCTCTAAGAAGGCCGGCTCGAGAGTCTCGGTCAGCGGGGGACCAATAGGACGCAGCTGGGCGCGCGCAACTTTGTACGGCCTCCCCCACGGATCACGATCAAGACTCTCGAGCATTTCGGCCCGGGCCTGATCCTTGGCCTGGCTAATGGCGTATTTAAGAGCACCCCGCGCCACTCTATAAGCCTCGTAGAGGCGACCCTCTTCATCAGGGTCGTTTCTCCTCCGCCGGCGTCTACAATATGTATACGCCCTTCGGGCCGTAAAACAGGCAGCCCGGAGGCCCGCGATCTCTTCCGACCACCAATGAACGGCGTGTCGGGGACCTGGGCGGCGGGACCGAGGCATGGAGAAATCACATACCTCGGTCAGAGAGTCCCTTAAATGCGACGCGGCTGTGTTCAAATCCACTTCCGGTCGGGGTGGGCAGAACCACCCCTGAATTAACGCAGCCTCCCTTGCCATAGAGCGGTCCAACTTGGAGAGGGCCCACCGTGGAAACGGAGACCTTGTATTGGGAACCGTCACTCGAGGGACCCGGCTGGAGATCTCGTATCTGATGTACTTGTGATCAGATAGATTCTCCACCGGGTCCACGCGCCAGCCCGTTATGAGTGCGGCTAAGGCAGGGGTCGCGAACGTGATATCCACCACCGATCCCCCATTGTGCCGAACGCACGTGTGCTCTGTTCCCCTGTTGAGCAGGGACAGCCCACACGATATCGCCCACGATTGTAGGGCCTGTCCACGGAGGTCAGTGGTTCGATTTCCCCAAGCCGCTGCCTTGGCATTTAGGTCTCCGGCGAGAATGATTTGCCGGGGAGCCAGTCGCCTGAAAACCGCCGACAGGGAGTTAAGGAAATCCTCAAACTCCCTGAAGGGCCGGTTGGGGGAGAAGTATACTCCCACCACGGCAAAACCCACAGCAGATACAGCCACATAACCGGGCCCTCTTTCCAGGAGAGAAAGAGGAGGAAAACCCGGAGCAGGCCGGGTTAAGACTGCCACTACTCCATCTGAATCCCCAAACCAACGGTCGGGGATGAAGTAGGGCTCGGCCACCACTGCGACGTTCACTTGCCACTCTGCCAGGATCTGGAACATTAAGTCCTGCGCCGAGCGACAGTGATTGAGGTTTCCCTGTAGGAAGATGCAATGTCCGACTTGATTCATCATTCGGACATTGCACCATCTTTCACCGCCGAAGGACTGGCAGCGACAGCCGTAGCGGCCCTAGTCGGAGCCGGCACTTTTCCTTTTATGGGAGGGGGATTGCACTTGCTCCCCCTCATTACGTGACCTGCAGGCCGGCCACTGGCGGCACAGACAGCGCAGTTCGGTTTGGCCGTGCAACCATTGGACTTGTGCCCCTCAACTCCACACCGGAAGCAGAGCCCCGTGCGGTCTACTGTCGAGGGACAGCGCTGTCTGGTGTGGCCCGTGCCCAAACACTTAAAACAGCGGAGCGGCTCGTCATCGAGAGCGCGCACCGATGCCGAACTCCAGCCTATAACTAAACGGCCAGTGCTCAGCACGGCCTTGGCTGCTATGGTGGGACATTGGAGGCGAACAGACCCTACGCCCCCACGGCCGGTGCGAATGTCACCGATCCTCACTTGCTCCACCAGACAGCCACCAACCTCTGCCACCTTGGCTGCAACCTCCTGCTTGGTAACGGAATCGTCGAGATCCGACACCTGCAGGGAGGTGCATTTGACCGGGCGCGCCACGTTAGCTACGCCCATCACTGCCTCGCGGAGCTTAGCCGCGAATGTATCGGCCTGGGTACCACTCTGTGCTCCCGGGAACTCAAAGAGACGAGCACCGGTCTGCGTTGTGCGGCACCTCCTCGGCGCAACGCCCAGAGATGTTGCATCGCCGATTAATTCACGGGCTCGCTTGAGCACCGATTCATAAGTCTCCCCCTTTTTTACCGCTTCGTCCGTTAGGGTGACCACGACGGCAGCGGATTTGGGGGAGACCAGCTTTTTCTTCGCGGCAGTAGTCTGGTTGGCCGCCGCTGGGGAAGATTTGGCCTTCTTGCTCTTAGGCACTGACGCCGACCCAGAAGTCAACGTTTTGGGACCCTCTGCCTTTCTGGCTTTGGCCTTTGCTTTCCGGCCGACGACCTTGTTCCAGCCTTCGTTGGCTGGGGTCGTCGCCGGAAGTAGCACATCCTGCTCCATCAGAACTTGAGATGCCGGGGTAGTCAATGGTGCCTCAGCAGCGAGGCAGAGGGACAGAACCCTAGAGCTTGGAGTGGGGGCCTCAGGGACCTTCAATTTCTTGCCCTTGCCCTTGGGTGGTAGGGGAGGCTTAAAGGCCTCAGTCGCAGGCACAGGCACAGAAGCCTTCTTTTTTAAATCATGTGCGAGTGGCGGGCGACGCACCTTCTCTGGGAGGAGGCGGTCCTCAATCCCCGCCAAGCAGGATCGAGTGTAGTCCCGCTCCTCAGCAAATTTACGCTCTAAAAACGCTTCTAGTCTTGCTTCCAGGCCCATCGACACTGGGACTGGAACAATCGGCTCCGGGATGGGAGGAGGCGACTTGCGTGTGCCCGATTGTGGGTTCGGCACGACGATCTGACCGGCACGTAGAGCTATCAGCTCTCTTTGAACGGCGCCGAGTTGCTCAGAGAGCCTCTTCACCGTGGCTTTCAAGGCAGTGGTCTCATCTGAGACGCTCTTCTTGGCCATCTCAGATGCGACCGCCAGGAATGACAGTGCGCGAGCCTCAAGAGTCTTTTGTAAAGTGCCCTTAAGGTTCGTTGCCTTACGAGCGATGCCTAAGATGTCTTCAGCATCCTCTTTCGCCAATGAACTCAACTCATCTACCGACATCGAGGTGTAGTCGGTGGACTTTTCCACACCACAACCTATTTTATGTCGGAGCACACAGGTGCGGCGTTCTTTGGCCGCCACCTGTTCCTCCAACTCGGCAGCTAAGAGATCACGCTTAGCCGCCGCCGCCGCCTTCGCTTTGTCTTCCGCCAAGGTGAGGCTGTAGTGGCCTGATGTAGGTGGACGACCTCGACCGCGCTTTGCCGTCGACTTTTTGGATGACGCCGAGCTAGCGGAGCCTGCAGAGCCCGAGTCGTCCTTAGCCGTGCGCTTGCGTGACCTCAAGAACCGTTCTCGAACCGTGCCAGCTTTGTCACTGACCACGGAGTCCGCATCCGACATGCCCGTGAGGGTGTTGTCGGAGTCGGAAACCTCAAAATCACCGGGGCAAAAGAATTTGCTGCGGGTAGCCGGTTTGTCCAGTATTGGATAGCCAAAGTCTTTGTTGGAAGCAACGGCCAACGGGGCCGACGCTCCCACCACCAAATCATCAATAGCCAAATCAGATGCAGAGTCGGAATCGATCACAAAGTCCGGAGACAAAGCCAAGTTGTCGGCTGACTCGCCCTGAAAAGGGCGAGACACGCCGGAAGACGAAGAAGCTGCTGCTGCAGCCAAGCCCTGAGAAGGGCTCGGCCCGCGCGCTGAAGACCTAAGAGTCTTGTCGTCCATAGTCGTTGCGAAAACAGCCAAGGGGGGATAATGCTCGCAACGAGGTCCACAAGTCGTTAGCCGTTGACCAGTGCCACTCCGTTACGGTGGTCACTGGTACAACGTTGCCCGGGGTTCACTACGCGGAAGTCACTTGTGGGGGGAACCCCACATTAACATCCTGCACTAGGCTCCAACTCAGCAGCTAAAGTATGTAAAGTAAAAGTAAAATGAATCGTATTTCTATTGAATTGAAATACAATTTCCAATGACACTCGAATGTATTTCATAGATTAATTGGACTCTGTAGGTCTTGTGCTCAAAGGAGGTTTGACAGGTATTAAGAAAGCAACATACTGTAATACTTTCCTTCATAGCCTTCATTGTCAGCCCCACCTGCTTCCACATCATATCAAGATATTTCAACAAATGTTATTTTACTTACGTTACAAATAACCTTTCCATTTCTCCCCGTAATAGGGGTATTACTTGAACTATTTGATATAGGTAGTTGATAGATGGACGGTCTTTGAAAGGTTTATTACGGCAATGTTCGGTATTATTATCTTTATTTCTGACGGTAAATATATTGTAAGAAATCTTCGTAATAATAGAGCAGGAACTCGTACAGGTAATAGCATTATGTGTTTACACTAGCGACCCGCCCTGGCTTTGCACGGGTGCAATTTTATGTTTTTATACATATAAATCTTTCTCTGCAATCACTCTATCTTTTAGACAAACAGCATCGAAACCTAAGATCGAAACCCATTGCGTAGTCATAAAGATTTAGGCAAACATAGGAACAGAGAAAGCGACTTTGCTTTATACTATGTTCATACTGCGTGGACTATAGTTTCTTACCACACAGTTTCATACAAACTTGCAACCTCTATTTTGAAAGCAAGGCACACCTTTTTCCAGAACTTTATTGTGAATATTATTGTTTTATTTGATTTTGCGTAACTTTCGCAGTTTATTCAACACTCGCAAGGAAAGCTCTAAAAATATGAATTTCCCTGTTTTCACATTTGATAATGCTGCTCCACTACTATTAGTCATAGCGTATTATTAAATTTCCAGTATTTCTTGTGATTAAGGCGGTCAAATAAGCAAACAAACTCTTCAGCTTTATATCATTAGTATGGAAGGAAAAATATTGAGGAAAAGTAAACATCAGAAAATAAATGTTGAGGACATCTTACACCTAAATCATTCGACCTCAAACTAAGTTGAAGTAGTTCTAATAATTGTGTTGTTATTATAGTTCTGGTAGTTTTATTTAGTGATCAATAATGCAAAAGCAGCAGTAACTTTAGTTATTTTAAGTAATTGCTAGATGTCAGTCGTCAAGCCTAGTCGGAGGTCTTAGGGCAGCTTGATAACATCTGACATCAACCTTACACGAGTTACACCCCTCAAACAATCCGCACTGAGCTCGCGTGTCGGAGTATGTTGGAGACGACTGACGTATATGTAGGAAGACAACGTTGTTCAACAAACTTCCACGCGGACTTTCAATGTTGCGCGTCAACTGTCACCGATTTTTTTACTTTTGACGTGGGAAATGCATTCACGCACATCCCGCTTCCAGGGTAGGAGAGCGGGGGAGTGTGGGACTCACCCATCCCAATAGGAAAGGGAATACCCACTCAACTCCGCAGAGGCCATCTTTTGCGCGTTACCAGAGGTCCCCGAGTACCACCGCGAAGGACTCTACCGGCGGACCCCTGGCGCGCTATGCCGCCTATCCAGCTCTACTCGAGGTGAGTTCTACCTCCTCTCTTACACCCCGGTGTTAACGGCAGCGCGAGCCCCCCCCCCCCCCCGCACCGCCGCCCTGCACGGAGTCACCTGAGCAATGGAGGCACACGGTCCCCACCGTGTGTACTCCTAGCGACCCCGGGGCCCCCCTTTAGTCGCCTCTTACGACAGGCGGGGAAAACCTTGTCAGTATTCTAATGCCCCATACCACAAGGCAAGTCAATTGTTGCCCAGTAGAAACTACGTTTACCTTTTGTCTGGTATAAGCTCTGCTAAGACGGCTCTGTGTGGAATAACTCTTTATGCTATTTATTCTGCTAAAAACTGTTCTCAAAAAAATAACTAAAATAAAAACATAACACAAGCTGTCGGCGTGAATGAAACATTTTCTATTATGCTCGAAATATAAAGCCCATAGTACACTAACGCTGAAAAGTTCCACGGAGAACTGTGTATCATGTCTGCCATGCATGCTGCTGCTATGGAAACTTTGGACAAAACAAAATCAGAATAGAAAACTCAGTCCTTCACGGTCGAGCTCCGCTTGAGAAATTCAAAACGGTAGATTTTTGTTCGGTTTCAGAATGGAATAGAAAAAACATTATTTTCTCATCATATGAAGGAGACTAAATACTAAATAATGAAACCTACATTTTCACCACAAATTAATGTTCCTGTGATGTGAGAGATATAGACATAGGTTTTAAAAACCACCTCCTGGTCGCACACAAATTATGCAGGTAAATAATCTTGCTAATATTATAATGCGAAAGTTTGTATGTGTGAATGGCACCGTGTTGCTATTTCACGTAAACACTACTGAATGGATTTTTATAAAACTTTACAATAATATTGTTTAAGCATCTGAATAGCACATGGGCAACAATTTATGAAGAGTTAATTACTTAACTTAAGCAATGAAAATATGTTTTTAAAATGATTTTGATTAACACAACAAAAACCGAAACGTTGATAATCACAATCCATGCAACTCGAGTGTAGAGTTGAAATAAAAGAGCTGATCTATACAAAATCATTGTAATGATTTTACAAAGGTACATCCTCGATGTGAGGACGTCATTAGAGGAACAATCAGGATCAGACGCGATCATTAGTGACGTCACCGTATCATACGTAGTATAATGACGTCATCACTAAAACGTAAGGCTTTTGTTCGCGTTTGGATTTGCTTTTTTGTTCTATTGCAAATTTTTTCAAATGTTGTTAAAGACTCAAATATTTTTTTATGAATCAGATATAATAATATGACCTTGCTAACACAACACTCTCTTTTTTTCATTGTTATCTTAATATTTAATTTATTAGTATTGTCTTTGTTTCTCTCTATTGTTTAGTTTTATACCACCAACAGCATTTTTGTCTCGTCCCATGGTTGACTGGTAGAGAATGCATTCGTCACTAGGTCCACCTTTTGTAATATTTTGTGCATTTCAGATCACAAAAAATAATCTTTACCACCACAAGATTTACGAGGCTTAGTGAAACTTAAAAACAATAAAAATAAAAATAAAATCATATTAAATATTAAACGATAAAGTAAGTGTCTTTAAAACTATTTGTGCTCAGTTGTTATGAAATAAATGTGTTTGCAATTAAATAAGTATCTTTATGTAGGTCACAGTACCTGAATGCCTGAGTACCTGTACACGCGTTACTTTTTACCGCGTACAGCTAAAATATGGAACGGTCTTCCAGCGGCAGTGTTTCCGGAAGGGTATGACATAGGGGCCTTCAAGAAAAGAGCGTATTCCTTTTTGAAAGGCAATTCATGACACCTGTGGTGTTGTAGTTGTCCATGGGCAGAGGTGATTATTGACCATCAGGTTACCCTCCTGCTCGTTTGCTTATTTCATAAAAAAAACATAAAATAGTAAAAACGAACCTGATATCTTTTTATACGCCGCCAGCCTTCAAGCTCTAACTAACTAGGCATATCATAAAACAACTCGTTAAAACACGAACCGTGATAATGGACAGTGCTAATAAATCTCGCCGGATAAAGCTTAGCTTAACTTGAATACCGTTGGCGACTTAATAATTGCCAAAGTTTGATACGGCCTCCCCGGGACGTGGTTAGACCTGGGGCCGAACTGCCTTGCCTAGCTGTGAAGTGATTATCAGTATGGGTCAGATAAATGTAGTTTAGAATGCGGTTGACCTAATGAAACTCGCCATGCTGATCTTTTGGGACAATTCGTTCTTGATGGCTGCAAAGTATGCTATTCAGCTCATAAATTATAAGATGCAAAAATCAGGCATACACATAACATAACATAAACGGCCTATATACGTCCCACTGCTGGGCACAGGCCTCACCTCAACTATGAGGTGGAATGAGCCATACTCCAACACGCGGGCTCAGTGCGGATTGTTGGAGGGGTGTAAGGTTAGTGAACAACCTTAATGTCAGATGTTATCAAGCCGCCTTAGGGCCTTAAGCTTAACGACTGACATCTGGTGACGTCAACCGGGACCAACTGCTTAACGTGCCTTCCGAAGCACGGAGATGCCCGAAATTACACATCACTAAATTTCGGTCGGAGTAGTCACTCATCCCATTTTTTAAAATTATTTTTCTTTCTTTCTTTCTTTCTTTCTTTCTTTCTTTCTTTACAACAGCGATCGTCGCCGATCACTGTCACAACTGCGCTACGTTCACCTCCCTTTTTTTTTTTGCAACTGCATCGCTCGAAACTATATTATGTGCATGGTTGTGTAAGCTTGTTGGGGGAAACGTCTGATCAGGGGCGTAACTACCGCGGTATCTGCAGTATCAATTATACGGATCCTGGGGCCACAGGTCACACTATAGTAAAAATTCGTAAAAAGAAGATAAAAGTAAAAAAACATTTTCTTTTACGCGTTCAATTGTTGGCATCAGTTGTTTCAAGCTGCAAAAAAAATGATGAATGTGACAGTGAGCTAAAAAAAATTAAGCCTCCAAAGGGTCCACAATTTTTTTATACGGGGCCTGCTACGGCGCGCTACGCGTTGCGTCTGATTATTACTGTACTATCACTTAATTAGTTTGCAAATAAACATCGACTTTAATGATTAATATCGAACAATTATAGAACAAGCGCTGTTTATTTTGAAGTCAGACTATCTAATCGGATTATTATGTCGTAGTCAATAATTATTATAATTAAAAGAAGTAGATAGGTTTTGTCAGTACCGATGCGAAGTCAAAAATTGTGCACTGCGTTTGTACCGTGAATGCTGTAAATGTTTGAACAATATAGTAAGATTATTTATTAGACCGTAAACGAGACAGATACATGTTACACAGTGTCGTCTCAAACTGTCTATACCACGGAACAGAAAAAACAGTGGAAGTGCAAAGTAGGCGTGGCACGCGTGCCACAATTACGCGTACTTGGTCCCAGTCGTGTTCTAACATCCCATCGAGTCGCTCGTCTTGCCACAACTTCATATTTCCGTAGTCATGCCGTAATGCTCCATTTTGGAGTGCAAATATGATAGTAGGATAAAAAAACTTGAAAATTTAGGTCTTTCCTACCATCGCTAAGTACTATTTTATTTGTTTTCCAATAAAATCTTGTTAATTTCAATAGACAGATAGATATCGACCTATAACGCAAATTTCAATCTTAATGCTTATACAATTAAATGTATAATTCAACGGATCAACGGAATTAACTCGTCAATCGAAACAAATTGTCATTAGATTAGAAAAAGTCGTAAATACTGTCAGCAGTAAAGCACAACAAATATTATCTGTAGAGAGTGAAGTTTTATTTCCGGATGTACGATCTGTGAATTAAGCTAATTTAGACTAGAATTGAAACGACCAATCAAACGGCTTTTTTCTTTGTAGTGCATTAAATGACTTTCAATATATTTGTGTGAGTTTGGCGACAGCGGTTCCTTTACTAATATGGTTGCATTGCACTTCCACTGTTTTTTCTATTCCGTGGTCAATACGGTCAATGCTTTGCTCAGGTGCACGAAATTTCTGACCTCTTTTTTATTATAATATCATTGGTCGTAGTGATTAATTAAACAATACACATTCAGTAATGCTCTATTCTCTTGGACTCAAATTTCTGGAACAGCTTAAATCAATGACAGAATTTATTTGTTATCTGGCCATTGGTCCTTCGAACGGACCTTTCGTAACGAAGGTAATTAAACATTTTAGGGCTCACAACGACACCCGCCATATCGCAGGTGACGTCATTTATAATTTAAAGGTAGCAACGACCTTCAAATTTTGCTTCAGGCGAAACATTTAACAAAGGATGAAGCATATTAGTGAGAATGAGATCTATATTGAAAAACTAATGTTTGTTCTGATTAAAGCGACAAATAATGGAAATGGTGTGAGCCATACTCCATACAGGTGGGGTCAGTGCGAATTATTGGAGAGGTGTATGTAAGACTAGTTGAACCTTTCTGTAATATGTGAACAATACGTTACGGATTAAGATCGCGCCAAAAATTGGTGATAAGTCGAATTACATTTTAAATAGGTAAATTTTTTTTGGCGTTTTCAACATGTCTCGTCAATTGTGCGTGATCATCACATAACACATATATAGTAATCTCTGTCTATTCATTTTAAACAAACGTAGACATTACTACCTGCCTGCCTTTAGGTATAGCTTTAGATTCACATAAAAATCTATTATCTGTGTGCATTACATTCATGAAAAAACTGGAATGTGCACTAACTCGTTGTTAATCAAAAGTAAATGAAATAACAGTCTTTAATAAATAGTCTTAAAGGCCAGTGATGTCATCAGACCCTTTGATCGAACGGCTCAAGCGGATTCCGTGAATGCCCTCATGCCTTCCACATTCCTCGCTGGACCCTTAGTAAGCGGAATCTAAAAATCTACTGTGAAAAGATGGCAAAATATTTACTTTGTTTTTGTAAACGTTTTAGAATTTTTGTCTAAAACATGACGAGGTATAAAAAGAGCGTTGTGGACTAGTGGTTTTGAAATCTGGAACCCGTGTGGTGAAGAGTTTGGGTCTGACCGTAACCTAGTATTTGTTTATTTCGAATTTGCGACTAACTGTAAAGAAAAACACCGATAGAACCCGGATAATGGCGGTAGACTATACCACTTTCGGTTCAAAAATTCGGTTAAATATGGGCTTCTGAATGTTTCGTTAACCATGATGGGACGAATCAGTCATGTATGGATCTAACTCAATGCTAAAGTGTTTCCGGCACCATTATTTCTTCATTATTGTTTTTCTGACAAATTTCTGTCCGTTCGAATAGCGATATTTTCAGTACTTCTAACAGTTTTATGTCTACTTAATGACTTGTCATAAGTGCTTTATATTAAACTTACATTTCATTATTTTAACTTTCACTTTCCTTTACTGAGAAACAGCATAATCTGCGCTGGGCTGAAGCGAGTTATACGCTTCAAAAGCCGTTGTACGGCTAACATCGAACAAAATCGAAAACACACAAGTTTCCAAAGAATTCCTCTTATTTGTTCCTGTTTGAAAGTCAATTTGGTAGTTCGGACTTGTCTATTTCCCAAAGGAAATACGGTGAGCACCCACATTCTGGCAAATGGATTTCAAGAACCTCGCAAACGTCGCAAATTGGAGAAATAACATGTTTTAAAAGAATAAACTTGAAGTGTTCACCTACAAATGAATAACGATTACTTACAATTATAGTCCGTTCACGTTAAAAATGCAGTGATTTCAATCTTGTCCTTCGACCTAGCACGTTTTTCTCCGTGTAACAGAATTAAAATAAAAAAATACTGCATTCTTAACGCGAACATCCTATAGTTTACTGGCTAGCTATGTCAATGGATATCCAAGGTATAACATGGGAAATTTAAATTATATAAAACAATTAAATGAAATATAAATGCGAGAAACATGAGCTTATTTGTAGTATACAAAGAAACGATACTTCCGAACAGGTAATACAGTTTTTTTTCAACGTTTAGAGTTTGAAATTCTGAGTTTGCATTAGTTTTTCTAAAATAAAATCTACAAAAAGAAACTTTAAGAGACCGTAAGAGTAACAAATATCATAAGAAAATCTCCATTCAAAATTAGTTTCTATTAACTTTATTAGAATTATACACAAACGATATCTTTTTTTATAAAAAAAACTCGTTAAGCTGATTCCGCATTGCAAATTGCAATTATGATTCTGTTTGCAAGATATTATAACTCAGCTGCAGAAATCACGTCACTCAAGCTTTAAAATATTATTTTAACTAATGTTTGAAAATGAATTAAAAACCAACTCAAACGAAGAAAACGTCGTGGCCGGTTAAACGATTTCCGGCTAGCTGGCCGGTGATTGAAAACACCAATAAAAATCTTAAGCAACCCGGATAACGGTAGCAGGTTCACCACTCGCCACGTTAACAACAGATTCCCCAGCGAAATGTGGACTTCTGAATGTTGCGTTCACCATAACAAAACCAACACTGTGCCTCTAATTAAGCCGTTTGGGATTTGATTGTGAGAGTATGTTATGTTACGAACGAATTGTGGGGTGTATGCAGCAGAATTAAAAATCACAGTAATCTGAATGTTTCAGGATTATAATGTGTGCCTTTAAACCCATTCATAAAAACTTAAACAGCTGTTCAACAACACTATAACTTTTGTATTGCTTTGATACTGTCATTCTTGTTGCTGCCGCCATTTGAGAGTAAATACACAACATGTCAATTGCCAAAACTATGCTTTAGCGTTGCGTTCGTTTTTATGAATAAGAGGGAAAGTGTTTAACGAGCTGACCGAAGACAAGTCTTAATTAATAAAGTTTGGACGCGGTCTGGGGGACCGGTACCAGTAAGCGAGAATTGCAAATAGGGATTGAGCATAGAATTCAGCAGAAGTTGCATACATTGAAATAAATTAACTAAGTATTCTGGCTTGAAATAAACTGATTCATTCCATCATCATTTTCTATAACAGTTTTCCGCATACAGATAACAAGCTATTGACAACATTGTTACGGCACAGGCCATCTCAACTATGAGGTGGCTATGATAGTCCAATCTGCGTTCTCGGTGCCTATTGTTGCAGGAGTGTAAGGTGGTGATAAAAAGGGGTGTATGGTTAGTGGGAAAAAGAAGTGTAAGGTTAGTGATAAAACCTTGCTGTGAGACGTTATCGCCCTTAGACTCCCAACTAGCCCCAATAGATAATATTGAAAGTATGAGGACGCGGACGGTACGAAAGAGTATGTTCTGTGAGTGGTAACCCAAATCAATACTTTTTCAACTATCGATTTTTAAAATATGTAAAAAACGTTGTGAGTAACTTTCAGTCGTTTTAAAGCGTAGCACTATAAAAACACTGCTCACAGGAACCTTGCAACTTTCACACTGATGAGATTACATTCAAAAATGGGACACAAAAGTTTCAAAAATCGTATTCTTCGTACTTAAAACTTCAGGTGAGCTTTACTTTAAAATGAATGAATAAGGAAAGTCGCAAATAAATAAACTGCTCAAACACAAATTATTTAAAGGTATTCTAAACGGCTTATTCATGAGTAAGTAACAAATAATTCCCTGAAACAACGTTTATTTTTCATCACAGCGTATTCGCTAAAGTATTTAACGAACTGGGATTGGTCAACTCTTAATTGGCAAAGTTTGAGCGCGGTCCATGAGACCGGAAGAGCGAATCGGAACGGATCGTGTCAGATTTGCAAGGGTTAATAGACGGCGTGGTTGATAGTTCTTGCTGTATTTGTGGCAAAGAGGTCTTTTTGTAGTGACAAGTACATGCCTTAATGTTTGAATGACTTGTTTTTCATAATTCAAAAAAGTTCCAGCTTAAAACAGTGTTTCAGCTCTGACTGTCATAGTATGCTGAGCTAGTTAGCAATGCTATTTTCTTACAACACAATTTGATCTCTGTCTCGTGTCTCCCCTGATGGCTCTCGCGGGGAGACAATCATCAGGAATTCAGACAAAGATCTTGTTTTTAGTGCGTAATGCATGTATTTACAAATGAGTGTTGTTTAACAGCCGATTATTTTATATTTTTCGGTTCGCACCAAAAGTACGTGTTGTCTGACCTAAGATTCAAACCTAGGTAGCATTTTGGGATACTCTTCAAAGGTGTTCTAAACGGATTATTCATGAGTAAGTAACATATAATTCACTGAAACAACGTATATTTTTAATCACAGCGTATTCCGCTAAAATATTTAACGAACTGAGATTGGTCAACTCTTAATTGGCAAAGTTTGAGCGCGGTCCATGAGACCGGAAGAGCGAATCGGTACGGTTCGTGTCAGATTTGCAAGGGTTAATAGACGTGTTTTATAGTTCTTGCTGTATTTGTGGCAAAGCGGTATTTTTGAAGTGACAAGTACATGCCTTAATGTTTGAATGACTTGTTTTTCATAATTCCGATTATTTTTTTCGGTTCGCACCAAAAGTACGTGTTGTCTGACCTAAGATTCAAACCTAGGTAACATTTTGGGATACTCTTCAAAGGTGTTCTAAACGGATTATTCATGAGTAAGTAACAAATAATTCCCTGAAACAACGTATATTTTTCATCACAGCGTATTCGCTAAAGTATTTAACGAACTGGGATTGGTCAACCCTTAATTGGCATGAGACCGGAAGAGCGAATCGGAACGGCTCGTGTCAGATTTGCAAGGGTTAATAGACGGCGTGGTTGATAGTTCTTGCTGTATTTGTGGCAAAGAGGTCTTTTTGAAGTGACAAGGACATGCCTTAATGTTTGAATGACTTGTTTTTCATAATTCAAAAAAGTTCCAGCTTAAAACAGTGTTTCAGCTCTGACTGTCATGGTATGCTGAGCTAGTAAGCAATGCTATTTTCTTATAATACAATTTGATCTCTGTCTCGTGTCTCCCCTGATGGCTCCCACGGGGAGACAATCATCAGGAATTCAGACAAAAATCTTGTTTTTAGTGCTAATGCATGTATTTACAAATGAGTGTTGTTTAACAGCCGATTATTTTTTTCGGTTCGCACCAAAAGTACGTGTTGTCTGACTTAAGATTCAAAGCTAGGTAACATTTTGGGATACTCTTCAAAGGTGTTCTAAACGGATTACTCATGAGTAGGTAAGTAACAAATAATTCACTGAAACAACGTATATTTTTCATCACAGCGTATTCGCTAAAGTATTTAACGAACTGGGATAGGTCAACTCTTAATTGGCAAAGTTTGAGCGCGGTCCATGAGACCGGAAGAGCGAATCAGTACGGCTCGTGTCAGATTTGCAAGGGTTAATAGACGGCGTGGTTGATAGTTCTTGCTGTATTTGTGGCAAAGCGGTATTTTTGAAGTGACAAGTACATGCCTTAATGTTTGAATAACTTGTTTTTCATAATTCAAAAAAGTTCCAGCTTAAAACAGTGTTTCAGCTCTGACTGTCATAGTATGCTGAGCTAGTTAACAATGCTATTATTTTCTTCAAATAGAATTGTTTTTTACAAATGAGTGTTGTTTAACAGCCGATTAAAAAAATGATTTGTCTGGCCTAGGACTCAATAAATTAAAACCTAGGTAATATTTTGAGATACTCTTTCACCTCTTGGTTAAAAACACTGAAACTTTTGTATTTCTGTCTTATTACCGAAGCTTCAGATTTCCTGTCTTAAAACAAGCAAATAAGACATGAAAATCTAACGTGTTCTAACAAAGATTAGAGTTGTTTGAAAGAAGCAACTACACGAGTTAAAACTCTTAAACTAAAAGTGCATTAGGGTGCTACCGGCGGCTCAGTGTCGGTTTCTTTTAAACTAGTTGTTCAACTCACTGTTTGCCAAAGACAGTTCAGTTCAGAAAACTGAAACTCAACATAGCCTTAACGTTGTACTGGTATTAGCTCTCAGGTGAGGACCAAAGAGAAGGCAGGTCATGCTTAGACCCAAATTACTGCCAAGTGATATTTAATTTTCTAACCCCCGAATTCACAAACGCAAATCAACCTTGAGCACCCCTCAGAAGTATCGCAGTCCCTTTCAGTTCTATTGACATTGAATTTGGTGGTAAGCTATGTATTGACTTACGTGTACTTACGAGTACGTTAATCTCAGACGCCAAAAAACCTAAACCATAATAGATTGACATCTACATCGTTATGTCAGCGGGTCTACTTAACTTCCGTTTTGCCAAAGTATCACTTGGTCTTTTCCTATGGGCCTCATAGGAATGCTCAAGGTCAACGTCAACCAACCTGCAAAGGCTTTATGGTCGGCGTTTCGCTGCGAGATGGAATCAGGAATGAGGAAATCCTTATAGAAGAACTTAAGTCACTGACGTAGCCCAGCAGGTTAAAGTTGTAGATCTTTTTCAGTTTTCGGTAGATACAGGATGCCTCAAACTGACACTCTAGGAATCAATAGAAGAGGCCTTATGTTTAGACGATGTTAGACGTTTGCTTTTTTTGTTACTGATGAGTTTTTCTGACGAAATTCAATTTTGCCAATAAAGAAAAGCCTTTGAGTCTCTTTCGGCTTAAGGCGAGCGAAGATAATTTTTTATCATCTTAAGTGTTCTTCGCAGAAACTACATTATCTACCTGATTGCTAATTTAATAAAACACTGCACAACACATCTCTCCGCTATGCTTCAGTTGAAACACACCCTCAAAGTGATGCTTTTAGTTTTATTGGTCATTTAAGCCCACTGAGTATTTACCCTGTGCCCAAAACATACTACTGTAGCAGTTTAATGGCTGGTAAACTCAAACATTCTGTACCCAAAGATCTAACGCAGTTCGAGTGGTTAGGAGAAACTTTAATTAAATTGCAAAAGGTTTGCGATTCGCGCTCGAGAAGCGTCGACTAAGAATTCGTGAGATTGGCGTTTCAAACGGAAAACGCGATTGAAAAGGTTATTTTATTTACAGATCATTCAAATAATGTATGATTGTATAAAAATAGATAGATAAGTTACTAGTGCTAAAAAGTGGCACCCGAAATCAAAACTATTCGCTCACCTGAGCAAGCATTGACTATGTTGACAGTCTGAGACGACACTTCGCAACATGTATCTGTCTCATTTACGTTCTAGTAAATAATCGTGATGTCTTGTTCGCACGTTATAACACGGTCAAATTAACTGCGTCGTACCCCGTGGACAATTTTTGACATCACGTCAGTTTTGACATAACCTATCTACGTCTTTTTTATTGTAATGTCATTGCTATTAATGATATAACAACAAACAACAGCCTTTATGCGTCCCACTGCTGGGCATTCTCTAATTCACTCAGTGTGGAGGGGTGTTTCCAAAATATGAGTTTTATGAAAATGATTGATTATTTTTACTTGACAGCGTTAAAAGCTTTTAACTAAATGGAATAGCTCTTGCTGAAATATTGGCAAGAATATACCTGGCACCACAGTTTTATTTATAACTAGCTCACCCGGCGAACTTTGTACCGCCTTAAAGGCAATAAATAAAAAAAAGTAAAAAAAAAAAGAAAAAAAGTAAAATAAATAATAGTATCCTATGTCCTTCTCCTGGCTCTAAACTACCTCCATGCCAATTTTCAGCTAAATCACTTCAGCCGTTCTTGAGTTATAAGTGGAGTAACTAACACGAATTTCTTTTATAGATATGGATTATTTGTCCACTTACAGTCTGATAATTACTCAACCTAAGTAGTTCAGATAAGATAGGATAAGATATACTTTATTGCACAAAGAAAACAATAACATAAAAATGTTTACATAGATATAGCAGTACAATGTAGGCGGCCTTATCGCTAAAAGCGATCTCTTCCAGACAGTTTCAGTATCTACTAAACTGGTTAAGCTCATATTACAAGCCTGTAAACGGTAATTTAAGAAGACAGGTGTGGCCGCAGTTTTTAACTCGTAGAATTCGGTCTGTCACAAAGTCATCCTACTAATATTATAAATGCGAAAGTTTGTATGTGTGGATGAGCCGTGGCGCCCTTTCACGTAAAAACAACTGGGTGCATTTTAATGAAACTTTACAATAATGTAGCTCATACATCTGAATCGCACGTAGGCTACTATTTATAAAGAAATTATTACTTTTTGTTTTTCAACTTAATTCCAAGCGGACGATTTCGGCATACATAATAAATCTTTATTATGTCTCGAGATCAAGCCGAAATAATTTTTAACTCAACCAGATTTTATTGAAAAAAATAACGTGCTGTTTTAAAGCCTTCCTTGATGAATGGACTACCTTAAAAAAGCTTTTTCCAATTCAAACTAGTACCTACATGAGTTTAGTGCGTTTAACAAAACAAACAAACTCTTCAGCATAACTATATTAAAATAGATTACACGCAAATGTGAACTTGCGAAGAAAGGTCTGGAAGGCAGACCCTAATATGATGTCAAACGCAGCGTCCCGTCTACAAGATAGATATGCTTTTTTGTAGAGGCAGAATAGTACGCATCTGATTTTGAATCTTAGCTGTTTGCAATAGAGTTTAAAAATGATATAAAATGTGGTCACACATACTAGTTGAATGGCTAAAGTTCGCAAGATGAGAGACTTCCACGGAACTTATCTACTTATATTTAGCTATGTACGTGATTAAAGCCCAGTTTCTATGAAAGCAGAGAGGAGATTATGAAATCTAGTGGTTGTTGGACTCCATCTGTGGGACCACCCTGTATTAATAATCTATTTTCTGGTTAACCCTTAATTTATCTGTTAGGTCCCAGGGACTCCACACGATTTTCAAAGCTTTGTAATTTTTTTATTATATCACTTATAAGTTCATGCGTCTCAGTACCTTTCTACAATTGCGCGCTGCGTGCGGGAGCGGAAGAACGTGCACGTGTGCTTATTTATTGGTGAGTTATTAAGTTCATGGAGTCCACGGGACTCCACCGGAGCGTTTGTGTAACTTTTTCACTAATTTAATAACTTTGTATTTTTGTAGTTTTATGATACAATTTCTTTTTTTTAGGCTACAAAATTGCAAAAAAATGTATTTAGCTTAACTAAATGATGAATTCATTATAATATAATGTTATATAATGGCTAAACGACGAAGATTCGGAGTCTGACGTAGAATCTGAACCGTTCCAAGTGCTTCAAAATAATATGCCTGCGGAATGGCTCTCCGAGTTCGAAGATAAGTGCATACCTTCGGATCTGAATCATGACAGATCATACCTTTGAGTCATAGCGATACTGTATATTTATGTCATAACTGTAAAAAGCCACTATGCTTAGGCTGTACTAGAAAAAATTGTTGACCATTGTGTTGCCACAACTGCTGCACGTTTTTTATTCTTTATAAAACACTAACCATTTTATTTTATTTCTATAATTTCACTATTATTGTTATAATTATTCAAAAGTAAAAAGTTGAAATAAACTCAAGTTTATATTTTTTATGGTACCCAGAAGTTGGCACTACTTTTTGTTGGTAAAATTAAGAAGATAATTTTGTTTCTATTGTTAAAGACTGACATGATTATAAATACCAAAATCTGATTCGATAGTCTGATAGAGTATTAATTGAAACTCAAATAAATAACGAATTTTGTTACTATCTGTAATTATGTTGTTTTATTTGAACCAAAAAAAAGTAAGGAGTCCCATGGACTCCACCAGATAAATTAAAGTATATTTAGGCACCAGATTAACTAAGGGTTAATGGATAAAATAATATATAATCGGCATAATTAGGTTTTTTTCTACCTAGACCTAGAGTCTGTACTATCAACAGCATTTCTGTCTCGCATGATAGTTGACTGGTAGATAATGTTTACTTCATTAAGTCTGCTTTTTGTGGTAGTAGTAGTGAGTAGTAGTCGTAAATCAAAGATTTACTGATTAAATGTGTTGAAATGACCAATCAGATAATATGATTATTTATTTATGGGAGGGGAAGATCACAACTGGAAATATCTTTACATGATTAAATACAATGTGAAAACAAGATGTCATTGTACTCTCTAGTTTGTTTGAATTAATGATGATAGTTAATCATCAATAACTTACCGTTTGAGAAGCTATTTCCATTTTCCCTGAAACAAAGAAACATCACATTTAGTATTCGACTTGCAACTTTTTTACATGTTTGTTAAGTTGTAAGTGTTGGAGACATAAAATACAATCTTTTTCGGAGCAGGTAAGTCTGATGGCAACCCGCCAAAAAGATAACAAAAACATGAAGGTGTTTTTTTAGGGTAAAATTAAGGCGTAAATGAGCGCCGTGGCATAGCAGTTAAGGACTCCGGCTCTCGGCCTGTGTGGTCCTAAGTTTGAATCTGACCGATACACTTAATTTGTGTTCATTGTACAATTTGCAACTAACTCTCCGGTGATGGAAAACACGGATGATGGCGAATGCCGTTTATCACGTTGAGTACGAATTCACTAGGCAAAATGTGGGCTTTTGGCAGCTCCATTCATCAAATACAAATACAAATCATTTATTCGCGATTAACAGGTCGTGGTGTCCACCACGACCACCACCACCACCACCACCGGATCTTAAGTATTTAATAACGTTAAAACTGCATCATAGCTAGAACTATATACAATTATGCAAATTACCAAATCATTCAAATTACTACTTTTTAAAATTATTATGTCAAAGTTCCTTATAATATAATAATAACAATAAGCAAAAATAAATTATCAATGTCAATTAATTAATTAATTATATCATCATGACGGCAACAATCACTCCGTTTGCGAAATAGTCGTAAGCGGAAAGTTTCTTATGTAAAGCAATTATCCAAGAACACCTCCTTGGCTAAACCAAGACCAACAGTGTCTAACGCATTTCCTAGTTCCAAAAGACCTTTACTAAATTACTCTTTGTATTCACGAATGCACCGCTACAAGATACCTCGCTTAGTGCAGGCGCTCTTTTGGCGGATTTTAAAGGTATAATGCGGTGACCTAAAAAGCTGTGAGCTGACTTGCAAATTTGAACGGGGTAAGAAGAATTTTTATTAGTAGCACGTTGTATGAATTGCGTGAATTCATTTACATGGTTGCCTTTTTTGTACAATACAACATTTAGTCAAATTTCACAGTGCCGTTAAGCTCCGGTGAAAATGTTATAAGCGTTTTCATATTCTATGATCCGTTAAATAATTGATTCTAAATATTCATATTGTGCAAGGCTAAGTGAGTAATTCAGTAGGTACGTCTAGATATGTAGATGTTGTAGCCCACTTGTAGCTAAACCTGTACTCAAGGAAAGATACCTGGTAGAGAACGCCTTGAGAACGCCTTATCGGCATTAAATCCGCTATTTGTACTAAATCAATTATTGTGAAATAAACAAATATTTTTAAACAAAAACCTTTCTTACACTCGCGGACATAAATTTACATACGCAGAATGCTCATACGTTAAGTTACAGCGTAATCTCTTCTTTAGTTCTGTCACAATTGAAACTTAACTAATCAAAAGTACTTTCAAAGCAGGAAATGGTTTTCGTAAACACTTAACAGTTTTGACCAGTAATTTGCATTGCGAAATAGTCAAGAGTATATTTGACGTAAAATTTAGTTAAAAACTACTTATGACTCTACAGTTAAAAGTACTTTTAAGAACTAAAGAGATTCAACTGTGACACAGTAACCTCATGAGGCAATATTACAGTGGAAAATAACTTATGACATTACGGAATCCCGAGCGCATATAAATTGCATCTGCCTTACACGAGGTTGCACTTACCATCCGCATTATGTTATTAAATAAGAAAATTTTACCTTTTCTGCCATTTCCATGTGTTAGACGACAGAGCTTTTAAAGTTGGATTATGTTACAGCGAACAATTTTGAAAGTATTTTCATTGTACCATCGTGTAGGTAATTTTGTTTCATTATTGCCTTATTGTTATGTTCTCAAATTCTATCTAATAATATTGTAGCATTCACTGCATTTTATAATTATGAATCAGAACCCGATGGTCCCGAGATCAAATCTGACCGGAACACACCTACTTTGTGTTCATTGTACAATTTAGCGGCTAACTCTCCGGTGATGGAAATCACCGATATAAGCCCAAGCAACGCTGATAACGGCGGTAGGCTCGCCCCTTACCACGTTGGGTTCAAACTACCTCGGCAAAATATAGGCTTCTGAATGTTCCGTTCATCATGACGGCAATAATCAGTGTGCCTCTGACTAACCCATGAGGAGGAGAATAATAACATAACATACCCTCACGATCGATATGATCGATATGTTATATTATTATTCTAGTAAGTTGCACAGTCCAGACTATTATTGACTGAATACTATATTACGGCCATAAAGCTAAATCTGCTACGATACACAATTTCGAGGACTCTCGTAGTTGCTTAAAATACACTAAGTTTTTTAAATAGTTTGAAAAACAGAGTAGAACTTGACTTTAACCATTGTATATTACGTGATATTACAATTTCATATTCTTCTTTATAACAAGAAGATTGAAAGAAATTGAGAGAGGCATTTAAATATCAAAAACGGGGTTATTAAATTCCAGTGACGACGTAAAGCGTTCTATCTTGATAATATTTCTATCGTAACTGAAATGTTTATTATGGAACTGTACCGTTACCGAGCAAGATAAGGTAAGTAGGTGAATGGAGCTCGTCTTCTGTTACACCGTTGCGTTGGGGTGTAGTAGGGTAGTTAGAGTACCTTAGTCTACGAAAGCGTTAGGTAGGCTACGGTGAGCTACGGTATGCTACAGTGTGCTACGGTAAGCTACGTAGCTATAGTCAATACTTTTAAGAAGGTCTCATTTGTTTGTGAAGTCGGTTTCAAATATTTGTATTTGTGCTTTTTTAACAATATTTAATCAAATAAATGTTTAAATTTAGTATGAGTAGTAGATTAGCAATGTTATTTTTATACGCATAGAGTCCTCTCCACGCATCACTAAAGCGGAAGATCCTACTTTTTTATCTTATGACATTTGTATTCTCAAATCAGATAACTAATTCAAATGCGCTAAAGTGTAGTCGAATTCACAAACGTCAAAAAGATGAACAATACAAAAGAATACATCTGTTTACTAATTACATTCACTTGGAACGCATGCGTTATTTTTATTTGGCATCTGTGAATGTGTCTTAGCTTGATCTAATAATTCCTCCTATTCCTAATATTTTTGCTGAAACTTTACATATAAACAAGAGTGTGATAGAATACTTATAGCCAAATGTATTTTATCTGTCAAAATAATTCAGCCAACAAAATTCAAAAGTTCGGTGTGACACACATTCGATTACTTTTAGAGCAAGAGGGCCATAAATTTTACTTTGAACGAAGCACAAACGACATTTGTTTGTTTCATAATAATGTAATGTTTGCATTGAAATGTCAATATTATCTTCCACTCGCATATTTACTGATAAAACCTCCTTTTTATTTCGTTCTCGACGGTTCAGTTGGAGAGAAATCGGTTTTATGGGCAAAAATAGGGTTTTATGACTAACAGCACTGAGGAGTCGAAAGATAAAGTAAATAAAACAGTCATAATGTTTTATCAAAACAAGAATTCTTTTGAACTGATCTTAAAAGCTAATTTTTGAACTGTCGAGAAAAAGAAAGTGCTTGAATATGTATGAAAAAACCTTGAGTTTACCAAAGACAAAGACAGGCTTAAAGTATTCTTCACGCTGAAATACAGTAGCAAAAAGATTTTAAGCAGGTAGACCCATTATTACCTGATTGTTCAGGTGATTGTATCACGATCTATAACATTGCAGTGTTTCCCGTAAGGAATACGTTTGTAGGTAGTTAATAGTAACCAACCGTGAAAACAAGTTGAAGAAAACAAGATCAGCAAATCAGAGACCGTAACAACAAAGCTTTTTCTTAACATAACAACATCTAGAATGGGAACAACAATATTTTGACTTTTTGACTCAAATCACCAGGAGTCATCATAAGATATTGGAAACTCTCTAAAACATTTCAAGAAAACAACCCTAAAAGTAAAATGACGCCAAGCAGACAATCAGATTCTTTAAAAAACAGGTATTAGTCTGATTTATCTCGATTGGCGTGTATCATGCGTATATGATATTATCACCAGTTTTTTCAATGCTATGGGATCAAAATTAAAGATATAAAAGTCAACTTCTGCCCAAATTTTTTCTCTATTGCTCCTCCACTGAGTCTTGAGCTGAAATGTACCAATTTACCAAATACGAGTCAACCTCATCCCTCACCGCCTTTTAAATCCGCCGCGAGGTCATTTAATCTCAATTAACTTTTGTATTTTTTATCCAAAATAACCAAAACTGTTAACCTGTAAATCCAAATGGTTAAAAAAACAATACCTAACCCAACATCCAGTATTGCATATGCCAACATTCCACAGCACATGACTGGATCCGCACAAAGCGAGCGCTCCGCACGGATGTGGCGCAATAATGTTGAGTGCTCGTTTACCCTCCGGGCCGCGTATATAGCTTTCCGCATTCAGTATGCGCTGGGACGAACTCGGTATGCTTTCCTTAGCCTTTAGGGCTGGTGAAAACTATCTTTTCTCCAGGGATTGGTGATGGTAAGCTTTTAACTGTAACGTTTTAGACATGTTGCATTTACATTTGTTTTTTTCCAAGGGGAATTAGTGCACAGCGGAGAAATCACTTGCTACTGAAGGTTGTCTAGTTAAAGTGTTCCGAAACTTGAACTTCGATGCAAGTTCAAGTTTCGGAACACTTTACCTACTGATGATGTTTAGTAGAAACTTAGCAAAAAAAACAATAGCAGGCGCTTTGCAGAAGGTTAGTTTTGAAAAAAAAGTCAAATAATTAGTCAATGCTGCAGCGTTTCATTAGTTTTTATGAATAAGGTAGTTAGTAAGTAAATGCAACATGCGTTTAGTTTATCGAACTTGTGTTTTGTATTATTTCAATCATGCAAATAAAATAATATTAAATCCAACTTCCAGTATTGAATGTGCCAACATTCCACAGCACATGACTGGATCCGCACAAAGCGAGCGCTCCGCACGGATGTGGCGCAATAATGTTGAGTGCTCGTTTACCCTCCGGGCCGCGTATATAGCTTTCCGCATTCAGTATGCACTGGGACGAACTCGGTATGCTTTCCTTAGCCTTTAGGGCTGGTGAAAACTATCTTTTCTCTAGAGATTGGTAATGGTAAGCTTTTAACTGCGATTTTCGTGTTCAACATGTGCATTAACAGTTTTCCACACTTGCTGTTAAAAAGAAAATGCTTGCACAGTGTAGAAAGCTCTCGTCAAAGTGGGTTCACTAGAAGCAGACAATCAGAAACTCATTAACATGGTCCAGTATTTCGTTTTCAAAGGATACTACTATTGGAATGCAGTTTGATCGCACAAATTCAGAATTTGCAAAGTCAAAGTAAGGCACTCCAAAGCAGATATCACTGGGAAAAGCCAATCAGAAACGTGCTAATTAAGCTACAGCAGAACAGCATGATCACAAATTTCGAACATCGAAACATCACGGGCACCTCTTAGAACAGATATACAGATAGAAGATTCTCTTTGTTTGTGAGCTCTTGCTCTCCCGAAGAAGAAGAATTCTTCTGAAGGCTCTTGCTGTTCTTAACATTGCTTTGATGATTTCCAAGCGTTGATCTTTAGTTTATTGAATTCTCAAAAATATAAGGAAGGTGATATCTAAATTCAGCAGTGATCTGTTATTGATAATTCAAATCATTGAACTCGCTTTCAGCTGACTGGCGGTTAGTCAATCTGCATCCCTAGAGTACTGACAGGCACATCCTAGATTCTTAATAATGCAGAGCGGTAAGACGCTCAACTACTCACTGTAATCCTTTCGTCTCGACTGTACGACTGGTGCAACAAAGTATATTCAAAGCAGTATTGCAACTAGGCCACTTAATCTGAGATGAATCAAGGACTCAGTATCGCCATTGCAACGTGGCAGTCCAGTAAAAATACTGTCATTAGTGAGTGGTCATGGTAACATGATTTTGACATGATTCTATTAAAATTTATAATTTTATTTTATTCGTATGCATAACTGGTTATGTCTGGTAATGACCCAGGAATGAATACTTACTGGAACTTCTTTTGTTTTCAATTTTAAATCACCATGAGATGACCGCCGTTTTAGTAAGTTAGTGCAGCTAAATGAAAGTTCTAATGTGGGCTTAGGTCCGGCGTACATAGCTGTGTTGTTTGACGAAAAAAAGGAGACTGTTACTCGTAGTAATAACATTCTGAGAAGTAATAAAATACCTCAAAATAGCATCTCTACATTTTGGGACTTTATGGGGCACAACATAGAAATCAGTTTAAAATTCAGATTAAATGAAGATAATATTGAGTAGGTGCCCTTATAAGCTTAACTCAGCCTTCAAAAGCAAAAACATGGTCGGTAACTACTTACTTGACTGGTTGAGCGGATTCAGCTTCCATTTGTGTTGTAAGTAAATCTGCAACAATAGAAAACGTAGTGTTACCTCATCATCTTCAACAAACATCGTTACATGTAAACATCTATACTTATAATAAATCTGTAGAGAGGCCAATTCTGTACATGAAATATATTTGAAAATAACGATCAAGGGGTGATTGGGGATAGTTACTGATGCCAAAAATGCAATCAGTAAAATTTTTGTCTGGCTGTCTGTCTGTCTGCTGTATATTCGTTATAGAAACAAAACGATACCTCCTACGTAAGTTGTTGTATCCCACAAAAATGCGATTTAGCGTTTTTACTAAAAACGAGCTTTATTATTAGTAATCTATGCATAAAAAAATTAAAACTTACGAAAACACAATTATTTCATGCAGTTTCAAGACGTAAAGAGTTGTAACTTTTGAACGGGAACGGACTATAACACTGTATAGTCCTTGACAACCGTTTACGCGGTGCGCGGGGCGGGGCAGATCGCGCGCTCGCGTGTTGTATGGGTTAGATAAAACAGACTACGCCGGAGAGAGAGCTGAAATGGTCCGTGTGTCAAGTGCTTCAAGTTTTCCGCACATGTTACGTTATTAGGACTTAATAATTGATTAGAATACGTTATAACTATGTAACAACAAAAAATGTTGTATAGATTACATACAACAGTATACGTTGTCAAGTAAACATTCAACAATGTTGTATGTTTTACATACAACATTTTACGCTGTTGAGCGAGTATAAGAAAATGTTGTTTGTGATACATACAATATTTTACGTCGTAAAGCGTCCATCAAAAAAAGTTGTATGTAATACATAGAATGTCTTACGTTGGAATAAAATAAAAATAAATGTGGTATGTAGTAAATTATAATGTTTGCATCGGAAGTTGATAGTCAAAATTTGTTTTATTTTTTGCTTAATGTTACGACATATTCCTATATTTTTAGTTAAGTAATTTATAGAGCGCTCTCTCTTTACTGATTCACCGATAAAGAGCCTTAACCTTGATCGTTTAATTGATAGCTTGCTTACAAGCAATAAAATGTCATATTTAATTTTTGTTTTAGAGTCACCATTATAAATACACATCCCCCAAAGTATTTATGCATTGTATTGCACACTTTTACACTGGGTAGGTACACGTCACATTATATTTTATGTATTTTAAATATTTATTTTTATAATTATCATTGCTTAGTCGGCGCGAATGTCGGTGCGTCCACTCGGTTGGCCCTACTGAAAATCAGCGTCTGAGCCTATCAGGTCCAGGCATTAGCTGAGTGGGGTTAATTTAATTTTGGACATCGTGACACTGCTGCTTGGTCGAAATTATTCTTTATTTTTCTATTGTTTGTTTTTTTTTTCCTAACCACCTTGTTCTGTATGTTTTTATCTGTTTCGTTCAATAAGTTTCAATGAATCAGAAAAGAATGAGCTTGCAAATTTGATAGTTAGTGATTTTTTCGATAACACAACAGAAGAACAAACTGCTTATACGATACGTTCAAAGTAGATGACGTTTCTGACGACGAGTTATGGTTTTGGACTGAAGAAACAGAGCCAAGTTCAACGATTTGCTGAGTCAAATACTAAGCCTTAATCGGTCCTCAAATACTCCCAGAAATGACTTGGCTATCTACTTGTGCAAAATTCGATCAGGGGAGCCGAATAATAGAATGGCTTAATTTTTTAATATATCCGAGCGTACCATTGGAAGAAAAATACATAAAGTCAGGCAGTGTCTCATTACTGACTTTGTTCCATTGCACCTAGACTTAGACCATATTACAAGGGACGAAGTGATAGCCCGCAACCGGGTTTTGCCAAATGTTTTGTTTGGTAACGAAGAGTCCCAAAACCAATAGTTATATTCGATGGAACCTACATAGAAAAATGTTTAAACTTTTTATTTCAACGCCGCAGTTATAGCCTTCATAAGAATAGGAACTTAATAAAACCATTAATGATCGTGTGCGCGGATGGATATATTTTGGATATAATAGGTCCGTACTCTGTACGGACAACCGATGCTGATATAATGAAAATGAGATTGCAAAACCATGATGGACCCATTAAAGACGAACCGTTCCACTTTTTTCCCATGTAGGAGACTCATTTATTTTGGAACGAGGCTTTATTCCTTTAATAGAAACATATGGCTATACTGCTCACACGCAGTTAAGCACCGAAGAAGCTAATAAATCACGACTCATCACAATGGTGCGATGGGTCGTGGAAACTATAAACGGGAGATTCAAGCGCGACTTCAAGATATTTAGAAACAGACTATTTAACAAACATGTGCCGCTTATACCTACTAGAAGATTTCAAATTGCTGCAGCTTTAATTATTTATTTTGAAGATCCTTACGGAGACATTCCATACACAGAAGATTTCATTAAAATAAGTAATCAAAATATACAACGCCCCAATCAATTATCTGAGTATGTGGAGGAAAATAATTTAAACCGACAAAGAGTGTCGTTTCACAGGAGTGTTCAAAACAAACTGACTGGAAATGATCCGGATATTTAACATTTTCCACAATTAACAATTGAAGAGTTAATTAAATTCTCAATCGGCACCTATCACGTGAGGTTAGCACGGTCGTACTGCAGTGAGAATTTAAAAGCCGCGGGAGTATATAGTATGGAAATATTTAGACATCCAGCGGCAATAGGCTGCAGAAACAATTTTGTTTCAAGAGATATTATAGAAATTCAATATAACTTTATATCGACATACCTATTAGTTTTATTTTTATTTTTATTTGTTTCAATTCTGAAACCCAAATGATAGATCATAATCATCATCATTTAAACCCATAGCTTTCTACTACTGAACATAGGCCTCCTCCACCGCCAATTGATAGATGCTACTAAATAATCGAAAACCTACCACGATTTCAATGAATCTTAAGTTGATCGTTGTATTACGAGTTTATTTATATATCCAACTGCATCTCCTGATCACCTAGATACATACCATAGCTATTGTTTCGTCATTTAATTACATACTTATACGAATTTTATAGATAATAGGCGTTTTGCATTTTTTAGTGTATCGCCTGAATAAAAACATACGGCAATATTTTTTGGTGTTAGCCATTGATTTCGAATATAAAGTATATGTATTTTAACAATACACAATATACCATAAAAATGAGATATGTTACGTTTCTGTCGGGCCTGGGATTTTTTGTATGGGACGTGACCATTCTTCTTTGGTATTAATAATTGAACTTTTATTTCTTAACTGACAATATTTATCTGATATCAATAATATACACTTGAAATTGTATTGTTAATGTGACATATAGTGAGACTAGAATCATTTACAACAGCGAACTTTTTCTTAAACTTCATAAAATAATATTGTAAGTATGAGATACAACTAAAGATGAAACCAAGACCCCACCGTATAATCTTGTAAGTATGAGATAGCACAGCTGGCACAGTCTGTGTTCCACAGTATAATGTTGTATGTATGAGATACAACAGTTTTCACAGTCTGAATTCCGTAGTAAAATGTTGTAAGCCACAATTCTCAGAAAATATGCAATTATTTCATATATTTGTTTCAACATAGTCAATAAAACCATATATTTTATTCATATAACAAATTTCACAAAGCTACATAAATAAATGCAGTTTCTAGGCCTATCTGAATGTTTAAAACGCTCTCCTGTAAAATTGCAGTTTTGGGGATACAACAACTTACGTGGGAGGTATCGAAAAACTACTCAGCGGATTTTAACGAAATTTGGCACAATTATTCTTCATACTTTTAGGCAGGTTATTGTATACTTTTCATTACGCTACGAGAAATAGGAGCAGAGCAGTGAAGGGTAATATTGGGAAAACGGGAAAAGTGACTCCATTTTTTACACGTAAAAACTAATAGATGGATTTAAATGAAACTCTATAGTAATATAGCTTATGCATCTGAATAAGACAATGGCTACCATTTATAAAGATATATCACTTTTTTTAACTCAAGTCCACGCGGACGAAGTCGCGGGCGGCCGCTAGTTATTGAATAAATGTTCTGTTAGTGCAATCAAGTATTTTATTATCTTTTTGAAATCGAAAACGATACTCATTCCTACGGGGCTACGGCCACGGGGCCCCTAAAACCCTCCTGAACTTGCTTTGGCTAAGTGAAACTCGAATTTTATTCTATACTAAAAATTAAGCTTTTGGAGCCAAACTGATGAAAGTGATAAGCATACTTTGTTAGCTAATTTGGAATAAACACAACATAAACTTAACAAATATAACGTTTAACAAATGTTAGCTAAAACAAATTATGTTTATGAGGAATACAAACAATTTCTTAAACAAACAGCCATCAAAGAGTCTTGAGGGAGAAAAAGATTCTGAAGAATATGTGCTTTAACTTGCTTTGCAACTTTTTGGATATAAATCTTTTTAACTTGAGTTAACTCGTCCTACTGGCTTATTTTTTCAAGTCTGAGGTACTTTTTCATGGTTTTATTTTCTTTAACTAGAAATAATTGATAGCTCCGCTGGAAGGCGTATATTTTTGATCATATTACCCCCGAATTTACAAACGTCAATCAATGCTAACTACGTGCTGCTCATGCTGTCACGTTAAAATATGTCAATAGAACTGAAAAGGACCGCTTCGACCGAGGGATGCTCAACGTTGATTTGTGTTTGTGAATTCAAAGGTTAGTGACAAATTAATTGCGCGATTTCATTCGCAAATTTTTTTGTTTTGATTTTCCTTACGACAGTATTTCAATCCTTGTTACCTTCTTTTGAAGGACGTAGGTATATATAGTTAATCGTTTTTGTACTGATGTTTTTTCAAAAGTCACTAATATCCAGAAAACTACGTAACACAATAACAAAAACATTTTACTTTTTCATGAGAGGTAAGTATGTACGTAAGCAGTGGTTCCAAAATTCGACGTTTCATTAATTCCCTTTCTCGTTTTTGTTTTCCGCAAATAAGTTCTAATAGAAAGGAAAATAAATATTTAATGTTATATAATGTCTGTTATTCGTATGTTTGATACAATAGCTTGTTACTTCAGTAACGAGCAATTGCAGTTGTGTGTGTAAACATAGCTGCTTCCAGTGGCTTTGAAAATCATAAGAAGAAATATTCAGCAAGCAGAAAGTATTATCCCATAATAAACAATACTTGTAAAAAAAATAAGTTCAACGCCATCTACCGGAAAAGAAATTAAAACAAACCACCGTCTTCAGAAGATAGTTAGAGTTATATCAGTAAAGTGTCATTAATTCACGAGAATTAAATAAATTTTATATGTATAGTTGCAAACAAAACTTAAATGGTAGCTTTGTTTTCGCTAATTTTAAGGGCATTTTCAAAAAACTTAACAAAAAAAGGCAAAATTCAAACTCTCTACATACAAAGACGAAATTTTGTAGAAAATTTATTCAATAAGTAGTAGGTATACTACAAGGATTAGCCCACAGCTCGTATTTAATAATAAATATTTGTTCACAATAATTAATATCTTGTAGGTAGCAGTCAAAAGCGCGCTCGTGATGAACAAAACACACTCAGAAGCCCACACTTTGCAAACTGAATAGCAGTTCGAGTTACACAACCTACGCCTTGTCTAAGATGTCATGGAAAAAGCTACGTTCACATTAATTTCATTCTGTAAAAAAGGTTGTACATTTCTGCTAAGGGCTGGTAAACCTTTCCTCCCCTACTTTTGAATACGACGCCCGCATCATTATCGCGCTGTTTTTGTCTCTTGGGATTTCAAGGGACTTTTTTTGGGACTATACCTACTTTATTCAAATGTTTCTTGGATATTGACAATCGAAATTGGTAATGATAGTATTCAAATACTTAGGCAAGGGACTAGTCGACTGAGCAATTGGCTGCATTTAGTTGAATTCATATAGTAAAAAAATAATATATTCTACGGCGTTGAAGTTTGTGTGATTCATTCGTACTGTAGACAAATTCAAATTTATGTACTTTAATGTGTTTATTAACCTTAGTTTAAAAAAAAGTAATATTGTTTGCCTAATTTCTAGCATAAGTATGTCCTATTCCGATATTTAGGCAATATTTTATTATAATCCGTGCTGTTCCTTCACGTAAGAACTACTTCTTACGTGAAAGAACAACACGGTACATCCATCCATACATTCAAACTTTCGCATTTACAATATTAGTAGGATTAGAAAAATCTAGTGTTTTAGTTGAGTTCATGTTCGTTCACAGTTACATGATCTGTCAAATTTTGCTCCACAGAAAATAAGGCAAATGTTTTTACCCGACTACGACGAAGCAAAAGCTAAGCTGCTATTCCTGAAATAATAAAATCATTTAACTTGTGCCAATAGTTAGTTAGTTGTATGTAGGTGCTTTTCTAGGAATATCTGCTCTTAAACCACAGTATAATCTTACAGTAAGCTATCTACATACAAACGTGCCACTCTAGGTTTGAATGTGTGCGTGAGCGTCGCGCGCTGTGTCGCGATATCACGCACACGCTAGCATAAAATAGGGAGGCATAGGGAGGCGGCAGTACGGACGGGCTGTGCCGCGTGTCTGTGTGCACGCTAGGCTAATAACTCGGCGGGCGGCCTTAGATAGCCTACTGTATGGTTTATACTGTGCTTAAACTAATCACGCCAGGTAGGGTATTGGATTAGTAACTACTGGAATTTATAATCGTATTTCTCAGGCCTCTCCTTTCTTGGAAAGGCACGTTACTCAGTTGTTCTAGGATATGTATCGACGGCAACCTAAATGACAAATGACATGTGTCAACCGTTAAGCCCTAATAACATCTGACAGTATGTATTCTACTAGCTAGTTAGCTAGCTAGGCGAATTAGCGGCTAAAGACAATGAAAAGAGGTAGATACCTACGTTATGTCAGTACTGATGCGAAGTCGAAAATTGTCCGGCGTATGTACCTATAATTTGACCATGTGTACAAGACAGTATGTTTATTTACAAGAACGTAAACCAGACAGATATATATTGCGCAGTGTCGTTTCAAACTGTCAATGCTTTGCTCAGGTGGTCGAGGATCTGATTTCGAGTGCCACTTGTTTAGCACAAGTAACCTAACTACGTCTTTTTATTATAATATCATTGGCTTAAGAGTATCTTATTGTTAAAACGGTATTCAAAATGATTTGTAGTCGATGTAGTAACCAAAGTGTCAATAACGTCCGATTTTGCTACTTTTAAATAATGCAATGAAAGTGAACAATTTGAGTATTACCTATTTTATTTAATTAGAATAGCAACCTAGGCCTTTTTAATTTTTTTCTTCTATGAGCGTCCTGCCTAATTTGACACGGGTGCAATGGTATGTTATTAAACATTTAAATCATCCTTTACAACCAATTTATCTATTTGAAAAAACCTCATCAAACTCATGCGTAGTTTTAGGCACAGAGAAAGCTCCTTTGTCTTATACTATGTAGTGATTTTGTTTTGTATTTTTTATTCAAATTTATTCAATTGATTTTCATTCTTATGGTGTCCTCATAAAAGTGCAATAAAAATTTACAATAAGTAGCTCCACTATTTCGAAAATTAACAAAGACCTCGTTAATTCAATTCGATTTCGAAAGAATATCTGTTGCAAGATCTTTTTAGACTATGCAGATTTTTTTGGCGCTAGATAGAGTGCTCTTCAAAAACAACAATTTCTTTAAAGCGTAGGCTCATGGACATGTGCAGCCTGCCCGTTTTCAAACTTGGTCCTTGACATGTCGTCAGAGGTCCGCCCTCGAGGTTTGTCAGAGAGCTATGGAACGCTATGTTGGGCGTGAAACTCGCAGACCACATTCGTAATAGAATTGCGTTACACAACCGGCATTACCGACGTAACAAAAAAATTGCTCAGCTAAAATGGAACTGGGCTGGCCACGTTTGTCGAATGCAGAACTCTGGGCTAAGGGGGTCACAGACTGGGTGCCTCAAGACGTAAGGCGTCCTCGTGACAGGCCGAAAATGCGATGGCGGCGGTATCTTTTCCCTACAACATAAGATTAAGGCAACTCTCGCATCATATCCAAAGATTCATTCCTCATATTAACTCAGCGCGGTGCTTCACCCTGTATATAGCTGTAGCGATCTTTATTTATTGACAGCTTAATATCGTTAGTCCCTCGTCCGCAGTATATCATACAGGGTTGCACAAGTTATACGCTTTGATCCCTTCTGACTGATTGTGTTTCTAATATAATTTCTGTGACGTATTGGATATATTTCTGACTAGTTGCGGCAGTTAGGTACTGGGAATGTTATTGATGTTGTTTCAAGAGAGTTTTGTGATAACTTTACCAATTGTACCGAAATACCAATAATGATTCAGTATGTGTACCAGTGGTTGAATACTTTAATTTAGAATCCGGGAGCTTCCAATCAAAAATCGAATCGAAGATTCTGAAGGTCCAAGTTCAAATCTGAATAGAACACTAATGTGGCAACCTGTGACAAACTCTAGTAAAAGTCATCATCATCACCAACCGCTTCACGATGTCCACTTCTAAACATAGGCCTTCCCCATAGATTTCCAGAGCGGCCAGTTGTAGTCGGTCTGCGTCCACCAAAACCCTGCGATCTTTATAGGGTAATCCGTCCACCTTGCGGGCGTCCCACGCTGCGTCTGCCTCAAATACGACTCGAGAACTTTTTAAAAATAAAAAAAAAAATATCCCTGGACATTATTCCACACAGCGCCATCTAGCCCCAAGTGAGCCAATTATAGTCCGTTATTATGGGATCTAGACAACGGATAAACATACTTAAATACTTTTAATAATAATAATATTTATAATAATAATATTTTGGCCCCAATGGTCATCTATTTTTCGTGATATGTGCCCTACTTATTTATTTACTTCTATAGGTTAATTGTGCTAAAAAATGGCACCCAAAATCAGAACTTTAGTGCAACTGAGCAAAGCATTGACAGTGTTGACAGTGTCAGACGACATTGCGCAACATGTATCTGTCTCGTGCACGCTCTAGTAAATAATCATGCTATCTTATTCACATGGTCGAATTGTACGTACCTACGTATGCCAGGGGACAATTTTCGCCTTCGCATCAGTACTGACTTAACCTATCTACTTTTTTACTATAATATCATTGCCTCAACCACTAATGCGATTCAAATAAATCAATGCTTTATTATTTATTCTCACTCTGAGAACATAAATATGTATAAAAATTAAAATATTGTCAAAGTATCCTCGTCAAGGCCTGTCCAAACCATAGGGGTGGCATAGCTGACCGTAATAAGTACGGATATAGAATATTGTTGAGGAATGTCAGTGACAGATTTAGATACCAAATTACCAAAAGGGATGTTTTTTGATTTCTAAAGTCCTCTAAAGTCGATCTATCAATAAAAGCTTCAGCACACAGCGTGTCTCATGCAATGATAATAAAACAAAAAGACGTGGATAGGTTACTTGTGCTAAAAAAGTGGCACCCGAAATCAGAACTTCGACCATTTGAGCGAGGCATTGACAGTTTGAGACGACATGTATCTGTCTCGTTTACGCTCTAGTAAATACGAGTTTTAAGAAGCTCACTTTGGGACAAGATGGCGCCGTATGGAACAATGCCCAGGGTCCAGGGATTTGCCTAAATGCCATATTTTGACAATCCGACGTCCTCAAAACAAGACTTGGAATTGTAACTATGTTTCTCAGGAGTACTTGCATGGTCCATGTCAAAAGTAGCACCATCTTCTCGAATCCTCTAGGAGCCTCGTCTCAGTTGATTAGTAATTTTTACCTTCAATTTAGTGTAGAAATGAAAAATCATACCCACTCCTCCATTGCACAAAACTGTTGACACTTTTGTGTAACATTTTGTCTACCAAATAAATAAATAAAGGTTTTCAGTAAAGCTTCTAGACAAATTGACGGCGTTTTGAAGAGGGGCGGGCTTATCGCGGAATAAGCCAGCTTTGTCTGACGTGGTGTGACGTGGGGGCTGAAATTAGCTGAATAAAATGTCAAACAGTTTGATAAACAAGATAATCTGTTCTGATGAATAAATAATCCTTGCCGCTCTCAGAATTATCGATGATGGGTTTATAATAGATATAAAAAAGGGAAAATTATCCCTCCTCTTTATTCAGATGCTGTGCATAGTACAAAGCTCTCAATAAGATGAATAGGCCGTAGTTATGGACATCTTTCATGAAAAATTGCCTTAATTTATTTTTCTGGAATATACAATTTTAAGGCAGCATTTTTTTTGTATTTCTCAGTTTTATGCCAATATTTTTGTTATTTTAAATGATGTGTTCGCCTGAAATAGGTATATTTATGAGAAAATTGTGTTTTAAATGTTATTTGTAAATTGTGGCCATAAATGTACTGTTGGCGATCATATTCCTTAAGGTATGTTGGGGTAAGAGCGGACGCTTTTTTGATGTTGTTGACAGCATTTTGAAAATAATTCATATTTTAAAATTCTGCTTCGTTACGTACTTAGAAATGATATTGAGATATTAAAGAAATACCCAGCTTTGCGTTTCAAAGTAATTGAAACCATTATAATAGATTATTTCTTATCAAAATGAGTTCTAATTGAGCAGGAAGTGTTTTATTTCACCAGGGAAAGTGCGGACTAAATTGGGGTAAGAGCGAACTAGTCCTAAAATCGATTCTAGCCACTGTATACAAAAGGTTCATAAAGCATTCTATTCTGCACTTACCCCTTTCAAATCATACTTTTGCAGCAGTCTTGATTGTTACTTAAGTTGGCTGGTAATCGTTTTTTAAAAAAAATTTTTGTCTTACACGTCCGCCCTTTCCCGTTCCGAAAATAAAATAAAAATTGGTTCTCAAACTTTTTAGGGATGGAAAGCATGAACTTAAAAAAAAGTGTTAACATAACGTTGTTTTCCGAAAAAAATCAAACAAAACAAATATAAAGAAAATTTTAATATAATCTTACGGTACACAGGAACAAATATTTTGAATACACATTACTTACATAACTATGTTACAGGTTTAAACCCGTTTAATTGTGTTAAAACAAATAAAGTTAATCGCGATAAAAGTAACTGAAATGACGCGACCCTCCACCGCATCCACGCATACAGGAGTGCTTGCTTGTATAAGTAGATGCATTGGAGAGGCGCGACATTTCAGCTCAGACGAACTTAAAAGTATTAATTAAATTTATAGGAACAAATTTGGAAATAAAACTTAAGTAATGGAATTAATAACCTCAGTCACATGGCAACTAAGTATTATGTCACAAACTTTAATATCAACATGGCACTTGTGTAAGGAACAATCACTTAAAATCACAGTAAAAATTATACAAATTGAGTAAATAATACTTGAACAAAACAAAATTTTGTTTCATTTGAGATCACAAAACTTAAACATAATATCCAATAAAATGAAATCAACAAACGAGGTATGTAGGTACTTTTAATACCTGTTTAAATATCTATATAAAAAATAATTTTCTCAAACTTAATATTCACTAACTTTTTAACCTATCAATAAGTAACATAAAAACGCTAAGAAAAAAATTGACCTCGTCATCTTTGTTGCTTATAACATCGTTTTTGAAATTTTCTGGATCTCTTACTATGCTTACTGATTTGATAATTGAACAATCAGTAACTTCGACTTGGTCTCTTTTCTTTGGAATGATTTGGTTTCATTTGAGATCACAAAACTTAAACCTAATATCCAATAAAATGTAATCAACAAACGAGGTATGTAGGTACTTTTAATACCTGTTTAAATATCTATATAAAAAAATATCTTCTCCAACTTAATAATCACTAACTTTTTAGTTTATCAATAAGTAACATAAAAACGCTAAGTAAAAAAATAGACCTCGTCATCTTTGTTGCTTAAAACATAGTTTTTGATATTTTCTGGATCTCTTACTATGCTTACTGATTTGACAATAGAACAATCAGTAACTTCGTCTTGGTCTCTTTTCTTTGGAATGATGAATTGCAACTTTGGTTTTTTTTGAGTCCTTAAGAATTTTATTGTATAAAAAGAGCTTTTGCCCGAAGTTCTAATTGACTCAACAAATCCTATGTAATGTATCCATTTTCTATTGTGGTATCTGACTATAACTGAGTCTTTCACATGGTATGTGTTTTTTAAATTTTCTATGTTATTTCCTGCTTCAGGATCGATGTCTTCCTTCTGAAAATCATCATTAAAATGGTCAATTCTGAACTTTTTGTTATATGACGTAAGGGCATTAATGGCACTTCCTTTCCTTTCTTTCTTCCATTGTTGTAATTCAAAGCCACTTTTTCTTTTATTTGTTTGTCTCAATTTTATCAATGGTACAAATTGACCTGTGCACTCGTCTAAAACATGATCGTGCAAGTTTTTGTCATGCAAAATATCAGTGTCGTCAGAATCTATTTCTCTTAAAAGATTTTCAATATCAGATTCTTTAAGAATCTTTTTTGACAGTTTTTGCTCATTTTCCATGTCATAAAGACATTCTTCAATTATTGGAGACAGGCTAGAATTTCCCATATATTCAGCTTCACTGATATGTTCGTCATCTTCGATATTAAAAATATCCGAATCACTATGTATGCTTAAAGTGCCTGACACTTCTGTATCACTGGATGTAGATCTTCGCCTCATCTTTGGAACGGTACCGACTTTTCTTGACTTCCTCTTCACGTTTATTTTTCCTTTTGAACATCTTGCGAAAAGAGAATAAGGGTCCGTGTCCTTAGAGATTGTAGTGAGGGTACTTTTATTGCCATCAGATTTCTTTGCATTAGACTCCATCTTTACATTTGTATTTTCTCTTGAACATCCTGGTATTGCAAGAAGAGAATAAGGGTCAGTGTTTTTAGAGATTGTACTGAGGGTACTTTTATTGTCATCAGATTTATTTGCAGTAGTTTTATTCATTTGATCTAAATTGCCTGCCATTTTTTTTATTGTTTTTTTAGCAAGCGGAATCTCTAAACTATTTTTCTTTTCTAACAATGTACGTGTTATCACTTCTGCTCCTCTAGTTATACCTACGTTTCATTTTTACAGTTTTTTTCTTCGGATCATTGCGACATTGTTGTTGCATTTTGTCAAGTAACAAATCCTCAAAGGTATGCAGATAATTGGTTTTATCCTCGGGGTTTTTGATCGAAACACAGGAAATGACATTGATTTTCGATACAGGCTTTATCACGGGAGTAGAATCAAATCCATTATCGGAAGCAACATTAAAAGTATCAGGTTTGAGGTTTTCATCTACGCCCAAGGCAATGTCAAACGCATTAACACTGCCAGATGCCATTTCATGACTTCCGGAAGTGCTGTCTGGTTCAGGGACTGATCCTGTTGCATGAGTTATTCCAACGTCTTTATGTGCGAATGTGTCTTTTAGAGATGTTTCATGCATCACTTCTAAAGGTGGTGTGACTTGCTGAGAATAATCTTCAAATGAAAAAATATGGGCTTCTAAAGTAGATGCTATTAAATTATGGTCGGTGAGGCCAGATTTCATTTCGCAGGAAAGAGTGGTGAGATCTGGTATCTCATTAATTGCATTCAAACATAGCTGTTTCAGAGTTGCAGGGTCCTGGGAATTTAATGAATATTTTCTTGCAATATGCTGTAACCACCTTTTATAAGCTGCCGGCTCATATTTATCAATCGGAATAACATTTGCATCAAATGGATATATGCCAGCTTTTTTGAATCCATTTTTTATAACATCTGGCTTGGTATTGTGCCAAACATCTGCAAACGTTTCGGAAAAATCTTGTTTTTGCAACTTCGCACCAACATTTTTACGTTGCCATTTTACAAGTCGTTTGTCCCAAATCGATTTCAAAGACTTGAACACGGCCAAATCAAGTGGTTGTAGTAAATGCGATGTGTGTGCTGGTAATTTCAGGATGGTAACGTTATTTTGCAGAGCCAATTCTACAACTTTATCATCAACGTGTGTGCAGTGGCCATCATAAATCATCAGAACGGGTCTTTTCTCTCCAAGACCTGGTAAAACGATATCTTTTATATAATTATAAAATACTTCTGTCTCCATCCAGCCGCGCTTTGTTACTGCATACGCAATTTCAAAATCACAGTCCTCCTCTTTCGTTGCCATCCACTTCTCATACATCGATTTTGCTTTAAAAACAATCAGAGGATTTAGTTTTCCTCCATTTGCATTAACAGTAGTAAGCACCGTTACATTTTCTTTACCTGTGCCATTTGTTGTTCGAGAGCACGGTAACCCTTTACCGCCAACCACTTTAGTTTTCGTGGGATCCAAACAAATGGACGTTTCATCGAAATTCCATATTGCCTCAGGATCGTTCATGATATTTAACTCCTTCAAAGTGTTCTCCAGAAGTGTAAAATATTCAGCTATAATGAAAGGGTCAGTCATTTTCTTGCGCAAATATTCTACTGATTGTGGTTTTTTTATTGAAAGTCGATGACGTTTTCTAAATGTAATAAACCAATCGGGTCCTGGTGTGCCATTTTTGAATGAAGTCTTTAATTTGTTCTTTTTTATGAACTCAGTAACGATCCCAAGTACTTCTTCTCTTGATAAACCAAAGCCCCATTTTTCTAACGTTCTTAGGCAATTAGCCAGCTTTGTTTCTGCTTCCATCGGCAATGAAGATGGCCTACCCATAGTATTACTTTTTAACCCTTTTTTGGATAGGACTCTGTCGTTCAGTGTGGAAGGTGGTATATTGAATATTTTGGCAGCGGCATAGTTTGTAAGCTCCTTACTTCTCACTTTAGCGACTGCAGTCTCCAAATCTTCTTGGGAATATGTAGTAGCTCTATTTGATTTTCTAATGTAGTTGCGTGGCATTTTGTACCTGTGAAATATTATTTATTTATGGAATTTGAGTAAATACTCACACCAACAAATGACATTTTAAATGGGCAATAAACATTATTAGTTTCTATCTCTATAGCAGATAATACATCTTTATGCAAGTAAGTAAAGTCTATTTTAAATTCGAGTGTTAGTATACTGGGTGTAAAAAAAGTGCATGCCATACCTTCAGGGCAAGTTCAGTATCGTTAGCTGAACCCGTAAAAACCGAAAAAAAGCTATAAAAGAAGTTCTAAACAAAACCGACTTCATAAATGAGGGTCTTCAAGTTACAGAGGCGCACACATCAACCTTTACAAAACCATTGCAAAATGGGTCTTACGTCAACAACATAAGGTGCACCTATGTAAAGGTTGATATGAGCGCCTCTGTACTTACGTATCTATTACTAAGATGGAAATACAACAAAAACTCACTTTTGTGTGCCTTCAGTTTTGAAGTCAGTTTGTTTTTTTGTGTTTAATAGAACTTTAATTCTTGCGATATTATTTTTATTTTGTTACGGGTTCCCTTGAAGTCACCTTGAAATATGTGTGTCTAATAAGCACCACGTATAATTAGTATTAACTACTTACTTTTAGGTAAGCTAAAAGTTTGAGTATCACTGGTTTTTTCCGTACATTTTAAAACCAGGGAAAGTGCGGATTAATCTAGTCCGCTCTTCCTCCATAGGGGAAAGATCGGATTCGAATGTAAAACGTAAACTGTACGTTATTCATTATCTTAACCTATAAAAAACAATTGAGACGAGAGCAACGAGCACAAAAAACTCACCAGATTTGGAATACTCCTTCTAGATGCTGAGATACAGTACCACGGGAAAGAGCGTTTTGAACAAAATTTCGCGAAAATTACCCCCCTTCACATTTTGCTCTTTACCACACGTGTTCTTGTGTAGAATGGACACTACAGACTGAATATTGATGCACTACAAAATGGCGTCGTAGCCAGTGTTGCCCGTATTCAAAAATAGGTTTCCGTTGGGGAGTTATTGGAACTCTCCGCTCTTACCCCGATCCGCTCTTACCCCAACATACTTAAATAAATAAATAAATAACAATTTTGTATCTACTGAAAATTTACAGCTTAACTGAATTGGGTAAGAATTTCAGTCAAGAGGAGGCAAGGCTTATTTTTATCATATTATTTAGGAAAGGTTAGGATGTCAGTACTGATGCGAAGTCGAACATTGTCCCCTGGCGTACGTACCTATAATTCTTGACCGTGTGTACAAGATAGTATTATGATTATTCACTAGAGCGTAAACGAGACAGATACATGACTTTTTCAGCAACGCATGTCGCAACTTATAACACCTTTTCTTAGAATTATAGAAAACATTAAGGTGTAAAAGTATAGCTGGTATTAAAAAGTGGTTCAGGTGTTCATGTTGGGGACTATAGTAGCCGTTCATACCTACCTATCTCAAAGTAATTCCAACCAGCTCCAGCTACCCGTGGGACGGGTTCCGCTTCACGTGATGAGGGTACGACGATACAATACGAATGTCTGTCCGTTTGTCATAATTTTAATTGGCGTCTAATTGTTTGTTAAGATACTGGTTAATTGAGGTTGATTCACTTTTGAAAACAATTTAATTTTTGTTGATGTCGTCCCACAGCTGCTGTGCCCAGCTGTGGGACGACATCAACAAAAATTGCGGCGTCTAATTGTTTGTTAAGATACTGGTTAATTGAGGTTGATTCACTTTTGAAAACAATTTAATTTTTGTTGATGTCGTCCCACAGCTGGGCACAGGCCTCACCTCTACTTTGGGTGACTTTAGCATACTCTAGCAATCGGGCTCATTACGGATTGTTGGAGAAGTATAAAGTTAGGGATAAATCTTACTATCAGATGTTATCAAGCCATTCTAAGGCCGACAGACATTTAGAGACATTTAGTTTTAAAGTACGAAGTTGCCCGGATAATACATTACTCAATTTCGTTGATTTTAATCAGCGACCCACTGACTGAGCTAACAAAACATTTGTGGTAACACCATAAACAAAGAGCAACAATATTTTTTGTGTGTGTGTCAGGATCATGTGTGCCAGGATCGTAGCAAGTGGAAAAAAGTGGTCTCTGCCTACCCCGTTGGGAAAGAGGCGTGATGGTATGTATGTATGTATGTGTACCTGTAATAGATTTTTTTTTCTGAAAAAATATCATAAATACCCAGTCAAGAATTTCTTTTCTTTTTTCTTTTCTACCTAGTTTAGAAGACGTAAATTGTACAAAACTGCATTACAAAACAGCAAACACATCGGTAAATTGTGGGCTTACCACGCCAGTGGCCGGTTTTGTACATCGTAAAGCGTCGGTGGAGCTTACGTGGCGTACACTCGTGCTGATAGTGTTTCTGGGTCATTCCTGGTTTCAACATATGAATACAACTTTGGGATCTTTTTGTATTTGCCTGCAAAATTTTTTTTTTCACAAAGTTAAAGTCAAGCAGAAGTCGAAATATCTTTTTTTTTATTTAAAACGGGTTTGCTTTTGACCTCAGTCTCGCTTGATGGTAAGCGATGACGAGGTCGAAGGTGTAACACGCTTTTCCCAGAAAATGCCTATTCACTCTTGCCTTGAAGACACCAAGGTTGTATGTATCCGGAAACACAGACGCAGGGAGTGCCTTCCAATCCCTAGCGGTGCGGCCCAGGAAGGCAGCACCAAACCGCTTAGTTCGGACCGCTGGAAAGTCAACCACATGGGGGTGAAGGCCCTCACGGCGTCTTGTGGTCCGGTGGTAGAAAGTAGAGGGATCTTTATTAAAATAGATAATAATAGACTTAAATACTATGGTAAAAATAATAATTACATACACAGTTTACAAATAAAATGTGACTCCACCACCGGTGTCGGAAAGTTGTTTCTGCACTGAGAAGAACCGGCAAGAAACTCAGCAGTTATTCTTTTCAATATGTTCAGTAGGTACAAAAATCAGTGAAACAAATTATTACAGTTGTTAAGTTATTAAGTCTGAAAGATAGAAAGAAAGAAATATGTCATCAAAAAACAACATAAGTACGATATCGCTGAATGCAAGTCAGTTTGAACTATACTACGCACGCCGAATGATGATCCCTATGACAGTTCGTTAGCGCTTAACATTGTACGGGCGTCCTGCCACAACAAATCCTTTAGAGGTCCATTAAAAAATCGAATAAAACATAATTTTGTACATTTGTAAATTATAAAAATGATTATTAAGAAATTATTACGTAATGTTTGTAAATAATGGAAAAAATTCAATGCAAATGTACATTGTACGTGCTGCATAAGTTACGTCGTCAAGCTGTTATCGACTAAGAAGGAACCAATCTATAAACAAATATCGATAATTTGTTGGAAAAATTTAATAAATGCTTTGAGTTAGTATTTTATTTATATCAATCTGAATCTGATACCGGTTCAAGCGGATCTTCAAAATCTGATTCTGAGCTGCAGCTATCCGTGACGTTTATTATTAACGGTTGGTCAACGATATTGTCGTATTGTACATCTCAATCCCAGTATTGTAAGCAAAGAATCAATCCGCGTAAGCTTTTTTTCAAAATAAATAAATATTGCTTAATATATTGAATGACTTGGCTGATTGACATGACATTTGCCTAAAAAAATAGTATTTTATCGTAATTGTTTAAAACTGTTTCGCATCACTAATACAATTGTCAGTTGAAACGTCATAGGGATCATCATTCGGCGTGCGAACTATAGCTACTCTGAAAACACAGTAGACAGCTTATTTTCAGTATTAAATTCATTTGACTGACTTTACAAAAAATATATGTATTTATAGGTCTCAATAAAGCTCTTGCACCACCTACCAACTTTTTTTTTCCTTGTATCTCTACCCGAAGGTTGTCTGGAAGTGATTGCTTCTAGCGATAAGGCTGCCTAAATTGTACATCCTAAATCTTTGTAAACTTTTGATTGAATTGTTTTCCTTGTGCAATAAAGTATATCTTATCTTATCATATACACAATAACAAACTTATAATCAGCAAAAGGAACGCAAAATATTCGATCCATACACATCTGGCCAAAAAAACAGCACCATTTCCGAATATTCTTCGCACACAACAATAAATTCGGAGCTTACAGCAGCAGTGTACCAGATTGTGTACCTAATCCCTCAGTTTGGGCTAATGGCCCCACACGGCCGCACTCGTATTAATTGCTGTACATCGTATAACGTTATATCGTATCTACGTTAGCTGTATCTGTTAGAGGAGCATTTGTGGTGGAAATTATGTATCTTAGGCAAATTTTTGTCTGGAATTAACACGAATACTAAAATAATTTTGGTGAAAAGAACTATTTATTATGATTATCCTGGCTTCGTCTCCGAGATTTAATAACTTTAACCATGTAGTATCCCTGCTGATACGCATCAGATCGCACACATTTCAGCGTCGTTAGAAAGAGAAAAAACAGCTAACGACACTGCCCTGTCCCGCTCCAGTCAGCCGGTCGCCATTCCGATCCTCATTCTTTTCTGTGCGCGCACGGAGTTCGCACACGTAAATAAACTTTCCAACATCAAATGGAAAGATTTTATTTTTGCTACCTGTCTTAACTATGTCTAAACACAAACGGGAAGACCGTGAAGAAAAGTTCAAATGGAAATAAAAAGTGTTTACGGAAAAATTGTTGCATGAAAAGCGAAGAAGACAACGGGTTATTTACTTAAACGACGATGAAATCGCAAAATACGAAGGTAAATTTTCCATGATTTTATTTTATTTCAATTAAATTATTTAATGTAATCCATAGCTCTTGAATAGCATGATGGAAGGAACTTTATTGATTTACATTTCATGGAAGATTATTACGTAATAAATTTATATTATATATTTTGCATTATTGAGCCCTACATAAACATATCGAGCCCTACATAAACATATTGAGCCCTATTAAGCCCTATTTTTTGCCTCGAGCCAGTACTGTGATGCTGGCCAATGGCTATTTTTTGCTCCGAGTTAATGCGTGACATTAACCTGTAAGCTACTGAAATTTCGCCTCGAGCCAGGACTGTGATGCTGGCCAATGGCTACTTTATGCTCCGAGTTAATGCGAGACATTAACCTGTAGCTACTTATAAATCGCATTGCAATATTTTTGCTTACAATTACCTCCAACAAATTGCTTTTGCGCATAACGAGTTAGGTATACAAGTACTCAAGCGGAGATGAAATCGAAGAATATAAGGAATATCGGGAATGAGGAAAGGCTGTTAAATTATTTAGAGAGGCTAGGTTACCGGATGTGCCCTGAGTGGCTGAAACTTCTGTGCCAGAACCCGGCACCTTACTTCGCCTCAGTTTCCGTTACTACCATCATCGTAGCTAAGTACCTACCATCACTATCGCAATAACAAGTTCGAAAAGATCGAAACAACAAGTACCGCCTAATTACTATTTTAAATTAAGAATTCACGTTCATTTATTTAATGCTGCAGGTATTTGCGATGCTGCAGACTTTGACCCTTATTGTAAACATTCGGTCATTTTAATTGTTATTATTTTTTAAATAAGAGCATGTTAAATGGGGCGATGATGATGTCTTGCAGACAAACTGGCAAAACCTTAGCAACGAATTTTGTAGTATGGCTTTAATTCCTTTTTTAATTAAGAACGAGTTGCTGATGGATAATTTTATCCTAAAAATGTGCTATATTATCATATGCCAAGCCACCTACTCTAAACTTGGAAGTGGCAGCAATGCTCACCTCCGAGAATATATACGTACAAGCATCTCGTTGCAAAACACGACTTAGGTGAGCATTGGCGGCCTGGGCTGGGCCATGACTTTATTGCATAAGACAATTATCAATTTATCTGAGACTATCAGGGCATTGATTGATGCAGATTCACAATATCTACATGGAGCCTGATATCAGAGTGATGTTAATAACAACACTAGTGGACAAGTCACTAACGGACTCGGACGAAAAAGTTACTCATATGCGTGATATATATAGAATATACAGTTCTCTCTGTCTCCAGTCTTTTCCACCAATGGTTATTTAAGAAAGTGGAGAGGTTCAATATTATTTTAAACATTACAATAACATTACTACGAGGGGGCCAATCTCACTAGAATTGAACTAGCTGCCGGGTGAGAAGTGGCGTAAACTCAGCATGCACAAATAGTCTAAGCGTCGCCACAAGACGGTCCCACCTCTGTGGCCCCATGCCCCGGCGCCGCCGCGGCGCGCCGCCGGCCACGCGCAGACTTCTGGCGCCTGTACAGTCGACGCTCTCGTCAAGTTCAGTCCTACCTTACCTTATACAAAGGTACATACAGGACGTTTTAATGATTCAACCACACTTGTGAATCAAGTGCCAACGGTGAATTCATTTTATTTGTTTAAAGCTTAAGCGTTAATAAATATTTTTTCTTACTTTAAGGGCACCAAAAGCAACTTCATTGATTATTTTCTAAAAAACATTTGTCCGTAGGATGTGTCTCTTTATATGTTTCTGAACATGAAATTTGCCTGGAATAATTCGCTTTCAGCGATAAGATTGGACGTGAAATTGTACTTTCCTTTTTACGTCTATGTTTTCGTATCAACTCTGTAAGTCCTTTGTGGTATAAGGTATATCTTATAATTACTGTCTCGTCCTAAGATTCAAATTAACGATTGAATTTGTGGTCAACAAGACGCGGCTCGCGGGACTAATCCAGCTCATTGACAGTTAAGTCCTGCATTACCTATGTGTAAGTAAAATTAAGTGATTAATTGATTGTCCCATTGTGTGTCATGTAGTAATGAAAACATGAATTCACACTAGCTCGCTTTGCTCGAGTAACTTCACTTTTGATTTGATTTACTTACAAAACAGGAAACAAAATATTGTTTCCTGTCAACTTCAACAATGCATTACATAAGAAGTAGGTATGTACTACAAAGGTACCCAAAATAAATAAATTTAGTAATTTTGATTTTCTGCATTTTGACTTTGACTTGCAGAGTATGACAGCTTAGCCCATTTACCCAACCAATGATTTCGCGTTTGTTACGCTCATTTGACCTAACATTTTTGACATTGAAAAGATGTGGCACAACCTTTTGCCACATTTTTATAGCTGAACGAAAGCAGCTTACACTTTCTTGCCGATGAATTATTTTCGGCCAATTTTTTCAGATAAAGCTAAAAAAAAAAAAAAAAAAAGCTTTATGGAAAGGTGATAAAAATAATATAATATATAATAATTTGCCGACATAGTATTAGCCTATACCCAGATAATTAACATTTACAAATTTACAACAATAAATAATAATAAAAGCTCTGAGGAAAGTTAATTAAATGGATTTGCTATTTGGCAGATTTAGAAATAGATTAGTTTTATTCTTGTTTTTAAAAGTTTGAAAGTTTAAAATGGAAACTGATTCTTGAAAGTTGTACTCATGTTTATTAAACCAAGTACAATTGATAATTTTCACTCAAATTGATTTGTTCCTGTGAAACACATATTAGGGAATGAAGATACCTTACATTTTTTGCACAGGTACACACCCGCACAGTGCAAAAATCTTATGGGCATAAACAATGTCTGTTTGTGGTGTTTCCTGTATGTTTAAACCCTGATTAGTTGGGCCGGGGCAGCCCTGTATGGAGTATCGTCTGACGGTATTTCAAAAGAGTTTATTTTGCTATCAAACGCTTTCGCGGTAATTCACTATGCTTGTTATTTTTAAGCACCTACCTAATTTTGAAAGTTTTACTTAAATTAAAGCTGACCAAGCTACTAGCATTCGTGGTACCACTTTTGCCTCCTCAAGCTTAGTACCTACCCTCTTTTTTAACCTAATTGTATGCAAGTGCTAACCGTTCTTCTTAAGCGTTTATTACTTTCTTCCTTGTTTACAATTTATATATATCTATAAGGAACAGATTGTAAATACTAAAACATACTTCAGCTCAAGCCTGAAACTATGATGGTTTATTTGTGCACAAGGAATGGCAATAGGCCTTCTTAACAAGTGTTTCAATGCTGCGGTTATTTCATATAGGTACTTAACGGGTTTTTTAATCAAACGCTTACTGACAAGAGGTAAGTGGTAATACCTACTAGTAATACAAACACTAGTAGTGTAGTACGAGTGTTACAACAGTAAGTAACTTGCGACAAGAAAATGTAATATCTATCTGTTACACCTAGTCTAAATAAGGTATAGTCATTATTGTATGACCATTAATGTATAGTCATTAAACTCTTATTGCACCTCCAGTAATTATATTTTTTGGTGCATACATACAAATATTTAGTAAATTATCTAAAGGAATATGAATAGTAATAAAAAATATATGTATATATATATGTTGGTTAAATTATAAGATCGATTTATTTAGTTCGAAATATTAAACATATAATTTGAATAAACTAGTTTGCCATTAAAATGTTCGTTATGCTCTTAATACAGACATATTGTACTTTGTCGGGTATATTAATATTTAATTAACAAGAAAGCCAACTACCTTACAGTGTACCACAACATATAACTAAAATGTTGCCTACGTTCAAGACAATTGCTTAGAGGTGAACGTTTTGTTCAGTGCTCATAGCGATGGCAACCTCTGACGCATTCAAGAGCTGAGCCAGGGTTGTTGTCATAATTGGGATATCCACTGGCTAATCTATTTTGCCATAGTATTGGAATATATTAATTTAATAGCAAAAGGTCAATAATCGTATATTATCTCAATCTAATTACTGAAACTAGTCTGATGATATCTAAGCTAATTTTGAGTTATTCATGCCAGTATTTTGTGGTCATCATTATGATACTAGGTAATTACTTAACAAGTATTAAGAGTAATAACTTATCTTATGTTGGGGTTACTTGCAACATTGACTGAATTGGTCTCTGAACATCTACATGGTTAAAGTTATTAAATCTCGGAGACGAAGCCAGGATAATTAAATGATCAAACGAACTTACCTGTAAGTGAAGTTCGATCTTGATTATCCTGGCTTCGTCGAAGAGATTTAAGGTCCCTCCCTTCCCTTTACTTTCATTTACATTGCAGCCCTAAAGTCAATATTGCTGTATTCTCTGAAATAATGAGGATCGGAATGGCGACCGGCTGACTGGAGCGGGACAGGGCAGTGTCGTTAGCTGTTTTTTCTCTTTCTAACGACGCTGAAATGTGTGCGATCTGATGCGTATCAGCAGGGATACTACATGGTTAAAGTTATTAAATCTCGGAGACGAAGCCAGGATAATCAAGATCGAACTTCACTTACAGGTAAGTTCGTTTGATCATTTAACTATACGCGCCAAACTAGAAGGCACATTTGGCGGAATAAGTCTATTCTCTACTAGCCTATTGCAAGGATTAACATATACTTTAAAACTTTTTGGTCGTGCTACTTGGTAGAAATTCTTGCTAGATTCAAAAAAAAACAGGCTAAGTGCGAATCGGACTCTTGCGCCGAGGGTTCAAACCTGTGGGTAAATAAGTACCTCAAGGTGAAATTATAAGATAAGATAAGATTTACTTTATTGCACAAAGGAAACAATTACATAAAAATGCTTACAGAGATTAAGCAGTACAATATAGGATGCCTTATCGCTAAAAACGATCTCTTCCAGACAACTTTCCGGTAGAGAAAAGGGAAAGAAGAATTATATGTGGTGGTGCAAGATTTTTTTTGAGAGATAATGATTTCTATGATAAGTTACTTTAATAAAAAATACTTAGAAGGTTCCTGAAAAAAAAGGGGTTGACAGACAGAGAGACAGACGGACATACAACAAAGTGATTCTTTAAGGGGTCCGTTTTCTCCTTTTGAGTAACGCAACGATAAGAGTAAAAATATTTAGTGGTGAGAGAATGACTGGCACATCAGTATTCATATTATATTGTTTTAGGTAATGATATTATAATAAAAGAAATAGATTTTGGGTGCAATTTTTTTAGCACAAGTAGCTTACATGTGCTTAAAAAACGCGGCACCCGAAATCAGTACTTTTCGAACACCTGAGCAAAGCATTGACAGTGTTGACAGTTTTAGGCGACACTGCGCAACATGTATCTGTCTCGTTTATGCTCTAGTAAATAATCATACTTTCTTGCTCACAAGGTATAACACGGTTAAATTAACTACATCGTAACCCGTGTACAATTTTTGCCTTCCAGTTCCTATTGACATAACCTATTTACGTCTTTTTTATTAAAATATCAGTGGTTTCAAGGGTTCCATTTTGGAAGTATTTGTATTTGTACTACATAAAATATTCAGTTAACAAAGAAGACAACAATGTAGACGTGTTTGTCACTCGAATGTTTGCCATTTATTATGCAAGGTAACAAAGGTAGACTCTGTAATTGGGTTACGTCTCGTAAGCTGGAGCTGAATCCATACTGGTCCATAATAACACGGAATTAAGTCTGTCTGTGTGTCCCGTAGCGCAGTTGTGACAGTGATCGTCGACAGTCGCTGTTGTAAAGCAACACACGTCGGGTCGGAAACGGGACGGGTGTCCACCCCGACCGAAATTTAGTGATGTATATTTCGGGCATCTCCGTGCTTCGGAAGGCACGTTAAGCAGTTGGTCCCGGTTGACGTCGCTAGATGTCAGTCGTTAAGCCTAGTCAGAGGCCTTAGGGCGGCTTGATAACTTCGTTCCACCTCATAGTTGAGGTGAGGCATGTGCCCAGCAGTGGGACGTATATAGGCCGTGTATGTAAGTCTGTATGTGTGTGTCCCTAACGTTTTGACGCCTTAACTCATAAACAGCCAACTTGTACGAAATTAAGTTTGTCTAGAACCCAAGGCGGGGAGGGGTGGGAATATTGACCAATCCGTGATGTTGTCGCTTGACAGCTCACGGAAATGGCCGAAGCTGATTGATTGGTAGATTCCGTTTACAGACGTTAAAGTCTCATCCGTTGACACATTCCACTAGGAGTCTAGTCGCTGTGAAGTCAATGTATAAACTACAAAGCAAATTTTAATTAAATTAAACACTGAAGGTCCATTCTACCTTGAGAAAGGATAGAATAGTTTTAATTACGTATTATTTGGTACTGCCAAATTGAAGTTGAACTGGGCAAGCCATGTATGCAGGATGCATCCAGATAGATGGGCCCATTTTACCGCCCAATCGCACCCTACAGATGGACATCGCCGTAGAGAAAGGCCCCGTAAACGATGGTGTGAATATTGGCTCCTAACAGGCATAGTTGGAGAGCTTTGGGGAAACCTTTGCTCAAAGTGGGACACATAAAAAATATACATATTGGGTTAAAGGCTGAAGTAAAAGGATGGAATTTCATGTGAACATTTTCGAAGATAAAAACATGAAACTTTGTATTTAAGGACCAATATGTGTATTACAGTTTTTACTGGTTTAAAATAAGTTTCTAATGAAGGGCGATAATAACCTAATAGCATGCTAAGCCGACAGCTAGTACTACTTAAATAATAATATTAATAAAACATCGTTGACCACTTTGCCGCCGTCTAGTCTCAAACTTAGCAACGCTTGAATAAAGATAGGAAAACCAGAAAATACATTTGGTCTTATGGCGTCAGGCGGGAATCGAACCCGCATCTTTCGCAAACCAAATGTCTTTTTCTGGTTTTCCTATCTATAGTAAGATGATAATGCATTATCTCTAATGCTAAAAATGACTTAAATAAATGGATATTACGCGGACATTCCTATGTAGTGGCCAATTTCTAAGCCATTTACTACACCAAATCGGTCGTCAACAATATTACGGTATTATAGATTGTATTGATCAACAAAAGTTAAATTTCAAATGAAACCACAATCTCCTATTTATAACTTTTTTTTCAAAGACAAAGGCTTTTATATACTAAATGCATTTGAAAAGGGCGTTGACTGAAATCATAAAACGTCCATTGTCGACTTGAAACCAATGAAACTTTAGTACCATTTTATTATTCAACTCTCTGAAACAATTACAAACCAATCTCATTCAATAGTAAAGTTTTTTAATATTGACTTAGGAAATATTAATCAATTACTTCAAGCGATTGACTCAAAGAACTGGTAATTGCCAGTTTCACAAAACGAGAATTATTTATAGTTAATTAAAATTTTAACTTTACGTACTCTACTCGTAAATTTAACGCTCATTTTAATTCAAAAGTTCAAATCTAAGCATTACAGAGACAACAGTATGACATAACACAAAAAAACGGCCTATATACGTCCCACTGCTGGGCACAGTCCTCACCTCAACTAGGAGGTGGCGTAAGCCATCCCCATCATGGGTTCTCGCCTCGGCGTGGCGAGGGGGCCTAGTACCGGTGGTAGGGGCACCACCGGGAAGCGAAGAGAACCCAGGCGTGGCAGCGTGGTGGACTGAGCACCCACCCGCTGCGGCTCGTAAGAGCGGCGTGGAGCTGCGGGGCCAGTGGGGCCTGCAGGCGCCTTGAGGCGCGTGGTTGGGGCCGCGGCGCACAACCGGTTGGTGGGGGCCAGTAATCCAAGGCTGATCCCCCCTGTGCGTCGCGGCCCGGCGAGGCCGTACCGTCGGTTACGGCAGTGGAGCCACCCTTTGGGTGGCTCGTGGCTGCGGGCCCAGTAGGGTCTGCGTACGGTGGCCAGCTGGCGCGTGGTACGGGGGTGCCGCCGCCAGTATTGCACGGGTCACCGCTGCCTGGTAGGGACGGCTTGACATCCTCGGCTGTCCCTTCTGGCCTCTTCTCACGAAGGGGGGGGGTCGCTTCCGGCCCGCCATGCAGGCGGGCTCCGTCCGGGGGAACGCGCACAGGGCCTCGTGCTATACGGCGTATTCCCCCACTACGGACGATCAGAGGGAGTAGTAGGGGTTTTAGTCGGTAGGGCCACTGGTATACCACCTTTCCAGTGGAGAGTCCGACATAACCCGTCCGTCCCCTGGTGGACGGGTACGCGCAAGGCATTTCCCCTACTTAAAAAAAAAAAGGTGGCGTATGCCATACTCTATCACCTGGGCTCAGTGCAGATTGTTGAAGGGGTGTAAGGTCAGTGAGAAACCTTAATGTCAGATAAAATCAAGCGACCCAGCCTCCGACTAGTGTTAAAGACTGACATCTAGCGGCAGATTGACATACCCCTTGTCATTCCTAGCTCCGCCCTCTATTGGTTTTGTTATTTGACAAGACTGAGATTAAAAACGGAAATGGGTAGCCTGATAAGCCGTTGACTGTACAATCTGAAGTCTCACCTCAAACATTTATTACAAAACTAAACCTGCTCATAGGTTGGTACTCTGAAAGGAGAATTAGCAATGTCCTAGAATGAATCTCGTTTGTACTAATTATTATTTTTAAGATCGGAGTGTAAGTGGAAGAAATAATAAAAAAAATTATTAAATTTACAGAGATGTTGATGTAAATCTTAGCATTATACCAACACGACGTTCATACTCAGCTTAATAGAAACGTTTCGTTTTAATATAGAAAATTTTTAGTAAAAATTTTACACACCCACACACAGTAAAACATAGTTTTTTTAGGACAGTGTGTAAAGACTGACACTGACTGACTGACTGAAACTATAGTTCTCTATACACTTACCATTTCTATCAGTTTTCAGTCTTTACACACTGTTTAACATATTATTATTATATTAGAAAAAGGCTCGACAATATTATATCGCCAAGCATTATGGTCAGTTTCCAACTTAAAAGATTTATCCAACGATAGTCGACTTCCCAGCTGCAATGCAACTAAAAAGTATCATTAGATATCACGGAACCCAGTGCACCAACATCAAAATCCGGCCTAATCCTCTCCGTACCTGCTGCCATCGGCGCAGCTGCATCGTACAGATTTAGCTGAATCCGATTCCATTTGCCTAATTCCCGGGCGGTTGGTGTATACATAGTTTTGCTCGTCAGTTTTAGTTTGTTACAATTCCAAAAGGTATCAGAAAGTGATCACATTATTTTGAATCGCTAATGGGGCTGAGATTGTAAAAATTTGAAAAAATATTAATGTGAACCGATAATTTCAATTAATTTATTCCTTCATCCACGTGGACTTTAGTTGTTTGCCAAGAAGTCTTACACAAACTTGTAACTACTATTTTAAGCCCTTTAAAAGCATGGTTCATCGCAGTTTTTGACACTGTTGGCCAAGAGCCGGCAAAGCACAATGATTTTACAACTAGACGTTGATAGGTTATGTCAGTACTGACGCGAAGTCAAAAATTGTCCTCTGGCGCGCGTACCTATAATTTGACCGTGTGTACAAGATAGCATGATTATTTACTAGAGCGTAAACTAGACATAGACATGTTGCGCAGTGTTGTATCAAACTGTTAATGCTTTGCTTGGTGGTCGAAAGTCCTGATACGGGTGCTACTTTTTTAGCACAAATAACCTATCTATGTATTTCTAATGTAATATTATTGGCAAAGCACCATTCCTGGTTGCTGCATGCCTGCTTGAAAACTGCAGGCCTGCTTAAATGCTGCATGCCTGTTTGAATGCTGCAGGCCTGCTTGAATGGTGCAGGCATGCTTGAATGCTGCAGGCTTGCTTGAACCTCTGGTGCAGCGTGTTTGCAATCGTTGCAATCGAAATTAAATATTTTTTTATATGGCAAGTAAACAATCAGGCTTAGGATTTGAAATAGTGAAATTCGTAATTGTGTCTTTCGGAATCAAGTTTTTTGCGCTCATGTAATGTACCCATATAATAACACAGCATTACAAACGCTTACCGCTACGCTTACGGCGACATGTTCCGTCTATCAGTTAAAGATGTAGTATCTTTAACTGATGGACGGAACCTGTCACCGAGCAAATTTGAACCCGACTTGTTGGATGGATCCAGGTTGCCTGGTTTTCCTATCGGTTGAATCAATAGACGCAAGTTAATTAAATAAGCACAAAGTAAGTGTTCCGACCAGATTTGAATTCTTAGAGCCAAAGTGCTTAACCACTAGGCCACAACGTTCTTCTTGTTCATGGTCACGACTGAAAATGTACCAGAGACCTACACTGAACTTTTTTTCAATTTATACTATCCCACTGTGGGCAAAGGTCTCCCCCAAAGTTCTCCAAACGTCTCTGTACTGAGCCAAAATCTGCCACTCTCCAGAATACCAGGATATGTCATCTCTCCATAAAGTAAAACAAGTAAATTAAAGATATTGTCCCAAAAACCTGATTAAAGGTGTACCATTCCAGACTAGTACATATCCAGCTGTTTGGAAAATATAAAAACCCTGCACTCTTAAAAAGGATTCCACAGGCTGCCGCCCGACTTACCCCAAGACGCAGTCTTCGGTCGTCCAGGGCCCTGGCAATCTTGTGGCTCGTACGCTTGGGTTTCTTTCTTGTTGGGTTTCCAGATTTGTTGTGAGAATAGCGAGAAGTATTTTGTGGTTTTACGCGTCACGGCAAAGGCGCACCGTTCTGTGCGTTGTCGGTTGAGAGAAGCGACTTTTTCTGGCCGCTAGGGGCGCTAATATGACATTTTGTATTATTTTTTGGAGTAAGCAAGCTTTCAAACAAACAAAAAATAATAACTTTATTTAAATAGACCTGTTACAAGTACTTTCAAATCGTCAAATCTAATTAACAAACAAAATACAATTAATAATAGACATGAATACCATAATATTAAATGTATACAATAAATATACTGTACTTAAATAAATGTGACGCTACCACCGGATCGGAAAGTTGTTTCTGTACTGAGAAGAACCGGCAAGAAACTCAGCAGGTACTCTTTTCAACTGTTTCTTTTTTTTACAATCGTTGGAAAATATAAAAACCCTGCACCTGATACCTTCAGAGTGAGGTTATATATCAATACAAAAAGGATAGAAGCATATATTTTGTGAGAAATAACTAAAATACGGAACACCAGCTATAAGTAGTTAGCTAGATATCTATGTAGTTTCACCTGCACCGCTGCAGCGTGGAGATTTGGCTAAATCCGATTCCATTTGCCTAATTCCCGCTTCGTAACGCGCGGTATCAATATTAAATTGTGCACCGTTAATTTGGCTCGACGTGTATTTTGTAATCTTCTTCAAAATTGTACATTTAATTGGGGATATTAATATTTTGTTTCGCTAATGCCTTTTCAACAACATTCGGATAATATAAGCTAGTTTAAATTTGAATAATTTTGGTGGAGAGAGGATGTGACAATAATTTGTAGACAAAAGCTTAAAGAGACATCTACGCTTAGGTAATCCGCATCAGAGCTATTATAGGTCCGCAAGCGAGGTTGTCTGGAAGATATCGCTTTTAGCGATAAGACTGCATATATTGTGCGTTCTAAATCTTCGTGAACATTTTTGTGTGATTGTTTTCTTTGTTCAAATTCACTTGTCGAAATGAGTATGGGCTTCTTAATAATATTCTATTAACCATGACGGGAACAATCAAAGTGCGTCTGACTACTTTCCATTGCGACGACCAGGCGAAGTTCAAAATGATTTCATCCTAATATCATGGGTGTTTCACAGTGACAATTAGAATCAATTTTCCGCTTTCATTATTCTGACGGCTTTTTGTAGCCTCGGGCAATTCGGAGCGGTTGGTCCTGAAAGCAAAACGTCCTCAAACAAACAAACAAACAAACAAATCATTTATTCGCAAAGAATACAGTAGAGTGAAAAGATGGTAAAATATAACTGGACTTCGTATTCGGCCTGCTGGCAGGCGTGCAAATATTAATTTTAAGGTAAGTACTTAGGTACAAAATAGTTAAAAAGTATTAAATTCTAAGTAAAATAGGACATTTTAAAAACTTCAACATAACTAAACATACAAACAAAAACAACAAAGGGAACTAACTTATATAACAAAAAATATTTACGCAAACTCAAAAAAAAACTTAACTAATAAAACACTTTCTTAAATTAAGACTTAATAACATGTTACCTAACAATATACAATCACGAAGTGCCTTAATAGATATTATATACAAAATTTACAATTAAATTATTCGACTTATGTTTAATAGGTATTTCTATTCTAAAATTAAATTAAACTACATAATCTAGGTCATAAAATAGATATTCTTTTAAATTATAGAAACATTTATCTAAAAGCCATTTTGTCAAACTATTTTTAAAACTATTGCCTTCTAGATTTTTTAACGGTAGTGGTAGTTTATTATATAAGAGCAGGCACATGTTATATGCGTTTTCTTTATAAATGTAACACTGGCTTGGAGGTTTATGCAATAAATGTAAGTACTGTGTCCTGGGTCGTCTGCTAGATATGTCGGTATGTTTATGAAAATAATGAGGATGCGTTTTCACAAGGCAGCAGATATTTCTTATATACAGGCTGGTCAACGGAAGGATGTTGCATTTTTTAAACAAAGGCTTGCAGCTATCTAAATAACCTGCGTCGCAGATGGCCCTTATGCATTTTTTTTGCAATCTAAACGCTCTATCGAATTCAACTGAGTTGCCCCACATTATAAGACCGTAACTAAGAACAGAGGATACGTATCCATGATAGGCTGTTAAGGCAGCCTCTGTAGAAATCGTTTGCCTCAGACGTTTAAGTGCGTAAACGTAGCGTTCTAGTTTAGTGCAGATGAAGTCGATGTGAGCTTTCCAGTTCAAGTGTTCGTCAATTACCATGCCTAGGAATTTAATTGTGTTAACTTTTTCAATGGTGGTGTTATTGTGTTCAATCTGTAGTTCTAATTCATTGGTGTTGTAGGACCTAAATTCAATAACTTTTGTTTTTGGGAGGTTTATGTTCAAGTTATTCATTTTAAGCCAATGTATGACGTCTGTAAGGGCTTTGTTGGCTGTGTAGTCGATTGTTTCATTATGATTACGTTTGACAAGAAGAGTAGTATCATCTGCAAAGAGTACACACTTATGTTCAGTGGCACTTGGTAAATCATTTATATAGATTAAAAATAGTAAAGGAGCAAGAATACTCCCCTGCGGTACCCCAGAACTGTTATTTAGGTAAGATGACGTGTATTGTTGTTTGACTAGGATTTTTTTGTTGAGATTCATTTGTAAAATTTCTGTGCACTGCAATCTGTTTGTTAGATAGCTTTTTATCCATTCATGTGTTTTCCCCCTGATACCGTATTTTTCTAGCTTAAGAAGTAATAAATTATGGTCTACGAAATCGAATGCCTTAGACATGTCTAGAAAAATTGATATAATTGGTGTTTTACTATTTATACTTTCAGTTATACATTTTATTAAGTCGAAACATGCGAGGGAGGTCGAACTTCCTTTACGAAAACCGAATTGCTGTGCATGCAAAACTTGAAATTTTGTAAAAAAGTCATTCAGTCTTTTGTGCATGGCTTTTTCTAGTACTTTAGATAAAATAGGTATAATAGTAATTGGTCTGTAGTTATCTAAGTCATGCTTATCACCCTTTTTTTTATACAATGGTTTGACAATAGAGAGTTTTAATTGATCTGGAAAGTAACCCTGTTCGAACGACAGGTTAATAACATGACAGAGTGGACGACACAAGAAATATGCACTTAATTTTAAAATTCTAGTAGTTATTGCGTCATGTCCGCTTGATTTACTATTGTTTAAAGCCATGATGATGTTGTAAGTTTCACTATCAGTTAATGGTGTCAAATACATCGTTCTTGAGTTATTAGAAATAGAACTGTGTACAACCTTATCATTAGAAAAATCTTTCTTAGTAACATTTACAAAATAATTATTAAACACTTCACAAATTTCTTGGGGGTGCGTATGTGTCTTATTTTTAAAATTGATGCAGTTGATATCTTGCTTATGCTGATTATTCGATATAGTTGATGAAATTGCATTCCAAATAGTTGCTGAGCTTTTACCATTGTTTTGAAAATATTTCCTATTGTTATTTTTTTGAGCATCAATTATACATTTTTTTAAAATGATATTATATTTTTTGTATTCATTTTTTATTGTAGTTTTTGTGTTTCCATTTTGGCTTGACATATTGCAATATTTAAGATAGAGTTGCCGTTTTTTACGACACGATTTTTTCAATCCTTTAGTTAACCATTTAAGCTTTGTGACTCTGCTATTTATTTTTACTTTAATATTTGGAAAACACAAATAGTAAAATAGGCATACCGTATCATAAAAAATATTAAAAGCTTCTTTGGCATTATGACATTCAATAATATCTGAAAATGTAAGGGCAGATATGGCCTCAATAAACTTTTTTTGGTTTTCGGGACTATAGTCTCTCTTATATTCAAACCATGTGGTAAAGGATTTTTGTTTTTTTATATTTAATGATAGTAATTGTGCAGTCTCATGATCAGAAAGGCTTAGATATAGTATTTCCGCCTCGGCGTTTTTGGTGTTACTGGCAATTTGATCCAGGCATGCGTTTCTTCTGGTCGGAGATTGTATGTGCGCGATAAAGTTATGATTGTCTAAGACAGCTATGAGGTCTTTGGAAAAAGAGTTTTGTTTGATTAAATCAATGTTCCAGTCACCGCATAAAACGATTTTTTTTCGACTAAGTTTTGACGTTATGTGATGTAAAAGGATATCTAGTTTACTAAGGAATTTACCTATGTGAGATAAAGTGTGATTGGGAACTCTATATATTGTTATAATGACGAGATTTAGGCCAACTATTTCTATTCCACAGCATTCGAAGTCAGATATTGAGGCTAATTTTGGTGGGATTTGCAGGGGCTTCACTTCCATTGATTTTTTAACCAGTATACAGGTACCCCCTTTACTTTTTTCCCGACAAAAGGAAGCAGCCAATTTAAAGTTGGCAAGTTTCACGTTACTCTCCGAGCCCTGTTTCACATTAGTTTCCGAAAAACATAAAATATCTATATCTCTATTATTTTTCCTCAACTCATTAATAGTGAAATCTATTAAATCGGCTTTGCCACAGATTCCAGCGATATTTTGGTGAAGCATAACTAATTTATTACTATTTTTATTACTTTTGCAATTTACTGAGTTTAAATCTAAATTAAAAGAAGAACTTTAACTAATTTTGTCTGATGCCTTTCCTTTAGGCACGAAAAAACATTTCTTTGTTTGTGATATTTGATGAACATTCGGAACTATTATAATAAGTCGTTAGTTCTTCAATTAGAATCGAGATGTCACTAAAAACAATATTTAAAGCTCGTTTGTTTATAGAGCCATTCGCACTTTGAAACATTTTATAAGAATATTCAAGATTTTTGTTTGTATCTAACAAATATGCGTATTCGTGCTCTAAATTATCTAAATTCAATAGCTCATTAAATGTTTCTATCCTTCTGTTGTAAATGTTTACATATTTGCCAAGTTTAAAATTAGGTACACAAATAATTATATTAGTGTGTTTGATGTTTTGAAGGCAGTTTCTGATATTATTGACCTTTTCTGAATAGTTATTCGAAATTAAAAAATCGTTTTCTCCAATAAATAAAATACAAAAGTCGTTTAGCGAAAAGTCTGCGAGTTTAGTTTGTAGTCCAGTGAGAATTTGATCTATTCCACCGCTAGGGGTCGCATAGTGGCAAAATTCTGATTGACGGAAGTGACGGTCTGCTAGGTTCAGAATTTTGTGTTTGAAGCCATTACTTATCATGCAAATCTTGGGCGTCTTTGTTTTTACCTTGGTCACGTAAGGGCCGGCGCCCACTATCGGCATCGGCACGCTTCAGGCTTTTAAGGTGGCAAATAGTAATATACTCTAACACAATGGCAATAAAGTAGAAAATGCCGAAACAGAAACAGAACAAATGCATTTTGTTTTTAAGAGTACACATCACGGAAATTTCTACTTTATTACCATAACGTTAAAGTAGATTGCTATTTGCCACCTTAAAATCCTGAAGCGTGCCGATGCCGATAGTGGGCGCCGGCCCTTAGGTTGTGCGTTAGGCATGCCCTCTGTTGAGATACTCGGAGAAGCTGCGTCTTGAATTTCTATGGCTGGCTCCTGGTTCAAAGTAGGCAAAGTAGATGTCGCTGCTATAGATTTCTTATCTTGAGTAACTCTGCTTTCACACACTTTATTTGTTTTTATTAGCTGATAATTGTTTTGTTTTTCTTTTGAATTGTAGTCAGCTAGTTTTCTTTTTAAAGATTGGTTTTCAGTCGATAAATTAGTGATTTTACTGTGTGCTAATTCTAATTTTTGTTGAAGTAACGCAATCTTTTCTTCAAATCCCTCTGTGTTAATTCGTATTTGGTCGATTGTAGTGTTTTGTTTTGATTTTACACCACTACTGCTAAAAATGTTGCTGTTTGGTGTTGAGGTTAGTGATGCAAACTCATCTTCGTCGTTACTTAACTCCTCAAATGAATTTTCAGTAGGGACATTGACTTTATATTTATGAAAATGTATGAAACGACCATATACTTATACCTCTTGTATGAAACGACCATAACGCAGAAAGTCATGGGAGCAAATGGTCCGCAATTGAAAAAGCTTTCGAAGTAAATCGTCACTAATTGAAAATGTCATGCAAGCAAGACGTCCTTAACGCTTATGAACCTTTTTTAGCTGTAGCGGTAAATAAAACCTATTCGGAAGAAAAATGAGTTTTAAAAACAAACCGTCTGCAATTGACATTTTGATTACATGAAATCTATACATAACACAAAAGTATGAAGTGAAAGAGTTTGTTTGTTTATTTGAACTTATCTCAGGAACTACTCGTTTATTATTAGTAGAGCAAGGATAACAAATATATAAATATATTTTTTTTACTTTAACCGCGTGCACTGGCTGTGTACTTGAAAGGTGATAGTTACGCAAAAATTTGTAACTCAAAATTGTTCCCTTAAAAAACTAGAAAAAGTTAATTACTCTACAGTAATAGTTTTTTTACGAAGGTTTTTCAATAAATATGATATTAATCCTTATCCAAATGGTTCCAAACTGCACAGCCACTCATTTTTGAACAAAATTGCCGTTGACAGTATTTCAATTCAACCAATATATTAGGAATGATTAATAGTTATAACAAAATATGCTAAAATACAACATCAACTGCCAGACCTGGGCGTTGCTGCGACTGCGAGTCCTCGAAACATCGCTCTAGAGCCTCAAAACCAATCTCAAAACTGCGCAATCAAGTGGTTGTCTGTTAAAATTACGATCGGCGCTGCAGAACATACCAGGAAGGAAGAACACAATGTTTCCTAAGTCGTGTTAAAGATGATTAAGCAAGTTTTTTTGCGATATATTATTATAGGCAAAAATTTTTTTTTTGTTATGTGTACGAAACTATGAGTATGTTTGATAATTATAGATTTTTAGTTTTTATTTCAACATGACGTAAAAATGCACCAAAAATGAAAAAAACAATTCGCGGGGATCGAACCCGTCGAATATTTCCATTCGTTTCATTAGAAGCACGGATTAGAAGTATTAATATTTAAAAGAACATGATAGTTTATCACACTCTTGGTTATAATTGTTGTGATCATTAAGAAATTACTGATAATTTCCATGTAATTGTGTATTTATCGGTAGGTACTCTGTTGCCCCCGTCAGTTCTCTGGAAGAAAAAAAAGGAAAATTCGAAACAATTCGATCAATCAAAATTTCTAAGCTACTAAATAAACTGTCTGTCTTGGACTACGACAATATATTATATTTATTGGATTATCTATCTTAAATAACTGAATCCGCAGCAATCCGAGCATTCCTTAATATAAAATATCCACAAAAATTGTCCAAGTTTTGTAAAACCACCCTATTAAGTAAGTTAATATACTACTAAATATTCTATTTATTTATTTATTTATTTAAACCCTTAACAACTATCCTTACAGGCTAGACCCAATGCGATAGTGTGGCTATAATCTTATTATCTAACTTAATTAACACTAACTAACATAACACGCTACATATAAAACTACCCTTGCGAGTTCACTCAAATTGCCCGAAAATACATCTACACGCTCGTGAACTTTGTTCACTAAGCGGATGGTGCGAACAAGTGGCGTTTTGCTGTACAAATTGGTCCTGGCCACGGGCACGGCCAGCAGTGGCGGGCGATGCCGCCTCCAGACGTAGCGGTCCGGCACGCTCAGCTGTAGCTGGCGCAGCACGCCTGGGTTACACGCGGAGCCTCGCAGCAGCTTAATTACGTGCGCCGCCAATGAGAACTCCCGTCTCACTCTGAGCTGGTTATAGCCGACCATTCCGAGTACGAACAGGGTGGGGTACATCAAGGGGTATAACGGATATACCCCATACAGCTTAAAGTATAAATGCCGCGTGAACTTATTTTGAACCCGTTCCAACATAAGGCTATACTTTTCTTCGTGCGGTGACCAGACTACCGCGCAATACTCTAAATGACTTCTGACCAAAGCGTCGTACAACACTTTCAATGTGGTTATGTTGGTGAAGTCTCGTGACTGCCTGAGAAAAAAACCTAGGTTTCTATAGGCCTTTTTACATATTTTCATAATATGCTCGCGAAACGTTAAATCCGATGTGAGATGGACACCGAGATCTCGCACCTGAGACACACGCGTCATCGGGATATCATCCACCGCATAGTCATAGTGCACCGGCTTACGTGCGCGTGTGAATGACATCACTGAGCATTTGGACACATTGAAGTAGAGTTTGTTGGCGTGACTCCACTTTACCACTCTATTTATGTCCTCCTGCAAACGCTCACAGTCGGATGTGCCACTAACCTGAAGCAGCAACTTGAGGTCATCTGCAAACAATAAACAAGTACTGTCCTTCACGACCTGCGGCAAGCTGTTTATCATTATTATAAACTCGAGAGGCCCCAAGTTGCTGCCTTGGCTCACCCCTGACCTCGTGTAGTAAAGCCCAGATTCACAGCCGTTAAATTCTACATACTGTTGCCGATTTTCCATGTAGCTGACAAAGAACCGGAGCATTTGCGGTGTGAATCCGACTTGAGCCAACTTCTTCAACAGGATATCATTATCTACCGTGTCGAACGCCTTCTTGAAGTCGAAGTACGCTGCGTCCATCTGCTCTCCCGCATCCATCGCTGGTACCACCTGGGCCATAAAATTAAGCAGGTTGGTAGAGGTACTGCGGCCCGGTCTAAACCCATGCTGCGCGTCGGAGATATGAGCGCCGACTTGCGCCTGCACTCGCCTCTGGATAGCTGACTCAAACACCTTCGCCGCTGTCGACAGCACAGCCACAGGTCTATAGCCACTCACGTCTGGGCCTGCCTTGCCTTTCGGTACCGGAATGACCCTTGTGACCTTCCATCGTGCCGGAAATGTTGCTTGATTTAAGCACATGTTAAAAATATAATGCAATGGCTCCGCAAATATCCCACTACAGTCTCTAAAAAGAAACGCTGGCATACCATCCGGACCCGATGACCGTTTTGGTTTAAGGCGAACGAGCGCCTCTCTCACCTCCCGAAGACTCAGCGCGTCCAAGTGTACGCGCGCTGTGGCCGCATCCGCTTCCGCTGCCGCCGCGCTTGCGTCCAGTTGAGGCGAGCTCTTGCTGTAGACAGACTGAAAATAGCTTGCAAATTCTGCCGCCACCTCATCATCCCCCAGATGCTTCCCTTCTTTCAGGATACTTTGCCTATCCAATCTACTTCGTTTAGATTTAAAATACTGCCAAAATGATTTCGGGTCTTCTGAGAACTGAGTTTGAATTTTATTTTTGTAATTTCTGTGAGCAATTTCAATTTTATCCTTAACACGGGTTCTACATTGAGCAAATTCATTATAATCGCTATTAAGCTTTGTTATCTTGAATTTTTTGTGAAGTAGCGCCTTATACTTAATTTCATCGATAATTTCCCTCGTGTACCATACGGGGTACACACGTTGCGATTGTTTTATAGGATTTACTTTCTTCCTAGGTACGCATATATCTAAAATATTATTAATTGTGTCGTAAAAGTATTTTAATAAATCCTCTAGGGTTCTCATTTCATACATGCCGCTCCAACTTATATCAGCGAGCATACTGTATAACAACTGATAATCCGCTTTGTAAAAGTTCCATCGCGGTCTATCAGATGCGCTCGCCACTGGCCGCTCCCGCGCCCCGGACGCGTGCGCCGGAGGGGGGTCGGGGGCGACGCGCACGCCGACCGCGAGCGGCGGGTGATACGGGTCCGCGGCCACAAGCTCTTCGTCCGCCGCTGTCGTTCGCCGCCGTCGTTCTGTGAAAATTGTAAGACTCTACCTGTTACCGTTATTAATATACAGTAAAAATACCAAGAAAAAAAACCGTTTATTGTATGGGGACGCACCTTTTTAATTGCGGACGTTTTGCTCCCTTGACCATTTCAATTACTGTCATTTGATACTAAGGACGTATTGCTCTATTGACAGATGCCATTTTGAATTACGGACGTTTTGCTCCTATGACATTTTGCTTTCAGGACCACCCGCTCCGAATTGCCTCGGGGCCTCTTTGGCCAAAAGCTAGCATCACCAGTTATGCGAGAAGTGGTACTCTGTCCAAAACTCATACACGAATTTCAGTCTCGCAACCGCAGTTATTAAAAATTCACAAAACAGACAGTTCAAGGCCATTTTCTCAGTTTTTCAGCGCGATGAAAAGCGTATTTTTAGATATTAATATTTCATGTGGACGCAAACTCTGTTTTATTTCCTTCATAATTAATTGCGACAACCTTGCCCGACTAGCTCGCCTGCATAACAATAGTGATGTGCCGGAAGTTTCAGCGAATCGGAAATGAAAACGGAATTAAACCCACGGCAAAAATGTAAACAAACAACTGCTGCTACAAAACAATAGGTTTTGCTTTTTTATGAGCAAACAAGCTATAAGTAGGTATACTTAATTGATAGTCACCTCTGCCCATTGACAACCACAACTTTACAGTTGTCACGTGATGCGTTTCAAAAAGGAAATACCTACGCTCTTTTTATGAAGGCCCTGGTGTGATAACGTTGGGAGACCTTAGGAGAAGAAGAATTTGTTGCACAAAAATACATATTTCCTTTAAACTTACATAATTATTAAAATAGACTGCGAGCGGTCTCTGAAAAGCTTTTGCTTATAGAAAGTAATTGACAGGCTTTTCGCTGCTGGACACAGACACAAACCTCCACCATGAGTTGATAAAAGAAAAAAATAATAAACGGGAGAGCCTGGTTATGAAGAGATGTTCCTGAAGTCTAATCTACATGTCTAATGTTATCATGTCGCCCTTCGGCCTTCGACCCAGCGTAATGACTGACATCTGTCCATAAAATGGCAGTGAGTGAGGAAATCTCGAATGCAAAAATAACGAAATTGCATAAAGTAGTCGTAAGTAACTATCAATTATTAAGATACATTTCAGTTGGTTAGTTATAAAATTCAGTAATTAATTAGGTAGTTTTAAGTCTGTTTGCTTTAAAATGTGGTGTTTAACAGTAAGTAGTTTTTGTATTTAATTCTTTATGTATGTATAATGAGTAGTTTAAGTGGATGTATCAATACATCAAACTGTTGGTAGACCTTAATAAATAAATAAATAATAAACCTACCAATACCAATTCATATACAAATTAGTACAGTTATTGTCCTTTTAATACTGTTACTTGATAAATGAGTTGATGTTATTGTGCAACAATAATTATTTAACGTAACATAACATGGCACTATGATTGTTGCCAAAATGGTGAACGGAACATTCAGAGCCCATATTTTGCCGAGGCTGCCGTTATCTGGGTTTCTTCGGTTTAATATCGGTATCTTTCAGCACAGCCACGACCAATGGGCCACGACGCTCTGAAAAAAACTAAAAATTGTTTATCTTATCTTATTTCATACCGGATATGCAGTGCATAAACTAGCCTCGTTACATCACTAATCCAACCTTCACAAGATTGGACAGTAGATAAATATTCATGTGATGCTCTTCGCTGTACATTGCGCGCTGGCTCTGACGGCATAGCTAATGAAGAGAAGCGAGCAGGCATGTATGATGAGCACCTTAAAATTTACACAGACGGATCAACTTGTAGTCATTAGAGCGAGGCAAGTTGGCAGACGAGTTGCAGCAAATTTATGGCAACTATTTTAATGTTACTCTTATTTGAAACAAGCTTTATCACTACTGCGTATACTAGATACATTCCAGAGCATTTTTTTGCTATACGCCCGCAACCAACGATATTACGATAAACAAGACGTAGATAGGTTATGTCAGTACTGACGCGAAGTCAAAAATTGTCCACGGGGACGACGACGTAGCTAATTTGGCCGTGTTATGACGTGTGAACAAGACAATACGATTATTTACTAGAGCGTAAACGAGAAAGTTACTCAAACTGTCAACACTGTCAATGCTTTGCTCACTAAAAGTTCTGATTTCGGGTGCCACTTTTTTAGCACAAGTAACCTATATTATAATATCATTGCTCGCAACTATATTACCTTAAAAAGTCTTAACTCGAGCTCTCTGTTTTGTGAAATTTTAATAACTGCGGTTGCGAGACTGAAATTCGTGTATGAGTGTTGGACAGAGTACCACTTCTCGCATAACTGGTTTTTGGCCAAGGAGGCCAAAAAGAAAAAGCCGTCAAAAGGCCGTCAGAATTTTGAAAGTGGAAAATTAAAAACCTGCCCACCCTAAAACTAACCAACCCTACTGAATAAAACCTCAGGATTCAAATTTTCATTGTGAAACACCCATGATATTAGGATGAAATCATTTTGGACTTCGCCTGTTTGAAATTGTCTAAGTTGAGGTTGATTTCGTCTGATAAACTTCACCTGAAAAATCTGCCCTTGAAGTTGTATGTGAAAATCGCTAGTGCACCATGTAAAATAAATAAATAAACGAGACAATATTTCGTAAATGAATACCTTAGTCGATTTTAATTTTTCTTCAGATTTTTTCATCATGATTTCATCAAATTCTTTTAACCATATCATAATACTCTTTCATATAGATCAGATACTTCGTAAGTTTTCGAGTTACCTAAAGTACAACCAAGCTTCCGTTTCCCAAACTTTGGCCCTCTGGGCAGGCTTTGTCTGAATATTTTTGACGGTTTCTTGGTCGGTTATAAATAATAATGGTTGAAAGTGTCCTAATATCCACCACTAACGGGACCTAGGTAGCTATTTCATTAGAAAATGAACTATTTCATGTCGAAGTAGTTTCAAAGTTACTTTTAACAAGCCGTAAGGGAAGCTACGAGTTATTCCCAATATAAGTGTACCAGACTACCTACTTAGAGGGAAAACTCAGCTATACACAAAGACTTTTGCTAATTAAGGTTTTTTATGTCATAATAAATCCACAATTCATCAATGATTCATAATCAGAGGATAGTTTTGTTTTCTAACTCTGTTTATTCTCATACGGTGTCATATCGATGCCACCTGCCTATAGTCCGTTCACGTTAAGAATGCAGTGATTTTTAAGATTTAAGCACACAAAAAAACTCAAGTCCACAACATTTGCGTTCGAAAATGTGCGTTCAGCTGGTCACTGTGGGCTTGGCTTTCTAATTAGGAACGATTGGATTGGTAAGGGGGCGTGCTAGGTCGAAAGACAAGTATGAATTAATCACTGCATGCTTAACGCGAACGGACTATAGTACGTAAACTCATGACAATATACACCAAAAGTACTTTGCAACAACTTTCCTGACTTTAAAGCGCCTTCAGGGAGAGGTGCGACAGTATAGACGACACAACAAAAGATCTTAAAGAAACATCTGCTTCGTTCGAAATAAGCCGCTGTCAAACCACTGGGGGTGAAACTTTGCCCCCAGTTACTATTGTTGCAAAGAGACAATCACTCTCGAATGGGAGGGTGACAATTTTTAACTCAGTCTTTAGGATTTTTAATAAATGAATAAATATTGGAGGTTAGGTGAAAACTTTACCTAATTTAAGGCTGAGCCTAATAGGGCCTACAACGAAGAGTAAAAATAACGAATGTTTTATTACATTTTGATAATAATGTGACGCCACCACCGTCGTCAAAAGCTTGTTTTTACAGAGAAGGCCCGTCAAGAAGCTCAACAGCTACTCCTTTTTTGAAAAAGTTGTTTCGACAGAACTTACAAAATCGACAAACCAACACGATCATACAGTTCTGACATGAAAGAAAACAGTAAATTAATTTTATTTAGTTAACTTGAGCAGACGATTTCCCGACGATGGAACCTGTTCACAAGTTGACGTGTGGGCCAGCCATCATCCCATTCAACAATATTTTTAGCTAATAGAATGACCTGTCATACAATGCTACCATCCCAAAAGCATTATATTCATTTTATATCAACAACAAGATTATCAAAATCCAGATTATCAACCAAGAATTCTAACGGGTATCTTAACCCTATCGCCGCCACCAGCCACTATAACAATCGAATTCTTACTGTCACTGAGTGGCATGATGAACGTGTCAACTTTAAATCTTAAAGTCAACTTCAAGAAATAGGAACCAAAACAAAAGATAGTCGAACAACCGAAGTAGGTAGGTAACATCTGTTCTTCAAATAAGCCACTTCCAGACAAGTGGGGGGAGGAGGGGAGGGCTCAGCGAAACTTTGCCAAAGTTATCTGTTGTTGCAAAGAGACAATTGCTTTCTAACATAGGGAAACAAAACAACAAGTACTTGGTAGGATAATCTTTCTGTTCGGAGCTTTTAGCTTTTTAAGTTGTAGGTTACTTTTGTACTTACGCACTCGTGCACACACAGTATGTATGCGTATGTGACACGTATTCACATTCATTACACCAATATAACATTTGGTGTACAGGCCATAGCCTATGCCACTATGTTTGACGACTGACATGTTGCGACGTCAACCGAGATCAACTGCTTCACGTGTCTTCCGAAGCACTGAGATGCCCGAAAAATACATTACTGAATTGCAATCGGGAGATCCGACATTGGCCTTAGACCGTGTGGGATGGAGATTGTTGAAAGTTGGAACATGGTTCAATAGTTAAGTGAAAAAGAACTAGTTTTTTTTTAAATAATATGACAGCTGTCAGTTGAAAGTGATTCTCCCTAGGGATGAAAAGTATTACTTTCAGCCCGCTTCTCAGGTCAGTAATGACCTACTTTCAGAGTATGAGTAATGAAAAATAATATTTCAATACTAAGTAATTACTTTATGTGATGTACCTACATAATAGTACATTTTCAACTAGTGGAACACTTTTTTAAACAACACCTCGTACAATATCACGGACCCGATTTTCATTGTATTCTACCTATTTACAAAACTGAATAAAAAAACCTTACTTTCTTTTCTTTCTCAGATTATCTTGGTCTTACGATAAAATAAGCATGTCTACTAATTTATTTATCGCCGTTCATTCTTACCATTGTTTGTATTTTCCTTTTGCCAGAAATAAGAGAAATACTACGTTCTAATGTGTCTTATCCCCCCCCCGAAACCCTTCCCCCTTCAACGATCAGTCACAATTACCTAAATGCTCGTTTGGTTTCCCGACAAATTCTCTTATATGTTATTCAACGTATGTAAAAGTACAGATATGTACGCAATAGTAAGCAACGGTTGGTGCGGGCGATAGGCTGCAAGCGGGAATGTATCATTTCATAATTGAGACTAATAAACTAAAACATCTGCAAACAGGAAAATACATACATATGTTCACGACTATCTCCCGAACGGGGTAGTCAGCGGCACACTGATTGGTGCTTTGCAAGGTAAAGGGAACACTCAGAAGCCCACATTGCACCGAGTGAATTTAAACCTAACGTGGTAAGGGACAAAAACTGCCTGTATATTGCGGGTTGCTTGGGTTCTTAACGGTATTATTAATCACCGAAGAGTTAGCCGCAAGTTAATTGAATACAGACAAAGTTTGTGTTCTGGCTAGTCTCAGAGCCTATTCACACCCAGCGTTTGTTGGGCGATGATCGCGGCGTGCTCGTTCACGCGGCGTTTATTTTATCGCCCAACAAACGCAAGGTGTGAACAGGCTTTTAAAAAGGAGATCACTCGAGTTTCGAGTCAGAGTTGTTAACACAAAGTTTTTACTCGTTTTTATATAATAATTCTATGTTGTTAATGTTTTCTTTTTTAATTGCTGTGAGGACTTTCAAACTTTTTAAAATTATTATTTTAAATTTGCTTTTGAAATTTAGATTCAGACATTTCATTTTAGTTTAATTAAGCCAGGTTATTTTAATTTAATTGATATTTTTTATGTTTTTCTTGCATGTGTACTATTCTGAATATATTATGTGTTTTGAGGTGATTGTAATTTAAGCTTGTATGCTGTCAGTTTGCAAGTTGAATGAATAAATAAATAAATAAACAACTGAGTCACGACGCTTTCCAAGAAAACAGGAAAATCATACTATCTCCTATAATAGTCTCCATTCGCTAATATTTCGGCTTTTACGGGCAGTTGGGTTATGCCTTGTGGCTTGCACTCTGCCATCACAACCCACTGGCCCACTGGGCTACGCGTTAACTTTAATTTCTTTTCGTGTTTCCCCATCTATGATATTGATTTCGTGGCGAAATGCATTACATATAGAGACATAGTTCGTTGGGTTTTGAATGCCCTTAGTCAGTACCTATATTGTGAGTTGGCTGATTCTGATGAAATGGATTTGATTTGTTTAACCAGAATAACATCAACATGAGACGAGGTTAGAACCCAATCTCTTATGCCTCACGCCACACCTTGATACATAATTCACGGCAACATCTACTACTAATGTATTAGAGTAGGACGCTAAATATTTATACCAGTGGTCTTCCAATCTGCTAATGAATTTTAGTGCTCAGAGTAACAGCCGGCAGAGATGTGGAACATCAGGGAAGCATTATTCATGAACGGAATTGTGTTAGGGAACATCCAAGCTATTTTTAGTAGACTTTGATGCTGGTATTGTGAATTTTGGTAAAGGAGTAGACATTGAAAATTTACCGTGAAGTAGTTTAGCTAATGTTCAGCAGGAATTGAAGAAATTATGATACTGATTTTACGCAATAAATAAGTTAGTTGAAATAGACAGCTATTTAATACAATAGACACAATGATATTATAATGAAAAGACGTAGATAGGTTATTTGTGCTAAAAAAGTGGCACCCGAAATCAGGACTTTGACCATCTGAGCAAAGCATTGACAGTTTGAGACAACACTGCGCAACATGTATCTGTCTCGTTTACTCTCTAGTAATTAATCATGCTATCTTGTACACACGGTCAAATTATAGGTACGTACGCCAGGGGAAATAACGTCTTTTTTAAGAAGGATTGTTGTTAATTTTTGACAAAAAAGCGGTAGTGGCGATTTAGGATTTAAAGGTCGAAAGGTTTTTTACCACAAGTAACCTATCAACCTCTTTTTACCATAATGTCATTGACTAATAAGCTGACCCAACCTTTGAGTTAAATTTCACTCAGCATAGCACCAGTATTTAGTTCAATGCGGTTTCAAAATCTAATTTGCGATGGTGTTCAATTAATCGGGTATCGACTTATACTGGTTTAATTTGCATAGGAAATTGCTTTTACTGGAACATTGGACGGAACTTTGAACACAATTAAATGATTTGGTTATTTTGACGGCTCTGTGGCGGTTGGAGTGGACCCCTAATCTCTGAGGGACAGGACACTCAATATGTCAGGATTGTGATAAGGATCAACAGTGTATGTTAACGTGTACATAGAAATACTTAGAAACAATTATAGAAATACGATATAATTTGAATGATTGTATGGCTCAATTGCTGGCCTCTGGGCTGGTCAATCAAATTTTGAAGGCCTGCAAAAATGCCTTTACACGCCATGCTTAAAAAACCCGGGATTGTAGGAAGAAGTAATGTAATGCATGGCGGGTCGGAAAAATCACCAACACGGCCTATATTTAGTGATGTAATTTTCGTGTGCCTCGCTAGATGTTAATTTAGTAGTCGTTTAGCCTCGTCAGAGGCCTAAGGCTGCCCACACAAGACCGACTTTTTGTAGGACCGATAATCGGACCGATTAAAAATCGGTCGTATCAGTTCCTTATTTAAGACAGATTTATTGTAGGACGTGTGCGTTGCTACATTGCTACCAGTGCGTTCTATTTTTCTCCTACAAAAAATCATTTACCGATTATCGGACGTGGGCAAGCAGCCTTAGTTAGGGCTTTATAACATTTTTGAGCAAGGTTAATTTTATACCCCTCCAAGAATTCACATTGAGCCTGCGTGTTGGAGTATGATTTGCGCAACCTCAAAATTTCGGTGAGCCCTGTGCTCATCTTGTTTGAGAAAATATGGTAGAAAACAGATCGGCAACGTACAATCATAAGTATAATATTTCTATCAAAGCTCTACGACCTTGATATGGCCGCATATTTGCTTTTTCCGACTTTTTTCCAATTAAAAAATTACATATTGATACAGTAATGAAGTAACTACTGGGCTCATGCCTGGTGAAGCAAATTTTACAGTATAGTTTGCCGAGCTACCTGGCTTTTTACTAGGCGTTTGTTACCATCAGAAGTTACACATGATATGCAAAAAGTGTACACAAAATACTAAATATTGATTTCTCACAAACAAATAAAGTCATTTCTTATGCAAGCCCAATATAGTTGCTTGGTAAAAACAAGGGTTGCTAACTACGCCACTAGAATTTAATGCGCAAATATTAGACATTGTTTTAGCAGATTTAATTATAACAATATGTCGCTTCCGCTTCGCATTATTCGGATGGTTTGATCTATTTATAACTTACGACACGACCACGAAACGATCACGACACGTCACGATCCGTTCACGATTTGTTTAAAACTTATCAATTAATGGGGGATGACCCCTCAACTACGCTGTCACTTGAAAAAGATTGAAATTACTTTTTACTTTTGCCTTGAAGACACCCAGACTGTATGAAACTGTGGTCAGAGGAAGAGTAGTAGCGGTAACGAGGCCTTTTCCTAGCAGCGTGGTAGCGCAGTCTGATTTTATTTCGCTCTGTGGTCTGGGGCGTAAGAATACTGCCAAGGTCACCCCCGCCTGTCGTAAGAGGCGACTAAAGAGGGGCCCCGGGGTCGCTAGGAGTGTACACGGCGGGGGCTGTGTGCCTTCATTGCACAAGCGACCCCGGGGAGGACGGCAGTGTAGGGTGGCCTCGCCCTGTCGAACACCGGCGGGTGTGTAAGAAGGGAGGTACTACTCTCTTCGAGTTGAGCCGGAATACCGGCGCCAGACTCTCCTCGGGAGAGTCCTCGGTAAACCCTGGTCAGGCGCAGAAGAAGGCCGCCCCGGTGTTTTAGTGGGTATTACCACCCACTTCTGGGGTGGGCGAGTCCCACACTCCCCCGCTGCCCAACCCAAGCAGCGGGAAGTGCGTAAAGGCATTCCACTGGGTGAAAAAAAAAGGCTGATTATAGTAATATAATACTAGTTAAATGTTTTAATTACTCAGAACCATTATAATATTTGACTTGACTTTTCGTTCATATGTTTAAGGTGGGTACTTTATAAATACCTACTTACGAGTATTTAACTTTTTCTTATCCAAAAAATTCAGGCCTACGGGCTACTTGTTTTTTAACCAGAAAAAAACATTTGGTCTTATGGCGTTGGGTTCTTTTTACTGATTGATAGTTGGTCGAAAACTCTAACAGTCGTAGAGTATAAAGGCTCTCAGTCGGTTTTATCAGCATTTTCGTGTCAGTGTCAGATGGCTGACATAATGAAGGCAGATCGGCGCGCCCTCTCGCGTCGTGCTGGGGAACTGTACTTGACGTTTATTTCGGCAATCATTCGGCTGGATTGCTTATAGTTTTGTTATTTATTTATAGCGCTGGAGGTCGTTGGTTCGATGTTTGTGAACATGAATATGACGGACTGTTAAAACTAGTCTTTCTTCTTTTTTTATTCAGTAAATTCATGCCTACAAGCTACTTATGTATTTTTACTGACCGATAGTTGAACACTCTAACCCCCGAATTCACAAACGTCAATCAACGCTGAGCACGCGCTCACGCTCATGCCGTCCCGTAAAATGTCAATAGAACTAACCTCCGAATTCACAAACGCAAATCAACGTTGAGCATCCCTCATAAGTATGGCTGTCCCTTTCAGCTCCATTGACATTTTACGGGACAACATGAGCGTGAGCGTGTGCTTAGCGTTGATTGACGTTTGTGAATTCGGGGGTATAAGAGACAGCATGAACGAGACCGCGTCTTTAGCGTTGATTGACGTTTGTGAATTCGGGCGTAAAAGTCGTAGAGTATAAAAGGTTTCAGTCGGTTTTATCAGCATTTTCGCGTCAGTGTCAGGTGGCTGACATAATGAAGGCAGATCGGCGTGCCCTCTCGCGGCGTGCTGGGAAACTGTACTTGACGTTTATTTCGGCAATCATTCGGCTGGATTGCTCATAGTATTGTTTATTTATAGCGCTGAAGATCGTTGGTTCGATGTTTGTGAATATGATGTGACGGACATTCGTATGTGTCCGTTGCTCTTCTTTTTTCTTTCATTATTGCCTCAAAAATGTTTTTTTTTCTCATAATTGACTATAAAGCCTCGTTTACGCTCTAGCGAATAATCATCCTATATTGTTCACACGTTTACAACATTATAGGTACGTACGCAGTGGACAATTTTTGACTTCGCATCAGTACTGACATAACCTATCTACCTCTTTTTTCATATAATATCAGTGGTTGAAGGTACTTCATAGATACTATCATTTTATTATGCAATGAATTCAGTCCTACGAGCTACTTGTGTAACTTTCTACTGACTGACAATTAGAAACTCCAATAGTCGTAGAGTATAAAGGGTTTCAGTCGGTTTTATCAGCATTTTCGTGTCAGTGTCAGGTGGCTGACATAATGAAGGCAGATCGGCGTGCCCTCTCGCGGCGTGCTGGGAAACTGTACTTGACGTTTATTTCGGCAATCATTCTACTGGATTGCTCATAGTTTTGTTATCTATTTATAGCGCTTGGAGGTCGTTGGTTCGATGTTTGTCAACATTAATGTGACGGACATTGTTATGTGTCCTTTGCTTTTCTTCTTTCTTTCATTATTGTCTCAAAAATGTTTTTTTCTCATAATTGTTTATCTCGTTTACGCTCTAGTGAATAATCATACTATATTGTTCACACGTTTACAACATTATAGGTACGCAGAGTGGACAATTTTTGACTTTGCTGCAGTACTGACATAACCTATCTACCTCTTTTTTTATAACATCTATGGTTGAAGGTATTTCATAGATACCTACGAGTATTTGACATTTTTTATTCAGTGAATTCAGTCCTACGAGCTACTTGTGTATCTTTCTACTGACTGACAGTTAGAAGCTCTTATAGTCGTAGAGTGTAAAGGGTCTCAGTCGGTTTTATCAGCATTTTCGTGTCAGTGTCAGGTGGCTGACATAATGAAGGCAGATCGGCGTGCCCTCTCGCGGCGTGCTGGGAAACTGTACTTGACGTTTATTTCGGCAATCATTCTGCTAGATTGCTCATAGTTTTGTTATTTATTTATAGCGCTGGAGGTCGTTGGTTCGATGTTTATGAACATTAACATAGATTATTGTTATAATGAGTCTCTCTTCTTCTTTTTTTATTCAGTATGTATTTTTTACTGACTGATAGTTAGTTGAGAACTCTAACTCCCGAATTCACAAACGCCCATCAACTATGAGCACGCGCTTACGCTCATGCCGTCCCGTAAAATTTCAATAGCACTAACCCCCGAATTCACAAACGCGAATCAACGTTGAGCATCCCTCAGAAGTATAGCTGTTCCTTTTCAGTTCTATTAACATTTTATGGGACAGCATGAGCGTGAGTGTGTGCTCAGCGTTGATTGACGTTTGTGAATTCAGCCGTAAAAGTCGTAGAGTCTAAAGGTTCTCAGTGGGTTTTATCAGCATTTTCGTGTCAGTGTCAGGTGGCTGACATAATGAAGGCAGATTGGCGTGCCCTCTCGCGGCGTGCTGGGGAAACTGTACTTGACGTTTATTTCGGCAATCATTCGGCTGGATTGCTCATAGTTTTGTTATTTATTTATAGCGCTGGAGGTCGTTGGTTCGATGTTTGTGAACATGAATATGACGGACATTGTTATAACGAGTCTCTCTTCTTCTTCTTTTTTTTATTCAGTTAATTCAGTATTTTTTTTTACTTACTGATAGTTAGTTGAAAACTCTAACCCCCGAATACACAGACGTCAATCAACGTTGAGCATCCCTCAGAAGTATAGCTGTCCCTTTCAGATCTATTGACATTTTACGGGGCAGCATGAGCCTGAGCGCGTGCTTAGCGTTGATTGACGTTTGTGAATTCGGGGGTATAAGAGACAGCATGAACGAGACAGCGTCTTTAGCGTTTGTGAATTGGGCGTAAAAGTCGTACAGTATAAAATGTCTCAGTCGGTTTTATCAGCATTTTCGTGTCAGTGTCAGATGGCTGACATAATGAAGGCAGATCGGCGTGCCCTCTCGCGGCGTGCTGGGGAACTGTACTTGACGTTTATTTCGGCAATCATTCGGCTGGATTGCTCGTAGTTTTGTTATTTATAGCGCTGGAGGTCGTTGGTTCGATGTTTGTGAACATAAATGTGAGGTACATTGTTGTAACCAACCTCTCTTCTTCTTTTTTTTTATTCAGTAAATTCAGGCCTACGAACTACTTATTTATTTTTTACTGACTGATAGTTAGTTGAAAACTCTAACCCCCGAATTCACAAAAAACAATCAACGCTGAGCACGCGCTCACACTCATGCCGTTCCGTAAAATGTTAATAGAACTAATCCCTGAATTCAAAAATGCAAATCAACGTTGAGCATCACTCAGAAGTATAGCTCATACTGTCCTTTTCAGTTCTATTGTCATTTTACGGGACAGCATGAGCGTGAACGCGTGCTTAGCGTTGAATGACGTTTGTGAATTCAGCCGTAAAAGTCGTACAGTATAAAGGGTCTCAGTCGGTTTTATCAGCATTTTCGTGTCAGTGTCAGATGGCTGACATAATGAAGGCAGATCGGCGTGCCCTCTCGCGGCGTGCTGGGGAACTGTACTTGACGTTTATTTCGGCAATCATTCGGCTGGATTGCTCGTAGTTTTGTTATTTATAGCGCTGGAGGTCGTTGGTTCGATGTTTGTGAACATAAATGTGAGGTACATTGTTGTAACCAACCTCTCTTCTTCTTTTTTTTTATTCAGTAAATTCAGGCCTACGAACTACTTATTTATTTTTTACTGACTGATAGTTAGTTGAAAACTCTAACCCCCGAATTCACAAAAAACAATCAACGCTGAGCACGCGCTCACACTCATGCCGTTCCGTAAAATGTTAATAGAACTAATCCCTGAATTCAAAAATGCAAATCAACGTTGAGCATCACTCAGAAGTATAGCTCATACTGTCCTTTTCAGTTCTATTGTCATTTTACGGGACAGCATGAGCGTGAACGCGTGCTTAGCGTTGAATGACGTTTGTGAATTCAGCCGTAAAAGTCGTACAGTATAAAGGGTCTCAGTCGGTTTTATCAGCATTTTCGTGTCAGTGTCAGATGGCTGACATAATGAAGGCAGATCGCCGTGCCCTCTCGCGGCGTGCTGGGGAACTGTACTTGACGTTTATTTCAGCAATCATTCGGCTGGATTGCTCATAGTTTTGTTATTTATTTATAGCGCCTGGAGGTCGTTGGTTGGTCACGGACATTGTTATAATGAGTCTCACTTCTTCTTTTTTTATTCATTAAGTTCAGGCCTACGAGCTACTTATGTATTTTTTACTGACTGATACTAAGAAACTCTTTCCCCCAAATTCACAAACGTCAATCAACGCTAAGCACGCTCTTACGCTCATGCCATCCAGTAAAATGTCAATAGAACCAACCCCCGAATTCACAAACGCAAATCAACGTTGAGCATCCCTCAGAAGTATAGCTGTCTCTTTCAGTTCTACCGACATTTTACTGGACAGCATGAGCGTGAGCGCGTGCTCAGCGTTGATTGACGTTTGTGAATTCGGTAGTATAAAGGACAGCATTAACGAGACCGCGTCCTTAGCGTTGATTGACGTTTGTGAATTCGGGCGTAAAAGTCGTAGAGTATAAAGGGTATCATCAGTCGGTTTTATCAGCATTTTCGTGTCAGTGTCAGATGGCTGACATAATGAAGGCAGACCGGCGTGCCCTCTCGCGGCGTGCTGGGAAACTGTACTTGACGTTTATTTCGGCAATCATTCGGCTGGATTGCTCATAGTTTTGTTATTTATTTATAGCGCTGGAGGTCGTTGGTTCGATGTTTGTGAACATTAATGTGACATTCATTGTTATTACGAGTCTCTTCTTCTTTTAATTAGTACCTTCAGGCCTACGAGCAACTTTTGTATTTTTTACTGACTGATGAGTTGAAAACTCTAACCCCCGAATTCACAAACGTCAATCAACGCTCTAAGCGCGCTTACGCTCTTGCTGTTCCTTTCACTTCTATTGACATTTTACAGGATAGCACTAGCGTGAGTGCGTGCTCAGCGTTGATTGACGTTTGTTAATTCGGCCGTAAAAGTCGTACAGTCTAAAGGGACTCAGTCGGTTTTATCAGCATTTTCGTGTCAGTGTCAGATGGCTGACATAATGAAGGCAGATCGGCGTGCCCTCTCGCGGCGTGCTGGGGAACTGTACTTGACGTTTATTTCGGCAATCATTCTGCCGGATTGCTCATAGTTTTGTTATTTATTTATAGCGTTGGATGTCGTTGGTTCGATTTTTATGAACTTAAATGTGCCGGACATTGTCATGTGTCCGTTGCTCTTCTTCTTCCTTTCATTATTGTCTCAAAAATGTTTTTTTCTCATAACTGTTTATAAAGCCTCGTTTACGCTCTAGTGAATCATCATCATCATCATCATCAGCCTGTTGCAGTCCACTGCTGGACATAGGCCTCTCCCATTACACGCCACTGAGCTCGATCTTCGGCTGCTCGCATCCAGCTCCTGCCAGCCATCCTGCGCAAATCATCACTCCACCTTGCCTGAGGACGTCCTACACTACGCTTGCCGAGACGCGGTCTCCACTCAAGAACACGTTTACTCCAACGGTTGTCGGTTCTACGGCTTACATGGCCAGCCCACTGCCACTTCAACTTGCTAATCCGTTGGGCTATGTCGATAACCTTGGTTCTCTGCCTTATCACCTCATTTCTAATTTGGTCCCGCAGAGAAACGCCGAGCATAGCCCTCTCCATAGCCCGCTGGGTGACTTTTAATTTGTGGACCAGCCGTGCCGTTAGTGTCCACGTTTCGGCTCCGTATGTCATGACGGGTAGGACGCACTGATTGAAGACTTTTGTCTTTAGGCACTGTGGGATCGACGATGTGAAGACCCGACGTAGCTTCCCAAACGCTGCCCAACCCAGCTGAATTCTCCTATTCACCTCGTTCTCGAAGTTGTTCCTACCTAACTGCAATGTCTGCCCGAGGTATACATATTTTTGAACAACTTCGAGAACGGCGCCGTGTACCGCAATCGGTTCCGGTAGTACATGTTCATTGAACATGACCTTGGTTTTGTCCAAGTTCATCCGTAGACCGATGCGCACAGAAGAGTCAGCCAGGTCATTCAGCATCTGTTGTAGGTCCTGCAGCGTTTCCGCCACGATGACAATGTCGTCAGCAAATCGCAAGTGAGAGATGTACTCGCCATTGATGTTGATGCCACGTCCTTTCCAGTTCAGCGTCTTGAACATATCCTCCATTGCATTTGAGAACAATTTCGGGGAGATAACATCCCCTTGTCTCACACCCCGATGCAACGGTATGGGACTTGTTTGCTGATTCTGTAATTGGACGGACATAGTGGCAGCTTTGTAAAGACATCTCATCACTTGGATATATCGCCAATCTACTTGGCATCGCTGCAGAGACTCCAGAACAGACCAGATTTCAATTGAGTCAAAGGCCTTCTCATAGTCCACAAATGCTAGACACAGGGGCTGATTATACTTTCCAGTTTTCTGTATAAGCTGCCGCACTGTGTGTATGTGGTCTATGGTGCCGTATCCGCTCCGAAACCCAGCCTGTTCCGGTGGTTGGAATTCGTCGAGTCTTCGCGCAAGACGGTTCGTGATCACCCTTGAGAACAGCTTATAGACGTGGCTTAGAAGGGAAATGGGTCGATAGTTCTTCAGTAGGGTTTTGTCTCCCTTTTTGAAGAACAGGACGACCACACTCCTATTCCACGCCTCTGGAGTTCTCCCTTCGAAGAGGACAGCGTTAAAAAGCTTTTGAAGCTCCCTGAGTAAGGGTCTGCCTCCTGCCTTTAACAACTCTGTAGTAACACCGTCCTCTCCGGGGGCTTTTCCATTTTTAAGCCGCCCAAGAGCGATCTCGATTTTGTCAATGCTGACTTCTGGCAGGTCTTCGGTGTAGTGGCGTGTTAGAGTGGCTCTAGAGTCCTCATTTCCGGGGTCAGGTCGAGATGCATGCGAAGCGTATAGCCGGCCATAGAAGTTTTCTACTTCCGAAAGGACTGCTGGCTTCGAGACAACGACTTCTCCACTTTCTATGGTTAACTTCGTCAGGTGGCTTCTTCCAAGAGATCGTACGAACACTTTTGATCCCCGGTTTTGCTCGATCGCTCTCTCAATCGAGAGGGTATTAGAGCAACGGAGATCGCGTCGCACGTGCTTACTAATCTCTCGGTTTAGAGTCCGTTTCCCTGACGAAGTGACGGGTGGGTCTTCTCGTCGTCTCTTCATTAGCCCTAAAGTCTCTTCGGAAAGCTTCGACTTCTTGCCCTTGCGCTGCATTTTACAAAATCTCGTACCTTCTTCCCTGAGGACTCGAACCACATCTTCAAGGTTCTGGTTAACGTCAGTTGTGGTTTCCACGGCAGCAAATTGATTCTCCGGATTCGACTGGAACGCTTCAGATCCCATCATAGTTTGAAGCAGAGTTGGTCGGAGCCTGGCCTTCATCAAGCGGACTCGTTCAGCTCTGAAGTCGATATTCAGAGAGCCTCGGACGAGTCGGTGATCGCTACCGGTATTAAACCTATTGATCACGGAGACGTCTCTGAATATGTGCTTTTTGTCCGCCATGATGAAGTCGATCTCATTTTTTGTCATAGTGTCGGGGCTTTGCCACGTCCACTTCCTTTGGGGTTGCTTCTTGAAGAATGAGTTCATCAAGAAGAGCCCCTCCCGTTCGAGGAAATTGACGAGCATTTGGCCCCTATGATTTCTGCTTCCATATCCATGGGATCCTACTACCGATTCAGTGCAATTCTGTACTCCCACTTTAGCGTTAAAGTCCCCCATAACAACGGTGAAATGGGTCTTGGTAGTGGAGTGGAGGGCCCTCCATATGTCATCGAACATATCCTCCACCTCATCGTCCGAGTGTGACGAGGTCGGTGCGTACACTTGCACCACCTTGAGGCTATACCTCTCGGTGAGCTTGATGATGAGGTACGCCACCCTGTTCGACACACTGGACATTTCCACAACGTTGTTAGCTAGGGACTTATTAACCAGAAACCCAACGCCACCTTGGGATTTTTGGTCTCCCTCTCGGAAGTACATCAGGTGGCCTGAATTGAGAGTTATGGTGTCCTCTCCCTCTCTTCGGACTTCACATAACCCTAGTATGTGCCACCTGATGTTCCCAAGTTCCACCTCAAGTTGCGCCAGATGCGAGTCGAGCCGCAGCGTGCGTCCGTTATACGTCGCCAGGGTCAGTCGGTTGTGGTGGCCTCCCGTAGCCCGGAGATTCTTTGCACCCCCCGCCCCACCGTTACCATGGTCGCCACCATAACCAGGAATAGTGGGGCTACCGGGAACTGGGGGCCGTGGCCTTCGCTGTGACTTCATAGGAGGTTATGCCCATAATCGCCACGCTGGGCAGGCGGGTTGGCGATCGCAGGGCGAAGCTTCTCGCACCGGTGACGCTGCTGCCCGTCACCGGCCTGTGGTATTTAGCTCGCCTATTCAGGACGGATATACCGCCGTCTGTCGGTCGCCAGAGCCTCGTTCGTTACTCAGCAGGATGCACCGCGAGCAGGTGAGGTTGACTTGGGGCGATAGATGGAGGTTCGCCCCCTTACATCCCTAGCTCTAGTGAATAATCATACTATATTGTTCACACGTTTACAACATTATAGGTACGTACGCAGTGGTCAATTTTTGACTTCGCATCAGCTATGCTATTCCGGCGGACGCCAAAACTCCCTTCACTCGTGTGAGTGAACTTAAAAATTCAATTTCTTTGCAACTGTGGTCGTGTGAGAGAAAAGAACTAAGCCAAATAACATTTTTTAATTTTTTACATACAAAATTAGAGAAAATACTAATTCTAAGTAAAGCGTATTGATGATTGAGGTAAGCGTGAACCACCGAGAAGTGAAGTGATGTCCGATGTGCACCGCCGGAATAGCACGGCAGTACTGACATAACCTATCTACCTCTTTTTTATATAATATCAGTGGTTGAAGGTACTTCATAGATACTAACATTTTTTTATGCAATGAATTCAGTCCTACTAGCTACTTGTGTAGCTCTACTGACTGACAGTTTGAAACTCCAATAGTCGTAGAGTATAAAGGGTCGAGTCGGTTTCATCAGCATTTTCGTGTCAGTGTCAGGTGGCTGACATAATGAAGGCAGATCGGCGTGCCCTCTCGCGGCGTGCTGGGGAACTGTACTTGACGTTTATTTCGGCAATCATTCGGCTGGATTGCTCATAGTTTTGTTATTTATTTATAGCGCTAGTTAGTTGAAAACTCTAACTTCCGAATTCACAAACGTCAATCAACGATAAGCACGTGCTCCCACTTATGCTATCCTGTAAAATGTTGACATTTTATAGGACAGCACTGAGCTTTTTTCTATTGATAGAACTGAAAGGGACAGCAAGAGCGTGCGCGACAAATTGTACGACTTTTACGCCCGAATTCACAAAACGTCAATCAACGCTGAGCACGCGCTCACGCTCATGCCGTCCCGTAAAATGTCAATAGAACTAACCTCCGAATTCACAAACGCAAATCAACGTTGAGCATTCCTCAGAAGTATGGCTGTCCCTTTCAGCTCCATTGACATTTTACGGGACAACATGAGCGTGAGCGTGTGCTTAGCGTTGATTGACGTTTGTGAATTCGGGGGTATAAGAGACAGCATGAACGAGACCGCGTCTTTAGCGTTGATTGACGTTTGTGAATTCGGGCGTAAAAGTCGTACAGTTTAAAAGTCTCAGTCGGTTTTATCAGCATTTTCGTGTCAGTGTCAGATGGCTGACATAATGAAGGCAGATCGGCGTGCCCTCTCGCGGCGTGCTGGGGAACTGTACTTGACGTTTATTTCGGCAATCATTCTGAGGGATTGCTCATAGTTTTGTTATTTATTTATAGCGCTGGAGGTCGTTGGTTCGATGTTTGTGAACATTTATGTGACGTACAGTTTTAACTAGTCTTTCTTCTTTTTTTATTCAGTAAATTTAGGCCTACGAGCTACTTATGTACTTTTTACTGACTGATACTAAGAAACTCTAACCCCCAAATACACAAACGTCAATCAATGCTGAGCACGCGCTCACGCTCATGCTATACTGTAAAATGACTATAGAAGTGAAAGGGACAGCAAGAGCGTGAGCGCGTGCTTAGAGCGTTGATTGACGTTTGTGGATTCGGGCGTAAAAGTCAACGTAAAACGTCAATCAACGCTGAGCACGCGCTCACGCTCATGCTGTCCTTTTCAGTTCTTTTTACTTTTTACGGGACAGCATGAGCGCGTGCTTAGCGTTGATTGACGTGTGTTAATTCGGGGGTATAAGGGACAGCATGAGCGTGAGCGCGTGCTTAGAGTTGATTGATGTTTGTGAATTCGGCCGTAGAAGTCATACAGTTTAAAGGGTCTCAGTCGGTTTTATCAGCATTTTCGTGTCAGTGTCAGGTGGCTGACATAATGAAGGCAGATCGGCGTGCCCTCTCGCGGCGTGCTGGGGAACTGTACTTGACGTTTATTTCGGCAATCATTCTGCTGGATTGTTCATTGTTTTGTTATTTATCTTAAACGTTGGAGGTCGTTGTTATAACGAATCTCTTTGTTTTATTCAGTAAATTCAGGCCTACGAGCTACTTATGTATTTTTTACTAACTAATAGTTAGTTGAAAACTCTAACCCCCGAATTCACAAACATCAATCAACGCTGAGCACGCGCTCACACTTGTGCTATCCTGTAAAATGACAATAGAACCGAAAGAGACAGCATGAGCGTGACCAGGTTCTTAGCGTTGATTGATGTTTGTGAATTTGGGCGTAAAAGTCAACGTACAACGTCAATCACCGCTGAGCACGCGCTCACGCTCATGCTGTCCTTTTCAGTTCTTTTTACATTTTACAGGATAGCATGAGCGTGAGCGCGTGCTTAGCATTGATTAACGTTTGTGTGTTCGGGGGTAAAAGTGACAACATGAACGAGAACGCGTCTTTAGTGTTGATTGACGTTTATGAATTCGGTCGTAAAAGTCATAGAGTATAAAGGGTCTCAGTCGGTTTTATCAGCATTTTCGTGTCAGTGTCAGGTGGCTGACATAATGAAGGCAGATCGGCGTGCCCTCTCGCGGCGTGCTAGGAAACTGTACTTGACGTTTATTTCGGCAATCATTCGGCTGGATTGCTCATAGTTTTGTTATTTATAGCGCTGGAGGTCGTTGGTTCGATGTTTGTGAACATGAATATGGCGGACATTGTTATAACGAGTCTCTCTTCTTCTTTTTTTTATTCGGTAAATTCAGGCCTACAAGCTACTTGTGTATTTTTTACTGACTGATAGTTGAACACACTATCCCCCGAATTCACAAATAACAATTAACGCTGAGCACGCGCTCTCACTTATGTTAGTTTTGTTATTTATTCATAGTGTTGGAGGTCGTTGGTTCGTTGTTTGTGAAAATTAATGTGACGGGCATCTCTCCTTCTTTCTTTTGTTACTGTCATTCAGAACGTTTTTTCCTCATAATTGTTTAATAAGCCTATGAGGCGGCAAATGAAGATCTTTCTATATGTTTTCCACTTAAAAATATTATTTTATAAGTTTTCAATCTCAAAATCATTACCACACACGACAGTGCTTTTTATAGTTTTTGTCCTGTGATTAATATAATTTTATTAAATTCTGTTTGTTTTCCAGTTGCCAAAACTACTCGCACTGCAACTAACTCGTACAAATAAACCTAAACTAAGCTAGCTCTAATTGGCCCGCAGCCGGTTTCCAGCGGCTAAATCTGCCCAGAACCGGTTGAAACCGGATTTGCCCGGTTCCATGTAAATTCCAGATTCGGTTGTGGCAATACAGGGTTGTTAGTGTTAGAGCGAATAGTTTGGAAGCCATTCTCGAAACTGCAGTGAAAGAACGTGCGTTGGTTGAATTAAGTTAGATAATGCGTAATTTTGCGAGTGGGACTTAATAATACTAAAGCATCAACACTGATAAAAACCCAAGCAACCCGGCTAGGCGGCCTTACCAAATTGGGTTAGCAATTGCTCGTCGAAACGTGGGCTTTTGAATGTTCCGTTTACCAAGACGACAAAAATTTGTCTGCCTCTGTCTACCCTATTTGGGATATTTAGTCGTTAAAGCTGATACTTTTAACTTTAAGCACATACTTTTAGTGGATAACATGACAGCATGTTATCCACTTAAATTGCTTTTTTACTTGTCCAGTTAATGGTTAGGACTAGAAACTTAGTGGCATGTACTTTGTCGCTAGTTGAAAAAAAAGTTGTATATCAAATTACCTAAAGGTTTTGATACTATCACTGTGGAAGAATCATTCTGATCCAAGTCAAATAAGCTTTTAGATAGGAAAAAGTCGCAGAAATGTGACTTCAGGTTAAAAGGAACTTTTAAAGAAACTGGCTATAAGCCTACTAAATTCACTGATTCCCTTATTCTGGCTGTAGAATCAAAACGTAACATTATTTCCCTGAAATCATTGTTTGTTCTAACTATATAACCACTGGCTATTATTAGATAAAGCAAAAGCACCTTTATTTACATGCGTGTATGTTTACATTTACATAAATCAAACATCAAGTCACGGCCTGTTTGGAACTTTGCTAATAACATCACCGCAAACTCGACAACAGCTCTTCACTTGAGTGTAACGACAGTATAATCATACAGTAAACTATCTACATACAAACGTGTCACTCTCGGTTTGAATGTGTGCGTGCGCGTCGCGCGCCGTGTCGCGATATCATGCACACGCAATTTCACGCACACGCTAGCATAAAATAGGGAGGCATAGGGTGGCGGCAGTACGGACGGGCTGTGCCGCGTGTCTGTGTGCATGCTAGGCTAATAACTCGGTGGGTGGCCTTAGATAGCCTACTGTATGGTTTATACTGTGACAACAGCTCTTCACTTGAGTATAACGGAATTTGCATACCGGTTCGAACTGGATTTCGGACATCTTTGCATTTGTACACACGGACGGAATACGAAGGATTTTAAAAATGGAACGTCTTTGGCTTTTAAGTTGAGTGAGCATTTCTTCGAGCGTTTCAGTGTAATGTAACCTTCTTGCGAATGGTTCAATACAGGAAAAAGCTCCAGTTAGCCTAAGCATCTCCGTGTTAAATCATCAAAAGCCTCTAAGGAAACAACGGGTGATGTGTTCGAAGGGTGGTTCGAGTAAATTTAAAAATGGTACTTATAAACTACTTAGAACTACTTGCAGATTTGTTATTATGAAAGTCGTAGCAAGAAAATACAGACTGTAAGAAATGTTCTTAACAAAAGATTAATTGAGAGTCGTAGCAAAAAATACAGCCTGTAAGAAATGTTATTGCTAAAAGATTGAGAACCCCTGATAGAGTTCATATTTTTGAGATTAGTACATAAGCGTGACGATAGATGGAGTTGCTTGTCGGTAATCAGTAATTCCTGAAAACAAGTATCAGTAACCTCTTTCCTGACTTTACTGGAATTTGTATACCGGTTTGAAAGGGATTTCGGACATCTTTCCATTTGTACGTACAGAGAGAATACGAAGGATTTTAAAAATGGAACGCCTTTGGCTTTTACGCTTTGAATTTCAACTTTAGAGCGGATTCGAAGAGATATTCTCAAAAACGCAGGTTTAGATTTTGCCTAACATTTTAAGATCGAACACTTACCATAGGATGTTTCCAATGTTCTGTTTTGGAATCTGAAAAAGAGAACAAATTTTAGTAGAATTAACAAAACAGACTATTTAATATGAACAGCGGATAGGAATACAAAATATGTCAAAAAAACTTTTATATATATATATTTTTTTATAGTGGTCTTCAAGATGACCTCACTCCACCTGATGGAAAGCAGTCGTGAGGTCCAGATATGGGGTTGACAAGCACAGTAATGGACAACTACTCTGCTGGTCAATCTCATTTTGAAGGCCTGCATAAATGTCTTTTCACGCCCCGCTTAAAAAACCCGGGATTGTAGGAAGAAGGAAACACATGCGCTGGAAGAGCGTTCCACGTCTGGATAGCACGACACAGGAACGATTATATTACATAAATTGATTAAATTGGCAACCTCTTGCAAAACACCCTGTATATATTTTTAAAATCTTAACACACTTCAACTTCAAATACTTTTGATACAAAAATAACCCAAGAAGACAACAGCATAAAAACGCCCAACTGCTGGGCACATGACAGGCCTCACTTCTCCTATAAGGTGAAGAATCTTTTGAAAGTTAGAATGAGAAATGTTGATTTCGAAGAAAAAACAATTCATAGATGGCTCACACTATAAAGAACCGACTTCTTCTCACAATCTATAAACAAAGGTATTTGAAATACTATCTCTTCAAACTCCTTACTTTTCTAAGTTCTGCTCAAATGTTTGAACAACTCCGATCCTATTAGCTTTCTACTGCGAAGCGAATCGGCTTACCATATCTCGATACTCGGAAGCGACACTAGCGGGGCTTGTACCAAGAATAGACGCAAGATGGCGTTTAAAATGCAAAAGAATTCCTCGTACTGCAGCTTTGGATATTGGGTATTTACTTATTCTTTATTACTGAAATGTGGGAAAATTTCCTGACAGAAATAAGATAAGTAATTTAGATTTATATTTTTGTTATTATTAAAGATTTGATAGTTGGCACTAGATTTTTAAGTTAGCAAGTTGCGAGTGTCATTGAAGACACTTTTTGTTCTATTTTTGACATTAACTTTATGTGTTCACAGCGCCATCTGGTCCCAAACTAAGCAAAGCTAACTATTAGAGTTAGAAATGTTGATTTCAAATAAAAACAATTCTTTATCGGCTCACACTATAAAGAACCAACTTCTCATTAACTGCAAACTAAGGTATTTGAAATACTATCTGTTCAAAACTCCTTACTTTTCTAAGTCCTGCTCAAATGTTTGAACAACTCCGATCCTATTAGCTTTCTACTGCGAAGTGCGGCTTAGGGCCGGCGCCCACTATCGGCATCGGCACGCTTCAGGATTTTAAGGTGGCAAATAGCAATATACTTTAACACTATGGCAATAAAGTAGAAATTTCCGTGATGTGTTCTCGTAAAAACAAAATGCATTTGTTCTGTTTCTGTTTCGGCATTTTCTACTTCATTGCCATTATGTTAGAGTATATTACTATCTGCCACCTTAAAAGCCTGAAGCGTGCCGATGCCGATTGTGGGCGCCGGCCCTTACCATATCTCGATACTCGGAAACGACACTAGCGGGGCTTGTACCAAGAATAGACGCAAGATGGCGTTTGAAATGGAAAATAATTCCCCGAACTGTAGCTGTGGATATGGGGTATTTACTTATTCTTTATTACTGTAATGTAGAAAAATTGCCTGATCTGTGGCGTTGGATATTACGTGTTTACTTAATTTTTATTACCTAAAAATTAATGGTTCTAAAGGTGGACTGGATTCCAATAAGGAATTATTTACCAGTCAATCAGTAGGCTAAGCAGAAAAGTACAGTAGGCGTTTTGGCAAAAATATGATAGCTCAAGTAATTTAGATTTATATTTTTGTTAGAGTTTAAGATTTGATAATTGGCACTAGATTTTTAAGTTAGTAAGTTGCGAGTGTCATTGAAGACACCTTTTGTTCTATTTTTGACATTAACTTTGTGTGTTACACAGCGCCATCTGGTCCCAAACTAAGCAAAGCTAACTTCTTAAATACTTTTTTTTTGTAAAACCATAGGTTAGGTTTAAACATAAAAGTGGTTGGTAGAGTAGCCCTTAAGAAAAATAATGTAATCAGTTCTGAATTAAAATTCTGATAGACGGCAAATCGAATAATGAGAGTTCTTAATACTTTTCTTCGATAACCTACGTTGGGATGAGCAGAAGAAGTATTGAAACGCTCATTCGCGGCGTACGTGGCGTGCTCGCAGCGTATACGCCGCGATCTCGTTCTCGATCGTGAAATTACCCAACAAACGCTAGTGTGAACAGGCTCTACTTGATACTTGGGTTGATACTTTTTCTGCCACCAGGCGGCGCTTCGTAGCTGTCAGATAGCACTGGGTCAGAAAACCCCCATTGTTTGAAATTGAAATTTATTCAGAATTGCGAATATATGCAATATTTTGTTTAACCCAAACAACACAATATAACCTTATTTGCTTACTATGAAAATGCAAAAATTTTCAGCTTTAAAATTCATACAAAACCTTTCACATGCAGAGCCATCTTATTTTATTTCAATTCACATCCTCATTATAATATTAAAACAAGCAAGCAGAGCGAAATACGGACTTATTATCATAACAATAGTGCTTAAATTCGTTGGGAATCTCTTACCATATTCAAAAATTACTCATCGTTCTAAAATCTGATTTACTGTCTTCGTATTAGAGTTGAAATTCCAATCTGGGTTGAGTTCAGGATGTTGGGAATATGGAAATGGACCAACGATGACCTAAGTCGAGTTATTGCAAAATGTGGCTTAAGTTTATAAAGTTAAGGTTTAAAATGACTTACGTGTTGTTTCCCCAGTTATATCCTGGGTGTGTGTCAACATAAGATGAGTGGCGTGTGTTCCCGACATGAGAAGCATCTGTAAACAAAGAAAAATATATTGCAAGGGACTTGCTTTAAAAATATACTTTGCTTTTACTTAGGGGAAGGATTTTTAGGGTATAGTACGTGAGAGGAATTATAACTTATTTTATGCTTACAACTATATCTTAAATGGGGTGATTGCTGTGTGGAAGGAACATTCAGAAGCCCACATTACGCTGGGAAAAATTGAACTCGATGTGCTTGCCCATCACTGATATTAGGGTTGTTTGGGTTTTTATCGGTGTTAGTCTGATGGGGCCTTATGTCTAGTGCCCATTGCCAATAATTATTTTGGCAATTTGAAAAAGTTTGAAGTTCAATTCGAAGTTTTTTTGCAATAAATCTGCTGAAAAACTTCGAATTTTCATTGCGGTTTAACTTGCTGTAGAATACTGAAGGCTGACATAAAATCAAGGAATTCTCTAATAGTTGACAGCTTGGCTGAAAAAAAGTTGTAAGTGGTGTAATTATGGGAAGAGTAGGGAATGTGTAGAAAAGAGTACTTTTATTATAAATTGTAACCTATGTCCTGTTCAGATGTACGGTGGACGGCACATCACGCTACCCATTTCCGCTCAGTCCTCCTTGCTCTTTTGCGAAGAAATGACATTTGGCAAGAGCGGGAGAAAAAACGGAAATGGGACTACCTGATGGGCTGTTGACTGTACAAGCTATATTGTTGTAAGGATTCATTAAAATTGTGACACGAAATAAAGAATTGCATTGAATTGAAAAATCTATTCAGTAGTTTTTACGTGAAAGAGCAACACATTTACAATCTTTCGCATTTATAATATTAGTAGGAAGTAGGATTTTACACAAATAAATTAAAGCATTGTAAGGGAATGTTACGGGTTAATTTTCTCTCCGTTTTGTGGTACTCTGAGGTGTTTGGTTTTCGTAGTAGTATAAGAAAAGGGGATATAATAAAACCTATGCCCAGCAGTGGGCTCGAAATATTTAGATTAGATTAGATTAAATATAAAAATGATTAAATCCATAAAAGTCATGCCCAAAGCCTCTGATAAACAAAATGACTCGAACCTAAACAGCAAGACCCCCCCCCCCCCTTTTGTCTTATCCTTATTAAGCTCTATCGCTTCCTGTCTGTATTACCGGCCGGTGTGCATTATGAAACACCTCATTACGCGGGTTCAATGACAACCCGCCCTTAAGCTAACAAGCTAAGTTTGTATTACGCGTTATGTACGAGTAGCTACGACATGTCAGTTGTGTACTTTGTTGACTTTTTTAACGATTGGGCTGCACACTTTTTGTGCGAAAGTAATAAAAACAACAGTAAAATATAGTAGTAATAAAAAAAAAATGTTTCTGCTCTACGTAACATGACAATGACGTATAAATGACGGGCACAAAAACGAATCGCTGTCATATTGGGTTGAAAGTGGGTCCATTGGACCTGCTTTTGATCTGACTCTTTTTTAGAAATCAAAGATTAAAATGATGAAATCCATAGGCACTGACATAGCCCACGGTAAACCAAATGGCGGGAATCTAAACAGCAAGCCCCTTCCCCCCCCCCTTTTGTCTTATCCATATTAAGCTCCATCGCTTCGTACTATCTGTATTACCGGCCGGTGTGCATTATGAAACACCTCATTACCCGGGTTCAATGACAACCCGCCCTTAAGCTAACAAGCTAAGTTTGTATTACGCGTTATGTACGAGTAGCTATTTTGTCAGTTGTGTACTTTGTTGACTTTTTAACGATTGGGCTGTACACTTTTTGAGCGAAGATAATGAAAACAACAGTAAAATAAAGCAGTAAAAAAAAAAAAATTCTTGTGTCTGCTCTACGGAACATGACAATGACGTATCAATGACGATCGCTGTCATATTGGTTTGAAAGTAGGTCCATTGGACCTGCTTTTGATTACACTTCCAATCCATAAAAAGGGTGTAGCCTCAAACGTTATGAACTACCGTCCCATTTCCATTTTATCCACTTTTTCCAAGCTATTTGAGTCTCTTGTGCATTCCTTGTTGAGTCGTCATGTTGAAAATGCTTTGTCCGAACACCAACATGGGTTCCGACGTGGTCGCTCTACTCAAACTAACCTTACCTCATTTATATCGGAAGTCGCTAAAAATATAGACCGTGGAGAACAAACCGATGCTATTTACACTGATTTCAGTAGTGCTTTCGATAAAGTCAACCACAAACTGCTTCTACAGAAACTAAAATCACATGGCGTTGATGGTAGACTTTTGAGTTGGTTTTCTTCATACCTAAGCGACAGACATCAGGTTGTTGTTGTCAGAGGATATGAGTCGAACTACTATTATGCAACTTCTGGAGTTCCTCAGGGATCGCACTTGGGACCAACACTTTTTCTAATATTTATAAACGATATTACCTCCCAAATAAGACACTGCAAGTGTTCTCTCTTTGCCGATGACCTTAAAATATACAAAACCGTAAAATCTTCACTTGACATGAATCTGGTTCAAGAGGACCTTAATAGTATTCAAGACTGGTGTGACTCTAATTTTATGGCTTTAAATGCTAGCAAATGCTTCCACATCAAGATCTCAAGAAAGAAAAATAATTTCTCTTCACAATATACGTTGAACGATGTCGTGCTCTCGGAAGTCAATGAAATTCGTGACCTAGGTGTAATCGTGGATGGTAAATTAAGTTTTGTTTCGCATGTCAATAGCATCGTCAAAAGGGCTTCTCAGATTTTTGGATTTATAAAGAGAGTTGCTAAAGGGTTTCGATCAGTTAACACTCGAGTTATTCTGTACAATGCATTAGTCCGTAGCTTATTAGAGTATGCGAGTGTAGCGTGGAATCCCACATACGCAGTTCATTCTCAGCGGATTGAGAGCATCCAACGGTCGTTCACGAGACATCTGGCGTTTATTTCATCAGGCATATCACACAGAGAACCTTACACCAATAGACTGTCCTTCTTTAAAATTGATAGCCTTCGTCACCGGCGGTCTATTCAAGACATGACGTTTTTGCACAGACTTCTCAATGGAACACTGAAATGTAGCGAGCTTGTGAGGGATGTCTCTCTTGTGGTCCCATCGCGTCTTCCTCGCCATCCGGTGCAAAAAACTTTTGCGCTTCCATTTTGTAGGACAAACACGGGTAGAAACGCTCCTCTAGCCAGATGCTGTGCACAATACAACGCAATAAACAGTGTGAATGGGGCCGAAGTCATAGACATCTTTCATAATAACTTACCTAAATTTAAGTTCTTAGCACATAAATTGTTAACTGATTGATAGTAATTTTAGATTTTTATTTTTCGTTTGTTTTAAATTTCCAATTTGTTTGTTATTATAAATGTTGTGGTCGCCTGTAATAGGTATATATATTAGAAAATTTTGTTCTAAATGTTGTTCCATACTGTATTAATATATGTACTGTTGGTGGTCCTTTTCCATAAATAAATAAATAAAAAAAATACACTCTTTTTGTAGAAATCAAAGATTAAAATGATGAAATCTATAGGCACCTACATAGCGCACGGTGAACAAAATAGCGGGAACCTGAACAGCAATCCCCCCCCTTTTGTCTTATCCTTATTAAGCTCTATCGCTTCCTGTCTGTATTACCGGCCGGTGTGCATTATGAAACACCTCATTACGCGGGTTCAATGACAACCCGCCCTTAAGCTAAGAAGCTAAGTTTGTATTACGCGTAATGTACGAGTAGCTACTTTATGTCAGTTGTGTACTTTTTTGACGATTGGGCTGCACCCTTTTTGTGAGAAGGTAATAAAAAAAACAGTAAAATATAGTAGTAATAAAAAAATTTAATAAATGTTTCTGCTCTACGTATCAATATGACAATGACGTATAAATGACGTGCACGTAAACGAATCGCTGTCATATTGGCTTTATGGACCTGCTTTTGATCACACTCTTTTTCTAGGAATCAAAGATTAAAATGATGAAATCCATAGCAACGACATAGCCCACGGTAAACCAAATGGCGGGAACCTAAACAGCAAGACCCCCCCCCCCCCCCCTTTTGTCTTATCCTTATTAAGCTCTATCGCTTCCTGTCTGTATTACCGGCCGGTGTGCATTATGAAACACCTCATTACGCGGGCTCAATGACAACCCGCCCTTAAGCTAACAAGCTAAGTTTGTATTACGCGTTATGTACGAGTAGCTACGACATGTCAGTTGTGAACTTTGTTGACTTTTTTAACGATTGGGCAGCACCCTTTTTGAGCGAAGGTAATAAAAAAACAGTAGAATATAGAATATATAAAAAAAATGTAATGCGTAAGTAGTCTGTTTCTGCTCTACTCATTCAAACATTTATTTTGCACTGTAAAACATTGGACGATTCAAAAAGAGTAACTGCTGACTTTCTTGCCGGGGCTTCTCAGTAGAAACAACCTTCGACACAGGTGGTAGAGTCACATTATCTTCATGTATTTTAAGTATTGTTTATACACCGTATTATTTATGTGTATAATTATTAAGTGGTTAAAATTAAGATTCTCAACGATTCGAAAGTACTGTGTATTAGTCTAATTGAATAAAGAAACATTGAATTTTAATTTTAATTATTACAGAGGAAAAATAAAAATAGTAGCCAAAATGGGTATAAATATTGACTGTTCATCTCATAAATATTGAAGGCAAAATTGCCTTAGTTATCAACGCACAGCTGGAAGTACTGTACCTAGAAAGAAACTTGTTTTATTTTTTTAAGAGGTTCCTTTTATGATAGTAGTGACCAGTAATAAAGGATTTTTTGAAAATTAGGGGATAGGGGGTGAAATATTGGTTGAATTCTATGCAGACGAAATCACAGGAGGCCACTTGTAGAGTAGAACAGAGGCTGTGGCCCAGTGGTTAATCACTCTGGCTCGGAACTCAGTGGTCCCGAGATCAACACACCTACTTTGTGTTCATTGTACAAATTACGGCAAACTCTCCGGGGATGGAAAAGACCGATACAAATCCCAAGCAACCCGGATAACCGAGGTAGGCTCGCCTCTTGCCACTTTTGGTTCCAATTCCCTCAGCTAAATGTGGGCTTCTGAATGTTCCGTTCACGATGACTACAACAATCAGTGTGCCTCTGACTAACCGATTTTGGATAAATGGTCATGAGGGTACGAAGTTTTTTTCAGATTCCCTGGTTACTATGACATTGTCTAATCTAATGACGTACCTATACTCTGTCTTGCTATTATAGCTAATTAGAAATATGTTGTTTCTACCGTTTCCTTGTTACACAAAAGCTAAATCCCGAGTTAATGAGGTGTTTTATAATTCACACAGGCGTCTGTCGTTAAGTACAGTGTGTTGTTTTGTGTGTTTTTGTGTTTTGAACAATGTACGGACGAGGGTTGAGGAAAGGTCGTCGGAAGAGTTTTCGTCATTATAGAAAGTAGATACTATAGTCCATTCCCGTTAAGAATGCAGTAATTTTCATACTTGTCCTTCGATCTAGCAGCCCCCTAACCAATCAAATCGTAAAATTAATAATTAGAAAGTCAAGTCCACAATGACCAGTTGAACGCATACTTTCGAACGCAAAGTTTGTGAATCTGAGTTTTTTGGTGCACTGCATTCTAAACGCGAACGGACTATACAAATGAAAGGGATGATATTGCTAAAATCCATCATGATATTACTAATCAGGATTAACAGTTTTTGAAAGTCCACAGATGGACAAAGGCTTCCCCAGAGTAATTATTTTTATTTTAATACATTTTTACTTTAAACCTACTGTGGTCCCTCAGTCCATACACACTTACTAGTTATCGGCGTTGTCACTACCCTTTCCCGAAAGGCACTTGAAAACCGGATTTCTTTATATTGAAATGTGAAAGACCCGACCTAAATTCCTAAATAAAAACTCGACTGTAACTGAAATTTCAATGGTCAAGCCTTTTTCCCATCACTCTTTATACGACCTAACTCTATTCATTTAAAGTTCAAAGCAAACTAAATAGGCATGTTATCCCGACTGAGTTAATAAAAGCGCTTCTGTCATAATCCAAAGCTCTTTGACATAGTTTTCAAAAGCAAAAAACAACATTCCGTTTTAAAATGTCCGTATTCAGCTAGGTTTGCATACGGCCGATGAGCTCACGTTCATTAAAATGCATGAAGCGACCTCTAGTGGGCAAAGAGTAGTTGAGTGGAGTAGCGTCACGTTAGGTACTTGTGGTTTTGTGCATAATTATGCGGTTATTGCGACGTTAATATACACTAACGTGGAGAAAATAAATTGGACTGAGCTAGAGTGATGACATAAACCATTGAAAAATAAATTCTAAACTCATATAAAAATAACAATGAAAGAACAGCGACTGCAAGCTAGTTTTTAAAAAAAATAATCGGCCTATATACGTCCCACTGCTGGACACAGGCCTCACCTCAACTATGAGGTGGAACAAGCCATACTCCAACACGCGGGCTCAGTGCGGGTTGTTGGAGGGGTGTAAGGTTGGTGAGCAACCTTATTGTCAGATGTTATCAAGCCGCCCTAAGGCCTCTGACTAGGCTTAACGACTGACATCTAGCGACGTCAACCGGGACCAACTGCTTAACGTGCCTTCGGAAGCACGGAGATGCCCGAAATACACATCACTAAATTTCGGTCGGATGGTCACCCATCCCTTTTCCGACCCGGCGTGTGTTGCTTTACAACAGCGATCGTCGCCGATCACTGTCACAACTGCGCCACGGGCACCTCTAGCAAGCTAGTGTGACAGGTAAAATAGTGTAGTACTAAGTAAGTAAGTAAGTAAATATTCTTTATTGCACACTAAATAAGAATAATGATAACAAGTAAGAACAAGTAAATGTACAATTTGGGCGGTTTTATCGCCAAAAAGCGATCTCTTCCAAACAACCCACAGGTAGAGGAAAGTTGATAAGAAGAATAGTAGGTAAGTGCACAAAATAATAATGGTTTTTGTTAGAACTAAGCCTGAGGCAACTGTATATTATTTGCTATTCCACACGTAACGTAATTTGACATAACACTCGCTTAAGAATTCATTCCTGACGGCGTACTCTGAGGCAACAATTGCCGCAATATTAAACGGACTATTCAGAATCCCAAGCAAATACAAATCTAACGTGGTAAGGCCAGTTTTCACTCAGTGATCTAAGTGACTTGAGTATCTCTCGGTGTTTTCCGTCTCCGTATAGCAAATGGTACAACAACACAAAGACACCATACCATACCACTATTTACCATACTCTAAAATGCATTATGTTTTTTGTTATACATTATATGTATGTTACCTGGGAACCCATTTAAAATTGTTAAAGTATGAATGTTATTAAAGTGTTAAAAGGGTTTAATATTTCTACTTGGCATGGTAGACCTAAACCCTGTGATACTATTGCCTTAACCAGAACTAGAGCCCACATAATCTATACTATCAAACAGAAATAATATTAAAGTGCACTGCCTATTAATATTGAGACCCTTTTCATCGAGAATTTTCTGTCTCTTTTTTAATGAAATCAGTTTGACCAACGCGTTTCTGTTGACACATGCGACTTAAATTTTGAGTTTCATGTTTAAAAAACACGATTTGGTTAAAAAAATACTGTTGAGAATGACAGCTGAAACCGGTTCAATATTTGCGTAGCCTCGATGCGCCGGCGATCGTTAAAATGCATGAAACTGGTTGCATAGAGTGATTAGAGTCAGAGGGGCATAGTTTTTACCTACTTTTTGCTTTGAGATAATATAGTGAGTTTTGTGGTTGGATTGTATGCCAAATATGTACTGAAACCATTATCAAACTTATGTTTAACAACAAAAATATATAATTATGAATGAAAATAAATAATAAGAGTTTCGTGGCCTAGTGGTTTAAAACTCTTATTGTGAACCCGGTTTCAGGAGATCAAATCCGGCCGGAGCACCTGCTTTGTGTTAATTGTATTAACAATTTGCAGGTTAGCTCTCCGGTGATGGAAAACACCTATAAAAAGCTTTAGTTTTGACTAACATTATTAGTAAGTTTAAAAAAATATTGCCTATTTGATAACATTTATGTTTTTAATATTCTTAAAAGTAAAGTACAAGCAAATTACTAATCGAAATTTTGCCTGTTCCTCGACGTCAATTATGACTACTCAAAGATTAAAAAAGATTTAAGGTTATCCACCTCGAAAAATTCACAGTGTAATAGTAACAAAGGATTCACAGCAAAACTGAATGCAATAAAACGAATTCTCACGTCACCACTCAAACTCATCACCTCTAAACCTCTGAGGTCCGCCACCGCGATCGTTTATTACAGTAGCGGTTCTGTTGCTATTTGCTCTCTACTAAAGCCCACTCTCCACATACGCTTGTTGGATTTGCTACTATAGTCATATTGAAAAGCAGTATGGTACTATCGATCGCCAATCGTTTTTAAACTATTGATGAAAGAAAAAAAAGTTGTACCAATATTATTGACTTTATTGATGTTGTCAATGGGATTGATTACAAGCTATTGCTTCTATGCACAATATTAATAGTACCTATCGAATACAATAGTTTTGATACTATTGATATCTTTTCTTTTAATTAATTGCCATTTTTTTTTTTTTGCGATCTATAGTATTGATATTCTTATCGATATTATGCCTAATTTTCAAGGTTAACTATGGTTAAGTACTCCAAGATTAAATAAGATATTTTTTGGTTCCCTACTCAGTAAAATTCACAATGCAGTCGCAACAAAACATTCACAGCAAAACTGAATGCAATAAAACGAATTCTATTTCTCACGTCACCACTGAAACTCACCTCTAAAGCTTTGAGGTCCGCCACCGCGCTCGTATTTACAGTAGCGGTTCTGATGCTATTTGCTCTCTACTAAAACCCACTCTCCACATACGCTTGTTGGATTTGCTACTATCGTCGTATTGAAAAGCAGTATGGTACTATCAATCGCCAATCCTTTTTAATACTATTGGTGTAATAATGAAGTTTTACCAAAAGTATTGCCGTCATTGATATTGTCAATGGGATTGATTATTAACTATCAATTCTGTGAATAATATTGAGACATTATTATTAAATCATTATTTTATCATTTTATGGAAAAATAAAAAGATAAAAAACTCAACAACAATAGTATTGCAAATTATTGGCAATCGATAACATTGATAGTGTTTAATATTTCAATCGCCAAAAGTCTCTTTTTCGGGGTTAACTATACTCAGCTACTCAAAGATTTAAAAAATATTTTAGGTTATCCATCTCAAAAAAAACACAGTGTAGTAGTAACAAAGGATTCACAGCAGAACGGAATGCAATAAAACGAATACTCACCACCGAAACTCAGCACCTTTATGGCTTTGAGGTCCGCCACCGCGCTTGTATTTACAGTAGCGTTTCTGTTGCTATTTGCTCTCTACCAAAACCCACTCTTCACGTACGCTTGGCGGATCCGCTGAGTCTTGCAACGAAATATAATGTGTCTTTTTAAGTGCTCCGATACTCAATGGCTTTCGGCTGACATCATATCTTTTGAATGTTTTTAGAAAAGCGTGAAGAAAAATGGCGAAAGTAAGCTTTTTAGATTGTGAGAGGTTTGTGTCATGTTATAGTACCTTAAGACACATGTGAACAACTACTCTAGTGTCTCAACGATAGTGTCCCAATTGTAGCTATATTTATGGATATGTCTAAAGCCTTTGATTTTGTCTCTCATGAACTATTACTAAGAAAGTTACATAATTACGGTATAAGGGGACCAGCTCATAAATTATTAGCTTCATATTTGGCCAATCGAATGCAATACACCGAAATCACGTACATGAACTTAAATAAAAATGAAACATCTGCAAAATCAAACCTTAGATCAATTAAACATGGTATTCCACAGGGAAGTATACTAGGGCCTCTGTTGTTCCTAATCTATATAAACGACCTTCCACAAAGTGTCGACAATCAGATGTTTTTATTCGCAGATGACTGTTCTGTTATAGTAAAAGGTAAACCACTGATGAACATAGGCACATTTGAGAACTCTTTAAACGCAGCTCTAAAAAGTATAATATTGTGGATGGAAAGTAATCATTTAAAAATTAATTACAACAAAACAAACTTCATGCAGTTCAATTTACCACAAAAACCTAAGAAAGCGATTACAGTTAAATACAATGACCAAGAAATAAAGGAAGTAGACGAAATACGCTTTTTGGGAGTTATAATCGATAGTCATATGAGTTGGAAATCACATACAATTCATTTGACCAATAAAATTAGCAAATTTGTTTTTCCATTAAAAAGATTAACAACCACGGTATCACAAAAAGCTGCGCTTACTGCATACCACGGTTATGTGGCATCAAATTTGCGTTACGGCATTATGCTTTGGGGAAATTCTGCTAACGTAAACTTGCTACCGGTATTTCGCGCACAGAAGAAATGTATTAGAGCTATGACTGGAGTCAATCATATGCATAGTTGTAGACCTGTATTTCCTCAATTAAAACTATTAAATCTTTCCTCAATGTTTATATACCAAGCTTGCCTCTTTGTGAAAATGAATCCACAGTATTTCAAGTTCAGAACAGCACGATATCCCCGAAAAACTAAAAACAAATTCGACATTCTTCCTTACCATACATCTAGAACTACTTTTTTCAACAACAGTACCTTTGCGATACTGCCAAAAATATATAATCATTTACCTGATGCACTCAAAGAACTCAATATGAATTGTTTTAAACAAACATTACACAGAATATTAATAGAAAAGTGCTTCTATTCACTGACTGAATATTTTGAAGAGAAGAATATTTTATTTTATGAAGGTGTGATGGGGTCTTAACAGTAGAACACCGAATAGATAAACTCATTCAGTGATCTATCAGGTATGGCGTTTTTGTTTCGCTCCGAGATCGAATTACTTAGAATTTATTTACTTTCCTACGATCCCTGCCTGATCTGAGAATTATAGGAATATAAATAGGTACTTTAGCCTCTGTAACTTAGTACTGTAATATTTTTTGTTCAATGAAGAACTATTGTATTATATCTATTCGTTTATAGGATAATAATTTTTCTTCAGTAATACTGAGACGCACAACTTGTATTAGAAAATTGTCTGAATAGCTGAAATTCCACACTTTGACAGTGATGTGATGTAATGGCATGTTCTGATAGCGAGAAAATTCTAATAGAGCAGCTTCAAATTCTTCAAGACTAAATTTATCATGTTGGCAGTTCACCATGTGAAATAAGATAAGATAAGATACTTTATTGCACATAAAACACATAAATTTACAGAAAATGAAACATAAATACGGTAACACGTTGATGTTCAATTTAGGCGGTCTTATTGCAAAAAGCAATCTCTTCCAGACAACCTACAAGCAACAATATGACAGAGCGTGTAGGCAAGTGCACAAATAATACAGGACAAAAAGGAAAATTTGTAAATAAAGGGAAATTTGTGATCAGAATGATAAGATGAGTATTAACTTAAGCAAATCCTCGAGTGTTTCGGTGTACTGTAACGATCTTGAAAATGTTACAATACAAGCAAAAGCTCCAGTTAGCCTAAAAATCGAGTGCTGTATTCGAAGAGCGATTCAAATTCAAGTCAATTTAAAAATGGCGAATGCTCTATGTTCTGATACAAGTATTAGCTCTAGTCTATACTCACCGTTAAAGGAATGTTTAGCATTTGAGAATAAAGAAAAAGCCATTAAATGACTAAGTTGATCCAACAATGTACACTAATGCAAGAAAAAGACATAATAAAAACATATACACAACTTAAAATAGAAAGAAACAATGAGATATGAAAAATAAACAAAAAACAAAATGAATACAGAGATGAACAATTTAGAGGACGACAAATGCCGTGTGTCATAATGACATTAGTTAAGCTAATTCACTACACACACCCTGACACATAGAAACACACACACACCTGACAGAAATACGACGAACCGATTTGAACATATTCAGAATCATGCTTACAAAACATTTAACTGAAACTTAAAATATACGTCATTTTTGCCATAGTTTTCAACCAATAATTTGGCCTTTTCATTGATATTTATTGCCAGCTTTATTCCCAACCTCAACTGAGTATTGATAAGTTCCAGGAATTGAACCCAAAAGCCGTAAGCAGTGAATATTGTTTATCAGAACACTGAAAATAGGTTTCCTTATTATTAATAATATTTAGCGTTATCAATCCCGTATCTTCAATAAGGTAGAAATACCAGAAAATAACAATCGGTGGTAGCTTGGTGATTAGAACAGCTACCCGGTCTGCGGAAGACGCAGGTTCTGACCCACCATCAGCTGTGAGAATCAATTCTGTAATTCTTTCCAATAGACTGAAATAACAGTTGAGTCACAAAGATTTGGTGATTTTTGCTAAATTATTAGCTCAAAAAGAGCCCTAATGCTGAACATAATTCTTGCAGAAAAATAAACAAAGCTTTTCTATCCAACAAAGCTCTTCCTCCTTATTCAGCAATTCTTCCAATTCCCTCATCAAAACCGGAAAATGCCCAAAATACCGCCTGCCAGAACAAATCACTCACACGCCGCATATTCGGAATCTTGCACATCAGAGAATCCATTATAACAGTAGCAGGCATCAATAACGACTCGTTATTCGATTAGCGAATAAAATATCGGGTGTTGCTAAAACATATAGGGCAATATGTCAACGTCAATGTATGAGACTCAAGAAAAATGTGGAAGAATCCGCTTGAGTAATGGCATGGATTTGTCACTCGATGTATCGAGTTTTATGACCACCTGGGTTTCGGGCATATTTTAGGATTAGTCTATATTTATAAGGGCCACGAGACTTGTAAAATATGTTTATGAGGCATAATCAATAGTCGATCTTCAGTGAGCGCAAAAGTGAATAAATAGCTGAGATAATCCAAAGAATGAATGAACATAACATAACATATCTGTAATCGGTTAGTCAGAGGCACACTATTGTTACCGTCATAGGGAACGGAACATTCAGAAGCCCATAATTTTGACTAAGGAATTTCAACCCAACGTGGTAAGGGGCAAGCCTACTGCCGTTATTCCGAGGTGCTTGGTTTTTATATAGATGTTTTACATTACCAGGTAATAAACCCCAAGTTGTAGAGTGAAAGAATGAAATGAATAATTAAAAACATCTGAAGTATGAGAGCGTCGTGGCCAAGTGGATTAACACTCCACTTCACAAATCTACAACGCAACGACTGAACAACTAGCTTTGTGTCCATTGTACATACAATTTGCAGCTTACTCTCCGGTAAGGTAAAATACCGGTATAAAAGCCTAGCAACTCTGATAACGGCGGCAAGTTCACCCCTTACCACGTTGGGTTCAAATTCCCTCGGCGAAATGTGGGCTTCTGAATGTTCCGTTCATCATGACGGCAACAATCAGTATCACTTTGTCTCTGACTACCACACCTGGCATACTGTCCTGAGCGTAATGCCATAGATCTTTCTAGAGTAGTTAGAAGTGAGAGGAATATAGCTGAGGTATAACTCTTGTACAAACTTTTACGATCCTAACCCCCGAATTCACAAACGTCAATCAGCGCCAAGCAAGCGCTCAAGCTCATGCTGTCCTGTAAAATGTCCACAGAGCTTAAAAGCACAGCTACACTTCCGAGGGATGCTCAACCTTGATTTGCGTTTGCGAATTTAAGGGTGGGTAATTCTCGTATTTTATACTGCTCGTATTTGAATCATTCAAAGAGGACCTTGTAGTCGAGCTCTAGACTAACCTCGAGCCAGAATCAAAACTAAATTACTTATCAAATAGAACTAACTACATAGGCGATAGTGGCGTCTAATTAATGAAATTATTAATCGGGATACATCAAAGGACGGGAATCGAGAGCGGTCCCTTTGAGAATGTACACCACGTCACGTTGTCATGGTTACAGTGGTAGTCTGGAAATTACTATGCATAGGTCACATTTATGTTATTCTAAATATCAGATGTATTGCAGCGATTTCTTTTGTTATTCTAGATGAACCCTGAGAAATCATGGTAATTGAAGCTGACATCTTTATTAGCATGAGAAATTAGAAAAAGGAAAGCGAGTTCCCTGTATTTTCAGAAAGTCTGATTGCCTCTGCTAGAAGTTTCCCTTAACTTTCCCACTGTTGTCTGTTTTCTTTAAAAGTCTACTTATCCCCAAAATAGTTTACTAGGCCATCGCATCGGCGTACCTTGGGATAAGCGAGTGTTAGAGGTGGATGCCTATAACATTGATGAAATCACCCTGGCTCATAGGGTAAAATATATCAGAAAGATTCGGCCGGTCTGTTAATGGTCTCGGTAGCATAATCGGAAGTGCAGTAGCCCGGCTTGCAAAAGATGCGGGTTCGAGTCCTGCCTGATGCCAACATGACCAAATGTCTTTTTCTGGTTTTCAGATCTTTAGTTTCCCTTAACTTTCCCACTGTTGTCTGTTTTCTATAAAAACCTACTATAATCCCCAAAATATTTTACTAGGCCATCGCATCGGCGTACCTTGGGATAAAGCTGGATAAATCCAGCCTCACCTATTCAAAATAACAAGTATGTTAAAGCATTAAAATTTTTGTTTCGAGTTGACAGCTTGTAACACTGACGAAATATTTTAATGTTATTGACCATGAAAGTTTGAAGCAAATCAGGGCCAGCATTTAAAAAGAACTAAGCAGTTTTTTTTCTTCATTTTTATTAGGGACAACTTACAAAACATACGCTAATGAAATCAAAATAGGTACATTCTTAAGTAATTCTACGAGTAGTTACAGTTTTACTTTACTGACAAGTTTACAGCTTGTAACACTGGCGAAATATTTTAATGTTGACCATGACAGTTTGAAGAAATATGTCCAGCATGTTAAAAACGAACTACTTACGCAGTTTTTTTCTTCATCTTTAATTAGGGACAACTTACAAAACATACGCTAATTAAATCAAAGTAGGTACATTCTTAAGTAATTCTAGTTACAGTTTTACTTTAATGACAAGTTTTCTATAAATCGAGCTAATAAAACGTTCGAAAAGGCAAAAAGTTGTGAAAAATAGCTAACACTGAATTGCAATGGAAAACAATAAGACCCCTTCAGACTGGAATATTTCCACTATTCAAACCTCCACAAAAGAGAATGCTAAACACAAAATGGGAACTAAAAACAAAATACACAAATCCCTTTTTGGACGCGGAAAATAAAGCTTTGTTTAAAACAGTGCTTGTAAACGCATTGGACCATGCAAATTTTAATGAGTCCATCCAGAACCTACATTGTCTTTTTTCCGAACCGCAGTATTATCTCTCGTTGCGGTACGGAAATTATTGCAATACCAACCAGTGTGGTGGGTTCCTTTGATCTGTTTTTAATGACAGACATGTTGCATTGGGGAGGGAGCCAAAAACGATAATGTTTTTTGTATTTTTGTTTTCGAACTCTGTGGTATACATTTCGCAGTCATCTTTGAATCTGCCATTTGATTAAATGACTGGCGGGTGTTTTGAATGGCTAAATGACAAGTTGTTTAATGTAACGTTCAACGTCTTGACTGACTGATTTTTAGTCAATTCAACTTCAGGGCAATTCTGTCTTAGCCAACCTTGATGTGTTTTGCCCTACTGCAAAACCGAAGCTACGGTGCTGAGCGAAAGCCATCTGCGACGATTAGCACGCGAGGGTCCGGCGGAGCCGCGACAGAATTCTTGTGTTTTCTTTGAACTTGCATGCTTGCATGCTATTTGCCTGCGTACGTGCTGTCAGTGTCATCGTTGGCCGCCAAAATTGTAAGTCGTCCATGAGGTACCATGTAAGTGACCTTCAAGATGATTTCAATCACCAGGCTGATTTTATGTACGCTCTGTATAAACGGGCTATGAAAATTCAGCTAACTAGTTCAGTAAGACGTTGAGTGACGCTTTTTCAATCAACGTTCGGCCTAGCTATTCAATTGAACGTCGCCATCCAACTAACGCGCTAGTTTTTCTATAAAATAGCAAATTGAACCAGATTCCTGCGACATACTACTTTAGTACCATCGCATTGTCATTATCACGGAAATCGATTTCGAATCTACCATTTTTGAAGGGAATTTGCCTTTTTCACTCCACGACTTTTCTTTCGATGTTTTCTTAAAATGCAAGCGTTCGTTTGTTTTAAATAAGCTTACATTGGGGTGCATAACATAGATATCTTTATAAGTAAAATAATAAATTCAGTTAAGGCACAGATTCCTTTTCGCATTTTTTTTATCAAACTCTTCCCTTAAAAATGTTAAGGACAATGTCATGAAAGTAGGACGAGCTAAAAAATGGATTTCAAAATTTAATTGCTTTTCCCTTGCAACGGTTTAGGTGATATTATTAACTCCGTCATATTTCCACTTGCTTTGAAGAATTTCCGCTAAATTCCATACAGTTGCTAACGTCAGCCCCAGTTTGCGCTGTATTATGTCTTGTTATAAAGAGGCTAAAGCTCGTAGCACATTATCACAGTAAACAGATAACAGTAAAATATCTACATACAAACCGTGCCGCTCTCGGTTTGAATGTGTGCGTCACGCGCCGTGTCGGCACGCGATTTCACGCACACGTTAGCATAAAATATGGGGGAATAAGGTGGCGGAAGTACGGACGGGCTGTGCCGCGTGTCTGTGAGCACGCTAGGCTAATAACTCGGCGGGCGGTCTTAGATAACCTACTGTTATGTTTACTGTGACATTTTCCGAGCACGACAACTGCACGGCTCCGACACAGCAATTATCTTGACATTCAAATTTCAACTTTAAGTTGTAAGAACCTGAGCTGCGGTTTGATTGGTATATTTTCGGCGAGCTTGCTGACAGTTCGCCGTTGGCTTTGTCATATTATTATAGTAAAATAGATTATACTATTAACAACTTAAGTTTCAAATTTGTCTGGTGGGCGACGATCTTTGTCATATTATTATATCAAAATATATTGTATTTTTAACAACTTAAGTTTCAAATTAGTATGGCAAGATAATTGCTGGGTAGTAGCCGTGCAGTTGCCGTGCTGGCCTAGTGTGCAACGACCTTAAGGCGGGGAGCGTTTTGTCAGGGAATTTAATAAAAACCGGATTAGGTAGGAAGTATTGCTCGTAAATGAATCAGAATGAAGAAAATTAAATCGACTTCGTAACAATAATGTTAGGACTAAAAATAGGAATTTAATTTATAATTATAATCGTCTACTTAAGGGCTTATGGTCCCTTCAAGTAATATCCTCATTTAATGAAAAAATCATATTACTGGATATGAAATAAATAATAAAATGAATCCTATGTCACCCAGTGGTCCCGAGACCAAATCTGGCCCGAACTCTCCGGCGATGGTAAACAACGATATAAAACCCAAGCAACCCGGATTACGGCCCTAGGCTCGCCCCTTCCCACCTTGGGTTCAAATTCCTTGGGCGAAATGAGGGCTTCTGAATGTTCCGTTCACCATAACGGCAACAACCAGTTTGCCTCTGACTCAACCCATCAGGGATATAGTCGTGAGGGTATGCTATGTTATGTTAATCGTATATTGCAGTTCTTATCCATAAACCATAAACGGCCTGAATACGTCCTACTGCTGGGTGTAAATAGGTCTGAAATTTTAATGGAAAGCAACCTCATCACTACTGGATTAAAAAGAGTTGCACTTGTTTTGAACTTTGGTGACTGAAATTGATTTTGCACAATCGCCAATATCTTTTTCACCACATCAGATCGACCCAGTTCAGTAGTGACTGTATATGGTACTTGCAAACCTCATAAAATATCTGGATCCATTAGCTGAAGTGGGGTCCTTTTAGGAAAAACCCAGTGAAAAGGAAACTCAGCATTATACATCTAACCAAAAGAAATGAACCACTAATTCATTTATCTCCCCAGTAACCTCACAGCGATACTGCTGAAGCAAAACTTGAATATTCTAAATTGTTATATAAAATTTGCATAAAGTCGGTCCAAGCACAATGACAGCATTTCAATTTTGCAAGCCAGTTCGAAGTTTTAATTACACCGCAAAATTAATTTCGGATTAAGTTTTCCGACGCCAATTTATATTTTTGGTGTTCAACTGGCTGGTTCAAATGTGGACTGATTTACATTTTGGACCGATTTGTTCCAAATATGGAACGATTTTCATTAAATTCATGTTTCAATATATTGATAGGAACTGAAAGGTGCCCGTGGCGCAGTTGTGACAGTGATCGGCGACGATCGCTGTTGTAAAGCAACACACGCTGGGTCAGAAATGGGATGGGTGACCACCCCGACCGAAATTTAGTGATGTGTATTTCGGGCATCTCCGTGCTTCGGAAGCCACGCTAAGCAGTTGGTCCCGGTTGTCGTCGCTTAGATGTCAGTCCTTAAGCCTAGTCAGAAGCCTTAGGGCGGATTGACAACATCTGACATTGAGGTTGCTCACTAACCTTACACCCCTCCAACAATCCGCACTGAGCCCGCGTGTTGGAGTATGGCTCGTTCCACCTCATAGTTGAGGTGAGGCCTGTGCTTAACAGTGGGACATACATATTATATAGGCCGTGTATGTTATGTTATGTTATGTTGTCACGCTACTTATAACTGAATGTGTACATTTTTATCGATATCGTTGTACGTGGTGTTGTCTTCTTGTTTGTTGTTGTTTTTTCTGTTGCTATTCTTATTCTCACCGTGTGTTAAAAAAAACTAATTGAAATTTTTATTCTTCATCGCATTTGCTTGAAAATGCATAGTAAGCCATTGGTTGTTTTCTCACATCGCCCGTGTTTTTGTTCTAAAGCTTATTGTAAAAAGAAAGGCTTTTACGGGTGTAACGGACAACGCTTTTTAGTCTTCTATAATAGAATAACTGATAATTTTCTTTTCAAAAACAATATAGCCTCTGTCTTTCAATGAATCCTTACTAAGGACGCCTGTTAAACATTGTATAAGCATAAAAAAAGCTTTTAGAGTTGCAATTGAATTACTTAATAGTATTTAATAACTGGAACTGGAAGAAAGTGTATTACATTTGTGTTTAAGTACGGGTAGGAGCGCTATCTAAGAGCGAATAAAAATAACTGAGTGTGATGTTATTGCTGAACTACATGGTTTTAACTGATTTGACTAATTCCTTAGGTAGAGTAAAAATCATAACTTTCTAGAGTTTTGATGGTGCCGGAACTATTGTTTTTTTCAAAAGGCTTTTTATGATACACTCTACCTATAAAAATATTTGTACCACTATTTGCTGAGCCACCCTATATTTACGCAGACAGGTTTTATCACACCTGTAAATGAAAAGCTTACATTGAAGAAATTAAATGAAGATTTGAGTACTTATATAGAGAAACATGAAAATTCCTCTCATGAGTGACAAACCCCGGTTGAAGTCGTATGCCTGCCCTATGACGCTATAAGCAAGCACTCTACCCATTGCTCCAATGAGGTTAAAATAAACCGACAGATTTGATTTCACCGATATTATTAAGTTCGGCCCACCACTCGACCACTTTGTACGCACCCATCATTTTGTTGCTGATGGTACATTCTAATATCAAATATTGTAGTCAATTGAAGGTTTGAGATAATAACTCAATTCAATTCAATTAAATTATTTATTGTATACCAAGTGTTACATTACTGCAGTTAAGATTGAGCGAAACAAGAACCAGTTATAATAGATATATTTAACCGCGTTGTAGAAACTAGCTTTGCAGGTAATCAACTCCTAATTATCTTTCAAAAAGTGTTTTTTTTTTCATTTAACATGCTTAATGCTTGTTTTTTTTTTTGAAAAAAAAAACTCCCTATGTGTTCGTTTCCTTTAAAAACAGTTTCGTTCAAGATAGATATAAACTAAAAAACACTTACCAATATTCAAAGCGGATATAGACGCAAACAATATAAGTGCCTTCGCCGCCATGTTTGTTTTTCCCCTGAAACAAACAACAAACGATAAAACAAACATTTAAAAGCTCTTTCCTAGAATAACTTAAGTAGCTACAAGTCGCCCCTTGTTAAATGAAGGAGGGAAAAAATTGCTTTTATATTCAATTCATAAATCATGACGCATTTATTGTACAAGGCAAGTAGATGGAAAAGAAATGATAATACTTTAAGGGTTTCGTAGTGATGTAACGGTCTAAAGTTTTGTTAAACCGGTTAATTGGATAGGAAATTCTGAAAACCGGTTACCGAACCGACCTTTCAAACCACAGCAAACGAATGAAGTCATTTCATGGAACTCATTCACTTCACTAGACTTTGTTGCATAAAAAAACTAATGGAGAACTTAATAGCAATAGTTTTTTTATAGAATGGTTTCAATTTAACCAACAGTAAAAGGTTTATTTAAGATTCGTATCCAGTTAACAAGCGGAAAATGTATAGATAATTTGGAATAATTCTAGTTTCCTGCTTACTTGTCTAGAAACGCAATCATACCTCAATAATCCAATACGATAGTTAACTTTATCCCCTAATTTTCTTCATTTGGTAGAAAATGTCACTGGTTTATCATGTGGCAGATAATGTTTGGTAGATTATTTAGTAAATATATTTGTTTGCAATCCAATTATCTCACGATATCCAAAACACGCGATGAGTGTGAGGTGCGACGTGTTTAAAATTTACGCGTTGTTTTTCAATAGTTTTAATGAAAAAAAAAAATACAAAAAAATGTGAGCTAAGTTTCACACAATATCTTCACATAGTCGTTTACTTTGTGTTGTCTCGCAATATCTATCGATGATCACAATGATACTGTTACAAATTTATGCAAAACCGAAATCGATTTTGGTTTTGACGTTAACCGATGCAACTCGGGTACATCACTAGTTCTTTGAGATGGGCAATGAAAGAAGGGAGAGAACCGTAGAATCAAGGATATTGTAGCCGAGCTTAATAATATCGGTGAAATCAAATCTGTCGGTTTATTTGTACCTCGTTGGAGCAATGGGTAGTGTTTGCTTATAGCGTCAAAGGGGCAGGGGTACGAGTTCAACCGGGGTTTTTGAGGCGAATTTTCATGTTTTTTGTGTACTCATATCTTTAGTTTCTCTAAACTATTCGTCATATTTTTTTAATCAATGATCAACGGTCTAATTCTTGAACAGTCGTACTACCACCTGATAAAAAAAAACATCGGACATTCAAACACTCACTCACTCACACACGAATCTCACTCTCACTTTCTTTCACATACTCGTACAGATTCCAAAAGCACAATCAATTTTATTCTATTCTATATTTTTTTTAAAATTAAGCTTTCAATTTACAGGTTTGATACATACAGGGTGTCACAGCGATAGTGGTCCGAACATTTTTTTAGGTAGAGGCTATCATAACAATCCATTTAAAAAAAAACAATAGTTCCGCGACCATCAAAACTCTAGAAGTTATGATTTTTACTCTACTTAAGAACCTTTCTCAGACTTCACCAAATGAATAAATTAGCCAAATCAGTTAATCCGTGTAGTTTAGCAATAAGCAACACACTCAGCTATTTTTATTAACTGGTAGATAACTCTCCTACCCATACTTATAAACAAATGTAATAAATGTTCCTCCAGTTCCAGTTATATACAAATAAGTAATTCAATTGCAACTCTAAAAGCTTTTTTATGCTTATACAATATTTAACAGGCGTCCTTAGTAAGGATTCATTGAAAGACAAAGGCTACTGTTTTTGAAAAGAAAATTAACAGTTATTCTATTAAAGAAGAAAAAGCGTTGTTTCACCCGTAAAAGCCTTTTTTTATTTTTTACAATAAGCTTTAGAACAAAAACACGTGCCATGTGAGAAAACAACAATGGCATACAATGCATTTTCAAGCATTTTAATGCGATAAAGAATAAAAAAAATATTTTGTCTTGTTTTAACACACGGTTAGAACAAGAGTAGCAACAGGCAACAGATAAAAACAACAATGAACAAAAAGATAACACCACGTACAACGATATTGATAAAAATGTACATATACAGTTAGGTGGCGTGACAACATAACATAACATAAACGGCCTATATACGTCCCACTGCTGGGCACAGGCCTCACCTCAACTATGAGGTGGAACGAGCCATACTCCAACACGCGAGCTCAGTGCGGATTGTTGGAGGGGTGTAAGGTTAGTGAGCAACCTCAATGTCAGATGTTATCAAGCCGCTCTAAGGCCTCTGACTAGGCTTAACGACTGACATCTAAGCGACGTCAATCGGGACCAACTGCTTAACGTGCCTTCCGAAGCACGGAGATGCCCGAAATACACATCACTAAATTTCGGTCGGGGTGGTCACCCATGCCATTTCTGACCCGGCGTGTGTTGCTTTACAACAGCGATCAACTGTCACAACTGCTTCACAGGCACCTCTAAAAACTTATTACCGGGAAAAACTAAGAAACGAATTAGAAAACGTTTCCGTCAAACATCTTGAAGTAGCATCGTCTTTGCCAGGGTTGTATTTAATCCACACTTAAACTTTTGAAGGCAAAACCGGACATTAAAGTGAAGTCACAACGGTTAAATCCTTTAAGATGTCCGCCTTGTCTGTGAGGACGCTCAAGCGTGGAGGGCGCTCTCGTCGAGTTTACTCCACTTGAGATTTTCTTGAGATCGTCTTGAGAGAAGCTTTAATTTTTTTTGTTTGAATTTCAGATAATGCTTTAAGAAATATGCTAATTTGAATTTAACGAACGTTTTTGTTGTAAAGATAGAACCCTAGGCGGTAATTTTCGTAAAGTTACGATGCATCGAAGTTGCTGTTTTTAACCCAAGGGCGTTGGACGAACAGTTAATACCACAACTCTTGAAGCGGGAACTTTGACAGAAATTCTCGCTTTGACATTGTTGACTTTCACATTGACAGGTGTTAAATAACAAGCTATAAGCAATTTAGATGTACTTATCACAATTTTAAGACATAGTCTAGCACATAGTTATGGGCGTCATAAGGAAGCATAAGGTCATTCAACGTGACATACAAAGGGCTATACTTTGCATTCCATTAAGAAACCAATCTGAAATAGCAAAATTTGTCGCTGAACAGTACTTAGTGAGAAGTTGTGTGGAGTCAGTAAGGCATAGGCGCAAAAAACCGCTGCCCATTGGTACTTACTGAAAAAATCTTGAATGTGAAAACCGTTTTGAAGATGAACGCACAAGGCAGATGGATGCAGGCCGACCAACCAACCGAATGCTTCGAAAACCTATAGATGTCTATGTTCAGAAGAAAATGTCGAATAAGACAAAACCGGGCATCTAAATAAGATTTTCCAGCCATCCATTGTAAAACGAAGCAAAAAGAAATTAAAGCTAAGTCACAACGTTTATACCCTTTGAGTCGCCGTCATATCTCCGAGCAAACTTGAGAGCATGTCAAGTGTTCTCGTTTCCTTCACTTAGATCTCAGCCTTGAGAGTTTTTCCTCGAGGCTTCCTCGAGACATTTCTAGACGTTGCGGCCAAGACGGATTCATTAAGGGGTTAAATGAGCGGATCTTAGTTGCAAATGCGGTTAAAAAGGTAATTTATATTTTAACTGCGATGTGCCGCTGTTTTGCTGAGGAATCACTGAGATTTTGTATTAGATTTCCTTGGATTTAATTGCCGAATATAAAAGCTAATTTGCAACAGAATAATAATGTAATTTAACATAACATAACATACCCTCACGACCAAATCCCTAAATTACCCAGAGGCACACTGATTGTTGCCGTCATGGTAAACGGAACATTCAGAAACCTACATTACCCAACGTGGTAAAGGGTGAGCTTACCGCCTTTATTCAGATTGCTTGGGTTTTATATTGGTGTTTACCATAACTGGAGAGTTAGCCGCAATGTACAATGTGCACTAAGTAGGTTTGTTCCGGCCAGATTTGATCTCGAGATCATCAGGTTCCGAACCAGAGTGTTTAACCACTGGGTCTAGGTATAAAGTGTCTCAAGTGTGTACCACAAAGCAGGAAATAGATAATATTCCCTTCTTTGTTTATTATTCTGCTCGTTTCCAAGTACTTTTTAGGTCTGCCGTTGTAACGGACCTGAACATCATAATAATATTCTAACATTAGGTATTCATTTAATTCATCACTCCAGTCTACTGCTGCAACACTCTGGCTTGGTTCGGAATCGGCATGGTTGGTCAGACTTTCAAAGTTATGCAAGTGTCAGATGTCATCAAGCCACCTTTAAGCCTTCAACTGAGACAGACAGACAACAGCTCAACGTGCATCCCAAAGCCCTAATACCCCTACAAAACTAAATTTCCTATTTTGATACAAAATCGTAAAAACAGAAGTGCTTCATGATACAAAATATAAACGAAAAGTAATATTTGACACGGAGCCGGTTCAATATAAGCTTTATACCCCGGCCGGATGTTACGTCAAAATAAAACAAGTTATAAGTTGCTCGATCATAAAATGGCCGCCCTACTTGACCCAGCTATTACTGGGGACACTTATTTTGTTCTTTGGCTTGTAAAAATACGAGGCTTAAGATGCTTTTACATTGGCACGACACCGATTTGACAGATAAACTAACTTTTACATCTACGCTGTCACCTGTCAGTTTTTTTAGTGGTTGCGTTTCACCACTAGTTAGGTTAAAATAATAATAATAGGGAGGTTTACTAAACTAAACTTAACTAAACTTAATGATAGCCTTTACAACCCATCTCTGACACAATGACATGTCTCATTTCAATTACGAGGTAATGCGAGCCAAACTCCAAAAGTCCGTTGGCAAAATGTACTATCAGACATTAACAAGTCGCCTTAAGGCCTCTGACTAGGTTTAACGACTGCTAACAGCCGGTTAGCGTTGTCTTAACAACTGCTTAACGTGCCCTCAAAGCACGTAGAATCGTAGATATTATTATTTACATCAATACATTTTAGTTGGCTTGTACAGACACTTTCAGATTTGAGGGACCTGTTACAGTAGCGACTTTTACTTTTCCACCCAAACCTATCCTATGAATGGCCACTTGACCGTCCCCCAGAGACTTAAAAGCCGACGTTCCGTTTACCCTATTCGCATCCTTTATAGATATTGTTACAAAGTTCTCAAGTTTTTAGTTTCGGTTTTCCGAGAAATAGCGAAACTTGTAAGAATGATGTTTTGAAGATGTTTAGGATGGTAATTTTCATGGTGAAAATATTCATAGTAAGTTAAATAATAATAAATAAAAAGCACTGGACATTATTCCACACAGCACCATCTAGCTCCAACCTAAGCAACTATATCGTTCGCATTAAGAATGCAGTGATTTTTAAATTAAATTCTGTCGCACACAAAAAACCCAGATCCACAACCTTTGCGTTCGAAAGTATGCGTTCAGCTGGTCACTGTGGACTTTCTAGGTCAAAGGACAAGTATGAAATCACTGTATTCTTAAGGCGCGATACCAGGAAAACGGCTCTCGGGAAAACTAAAGTTTTATATAGAAAATATGAAGTATGAGGCACGAAAAAAATCGTCATAGTAGTCAAAGAGTTGCACAATCAGCTCAAACTTCCAGTATATGGATCAACTTACTAGATTAATGTGAAAAAAAATCAGAATATCGCTAAAAACGTGCAAAACGCACTCCCGTATTTCAAAAGTTTAGGCATCATATAAACTAACAACTTACCTGTTTTAAATAACGTGTAAAGATCAGATATCAAAGAAGCATTGCCAATCAGTTGTTTTTCATTGCTTTATTTCAGTTTTGTGCAAAAAATTCCCAAACATTCCGAATTTTTCGCTTGAAATCTCCATACAAATTACTATGGAGTGAGTGAAGTTTCTTTGATAGCTGTCCGCGCACCGTCGCAGCTCACTCCCCCCCATGTCCCCAAGGTGAGCGCACGTCGCTTTTGACGAAAATGACATTTATAATTACGCGGATAATTTACACGAAATAGGCGCACATAGGGTCTTTTGTTGAAAATAGTACAACTTTATTTTTTTTCCTCCGTACAGTTTGTTCATATGCATTATGCATAATTTATCAAACGTATGATTTTATCATGATTCACAATGAGAGTTTTAAGGCAGGTTTATATTTATAAGTACACTTGATTAAAAGCTCTCTTGGGTTTGACAATTTCGTACTAGTTGCCATTTCATTTTCCTATTCTTTACGCAGTGACGTGCACTCACCCGGCGTCATGTGGAAGACTGACTTGCGAGACTGCGCAGACGGCTGTCAAAGAAACTTCACTCGTTCCATAGTAATTAGGATGGAGATCTCGAGCAAAAAAAAATAAAGTTTGCGTTTGCTTATACGAAACACAATAGTTATTGCAATAGAACATAATGACAAATTATTCGAAATGGAAACACACTTCACACCGGAACAGCTTTTACAATTGTACCAAGCACAAATTCGGTTGTGTATGGAGTACTTCTGCCACCTCTGGGATGGCTCTGCCAAGTATCAGCTGGATGCACTGGACTCAGTAGACCGAAGAGCCAGGAGACTGATAGGTGACGAGACGCTCGTTGGAACCAAACTCGAGTTTGGAGCATCGGCGTAGAGTTGCCTGTCTATCGGTTTTTTATAAGGTGCATTTCGGAGAGTGTGCGCAAGAACTTCATGACCTGATACCACCCTCTACTTTCTACTACCGGACCACAAGACGCCGCGAGGGCTTTCATCTCCATGTGGTCGACTTACCAGGAGTCCGAACTAAGCGGTTTGGTGCTTCCTTTCTGGTCCGCACCGCTAAGGAGTGGAACGCCCTCCCTGCGTCTGTGTTTCCGGATACATACAACCTTGGTGTCTTCAAGACAAGAGTGAATAGGCATTTTTTGGGTAAGCGTGGCTGGCAAGACTGAGGTCAAACGCAAACCCATTTTAAATTAAAAAAAATGGATCAGATAGAACTTTGATATAAATATGAATTATCATATTTACGTCAGCCATGGAAAAATGGCTGTGCAAGCATTTTTATCTCTAACTGGCTATTTGCACACAGCTTTTCCCTGTAGTAATTTGAATGAACTATACAGATAAACGTTCTAGAAAATATAATTAGCATCAACTATCATTTAGATAGTGAAAGCTTATGTAAAAACAGACAGAAAAACGCGGAGGGTGACTTCCTTTCATACTATGCTCTACTCGTAGATCAATTCCAGTAAGATGAAGATCACGGTGGATTCTGTATTAAACTCAGCGTAAAAAGCCTGAAATACGATGGCCTCTACAGGAGACTAAAGGTATTACTCAAGTGATATTATCTAAAATAAATTATCCACTAAAAGTGTCTCAACTGTTGACAACTGTTAAATTCCTCGTTTTAGTTAGTAACAAGATAGCTCCGTTTAATGCTTCTTGCAGCTTTTCATTACAAGTAAGACCAATTAATTAGTGGGTTCTTCTGCATGTTACTAGAAATGGCTCCGTGTATTGCTATATCATATGCATTGGATGTAAGAAATATTTTGTGTTGATGATGATCGAACGGATAAACCAAGTTACAACTAAATCTCGATGGAATCGTCAAGTACCAGATATAACATTGAGCAAATAACGTGGTCACGAGAATAGATTGCAAATAATAGTGTAAAAAAATAATTGGCAAAACCGCTTGTTAGTTTGCTTAATAAAATAAAATTTTTGGTTAGTTTCTTTTGTTTGCCCTATATCCTGAAATATATTGGGTGGCGAAATAAAAACATCTTTGGTGAACGCATCAAATGATTATCATGCCGCGATTTATAATAATAATAAATAAATAAATATCCCTGGACATTATTCCACACAGCGCCATCTAGCCCCAAGTGAGTTAATTATACTCCGTTTTTATGGGATACTAGACAAGGGATAAACATACTCAAATACTTTTTCTTTTGTAAATACATACTTATTATACAAAGGAAACACCCAGACCAATACAAACAGACATGTTCATGCACACAAATGTTTGTACTGTGCGGGGATCGAACCCGCGACCTTTGGTGTAGTAGCCGACTTCTAAACAATTACACCAAGACGGCCGTCCGGATTTATGCATTGCATTTATGCACGGATTGCACGGCCCAACCACTGTGTGACCATAGCTGTCACGATCGCTTTCAAATTTGACAGATTTTCTCTCCGACCGACCCCAGTAGCGAACCTTAACGCGAACCAACTCTATATGCTTGTATACCGGATCAGGGATAAATATACCTAAATACTTTTTTATTTGTAGATAGGTACTACATACAAAATATACAAAGGAAACACCCAGCCCAGTCCAAACAGACATGTTCATGCACACAAATGTTTGTACTGTACGGGGATTGAACCAGTGACCACTGGTGTAATAGCCCACTTCTGATCAAGTACACCATTCATACACTCAAAAAACATTACCCTTCTTCCGTCGCAGTCGGGTAAAAAAGGGAGAAATTGAATATTTTTTTACCTGAATCTAAATTCTAGAAAAGCTACATTTCGAAGTACAAGAATGTTCGAATGAAAAATTACTTGCGGTTCATCCAATTACTGGACTAGACATACGTAGCTTAACATCGGTAATCGCTACAAAAGAGAGAGAGTTAGCAAGTGAAAATAAGGCTTATTTCGTAATAGGTATAAATAATGAGACCTCTTGTTTTACTGCCGGTACAGTCGGCCAGCTCGTATAATAAACTACAGGGTGATATAAAACATAAAAGGGGATAGCCGGTTATGACGCCGGGTCACGACGCTTTATTACCACGAGGTACAGTTCGACTCGCAAAAACTTCGTTTGAGTCTCGCAGATTAAAAAAGGGTAATTTAAAAAAGCAAAAAACCGGCTGCGTTTCTGTGTAATGTTTAAATACAAGAAAGTTGGCATACCCCATTGTACTTAATTTTTTATTTTATTTTTATTTATTGATCATAGAACCAACAGCACTTAGTATAAACACAATATAAACTTAATAACTAAAACAAAACTGACTGCCAATAACAGGTTCTTACTTTTTAGACATAACAATAAAATAATTAATTCTAGGCTGTTGCTGAGAAAGGGCTAAAGTAGTGTGTGTGTATGTGTGTGTGTGTGTGTGTGTCTTAACCTAAGAAATCATCATCAGCAGCCACATGATGTCAACTAATAAACATAGGCCTCCCCTATAGATTTCCAGAGCGGCCGATTGTAGGCGGCCTGCATCCACTGAAACCCTGAGAACTTTATGAGGTCATCCGTCCACCTTGCGGGTGGGGCCCCCGCTACGCTTGGCCTCAAATGGTCTCCACTCAAGGACTTTCCAGCCCTAACCGCCTACTGTCACTTAGGAAAATTGCCGAAACCCAATCTAGAAACAGAGGCTGCGCTAGCATAATACTTATATTACGTTGCAGACGGCTGACTTTCTAAAATGGGTCCGAGTGCATTTTTTTTAATAGTAAGTGCAATCGGTTATGCCAACTTTCTTGTTTTAGGATTTATATTATACAGAAACGTAGGAGTTGGGTTTATTCGTTTTTGAAATTACTCATGTCTCTTATTTTTTTTTTCTATTTATTCTTTTATTCTGATGATCCAGTGCACAGTAAATACAAATCTACAACATTTCTCAAGTTGAAATTCATCAAGCCGTTCAAGCTGCAGAATGTGCCAAACATTCAAACAATTTTCTGATGAAGTAAAACACCTTTAAATGCCCACGCAATCCGGATAACAGTGATAGGCTTGTCTTTTACCACGTTGGGTTCAAAACTTTCGTTCTTAACAGAAAAACGGGTTTCCTGGGTTTTATGTTGATGTTTTCCACCACCGGAGGCTTAGTAGCTTTGTGGTCTGTGGCGTGAGAATGCAGCCAAGGTCCACCCCCGCTTGCCGTAAGAGGCGACTAAAAGATGCCCTTCGGGTCGCTCGGGGAGCAAACGACGGGAGCTGTCTGTGTGCTTCCATTGCACAAGTGACCCCGAGGATCCCACACTGTTCCGCTGCCCCCCCCAAGCAGCGGAAAGTACGTAAAAGTATTTCACTAAGTAAAAAAAATGCTTAGTAACAAATTGTATAATGGACACAAAGTAGGCGTTCCGGCCTGTCTTACACTCAGGGCCACCTAGATTCCGAACCAGAGTTTTTAACCACTGAGCCACAATCTCCTAGAACGATTTCCAGCTAGCACGTATGCCAAAAACGACCGCAAGCAAGTTGCTGTTAAGATTACGAAGACCTACTTAAATTGATCAAGTAATACCCGTACTTGGCAAGCGTTCTGCAAGATACCGTTATTCTAATAGGGCATTAGTAAGGAGTTCCGTAAATCACCTAAAAGATTAGCATATAAGCGCATTTGGGTCAGCGTTGTGCTTTTTGGCATTATCTATGTAAATATGCCTACGTGGCTAAGTTACCTGGTTTTTATAATGTCAAGCACACGATATTACCAGGGTATGTTCAAATGAATGTATGAGGGGATGCATAACTCCCCTCGTGAGGAGCTGGGTTCCCAGCAAAGCGCGCCAGGGGTCCACTGATAGAGTCCCTTACGGGGTTCCTCGGGGATTCCTGGTACCGCGCAGAAGATGGCCTCCGCGGAGTTTAGTGGGTATGCCCACGCCCACTGGGGTGGGTGAGCCCCACACTCCCCCGCTCCCGTACTCAGGGAGCGGGATAGTGCGTAAAGGCATTCTCCGCGTAAAAAAAAAAGGGTATGTTCAAAAGGAATCAGGTTTTTAGAATCGCTCTGATCATAGAATGTATGGAATAGAAACCATTTATCAATACAAAGCTAAAGAATTTGTTTGAACGCGCTTATTTAGGAAACTACTGGTTCGAATTTAAAAAAAAATCTGTTGAATAGCACAGTTCTTGAGGAAGGCTATAGGCTATAATTATGACAGCACGCTGTGGGAGGGTCCACGCGTACAAAGTCGCAGGGGGCCGATAGTTTCAATATTGTATTGTATTAAAAACAGATGGCCATTGGAGCCCAAAAGTTCTTAAATGGACGGATGACTTGAAGGTCGCTGGCTTTTTGGTGGATTAAAGCCACCTACACTTAGCTAGGCTAAATCTATGTTCAGCTGTGGACGTCATACGGCTGATGAAGATAATGGAAACATTAACGGCCTATATACGCTGGAGGTCAGGCCTGTGCCCAGCAGTGGGCAACTATAAGGTGGAACGAGCCGTACGTCAACCGAGACCAACTGTTCAACATGTCTTCCAAAGCACCGAGATGCCCGAAAAATACATCACTGAATTCCGTTTCAGGCGCTCACCCATCCAATTTCCGACTCAATGGGTGTTGCTTCACAACAGTGATTGTTTTCGATCCACTGTCACGACTGCGCCACGGGCGCCTCTACCTGGGTTATTCAAATAAATAATTATAATTGACACCAATAACGCAAACAGACTGTACTTTTTCGTGTTAGCAATGAATTTATTCCTTACGTTCACAAAATATATGATGGATGCTGTGAATTATTGAACACGAAATACATAAATGGATTTTGTGACGGACATTTTGTCATTTGTCGTATAACGACTGCAGTATTGAAGGATCCACATCGATGGCTTTATAACGATGTCATACTAGTCTATAAAAATGTTTTGATAGGACTGCATTTTCATAAAAGTTATGTGATTAAGCTCCGAATCACAGATAGGTAGGTAGGACCAAAACAAGTTTAGGTTTAAAAAAATTGGAAAGCGATTGCCTAAATTGTTTTCATGTGCATAGTTATGTGTTTGACAAGACAATGTGTTCGTGTTGAAGGTATATGCCTAAAAGATCCAGCCTGTCTAATTAACCCTAGACTGGTAACGTTATCAACTAAATGTTTGTGCTATGGAATACTAGGCCACCGGTAAACATACTTAAAAACCATATTTTTTGTAAACACATACTTATTATACATAAAAAACACCCAGACCACTACAAACAGACGTTCATGCACACTAATAATATTTGTACTGTGCAGCTATCGAACCCCCGACCACTGGTGTAACAGTCCAATTTTGAACCATTACACTAAATCGGTCGTCAGAGGAACCTTTTTTTTTCACAATGGGTTTGCGTTTGACCTTAGACTCACTTGATAAGCGATGACGAAGCCGAAGGTGGTACACGCTTAACCAGAAAATGCCTATTCACTCTTAAAGAGTCAATCAATTTACAAGCCTCACCTCAAACTATGAGGTGGAACGAGCCATACTCCAACACGCGGGCTCAGTGTGGATTGTTGGAGGGGTGTAATGTGTTAGTGAGCAACCTTAATGTCAAACGTTATCAAGCCGCCCTAAGGCCTCTGACTAGGCTTAACGACTGACATCTAGTGACGTCAACCGGGACCAACTGCTTAACGTGCCTTCCGAAGCGCGGAGATGCCCGAAATATACATCACTAAATTCGGTCGGGGTGGTCAAACATCCCATTTCTGACCTGGCGAGTGTTGCTTTACAACAGCGATCGTCGCCGATCACTGTCACAACCGCGCCACGGGCACCTACATACATTACCTAATTAGGTCATTTTGTAACATTTTGTCTGTGATATCTCCTTGCTCTAAATCTTTCAATGTAAGTTTACGGTCTGGCTGCGGTTCAAGCTGTCTGTTTGAATCACTATGAAATTCGTGTCTTATTTCCGAGTTTTGGTAAGTTTAGTTTGTAAGATTTGTAATAATTTAAAGTATTAAGTTAGCTAACTTGCTTTGAGCTTAAACTTACAGAAGTAACTGTCAATGTGTACATACCTTTAAATTAAGTAACTACGTAAAAAACTTTGATAATTTGTAAAGCAATGACATTTTTTACTAAGTTATTCAGTCATACTCGTAAAAAAATAATCCATATATTAGGTATATTATAATAACGTTATACACAACCACGTTTTTATTGACTATAATACCTATTATTTAATATTTCCAATACATTTTTCTGATTATTATGGTCTTTAAAAAAAAACTAATTTTGTCGGACTATCGGACCCTAAAATAACCATCAGTTCACGAAGAATGGCACTATATACTTATGATAATCACTCATAATAATACCAATATAATGATTACTACGACAAGAGTGTTGCTACTAAGAAGAAGAAAATAACCATAACAGAATTATTATTCTGACTATTTCTCGGAGAACAATCCAATACCAATAATACATAACACACTTGTGTTAGAACCCTAATCCTTAAATATAAAACAAGCATGGTCGTTAAGTGAAAGCTAACCCTTTCCTGCTGACAGCGAGTAAGATTAATTGCGAAGCCATCAATAACTCTGATGGCCGATTAGCGTTGAGCGAGTGTTGAGACGACACTCAATTCGTGTTCAAAGCTATTTGGGTTTTTCTTCTAAATAACATAACAGGAAGTGGTTAAAAATATCAGTGCGTAGAATAAAACGTTTAATATTTAAATAAAATATTCTACATGTCTTGGCTCAAAAACTAGTATTTATCCAATCGCTTAGAACGATGTTCACTTGGTGAATATAGCTATCACTGTATAGTTGATAGATGCTTCGCTAGTCAAAATAGGAAACAGTTTGTTTGATGTTGGTGAATCCCAATTTGATATGACTATTTCTTTTTCAGAAGCAAGCATCCTCCTGCTAATATATAAAACAAGCATGGTCGTTAAGTGAAAGCTAACCCTTTCCTGCTGACAGCGAGTAAGATTAATTGCGAAGCCATCAATAACTCTGATGGTCGATTAGCGTTGAGCGAGTGTTGAGACGACACTCAATTCGTGTTCAAAGCTGTTTGAGTTTTTCTTTTAGACAACATATACCTATCAACAGATTAAAAATATTAGCACGTAGAACGTAGAACGAACGTTCAATTTTTTTCGACTCAGCTATGCTATTCCGGTGGAAGCCAAAACTCCACTCAGTCGTGTGAGTGAACTTTAAAGTTCAATTTCTTTGCAACTGTGGTCGTTTGGAAAAAAGGACTAAGATAAATAACATTTTTAAATTATTTACATGCAAAATGAGGGAGAATACTAATTCAAAGTAAAGCGTATTGATGATTGAGGTAAGCGTGAAGTACCGAGATGTGAAGTGATGTCCGATGTGCACCGCCGGAATAGCACGGCAGAAACTAGTATTTTTTGCCAAATTGGGAATGTTGAGTCAATTGGTTAGCAAGTAAGATTTTTTTATAAGTCAATATGGCCTCTACTGTATAGTCAAAAGATGCTTAGCTGGACAAGCTAGAAAACTACTTGTTTGGCGTATAAATATTCTATTTTGGTTTGAGTATAGTTTTTAATATATACAACAATCCAAGCCAAAACCTGCTTGGAGATTAGTATTTTGGCGAAATTGTTATAGTTGACTGAATTGGTTAGCAAAAACAAATTTTTATTTGGTGAAGGACTAACAGTTTTTCATATTCAATTAAAATAATTGCAATAATTTGATGAAATAAATAAAATAATTAATATACCGTGAGACCTGAACAACTGTTTTGATTGCTGTAAGCAGATACGAACGGTAAAACCTATTTTATTAATGCAGTTGTTGTTTTATGTTTTGTATTTCATTCTGTATGCTTTATAATATCAATTTAATAATTTGACCTAACAATGAGAAGGGAATAAATGTAAATTAAATGTAAAAAAATTTCTACGCCAGCAAAATACTTATGTTGTACTTCTTCATAGTATTCAAGATCTTTATTGTAACCGTATTCGATGTAATAAATTTTAAACAAAATATGAAACCGTATTCGTTGTAGTAAATAACATACAATTTATAATATTAAATTAAAATCAATAGTTTCGAAGCTATACCAGCCAGAATATTTGTGTTGGATCGGTGTTATTTCGATATTCAGACAGCAAAAAATCATTTATAAAAAATACAAGACAATGCATTTCCATTTTTAACTTGAAATTGATGGTGTCGTTTGTATGAAATATTTTACCAAATAAGCGTCCAATACTTTCGCTCAAAATTGCGTTTTGACAAGTCAATATTCATAAAAAAATATTTTCGCACTCTAGAGAGCAGACTCTAAGTGACTCACATAAAAATGATGGAAACAGTAAGATATTTATCTGGGGCATGATAGTACTGAGACATGCCGAGAGCACTAATATACCTTTTCTCTAAAGTTCTATCGTTTTTGGACTGAAGTTTAGGATCTTTCCTGATTTGGTAGACTCGGGATATGAAGTAAGGACTTATTAAACATAAAAAGTTTAAAGTGCATAATACAAAATATTGTAAGTATTGACATTAATTTCGTCAATGACACACTCACTGATACGAGGATAAAACGGTGAACCCATACATTTACAAACAACTACTTAGAAAAGTACAATGTTAAAAAACACAGGGAAACAAAGGTTAAATAAAACATGATATTTTATTACTAACAGCGAACACTACCAGCGTGATATCAATTAACTTAACGATGGTATATTTCTTGTAATATGAGAAAAATCTCACAGGACAAAACAACACTCGTATTAATATCTGGCGTGCAGTTTCCGACCCAGTGGGCGCATGCATGCACGCATGGCTGAATATTAATATTTTGTGAGTGACGCGAGCACTGGGGGGTTAGCTTGGGTCCTGTCGTGTGACGCTTCGTTAGCTTATGTGATGCGCTTTTTGCTCAACTTAGGTTTTTTAGTGTAAAGTGAAGAATATACACGTTGCAAATTATAAAGAAAATGTTTTAGCGATAAGGCGGTCTAAATTATTCCTAAATATTTAGAGTAGTACATTAAATAGTATACCTAAGTGTTTTGGCAATAGTGTTGAGAGTGCTTTTTATACTTTTGGCACAATGGTTATTCGTATTAAGGCACTAGCCAAGTGAGATGAACATAATTTGTGCTAGGTCTGGGTGTTTGTATCACCTTCGTTGTTGGAGCTTTACATGATTTTCAGACAGAGAACAGTCGGCTCCTGAGCTTAGGCCTTTCCATAGACTTCTTACTCATTTGTAGGCGGTATTCATCAATATCCTGCAATCTCTAATTTAATTGTACATTGGTCTTTGTAATTTAATACAACTGTAATGTTTTTGTGCAAGGTTATCCAACCTAATAGATATCTCTATTAGGTTGGATAACCTTAGTTACCCATACCACAAGGAAAAGACATTAATTCAGAACCAAGGCAACATCTGGTTAGTAATATCTGTGTGTGAAGATTCGGCAGCAGAAGGTGAATATTTGTTCAAATGATGTTATAGCAAATTTGTGAGGAAAATACAGTTTGCATGCTTGGATATCTGGAAGAAATTGTTTAAGCGATAAGGCCGTCTAAATCATTTCTACATTAAGTAAGTGTTTTGACAATTATATTGTTAAGTGTGTTTTTAATAATTTAGGCGCCGTGGTTATTCGTATTGAGGCACTAGCAGAGTATGAGACAAATATAATTTGAGCCGGGTCTGGGTGTTAGTATTACCTTCGTTGTTTGAGCTTTATCTTTCGTTTTCAGTCAGATGACGTCGACTTCTGAACTTAGGATCCGTTGCCAAAACTCGGAGTTCAAAGACGCCATAAAGATACAGTACATAGACAGCCACCAGGGATTCATGAATCTCTTAATGTTGTCATCATGGTAAATGGATCATTAGAAGCCCACACTTCACCAAATTTCAACCCAACAGGGCAAGCAGCGAGTTTACCCCCATTATACGGGCTGCCATGACTTTTTTTCGGTGTTTCCTTTCAACATAGACTTAGCCACTTATGGTGCAATAAACACAAAGCATTTGTTTTGGCCAGATTTTAAAGAGTGTTTAACTACTCGGCCACGACGCTCTCACACAGTATGTGTTTGCACGTGTAATACACACACACCAAACACACACACACACACACTATAAACGCACACACACACAATATAAATACACACACTGTAAATGCCTTAAAACTTTCCATTGCCAAAATTCGGCGTTCAAAGACGCCATTAAAGATTCCTTCACACAGCCAGCCATCTGGGATTCATGAACCTCTTAATTAGCGGGATAACCGCGGCGGCACACGTTTGGGGCGTCATCCGCCGTCGGTTTTAGATTAGAGCCTGTTGTCATCGTGGTAAAGGGATCATCGGAAGCCCACACGTCATGACTTTTCATCGGTGTTTACATTCAACATAGACTTAGCCGCATATGCTACAATGAATACAAAGCAGTTGTTTTGGCCATATTTAAAAGAGTGTTTAACTACTAGGACACGACGCTCTCACACAGTATTATTACACACACCCTCACAACCTCTCTCTCTCTCTCTCCTCACACACACACACACACACACACAGAGAGACAGACAGCCAGACACACCAGGAACGCCAGACACTAAACACGCACACACATTATAAACGCACACACTAAATCGGCCACACGCTTTAAACGCACATACACACACACCGAAAATGCGTTAAAATTTTCCATTGCCAAAACTCGGCGTTCAAAGACGCCATTAAAGATTCCTTCACACAGACAGCCATCTGGAATTCATGAACCTCTTAATTAGCGGGATAACCGTGGCGGCACACGTATGGGGCGTCATCCGCCGACGGTTTCAGATTAAAGCCTGTAAAACCAGCACACGCTAAATATTGTCATCATGATAAATAGATCATTAGAAGCCCACACTTAACCGAATTTCAACCCAAGAGGGCAAGCAGCGAGTTTACCGCTATTATGCGGGTTGCATGACTTTTAATCGGTGTTTCCTTGCAACATAGATAAGTCTATAAGCCGCATAAGCTACAATTAATACAAAGCAGTTGTTTTGGCCATATTTAAAAGAGTGTTGACTGGGACACGACGCTCTCACATAGTATTAATACACAAACCCACACACACACAAACACAATATAAACGCACAAACACACTATAAACTCAAACGCACACTGTAAACACACACACACACTGTAAACGCACACACACACTGTAAAATGCCGCCGAAACTCGGCGTTCAAAGACGCCATTAAAGATTCCTTCACACAGACAGCCATCTGGGATTCATGAACCTCTTAATTAGCGGGATAACCGCGGCGGCACACGTTTGGGGCGTCATCCGCCGTCGGTTTTAGATTAAAGCCTGTAAAATCTCCAATTCAAATAGCGGGGTGGAATTTGAATGAACTGATGCCCCTACCACGGACTCGGATCAAAGAGACTGTGACACACGCGTTCTGTTTTGACAGAAACTAGGTAGGTTAACCCTTCGAGGATGTGGGCGAATAGCAACGTGAAGATGGTTGAGGGTCTTTATTACCATTTTCAGTGTGTCAATTTTAAAAAAAACTTTTTGTAACCGACTGCGCCAGAAGGAGGGCTATTTTTTTGTGTGTATGTAGGTATGTAAGTGATAGTATTTGGCACGTTCTGCAGTATTGACGGATTTTAGCTTGAGAAAACAAGAAAAATTCAAGAACCCATTTTACCCATTTTAGAAAGTCAGCCGTCCGGACCTGAAGTGTATATAGGTATGCGCTTTGAATTCACTAAGCCTCTATTTCTAGACTAACTTCTGTTGAAAACTCAGTCAAAAATTAATTCAAGAAACCACTAAAAGTACAATTGCTCGGATAACACGAAACTACTCCCTACCGATGGTATCGGCCCAGATACGCTCCGAATTACTCCGTGGGCTAGAATTTTAAATGCACCAAGCCCCCCTACCGTACCTCTGTGAGATTTATTTCGGTTTTTGCGTTCAGACTTGAAGACAATCGACGATGCTGATTGGCTGAATACGAATGGCCGTTTAAAAGTAAAAGTCGGTGTTTAATTCGTGAATCTATTGCGGGCTATTGGAATTCGAATTACGAACGTTTTTTTACTTGTAAACATTCTTTTCTTACTTGTTATTTATGGGTTTTTTCAGTGAAGCCGCCATTTTGAATTGTTTGAGAACAGTTAGAGAAGAGTACTTTTAAATCTACTTTTTATTTGGCAAATACTTTTTCGGGGGATGATTTGATTGATTTGGTAGATCATTGGTAGCTTTTCTATCTTCTATTTTAATGGTCATGGGATTATTATCTTGTCTTAGTTCATCTTTTGTCCTTATTATTGTAAAAATAATTATAATGTCCACAAAGGCATTCGCAGAGAATCAGCGTCGTGGCGTTCGGCCTCGACACATTGTCATGCTGAGCGAAGGCCTATTTGGCACCTACCTAAGTATTAATTTGTTAGATTTAAGTCTCTTGTATTTCTCTTTTCCTTTTGTATTTTGTTTAATTTTGTTTTGTATGTGCCAAATTAAGGTCCTATTCCATTATATTCTAAAAATATTTAGTGTACCTATGTGTTTGCCGATGGATGGAAAGTGTAACAGGTTCGATGTTTTTTCAGTTACAGGCACATTTTTTTAGTTCATAGAAATTGATAGAAAAGTCTCACTCCGCTTATCGAGTTTTTAACATATCTTAATTCACGGCTTTCTATTTCAAAAACAAGTCGTATTTTATTGGAACAGATTTCACAGATTCGTCAACCTTTTATCACCAGTCAAAAATTCACAAACTTTTATAACAAAGTTAGCGGTGTTGATCAAAGAACGGTCGTAACCTCCAAGACATTTATTGGTTGAAACTTAATACCTTTTATTTAATACTTTCGCGAACAAAAGCGTCTCGAACGACTTTGTGATAAACTTCTTTTGTTGGGTAGTAACATGATATTGTAAGACATTCTTGAAGTGTCCTTGACCAATCACTATCTTTTCTGTTTTCCGACGAAATATTATGGTAATTGACAGCATCAATGACAGCATTTGTTACCTCACTCAAATCACCGACGATAAGTTTGCGTAGCTGAAGTCAGTTAGTAGGATGGGTGACCATGTCACCCGGAATTCAGCAATATTGTAGGAATTATGCATGAATACAGTACTGTGTGAGGTGCCCGTGGCGCAGTTGTGACAGTGATCGGCGACGATCGCTGTTGTAAAGCAACATTTCGGGCATTTCCGTGCTTCGGAAGGCACGTTAAGCAGTTGGTCCCGGTTGACGTCGCCAGATGTCAGTCGTTAAGCCTAGTCAGAGGCCTTAGGGCGGCTTGATAACATCTGATATTAAGGTTGCTCACTAACTTTACACCCCTCCAACAATCCGCACTGAGCCCGCGTGTTGGAGTATGGCTTGTTCCACCTCATAGTTGAGGTGAGGCCTGTGCCCAGCAGTGGGACGTATATAGGCCGTACATGTTATGTTATGTACAGTACTGTACATGTGACTAGTCATGAATCAGTCATTCCGTTGTCGCGACTGTAAAATAGCAGCTTTAAAGTAGTAAAAATGAAGGGTTGAAATAAGAAAAACCAACGAACGAAACATTCAGAACCTCACATTTCGCTGAGCAAGTTTGATCTCATCGAGGTAAGGGGCGAGCCTACCGCCGTTAACCGGATTGCTTAGGTTTTAATCGGTATTTCAAATCACTAGAGTGTAGTTTCAAGTGTGCCGGTATGGAACTCGGGGCCATCCAGGCTAAGAGCCAGAGTGTATACTACTGAACCACGACGCTCTCCAGAAAATACAAAACCACGAGTAGAATCCGTAAAGTTGTTTCATTTCAATCACAAATAGTTGCAAAGCTGAATTTAGAGCTTCAGAGCACTATCGTTAAACTCTTGAAATTACTCAATCCCAAGAAGATTCTAGGCTTCAAACTCTTTCATTACACCGAAGATAAACACCTCGAATAAGCGGTACAGCAACTTCTGCAATTATTACTTAGACGTCTCGCAACTCGGCTGCCCCATTTCAAAACCTAGTAAGAAACATTTTTGTAAAACTAGTTTTTTGTATAAATCGTACTAACCTTGCAAGTCCCCACACAATGCAAAAACACCAGCATTGAAATCTTAGTTAGAAACAGAGATTTTAAAGTTTCGATACCTAGTAAGTGCACCATTCACCACCTCATAATCATTTTGAAACCTAGCAAACCATTTTAACTATTTCAAAATCTAGTAAATCGCTGAGACTTACTAGGTTATCTTTTCATGTGGTTTGTGCATAGTATTTCTAAAGTAACTAGGTTTGAAAGATTGGGATTATATTAAGATAACTATACCTAGTTTACTATATCTACCTACCTAAAACCTAGTAAAAGCTCCTAGGTACTATGTTTTGAAACAGCTTTTTAGGTGTATTAAAAAGACTTTTCAAAGTAAGTAAGTAAGTCCATATATCAATAACACTGAGTGATTGCTATTTAATATTTTATACAACCAATAGATTTTTTGTTACCCAAGATAAATATTTTTCAAAGGCTGACCTATTTTACGTTTATGCGCTCTCCTGTAAAATTAGCTTTTAGGTTCTTACTAGGTTTTGAAATGGGGCAGCCGAACTCCTTGACTGCGCGAGTTGCGGCCGAAAAATACAACTTAAACGTCGCTTAACAACTTAAGTTGCGGGCGAGATAAGTTCTTGCTTATTTTAAATCCTTCTCAAAGAAATAAGTGTGAATTTAAATTCGTCTTATTTGCAGAACTGTGGCTTATCGTGATTCTGCCGGAAATTAGTTGGAAGTTAGTTTTATGCAGATTTAAGCTACGTCTTGTTTAATGATAGGCTTCTAAAAATGGTGTTTGAAAGGAATGATATACCAAACCAGTATGTTAGTATGCTGAATAATATATTCTAAACAGTGTTATGGTGAACGGAACATTCAGGAAACCACAATTTGCCGAGCGAATTTGAACCTAAAGTGCTTGGTTTTTATTGCTTGGTTGTTAATTAGTGTTAATTTAGTGCCGAAAGTGAAATAGCGGTCTTTCTGGGTTCAACCGTCTTTTAGTAAATCTAATGTTAATTTTCTTCTTCACTACATAGTAGACAACAAAGTCGCTTTCTCTGTCCCGATGTTTGCTTAAATTGTTGAAGCTACGCAACGGATTTTAGTGTGGTTTTTAAATAGATAGAAAGATTGAAGAGGAAGGTTTATTTGTGAAATTACATCCCGTGCAAAGTCGGGGCGGGATGCTAGTTTTCAATAAAACCACTTGTGATTCCTAAGGATACTTTTAACTACGTAAGTATCGTTTTGTGCCATGAAGCTGCCTGCAATAACAACCACTGCTTAAACTCATTTCAAGTAAGAAGAAACCCTGAAAGCCTGAACTTACTTAATTAACTGCGCCACAAAACGGGCAGTTTGCAACAAGTTACGAACACTGGTTTTGATTACAAAAGATTGGAAAAGTTAGACAAGTTCATATAAACCAGACATATACTCGTACGTACAAGCAACTCAACTCAACAACCAACTATATTTTTAAAAATACTGCTAAGTAGGTACAATGATATTATAAAAAAAAGACGGTTACTTGTGCTAAAAAAGTTGCCAATTGTCTCCTCTTTGCTATAGCTAGGAGGAATGACCGGAAATGTGTAGCCTGTCATGTTGTTGACCGTACCTCTTGAAACTTCTTTTGCTATCATCATAAAACGTCTTTTTTGCCATAATATCTACATAAGAAAATGCTTAAGGCATTGTGACAAAAAAGACAAGCTTTTCACAGTAAAACTGCGAAGAAACACCGTCAAAAATTTTAATCCACTCATTCATAAATTGAAAAACATGAAAACTAATTTAGTAACATAAATATGAAAAGTTGCCAAAACCCTCATGAAACCATCTAAATTACTAACGAAGCGAGATTTAGATTGATAGCTGAAGGTAATTAGGCCAACTAGTTATGTTATGTTATGTTAGAGGGCGCAACTTTGGAGATTAGTAAAGTTTAATTATTGGGAATCAAGTTTAAGTATCTGAGTTGGGTTAACGTTATAGTTGGGATGCGTAAAGTTTAGCTTATTTGATGGCCTAGATTATTTGGTGGATTACGAAAATAATGAAAACGTTTTAGAGTGCAATGTGGCCCAGGGGTTAAACAATCGCTTTTAACACACGTAGTTCCGAGTTCTCCAAGACTTGTGCTCATTGTAATATTATTTTAGGGGTAACTTCTATGTAGAGGAAAACACAATTGAAGAACTTATGCAATCCAGTTAACAGACGGTAGGCTCGCCCCTTGCTACGTGGGTTTCGATTTGCTCAGCAAAATGTGGGTTTCTGAATGTTCCGTTCACCATAACGGTCACAATCAGAGTGCTTCTGACCAGACAGTTCGGAACACAGGGCCACTACTCTCTGGTCTAAAATGCTATATTTAAAAAATATTTAGTTTATTCCCATATTTTTTCTAGGAATCACCACAAAATCCTGACAATGAATGTAACCCTAGGGACCCCAGTACGATATGCAGTTTCATTCGAATGTTAAACGGGTGCTAAACTAGTTTAAAACTTTTCTAAAGCTTTAAGCATCTACAAAGCTTCCATTGGCTTACTGCGCTAAAAAGCTAGGTAATAAAACAGAAGTACTGGGAATAAGAATAAGATGTACTCACATAGACACTCAAGAGAGATAGCGTTGTGGCTCAGTAGTTAAACGCCTGGCTTGGAACCCGGTGGTCCCGAGTTTAAGACTGGCCGTAACATCTAATTTGTGTCTATTGTACATATTTGCGGCTAACTCTCCAGTGATGTGAAACAACCATAACGGTGGTAGGCTCGCTTTTGCCACGGTGGGTACAAATTCACTCGGCAAAAATGTGGGCTTCTGAATGTTCCGTTCACCATAACGGCAACAAACAGTGTGCCTCTGACTACTTCGTTTGAAATAATGGCTGTGAAGGTGTGCTATGTTAAAGACTCTGGAATCTTGAATCTTAGAAACCAATAATCCTTCAGAATAAATATAAGCAGATACAGTTTGCATATTCAAATGCCGAAAAGCTACCAAAAGACACACAACAGCCTTCAAGAGTGACACACAACAATAAACTTTATTTTGTGTGGATGAGAGTAAAACTTCGCCTATTCCTCTGATGTACATTACCATTCATCACTAGTTCGCAAGTTTCGACTTGACACATTCATTTTAGTGGAGCACTTCGGTAAAACATAAGCGGAAGCGGGACGTTCAACCTTACTTACTTTATTATAGCGTATGGATGGATCTTTTGAAAAATATGACGCAATCTGTACAAATGCAACTTGGGGAGTAAAAGTTCATGATTCTATTTTAGTAAAACACTTGAACGACATCAATTAAAGAAGAAACTCAATACATGACTAATTGATGAAGAATTTTATTTGATTATTTGTAAAGGGATATTGTGCATATTATTTGTTCTCCTCGCAGCGCAGCTTTCATTTTAGCTGTTTTGTAAGCTGTCTGGACATTAAATGTATTTCATGACCTTATGTAGATACTCAGCTTTTTACAATATATGATTTCTGATTTTTAAGTACCCATTCAAAGATTTTGACAAAGTCTAAATTTGAATCAAAATATTGGGATCAAATCTAAAATAATATGTATCGACAGAAAAACGATTACAATTTTCCGTAATCAAAGAATAAGCTTAAAATATAATTATATTTCTCAAGCAATAAATTATTCAAGCACGCTGGGAATGGAGTGACGTTACTTAAAACAGAACATAGACCCTTATGAGTGCTTAAAAAGCCACGAAACTCGACACTGAGGGAGACCAGTTTAAGACCTGAAAACCTAAGACTAATTTACACAATCAGCGCAGCAAGAATTTTCAGCTAATCCGTCCAAAAAATTGCTAATTAATTTACAGAAAAGTGAAAAAATTTAATGATCTTTATTTATAGCATATATTTATAACCGTGTGAATAAACGGCTTTCGAGAGCTTTCACTCTAAGCTGTGACGCTTCAATTCCCCGCTCTCGCTACCGCTTATATTCCACAGCCTCTAACGGCTCACAGATCGCAATCCCATCTTGATATAAATCCGCACAGCGTCAGGATAAAAGGAATTGACAATTCAAACGCGATTGCGTTAGCACGACTCTTCTTTATTGTAAAAATTGTTTTTGCTCCATTTTTAGAGTTCCATTGCGTAATTGAAAAAACCGGAGTTTTTTTCGCTGTCTGTCTATCCATATGTCTGTTAAATGCTGTTGGAAACGCTTTAATGGGAAATACACTAAATAGCATCCGTCTGGAACTTTGATTGCGCAGAATTCGAATCATTTATCATTCAATCCTGCCCATGTTCATCAAGGATAGTGGCGTTCAATGGTATGACTTTTCTGAGGCGGTTGGAGCTAGAAAGTTCTCAAATAAAGACCAAACGAAGCAAAGCAAAGTGTGAGACGCAAGTTCTCCTTGCGTCTCGCTGATGATCTGATAAAGATCGCAGGGTTTTTGAGATGTCAAAACCAGTAATGGTTTGGTTGAATCTCTCTGTAATGGCACTAAACACTATTCCTTTTTCAAATACTTCCCTTGTCGGCCATAATATCACACATCACACTGCCGGAAAACAAAAGTTTCCAACCAGTGCGTCCGTTATGCTGTACGAAGCTGAAACGTGGACACTCAAAGTGCAGTTGGTGCACCACCACAAACAAAACAACTTTGAAAACCCAGCGATGAACGTCAGATGTTCAAAGGAGGTCTATCAGTCATTTTGTTGTGTTTGTAAGCTTCTTTGTAAGTGTGTGTGAATCTCAACTTACCTACTTACGTGCTCGTTCACTATCCTATAAATGTGTCAAAAGTAAATAAATCCATGATACTTGGTACTTAATGCGCAAGTAACCATTGATATAAACAAAAAGAGGAAGATACTTCGTGAATTCGAATTCTGGCAGATGACATTGACGGATGAACGACGTGAGCGCAAACAAATCGCTGTCATTTTGGCTTGCAAACAGGTCCATTGGACCTGTTTCGGGGTGGCCACTTATGGTACGAGGATACCCTGCAAAGCAAGTAAAGAAATAAAAAAATAAGAAAAAACCAATTTCTAAGGGGTCATTTCTGCATTTTTCATTTCTTTCAATTTAATGTTAAACCTCGTGTGCCAGGTACAGGGAGCGTTTGCTTTCAAACAATTTCAATTTCAACAACTTTGACGACCGTCTTGGTGTAATTGTTGAGAAGTCGGCTACTACACCAAGGGTCGCGGGTTCAATCCCCGCACAATACAAACATTTGTGTGCATGAACATGTCTGTTTGTATTGGTCTGGGTGTTTCCTATCTATATTAAGTATGTATTTACAAAAGAAAAAGTATTTAAGTATGTTTATCCGTTGTCTAGTTTCCATAATAATGGACTATAATTAGCCCACTTGGGACTAGATGGCGCTGTGTGGAATGTCCAAGGATATTTATATATTTATATTTATAATTCAATTTAATTCAAGTTGTATTAAAAAATTTAACTCAGTTCAATTTAATGTTGAACCAACTCGCTCTTGCCCGATTTTTTCAGTCTTGACGTCAAGTCGGAAATTAAACATTTATGCTCTGCCGGAGTAATTAGTCGACTGTCCGGATTATAACTTTGTTGTTGTTTTCTTGTTTCTCGCTACAGAAAGGCTGCGGAAGTGTAACTCGGATTTTATTTCAAAATGTTATTTTTAAGGGTTATTTTTCTAGGAAGTCATAACATACTCAAAACAGAAAGTTGTTTCAAGTCAAGTTGTTACAGCAAGTTATGATTTTTTTACCAGGAGTACACATTAAGAATATAAACAATTATTTAAATTAATTATTACTTGGTTTTGCGATTTCCATGTGCAATTTTTTAAGTGCATGTAACGCTAATCATTCGTCTCTAAAACCTCATTAGTCGGTTAGCTGGCCGGACTGTCAAGATTTAAAAAGAAATAAGCACGTGTCATTGGCGCTGTCACACGGAGTAAATTGGCGTAGTTTGTAGCACCTGGTGTGTTTGCGTGAGTTTAGCAGGTCGTGTACAACAACGAAATTGTAGCACCTTGCATGCTTAACTTTTTTTAGTGTGTTTTTTTCTAGTTAAAATACTACTGACATAAATGAAGGGAGACCTACGTCGAACAGAGACCAGAATTTTCTGATGTTGACATAGATTCACTTGATGTTTTAAAATCATTTAAATTAATTAATAAAAAGAATACCACCGATCTTTGGGGTATTTCAGTAAATATTATTAGTCATATAGTAGATGTTCTTGCTCCGTACCTAGCCATAATTTTTAATGACTGTGTTGATGAAGGAGTGTTTCCAGATTTAATGAAACACAGTAAAGTGATACCTCTTTTTAAATCAGGCAGTAAACAGGACCCTGGTAACTTTAGGCCCATATCTATCTTGCCAGCTTTAAGCAAGATTTTTGAAAAGATCCTACTAGAACAACTTTTGAGTCATTTTCATGAGAATAAACTTCTACACAGGGAACAGTACGGATTCACTAGAGGTCGTTCTACTACAGATGCTGGTATTGCGCTCGTGAAACACATCTTCAAGGCTTGGGAGAGTGCTCAGAATGCTCTTGGTATCTTCTGTGACTTATCCAAAGCATTCGATTGCGTCGACCACCTTACTCTCATACGTAAGCTCGATTTTTATGGTGTTAAAGACACAGCGTTGGACTTAATTACTTCATATCTTAGTTTCAGAACTCAAAAAGTCGACGTGAATGGCACTTCATCTTCCGGATCACTGCTCAAAATGGGGGTTCCACAGGGATCAATTTTGGGCCCCTTTTTATTTTTGATATATATAAATGACCTACCTTTTTACGTTAGAGACCTTTGTGACATAGTTTTATTTGCAGATGATACATCATTAGTTTTTAATGTCGATAGAAATAAAGATAATTTTGATGGCGTAAACAATGCAATTTCTAAGGTTTTGCAATGGTTTACAACCAACAACCTTCAGTTAAATGCAAACAAAACTAAATGTATTAATTTCAAGTTGCCTAATGTTAGAAATAACCACATTGATTTGAAAATAAATAGTAATGATATGGAGCTTGTAGATTCAACAGTTTTTCTTGGAATGACGATAGACTCAAAATTACAGTGGAGCCCTCACATAGACAAGCTTTCAGGCAGACTTAGCTCAGCTGCTTTTGCTATAAGAAAAATAAGATCTTTGACAGATGTAGACACAGCTCGATCGGTTTATTTCAGCTATTTCCACAGTATTATGTCATATGGTATAATACTTTGGGGCCAGGCAGCAGATATACAAACCATATTTATTCTTCAGAAGCGAGCCATCAGATCCATCTACAAACTTCGTGCACGGACCTCGCTTAGGGATATTTTTAAGGAAGTTGGGATTCTTACTGTGGCTTCTCAATACGTTTATAATTGTATTATATTGGTGCGAGAAAATATTAATCTCTTCACTAAACATAGTGACATACATGACAAAAATACGAGGAATAGGAATAAAATTGCGCTTCCATTATTCAGGTTACAGAAGGTTTTAGGTTCCTTTATGGGGCAAGGTATACACTACTACAACAAAATTCCAGAAGCAATTTGTAAGTTACCATCACATAGGTTTAAACATCATATTAAAACTGTCTTATTAAAAAAAGGATATTATACCACAGCCGACTACCTTATGGATAGGAACGCCTGGGAGTAAGCTCTCAGCTCGACGCGGACTCCAATTAGCCATTTTGTAATAATTATACGGATTCAACATAATAATGTGAACCAACCAAACATTTTTTTTCTTTGAATTGTATAACTGGATGTGAACCTCAAAACTCCTTTTTTATAATGTTAACCAGTAGTCTTTTCTAAACAATGTTGTTAATTGCTTTTAATAATTTACCATTATTTTGTGCACTAACCATTTTCTTGAAATTGTATAACTGTATGTGTACTTAATAATAAATTGTAATTTACTAACGGATTATTGTACAGACATATTGAAAAGAGTAACTGCTGAGTTTCTTGCCGGTTCTTCTCAGTACAGAAACAACTTTCCGACACCGGTGGTTGAGTCACATTATGTTTGTATACTGTGTATTTATTTATTATTTCTATTATAGTATTTAAGTCTATTATTAAGTGTATTTTTGTTTGTTTGATTAAGTTTTTGACGATTTGAAAGCACTTGTAACAGGTCTATTTAAATAAAGATATTTCTGATTCTGATTCTGAGTGTGTTTTTTGTTTTACAAATATTATCATGCCGATTGTTATCACTATTTCCCGATTCAGCTACAAACACTGCCAATTTTCCTGTCATCCTTAGCTTTCAAGGAAAAAATTGAGTTAGACAGTTTTACCGTTACACCCTTGATTTGAAATGTTAATGAGAGAGGCAATTAAAATTAAAATTGGAGTTCTTAATTTATATTTACATAATTATTCGCCGTTTGACTTCTGCTTAAATTTAGGCGCCTGTTTATGAACGGCCTGTTTGCTTTGAAGAAATAATAACAGGTATTTTTCTAAATACTTTAAGCAATGGTAAAAATAGCTCACAAAGAAATCAATAAAAACCGATATACAGCAGTTACACAGTACATTGAGTACAACATTGAAGTTAGAAAAATGTCTAAAAAACAATAAGGGAATGTAACAGGTGTATATTTCAATTACCTAAATAATCAAGAAAACATTAAGTAACACATAATTTTGTGAAAAAAAAGGAAATAAAGTAAGGAGATTTCTTGATTACTTTGAAGGGTTTGGTAAACATTAAATTGGTAAGCCAAAGTTTTAACGAATAACATTTTTAAATCTTACCTGCAAAACACAACTTTCACTTAAATCCCACAATCAAATCCATTCAAATTAGTCATTCTGGAAACGTTCTCAATTTTTCACAGATTCAAAAGTCCAATTCTACACACGAAACATGTCAGAAAACTTTTTAAATTACGTATTCGAACTCGTCGGCGAATTCAAACAGAAGCGCGGTCGTCCGCGCGCTACCACGTTCGGATACACACTGAGTCGGGTAAGCAAGCATCCTTGTATTCCTCGTACCCCGAGATACAACTTTGCAATGTTTGTTCCAGTTAAACAAGATTCAGGATTCCTGACAGCCTTAAGCCGTTGTCAATAGAGTCTGTTGGAAATTCTGTTTTTCTTCGACAAGTTTTGTCGTTTTCGCGTGGCGTGTTTCATTTTGGAGCCTCATTTGTTTGATATGTAGCAAGCAGAGTTTTGGAAAATTTAGACTTAGTGGTGTTTAAACTTAGACTTCCTGCTTAACGTAGGTTGATAAACAGAGGTTCCTAATAACATTTAATTTTTAGTTGCTGTTCAAACCGTTCGAACACATTGCATTTTGTTGCAACTATCTTTAGTGTTCAAACCGACACTGATAACCCTTTACTTAAAAAATATATTCAAACAACTAGAGTTGGATATCATTTTGAAATGTTTTTTCAATTAACATGTTGTTAGCATAAATACGTTGTGTAGAATGAGCTTTTAAACGTGAGTGTATGATATTACTGGCAGATTACTTAAAACCAGCGTAATGTAATTCCTCACTGTGCGGTTAGCCAGCGATGTCACTGAATTCATATGTACATTTTTATAATATTTTTTTAATAATTGCGCTTCTGAAGTATCATTTTTGTTTTGTTGAAGCTTCAAATAAGAATGACCTATATCTCTTACAAACTAATCTAATTATCTTTTTTTTGTAATTTTGTAGCACTTCTTACTTCTTTGCTTAGCCCTATATTTGACCTTTAGGAAGTGTCTTATCAGCATTAAGTTTGCCATTCGTAACAATTAAATTGTTTCGAAATTAAACAACTTTACGGATTCTACTCGCGGTCTTATATTTTCTATCCTGACGTTTCGTCTACTTAGTTAGTAGTCATTAATAGTAGTTGTAGTAGACGTAATTTTAATTTTTTTATCAAAAAATAAAATTCTTTGTTGTGCAATAAAGAAAAACAAAAGTATAAAAAATTTGAATTACATGTTGTATTGCAAATAATAATACTTTCCATGTCGCCACAAAATTAGCTTTATAAGCCAAAAAGCTAACCATTACAGGTAAATCCCCGAGTTATAAGCATCCATCCAGGACATTACGTACCGAGCCACCTGGCTCGCGGATTTGTACACGTAACGCAGTGAGAAGGCTTCTACGGCAATCTCCATAACGAGGGCATGTTACACTGGGAGGCTTGCATTTTTTTAAATTTATTTATTACCAGCGGCCGGTTCGTTAAAAAAAATGGTTTAAAAAAAATTTACTTCATGAACTATGTGTTAAGATAAGATAAGATAATCATTTATTGCCTCAAAACTGTGTACAATGGTTGGTATAAAATACAAATAAATGTGATGTATGTTATTCAGATGCATAAGCTATATTATTGTAAGGTTTCATCAAAATCAATCCAGTAGTTTTTACGTGAAAGAGTAACACGGATCATTCACACATACAAACTTTCGCATTCATAATATTAATAGGATTTTAGAAGGATATTCAGAATCACGATAACAAAACTTCTCATAAAAGTTTTTTGTCAAATTATGCAATATTTTTTAAGATAAGATTTTTTTAACTGTCATACAAACATTATGTTTGATTGTGTTTCTAGATCGACTCAAGAGAGGTGGAGCTCTCTTTTGGATATTCAGCCAGTTTTGCAAATAACACCTTTTACTGTAAAAATACCTTACAATTGTTACCAATCATTTGTAGCAAAAACAATTTATTAATAGCCTGTTAGTTAATTTTAACTCAACACTGATTATGGCAAGGCCTTCAGGCGCTGTAAACTTTCTATGAAATTCGGTAGATAGACAGAATATGTACGGAATTACACACAAAGCCTCCAGCCTCGCAAATTTCTACACGTAACAAAGTGAGAAACCTTTAGCAGCGATCTACATAACGAGGGTCTGCCACACCGGGACACTTTTATACAGACAGGAACACAACCTTTTTTAATCAGTGCTTTTTTTCCCTATCATTATATGCTATAAATAAATAAATATCACTGGACATTATTACAGACATTATTACACAGCGCCATCTAGCTCCAAAATAAGCAAAGCTTTTAATTTAGTGCTATGGAAGAGTAGACAGCGGATAATCATAATTGAATATTATTACACATAAAATACACCCAGACCAGTGGTACGAAACTACATGACACACCCCCGAATTCACAAGCGCCAATCAACGCTAAGAACGCGCTTACGCTCGTGCTGTCACGTAAAATGTCAATAGAACTGAAAGGAACAGCTAGAGAATGCCTCCTGGCATTAAGTCCGCCATTTGTACTTTTTATGTGCAAAAAAGAATGAATAAATAAAAACAAAAAATACATCTGAAGAATGCTCAACTTTAATTCGGGGGATAGACACACAAATATGAACTGTCTACATAGGGCATATAGGCGTCACCTTATTTATGAGGTGCCCCGAACAATATTTATTAACCAATAGAAATTACTCCAACACGCGGGCCTACTAGTCGCACCACCACAGAGTTGATGTGAAGTCTGTGCCCCTTGTCCGCCAGGCACAGGCCCCCGAATAAATGGATGATGAAATGATTACATAACATACATAAACGGCCTATATGTATACGTCCCACTGCTGGGCACAGGCCTCACCTCAATTATGAGGTGTAACAAGCCATACTCCAACACGCGGGTTCAGTGCGGATTGATGGAGGGGTGTAAGGTTAGTGAGCAACCTTAATGTCAGATGTTATCAAGCCACCCTAAGGCCTCTGACTAGGCTTAACGACTGGCATTTGGCGACGTCAACCGGGACCAACTGCTTAACGTGCCTTCCGAAGGACGGAGATGCCCGAAATACACATCACTAAATTTCAGTCACCCATCTCATTTCCGACCCGGCGAGCGTTGCTTTTCAACAGCGATCGTCGCCGATCACTGTCACAACTGCGCCACGGGCACCTGCAATGATGAAATGATAAAATGAATCAATTATGACGTCCTAGTGAGAGAGGGTAGCACAATGGTGTCTGACTTTGTTATAATATTTGGGAAAGACGTAACGCTGGCGTCACAGTTGAAAAACAGTGCTTATTACAATGTATCAAAATGCTAATTTTGTTACACGCATTTTTCAGTCAATTTGCTAATCCTGCAAGCGATTTAGGCGAGCTTTAAGCCTTCAACCCAAATAAATACATTTATTTAGGTTAAGAAACGATTTTACTAATCTGTAGCATGTGGAATTTTGTCAACTTTTTTTTCAAAAACTAACATTTCTATTGACATTTTACGGGACAGCATGCGCGTGGCTTAGCGTTAATTAGCGCTTGTGAATTCGGGGGCAACCCCCTAATCATATAAAAAAACGCAACGCTAAAGCATTAGTTTTGTCACTTACGCGCAAATGGCGGCAAAAGTTAACGTGTTGTTGAAGCGCTGTTAAAGTTTTTATTATTTTTTGGGGGAACTCTGTTTATAATCAGGAGGGCTGTGGGCTTTTGAATGTTCCGTTCACCATGACGGCAACAATCAGTGTGCCTCTGACTAACCCATTAGGGGTATGGTCGTGAGGGTATGTTATGTTATGTTTCTCGGGAATCTCCGGGCTTCAGAAGTCATGTTACGAGTACTTTCACGCCAGAATTTGATCAAAATAAATTTAAGAGTAATTTTTAGACTTTTCTTTTGGTTAAACTTTGTGACTTGAGTTGCGAAAGACAACATTCCGTTAGAATTCTTAGCCGTTTTTTCCCAACTATCCACAATCTCCTAACTACAATAGCTCAAAGTTCCAAGGGTCCCGTAATCTGTGGAGCAATCGTGAAACAATGTGTTCGCTCGCCCAGCCTTGTTCCGGACCGCAACGGCTTTGCCAAAGTTGATTTTAATCGATACAAGATTAGATTGAACACAAAGCAATGGGATTATATTGTAGTTGTTCCGTCGACTTGTTGGAAGATGTGAAGAAACCGTCACAGGCGGTTTTTGCGGATGTAGGTTTTTTAAATGTTTTTTTTTGTGTCTATTAAAATAGGCTTTAAATAGTGTAGATATTGACACGACATGAAAAATATTCCTTGTACATTATCAGTGACCTACATTCGTGCTACGTGTTAAATAATTAACTTTTACATTTAAGATGCTGTAAACAATACAGCGTTGATAAACACAAACGGCCCACTGCTCACAGGCCTCACCTCAACTATGAGGTGGAATGAGCCATACTCCAGCACGCAGGCTCAGTAAGGATTGTTGGAAGGGTGTAAGATTAGAGAGCAACCTTATTGCCAGATGGTATCAAGCCTCCCTAAGGCTTCTGAGTAGACTTAACGACTGACATCTAGCGACCTCAACCGCGACCAACTGCCTTCTGAAACACAGAGATGCCCGAGAAACAAATCACTCAATTTCGGTCGAAATGGTCACCCATCCCATTTCTGAACCGACGTGTGTTGCTTTACAACAGTAATCGTCGCCAATCACAGTATCTTTATTAAACCAATATTTGAATTTAAAATTGTTCATCACGTGCAAACGCTCACAACTACAAATGCGAGTCATTTTGGATTTTGAATAAAAATAATAACAAAATCCAGTTTTTTTTAAGGGATGATACACGTTTAAGCAAGTTTTTTATTCAAGGACACATCTAAGCAATATTGAGATGCTGAAGTCGTAACCGTTTGGGACTGAAGTTTTACTAAGAACTTTACCACTTTAGGTTTTTGATAGATTTTCAACTTGTACAAGTAGGCAAAAATATACTTCTTTGTCTTGAAATAAAAAACACTTTGGATGAGCCAGCGTTATCTATTTTTCACTCACAAACCGAAGACAGAAAATAAGCAAAGGATGTTAGTTTTGTTTACTTTCAAAGGTGCCCGTGTTGCAGTTGTGACAGCGGATCGGCAACGATCGCTGTGGTAAAACATCACGCGCTGGGTCGGTAATGGGATGGGTGACCACCTCAATCGAATTTTAGTCATATATTTTAAGCACGCTAAGCAGTTTCTCCCGGTAGACGTCGCTAGATGTCAGTCGTTAAGCCTAGTCAGAGGCCTTAGGGCGGCCTAATAACATCTGAAATTAAGTTTTCTCACTGACCTTATACCCCTCAAACAATTCTCACTGAACCCACGTGTTGGAGTATGGCTCGCGCTACTCCAAAGTGTCTGGCAGTGGGACGTATATAGGCCGTTTACGTTACTTTAAAACAGGTAATTTATCCGTAAATTATTTCAAAGCTTGAAGCTTGTATTATTTTCCAACAGTCAGTTATAAATTAGACTAATTAACAACGACACAACCGTTTGAAAATAATAAAAATCAAAGATGGTATTTCGAACTAAACGACTTAGTTATTAATTTCGACATCCAACGTTTAACCTAAAATCTGTCGAGTTGTAAATTTTGTAATATTAAATTCGTGATCAAAAACTTAAATCATGTCGAAAATTTGAAACGCTGTCCAACAAAATAAGTAAAATGTAAACCACAAACTTATCCACTTTCTTCGCGAATTAGCGAACGAGCAACGAGGCGAGAATAGTGCTGTCAATAGTCTATCGATAAGGAATCAATAGCATGATTGTAAACATCGATGCTGTCAATGCTATCGATAGCTTTGGACGTGTCAATATAATTGGAAGTGTGCATCAAAAAGGATAAAATTGGCAGTATTGTTGGTGGTAAAAAGCAAACTACTACTACTTATTTATCCACCTGACCGTGTGGTTGACTGGTAGAAAATTGCCGCTAGTCATCAAGTCCGCCATTTGCATTTTGTTTTTGTGCCACAAATGACACATAAATAATTATTGATTCTGGCTTAGTTTTGCCGATATATACATATACAGTTTGGCGCTCTGTGCGCATTTGTTCTGGAAGCCGCCCAAAGATGGCGTGCAGGTTTGTGAACACAACATCCTCATCATTTATCGAGGTTTTTTTAAGATTTTGTGTATTAAAAAAAACAAAAAAACTATAAAGAAAGAAAGAAAATATTTATTAATTCAGGACATCGAAACAAATCCAAGGAACAAATGGTTTTAATCGGAAACCACCCGTCCTATGGACCGCTAACACTAGTGAATATCTATACAATGAAATACGAGTAGAAAGTAGAGATCGTCTAAACTGAAAGGCGCGCCCTTTTACTGTATCTACGCCTCGAAGCAAGCACTCTTGTATGCGTAGATGCGGTTGAGGGGCGCGTCATTTCAGCTTAGGCGATCTTCACAAAGTCCTATCGGCACTTTCGATAGTATTGACCGTTTCGACTATAAATATTCGATTGCGAGTTAAGATGAAAATAAAACTATCGATAGTCCGGCAACCCTGAGCGAGAATCGACAAGATTGGAGAACCACTTCTTCAATTAATCACTTTGTCAATCAGGGTTCCGTCGCGCAAATTGAATAAGTTTCGTCGTTGCTCTCGAAGCAAAATTTTGGAAGGCATGATTTGTTAACAACTGTACTTTGTAAAACTGCTGTAGGTACGCATTATTTTTATTTAAACTAAATGTTCTAACAGCCAACAGATGTCTTTCTTTTAAATGTTGTTAGACTGTCACAGTTAAATAAGAACAATATTTTACAACAAGCAAAATATGGCGATCCCGTCCCGTTTGAAAGATACAGAACTCAACTCAGTGGTGTGTGGAGGTGTAGTAGTCAGGTGAGTTGGTTTTTTGCTGGTATAATACACTGCTCAAAAGTGTCTAGGGATATCTCAAGCATTTTCATACAAAGAATAGCTATTTGGGAGGCTGTAAAAATTAAAATATTGATACCAACGTAAAAATTTTTAGAACACAGATACTGCTATATCTGCCCTTTCACATTGTATAAAGAAATTCATTGTAGTAGCATTATTGTACAATCGTAAGGACGTTAAAAAAAGACAGATACACAGATTTCTTCTAAAAGGTGTCAAAATTTTAGCAAAATCAAACCTTTATCTTATGCCTCTGTCCTAGCGTTATTCTAAGATAATGCTCAACTTGTAAACAAACTTAACTTTATGAAATATTTGACAGACAGTTTTGATGTGTGTATTTATTTTCACAGATTTTCTTCAAATTTGCCTTTATGAACTGTATGATCAGTTGACTCATGGGATGTCCAGACGCCTTCAAATTTGTCTGATCCTATCTCAATAGCAAAATCTGGACTGATGCTTTTTTCGTACTGCCGTCATGCTTTCCCTGTATGTGTGTAGCCGTGTAGGTTCCTACCTACGTTCTCTTGTTAGGTATCTATCTATTTCGTCCACAATACATAATACGATAAGCTGAGCGGCGTAAACACCAGTCTCAAATTATGTTGCAAAACGGTATATGCCGTGGTCGTGATCTTCAGATCTTGCCCAGGACACATGTCCGAAGTTATTAGAAATTTAGGAAAACATCACACCAGATGTCGCTACTGAGGTAGGTCACCTAAATCTGAAGTACTGTACACTACTAACTTCGCCTGCTGAAGCATGAAAAAAACCTGATTGGAATAAAATTTCATGCAAAAGCAATTTGTTGCCGTACACATTCATGTTTCTCCACTCACTCATATGGACACAAATTGGATAAGTTTGGTGAGCGCCATTTTGGCCCAGACTTCGCGGTAAGAGTTTGCAAATTAATTAATATGCAGTAAATACCGGGTTTTCGAAGCTTGGTTAGTAATTTTAGTTCTCAATTAGGATACCAGGTAGAGTAAATAAATGTTGTTTAGCTGTACTTAAGTAGATATGAATATCATGTCATGACTTTCACAAAACTCAAAAGACAGTCAAAACAAGAGTATTTTAACGGGGAAGTATGTACCTCCTGCCCTTCACTGTGTCTCAATTTTTGACTTCTTCTAAGTTTTTTTTATTATTACGAGTAAGTCTACAAGAAATAAATGCCTTTGAATATTATGTTTAGTTAATTTTATTCTCAAGGCTTCCGACGTTCCAAAGTTTTTTTGAACTTACGGATAATAGGTAGCTATAGTTCGTTCGCGTTAAGAATGCAGTAATGTCATACTTGTCCTTCGATCTAGTACGTCCCCTAACCAATCGAATCGTTCCTAATTAGAAAGCCAAGTCCAGAGTGACTAGTTGAAAGCATACTTTCGAACGCAAAAGTTGTGGATCAGTTGTGGAAAAGTTGTGTTTTCTTGCGTGCGCAAGAATTAAATTTAAAAATTAGACGACGTTTATTATAATGTAATAATTATAATCTAGAAGTAAGGTAGTAGTTGTTGAACAAAATTCTTACCGTTAGCATGCTATTTTGTTAGAACAATTACTTATTAAGTCTTAATTTGTCTGCTCCTTTGTACGTTAAGCGTACAAGCCTTAATCTGTATTGAGGTAGGCTGATTAGTTAAATTTATGTTTCCAACGTTCTGCCACTTGTAGAAGCTGAAAGGGCTGATGCTGCATTGTTAATTTGAGGTTTAAATTGCGTAAAGACTATATTAAATCAGTTTTAAAGTAATAATATAAAAGCCTTCTAAAAGGTTGTTTTTCAATTATCAAACAAAAGTTTTACTAACAGCCAGTTTTGAGTTATGTAGTTATAATAGTCGCACCTTGTTTAATAGTAGTGATTAGAAAAGATACAACCACTAATAGTTTGGGGCAGGAGGTTTTTTAAATACTTACCCATGAAGACACAAACGCAAATCAACGTTGAGTATCCCTCAAAAGTATAGGTGTCCCTTTCAGTTCTATTAACATTTTACGAGACAGCGTATGCGCGTGTTCTAAGTTGATTGAAGTTTGTGAATTCAGGGGTTTAAGAGCTGAAATGGCTTACGAAATAACGTATGAAACCCAGCACGGCACATTTTAACAAAGACGGCTCGATTTGATGTGGTGGTCGCGATGATTACAAATCTGACTTAAGTTGGGGGGTTTTCTTCCCATTAAGAAAACTGAGAGTTTTCCTACTGAGAGTTTCGTTTGGTGGATCTACTCGGTGCAAACTTCATATTTGACTATAAGGTGTCGCGAGCCACACTGCAACAAAGAGGCTCAATGCCCAGACCCAGACCGATTTTTTTTCTGCTAAGTATTACTATCTTCAAATCGAAGTTACCACTTAACGACTGACATCTAGCAACATTAGCGGAGACCAACTGATTAAAGTGCCTTCCAAAACTCGGAAGAAGCCCGAAAAATACACCACTAAATTTTAGTTGGGATAGTCACCCATCCCATCCATGACCTGGCGTCGGTTGCTTCCAACAATCGTTGCCAATGCCTAGTCACAAGCATTTCTGTCAAACTTAACTGTTGAACATAACAAAAAGAAGTAAACCCACCTCCAAGCGTCAGATATCGTCCAAAAACCGCGATTGCTTTGTTTCGGTGGCATATCGGAGCTAAGCGCGAATATAAAGCCCACGTACAAACTTTACGACATAAGTAAAGGAAAGGCACGGCGAAAAATAAAATCTTAAGTGCTTCCTTCGCTAATCCGGGAACGGGGACGATCGGTAATAAGCTCCTTCATGGGCCAGTGGCACCAAACTTCTTAACGTGTCTGTTAATCAGTGGTTATAAAAATAGGGGCAGAATTTGTTAAACTGTTCTTCAAATTTAAAAAAAGGAGAGATTGACAAAAAAAAGGTTTTTACTGAAAAAACCAGACAAAGACATTTGGTCATGTTGGCATCAGGTAGGAATCGAACCCGCATCTTTAGCAAACTGGGCGACATTTACTTTACTTTATGTAACTTTACTGTTTACTTTATGTTCATCTATATTTTCAAGTCGCTTACTATTTTTATACTATGTACTTTGAAGACATACTTGCAAATTATTATAAAAATAACGACTAAGTTTAGAAAAATCAGCTATTGAAGGGGTGAAACACAGCATAAGATAAGTTAAGCTAAACTATTGTTAAAACTTACTTCGTAAAACACTTTTACGTGGTGTTGACCGATCTACAACAAACATACCCTCACCACCATATCCCTAATGGGCTAGTCAGAGGCACGCTGATTGTTGCCACCACGGTAAATAGGACATTCAAAAGTCCACATTTTGCCGAGGTGATTTTAACAACTGAATATATATTTTTAACTCATTAAAATTCGGTATTTGCACAATCAAAATAATTCTGTAGTTTTAAAATGTTTAAAAGCACTCATTAAAGTTTCTCATACAATTTTATTTAAGATCCCGCTAACCTTTTGCCACCCAAAGTTTTACTCTCTGTTCCACCCACCTTAGAGGCACGATAAAAGTTTATGATCCGTATTGTCCGCTCAATGGGAGGAAAAATAACGCGATACACTAAACGCCCGGCTCTGTGTGAAACTTGAGTAGGCACAAACCTACTCTGTAGATTCTAATAAAGATTGCTAGTGATTTTATTGTTACAAGTTTGACTTTTTACTTTAACGAGCGGAGAGAGTGGCTTTTGTAGCAACGAAGAAGTAGGCGTTGCTATTTTTGGATAGAGTTTTGCTGATTGATTCTAGTAAGATCAATGACTGTCAATGGCGCTTAAAACTATCAAGATTATCGATATAACGGATAAGTTTTGTAAGTCCAAAGTAGTCAAAATAAATCACAATAGTTTTAGTCCGTTACTTATACGGTTAATATCGTCAATTTTCTGTAAAATTCCTGTAAAATATTTGATCATTTTGGATGAACTCATAATATGAAATCGATAGAAATACCTATTAATCATTTAATTTTGTCATGTCTTTTCTTTTTAGCAATATCATTCTAGAAAGTTTAACATACCAAATTATTTAAATTCTCTCTTTAGGTTTATTGTTGACTGGTAGAACACAATAAGACTTTAGGCAATAAACCCACCAATTGTGTTTTGTTTACTCAATGAAAACGAAGACAACCTTAAACATTCGTGAAGGCTAAGCCTTTTAATAAACAAAAAGCGGACGCCTGCGACATCGTCCGCGACCATTTAGATTAAAAAGTGATATATCTTTATAAATTGTAGCCTATGTGCTACACATATGAAAGAGCAACACGGCGCATCAACACATTTAAACTTTCGCATTCATAATATTTAGTAGGATTGACTTTATGAAACTTAGAAGGACCACAACTTAGAAGGGCAAGTTTAATAAAACCTATTACACTTTCGATCAATCAAAGCACTTAAGGATTGAAAACCTTCCCTTACTTAAAAACCCTTTCCACTTTATAGCTGGCTTTCAACATTTTGGCTATTTTAATTCTAAAACAGTCTTTCATGTAGGTTTCACCCTGTATAAGATCTTTGCGAAGATGTAAAGATGGTGCCAAAGGGTCCTCACGCTTCATTGACTTTCAGAAACTTATGGAGTCCATTTATATTCAGGTGCACATACTCTCAAAAGAAGGAGTCAACTATTTATTTTAAGTCTTATCAAACCTGTGATCCCTGATTATAATAATATAATACACTAATTTACGAAGAAAAACACTTTTTATCTTTTCACGAGTTTACTTTGAACTTACATGAATTACAATGTCAAAAAGACATATAAAAAGGACATATAGGAAGACAAAGGATTATCAGAAACATAAAGTTTTCCAAAGAAGATATTTAACAAACTACTATGCCAGCATCTATCGCCAACAAAACCTTTATTTTGTCCTAAACAAAGACATGATAAAACCTAAAACTTTAAATAACCATTTTAAAAATGACCTTCTGCAAAATACATATTACAACCCTGACGATTTTTTTCTTAAATACCTAGGTGATTAAATTTTTTGTATATCTGTTTTGTATGAATCCTCTGTCTTACCTTATTATTTAAGAACTGTACATACCATGTGCAATACATGACTAAATGTATGTCTTTAAAGGGCAGTTCAAAAGATAACATCCAAATTTTAATATTGTATTTAGTTTGTCCAAAAATTTTGATTTGTTTTATAACGCTTTGGTATCAGATATACCCACAGTCGTTTTCAAAGTAACTCCACAGTTACTATTCAGGTAATTCGAAATCTCAATAATTCATGTCCCAGTGATGAAGACTATTCTCATCTAAGTCAAATTTTATGAAATAACACGAAAAAAATCAAAACTCAAAAAGTACTGAAATTCGCGGATCATAATTATAATACACGGTTTATTTTTGGACACACAAGAAACTAAATACAAACATTGGACTTACAACAGTGCAACTGCTGGAGGAGTGTAAGGTTATTGATAAACCGTCTTGTCATAATATGACAAGACGGTTTATCAATAACACAACATATTATGTTATCAAGCCGCCCAAAGGATTCCGACTACGCTACACTCAATAGCGAACTACTCACACCAATATTTTTAAAAATAATTGCTTTATTTATTAATTTATAAAGTGTACACAGCAACACTTATTGAGCAATCAATAAGATACAACGGAAGAAAATATTCACTTACACAACCCCCAAAATATATATACACGCACTTCGGAAACCGGCTTATAAATCTGTCTTTTCCGTTTTGCGAAACACGTTTTAGGGTTCTCTGGTGTGGTAATAAAAGACCGCATTTGAAAGTTCACTAGGCATATTGATAAAATTTTGTACAATTAACATGAAATAACATACTCTCTGTAAATGCTGTTGGCTTTCCTTGGATCAAATATTAATTTGAACCTCGGATGGAGTTTTCACACACCGCAAATATTTCGCTAGTTAGCACCTTCAATGCAGTTTGCCCTATTTCCGCCGTGTGTCGATATAATCATGAATAAAACAATGAAAAAGAGTTCCTACACACATACAAGAACGCCGATAAGTCACAATAATATCCGATATCTTGATTTTCCACTTGAAATAGTTATTAAGACGGCCGTCGCGGGAAATCGTCCATTTTGTAGTAAGTGAAAATTCTTCAGTGCAAGCTGATTTAGCCGCAAATGTAGCGTTGCTCGCCCATAAAGAAAAGAGTGCGGGATCTCCCTCCCGCATTCTTTTATATCTATACATACATATACAGGGTGTTTCTTGTAAGGTGTCAAGCCGGCGCGAGCTGATAGTAGGGTACCATACCTATCGATTTAACCCCCATGTATGTTCTACGATGAGTGAGTGAGTTACTATGCTCTAAATACGCGTACATAAAAAATAATAAAAGATGGTCCGGTTTCCTCAATTTCAACTTTTTAATTACAACAGGAGTTGTGCCTTTCGGATGATTGGAAGTTAAAAAATGACTGTTTTATTAACAAATGAGCTTTGTTTAAACGTTAAAAAACAATAAATTTCAGAAATGACAAAATTATGCCAAAATAGTAGAAAATTATTAAGTATGAAAATTAAGTACACTATTTCCGATACTCAAGACTTGAGCATCAATTACAGCGAATAATGCCCCACGAAGGATATGTTTTCTTGTATTATTATGGAAGCTTATGGTGCTGCGCAGTTTTTAAAATTAGTAAGAAGCTATGGAATACCTTTTGTTTTTTTTTGTTTACGATTGAATTTTCGTTATATTCTGCGAGATTCACTTTTTTTTCACTATCAATTGAAATTTTTGTATCTTGTAGTAAAGTTAGGACAGGGATTATTTCAATCATGAAACTGCAATTAATAGACATTATAATAAAAATAAATTATCCAGTAAAAGTCGAACAAAAAAAAAGTTATAATTTTTAAAAGCAAAATGCTCACAATTTTTTTAAAAATAACAAAAACATTATTATCTCGAAAACTACAAAAAATCGTTGAACATACATGGGGGTTAAATCGATAGGTATGGTACCCTACTATCAGCTCGCGCCGGCTTGACACCTAACAAGAAACACCCTGTATATTTCTCGTATATCTATATACCCAGGAGTGGTCACTTCTTATTTGCTACCGCTACTAACCTACAGTCACTTTTTGTTTTATTAATCAATAATAGCATACTTTAGACTTCACCTAGTTCAAGTATTGAACGACCCATTATGGTTCATAATATTTTTTATGGAAACATCAGACAAGGAAATAGTTATTATTTTACCTTTTTGAAATCTTGATTAAATGGGCTATTTTTGTAGAAAAGTTGCCAAGGATGCTTTAGTAATGTTTTTTAAAGAAAAGAAGTTAGCTGACATAAAAGTTCTTGACCATGACTCAGTCGAACTTTTTTTTTTTAATAAATGGTCAATATTGATAATCATAAAAGTGACTACAGTCAAAAGCATAGTTTTCTGAGATAACATAAAAAAATAAAACGCTGCCAAATTTGGTAATTTGTGAGTACAGTACATGAAAACTTAGTCAAGGATGTCGATTTCCCAAATTTTCAAAAATATTATTATTATTACTAAACCAAGTGACATATATTTTTTTATTTATTTTTCCCAGAGCCGGTATAACCTAGCCTATCACCCCGTGCCCGCTTGACGTCACGTTTCGGGACACCCTGTATTGTATACGTCTCACTGAGCTGGACGTAGTCCTCTCCCAAAGCATGCCAAAACTTCCGGTTCTGAGCCTTACGCATCCAGTCCGATACCGCCACCAATTTCAGGTCCATAAACCATAAATTGGTCCAAAAACTTAATTATAGGTTTTTATTATATTTGGAAATTCGAAATGAAAGTTCATGGTTACAGTGAAATTAGATAAATTCTGTCCATTTTTTGTAAAATACATTTTTGAACCAGGCTAAGTGCTCTCATAAAAGTAATTAATATATGCCCCAGTATCCATCCTGTTGAAAGGGTAGAAAAGTGGAGTAATATTGGAAAATAAATTTACGTTTTTATAAGCCTCTCTAAAAGCTGTTAAAAAATTAGCAAGAAGGCTGTTAGCCGTAGGTTTTTAGAACATAATTTTGAATAAAGTGGTTTTAAGGGCGTCGTGACTAGCGTTGAAAATGCCGAAAGAAACAAATAGTTTTTTTCAGTGAAATAAACGTTTATTCGTTTTATTGGTTTGTTTCATTGAAATATCGTAAAAAAACCTTAGGAAAAAATCGATTATGTTGAATTTTCGTCGATTTTTCTGATTTTTTTAAAAAAACCATTGGAAAAAAAAACCACTTTACTACCAATTTTTTAAGCAATGGAACTTACATATTGTAATTCTATCTTGCTCACCAATCAGATACAAACTCACTGTCGCTTTCTGAAGAGTCAGAAATACAAGGCTCAAAATCAAATGATTTAGATTGCATTAAATGTAAATTTGATCGAACGTTGCAGATGATGGCGGAACACCCAATAATCTTGTACTTAGCAACGCTCATGAGAGGGAGTGTCTAGACTGTCAAAATCCTTTCCACTAGTTTCGTTGGTGCAAATTTCCCGCTTTTTTCAACGCTAGTCGTGATCGTGGCCTCCCGCCCCGAGTTCAAATCTGACCGGAATACCTACTTCGTCTTGATGGTGATCAGCTAAGCAATTTTTGGTTTACTGTCTCTACATTTTTGCATCTAGTAACTTTTGGCAAGAGTCTACTGCTTATATTCTGGTTCCATAAATTAAAACTGTGACGCCGTGAGATTTTTAACCCCCATGTGGTTGACTTTCCAGCAGTGTAGACTAAGTGGTTTGGTGCTAAGGAGCGGAACGCCCTCCCTGCGTCTGTGTTTCCAGATACATACAACCTTGGTGTCTTCAAGGCAAGAGTGAATAGGCATTTTCTAGGTAAGCGTGTTACACCTTTGACCTCGTCATCGCTTACCATCAGGCGAGGCTGAGGTCAAACCCATTTTAAATAATAATAAAAAAAAATAACTCTCTATCTCTACCTTTTTATTTTCACTCGGACCTTGCTACGTCACAAGTCGCTTAGCCCATACCTAAGATAGTGGTGATGACGTCATTACCGGAATTGCTGTGAGTGCGGGTGTCGTCGCGCGGTAATACGCTCGTTACCCTGTATTGCTTTTGGATTGTTTCGCTCTAATGCAAGGATTTGAGGACATATTTAAGCGACGGAATGTGTTAGAAAATGTACTTTTCAAAATACTTTGAAAAGAAGTTTTGATTTACTGTCTCTGCTTGCGCAATATAATCAGCTCTAATGCTCTAATTTTGCTGGGTTTCCCTAACACGATTTCACAACAACGCTGGCCAATGTTTTACCCCAACCGATGGGGATCTCTCTCCAGCTGAACCCCAACAAAGGGGGAAGACCACGTTAGTGTTTCAAGTACCTACGCAGGCACTTATAATGGTTCAGTGGATGCAGTGCAATGCAAGCAAGAGCACCACCGCACTTCGGTCCGCCTGCCTCATACCGTACGTGGGCCGAACTGGGTAGAATACAAGCATTGAAAGAGGTAGATACGTTATGTCAGTGATTTGAAAATTGTCCCGTGGCGTACGTACCTATAATTTGACCGTATGTATAAGATAGTGGGATTATTTACTAGAGCGTAAACGAGACAAATACATGTTGCGCAGTGTCGTCTCAAATTGTCAATGCTTTGCTCAGGTGTTCGAAGTTCTGATTTCGTGTGCCACTTTTTAGCACAAGTAACCTATGTATCTACGTCTTTTTTATTATTATATCATTGCAAGCATAACTGTGTTTACCAAACTACCATTGGTGTCGGTCAGTTATTTTCATACTGAGAAGAGCACCTAAAAATTCAGCACTTTTGATGATTAGATTTCTTTTAAAAATATTATATTAAAATGTGGTAACTATTCTATGAAAATGGCATCTCCAGACTACCAGCGGTCGTGACGAGCTCTGCCGTCACGGCTTTACACTGAGCGGAGACCATTTTGGTACACACCTTTTTGTAAACTAGGTAAACATTTTTCCATTCTATTCTGTTAAAAATACAAAAAGTGCAATGGTTACCTATTCCCCAATAATTGCTATTTGTTATGTCATTATTAATATACCACATAGTAGGTAATTTTTACAACCACTTTGTTACCGTAATGATATTTAATAAGTTCTAATATATGAATTTATTGCCTGTAAGTAGATCATTTCATTGTTAGTAATGCTGAAAAAATATGAAAGTTTCATTCGGTCGTTAGATAATAAAAATTATCATTCATACTTACCTTAAATACCACCAAAAAACTTACCGCGAACATCCTAGTAGATCAAACCAAACATATACTCATCCAGACCCGTGAAACAGTAAACAGGGAACAGTAAAATATCTACATACAAACGTGCCGCTCTCGGTTTGAATGCATGCGTGCGCGTCGCGCGAGTTGTCGGCACGCGATTTCACGCTAGCATAAAATATGGGGGAATAGGGTGCCGGCAGCACGTACGGGCTGTGGAGCGTGTCTGTGAGTGCTAGTGCTCACAGACACGATTTAGACGCTCCTAATAACTCGGCGGGCAGCATTGGTCATAAGTGCTTTTATTATGTTTACATGAATAAAGATTATTTTTACTTTTCCTTTACTTTTATGTTATTGCACAAAATCACAGAATTTAATGCATGAAAATGTGCTTAGCTGTAAAAGTCAAAGCCCTCTTCATTCAGCAGTCTGGGCTGATTACCAGATAACCTACTGTTATGTTGACTGTGCCCATGACGTCATCAGTATGCGGCGGGCGTCCCAACTCAGACGCGAGTCGACGGTAAGTAATGTGGGTCGTTATCCCTATTGCTTTCAAATTGTTTCTTCTGATGTGTTCGCATTCACGGAGTTTAAGGGTATTTGGACCAGTTACATTTGGCTGAAGTGTAAGTGGAATAAGTTTGGATTTCAGCACAGTTAAGCAACTTACACCGGGTCGGGAAAAGGATGGGTGACCACCCTGACCGTATAGTCATGAATTCGTCGCACGTTAAGCAGTTGGTCCCGGTTTTCTTCGGTAGATGTCGTAGGAGGTTGCTCTCTAACCTTGATCCCTTCCACAAATCCGCCCTGAGTCCACGTAAAGTCTGAGTGCCCAGTAGTGGGATGAATATGGGTGTTTGTGTTTATGTTTTCTATACAGTATTAAGGAAGGGCCTGGAGCGCAGTTGTGACAGCGATCGGCGACGCTGTTGTAAAGCAACACACGCTGGGTCGGAAATAGGATCGGTAATAACCACCCCAACCGTAATTTAGTGATGTATTTATCGGGCATCCCCGTGCCACGTTAAGCAGTTAGTCCTAGTTGACGTCACACTAGATGTCAGTCGTTAAGCCTAGTCAGAGGCCTTAGGGCGGCATAATAGCATCAGACTTTAAGGTTGCTCACTAACCTTACACCCCTCCAACAGTCCGACCGAGCTCGCGTGTCAGAGTATGGCTCATTAAATCCCATAGTTGGCCTGTGTTCAGCAGTGGGACGTATGTTATGCAGTATTGAATAAAGTCGCTTACTGTGTTTATGTCTGTATATCCTCTAATTCTGAGGCCTCTCGTAAACAAGACTACGTGAAGCGAAGCGACGAGCATATCAGAAGTGAAGCGAGCGCTAAAATGACTCTAATATTCTGGTTGTTGGTTCAAACATTTTTGTGTGAACGGGAAACAAACGAGACCGAAAAGTGTTTAGGTCAAACGAAGGAGAACCCATTAAATCTTTAATGGCTAATATTATCAGATTCAGATATTTATTTGCATAATTTCAGGTACATACAGGGATCTTACATACATAGTTAGTTTCACCAAAACTTGCTTAAAATAAGAAGCGTACGTATGTTTCGTGACAATAACGTGTTTTTTTTTACCATCACAATAAAGTTTAGTGTTTAATTTTTTCACTTTAAATCCTTACCGTATTGTTTATAAATCCAGAGTAAAAAATCATTAAGAAAACTCTCTAAACACCATTTTAGACAACCTAATTAAAGATAATGGCAGTCCAGAGACAAAAGAAGCAGAAATAAATAATATCCTCTCATTAGCTATGACTCTGGGCTATTAATTTAGGAAAATAAAATATTCATTCCATCTTTAAAAGGGTTCTTTAACGGGTTTGGTGGCGTGGGAACGATGTCGCTTTGTTAGGGAATTTTGTTTGTTTAGATACTTTTGTTTTGTAAACAGCAAAACAGTACTGTATACAGTCACAGTTTTAGAAAAAACTGCGAAAACACGGTCGGCGGGGTTAAAAAGGTGGTCCGAATGCATTTATAAAAAAAGATGCATCTGTGTTGACTACCCGAATAAATAAATATTATTGGACATTATTCTTAAATCGTAATTCCTGAATTCTACGTCATGCATTGCGGTTGACTGGTAGATAACGGCTCTAGGCATTAAGTCCGCCAATTCTACTTTTTCTTGTAATTTTAGTGCAACAAAAAACAATAAATACATTATTATAAACAGCCTGCCAGCGCCATATAGCTCCAAACTTAGGAAAGCTTGTACTTTGGGATACCATGTTATTTATTTTATTTACCTTGTTGGGTTTGTGTCTCACGCTGCAAAAAGACTTGACACATTTCATAAATAAGCTTTTGGATGCTGTATAGTGAAATTAAAGTATCGAAATCGTTAATATTTTTCAAGGCCACAAAAAGTTCGATAGCCCATCGATATTTATAATAGAAAGATAGATGGATATTCTTTATTGCACAAAAACATTACAGTTGAATTGAATAACAAAGACCATTGTACAATTCAGGCAGTCTTATCGCTAGGGAGCGAACTCTTCCAGACAACCTTCAGGTATACGTATAATATTGCTTGTAACGCTAATTGGAACATGCAAAGCCACAATTCTGGCCACAAGCTGGAACCTCGCCAAGACACGGATGGGACTTAACGAGAGTCTATAATTGTTTTTGTCTTAATTGTTGGATGTACTTATAGTGTTATAAACTACCAGTACTCATTATAAGTAATTACTTGCTTTTTATTATCAAAAACTCTTGTACCGTTTTCGTAAATGTAATTTGTTTCAATTTATACTCGCGTCTGATAATTGTATACTAAAGAAACATTATCTAAATTATTCTTGAAATAATGGAGAACTAAAGGAAATAACATCAAAATAGCAAAATCCTAAAACAAAAATTAAAAGAAATTACCAAATGTTTTGGGCAATAAACGTGTTCTGCGTTTATCTGTGCGCGAGAACAGGGTCCCAAGTCTGCTAATTTTAAGACGCCGCAATCGAGTCGGAATGGAATCGTAATCGTCTAATTTGACACATTTGGTATTCCGCTTCTTAAAAAAGACCAATGATTCTCCATCGAAACTGGTTATTGCACTTTTTGGTAGTCTGCTCACTAATAGCGTTACATTGGTAAGCCGATTGTAAGAATTACGGTAGTCTGCTCCTTATTTGACGTTTGTTTGACGTTTAGCTCAATCGTATCTCTTTGACAATTGTGTTATTGAACAACAACACCTCTTGCAGTCATTGTGCTTAGATATTTTAACTTAAAAGCTGCTTTTAAATTGAAGTGAGTGCTTTTCGAGGTGAATTAAAAGATTGGCCACTACTTCCTACGAATCGTTGGCATGTTTTGACCATTGATAACGCGAGTGACCGCCGACACCGACTTCTTTAGGCTTTTAGCTCAGCACCATGAATCTCGGGCTCTAAATTCCAACACGGCAATGCTTACATGCATTTAGGGGGATGCCCAAGTCCGATTTATGAAACCATGGATACTCGGAAAAGAGGAAGTAATCTACAGAACAACAGCGGCGAAAGGATGCAATTTTAAGGTTAGTCCATTTTTTTGGCACTGTATTACCAGTATACAACACGGCCCAAAAGGATCCAAAGCAATAGGGAGCCATCTCTTATACAAGTAGGTATTTTGGAGTTTTTGTTGTATTTATTTTCAAAAATAGTTAAGTAAAATTTGATGTTACAGATTCTATCGATTCGGGTGTTCTGAGTTGCATCGATGAACTCACATAGCCATCCTGAGACCCATTGTACCTACATGAGGAACGGGACCGTTATTATAACCGAAAGTGATATTCATGCACACAAATGTTTGTCAGCATCAAAATGATGTGTGCGTCCAGAGTGATCAAAAAGGTATTTCTGATATATTTGAGCACTCTATATGAACACAGCATTTTGATGCAGAATGAACTGTGCAGGGATCGAACCCGTGACCTCTAGTGTAGGAGCCCACTTTTGAACCAGAACAACAAATTGGTTGTACCAAAAAATACATAACTACATTAACTTTGAGTTCAAGGCTGAAGTATAATGAGCATTCTTTCTATAAATTGTTTTATAATATTTCCAGGTGACAGTGAATATACTTTGCAGAGATCATGATGACCCCCTTACCTAACACAGTGGAAAGAAGGACATAACAAAACATTAACGGCCTAATGTCCCACTGCTGGGCACAGCGGAACAGGCGGCACTGGTGGAATTTGTTAGAATGCTGCATTGAGGCTATGGAGTGATTATCAGTGTAATAATATAATAAATAAAACAACTTTTTTAAACAATTTTTGAATCTTTTATTTTTCATACATGTTTAAAATTATCAGTGTTTCTCTGATAAAATAATAGGCATCTAATAGGCATGTATTATAACATACAATATACTTAATCCTTGAATCACTTTGAGTTAAAATACTGCATCAACATCCATTGTGTACTTGGATTCAAGCATGGGTACATTTGAACAAACAGACAGCGGGAAGCAACTTTGTCTTCTAGGTATGAAATCTGTTTCTGGAGCCTGAAAAAGAAGAAGGTATTTGTAAAAACGACTAAGTGAAAATTATTAATTTCAGTTAATGACTTTGCCTTCAAAATATATAAATAAAGGTACCGTGTGTGCTTACAATGTTTATATAGAAAGGCTGCAGATCACATAAGGCCCCTGTGGCCGTGACTAGCCTATTTATGGATTGCGCATGCTCCCGCGTACCATGTGCGCTTAGGTGGTCCCTGGCCTCCACCCTTTTCGTGGCACTGCGCATTGAGGTAGTTAATCTTCACCTGGAATTAAGATATAAAAGATCAGGAAATAATAGCGACGTACACCACCAAAAACTAACACAAAAATGAAATATGGTGTGCGAATACTTACCGATACGAAGGGAAGAAAGTATATTATTTACTGTCCAATACAGTTAGTTCTTATCTCGAAGTTCAAGTCTCGTTTAACAAATAAACAAAGCCAAAAATAAATTGATTTTATTGCATTTGCAATGGTGTTTTCGAACAAATTGACATTTGACAATGTCACATGACAGGCTATAGACAGACTTAAATTTTAATTTGGCAGACTTTGGCATGGAGAACTAATACTTAAGCCACCGTATTATAAAATTGAGTGTTTTAAAAAACGTGTAGTCATGTTAGATAATCAAACCAAATAAGTCCACGCAAAAGAATTGTAATCTAATCTGAGAAACTGAAGAAAATGATCATTCAAATTAAAGAAATCATTCGTTCATTCATTCAGCGGCATGGTAGATTTTAGTTGGCAATACCGTTTGTTATTGAGACTGAGCGTCCATTCCGATTAGAAATGCATTCATATTGAGACGATTGTTGATTTTAGCAGACTACCGAATTTGTGTCAATCGTATTGTTATCCTTATTGAGCCTCGGTTGAATGGACGTTTCGTTTAAATTAGCAGACTTGGGGCCCAGGCTGAAATGTCGAGCTCTTACCGTACCACAAACACAGTTTGTATCAATCCAGTATCGATGTATGATGTATTGTGTCTGCATCAATTTATGATGTATCGTGTCTGCAGCGATGCATGCTGTATTGCAACTGCATCGCATTTTGTTATACGAGTATGTAAAACTAGCTGTCGCCCGCGACTTTGTCCGCGTGGACTTTAGTTGGAAAACAAAAAGTAATATTTATTTATAAATTGTAGCCTATGTGCGATTCAGGGCCCCAAGTCTGCTAATTTAAACGAAACGTCCATTCAACCGAGGCTCAATAAGGATAACAATACGATTGACACAAATTCGGTAGTCTGCTAAAATCAACAATCGTCTCAATATGAATGCATTTCTAATCGGAATGGACGCTCAGTCTTAATAACAAACGGTATTGCCAACTAAAATCTACCATGCCGCTGAATGAATGAACGAATGATTTCTTTAATATGAATGATCATTTTCTTCAGTTTCTCAGATTAGATTACATTTCTTTTGCGTGGACTTATTTGGTTTGATTATTTAACATGACTACACGTTTTTTAAAACACTTTATTTTATAATACGGTGGCTAAAGTATTAGTTCTCCATGCCAAAGTCTGCCAAATTAAAAGTGTCTCCTGTCTATAGCCTGTCATGTCTCATTGTCAAATGTCAAGTTGTCAATTTGTTCGAAAACACCATTGCAAATGCAATAAAATCAATTTATTTTTGGCTTTGTTTATTTGTTAAACGAGACTTGAACTTCGAGATAAGAACTAACTGTATTGGACAGTAAATAATATACTTTCTTCCCTTCGTATCGGTAAGTATTCGCACACCATATTTCATTTTTGTGTTAGTTTTTGGTAGTGTACGTCGCTTTTATTTCCTGATCTTTTATATCTTAATTTCAGGTGAAGATTAACTACCTCAATGCGCAGTGCCACGAAAAGGGTGGAGGCCAGGGACCACCTAAGCGCACATGGTCCGCGGGAGCATGCGCAATCCACAAATAGGCTAGTCACGGCCACAAGGGCCTTATGTGATCTGCAGCCTTTCTATATAAACATTGTAAGCACACACGGTACCTTTATTTATATATTTTGAAGGCAAAGTCATTAACTGAAATTAATTATTTTCACTTAGTCGTTTTTACAAATACCTTCTTCTTTTTCAGGCTCCAGAAAGAGATTTCATACCTAGAAGACAAAGTTGCTTCCCGCTGTCTATTTGTTCAAATGTACCTATGCTTGAATCCAAGTACACAATGGATGTTGATGCAGTATTTTAACTCAAAGTGATTCAAGGATTAAGTATATTGCCTATTTTATCAGAGAAACACTGATAATTTTAAACATGTATGAAAAATAAAAGATTCAAAAATTGTTTAAAGAATTGTTTTATTTATTATATTATTACACTGATAATCACTCCATAGCCTCAATGCAGCATTCTAACAAATTCCATCAGTGCCGTCTGTTCCGCCTGTGCCCAGCAGTGGGACATTAAGCCGTTAATGTTTTGATATGTCCTTCTTTCCCCTGTGTTAGGTAAGGGGGTCATCATGATCTCTGCAAAGTATATTCACTGTCACCTGGAAATATTATAAAACAATTACCTATGGAAAAAATGCTCATTATACTTCAGCCTTGAATTCAAAGTTAATGTAGTTACGTATTTTTTGGTACAACCAATTTTGTGTTCTGGTTCAAAAGTGGGCTCCTACACTAGAGGTCGCGGGTTCGATCCCCGCACAGTTCATTCTGCATCAAAATGCTGTGTTCATATAGAGTCCTCAAATCATTTTGATGCTGACTGTACAAACATTTGTGTGCATGAATATCACTTTCGGTTATAATAGCGGTCCCGTTCCTCATGTACAATGGGTCTCAGGATGGCTATGTGAGTTCATCGATGCAACTCAGAACACCCGAATCGATAGAATCTGTAACATCAAGTTTCACCTAACTATTTTTGAAAATAAATACAACAAAAACTTCAAAATACCTACTTGTATAAGAGATGGCTCCCTATTTTTTTTGCTTGATTGCATTCCGGCTTTGGATCCTTTTGGGCCGTGTTGTATACTGGTAGTACAGTGCCAAAAAAATGGACTAACCTTAAAATTGCATCCTTTCGCCGCTGTTGTTTTGTAGATTACTTCCTCTTTTCCGAGTATGCATGGTTTCATAAATCGGACTTGGGCATCCCCCTAAATGCATGTAAGCATTGCCGTGTTGGAATTTAGAGCCCGAGATTCATGGTGCTGAGCTAAAAGCCTAAAGAAGTCGGTGTCGGCGGTCACTCGCGTTATCAATGGTCAAAACATGCCAACGATTCGTAGGAAGTAGTGGCCAATCTTTTAATTCACCTCGAAAAGCACTCACTTCAATTTAAAAGCAGCTTTTAAGTTAAAATATCTAAGCACAATGACTGCAAGAGGTGTTGTTGTTCAATAACACAATTGTCAAAGAGATACGATTGAGCTAAACGTCAAACAAACGTCAAATAAGGAGCGGACTACCGTAATTCTTACAATCGGCTTACCAATGTACCGCTATTAGTGAGCAGACTACCAAAAAGTGCAATAACCAGTTTCGATGGAGAATCATTGGTCTTTTTAAGGAGCGGAATACCAAATGTGTCAAATTAGACGATTACGATTCCATGCCGACTCGATTGCGGCGTCTTAAAATTAGCAGACTTGGGACCCAGATGTATAGCACACACACACACACAAAAACACACACACTTTACAATGTAGTATTGTTCTTCCTTTTAAGTTATAATCACTTTGCTACTTTTGATGTTAATGTATTGGAATAGAATTTATCTGCATCCTTGATGTTGTCTGTCGACATAATGTTCTTTTCATAAAAAATAAATCCTTCATTTGCTGTATGACCTGTAAGTTACTTTAATCATATTACCTAAGAGCTGTGGATTTTAAGACATAAATAAAAATAAACTACATTATTGTAAAGTACTATTATTATCCATTCAGTAGTTTCTACGTGAAAGAGCAACACGGCACATCTACACATACAAACTTTCGCCTTTATAATATTAGTAGGATTTGATGCCTGCCTACATTTCACTTGAAGTCAAATGATCAAACATTTCTGCCTTATCAGATACAGTTTTCCAATCAACATGCATAGCTTTACTTTGAAAACTAAAGAAAGAGAGATTAAAAAGATTTCAGAAATAAAGTTAAAGCTTTAACTTTAGCAATCACCGTCCTTATAAACCAAGATACTCCAATCAGACAGTATTCAGGACGAAATTAAACGTTCGGCCGACAACTTATGCTAAACCAGAGGCACTAATGACGCTATTCATTGTCAACTTCGTATTGCTTTGGTATGATAATAGCCGCTGAAGTTCTGTCTCTTTCTTTCATTGATCGGATGAGAAAGTAAGGAAGTATAAATTGTTTTATATTAATTGCTGTTGTACTCGTAGTAACTCACTGTAAAATAGTAGTTATGTGTTGTGCCAGAAAAGTTAAATGTGTAAAAATTAACATTTAAAAAGGCACGGGCTTTTGAAGTTCTTCTAAAATCTCTTCAAATCTTCAAAATGTATTGCGAAAAACGTTTGGTAAACTAGGCTGAAATTTTAAAGAGTCAAGCTGAATGTAGTTCATATTTTCGAAAGAATGCGTTGCCTGAAATTCATTGAAATAAACCAAAAGAAGACACGAGATCCGGGTACCAACTGTACCCTCACAAAAATAGGTCCAATTGACCTGTTTTCAAGCCAATATGACAGCGTGCACGCTCTATATATGTCAATGTCATGTGCTAGTTTTCAAATTCGCGAAGTATGAACGCAACGTATATTTCCTTTTTTTTTCATATCAATGTTGAAATACGACTCTACCATTCTAGTTTAAAAATTGCTTTTGTCAAACTGTCAATACTTTTCAGACCGTTCTCAGTTTGTCTTAAGCTCTAGCCACTCTTGTTAACTCAATCTATATCAACTTGAAGAAAATTTACTCTATAATATCCTATTTCTCGTCTAATTATAAGCGAGGTTGCTGGATAACCGGTTATATAGGATATCAGGTTATTTTACACTAACACCGGATATTACAGCTAATTGGTCGTTTCTCGCCAGAATAACTCAAGGTAACTCAAGACATAGTTCTGTTAACACCGGAGCTCAAGTTTACAGTGTTGTTAAATTTTATAGCTGTCTGAACGTTAAGTAAAGTTAAGTAGTTGCAACTTAGGTTTGTAAGAGATTGTTATGGAGGTTGTTTAGTGATGTAGCTATCAAAATAGTGCAACAACATGTTACTAAGCCACATGTTCATGGATGAGTGGCAATTAATTGATTTTGAGTGAGGCACACTCTGTACCTATTATAAACACACACCACAGATGCGACGTTGACGACAAGGGGGTAGAATCACTAGGTAATCAGATGGGCCTGATCGCCACCCTTGTCTCTTGTTGATTATACTAAGAAAAATGTAAATTTTGTGATTATAAGCCTAGTCACAACATTTACAACACCTGATATTTTATTTTGTTTGTAATTTTGTGACTCAGTATTGTATAGCCGTAGTAGCAGCGCGCGCCGTAGCAACATATTTCGTAGTCGTAGTGTAGCAGCGACGTACTCGTAGCAGCTGCGTAGTACTCGTAGCAAGAGTAGCGTAGCAACAACTTGCTACAGTCATGGTAAACATTTGAGACGCAGTTAAAATTTCTTTGACGAGCGGAAGTGTCTTATCACCAACACGCAGATTTTGGTTTATTCGTGGAATAGTTCAAAGGTATTGTATAGTCGGAGGCTATGGGTTACATTACATCATGTGCGACCAATAAGAACAGAACATCTATGAAAAATTTCGCGAAAAGGATTGATTCGGTGACGTGCGCTGCATAAACGGGAAAAGTTTTGGAAAAATTATGTGCATTAGAAATGTGCCCCTTGGTGACGTATTCCTTGTATAATATAACCTATTTGGAGTTAATCTAATGGTTTTAAAAGAATGCATTAATTGCAAAGGTGTTTAAACTTAAATGTGATAATTCCTAAAGAGAGTGGAAAGGAAAGTGGAAATAGAGTGGAACTTTTTAAACTTTAATGATTATTGTTAAATCATATGCAGGTTAAATTGTAATTACAGATGTGTGCGGATGCATGAAGCTAAATGAATAATAACGAGATTCGGTGACTTAGAAATCAAATTTCAGTAAAGAGAAATCGATAGTAAATGTTTTCTCTGAAAACGCGATTCCAGTCGTACAATACCCACTAGAAACATAGTTTGTCAAAGACAACTACATAAACATAGTAGGTGAGCAATGTATTCCGCAGCTCAGCATACATGTGTCATGGCGACAACAAATTAATTCGTCAGCTCGCGCGGGAAATGCAACGCTGCGAATGCTTGACCGCGCCGAGATAGCGCCTGTCGTGTGCTGCGTTTGAAACTGTTGCATAACATAGTTACGATCTACTATTTAAGGGGATTTTATTAGCATTAGGGATAATGCATTATCATTGATGTTGTTGGAGGTTTTTCTTTTCTGGGTATCCTATGTTTAATATACTATTCCCCGAATTCACATATGCAAATCAACGTTGAGCATCCTTCAGAAGTATAGCTGTCCCTTTCAGTTCTGTTGTCATTTTACGGGACAGCATGAGCGTGAGAATTCGCAGGTATTTCTTGAAATGCCTAATGATGTCAGTCTAAACCAGCATTCTCTATTGTTACTTTTTATCACAGTCAAATATCAGTATATTTCAGTTTCATAACAAAGTCTATTCGCAGTTCAAATGAAATGTTTAGGGATTTTAGATATTTTCCATTTTAATGAAGTAAAAATGGTTGTGAACACACAATATCGCTGGCAATATCTAGTTAGACATAGACAACAATATTAACCCAGTAGGTGAGCAATGTATTCCGCAGCTCAGCATACATGTGTCACGGCGACAACAAATTAATTCGTCAGCTCGCGCGGGAAATGCAACGCTGCGAATGCTTGACCGCGCCGAGATAGCGCCTGCCGTGTGCTGCGTTTAAATTTAAATCACAAACACACGGTTAAATCACAACATAGTAATTATGTTTGCTAGATATTTTTGAATACAGGCTGGTCATACTTAGTGGTTCGAAATGTTTTCAGGTAGAAAGCTTCATAACACCTCTTATAGAAGAAAAATCAGTTAGGAAACGCGAAATATTGCTTAAAAGTAGTAACTTTTTCAATTTTGGATTGAATGTGTAAGTGTGTGAGTGTACTTGGGTGTATAGTCTGTAAATACAAATTTTTCATAGTGATTATTCACTTTACTTAAATAAATTTTTTATCATTGGTATTTATTTGCTTTCAGATTAAGAACTATCTATTATTATTACTATTAATCTCTTGAATCTACTCGTATATTTGAGTTTTGAGCTTTCCAAGAGGTAAAGCAAAATTTTCTAATGAAATTGTATTGCTCATTTTGTTACAAATCATATTCAAACATTCAAAGCCTTTATAAATATGTATGTGACTTTATATTTCCCCAATAAGATTAACAGTTTGTGAGATAGTAGGCCAAATAATCAGGCCTTTCGCAGTTTTTCAAGTCCACTTGCCAGTGAACGTCAAAAAAATACAAACGTTAGAAGTCTTTCAAGTCCACTCACCAGTGTGAACGGCTATCCTAGCAGCTATATCAGTGGAATCATCGGCCGCCCGCATGGCTCCACGATACCAGCTGGAATTCGGTTTCGGTTTGCGGATTGTAACATGGAACGTTCTAGTCTCGTTTGCTATTTATCGTTCGTTTTTGGAAGCCATTTTGAATGTGCAGCGGATTGTTTGATGTTTTGTAGCTTCTGGACGCATGTTTATAAATTGGCATAAATATACTGATATAGTTGCAAAATAGAAATAAAATACAATTTAACGAATAGATCTAAACAATGGAACTTACTGCCAGATGTAATCAAGCCTTAAGGCGTCCAAATAATTATTTACGACTAACACTAACGTCAGCCATTACGCTTAACGTTTCTACCAACGCATGGGTGGTTGTCCCAATTCTGATCTACTGTCACAAATGGGCGATGGAAATGTATGAATTGTAACAATTAATTTTAAGAAATAACACCTAGAAACCAGGTCGCTGGAGCAAATCCCTTAGAAGTTTCTATTGATCTGGTTATTGTATTTTTATTATTATAGTGATTCAGGGTTATGAATTGACACCATTTTGGCGACTTAAATCATTAATTTTAATCATAAATTTTTGACCCTTTTTAGTCCTAGAAACACACCGAAGTGTTGCTTTTGAAGCAAAATAATGAAACTGTGGCAATCAACCCACCATGTCATTCTGAGTATTCATACATTACGATTAAAAAAACTGAGTTTCTGAAACTGAATTCTAGCGACCAGAACCTCTCAATTTCAGGTCAAGTAATTTTCTAGTTCCACAGAGCAACTAATTCGGTAGAGCTGACGGTCGCAGCTGTCAGTCGGCGCGTAATCAGCTAGGACTGTGCCGCTTCAGTCGCCGTATATGTTGCAAATCTATATCAAAGGCATTTGCGTTACTGGTAGGGATACCATCAGTTTGGTTTCCTGATTTGCTTATTATTTTAAATCCCTCCTTATAAATGCACTCGCCAAACTATAACCCTTGACATATTTCCTGGTGTTACCAATTGAACGGAGATTCAAGCTAATTCAAATTTAAACTGGTTAGATTGAAGTCAGATTGAAGTCAGATTGAAATCAGATTGAAGTCAGATTGAAGTCAGATTGAAGTCAGATTGAAGTCAGATTGAAGTCAGATTGAAGTCAGATTGAAATCAGATTCAAGTTAGATTAAGAGCAGATTTAACTTAGATTAACTATAGGTATGAATTAGATGTGAACGAGATTTGAGTTTCAAATATAACCGATACAAACACCATCATATCGGTGTCGATCCCACAGAGCAACTAATTCGGTAGAGCTGACGGTCGCAGCTGTCAGTCGGCGCGTAATCAGCTAGGACTGTGCCGCTTCAGCCGCCGTATATGTTGCAAATCTATATCAAAGGCATTTGCGTTACTGGTAGGGATACCATCAAGTTTGGTTTCCTGATTAGTTTATTATTTAAATCCCTCCTTATAAATGCATTAACCAAACTATAACCTTTGACATGTTCACTGGTGTTACCAATTGAACGTAGATTCGAGCTAATTCAAATTAAAACTGGTTAGATTTAAGTCAGATTCAAGTTAGATTCAAGTCAAATTGAAGGCAGATTGAAGTCAGATTGAAGTCAGATTGAAGTCAGATTGAAGCCAGATTGAAATCAGATTTTAGACAGATTCAAGTTAGATTAAGAGCAGATTTAACTTAGATTAACTATAGGTATGAATTAGATGTGAACGAGATTTGAGATTCAAATATAACCGATACAAACACCATCATATCGGTTTCGATCCCACAGAGCAACTAATTCGGTAGAGCTGACGGTCGCAGCTGTCAGTCGGCGCGTAATCAGCTAGGACTGTGCCGCTTCAGTTGCCGTATATGTTGCAAATCTATATCAAAGGCATTTGCGTTACTGGTAGGGATACCATGGGGTTTGGTTTCCTGATTAGTTTCTTATTTTAATCCCTCCTTATAAAATGCACTCACCAGTTTATACTCTTTGACATTTTACTGGTGTTACTAATTGAACGTAGATTCAAGGTAATTCAAATTAAAACTGGTTGGATTCAAGTCAGATTCAAGTTAGATTCAAGTCAAATTGAAGTCAGATTGAAGTCAGATTGAAATCAGATTTTAGACAGATTCAAGTTAGATTAAGAGCAGATTTAACTTAGATTAACTATAGGTATGAGTTAGATGTGAACAGGATTTGAGTTTCAAATATAACCGGTACAAACACCATCATATCGGTTTCGATCCCACAGAGCAACTAATTCGGTAGAGCTGACGGTCGCAGCTGTCAGTCGGCGCGTAATCAGCTAGGACTGTGCCGCTTCAGTCGCCGTATATGTTGCAAATCTATATCAAAGGCATTTGCGTTACTGGTAGGGATACCATCAAGTTTGGTTTCCTGATTAGTTTATTATTTAAAACCCCTCCTTATAAAATGCACTCACCAGTTTATACTCTTTGACATTTTACTGGTGTTACCAATTGAACGTAGATTCAAGGTAATTCAAATTAAAACTGGTTAGATTCAAGTCAGATTCAAGTTAGATTCAAGTCAAATTGAAGTCAAATTGAAGTCAGATTGAAATCAGATTTTAGACAGATTCAAGTTAGATTAAGAGCAGATTTAACTTAGATTAACTATAGGTATGAGTTAGATGTGAACAGGATTTGAGTTTCAAATATAACCGGTACAAACACCATCATATCGGTTTCGATCCCACAGAGCAACTAATTCGGTAGAGCTGACGGTCGCAGCTGTCAGTCGGCGCGTAATCAGCTAGGACTGTGCCGCTTCAGTGCCGTATATGTTGCAAATCTATATCAAAGGCATTTGCGTTACTGGTAGGGATACCATCAGTTTGGTTTCCTGATTTGTTTATTATTTTAAATCCCTCCTTATAAAATGCACTCACCAGTTTATACTCTTTGACATTTTACTGGTGTTACCAATTTAACGTAGATTCAAGCTAATTCAAATTAAAACAGGTTAGATTCAAGTCAAATTGAAGTTAAATTGAAGTCAGATTGAAGTCAGATTAAGAGCAGATTTAGCTTAGATTAACTATAGGTATGAGTTAGATGTGAACGAGATTTGGCCTCACCTCAACTATGAGGTGGAACGAGCCCTACTCCAACAAGCGGGCTCATTGCGGATTGATGGAGGGGTATAAGGTTATTGAGCAACCTTAATGTCAGATGTTATCAAGCCGCCCTAAGGCCTCTGTCTAGGCTTCACGTCTGACTAGAGTCCATAGACATAATAAGAGAAGAAGCTATGTGGCACTAATATTTTTTGGCTCCTTCGTTCCACGTTGTCATTCAATTTCAAATCATTTCATTTTCAGCTTTTTTGTTGAGAAACTATAAAACAAGAGACTGAAGTACTAAACTTTTCCAATCGTATGGTGTCCATACTCAAAGGCAGCTGTTTAGAACCGCATCTGCGGCGGGCGCTGCTATTACTGTCCGATCGAGTTACGTGTGCGATGTAATACGAACGTGTTAGAACACTGTGTGAAGCGAGCGAAGCGAGCGCACTGAGCGGGAATGGGGGAGGACGAACAACCTGAATTACCCTACTAGAGTAGGTCATATAGGTTTTGAATTCAATATTAAAATCTATTTTGTTCACTAGGTTTGGTTTCTCGTGAAAGTTCCCAAAAAAAGTTACATTAAAAGGTTTTACTTTTTAGCATTTGTACTGCAGCTCAGCACAAGTTTGGTAATACCTGGTAGGTATGTGACAACAGTTCACAGACTCATAATATCATGTTTGTTGGTAACGTCATGATCAGCATCAAACTCCTCACATAAATACTATTTTTAACGGCATATTTATACAGTAGTATAAAAGTATTTTTTCATAAACGTACAAAAAGGACGAAATTCTCAGCAACAGACGCTAAAATCCCAAAACACTTGTGCAAAAATCCACATCGCACCATCAAAAGACATGAGATTTTAAAAACGATGCCTTTTTTCTCGCAAAACCGCATCCATCCGCTTGGAACATCTAAAATGCATAGGAAAATCCGTGGAATAAAAAAAGCTGGGCGGACCGCATTAATTTCAGCACTGCAAACAATGTGGGTCACCCGGCGCATATGAAATTTCAGTTTAGTCTTTTGCACTATTTTTCTTATTAAATTCTATGTAGCTTGGGAAAAATTATCATAACATACGCTGATGTAGAGGTGCCCGTGGCGCAGTTGTGACAGTGATCGGCGACGATCGCTGTTGTAAAGCAACACACGCCGGGTCGGAAATGGGATGGGTGACCACCCCGACCGAAATTTAGAGATGTGTATTTCGGGCATCTCCGTGCAACGCAAGGCACGTTAAGCAGTTGGTCCCGGTTGATGTCGCTAGATGTCAGACGTTAAGCCTAGTCAGAGGCCTTAGGGCGGCTTGATAACATCTGACATTAAGGTTGCTCACAGACTGACCTTACACCCCTCCAACAATCCGCACTGAGCCCGCGTGTTGGAGTATGGCTCGTTCCACCTCATAGTTGAGGTGAGGCCTGAGCCCAGCAGTGGGACGTATATAGGCCGTTTATGTATACGCTGATGTTTATATCCCAGACGGTATGTTCAGAGACACACTGAGTATTGCCGTTAAGTTTTTCACCAAGTTAAAACGGGGTGATAGGTGGGGCAGATTACGAGGCTAGTAGCTTTCAATGATTAGACCATCTAATCTCTTCTAAAGGAAAGTATAACCGGTGGGGAAGCGTGTTGGCTTTTTAAGAATCGAAAAAACTATACTGACAGAGCGATACTCGAAATGTATGAAGAGAAAGAGGTTAAAGAGAACCTTAAAAAAGTTCACATTCAAAAGAATGACGATTCAAAAGAGATGCGCGGGCTTGCTGCGGTTTTTTGAATCTGCTTTCTTAGATATATATGTAAGAAAAAAAAACTCGAGTGCAGCAAATTTTTTTGCACAGAAGGTTGGTGTCTGTCGTCGTGCCGATTCTTAATCTGAAGATTCGATTTGAAATAAAAGTGCGGCCTTCCGCGCGGTTTTAAACAGAGGGTTCATCATAAACATAAACATAACATAAACGGCCTATATACGTCCCACTGCTGGGCACAGGCTTCACCTCAACTATGAGGTGGAATGAGCCATGCTCCAACACGCGGGCTCAGTGTGGATTGTTGGAGATTTGTAAGGCTAGTGAGCAACCTTAATGTCAGATATTGTTAAGCCGCCCTAAGGCCCCTGACTAGCTTTACGACTGACATCTAGCGACATCAACCGAGACCAACTGCTTAACGTGCCTTCCGAAGCACGGAGATGCCCAAAATACACATCACTAAATTTCGGTCGGGATCGTCACCCATCCCATATCCGACCCGGCGTGTGTTGCTTTACAACAGCGATCTTCGCCGATCACTGTCACAACTGTGCCACAGGCACCTCGCTGCGCCAGGGGCACCTCACTGCGCCACGGGCATGGGCTCATCAAAGTGCAAGGTATCCCTCATGATGATCACACAATGCTCGCTTGAGTGAATTCCGCAATCCCCTCGGCTCCCCTACTATAGGAGGGAACCGCCCCTTTTGTTTAGCTTGTGTTTTTATCAGTTTCCCCGTCATCGAAACGTTGGCCGTATAATGAAGATAAACTAAATTTTCTGGTTGGAGTTAAACTAGTACTGGTAGTGTCATACGAGTTAAACAAAACGGGTTCTGGTTCTACGTATTACTAAAGTGTCTGCAAAATGTTAATTACGAGAAGAAATCAGTTTTGATAATCATCCCATAAGTTCTTTATTAGTGAAACAAAGGTGATTGATATATCAAAAAAAACTTGAATATTAATTTGCATGCTTTTAAAACTACAGCTTTGTGCTTAGAGGTTTGACCTCTTGAGTACTTCACTAGATGCTTAAAACCACTGAGGCACAACGCTTTCACGAAACCTAAAACTGGTATTTTTCAAACAATTCAAGAATTTAATTTAATTAGAAGTTAGAAAAACCTTAAAAGCTGGCCTAGTTTTTTTTAGTACTTTTTGATAGAGCAGCAACGGAAATACTGACTTTGTAAAAAAAATCTGCGTTCTAACTACCACGGTTGATGAGATACAGTCTGATGACATACAGACAGGCAAACCGACAAACAGAGAGACAGCGCAGGCTTAGTTAAAGGGTTCCGTTTTTAGCTTTTAGGCCCAGACTCCACCAGAGCTGAGCGGAGATGTGCGGCGTCGAGCTGTGTTTTCAACAACCAATGGAATTGCGTTATTCACACATGGAGATGTGGAGATGTGATTCTATTGGTTGTTGAAAACACAGCTCGACGCCGCACATCTCCGCTCAGCTCTGGTGGAGTCTGGGCCTTAGGCATGGAACCGTAAAAACGAAGTCTTTGACACTAGGCAGTAATTACAAAAGATTTTAAGTAGTTTTAAGAATTTTTTAAGTACTTGGCAGTGGGTTTCACTATTTAGGTAGCCTCGGAATATCTCTAAGACTTATAGGTAGTTCAAAAGCTGAAAGAACCCAAAAAAAAGATGATGGTGGCAGTGTCTCAACTGCAAAAGAATTTGTGGAACATCACCAAGATCATCTGGAAAAACCATTAATGTCAGATGTTATCAAGCCGCCCTAAGGCCTCTGGCTAGGCTTAGCGACTAGCGTCTAGCGACGTCAACCAGGACCAACTGCTTTACGTGGCTTCCGAAGCACGGTGATGCCGGAAATACACATCACTAAATTTCGGTCGGGTTCGTCACCCATCCCATCAACGACCTGGCGTGTGTTGCTTTACAACAGCGATCGTCGCCGATCACTGCCACAAATGCGACAGTTTTGGCAGTTGTGACAGTAATGAGGCTTAATTTTCTTTATTCTACTTTGACTTTGAGTAAGCCTATGTATGTACTGGGTTCCAAATGCATTGCTCAGAGATAACTGGCCTGTAATATCAGTAATAACCTCTGTGTTAATCAAATCTAGCTTTGACGGAGCTGTAGGTACTCGTACTAGATGGTTATGCGTTGTGGCCCTAATTTGAACCAGTTGCCAATTGCTATATGCTGCGTTTAAACGGACAGTTACACTTGACTTGCTTTCAGAAACCTCTTATTGAATAAAAATATTAAAAAAGGGTGATAAATAAGGCGGCAGCCCTGAAAAACAGAAGTACAATTTCTCTTCGATAGGCATCTTTATTATTTAGGTCTAGTTCTTTAACTCAAATAAATCCATAGTAAGGTATTGTGACAGCAGTTGCAGGCATTTAAGTCATTGAAGGAAGCGACGAGGAGCGTTGTGACCCAGTGGTTAAAAACAAACGGCTCAGTGCCCGTGTGGTTTTGACTTCTAGTCTGGCCAGAACACCTAGATTGTGTTCATTGCACAATTTGCGTCTGACTATCCTGTTAAGGTTAACACCGATAAAAAAACCAGAGTAAACCTAGATAATGGCGGTGAGCTTACCACGTTACCACGCCCCTTACCCCGTTAAGTTCAAATTCAGTTGGGACAATGTGGGCTTCTGAGTGTTTTGTTCATCGTGACGGCAACAATTAGTGTGCCTCTACCTCTTTTTAGTAAGTTTGCGAGTGTATGCCATGCGCATAGATGAAATAAGAATGCGCACTTAATTGCATATCCACTTTTCTCAGCTACTACAGTGGTAGTAAAAAACTACCGTTTAGTAGAAAATCCTGATGTCTAGATCATATTTTCATATGTTAATCATCTGCTTTGTGGTAGCTAAGCTAGACGTCTGGATTCGGGATGTACAGTGGCATTTGTTGCCCTAATTTGACGCAACGGGCGGGCGATTGCACCTTGCTCCGTTTGCACGTTCCAGTACACTTGCTTGTTGATATTATTTTTTAGACTCACAAACAAAGAAATCTGATAACAAAAGCTATGTATGGTATATGTTTATTTGATGCGATAGATAATTTTCTACGTGACTCTTTTATTGGTAGTATAAACCGAAAGTCACCAACATTCCCTATGCTAGAGATTATCCAAACTACACAAACAGCAAAATGTACAAAACGTTAAACGTTTACGAAATACCATTTTAGTAGAACTGTTTGTGTGAAGTACTAAGTTCTAAACAATCTATCGTGATTAAATCTTAGTTAAATAACTTCTAAGACTTAAGATTAAAATATCTTAGGTAATTAACTTTTAATCACGGTTTGACCTGGGTGACAAGTCTCAGAACGTGAGGAATCAGAAATGGTCCCATCGTTATTTTTAATCGTTTTAAGTTTTTAGCAGTATTGCTTGTTTTTACTACCTTTTGTCACATTAGGGATTAAATTTAAACATAAATGTGATCAATTCTATTCTTTTTCATGAATAGGGTGAATTTTGCAACAGGGTTTGGTAGGCCTAACCAAAAGAAAAGGCAATCCTTTTTATTTTTTTGAATAACGAATAAATATTATAGAGTTCCTTGGTATGTAATGTTTTTTCGTTACATCCATCTTCAAACTTCAATTTTTTATTGCATTCATGTTGTACATTACAGTTCTTAAATATAGTTTTTGGTTCAGAACATGAACCCTGTGAGGGCCGCAACCCTGTAACCCTGCAATCAAGGAAAAATAATGAGTGGAATATCAACAAATTAATCATACTATATATCTGAGCGGAACATGAATCTGTTGCCTTTGAATAGTTTTGAATATGTTTTGAATTATACGCTAAATCATATCGAGAGTGCGTCTAAACGCGCTCGTCGGCTAAACCCAAATTCATATGCGTCTGACGGCGCGCGTTGTATGACGTCACGCGCCGTCGGAATTAATGTGTTGCAGACTCAAAACTGCTTTTTTAGTTCCGAATACTCTCTCTCGCTCTCTCTCTCTCTCTCTCTTTCTTTCCCTCTGCGTCGTAGTTAAGTTGAAACTTTGTTATTACTGTGCAGGCGTTGCACCGGACGTGATTCTTGTGGGTTGAAATTAGTTTGCTTTTGTCTGCTTAAGGTTGCTCACTAACCTTGTACCCCTCCAACAATCCATACTGAGCCCGCGTGTTAGAGTATGGCTCAATCCACCTTATAGTTGAGGTGAGGCCTGTGTTCAGCAGTGTTACGTATATAGGCCGTTTATGGAAGCCTCATTAGAAAGCACAAGGTAACCCAAACTGCAAAGGAGAGGGCTTTGCTCGGCATTTCGCTATGAGATCGAATCAGGAATCCGTAGAAGAACTATTGTCCTGGCAGACGTGGATGGACCAGCGGGTCAGTAGGTAGAAGTGACATCGCCCTGTGGTTCGGGGTGTGAGAATTCGGCCAAGGATTCCAAATAAAGGGGGGCGCCGGGGTCGCAACGAGTGCACACGGTGGAGACTGTGTGCTTCCATTGCACGAACGACCCTGTGAAGGGAAATGGCAGTGGTTTGTTCACATAGTGCAGACCCCTAATGGCCGTTGGGGCCTAAAAGTTATTGGATGGAAACAATTGCCCTAGCCTGTAGCTGGCGGTGCAGAAGAGAGGCAAGGTGTCCACCTTGCCTGATGGAACCTTGGATGAACAAAGGTTGCAGGATTTCGGTGGATACAGGTAAATGCAACCGGCTGCTCTGAAAATCCAAGGGTGAGACCCATGTTCAGCAGTGGACGTAATGCGACTGTTGATGATGAATATGACTTACGATAAGTCAATGTTTTTAATACAATCTGAATTATTGTTATCCCTAGTTTTTTAACTGAACTGCCTGCGAGCAGTTCAGTTAAAAAACTAGGGAGTTCATCCAAAGTTCATATGAAGAGTATAAATGGTATGAATATAAACTTTACACTACTTTTACTGAGTGATTCGTTGTGGACAGATAAACCATGATTGGTTTGCGAATTTTTTTTTGTTTTTTAAGAAGAATATTGTAACTAAACGAACTAACGAAAAATAACAAAAAAAGAGGATTTTACATCATCATAGTTAGTCGCAAATTTCACAATTAATCCAAAGAAGGTGAAAAGGTAGGTAGTAGAATTAAATTCAAGACCAAACGAGTTCCAAGTTAAACAACTGAGTGACGACACTCTTCATCGATTGATTTCAGTCATCACAATACTAATGTTACGTTTTCGTAAAACAACAAATATCTATCTTCGATTTCATAACAAGAGCAAAACTTCAAATATCTTCATGAAATAGCACCAATATTCGACCGCATTACATCACGCTAGAGGGTCCCATTCTATTAGGGAGTTCGGACTAGGGTGACAATCATACGGACACAAAGCCGGCCACTAATTGGGACGCGCGCTCCGGCTGGTCAACAAATGGTGTGCACATCGGGACAAGGTAATGGGACAAGTTGATTTTGGAGAATACACTTTTTGGGTGAGATGGGAGTATTTTGTGGGAATTTATCGAATAATACTCGAGACTGCTAATAACAGTGAAGTGCCCGTAGTTTTGTTGTAACAGAGGGTCAGCAATGGGATGGGTGACCCTGACTTAAATTTTGTATATAATATATTTTCAGGTATCTTGTCCTTACGTCCAAAATGCACATTAAGGTGTTGGTTTCCGCTAACTTCGCTAGATGTCGGTCGTAAAGCGCATTTTGAAGTCTTCAGGCGGCTTGATGATATATGTATATTATCTGTCGGTATGGTTTATCACTATCCTGCCCTAACAATCCGAAGTGAGCCTGTGTGTTGGAGTATGCCTTCCTCATAATTGAGGGGAGGCACGTGCTCAGCAGTGGGACGTATAAAGTTTTTGTCTATTGCTTAGTTACAGCAAGATAATTAATTTCAAATACATTTCTGGAGTAGGAGACACCCAAAACCAATGCTAACCGATTCTTATTAGGTAAACTGTCCATTTCACGATTGCAGTCTCATTCAGTTTGTTGGATGGCCATCTGATCATCTATAATATAAAAATGAATCGCAAAATGTGTTGGTAAGCGCATAACTCAACAACGCCTGGACCAATTTGGCTAAATCTTATTTTAAAATGTTCGTTGAAGTTCAAGGATGGTTTTTACGGCGAGAAAAATTAGAATTATTGCTGAAAAAACCCTTAAAATAGCCCTTTTCTTTTTCCCATACAAATGATTTCTAACTAAAACGTAGTCAATTTGAGCTTTATTGCTATGGTATAACGTTCATATTGAATTACAAGCACTCACTGTTGTCTAAGCAATGTAGGTGTGTTCCTAACGTCAAAGATAATATCTATCAAAACAATGTGCGTGTGTGCGTTGGAGCACAGAATACATAGTTGGAGGAGTTTAATGTCGCGTTCCGAAACTCGCGTTTCGTTTAGTTTCAGCACGCGAGGTAAAATGCATCAGTTTCCACGTCATTACATCAGTCAAACAAAAATCGCGTTACCAACAGTGTTTTATTATTTTTAATATCCAAATTATAACAATAATTTAATAAAACAAATCGTACGGCTTAAAAGGATTTGACTTCAAGTCATATATATTTTTTTAAAAAAAATTGTCTGTTATCTAATCTACTGAGGGTGCGTTCCGAATTGAGTCAAAATCGATTACAGCGCGCTCACCGAGCGTCCCGAATTGTGATATCGCGCTAACGGGCCATCTAACGTCAGACAGCTTTACGTCATGGGTGACGTCACTAACCGCGCCATAATGCGCTCAAAACTATAATGCTCCAGAGCGATATCGCCGTGGGCCTTATGTCAGATTCATAGATGAAACGTCAAACAGACATTTTCGCGTAAAAAAATTTCTGTCAATATTCCTCAGAATAAATCTTAGCTATGACAAATCTTTCTCTGTGATAACGTAACAGGAAGTTTTACTACAAGAACCGCAAGTTCAAACTGAGAATGATAGAAATTAAAAGTTAAAAAATTGTTAGGTCATGTGTCACTTTCTAGCGGTCTGAATTGGTTTTAAAATGTTCGTTGAAGTTCAAGGATGGTTTTTAAGGCGAGAAAAATTAGAATTATTGGTGAAAAAACCCTAAAAATAGCCCTTTTCTTTTTCCCATACAAATGATCTCTAACTAAAACGTATGATTGAAAATTGAAATTGTAAATTGATTGTTTGGGATGAATGCACGATGGCACATAAAAAATCTTTGGAGGCTTTAGACAGAACCTTAAAAGATCTACGGAGCAATAATAACCGATTTGGTGGTGCAATGATTTTATTAGCAGGAGATTTTCGTCAAACATTGCCAGTGATTCCACGATCAACGCCAGCTGATGAACTCAATGCATGTCTAAAGTCCTCCAATTTGTGGAAACATGTCAAAGTACTTCATTTAAGCAAGAATATGCGTGTCGAGTTGCAAAATGACCAATCAAAATGATCAATATTCTCTAAACAACTCATTGACATTGGTAATGGCAAATTTCCTATAGACATGTTGACTGGCTGCATTAACTTTCCTCAAAGTTTTTGTCAGTTAACTCGATCAAAAGATGAACTTATTCAGAAGGTGTTTCCAGATGTTTCTCAAAATTACAGAAACCATGATTGGTTGAGCGAACGAGCTATACTGGCTGCAAAAAACATAGATGTAAATGAATTAAATTTCAAAATTCAAGAACAAATTACAGGCGAATTGAGGATATATAAATCAGTTGATTCGGCTACTAATCAAGATGATGTAGTCAACTATCCACCGGAATTTTTAAACTCGCTGGATTTGCCAGGATTGCCACCTCACAATCTTCAATTAAAGGTTGGATCGGTGGTTATAATGTTGCGAAATATCAACCAACCGCGTCTTTGAAACGGTACACGGTTAGCGATAAAAAAATACTAAACAATGTGATAGAAGCAACTATACTCAAAGGAAAGTATAAAGGAGAAGATGTTCTCATACCGCGCATCCCAATGATTCCGACTGATGTGCCATTTGAGTTTAAACGACTACAGTTTTCAGTGCGGCTTGCATTTGCTATGACTAATACAAGTCCCAGGGGCAATCATTAAGTGTCTGTGGTATTAATCTAGAAAACCCATGTTTCTCACATGGTCAATTGTATGTTGCCTGTTCCCGTGTTGGAAAACCATCAGATTTGTTTATCTATGCGCCAGGTAATCAAACAAAAAACATCGTATACCACAAAGCACTACAATGATAATAATAATAATTATGATTCACATGATTAACAATCATTACAAAAACGTTCAAAACCAAAATATGCAACCATATCCTTTCAGACCATAGTTTACTACGGGGCTGAGAGTGCGGAGAGTTTCAGCGAATGCTACTCTTGAAATTTTTATTGTACCTTTAACCTATTTATAGTTTCATTAATAGGTTATTTTGTTTTTAGCATTAGGGATAATGCATTATCATCTTACTAAAGATAGGAAAACCAGAAAAATGCATTCGGTCTTGGCATCAGGCGGGACTCGAACCCGCGTCTTTCGCAAACCGGGCGACTGCACTACCAATTATGCTACCGAGACCATTAACAGACCGGACGAATTTCTCTGGTATATTATACCTGACAGCCCGGTTGGTTTCACCAATGTTTAGGCATATACCTTAAACACTCGAAAGAAACATTATTGCAAATATTTGACTTTCGATTAAGATGTAACTACGATTTTGATAGGTTATTTTGTTTTTAGCATTAGGGATAATACCAAGACCTGATGCCAAGACCGAATGCATTTTTCTGGTTTTCCTATCTTTAGTTTCATTAATGTTAACACACGACGTGTGACTGTACTATGTTTTGAATGTATTTCTCAAATTAACACACGACGTGTGACTGTACTATGTTTTGAATGTATTTCTCAAATAAGTCACATGCATGTCCTTTATGAGAATAAAGCTCTTTAAACTGAACAATAAAGCGATTACTTACTTTTAAATCCTTATATATGATTTATTTAATTATTTTTTATTCACAACGCCCTATCACCAGGGTGACGGTTCTGTTCAGGAGATTTTTTTAAAATACGAAGGCACAAAAACTGCCACATTACAAATCTTTTTGACAGGACGAAGTCTGTCGGGTCAGCTAGTTTAATATGTTTTTAACAACAATCTTCACTTCTTAATAGTAAAAATGATATTACAACAAACGAACCGACCATTTCGTGGTTTATGACGTGATAACAATCAAAGCTCTTGTTTTACAACAGAATAGGCTGCCAAAAAACTACAGCGTCTTAATACTTTTTGCAGTCAAGAAAAAACAGTTGGGCAAACACAACGTCTTATACGGATACTGGGGTAGATAATATATTAATTTTATTACCCGTTAACTGCTGCCCGATATGCCTAAGTGGCTTTATATCTTACTTCGGCTTTTCCCTTTCAACATTTTTCAATGGCCCATTATTTTGCTGGAGGACCCATTTTTGTTATCGTTTAGTCATATATAAAAGGCAATATCTTTATGATCTTTATATTTGGAATTTGTAGCTGATTTCCTTGGTAAAAGGTTTATTATTACAAATTCTACTAATATTATAAATGTGAAAGTTTGTATGTGTGGATGTGCCGTGTTGCTCTTTCACGTGAAAACAACTGAATGGATTTGAATGAAACTTTACAATAATATAGCTCAGCTTATGAATTATGTGCCATATTGTTATCTGAATCTCTTTTCTCAAAAAAAATTGATCATAACTCGCTCCAAGCACTGGGGCTAGCACAGTCATGGCGAAACCAGTAACTTTGCTCGCATGTGTACCTTCGCTGCAGGATGACCCACTTTTCCGATGCACAAAGACTCTTTCATACGGCGCTGAATACTAGATTCCATCCGCGTCCTGCCTAGCACTAGTACTGGTTTTTTTGTTAATTTTGTTACTGGATTTCATGTGAGTTTTTTGCGATTTGGACAAAATGTTTTTGGCTTCGTCCATTGTGATAGTTTTGCTATTTTCTTTGTTATTTATGTGGCCGGAGATTGAGTTTGGAATGGAAACAAGTTTCTCGCTTTGGATTTTAATACAAAAGGGAAAAAGTTAAGTTGCTTCTGAATTATATTTTATTGTGTCCAATTTATGTATGAGTTAATGATAAATTGCTTGCTTGCAAACACACAAACCACAGTGTTCCTAAATAAATATCCATAAAAGCACAGGCCAGCTATGTCACATAATAATATAGCTTTCAGCAAATAGCTTCCATTTACTAAAACATATAATTGACCATACAAAGAAGTTTTTTACAAGTATTTTTATCTGTATTCACACTTTAAAGCATCTTTAGTATTTATCATTTAGGTATCCCAACCCACAACTATGTTTGCCAAGCTAAAAAATCCGACAGCAAAAGTGCAACAGAGCAAAAAGGAATATCAAAATCCTCATCAATTTCCGCGGTGTTTCACGTAGCGAGTTAAAAATTCAAAATCAATGCCATTTGGCTCCCTTCCAGCTGGGGTTTTAATGTGGGCAAAAACTTGCTGAACTCACAAATGATAGTTGAACGAGATGAGGGGGTTGAATTGGGGTTGTTATAGTTAAATGATTTGACAACGGAATAATTGCGATTGTTTTCCAATCGTTTCACATACTATATTTTCTCGTTCAGTTATTAAATATTGATAACATTTATTTATTCTTTATTGCACATTAAAAAAAAAGTACAAATGGCGGACTTAATGCCAAAAGGCCTCCCCAACCAGTCAACCACATGGTCAAACATATAAATTAAGGCGGTGCACAAGATAACATCACATTCATTGATTTAGTCACAAAATGGGGTTTTCTCTTGTTTGGAAGACAAATATTATGTGAGTATGCAACGAACAATGAAGGTGTCAGGTAGTCAATAAACAGTTTTTCCTCTCTAGTGCGAAAATCAAATATGAAAGCCTTTGCGTTTCAACTGGCTCTCAATCGACTACTTTGAAGAAAATAACATCACCTACCCATATACAACCCGCTTGTTACCCATTAGAACTTAATGATCCAAAACATTGTGTCTTAAAATGCTATGCTTTTCATATGAAGAAAAAAGCTCAGTATACTGCTACTGCCAGAATCAGGAGCAAGGCTCTTGCCCTGCGTCCTGCGTGCCTAAAGTTTATAAGTATAATGCATTTATTTTCAATTTATTCTCAAACTTGTATTTATTTGGCAATGAGAAAATAAGCTTACGAAACCTGAGTGCACTCGTGACAATTTGCACTTGAGAAATTGATAAGATTCCACAATTATGTTGATAAAGCACTAAATATGGAGGTAACTCCATACTACTGGTAACAGTAGCGATGTCTGATTCTGTTTGTAAAGGCTTGAATACACCAATCTCGGCAGGTCCAACATGTTGGCGATTCCATTGTAGATGCGAAACAACCAATTAGTCGTTTCTGTGGCAAGTGCTGTTCATTACTCTGTACTGTGACAGGACAGACGAAATGCTAGGTTAGTTGAAGTTGACTTGCTTCAGTGTTGCAAGTCTGTTTCTTTATTGATTACTAGCCGGGCGGCCGCGACTACGTCCTCGTGGTCTTAGGTAAAAAAAAATTGAAATATCTTTATAAATTGTAGCCTATGTGCTATTCAGATGCATAAGCTATATTATTGTCAATCCAGTAGTTTTTACTTAAAAGAGCAACACGGGACATCCACACATACAAACTTCCACTTATAATATTAGTAGGATTCTGCCACTAAGCATTTTATTAGTATTGGCAGGATTCTGTAAATAAGTTAGCATTGTAACTAAATAAGCCTTACGGTGCGACGTACAGGGCGATATCTGATTCTGTTTGAAACGGCTTGATTGCACCGATCCCGGCGGAGACTATGCTAGTGCATTGCATATGCGAAACGACCGAATTAACCGTCTCTGATATACGCGATGTTAATTACTCTGTAATAAAGTGGAAGGTTCTAGATTAGAGTACGGTTTTAGGGCACGTTTGAGGTGGGTTAGGCAGTCAGCAAAATTCGCCTGAGGTAAGGGGGTAGGGGAGGAGGTGAGCGTCCGCGTTTAGTATGGAATCAACGTGCTCAAAACTAAAAATCGTAAGCGCCATTCACATTTTTATCAAAATGTGAATGAAAATATTTAGTATTTTCTAAATCTAAAACAGTCACGAAATCGAGAAGGTAAATACCTATGTTTTTGTGATTCTATACGAATTATTATCGTAGAATGCGGTTGTAATGAGCATTTATATGATATTTTAGAGGTAACTTCAGGGTTTTTTTCTATCGAGCAAAGTTTTTCCAATCGTGTTTTGGAAACAGTCATCCCATCACACATACTTTCTGTAATACATATTAGAAATTTCAGTGCGAAAAACATTGAATGTTTTCAATTATTGCTCATAGAAAACAGTCTATTTTGACGTTTTCGCCTACCAAGGCCCCTTAAGGCCCAGACTCCACCAGAGCTGAGCGGAGATGTGCGGCGTCGAGCTGTGTTTTCAACAATCAATAGAATTGCGTTATTCACACATCTCCGCCTCGCACGGCTTCGGTGAGGCAATTCTATTGGTTTTTTTTTATTTTTTATTTATTGATCATAGAACCAACAGCACTTAGTATAAATACAATATAAACTTAATAACTAAAACAAAACTGACTGCCAATAACAGGTTCTTACTTTTTAGACATAACAATAAAATAATTAATTCTAGACTGTTGCTGAGAAAGGGCTAAAGTAGTGTGTGTGTGTGTGTGTTTGTGTGCATGTGTGTGTGTGTGTGTGTGTGTGTGTGTGTATGTGACTTCAGTGGGTATGTGTTGTCATATTGTACATACTAAGCTTTAAGTAACGGAGTTTTAATCACTTAAGATCATTTAAAATATAAAGAACTTGTTTCTTAAATGCCGCTTTACTGGTATGGAAAAGATCTACCGATGAGAACTCTTTGTTATAGGGATTGAGAGTGCGGCAAATCACGGAGTTCTGTGAATAGCTGGTATGGCTACTTGGAACATGGAATAATGGTGTATGCCTAGTGCGCCTTGATGGCGTTCTTAATTTTAAAAATAAGGATGTTAATTCAGGACTGTCAATTTTATTACAACAAACATCATGGAGAAATAACATCTGTAACAGAGTGCGACGACTCTTTAGCTGCATCATCCCATGACGAGTGTATGAGTCTTCATAGCCAGAAGTTTTGTACTGTGTGCGGTAGTTCAACACCTTAATAAATTTTGATTGTATTTGCTCTAAGGCATGTATATAAATCATGTAATTAGGGTTCCACACATTGCAGCAGTACTCTAATATGCTACGGACATATGAGTAGTACAACATTTTTATACAGGCTAGGTCTGAGAAAGGCTTACTAACACGTATAACAAAACCTAAATTCTTGTATGCTTTCGTGACCATAGCCGTTATGTGATCAGACATAAGCATTTTTGAGTCAAAAGTCACTCCCAGGTCCTTTGAGTGGTCAGAACGTTCTAGGGGCACACCATCCAACCTGTACTGGTATCCCAAACTACATCTTTTCCGAGAAAAGCTAATCTGGAAACACTTCGAGACATTGACGTTTATGCGGTTCATAAGGTAATACGAACAAAGTCGATCCAGATCGCTCTGAAGCTCCCAAGCATCGGAGTTAGTTTTGACCTTAGCATAAATTTTAGTGTCGTCAGCGTACATCAAAAACTTGGCAAACCGAAAACACGCAGAGACGTCATAGAGATACGCTACGTACAGCAAAGGTCCCAAGATTGAGCCCTGCGGAACGCCGGATGTTACATTTACAAAATTTGAGCGATATCCGGCAATAACCACCGCTTGCGAACGATTACGCAAGTATGATTCCATCCAGCGAAGGAGATTTCCTCGAATTCCCAGCTCCTGGAGCTTGCGTAGTAGGATAACATGATCAACGCGGTCAAATGCTTTCTCAAAATCTGTGTAAATGACATCAACCTGATAGCCATCGTCCATTCCGCGCAGAAGATTCCGGTGGAGTCTGGGCCTAAGGACACGCGGGGCTTCGAGCGGGGCGGGTTGCGAGGCCGCCTGAAACACAAACATACGACGACGTTCGGAGCGTTCAAAGAGAAGCGTTGCTCTTAGCGTTTGTATTACAACCATGTTCACTGCTCAAAAGTGTCTAGGGATATCTCAAGCATTTTCATACAAAGTATAGCTATTTAGGAGGCTGTAAAAATTAAAATATTGGTACCAACGTAGAAGTTTTTAGAACACAGAAACTGCAATATTTGCCCTTTCAGATTGTATAAAGAAATTCACTGTAGCAGCATTATTGTACAAACGTAAGGACGTTAAAAAAAGACAGATTTTTCTTTTAAAATTTGTCATAATCTCAGCAAAATCAAACGATTTTTTTTAATATTCTTAACCTTTATCTTATGCCTCTGTCCTCGCGTTATTCTAAGATAATGCTCAACTTGTAAACAAACTTAACTTTAAGAAAAATTTGAAAAATGATATCCCTATGATATCCCTAGACAGTTTTGATGTGTGTAGTTGCTTAGTTTGGGGGCTAGATTTACGCAACGGATTTTGATGCGGTTTTGTTTAATAGATAGAGTGTTTCAAGAGGAAGGTTTATATGTATAATAACATCCTATTGCACCCGTGCGAAGTGGGGGCGGGTCGCTAGTAATTATAAAAAGCTAGCCAACGTTCACTAGCCCAACCAATCGCCTATTCCGCTCTAGTACAGAGTGATTAACAGCGCGTACATGAGAGACGGTTAATGGGTCGTTTCGCATCTACAATGCATGCGCCAACATGTTGGATCTGCCGGATTGAAGTAATCAACACGGTACAAACAGAATCAGATTCTGCACCTGGGAATTGATTATTTATTTACACTATCCAATTACACATAACATAAACGGCCGAAACGTCCCACTGCTGGGCACAGGCCTCATCTTAACTATCAGCCAGGCCGATGTGGAGCTTACCTTTCAATGACCTGCACAGATACATTTGACCCTATGGTGAACTACATTTCTTTCAACTTTCATGGTGACTGGGAGATCCCATGGTAGAGATCCCGGTTTGTATGATTCTATAGTTATCAAATGTGTAATTTGATAACTATAGAATCATACAAACCGGGATTTATACGTCCCACTGCTGGACACAAGTACAGGCCTCATCTCAACCATGAGGTGGAGTTAGCCATACTCCAACACGCCGCCTCAGTGCGGATTGTTGGGAGGTTGTAAGGTTAGTGAGCGACCTTAATGACAGATGTTATCAAGCCGCCCTAAAGCCTCTGTCTAGGCTTAAAAACGGACATCTAGTGACGTCAACTGGGACCGACTGCTTAACATGCCTTCCGAAACACAGAGATGCCCGAGAAATACATCACTAAATTTCAGTCGGGGTGGTCACCCATCCTATTTCCGACCCGGCGTGTGCCGCTTTACAACAGCGATCCACCGTGACAACTGCGCCACGGGCACCTTACTATCAAATTATTGATTCTCTAAATCTGTCCTCATTGCTTGCTTGGGTCAATTTAATCCTTGCTGGACCTTATGTACTGCACTCCAGTCGAAATTAGAAGATATATTTTTCGGGAATCCCCGAGGTTCAGAAAGCACGTTAGGCAGTTGTTCCCCTTGACGTGCTTATCGTTAAGTTTAGTTGGACTACGAAAGGTGGACATAATAACATTCAGAAGCCCACATTTCGCCGAGGGAATTTGACCCCAACGTGGTGAGGGGCTAGCCCACTGCCGTTATCCGGGTTGCTTGGGTTTTTTTATATCGGTCTTTTCCATTTTTTTTAAATTAAAATGGATTTGCGTTTGACCTCAGTCTCGCCTGATGGTAAGCGATGACGAGGTCGAAGGTGTAACACGCTTGCCCAGAAAATGCTTATTCACTCTTGCCTTGAAGACACCAAGGTGGTATGTATCCGGAAACACAGACGCAAGGAGGGCGTTCCACTCCATTACCGGAGAGTTAGCCACAAATATACAATGAACACAAAGTAGGTGTGTTCCGGCCAGATTTGGTCTCTAGACCATCGGGTTTCGAGCCAGACTGCTTAACCACTGGGCCACGACACTCTCGACGAGTAAATTTATGGTTACTTAAAAAATAAGATTTTAATTTCTTAAATTAAAATTGGTTATATTTAATCATAACACGATCTTAAAACTTCTGTAATCAAGAGTATTTCGACCCCTAATTACTTTTGGCTCGGTGAAAGATGAATATTAAGTTTTACGATACGAAAATTTTAACGATAGCCCGAAGACGAAACAACTAAAACTTTGTGGAAGTTACAAACGTTTTTGTAGCGATTTTCTGGTTTTGGTTGTAGGAAGCAGTGAGTTTATTATAAAAATAGATAGATAGGTTAACGTTGTGCTAAAAAAGTGGCACCCGAAACCAGGACTTTTGCCCACCTGAGCAAAGCATTGACAGTTTGAGGCAACACTGCGCAACATATTGTGTCTGCCTCGTTTACGTACTAGTAAATAATCGTACTGTTTTTGTTCACACGTTATAATAACACGGTCAAATTAACTACGTCGTGCCCCGTGAACAATTTTTGACTTCGCGTCTGTACTGACATAACCTATCTACGTCTTTTTTTATTGTAATTTCATTGGTAGGAAGTACTGAAGTCAGTCGCTTAGCCATTTATCTGGTGATTATTAATACATTGAAATAAACTGGTGAAAAAGAACAAACTTGATATGACATTCAAAATGATGGGAAATTATTTAAATCGTATATTACGGGATTGCCATAATTTGTCTTCAGTCTCCGTGACTTTGGCTCTTGCAACAGTTCCGAAATATCGGAAACTCAAATTAAATAAGGTGCTTCTAGCAATCCCGTATTTTACCTTTTAAATGTTAGTGACCATGAAAGTTTACAGAAATGGGGAATAAGTAGGTAGAGATCGTCTAAGCTGAAATGACGCTCCCCTCCACTGCATCTTCGCATTAAAGCGAGCACTCTTGTTTGCGTAAATGCGGTGGAGGGGCGCGTCATTTCAGCTTAGACGATCTCTAGATTACTGGTTGTGTTAAATGTTTATGTTGTTAACATTTACCTGTTTTCCGAGGCATGATATGTTGGATAAATACGTCACTAGATTTTAATCGTAGTGGTCATCCATCTAATAAACTACCCTGTTCTGCGTCGCCTAACAAGGTGAAATATTGATGATAATATTAATATATTAAATATCATCAATATTTCACCTTAATTTAGGTAGAAAACCTATTGGAAATTGATTATATATAAATAATTCCATTATTCAACACGTTGCATCAAACGCTGCCTATGTCGTAATCCAATCACAAATACTCAAATACAGTCAACCGCTGTAGCATTACAACCAGCATAACTTGATCTGCCATAACTATGAACTCTCATACAAAACGCGGACGGTAGAAACTCAAAGGTTGCACTGGTTCATGAGTTGACTGTACTATGAAGTTAATCAATTTGGTTGCAAGTGCTGGAAAGCGTCTGAATTCGAGGTGGTCTCATCTATCAACATCCATCATACGACAGGGAGGAAATGAATTTTAGAGAATATTTATTTAAAATAATATTTCGTTGGGTTAACCTCTGCTGTTACACAACCCGGCGAGTGTAGATTTAAGGGCACTTAGCTCCTAATATTTTCAAAGAAACCTATTGCAAGTATTTTATTCATTCATCATCATCATCAAGTCAGCCAAACGACGCCCATTTGATGGGCATTGGCCTTCCTTCAAGGATCTCCACAACGATTGGTTCTGTGCTGACCGCATCCAGCGGCTTCCCGCTACCTTCACCAGATCGTCGGTCCACCATGTTGAGGGGTTGGCCACGGAACATCTTTCAGTGCGTGGTCGCCATTCTAGAACCTTTGGTCGCCATTCTAGAACACTTTATTTTTTAACAAAACGAACTCTTCCATGCCATATTTTTTGTAGTTAGTTAAGATCTAATAAATAATCTACATTGCACAAAAAACATCGGTAAGATTTTCGACAAGAAATAGGAAGTTGAGCTGTGCAAAAGGGGCCACCGTAGGTAGGACCTATTTCTGGTCACTTGCATAATGTTTTTAATTTTTCCAACTCAGACTTAAACCTGTCAATTAAGACATTATTTTTAAAATCAATATTAATCAAATTGATTTCACCAGTTTTAATTACCATGTCTTCGTTAAAACATATCGCAAAACCACTTATATTGCTTCAGACGTAAAGCGTATTTATTAATTAGTTTTATTGAAAGGATAGGTACCACAACATAATTTCAAATGAAATTTGTTTTTCAATCTGGTTATTTTAAATTGGATCTGATATTGAGAACACTTCACTTTTTCATGAAATCAAAGTATGAAGCTTTTCAAGTAATATCTATGAATTCCTGGACGTGCTATCTTTGGCACTAATGGCACAACCTTTAACCATTGCACAAAATGGAAGCATCCCACTGCCACTGCCATCGACCAGCAACGGTTAGGTGGGAAGTCCACCACACTGCCATGACAAGGCGGTATCTCATGGTCGGGTGAGCTGATAATATCTAGTCTTTTTTGTGGTCTTCAAGATGACCTCACTCCACCTGATGGGGAGCAGCTGCGAACAGTGACGCAGTGACTACTGGGCTGGTCAATCTTCTGTTGATGGCTTTTTGATGAATGCTTTTCACACCCTGCTTAAAAAGCCTGGAATTGTAGAAAGAAGAAAACACATGCGCCGGAAGAGCGTTCCATGTCTGAATAGCACGACACAGGAAGAAGTCACCAAATCCCTTGGTGTGGGCTGATAGTTGCTGGATCGTTTGTGGAGGCGCGTGTGGTGCGGGATTGTCTAGGTAGATTCTGCTATTAGGTAAGTCAACAACTTCGTTTCCCGCCTGAAGCCAAGACCGAATGTCTTTTTCTGGTTTTCCTATCTTAAGTCAACAATTATCGGTTAACATTGTGGCTTTTTTTCTGTTCACGTGTCATTCTGCTTGTGATTTACCATGAATATGCGTGAGAAGTAAATGATCGATAGTGTCGACAGGATAAAAGTATCCATAACATAGAGCTTGAAGAAAGCTTACTTACTATGCATCATTGGTCAATATTTTGGGAAGGAGTACTATAGATTGTATTTGAATTTTGATACAGCATATTGCTACTTGGGGCAGGTATTTTTGTTCAGACCATACTACCAAGACTGTTTTCAATCTATTTTATAGGTACTGAGTATAATTTATTTAAAAGTTGCTTTTTCCAACCCCATAACAATTCTTGCTAGAAACGAGATATCGTAGCTAAGGTTTCCTGTCAAGATGTTTCCCAAAACGAATCAAAAACAAATCTTTAAAACTGAAACGAACAGGATCCAATCAAAACAGCTTTGTTTTATAGCTATCTAAAAATCTTTTTCTCGAACCTTGCCTATTCCATCTCTTTTTATTCCTGTATTTTAAAACTCCAATTACAATTCAGATCTCCAACAAACAATCACATTTATTGCGGCCACTAAAAAAGTCATTTGCAAAAAATCACTCCCGCAATTTCGATTGCAAAATCATTCCTCGCGCGAAATCATTACCTTTAAGCCCTTAATAGGCTGTTTAAATTCCAGAGTCCGTTCGATAACAAAGGCAATAAAGTGGGCTTTGATACGTCAAACGATATGGTAATGTAAGGATCTCTTTTACATTCCGTGCACACTCCCGATATTTCACGGTGAGATCTGCTCAAACTCAGATAAAGTGCTCGGAGATGGGGAAACAGCTATTTCTGGTATTCTGCAAATCTTTTTGAGGTTATTTATGAGTACACGTTCTCGGAGAAGACGTTGCGCGAACGTCGTGACGTAATGTTGAGAGGGGAAGACATTGCGGTTTGTTTCAAGGTGGGTTTTTAGGTGGTTTAGCGAATATTTCAAGACTAGTGGCTTCTGGGTTGTCTGCCAAAAAGTATTGAAGTTAATACTGGAACTTACCGGGACTTGTACTCAAGATATACCTCGGTAAATAGGCCGTCAACAGCCTCTCGCTGTTCTTGTAGGTAGTCTCAGCTGAAGAGGCCCTCAGAAACGATTGTGCAATGGCATTATCCTATCTTTCCGGCGAGTGACAGTTTATGATAAGGGCACATGGAGATCTTCGGAGAACACGTTTCCCCACTGTGAGAAACAATGAGTTGAATGTAACAACAATAAATTCATTGATGCTATTTTTACCCTAAATTAAAAATGTTTTTTTAATTTTGTACCTGAACTTTTTGTTATTTATCAATATATTTTAGCTATCGAACATTTCAATGACGAAATAATTCGGTTCCCAAGCTTAGTTCAAAGTCAATTTGTGAAAAGGTTCAATTTGTTGGGCTATATTATGTGTCTTTTTTATAAAGGGTGAAATTCAATCATGCAATTCTAGTCTCTACTACTGAAAGCTAGAAAACCATTCGCCATTCTCATTTACTCCAACAATACTCGTAAAAAAATAATCAGCTACCACAAAACTTTCTATTAAACATGCAAGACTTCTTCAAACTCATTTCCACCGACTCTTCCAATAAAACTTTCATTGCTCTAGGACCTCTGAGCTTCATTTAAATACAGAAGCCATTTCCATACAAACCGTTCATACATAGGTATAAAACACCTGAACGTCTGCAGACTATGGCATGACACTATACTTCGAGTAAAGCTCGCTTCTATTAACTGTAAAAGTTAGTAAAACCAACCTTATAACTGTGAGAATAAGAATCAATGTGATGGGAAAAAATACGTAGGATTGCAAAGTCAGCTTTCAATGTTATTTTTTTGCAGTTGATGCTGAAGAGAATTCAGCTTTACGATTAATAGCTTTAAAGGTGATTACAATAATAAAAGGTAAATTTGCAAGGTGTTGAGGTAGCCTTATTGAAATGTATATTATTGAAAGTAACACACGCTCGAGTTGATAGGGAATAGAAAACATTGCTGAGAGCTTTTTATTTCATCTTTGCCTTTTCTTTTGTGTATTATCTTTTGTCCTCGTTCTGTCTCCGATTTCTTCATCACACGATATTGTATTGGATTCAGTGATAATTTTATCTTAATTCCGGAGTTGTGTTCGCTTGTGGTTATTTTCATCTTTTCTTTGTGTGATCTTTAGTCTTTGTGAAACATCGTTTTTTGTGGTTTTGGTTTATTTTGATATTCTATGTAATAAGAATTAATAAAAAGATTGTTTGAAGAGTTTTCTTTATGTTTGCGTTGTTTCACAGAACATTATAAAACGTTCAATTTGTAAGCTGTCTGTTCGCTGTAATTGCTGAAGAATTATTTTACGGTCACCACAATTAAATGGTTGCTTTATGTAATGGAAAAATATATAACAAAACCACAGAGTTTAATGCATAAAAATGTGCTTAGCTGTAAAGTCAAAGCCCTCTTCATTCAGCAGTCTGGTCTGAACACGATGAAATAACACTGTTGAGTTTTTCTAAGAGAGGGTACTAAAATGGCTTCTAAAGTAATTCTTAAATAAGAATTATACACATAGTTTTCAAGCTGCTCAACCGATGTTAAGCTATGAACGTTTAGTCAGATAATTGGATGGGTGGCCATTGCAGTTGGGATTGAGTAATCGACAGGTCCCGGCTGATAACTTCATGATTCCTTGTTTTTGGTTTTCTCGACAAGAACTAACCAAAATGCTTCCGATCTTAATTTTCTTGACCATAACTAACTTGCTACGTCCTTGCAGGGCGTCACACTGACATATACACTGCCGATAATGTGAGACCTGTATCGCAATGTGACATGCAATGAAAAAATATCAAAATTAAGAACTTTCATTAAATGAAAAAATCTGATTGAACACACTGAAGCAGCGTGCAGCGACTACAGTTTTTGCTAAGACGCAATGCTACGACTCGTAGCACCAAACAACACAGTTTGCTTTTGCTACGAGGTGCTACGATATTTTGCAAGTCGAAATTCATGGTAGATATTATATTTTTATGGACGCAATACACATAACAACATTTAATTGGTCGTTCAGTTATGCGTTTGACGTTTGAGCGTAACCGTCAAATGAACAACCAATCATAATTGCATGTTTTTGTCTTTTGAGTACATATTTGAAATTGACTTGGGTGCGTAGATAAGGTGTAAGGCGCATCGTTTCAGCTTAGACGATCTCTTCCTAGTTGACATGCTTAATTTCATCAGGCGTCTATAGTCCGTTCGCGTTAAGAATGGAGTGATTTTTAATCACTGCATAACGTGAACGGACTATAGTGGTGAAGTTGATGATGTTACACAATATCTTAAAGATTGCTCGTAGCAATAAGTCCGCCTTAATTTAACACTGACACTAAAGCATTTCTAATCTGTAAACTACTCTGTCGTGTGTGCAATAAAGTTTTTCCGATCTTATCTTATTACGAGTAACGAGTACTAATATCTCACATAAGTTCTCGTCAATTACTCTTATAACGAATTATAATCTATAGTCCGTTCGCGTTAAGAATGCAGTTCATACTTGTCTTTTGACTGCTTGCTCGCCCCTTACAAATCAAATCGTTCCTAATTAGAAAGTCAAGTCCACAGTCATCATGACCAGCTGAACGCATACTTTCGAACGCAAAGGTTGTGGATCTGAGCTTTTTTGTATGCTACAGAATTAAATTAAAAAATCACTGCATCCTTAACGCGATCAGACTATAGTTTAAACTTCTTGTAACCTAACTCTGAACGGGTCAATAAAACTTGTTTATATCCAATAAGCATGCAAAACCATAAGGCTTCCATCAATTGAACTATTAGGTTTTCTTTTCCTACTTGGAAAAATACAGATAAGGAAAAAGGCTTTTACGATGAACAGAAAAATAAAAGACGCTGAATTCTTGTGTTGGAATTTTAAACAGATGAAATAGTGTTGACCAATTGAAAAAATATCGATAGAACACGGTAGTTCAATTAATTAAGCAACTGTTTGTAACGGGAATGACATTGCATAAAATTACTCTGGCTTTGTTTCTTGATTTAAGTAAAATAGCCAAAATAACAAAATGTTAATCTTAATTTTTTGAAAAAAGATTTTTTTTAAAGGCTACACTGAATTGACTAAAGCATAAACTGAAATTATATTACCAGACATCCAAACAATACACATTATTGTCACATCGATATTATTTTTTAGGTAACACGAATCATTGTAATAAATTAATTCAGGACCATTTTCAAAATATTCAGCTGACCAAGTTCATCTGAGTTTTTTGCCGATTTTTCTCAGTACAGAAACAACTTTCCGATCCGGTGGTAGGGTCACATTTATTTAAGTACAGTATATTTACTGTATACATTTAATATTATGGTATTCATGTCTATTAATAATTGTATTTTGGTCGTTAATTAGATTTAACGATTTGAAAGTACTTTGTAACAGGTCTATTTAAATAAAGTTACTTTTGTTTGTTTGTTATTTATTTGTTTGATCATGTTTACACCGAAATGATTTGAACAAAAACTAAGCAGAAATTGTACTAAGAGCGCCAAATACTGCCTTCAATTATAAATTTTGAATACATGAAAAACGCATATTTGACAGTTTAATTTAAGTTCAAATTGTAAGTAATTCATAAGGTTTACGGTAGTACTTAATAATGGTTTGTTTGTCCTTCTTCTTTTTAAAACTCGTATCGATATCAAGATGTAACTAATTTAAGTCGAACAACACTAATACAAAAAATCCGTTTGTCTAGAATCGAAGACAAAGGGAATTGGATACAAAGGGCCGTTAAGCAACAGCTCTACAGAAACACTGTATTATTCAGAAAAAAACCTAGAGTTTTGACGATTGCTTAAATTCAGAAGTAAGCTAGTCTTTGAATAAAATTTAGCTTTGAAACCTCTAGGGGATAGAGTTGCAATAATTGATCTTTTTAAATCAGGCTTTTCAGTTTTATTTTAACAATATCGGCCACCCACCTTATACATAAAAACTTAAACAGCTCTTCGGAGCTAAAGCTAAAGGGGGGCCTCCGGGGTCATTGGGCACACGGCGGGGGCTGTGTGCTTGTATAACTCCCCTCCCGCTGGGCTGGCTATGCCAGCATAGCGCAAGGGGTCCACTGGTATCGAGTTCTTGACCAGAGATCACGGGGACCTCTGGATACGCGCTGAAGCAGGTCACGGGGGGGGGGGGGGGTTTAGTGAGTAGTGCCTGCCGCCTGAAGGAAAGATAAGTGTTCTGGCCTGAACTAGGGAATACATGGGTTCTGAGCGTAATGTTTAATCACTAAGCCAGTGGGTTCTCTTAATAACAATCTAGCTCAATTAGACGTGATTAGTTGACATTTGAGCGACCAATCACATGGCTCAACACGTGGATAATTATAGATGATCTAATTATCGTGTTAGCAAGCCTTCTAGCTCATTTGCTTGCAAAGTTTGATTATGAGTACCAACTCGTATTCGTACATGGTGTGAATCACTACATACAAGATAAAATAAGATTAGATAAGAAACACTTTATTGCACACAAACACAACAGAGTAATTAACAAAGGAGAAAAACATTTTTTAGAGCCAATGTACTATAAATAATTTAAATAAGTGATTTCTGTGACTATGTATTAAAAATAATCATTAACATCACCACGCATGAAGTTCACTTCTTATAAGCTTTTATAACGTTTTGAGTTTAGATTCAACAATGCAAAAATACTGCATCCTTTTTGTAACACACTGTACTTATCTAAATGAGATTCTATAGTTGCTATTTTATGAGCCCTGAATGAGCCATCATGAGCCACTTGGCGTCATAAATTCCTTATTTCAAAAGTTGGCATTCTTACACTGCATCATATACATCTCACCTAAATAAATCTCTCCCATCGTCTACCACATTAAAGACGTTGAATTACCCTAGTCAAATATGGCGGCACTCGACGTCCATATTGCGGGCCTAATCTGCATATCGTTACGCCTGTCGCGACTCATCCATAATTCACATAATAAGGATGTGGAGCTGTGGAGAGGATAGACATGGATGAATTTATGACAGGTTTGTGGTTTTTGAAGGTGGAAGGTCAGTGGTGATGGATTACCAACGACAACCAATAAGAAATGCACGTCATGACATAAAAAGTAAATAAATATCACTGCACATTATGTTCCTTTTCCAGATTCTCTACCTGAAGGTTGTCTGGCAGAAATCGCTCTAAGCGATAAGACCGCCTGCATTGTACATTCCAAATATCTTTAAGCATTGTTATGTAACTTGTTTTCTTTGTGCAATTAAGTATATCTCATCTTATCTTATCATTATTCTACAGAGCGCCATCTAGCCACAAACTAAGCAAATGAGCCATTATGAGTCACTTGGCGGCATAAACCGTATTTCAAAAGTTGGCATTCTTACACTGCATCATACATACATCTCACCTAAATAAATCTCTCCCATCTACCACATTAAAGACGTTGAATTACCCTAGTCAAATATGGCGGCACTCGACGTCCATATTGCGAGGCTAATCTGCATATCGTTACGCCTGTCGCGACTCATCCATAATTCACATAATAAGGATGTGGAGCTGTGGAGAGGATAGACATGGATGAATTTATGACGGGTTTGGTTTTTGAAGGTGGAAGCGCAGTGGTGATGGATTACCAATGACAATCATTATGAAAAGCACGCCATAATATAAAAAGTAAATAAATACCACTGCACATTATGTTCCTTTTCCAGTTTCTCTACCTGAAGGTTGTCTGGAAGAGATCGCTCTAAGCGATAAGACCGCCTGCATTGTACATTCCAAATATCTTTAAGCATTGTTATGTAACTTGTTTTCTTTGTGCAATTAAGTATATCTTGTCTTATCATTATTCCACAGAGCGCCATCTAGCCCCAAACTAAGCAAATGAGCCATCATATGAGCCACTTGGCGGCATAAACTCCTTATTTCAAAAGTTGGCATTCTTACACTGCATCATACATACATCTCACCAAAATAAATCTCTCCCATCGTCTACCACATTAAAGACGTTGAATTACCCTAGTCAAATATGGCGGCACTCGACGTCCATATTGCGGGCCTAATCTGCATATCGTTACGCCTGTCGCGACTCATCCATAATTCACATAATAAGGATGTGGAGCTGTGGAGAGGATAGACATGGATGAATTTATGACGGGTTTGGTTTTTGAAAGTGGAAGCGCAGTGGTGATGGATTACCAACGACAACCAATAAGAAATGCACGCCATAATATAAAATGTATAAATATCACTGGTAATTTTTCATCACTGCGCCATCTAGCCCTAAAGTAAGCAACTAAATGATTGTGCTTTGTGATACTAGCCAACGGATCATCATCATCATCATATCAGCCGAACGATGCCCACTGCTTAGCGTAGGCCTCCCCCAAAGATCTCCACAACGATTGGTCCTGCACTGTCCGCATCCAGCGGCTTCCCGCGACCTCGACAAGATCGTCGGTCAACCTTGTGGAGGGCCTGCCCACGGAACGTCGTCCGGTACACGGTCGCCATTTGAGAACCTTTTTGCCACAAAGGCCCTCGGTTCATCTCGCTAAGTGTCCCGCCCACGGCCGCTTCAAGGATGCGGATCTCTTCTTTTTTGATTCGATCAAGCAGGGAAATACCAAGCATCGCTCAAAGTAACATTACACTTAACATTACCTAACGATCATAATTACCCTGGGTTAATAAGAGGAATACTAAATGTCGTCATGCTGAACACTCAGAAGCCCTCACTACAGCAAGCAGATGTGAACCCAACGTGGTAAGGCAATTTTGCCGCCGTTGTCCGGGTCACTTGGTTTGTTTATCGGAAAGTAAGCCGTTATTTTTACAAAGTACTTTTTCCGGCCAGACTTTCTCTCCACGATAGAGTATTACAAACCTTAATACTTATATGCCATAGTCACCTACACAACTTTTTGATGATCGACAAATCCTTCGGTCGGTAAGCCGCCCAAACAACGTCATTGAGCGGTCCGCTTTGACGATCGGCTAAGACCCTTCAAGTGGAGAGTCCTACAGATAAGTGTCCCTTAATCCAAAAACTCACGTATTATTTGATATACAGGGTGTCCCGTTATTAATGGTCTAGCTGAAAAACCTAGATAAGTTGATTTTTTGCTACGACTCGTTCGTCAGTTTCCAAATTTCCTTGGGGTTGCCATATTTTTTTTTGTTTTTGTTGCTGGCTAAGTTATGGCTGGCTTTTTTATTTACTTGCAGGCATAGTCTTGAACTTGGCTTCATGTTTCTCATTATTTATATTATATTTATATTTGTTTCAAACAATCAGCACTGTCAGCCCAATGAGCCTGCGGTTGGAGTATGGCCCAGGGACGTATGTAGGCCGTTTATATTATAAACTGATAATATTATTTAAGTGAAATATGTATGGGACCGTTTTGTTCACTTCTGAAGTATGATACCTACTGGCATTGAAATTTCAAGATGCATTTGCTATAATGAGGGCATAGCGAGTGGGTTAGTACAGTCATATCAAAGTCATTATGAAGATTCACTGTATAGTTTAAATTGAACCAATGTGTTGTTATTAATTCAAGTTCTCATTAATGATTAAATAGAAAAGTCACTTCCTGACTGAGTTGTTACCTAAAACAAAACCTTGTTTCCTCTTAAGGTGACTCGGTACATTTGAATGGTAAGTGAACCATTTTCTCATATTTTTTGTTTTAAAAAAAGGAGGTGCCCGTGGCGCAGTTGTCACGGTGGACCCGAAATTTAGTGATGTGTATTTCGGGCATTTCCGTGCTACGTAGGCACGTTAAGCAGTTGGTCTCAGTTGATGCCGCTAGATGTCAGTTATTAAGCCTAGTAGGAGTCTTTAGGGCGGCTTGAAAACATCTGACATTAAGATGGTTACTCACCTTACACCCCCCCAACAATCCGCAATGAGCCCGCGTGTTGGAGTATGGCTCAATCAGCCTCATGGTTGAGGTGAGTCCTGTGCCCAGCAGTGGGACGTATATAGGCCGTTTATGTTATGTATTACTCATTACACTCAAAAAGTTAACAGACTAAGTTGTTACTTAAAACAAAACCTTGTTTCCTAATCAACCAAAGGTGACTCGGCACATTTGAATGGTAAGTGGACCATTTTTGCATATTTTTTGTCTTAAAACAATTTTAATAAAGCAGTTTGTGGTGTTGTTGCGAGTCCCACTATCTCTCTATTCCCGTCAACACCAAGGAGACAAATCAAAGCCGTTTGTGTTGCGGCACGCCTGCATACATTATCAAGGCAGCTCTGATAAACACGCGAAATCGTCAACAAACTTTATTTTGTACACAAAGAAGCACTTCACACCCTCCATTCACACCCTTAAGCCTACACACATAAAGCCTCATTCATGTGTATGTAATTTTAACAGCTGCTAAATTTATTCAGAGCCAAACAAGTGGAATTAACTTCAGAAGTTTACGTGTTAGAGTTTAAAATTGTGTGCTGTTTTTGAAGTCAGAATGTTCTGGAATGTTGACATTTTACGTTCCTAAGCCTTAAATGAGGCAAACGTTTGTTCTTCGGTGATTAATAGACCGACAACGGATTCCTTTGTCTATGGTGTTAGATCTAATTTAGGTCACGGCTAAGCCTCTCTGCTGATTGGGTTGTGGTTAGTAGGAATTAGATCAAATTGTTTTGCCACGTTTTGAAATTGCGACTTGAAGGCATTTGTTTTATGTGTACAGACGCCATCAAATTTAAATGAACTTTCTCAGTAGCAACATCTTCGAGGCGTGGGTCACTTAAATCTGAACGCATCTGTCAAATACTGTACTGTACTACACAAACTTGTGATTTACACTTGTGAAGAAACCTCTTTATCAAGCTGCCCTAAGGCCTCAGACGGGGTTTAAGGACAAACATTTAGTGCCGTCAGCAGGGACCAAGTTCTTAACGTGCCTTCCGAATCAAGAAAATAGCAAAAAATACACCACTAAATTTTGGTCGGGGTGGTCACCCATCTCATAATCCGACCTGACGTGAGTTTCTTAACAACGTGACCTCACACTTACGTTCCATTTCATGTCATAACTTCAGCACAAACCTTTGTGAATTCTGAAGAAGTCTTCAGGTTGCAACTTGTTAAAAGCACACAAAACTTGGTACTTACTCAAACATTATCCTAGAACTCTTGACTTCACTAACACGACTCTATTACTTCACAACTTAGGTAAGTACTAGTCAGACTTTCTTGGGGATCTCAAATTTTGAGTGCGGAGACTGCAGGGAAGTTCGTGCAAATGAAAAGTTGTAGATCCTTCTTGCTTTGACATTAAGTAATCATAAATAGAGTCTTAATGTAGAATCCTAAGTTTTTTTTTTATACTTCGACGGTGGCAAACAAGCATGCGGGCTGCCTGATGGTGAGCAGCTACCGCAGCCTATGGACAGTTGCAACACCAGGGGCATTACTCGTGCGTTGCCGACCCTGCAAGAACCTCTTCAAACATCTCTTGAAGAACTCCATGCTATAGCTCATCGGGAAAACCTCGGCAGGGAGTTCGTTCCACAATTGAAGTAATAGTTTACTGTGATAATATGGTTTAAATATTTAGGAGAGCGTTGTAGCCCAGTGGTTAAACACTCTGTCTCGGCACCCGGTGGTAACGCGATTAAATCTGCTCCACCTACCAAACACACCTTCTTTGTGTTCATTGTACAATTTGTGGCTCTGCGATGATGGAAAACACCGTTAAGAAACCCAAGCCAACCGTATAACGGCGCTAGGCTCTCCCCTTACCACGTTGGGTTCAAATTCCCTCGGGAAGTGTGGGTTTCTGAATGCTCCGTAGGTACACCATGACGGCAACAACAGTGTGTCTCTGACTAACCCATCAGGGATATGCCATGGGCTGTTTTTTCAATATTTAGAAGAGTACCTCTGGAATACGTCACCGACGAATTTTGTAAAAAAATAACTTTTCATTACTCATACTCTGAAAGTAGGTCATTACTGACCTGAGAAGCGGGCTGAAAGTAATACTTTTCATCCCTAGGGAGAATCACTTTCAACTGACAGCTGTCATATTATTTAAAAAAAAACTAGTTCTTTTTCACTTAACTAAACCATGTTCCAACTTTCTATACAGCCACGATGTAAAATTGAAATAACTTAAAGTTAATAATGATTAGAGGATATCTATTTTTTAAATAACTTTATTATAATTAAGTTTCAACAATTTCTTTAAAATAACATAGCTTTGAGCAAAATATTTACCTTTTTTCCAATGATGAAAATAAGAAATAATGGCTGAATAGCGGGCCGGCCACAGAAAAAAAACAAACAAAATAGGCGGGAAAGCGGCAATTCGGTCTTCATGAATTAATAGATAGATAGATATTCTTTATTGTACAAAAACATTACATTTGAAGCAAATTACACAGAACAATGTACAATTTAGGCGGTCTTATCGCTAGAGAGCGATCTCTTCCAGACAACCTTCAGGTAGAGGATCGTAAGTGAATTAAATTCATGTTTTTATTTTTATTTTCCTCGTATTTGTAATGAAAAGCACAGTGTTTACCTCGGGTTAAAGACTTATTTAGTCCCTCGAACTATTGGCGCCCTCACTTCGTTCCGGGCGCCAAACCCCGTCTCGGGACTAAATAAGTTACTTTCACCCCTAGGATAACAATGTACTATTTTTAACTAATTAATTAATTTGAGTCTTGTTCCAAAGTGCTGAGCAAGCCACTCCCCATAGCACTTTGACTTCGAGCTTTTTTATTGAGGCCCACAGTTACTGTGGGCCTCAATAAAAAAGCTCACATACTGTATGTGACTATCATGATCTTTAAATAAAAGTAAGGAAAACCATTTGCACTAACTTATTGGTATGGTATATCGAATCTATAATAAACTTAGAACACCATATATAACCACTCTATCGTCACAGCTAAATACCTAATGTCATCTCACCTGTCACATCGTTTACGCCATATTGATTTTTTCTGTTGCGAATTTATGCGAATTTTCCGAGAATTATTTGCTAATTTTCCGAATAGGATCGCAAAATGATAAACACACAGACGAAAAGCTCATCAAATAAGCGTTTATACTGAATACAGACTAACGTGTTTTTATTTTAAGCAAATTAATATTAATTGGTTGAATTTAAAAAATGGCGTAAAAAAAACACTTTTTTCGACTTTCACTTAACTATCTTTTTCAGTATTTAAAAATCAAATCTGTAACCTGTTTTCACTGCATCTGTATAATACACAAATTATTAATTATTTTGAAATATATTACAGTGTGTAATATGTAATAATCTATTCACAAGTTTATTTTAAACTTATAGCATGCACTTATTATCATAACATAACCTCAACATGAACTTTTGACTTTTTATTTTTCTTACTTTGACGTCTCGTAGGGACGGTCCTTTGTTGCCAGGTCGATACAAATATCATAGACAAATTGTAGAAAAATATTCAATTGAAATAGTAACAGCAAAATCGATTCTGAACGGAAAATGAGTCACCTCTCAAGTGCCTCAAAAACTGGTAGCTAAAGCTACCAGTGACAGTTGAGACGACATTGGCATTGGTAGCTCAAGTTACCAGTGACATTTGAGTGGCTAATCTGGAAACTAAAGAGATATACGTTTTAACGCAACATCCACACATACAAACTCGGCTCGGGTCGGCAAAACGGCTCGGGTCTTAAGAGAGCCGAGGACGGTAATCATCAATACACACGTGTATCATACGACGTTTTTCAACACGATTGTGAATAAAATAATGTTAGAAACTCATTTTATGTAGTCATGTAAACCTTTCCTAAAGTAAGTCATAAAGCCCTACGGTCTAGCCGGGACATAATGTTGTACCTACTGGATTTCATTATGCCCTAATGCATAAAGTGATTTGAATTTGGAATGGAACGCCGTGAGTCAAAAATGTTTAAGTGCAATGAGATTTTATTCTGAGGTAGGCTGTATGTTATCGTTTCTTTCTTTGCATATAAAAAAAAACATGAAAGCTTTTCACCAAAGACGATTCATTCGAATGTCGAACTGGCCACTAATAAAATACCCAGACTCGGAGCATTCTTGTAATATTGTCTAAGAAAATAAACGACAGTAAAGGAAAAAAGGCGCCAACCGCTTAAATAGCTATGCTGATAATTTTAATGTACCAAATAAAGTAATTTACCTTTGCACATAGTAAATGTTTTCCTCATGCATTCTTATAATTTGAAATATATTTTTATTTGTATTAATAAACACGATCTTTTTTGGATCGAAACTTTTTTAAGAACAAAGCCATTCAACCTATAAAAAAAAACTCTATAACTCACTAGTGGATAATAGTAATGAAAAAGTCACAGTTTGATTATAGGTGTCATTATGTGCCTAATTGCAGTGAAATAAGAGCCACTTTATGAGCAAGTGTGTTGAAAAATCATTCATTCAATCTTTCATTCATGTTTTTAAAATGAAACCTCAAACTCTTGTTGTACCTTGTTGATCGGTACAAACTTGTGTCAAATATATTTAATCATCTCATGTATAATCCTCAAAATAACATGCCAAATAACTTTTCACCTAAAAATACTCGTTGCTCCGTAATAGTATCACTCGGAGCAGTTATAGAGAGCTATTACGAGCACCTGTTCCGGGCCTGCTGCGAATTGTCTAGTGAAATTACGAATAAGTTTCCCTAGATGTGGTACGTTATACAGATAACACTCAGTAAGGAAACATTTAACAAGTTTAGGTTAACTGAATGTGTTTGTATGATAAAGATTGGAAAACCAGAAAAAGGCATTCGGTTTTGGCTTCAGGCGGGAATCGAACCCGCGTCTTTCGTAAACCGGGCGGCTGTACTAACCACTGTGCTACCGAGACCATTAACAGACCGGCCGAATTTTTCTGGTATATTATACCTGGCAGCCAGGTTTGTTTCACTAATTTTTAGGCATATACCTTAAACATGTGATGTAATGGAAAACACCTATAAAAAACGCAAGCAAACCGGATTTCTATGGTCTCTACTAACTAAATTTTGTTTTAACATATTAATATCTTTTTAATAACCGTTTTGCACCACTACATCTACTTCCTTTTCCAGTTTCTCTACCCGAAGGTTTACTGGCAGAGATCACTCTTGGCGATAAGACCGCCTGTATTGCACATTCCAAATATCTTTAAGCACTGTGTAATTTATTTTGTTGGTAAGTTGGTAGTGTGCTTCTGAATATTCCACAGCGACAACACAATATGATTACGCGGTTCGGGATAAGGTCGTGCAATGTCATGGCCCTGTGACATAACCATCATGCTGGGAAAGATGACTTGACAGATCGGTCACTCCAGCTGTGGTTAGAAGTGGTTTTGAATAAATTATTTTAAAATCATTTTTATGTCACGCTCATGCTGTCTCGTAAAATGACAATCGAACTGTAAGGGATAGGCTGCTATACTTCTGAGGAATGTTTAACGTTGATTTGGGTTTGTGAATACACTTTTGATATTTACTTTGACACTTCCATTGGTTCTAGATCCATAATTTAGTACTAATGTACCGCTTGGATTATACCCGACCTCCTCCTTGTCCTCTTAAGCCTGTGTTATTATAATTGGGGTACTTTACCGTTCTGGAGGTTGCCGGAATTTGCAAGTTTTTGACTGAGATTTGTAATTATTTTATGCATTATGAAGGAAAGCGAAAGCACATTGTGATATTTTCTGGATTGTATGGTACTTAAACTTATCTTATCGACATAGCATGCGTTATCTAACCATTACCACTCGGACGTAAAAGGAAGACGGACGTAGCATCACCCTAAAAAATGTGAAGCATGCAAGGCGCTACAATTTCTTTTGTTGCACACGACCTACTACATTCACGCAAACATACTAGGTGCGACAAACTACGCCATTTTGTCGCCCCATGTGACAGCGCCAATGAGACGTGCTGTCAGCTGATAATATGCTTCACTCATGATTAGACGAGGTTACGCCCGTCTTTTCCCATTACCAGTACGACTAGCGTGGTAGGCTCGCCCCTTACCACGTTGGGTTCAAACTCTCTCGGCGGAATGTGGGCTTCTGAATGTTTCGTTCACTAGACGGCAAAAATCAGTGTGCCTCTGACTACCCCGTTTGGGATATGGTCGTTAGAGTATGTTACACATGTAAATCAGAGTTAGTTCTTTATATTTTGCAGCCTAGGTTCAATTCAGATGTATAAGCTACATTATTGTAAAGTTTCATTTAAATCCATTCAGTAGATTTTACGTGAAAGAGCAACACGGCACATCCACATATACAAACTTTCCCATTTATAATATTAGTAAGATTATGTTGACTCCGCAACTACAATCTTCCTTTTTTAAGTAACGGGCACCTAGGGATGCAAAAAAGACCCGTAATTAGCATTAAAACTTCAAGCAAAAGATAATAGTTGCATCCCCAACCCGTTTAATAGTCCGCATCAGAAACTTCCAGAAAGTGCTCTTTGCATAAGCGCTTAAAATTTATAATCCGAATCTTGAATGCTCTCCAGATTGCGGCTTATTTACATCTAGATTATTTAACCCTGCCATTACTGGTTGGTAAAAAATATAATTATTCTTCTCAGTCGTTCTTCACTGCTGAGGATCGTGACTCTTAATCAAGCGGTTTACGAGCTGCTTCCACGGGTTGCGGTCCTTCCTAAACATACTTTTACTCTATATAATATAGGAAATACTGGTTACTTACTTACTATAAAATTTGCATGAAACTCATTAAACAAACTAAAATACACAACTTTTTCTTCAATTTATGCCTATTACCTATTATGATAAAATATTAGTATGCTACTTTCCATGATGCTAAAAAAAATTGTGCCAAAAAAATATATGCATAAATGCATTATGCTAATTAATAATTATGCCACAGTACATATTATGCTAAAACCAAATTCGGCCAGATTAATATTATGCTAAATAAATTATGCCAATTTCATTATGCCAATCCATTTCAGGACAAAACCCAATATGCCAATGAAAGGGATCCCGGCCAAAGTACCGCACTGTGCGCTCCATACAGACTAGACGCTGAGTATTTTCTAACTCGATCTGTTTCAGGATGGATGGAAAAAAATATCATTGAAATTTAGCTTTTTAAATTAACCAGTCAGAGATCTGACTTACTCAAGTTACATTCTTAGGCGTAATGTCGATGATTGATTTGTGTAAGTGTTAAGTGCTTACTATTACACACAGGCCGCGGGTTTGATCCCCGCTTGGTTGAACATTGGTGTGCATAAATGTTTGTGTGTGTTGGGCTGGATGTTTCCTATGTATACCAATTATTATGATGTATGTGTCTACAAAAAAGTAATGATTATGTTTATGCTTCGTCTTGTATCATTAATATAAGCTTAGCTGCAGCAGTGTTGATTGGACTTCGAGTTCCAAATTCTACTTCCAGCTTTTACCTTTCATACATTGAAGGAAAAACTTCTGATAATTTATAAAATAAAGTATTTTAAAAGGTAATTCATTACAAATATTGATGGCGGAAATAGGTATATGGTTAATTTCTTACCCAGTCCTATTCGTACTTGTTTGCCGAACTAGCTGCGTCACGAACGGGTTAGAAAATATAGCCCAAATTCTAAATTCTCCTAATATCACCTTTAATACGAACCCCGCAAGACTGAAATTCTTTTTCCCAACAGAAAATTTCATTGGTACTACTTGCGCTTCGTCTGAATTTATTCCTGTTTTGATGGAAATTGTCGGGATGCAACAAAATATTTTTGTGGGTGAAAATAATGTTTTTTCGCAGCAAAATTTATGAGTTGCATCTGAGTGGGTGTTAATTTTTTAATAACGCTTCACAATATATGTTTGTGCTGTTTTAATCAGATTTTAATGTACAAGGATAATAAAATGGGTTGAAATACTAGCATGGAATAAAGAAAATTTGGTTATTAAAATAGTGGGAATTGAGACTTTATTCTCCCAGCTTTGTTAAAAGCTCCCATCGGTAAATAAATTTATAGAATTCAATACGACACTGTCATTGTTTGGAGATTACTTGGAGCCCATCATTTAGGCTGCCTCAGTGGTTTAGTGGTTAGAGCGTTGGACTCTTAAGCGAGAGGTCGTGGGTGCGAATTCCACGCGAAAGCAAAACATCTTTAGATTCTTGTTCTTGTTTCGAGCTGGCTAGGACAGTGGAAGCTCATCACCCAGTGTCCGAAAATATGATCAATGCCGTATAATGTCAATAGAACTGAAAGAGAAACTTATTCTTCTGAGGTTCTTCTGACGCTCAACTCTGATTCTGCCTTTGTGAATTCGGGGGTAAGGGGGCTAACAAAGGTGTTCTTACCTTTGTTGCTGATCTCTCCCATAAAAAAAAAAGCTTCATACAAACGTGACTGTGATTATGACGTCACGTTCACTGTTTTTGTGAAGAGCGCGTAAGAACTTTGCTCGACAGCTATAGTCAATATTGCGTTTATGAAAATCGTCTCCTAACATATTATTATGTGAATCATAATAGTATGGGTTACAAAATAATAATATTGTTTAACAAAAATTTAACATTTTTTAAATGGTCTTGCCTACCCAAGCTTGCAGGCCTATTTGTGGCCTATACGATTACGATACTATACGATTTTGGTTTTACAATAAGATTTGAATTCAACTATTATTTTTGGTGAACATAAAAAACATGCGAAATGAATGATAGTCATCTACCTCATTCCGCTCGCTCGTTATTCATCTGACAGTACAGCCTGTCTTTGCTACGTACTCTACATTTGCCAATAATGGTGAAAAAACCTGAAGTTTCATTCCATTTTTCTTGCCTTTTAATTTACTTTCCATGTCATCTATTCGTTTTATTCCTTAAACACTGATTGCAATCCGAGTACGGTTGGCAGAATAAAACCAATCAAATAGCTGCTATACCAAACAAAAGTACTAAGCCAGGATTGATGCCTTTGAAATGCGGTGCTAGTGAAAGATGCTGACCAACATCTCCATTCCGAAACAACTTCAGCTTGAGCGATGGCCGACTTGCTTGCACATAATCCTCCAGTACTTCGGGCAACTAGCATGGCGAGAAACAGGCAAACTAAGGCCGTGAAGGTAGTCAGACCGCATAGAATTTGGAGGACTCCATAAAAGACCAAAGCCAGTGCATGGCGAGCCAATGTTGGAAGGATTCTTCATCAGAGTCACGGTTATATAAATTAAAATCCATCCAATAGTTCTTACGTGAAAGAGCAACACGGCACATACATCCATTCACCCAAACAAACTTTCGCATTTATTTCGAGTAGTTGGGTTACTAAAAATATTCAAATACTTTTATCGTTGATGCTGCTGTCGGTACACTGTCAAGCTATAAAAGCAAAATACTGCCCGCTGAAAACTTACAATTCCTACGCAAACATTGCTACAAATTGTATGTACTTTTGCGCAGAACTGTGTTTACTTTTTAAATCTTTGGTAATTAAAGTAATAAGTCAAATGCTCTCATACTTTTAATACCGCTGAATGCTAATTGTTGTTGTGGAATATTTGATTTAATCGAAATTACCGTGACTTTACTTGATTGCCTTTTTAATTATTCTAAAAAACCTATCCAAAGCAATGATATTATAGTGTAGTGTAGTAGTGTAGTAGTATATAGTGTGGTATTGCTTACGGTAGGATCCAGCTTCGCTGCCAAAGTGCAACGGTTGAGTGCCGTGGGGATATAGTCGGTAAGAGCCCGTCATAACCTCGTCGTCGTCCTGGGCACTGAGGTATCCATGAGGATTTCCCAACGAAAAAAGACTGTCAAGACTGTCAAGGCTTTGCTCAGGTGCACGATCGTTCTGATTTCAGATGCCACTTTTTTAGCACAAGTTACCTATCTATCTCTTTTTCATTATAGTATCATTGGTTCCGACCAGTCTCTTTATGTTTTGTTGTAAGTCAAAATTTATGATTTGTTTTCTTTTGTTTAAAGGTTACTATTTCATTCTCCTGTGTCATGTCACAAAAAAAACAGTCAATAACTCGTTTGTTCTTCGCCCTAATGATGTAGTAAAAACTTTGTATAACGCGCGACTATTCGTACTTTCGGGCTGTTTCTGTGAACATAATATAATATGTGTTGATTTTTTGTTTGATTACTTTTTATTCGTTTCTTGTAAAAATCTGAAATCTTGTTTGAATTTGAATGTTTCATTTTTCTGTAGATTATATGGTAGGATGTGTACTCTTCCATATGTTAAGTGGTGGAGTGAGCTTGTACTCCGTAGGGTTGCTTCAGCGATATACAGTGTGTTTGGGAACCGGTGTCCGACCCGTTAAGGTGAAGTAATATGATCTATTTTATGAATAAATCCACCATAATTAAGCACTTTTGATTAATTTTTTTATTTTTATTTTTTATTTATTTCAGGTAAATTTTACCTGCGTTTCAAAGGGTCTCTGATGACAGGGTGATATTCAATTTGTCACAACTTCTAAACTATTTTACTTGGAACTTTGATTTTTGCTTCAGTGTTTAGGTGATGTCTTTGGGTATCCAAAAAGTTAAAAATAAATGTATGTTGACAGTTTAGTTTTTCTGAAAAAAAAAAAATGTAAAAAAAACTAACAAATTCTATCACAATTTTCAAGTTCAAACATTTTTTTGAGGTATTTTAAGGGAGTTATGAGAAAATACTTTTTTGTCAGCTTATTGCCTACTTTTGTAGCTGTCCAACGATACCACTTTTGTGACTGTAGGACCTCTAAATCGGCAGATATTGCAAACTAAAATAACCCACCCGTACTCCCGAGAAAAAAAATTTAAAATGGCGGCCATTTTAAAACAACTGGGGCAAAGTGCTTAATTATGGTGGATTTATTCATAAAATAGATCATATTACTTCACCTTAACGGGTCGGACACCGGTTCCCAAACACACTGTATAGTTTAAACAAACGACATATTTGTCTCTGCTTAAACAGTACCTACAAAATTGCTAGTATGTCTAAATTTTACACACCTATGTCATACGATTCGTAAAGCATAGGAATCTATCAGTCGGTTTACTAAATCCAGGCTCGTTAGGTACTCGACATGACGAATTTCTTGTTGCTATAGAGCGACATGCTGTTGACATTTTGGCCATCAACGAGACCTGGCTGAGGCAGGGAGAAGAGGCGCGCGCACCAGCCCCGCCGGGCTACCGGCTGCGGCACACTCCGCGTCCAGCCGGCGTCCGCAACCGCGGTGGTGGCGTTGGATTTTACTTGCGACGTGGAATTTATGCTCGCCACCTTGAACACCCGCCTGCACCGTCTATCGAACAAATGTGGCTTAGTGTCCAGCTCAATGGTCTTAAAGTTGCTATAGGCACAGCTTATCGTCCTCCCTGGTTAAGTCTAGACGTTTTCGTGGACGCGTTAACGGTTTCTATTACTTATTTTTCAATCTTCGATCATATTGTTTTATTGGGTGATTTCAACGTGGATCTTTTCAAAATCACAGATAAAAAATCATTACAATTACAGCAGTTTTTGCAGTTGATGAATTTACAGCAATTCGTTACTAAACCGACACACTTTACCGACCACTCGGAGACTTTAATCGACCTTGTATGTAGCAATGCAAAAGTGGCTGAGGTTGTCGTCGATTATGTACCAGATCTCAGTGCTCATGCCTTCATTACATGTAAACTTAATATTAAAAAACCCAAACCAATACCTCGATGGATTACATATAGACCTATAAAGGACATAGATTTAGAAATATTTAATGCAGAAGTGGATAGTATCAAGTGGGAACAGCTGCTTTGTGATAATGTCAACAACTCGGTGGCGGCTTTCAGCGCTCAAGTGATAGAGTTATTTGATAAGCATGTTCCTTGCAAAACGGTTATTGTAAAAATAAAAGTTTCCCATGGATTACTCACACCGTGAAAGAAATGATGAAGCTGGAGATGATGCTCATCAGAAATATCGACGAACTAATCTGGTTGATGATAAGAAATCATATAAAGAATTAAAATCCCTGGTCAATGTCGCACTGTTCAATGAAAAAACCGCCTTTTTTGAACATTTTGTCAACAAAAAATCCAAAAACAATGTAGTGGACTTCAATAAAGCTCACATAGACTTGCCAGCTGATTTAAACGACCCTGTTCTTTTGAACCATCACTTTCTCGACGTGCCAGGTAGCAACGTTAGCCTCCCAGCTATATCTAGTTTTAAATCTAATAGGTTCAGCTCCGCAATATTTAGCCTAAAGTTAGTAGATGAAATGACGGTTTTAAAAATCATATCTAAAATTAAGACTAACGCACAAGGTACGGATGGCATAACATTGGATATGGTTTTACTGACATTGCCGCGTACATTGGGAGTCATAACCGCCATTGTAAATAGGTCCATTGAGACAGGCATTTTTCCTGACGCCTGGAAAAAAGCTGTCGTAAAACCAATTCCGAAAATGAATAATCCAATAACAGTGCAAGACCTACGCCCAATAAGCATCTTGCCGTTATTATCCAAAATAATTGAAAAGGTGATATGTGTTCAACTAGCTGAATACTTAAACGCCAATAACATTTTACCCCAGAGACAATCTGGGTTTAGAGCAGGTAGAAGTACAGCAACGGCTCTCATGGACGTTATGGATGACATCTTGACCGGGCAGGATCTTGGGGAAGGCGCAATTTTGGTCTTACTCGATTTTTCCCGGGCATTCGACACTTTGGACACTAAATTACTCTTAGCCAAACTTGAATACTATGGGTTTGACAGCGCGGCGTTAGAGTGGTTTCAAAGCTACCTGACTGGTAGATCACAAAAAGTAGAAATACATCGTGAAAATGGTACTAAGGAGTATTCTTCACTAACCCCCGTTAATAAAGGAGTTCCGCAGGGCTCAATACTCGGACCTATACTTTTTATAATTTATAGTGCAGACTTACCCAATTGTATCCTCAACTGTAAATATCACTTATATGCCGATGATTTACAAATTCACAAATCATTCAAACCTTGTGATGCGAAAAAGGCTGTTGATGAAATCAATGGTGACTTAAAACAAATAGATCTGTGGGCGGAAACAAATGGTTTGGTACTAAATCCTGTGAAGACCAAGTTTCTGGCCAAGACAGTGGATAAACAGCCACTGTCCATTATTGACTATCAAAGGTAACGTCATACAACAGGTTACCGGGACACGTAACTTAGGTGTCGTGATGGATAGTGGTCTAAGATTTGAAAAGCATGTGGCTGAAATAGTCAGAAATTGTTACTACCGATTGAAGGTTTTATATCGTATTCGTCAATTTATAAACGTGGACACACGAATTCACCTATGCGAGTCTTTGGTCCTTTCAAAGCTTAACTATGCAGATACAGTTATTGGCGGTTGTTTACTGAGTCGCACAAAAAAAGTTATCCAAAGAATTCAAAATGCTTGCTCTAGGTACTGTTTTTCTATTCCACGCAGAGCCCACGTAACACCTTTCCTTAATATCAATAACCTTATCAACATGGGGTCCAGGCGAGCTCTACACTTTGCAACTCTGCTCTTTGGCGTAATAAAAAATCAAAACCCACCCTATCTTCACAATAAGTTGCGCTTTACCAACCGCAAGCCGAGATTCGCCCCTCTTCTTATATGTCCGTCCTACAACACAGCTGCATTCCGTGGAAGCTTCCGCTATTCCTCTACTAAGTGTTGGAACAATATCCCTCCACCAATAAGGAACTCTGATTCTGTAAAATCCTTTAAATTAAACTTTAAGCGATATTTATTGGATCTCCAAAGAGCGGAATAGCTGGAAATTACAATGTAATGATAATGTTAGGCATTTGTTTATCTTTTAGTGTTTGATAATTTTTATTTTGTAAATGTTTTCTTGTTTTATACTGGTGTTTTTTTTATTTATTTTTTTTCCTATTGTTTGTTGCATTTATTGAATTGTGCATGTTTGTTACGTCCATCTGCTCTTTAAGGTATTCGCAGAAAACCAGCGTCGTAGCGTTCCGCTTCGACAATATGCTGAGCGAAGGCCTATTTGGCACTTTAATTAATTAGTTAGTATTTTGTACCTATTAAGTTCTTTGTATTTTAATTTTATTGCATTTTTTTATTTTTGTCTTGTGCCAAATAAACTTATTTTATTCTTATTCTTATTCTCGAACTCGGAACCAGACGGAGGACGATCAAAGTGCAGTTTCATATCAAATAGTAGTCTCTCTAGATTTTTTCAACGTGAATGTACAATAGAACTAGAATGGATAGGCAACTAGTCCTTCAACTACGTAACGCAATAACTGATATCGTAATAAAAAAGACGTAGATAGGTTACTCATGCTAAAAACGTGGCACCCAAAATCAGAATTTTGAACACCTGAGCAAAGCATTGACAGTTTGAGACGGCACTGCGCAACGTTTATCTGTCTCGTTTACGCTCTAGTAAATAACCATGCTATCTTGTACACACGGTCAAATTGTAGGTACGTACGCCAGGGGACAATGTTCGACTTCGCATCAGTACTGACATAACCTACCTCTTTTAAATATCATTGTAAAAATGCACTAGTTTCTTGTGAGTTGCGTGAGGTAACTCTCCAAATGAAAATCCAGCCATCTCCTAAACTTGTATCTCCGCTCATTTGAGTCTGGGTGTTTTGATTCCCAACTTCATAATCACAATCCGTTCCACACACGAGGATTGTTAAATTTAATTAGGGTCCCTAGGGAAGGGTGTGACGTCACCTAATGACGTCATTAATGAACTTTACCCTCGCCACTGTCCTGAATACTGAGGCAAATATGTTTAGATTAGAGCTTTAAAACAGAACGATTCAAAAATGAGTTCACAATTTTGAGGTTTATTTGTAAAATTATCTTAGGAGTAAAACTGATTGACCACGTCACTAACGCAGATCTACGCTCCAGAACCAAAATACCTGATGTGGAAAAAGCCGCTGCCAAGCTAAAATGGGATTGGGCCGGACACATCTGCAGGATGCCAGATGATTTGTGGGCAAAAGCAGTTACAAAGTAGGCCCCTCCCAAGCAGTTCCGACGACCTGGCAGACCAATGCGCAGATGGCGTGACGAGCTGGACGCCTTTGTAGGGGACTGGCTGAAAAAGACCCAAAATAGGCTCCCGTGGAGGAGGGGAAGAGAGGCCTTTGTCCTCATGATCATGATCATGTCATCCTTTGATCCTCATGGCTGATTTAGATTAGATTAGATTTGTGAAATTGGGATTGGCACTGATCACCGTTGTAAAGTGACGCCTGGTGGGAATTAAAAGACCTTGGCCCTTTAGAGCTGTATTTTTTGGGCATCTGGAATTTCACGCCATAACGCGACCATCGCGCGAAAAAGCAATGCGTCGTCGTTTGAATGTCGTTGTATTAATAGACGATCAATAATTTTGATATGTCTGTTCGCGTTAAGAATGCAGTGATTTCATACTTGTCCTTCGACCTAGCACGCCCCCTTACCAATCAAATCGTTCCTAATTAGAAAGCCAAGTCCACAGTGACAACCGAACGCATACTTTCGAACGCACAGGTTGTGGATCTGAGTTTTTGTGTGCCTGTGTTTGGTTTGGTAAGATATAACGGTAAGTTTTATCAGGAGGTGCCCGTAGCGCAGTTGCGACAGTGATCGGTGACGATCGCTGTCGTAAAGCAACACACGCCGGGTCAAAAAAGGGATGGGTGACCATTCCGGCCGAAATTTTTCGGGCATCTCCGTGCTTCGGAAAGCACGTTAAGCAGTTGGCTGACGTCGTTAGATGTCAGTCGTTAAACCTAGTCAGAGGACTTAGGGCGGCTTGATAACATCTGATGTTAAGGTTGCTCACTAACCTTACACCCCTCCAACAATCCGCACTGAGCCCGCGTGTTGGAGTTTGGCTCAATCCACCTCATAGTTGTGGTGAGGCCTGTGCCCAGCAGTGGTATATAGGCCGTTTATGTATGTTTATGTAGTTCACTTAATAATATTTTTTTTCTTCTTCTGCAGATAGCCGCGGTTCTCAATGTGTGTGTGTTTGTGTATGTGTGTTTGTGTTTGTGCGTGGGAGTAAGTTTTAAGGGGTAGCATGTCACGTCATTTCGAAGATAGAAGGATTTCTTCAGATTCGGAGTAGTTTAGGCCCAGCAACCAAGTTTTGACTTTCTGTTTAGCTTCATGTACAGTTAAATCTTTAATAGGACATTTTCTGTTGACGTTATTAAAGACATATGGATGAGAAAAAATAGGGAGGCGTTTTGCGAAAGTAGTGCGTAGTAAACTTGGTACAACACATCGTATACAATTGTATATACCGAAACACGCTAATGGCTCAGTCTCCTCTCATTACGTGTATCACGTGATATCTTTGTTCCATAAACAATACGTCACGTTCAACTTTTTGTATGAAACGAAATCCATTGTTGTTTTGTTTCTATATTTTCCAAACACATTTTTTGTGACGGCTTTTTGTTACTGCCGATTCAGCAGTTTTGTGTTCGTAACTGAATTAAATAACAATATACGTTTATATAACAAGGTACGTAAACATGACTTGTGAATATCACGTTTTCTATTCTCAAAGTTACAACCCCCAAATTCACAAACGCAAGTCAAAGTTGAGCATCCCTCAGAAGTAAAACTGACTCTTTCAGTTCTATTGAAATTCTACGGGACAGCATGAGGTTGAGCCCGTGCTTAGCGTTGATTGACGTTTGGGAATTCGGAGGTTTGATTGTTTTTCTAGTTGTAACTAACAAGAGCTTCTTTGCCTATAAACATTTAAAAAATCACACAAAGCAAAGCACCTGAGCAAAGCATTGACAGTGTTGATAGTTTGAGACGACACTGCGCAATATGTATCTGTCTCGTTTACGCTCTTGTAAATAATCATACTATCTTGGTCCACGGCGATATTGTAGGTTAGTACGCCAGTGGTCAATTTTCTCATCAGTACTGACATAACCTGTCTACCTCTTAAAATATCATTGGTTCACAGCAATAACGAGAGAGAAAAGTTTACAATAATTAGTCAGTTAGTGCAGTTAGGCCTGTTGAGCTGTGAATAACTAGGCTAGTTGATCTCCTTCGAACTACACGATTGCCTCCAATTTTCTATTTTTTCGTTTAATATCGTTACGAAATATCTGAAGAGCTTTCGTAGCTCACACTACCTATGTTCATACTATATGACCCAGCAACAAAAAGGTAAGCTCCAAAAGTTAATAAACCCAGTATGTCCCACTCAATTCAGCCCTCGAGGGAGGTACTTGCAATGAGCTTGGGCTATAGGGACAGTAATTTGTAGTTCAGCTAACGAACCAGGAATCACAAATGAGCTGCGACCTGTTGTACAGTCAAACTTTAGTAAAATGAAAAATTACAGTTGGAAAAAGAGCTTTACTGGACTGGTATTAAGGTGGCAGTGTCTGTAGTACAAATGATGGTGTATAGTTTATGGACTGTGGAAAACAGGTGGTTAATATTTTTAGGATGTAATCTGCTTTTGTTAGATCGTAAAATTTTGTTATTTAGCTTTGATTATTCAGGGATGAAATGCTTTAACTTACTGGTTATTGAATTTTTTGACTATTCTCGTGCTTCAGGGTGTTAAACAGTGCCCGGTTGAAATTGCTAGATGGCAGTCGATAAGCCTAGGCATTAGGGCGGATTGATATCTGGCAGTAAGGATTATGACCAACCTTAGACACCTCTAACAATCCTTTGTGAAGGAGTATGACTCGCTTCAAATAATAGGTGAGGTGAGACCTGTCACCAGTAGTAAGACGTATGAAGAGCTGTTGCTTGTTTGTCATAATACGAATAAATCTTATCTTATCTTATCAAGGTTAGGTGATCGTGACGCAGTTATGCAAAGCAACACACGCGAGGTCGGAATGGGATGGGTGACCACCCCGACCGAAATTTAATGATGTGTATTTCGGGCATCTCCGTGCTTCGGAAGGCACGTTAAGCAGTTGGTCCCGTTGACGTCGCTAGTTGTCAGTAATTCGGCAGTTGTTAAGCCTAGTCAGAGGCCTTAGGGTGGCTTGATAACATCTGACATTAAGATTGCTCTATAACCTCACACCCCTCCAACAATTCACACTGAGCCCACGTGTTGGAGTAATGCTCGTTCCACCTCATTTTTGAGGTGAGGCCTTTGCCGAACAGTGGGACGTTTATAGGCCGGTTATGTTATGTTATCTTATCAAAACTGACACCTTATTTCTAAGACTGCCTTTATTTAAGTGAAATAGGCATCAACAGTAAACCTACAGACATTCCTGGCTGGAGGTGGAGACGGTTCTGGGCTGACTGGCTGACTCAGATCTCCTGGCAACTCTCTTCCGCAACATCTGATTTTGTGCCCGCAAGAACAGATTATCTGAAACACAGGATTTTTAAACTTTTCATCATCATCATCATCAGCAGCCTTAAGAAGTCCACTGCTGAACATAGGCCTCCACCATTGATTCCCAGAGCGGCCAGTTTGGTTGCGTGTGGCAAACTATTCACTCAAAAATAAATGTCCCTGGATAATATTCCACACAGCCCCACCTAGTCCTAAGATAAGCTAATTAAAGCTCATGGGATACTAGACAACTTCAATACTTTTTCATTTGTAAATACATACTTAAAGTACATAGGAAACACCTAGAAAAATACAAACAGAAATGTTCATGCATACAAATGTTTGTACTGTGTGGGGACTCAACCGAACACCAAATCAGTCGTCAAACTCAAGTAATTACTCAAGTCAAATCATCATTCGGACTACAGAATAGATGGTGGAGAGATACACCATTGACTAGAAAATAAACTCTGAAATTGAAATTCACGCTAGGATCAGAACTTAGTTTACCACATTTCAAATACCTCGTCCCAACGCCAGCAATTCGAAGAGAAGCTGTGTGTCCACTGCCACTTCAACCTGCTGAGGCTACGTTAGCAATTTCAAGTTTACCTACAGATTTCCTAGGTCCTAATACATAGCCTCATAGTAAGAAACCACGTTTTAAATACATTGCAATATGACCTATGAGTCTATAGTCCGTTCGCGTTAAGAACGCTGTAATTTCATACTTGTCTTTTGACCTAGCACGTCCCCTAACCAATCAAATCGTTCCTAATTAGAAAATCAAGTCCACAGTGACCAGTTGAACGCATACTTTCGAACGCAAAGGTTGTGGATCTGAGTTTTCTTGTGTGCAACAGAATTAAATTGCATTGTCACGCGAACGGACTATAAGTGAATATCTTGTATCCTCCGCGATTTCAGCTAGTGATACAAACTATGCTAAACCTCTGTCTAAGTTTGTGTTAGATATTGCTGAAGTTAGTCCTAGATTGCGGAACAGCTCGGATTTCTAGCCACTAATTGGACTTCTAATTATAGGCCAACTATCATCTTGGACACAATCACGGGCAGTAATTAGCATTAACTAGAACCTTAAACCACTGTTAACTTTTAATAAAGTGTATTCATACACTTTATTAAAAATGTAATGTAGATAATGTGTTATCATGATAATGATGAAGCACGAAAATTGGGTGCCCGTGGTGCAGTTGTGAAAGTGGATTGTCCACGATCGCTGTTGTAAAGCAAGACACGGTCGGAAATGGTACGGGTGACCATTCCGACCGAAATTTAGTGATGTATTTCTCGGGCATCTCCATGCTTCAGAAGGCACGTTAAGCAGTTGATATCGGTTGATGTCACTAGATATCAGTCGATAAGCCTAGTCAGAGGCCTTAGGGTGGCTTGATAACAGCTCACTAACCTTATACCCCTGGCTCTCCAACAATCCGCACTGGGCTCGCGGGTGTATGGCTTGCACCACCTCATAGTTGAGGTGAGGCCTGTGCCCAGCAGTGGGACGTATATAGGCCGTTTATGTGTATTTGTATGATAGTATTATTTCACTTACTTCTTTTCGAGGCGGTTGCTTTCTTCTAATTCTCAAGAACAATGGTCTTCTTCTGGAACACTTGCAGTGGCATTTGCTTCTTTTACGTCTTGCAGCAGACGACTGTAGTCTGGATTTTATATTTGACAACTGACCGATGCAGGGATCATCGCAAGAGCACCCTACACCTACGGTAAAATTTGGTTTTTGAGTCAAACCGCAGCAATTCAATTTTGATGACCTATACTTAAGTAGTTGAGATAGAAAATATTGGACCTGGCTTTAAATACTTTTGAATTACTTGAATTTTACAGCATTTTTCTCATTTGAAAAGGTTTTAGTATCACTGGACGAATAGGACGAGAAGAGACCTGGAGAGCGAAGCCCGAAAAGATTGACAGATCAGGTCGCTGACACACTGGAAGTTCCCGTACACACAGTCAGTCACCATTGCCATTTGGCAATAGATCGAAAACTCAAGAATGAAGAGTTAAAGTAAAATCAAATGGGCAAGTTTAAGATCCTTTATAAGATACACGATCCTCAATAATAATCGGCAAACTGAGAAAGAGGAATATCAATAGTTTGAAATAAATACTGACCCATTATAAAATACAATTATTTATACCACAATCCAATCAAACTTGGCCATGGCCCTAGTGAAATTTCCCACACAGTGTGCAAAAACTCATAAATTGGATTCGTAGTAGATTGTGGTTAAAACTTTTAATGAAAATTTTTGCTTACCATGTTTATATTGCATATCAACCTCATATATTCTTCACATCCGTTTGTTCTGGGTTATCAAAGACGAACGAGTGATCAAGGTGGTCCTGGTGGACTGTAGGGATCTACCCTGTAGGATGGATGGTGGGTGGTGGTACAGCATCTAGCTGTGCTGCTGCTTCAAGAGTCTTTTTGAAGACCTGAAATCACTGCTAACTCTTCAGCTGCAGCAATCCACTTCAGGTAAGCTGATAGTCATAACAATCCGGCTCGAAGGACCAAAACTAGCCGCTGTCCTATACAAGATTCAATTCGAACTATTACATAAATTCATGACTTTGGCAATGTTGACATGAGTTGAACATGGCAAGATTACTGACTGTACTGAACAGTAAATATAACTCAACACAGTTGCTTGTCGGATTGGAAAGTTAGGATTAGGGGGTACCTAACAACAGTCTGCCTGTTCGAGGCGCAAACGCTTTAATTCTCCGACCGCGACAACTCACCAACTCCAATAATATAAAGTTGCACAAACTGTACCATTGTGCATCGGTACTATTTGCTCAAGACTCACTTTAGACGGTTGATTTGAACTGCATTCAGAGAGTTTTGCGACATTGCGTTTAATGATGTTGTTGACGGTGATGTAATGTCAAGGAATGAAAAGGTTGAACAGTTTTCAAACACATTCATTTACGCGTTGCAAGCACAATATGTTGCCTTTTTAAACTGTGTAACAGGCTAGAGTATGCCGAACAGTATGCTTTATGGTCTGACAATAAAACTAAAATTCGATTATACGTATGTTCCTTCACGATTGACAGTTGAACCAATTGATCTTGTCAATGTTATCATTGAGCAAGCAAAAACAGATCTCAGGTACTAAAGGCGCTTTCGTGGCCACCTCCCTTCGTTGGAGGGTCGGTTGGAGGGGGCCCCATTAGGGGCTAGCACTGGCGGCAGAGTAGTGCGGTATTACTTACGGTAGGATCCAGCTTCGCCGCCAAAGTGCCACGGTCGAGTGCCGTGAGGTTTTAGTCGGTAGGATTTCCATACGAAAAAAAAAAGGGGTGTAAGGTTAGTGAGCAACCTTAATGTCAGATGTAATCAAGCCGCCTTAAGGCCTCCGACTAGGCTTAACGACTGACATCTAACGACATCTGCCGGGACCAACTGCATAACGTGCCTTCCGAAGCACGGAGATGCCCGACAAATACCTACATCACAGAATTTTGGTCGGAATGGTCACACATCCCTTCCGACCCGGCGTGTGTTGCTTTACAACAGCGATCGTCACCGATTACTGTCACAACTGCGCTACGGGCACCTCAAATCGCACACATCTATCTATGTACACACTTTTTGATGCGCCTATTTTTTTATTGCCTCTCCTTGTGCTCTCATTGACCCTTCCATGCACGCTTCTCGCTATTTTATTCGAGTTCTTATCGAGTATAAATCGAGAAACAATAGTAAAAGACAGCAATCCCGTTCAGTTTGTTGGGCAAACAAATAATTAATCTGCCAGGGGTATAGTTTAATTGCTTGTTTGAGTTTGTCTTGTAGTTTCGCCCGTGGCTCGGAATTTAGCTGATGAATACAGCCACGCTCCTACAGACTTCTACATTGTTAAATACTATTATTTTGAATGTTTATTTATCAATGAAGTCAATCAGACGAGAATTTCGTTTCGTTGAAACAATACTTTGCAGGTTTTTTGAGGGTACTCAAACGGAAAGCACGGTCGATCTATTTTTTAACTTTTAATTAACATTTAGTGGTTTTTAGTGAATAAATTAGGTATCAGTGTATTCAGTAAAGTTCCGCAGTGGTGTTAGTTATATAAGTTATTGAAATAAATCGTTTTAACATGACCATTTGAGTCGCATGGTTTGTCGTCAGACAAACCATGCGACCACATGGCATGTTAAGAAGTTGCAGACGCGTGAATAACCTCAAAAACTACAAGAAGCATTGAAATACAAGATACCAGTATTTCAATGAACACATGCAAAGGCAATCCACTCGACATTGGCAAAATACCCTCGCCCAAAGAGGCAAAAGGGTGACGCCATTTAATTAAAAAAAAAAACTTTGATGATAATAATAGTCTTGCTATTGTTCTGTATTCACGCGAATTTGAAAATGAAACGAATTTTGCTAACTTAACAATACATAAGAAAAGCATTATGACCAAGTAATTATGTAGTTTGGCTTAGAGCCTGTATGGTAATAATTTGAAATCCAGCTGTGTTTATTATAATACAACTTTTGGCCAACTATACTGCTATGATTAAAACCAAGCTGGATAACTTCAATTTGGGTATAAAATTGCTTGGCCAAGTGTGGGCTTCTGAGTGCTCCGTTTACCATGTCAAACACGTCTATTTAGATCAACTGATCGACTTTGTAGAAGCTTGCTTGACGCTTAGCGTTTATGCTTCAAATGTTAACCTCACTTAAACTTAAGCTTTTTATAACCTCTTAAGTAAGTAAGTGAGTGAATATTCTTTATTGCACACTAAAACAACAACAATATTACAGGCCAGTAGATACAGTAAACACGTGAATGTACAACTTTGGCGGTTTTATCGCTAAAAAGCGATCTCTTCCAAGCAACCCAAAGGTAGAAGAAAGTTGATGGGAAGGGTAGGCAAGTGCACAAAAAAGTAATCAGAGTAGAAATGATAATAAAATACAAACTATAAATTAAATATCATTACATAACATTAAATTAATGAAATAAACTATTATGATAATTTGATTCATTTACAAATAGATATACTTAAACCTACAGAAAATACTATTACAATTAAGAAGTGCCTTAAGAGAAACGCCTTGCCTTAAGAATAAGCTTAATGAATGAATAATAATATTAATAAACCAAAGGAGATAACTCTCTCTCTTACCTTCTATGCAACGCAAGAACGTCAGTTTTTTTTAATAATTTTCCTTTTCCACGTTTTTGTCTAAGTAAAGTTACGATACTAGCAAGTACTCCTTGTTTTATGCCAGTTGGCAAATACCCAAATCACATAGAGGAAATATCCCGACGTATACATACTCGCTTTTTTATATGTAATTTGGCATCTCGATAGCCTCAAGTCAAATGCTATTAGAATAACTTGACTCTTACATGGTATGGAGCCAAAAAACCTTACTGCTGAGGAGGCACCATTAAGTGTATTGTTTATTTAGTCGTAAAATATGGCAGCTTGTATAAGTATTGATAATATTTAATGATAAAAGTAAGAATAAAAGTAGGTAGCTCTTAGCAGCGCTTGTAAATTCAAATTCAAATTAAGCTTAAGGGTCCCCAATGTTTTTATGCAGACAAACATATACATAAATGGTATATACCTATACGTCCCACTGCTGGGTACAGGCCTCACCTCAACTATGAGTTGGAACGAGCCATATTCCAACATGTGGGCTTAGTGCGGATTGTTAGAGGGGTGAAAAGGTTAGTGACCAACCTTCATGTCAGATGTCATCAAGCCGCCCTTAGGCTTCTGACGACTGACATCTAGCGAAGTCAACCAGAACCAACTGCTTAACGTGACTTAACCGCTTCCAAAGCACGGAGATGCCTGAAATACACATCACTAAATTTCGGTCGGGATGGTCACCCATCCTATTTCCGACTTGTGTTGTTTTACAACAGCGATCGTCGCCGATCACTGTCACAACTACGCCACGGGCACCTCACACAAACACATGCTCACGACTATATCCCACCAAGATGAAGTGGCAATAGCCTGGGGGTCTAAGAAGGCGACATTAGATGTTTCATATCTGAATCATAAATGATTCATTTTTAAAACGGCAACTTATTAGGTGAATCATATATGATTCAACAGTGGAGGGTTAAGTGTACTCATAACTCTTCTCGGTTCAGATACACACGTATCATTAAATACTTTATTACTTACTAGCTAAAGACGCGGACGAAGAAAAAAAAATTACTTTCGTATAAAGTGTAGCCTGTTTCCTAATCAGATGTATAAGCTATATTATTGTAAAGTCTCATCCAAATCTATTCAGTATTTTTTTCGTGAAAGAGCAATACGGCACATCCACACATTTAAACTTTCAGATTTTTAATATTAATGGTAGGATCTTGTATTTTGGAATAAAACTCGACGTAAGACACAGAAATCAGTCCCATTTTATTTATTTTGTGTTTTATTAGAGTTCATTCGTGTGTAAGTAAAATTAAACAACATAGTTAATGACTCTTACCCCTGGAATCACAAACGTCAATCAACACGAAGCACGAGCTCATGCTGTACCGTGAAATGTCGATGGAACTGAAAGGGACAGCTATACTTCTGAGAGATGCTCAACGTTGATTTGTGTCTGTAAATTCAGGGGTTACTGAATGTAATCCATGCTAGTATTAAAAGTACTGAGTGATTGAACACTGGGTATCAGTCTTATAAACATACTCGAATATTTCTAAATTGTATTTACAAGTAGACAACACCCACAAAAAAACAATGAGAATATTCGTTCCATGGATCTGTTCTGCCCTAGGCGGATATCGAACCCATGATCCATGTCCCGTATCCAACAGATCAGTCTTGAATAATTATTTCAATATCGTTTCAGAATTAAAGGTTTTGAGGCTACTTCTTATTGTGTATATTATTATGTATGACTACATTGTACTATGCTGCTATTATGTATGTAGGTGCTTTTTCACCCTTTTTGGTCTAATTAACAAAATTAATGAAGCGTACCTATGAGAAAACCCAACAAAATTATACCGCACCGTAATACTTAGCTATGTTAATATTAATAAAAATTGGGGTACAATTTACGAGCCGGATGGGGATCATTAAAATTAATTAAATCCTTAATGTTATTTAATATAATAATTAATGTAGAGCCAACACTAAGTTAATTGCTTACTAGATCGATAATAACTAGGCTTTGTATGTGCCTTTTGAATTAAATATTTCTTTTTTTGAAATGTTAGAAGATGGATGGTCAAGAGTGCCTTTAAACGACGGCCATGTATGAAACGACTCATGAAAGTAGAGAGTGCGCAAGGTGTGTATCAGGATCGTAGCAAGTGGAAAGAAGTGGTCTCTGCCTACCCCGTTGGGAAAGAGGTGTGATGGTATGTATGTAAATGTAAGAAGCAAAAACCTTGCACTTTTAATCGCTGTGCAGACGGTGGGGCAAGGCGGGCCGGTCTTTTTACTGTGAACGATAACACGTTCAGTTGAACTGATGATTTGTTCTGTACCATTCCAGCTTTGCTCAGTTTGGAGCTTCAGGGCGGTGTGGGAATAGTATTGCTGCCGATCTGCAGTCATCACTACACCGCGGGCAATAAACTTGGTTTGGGATCAAAATAAAATAATCCTTGTGTAACATGTGTCAAATATTTGTTCATCTAAGTAGATTAGGTTTTACTAAAGATCTGAAAACCCGAAAAAGACATTCGGTCTTGGCTTCAGGCGGGAATCGAGGCCGCGTCTTTCGCGAACCGGGCGCTGTTGAAGGTGTGTCTGCCTTTTACATTGATGTAATCACCCTGCCTCATAGGGTAAATATACCAGAAAGATTCGGCCGGTCTGTTAATCTCGGTAGCACAATGTCGGTTTGTGAGAGAAGTGGGTTCGATTCTCGCCTGAAGCCAAACCGATACCCATAGACGATACTGCATGACAAATCCTAAAAATAATAACATAGTCCAGGTTTTGTCACCGATCAAGTTTCTCAACGACAGAAACACGAATCAGACGGCAACACGCAACAATCTCCATGTTGATTTGGCGGCAATAGTTTTCTCATTTGCCGCGCGATGGACGAACTTGAAGTAGAGTTATCAGAACTCACGTAGCGCCGCAGATACGGAAAACGTAAGGACGGGTGTACATGGACGCGGTAGAAACAACGCAAATCATAACATACGCTTACGATGGTTATTGTTTTTAGCGTTTTCCATGCAGTATCTTTACTAAAGATCTGAAAACAAGAAAAAGACATTCGGCCATCTTGCCTTCAGGAAAATTATAAGTACAGGAAGATTCGGCCGGTCAGTTAATGGTCTCGATAGCAAAGTGGTTAGTGCAGTCGCCTGGTTTGCGAAAGATGCGGGTTCGATTCCCGCCTGATGCCAAGATGACCGAATGTCTTTTTCTTGTTTTCAGATCTTTAGTAAAGCTACGCTAACGACTCAATCCCAAATACACAGGGCAGACGGATTTTTGCCGTCATGGTGACGAAAAAGTCAAAAGTCAAACACTTTGCTGACCAATGATATTACAATAAGAAAGACGTAGATAGGTTAAGTCAGTACTGCCGCAAAGTCAAAAATTGTCCGACACGATTAATACGACGTAGTTAATTTGACCATGTTATAACGTGTAAACAAGACAGTACGATTATTTACTGGAGCGTCAAAGAGACAGATACATGTTGCGCAGTGTTGTCTCAAACTGTCAACACTGTCAATGCGGTGCTCAGGTACACTAAAAGTTCTGATTTTGGGTGCCACTTTTTTAGCACAAGTAACCTATGTTCTTTTTAGGGTTCCGTACCTCAAAAAGAAAAAACGGAACCCTTAAAGGATCACTTTGTTGTCCGTCTGTCCGTCCGTCTGTCAAGACCCTTTTTCTCAGGAACGCGTGGAGGTATGAAGCTGAAATTTATATCAATTACTCAGGTCTACTGTCCCTTGTAGCTGTGAAAAAATCAAACTTCTAAGCCAACGCAATCAAAAGATACAGCCGTTTATGCCGCAAATTTTCGACACTTGCAAGGGAATCAAAACCTACAGGGTGCTTCCCGTGAACTCAGAATCTTGAAATTTGGTACAAAGCAACGTCTTATAGCATAAATAAAGGAAAAATTACGAAAACCATAAATTTTTAGTTACATCACATAATATATATTTTTTTAATAATTTTCAACTTACTACCCATTTCCTCATAAACGCGTAGAGGTATTAAATTGAAATTCATACCAAATACTCAAGTCTATAATACCTTTAAGCTGTAACAAAATCAAACTTCTATGTCAACGCAATCAAAAGAAACAGCAATTTAAGCTGCATATTTTGAAACTCGCAAGTACTCGCAAGGGAATCAAAACCTAAAGGGTACTTCCAGTCGACCTAGAATCTTGAAATTTGGCATGAAGCAACGTTTTATAGCACACATAAAGGAAAAATTCCAAATACCTTAAATTTTTAGTTACATTACAAAATATATATTTATTGTTTAATAAATATAAACTTATTACTTTTTTCCTCATGAACGCGTAGAGCTATCAAGTTGAAATTCATATCAAATACTTAGATCTAATTGCCTGAAGACAAGTGAAAAGCGGCCTTTACGTATTTGGGTTCTGTTCGATAAAAGTACGGGAATAGCTACAAGAAGTAAATGTCAAGTAACTTCTCGAAAACATCGTCAATATCTCAATTCGAATTGGACGCCATTAGATGCCGTCACTTATACTGTGAAAAGGTGGAAATCTTCAAATCTTGTAGTGCAGCGTACTCAGTTTCCAATAGTACCAGCAGAAGGTTTACAATTCACAAGTCGCAAGGTGCCACCTTAGAAAAAGTTGTGGTACATATTTCTAAAAATGTAAAAAGATCAATGCTGTATGTAGCTTGTTCTAGACTATTCTAGAGCAATGTCATCGTTTGGACTGTTTTTAGTCGTGAATTCAGGTACATTTAAACCTCCCTCTGAAATATCAGAATCGAGTGCTGTAAGTATAGAAATGAAAAGACTAGAACAAAACAAATTGGTACCATATTTTAAATTTTTACAAACACCTGAAGATAATGCAGTTCAAATTGTATTTCATAACGTGCAATCATTGCGCAAACATTTTTCAGACGTCATCATAGATCCTATTATTCATTCCTCCCATGCAGCATTGTTTGTTGAAACCTGGGGATGTAGTAGAGACACTTTTGAACTTGATGGTTTTTATGAGGTGTGCAGAGTAGATGGTCCAGCTATATCTAATGCAAATCCAGGTTGGGGATCTATCGCGTATGTACGTCGCAATCTTAAGGATGCCGTGACAGATGGATCATGTAAAAGATATTATTTAAATAACCCAGGCGCTGCAAACGGCCATTGTGAATGCTTGCATTTTGAAATGTTTAATATCAGAGTGATAACTGTATATAGGTCACCACAATGTCAAATTAATGTTGCAATAGAATGTATAAATACAACAATATTCGGCAGCAACCTCAATATGTACACTTCATCTTCTCGTCTGATTGTTGTGGGAGACTTCAATATAGATTTTAGAATGAATCCCCAGAACATATTGCAGCAATCAAGGATTTTTTCAAGGACATCAAAATATTGGACCGTAGTTCTTTTCAGTTGTTAGGTGCTCCTGTTTTACATGATGCGGTGCCGATTTCTTTGAAAAATAAGCGTGAAGTACTAAAACAGGCCAGTAAGCATTTAGATCAACTATCCAGCCATGTAGCTCTGATTCTTTTTCGTAGTTGTCTCTCTATGCCAAAACTCATATACCAGTTGAGGGTCTCTCCAACTTGGCTCTACCCACAGGAGGTTAATTTAATTGATGATGATATAAGAACCACCCTGGAGAGCATCCTCAATATCCACTTGGACGACATGCGTTGGGCGCAGGCATCGTTACCTGTTCGCTATGGTGGATTGGGGGTCAGACGAATACAAGACGTCAATTTGCTGGCCTTCTTAGCGTCTTCCCATGGGGTTGCCGGTTTAGTCGCTAAACTCCTTCAAATTCAGGGCGACAACACAGGTATACCCTTTGTGGAGGAGGCCTTATCTGCTTGGACTTTGATGTGCCCCACCGCTGAACCTCCTAATAAGCCACAGGTGCAGCGCGAATGGGACGACCTTCTGTGCACTTCTAAGTTAGCTGACTTAGTGAGCACCGCCGCAGGAAATGACATCGCACGCCTCAAGGCCGCATCCCTACCTGAGTCTGGAGCCTGGCTACATGCCCTACCCTCACCTCACCTGGGCACCGTTCTTGATGACGCTTCTCTAAGGGTGGCTGTGGCTCTAAGACTTGGTAGTAATGTTTGTGAGGAACACGAGTGCAGATGCGGGTCTCGGGTGGACAGCAAGGGCTACCACGGCTTAAGCTGTGCAAAATCTGCGGGACGCTTTCCACGACACCACATGCTCAATGACGTGATTCACCGTGCCCTAGTCACTGCTGGTTTGCCGAGCACCCTGGAGCCACCCGGACTGAGCCGCTCGGATGGCAAGCGACCTGATGGCTTGACGTTGGTCCCATGGGAGAGAGGCCGCTGTTTGGTCTGGGATGCGACAAGTGTCAGCACGTACGCCGCATCTCATCTGACGCGAACCACCCGGGAAGCGCGTTCCGCTGCGGAATGGGCCGCAGCCCAAAAACATGCCAAATACTCCCCCCTCAAAGACGCGTACATCTTCGTTCCTTTTGCGGTGGAGGTGAGCGGAGCATGGTGCGCCGAGGCGAGACAATTTGTCCGAGAACTGGGGCGGCGCCTGAGGACAAATGGAGCCGATCCCCGCTCCGAATCGTACCTGATGCAACGCATCTCACTGGTCATTCAGCGTGGTAATGCTGCCAGTGTGATGGGCACATTCCCTTCGGGTGCGGTTCGGGGTGGTCTATTCGACCCATAGGTAGGGAGGACATGTTTTTGTTTTATTTTTAGTTCTGTTGTTTGTTTTATTTTCTGTGTAATTTTTGTATTTTGTGATTTTTATTTTGTAATTGTTTTTTGTTTACATATTTTATTGTTTTGTTAAATTTATAGCTCACTTTTGGAAAACGAAATTCTAGTGACTGTTTAATCAGTGTTATTAACACTATTATAACAAACGCACTGGTGATCATTATATTGTAGACAAAGATAGATTTAATTCGTATATTTTTGCCCATTTCAAAGACCACGATTTCTAATTAAACATGCCTTCTTCTTTGATTAGCATTTTAATGTGCATGTATTTTTACTTAATCTGTGATATAATAACACAATAACATGACACACTTTCGCTTTTTCGTCTTAGCTGTTTTCACGAGCTATGATTAAAAATAACAAGTGTTTTGATAGCAACTCAAATATTGTCTGTCCGTATGTTAATCTCTTAGATTTTTTTTTAAAGTATCTTAATTTTAGTGATCCCCAAAATGGAATTTCCACATATTTTTCATCCATAAACATGTTTCCGTTAATAAACAGTAGCACTACACGAAGTTGTACAACTATTGATAACGTTTTTTCGAACTTCAATGTTCAATGTGGTACTATTCATAACTTTTTCAGTCACCATTTACAGGTCTGGTTCAAATTTAATACATAATTAATATTTTTGAACCAAATTTCTAAATAGTGACTAAAAAACTTACCCCCTTATTCATAAAAACTTAAACAGCTCTTATAGAACACGATAACTTTTGTATCGCTTTGTCACTGTCATTCTTGTTGCTGCCGCCATTTGCGAGTAAGTGACAGAACACGTCAATAGCTTAAACAATGCGTTAGCGTTGCGTTCGTTTTTATGAATAAGGGGGTAAGTAAATAAATAACTTTAATAAAAGAACTTTCGCAAGTCTGCTGCAAGGCTAGTATAAGTGTTTCAGTTATATTATAGATAAATGATATGTGTTAATATAAAATAAAGGATTACTTAAACGATAAAGAGATCTTTGTCTTAAATTTATGCTCCTCCATCTTTCCCCATTGTAATGTTATGAATTTCATTTTGCAATAAAAATACCATAGTTATGACTCGATTGTCGTAATGAACGAACGAACTTTGTAAAAGTTGCAGGTTTGTACGGAACCCTCGGTACGCGAGTCCGACTCGCACTTGGCCGGTTTTTTTTATTATAATTAATTGTCACCGAGTCAATTCTTTACACCCGAAGGTGAGTGACTTGAGCATTACGTTCCATTTTTTTTTTTTTTATTTGACTATAATTTGCAAAGTGTCTGTATTATTATGTTAATAAAAACCTGAAACAATTTAAAATAGTTTACGCATTAGTTGAACGAGCAATTTACTGAAACATCAAAACTACCGTATCTGTCGATTATGAAGTTTTGAATAACTCGGAGTAGACCCACTGATCCACAACGCTCACTTAAAGAAACAATTCAGGTATATCGCTTACTTCAGTGTATCCTAATCTTTACAGCAAGTCGTTGCGATCCAAGTTAGATTAGTTGGTGTGTTTGGCTCCTTCGTAATTGCTCGGGAACGTTCGTTAACTATGCGTTAATATTACATCTAGAGAGAACGTTTCTTTGCCATCTTCTACGCAACAGTGGCTTTCTTAAGCTGTTTTGTGAAGCTGTTAATATTTATCTTCCTTGATTTTCCTTGAATTGCCGCTATTCGTTATGCTTTCCCTCCCTCCAACAATCCGCACTGAGCCCGCGTGTTGGAGTATGGATCATTCTACCGCATAGTTGAGGTGAGGCCTGTGCCCAGCAGTGGGCCGTTTATGTTATGTTTCATGTTACGCTTTCGCGTATTTATGCGTTTTTTTATTATAGTAGGATCGCGTTAGGAATGCAGTATTTTTTTAATTAAATTCCGTTATACCTACACAACAGTAAAACTCAGGTACAAAACCGTTGCGTTTGAAAGATTACGTTCATTTGGGCACTGTGAACTTGAATTTCTAATTGCGAACGATTTGATTGGTTAGGTGGCGTGATAGGTCGAGGGCCAATAATGAAATCACTGCATTCTTAACGCGAACGGACTATAGTATTTTGTCACTATGGGCATTGAATGTTTAGTGGTTACTATATTTTGTTTGTTACTGGTTTTTACCAATGATACAAAACTCGGTAAAAAAACTAAATGTGACGGATTTTCAAGAACAGCTAAAAGAAGAATGGCGAATAACTGTTAGTTGTTGTTGTTGAATCCTTTGCAAAGATTTCGTGGTGTTTTTACAGTGAATTATCTTTGGACTACGCGTGTTTCTCGGACTTACGATTGAAGCATAAAGTGCTCTGATGCATGATACAGAAATTGATGAAAAACTCATTATAACCTGATGTGATTATAACCTATCCCCTTTAATTTATTATTTTTATATCTCTATATTCCTAACTTTTAGAGGGTAAGTTTTAGTATCATTTCACATCGATAGCAGTGTTTAGTTTTACAAATCTTGGTTAATTTCGTTCATGCAGGAGGCCTATTATAGTTGGGGCTCAAACTCAAGGAACTTCGCCAGTCTTCTTTTTATGTTCGTTTTTTATCCAAAGTTGAAAAAATGAAAACAGTTCAGTTACCATTTTTTTAAGTAGGATTACGTTAGTTATTAGCTATCTCATGCAAATATTCACAACGATAATGGTTTACGGCTTGATTTTTAGTTATGTTATTTATTATTTTGAAAAAATAAATACTTAATTAATCCTGCATTAGGTACGATTGGAACTTTGCTTATAAAAAAAAAACAGATCTAGTTGTACGATATTGGTTTCTTAAATCGGTTTCTTCAAAATGACACTTGAATAGTGGAAATAACTACCACCTAAAGTTATCCCGAATAAAAATGTTAAACAAAGATTTTCGATTTATTTTAGTTTTCGACTTTGATGACTATGTTTCGTAATGATTATTATCAAACTAAACCAAAGTGCTTTCATAGTAAGATACAAACATACTCTTAAAAGTGTACATAAAAGTTAGAAAAGGAAAAAAGATTTCCCCGGTCACATGGGACGGAGGCAGTAGACTGGAAAATTGGATCCTCGAGTTTAAATCGATGCCCTAATTTGGACGGAACCCTGCAGATGTTGATTTTATGGGTAGTGGTAAATAGGCAAACTTAGGAAATACGTTACATGTTATTACTATTTTAAGCATTTCTCATGCAGTATCTTTACTAAAGATCCGAAAACCAGAAAAAGAGACATTCTTTCTCGGCTTCAACAGGAATCGAACCCGCCGTCGCCCGTCTCTCGCAAACCTGGCGACTGTACTCACCACTGTGCTACCGAGACCATTAACAGACCGGCCAAAAAACATGTGTTTTTATGGTTGAACAGATTCATTTTAGAAGAGCCCATTTTGCCAAGTGCGTTTTAACCAACTGTGACAAGGGGTAAGCTTACAGCCAGCGTTGCCAGACCGTACCAAAAGGTACGGTTTTCCGTACTATTCATCATGCAACCGTACCACAACCGTACCTCAGTGTGGACCGTACCTTTTTCGTACTTTTCCATAATGATTTATTTTTCATCGCAAACAACAGAGTAAAAAAAAAGTGCCATCCTGTTTTTCTCAACATTCCTTGCCTTCCTCTTCGTAACATAGTTTGCGGGACTATCACCGATGTCTATAGTCGGTCTGTCTGGAACCGAGTTATCTTGTAAAAAGTGAAATAGTTTTTTATTTTCAATTTTATTGGAAGGTACGTCTTCTGTTGGAACAGGGATTACAAATCTCTTCAGTCTACAGATTTACATCACTCTTAGAATCCCAAATACATTAGTAAATCTAAGATACATTTTATTGCAAAAAAACGTGTTAGTTGGCAACCTTAAATAAATCAATTAGGCATTTTGATCTTTTTTTTTTATATGCATTATAGTATTTAAGTCTATTATTAAGTACAATTTTGATTGTTTGATTTAGTTCTTGAAGATTTGAAAGCACTTGTAACAGGTCTATTTAAATAAAGATGTTTTTGATTCTGATACCCGGTGGGGTCCTGAGAGGCCCGGATTTTTCCAAAGCACATATCTTTTGAAAAAAAACCGCGCTCGCTCCGCTCGCGATATACTTATGATTCCATTATCTTGGTAGGAGGCCGTATGCGCATTTTCTGCTCTAACTGAAGATCATTGAGAGACAGACACACGAGGATAGCCTTAACGGCCTTGTCAACCTCCCAGAAAGGTTATCTGTTATTTAAAATAAGTTTTCTACTAAATAAGCAAATCGTCAAGGTTGCTCGCTAACCTTATACACCTCCAACAATCCGCACTAAGCCCACGTGTTGGAGTGTGGCTCGTTCCACCTCAGTTGAGGTGAGGCCCGTGCCCAGCAGTGGGACGTGTATGGGAAGTTTATGTTATGTAAGCAAATCGTAAGAAACGCAATTAAAAGAAATGAGAATTGCCTAGACTTGATTGCTCGTTCTAAACAATTGCTAAAAAAACGCGCTCGCTTCGCTCGCGTTCAGTTACCTTGAGCAGTTGCTATGTTCTGCCTGGCTCATCTGTTTTAACGTATTTACTGCGAAGTAAATGAGGCCTAGCGAACTTGATGTCGCCGACGTCCACAAGTGGTCTAGCGCCACCACTGTCGAAATAACTTTCCTGCTCCTTAATGAGTTTTTGTACATTATTGAAATACCTACTTTTTACTTGTATCTAAATAGTGGATCTAAGTTCTTGACTTGACCATGACTATGTGACCCCCTCCTGGCGCCAAAGCTGGATCCGGCCTTGGTGGAGTGACGCACACAACACCGTCGAAAAAGTTTTCTTTTAGTTCTTCATTTTGAGGGCGCTGTAGTCCAATTAACGTGACGTCATGTAGCCTATAACCAGTTGCCAATCAAGAGGCTTCCGACGGCACCTCATTTTTGCAATTATTTGCTATGCTATGCTATTATGCTAGTTAAGAAGTTACAAGCGAACAGATGAAAATCCTCGTTCATTGGCACATATAGACATACATACAACTATACACAAACACAGGTCGCGATCATAACCGCCCTTTTTGCTTCGCCGTAGTCGGGTAAAAATGCAATAGACCAACCGTACCTTGAAGTCAAAAACCGTACCTTTTCTGAAAGCCAACCGTCCTTTTTTGGGAAATCATACTGGCAACACTGCTTACAGCCGTTTTCCGGGTTGCTTATGGGTTCGTTATCGGTGTTTCCCAGAGTTAGCCACAAATTGTACAATATTGAATCGGTTGGTCTTTGTAATTTAATACGACTGTAATGTTTTTGTGCAATAAAGAATATTTATCTATCTATCTTCTAATCCTGTACGTTAGAAATTAATACATTTAAAAACTAGTGTCTTATTACTGTATTCGTAAAGTTAATAAAAACTTATAAGTAAACGTTTAAGTGATAATTACTTAGTTCTGAATTTTTATCATACTGATGTATGATAAAAATCATGATGTATGATGATGACACTTATACGAATTTAAATAAATAATCATTTTAATCATCGCTATAGCGAGATCATCTGACTACAATACATACTTTAAAGAAAAGTCACAACACAAAGCACAAATCGTTGTAGGTTATTACTACTAAGTAGGTAAGTAAATTAAGGATTTTAAAATCGGTGTTTTTGTCAAAAAAACCTGCTTGCATTGTGAAAGAGAAACACTAATTATACGTCATCTCGCAACACTTTTCTTTTTAGCTACACGTATGTCTGAAACGCCTCTGTTAGAGGTGGGCGCTATCAATTGCATCTCTGTCTTTGACTGTTGCAATTACTGTTAACGTTACATTCTTTGTTTTTGTTTTAATTTGTTATGGTTTCAAATAAAGATTTACTATTATTTATTATTACTTTTCGGAAGCCGGAATCCTACGACATCCTGCGACTTATATCAGATCGCTCAACTAGTTAACTTTGGGATTGCGACTCATCCTGCGTTTGACGTTAAATGGTTTTCATTCCGAACTTTGCTACCCGACTGTCAGCTCTTCGTGGTATGTGCTCGCAGCTACTGTCAGTTCAACTTGTTTGTTGGAGAAATTCAATGACTTTCTGAGGATTCACTCGTTTTGTTTTGCGTGTGTAGAAAAATACCAAATTATTGTAGCCCTAACACTTTGTCGTACCTAAGCTTTTTTTGTTGAACAAATAACCTTACTATACAATTACAGTCAAAGGTTCACTGATTCTTGCCATCTAGGTGAATTTAACATTCTGTAGCCTACATTGCGTTGAACAAATTCTGAACCCAACGTGGCTCGGGTTTTTAATTAACTATCCCAAATATGCCAATTAAATGCCACGCTCTACGCTACGCTTAATAATCTAGTATAGTCCGTTCGCGTTAAGGATGCAGTGATTTCATACTTGTCCTTCGTTCCTAATTAGAAAGACAAGTCCTTTGGACTTGACCAGCTGAACTACTAGCATACTTTTGAACGGTTTTGAATCTGAGGTTTTTGAGTACGACAGAATTATATTAAAAATCACTGCACTCTTAACGCGCACGGACTATAGTCATTAAAACAATTTACTTACTGTTGGATTCAGATTAAATTCGTTAATGTCTACCGCAGCTATCCATATCCATCACCGTAGAGTTTGCCGTACTTATTGCAATTTCAAGAATGAAGCCTCTTGCTTTTTGTTCGCACTGCTTTGTTCAGTCGAAGAATGAAAAGGTTAACCACACTAAGGGTGGGTTGCACCATCTGACTTTAACAATAACAAACATCCAAATTTCAGTTAAAGTACCGGTTAGGCCCAAAAAATGACGTCAAATTGTCAAATTTGACAACAACTTTAACTTTAACTTTAACTTCTACTATGGTGCAACTTACCCTAAGATCTGCTTTTGCTTCTTCAGTTATGACATTGACAGGAACTGTTAATCACATTTGTGGTTTTTAATCATTATTAGCAAAGAGGATGTTTCAATTCGATTTATCAAACTTGGAACTGCAGCGTAATGGCATGCGTGCTTGCAACGCGTTAATGAATATATTTGAAAACTGGTCAACCTTTTCATTCCGCGAATGTAGTTTGAAACACTGTTGACCATCTAAAGCAACAATGCCACGTGTATTCTCATAGAATACAACGTGTAAACCTTAATCAAATCTCACAACATCCCAGTTATTTCCTATCCACCAAACTCAAACCAATTGACACAAGTCTGATTCACTCCTGATTCGGAGTACAGAACAAATACAAATACTCGAATACCCTAACAATTTGGCGACGTAATCTGTCCCGGCGTAATTTGCTGTTCAAACAATCCTTTGCGAGAATAAACACAGCTCTGAGAAACCTTCAAGTTCGGTCTCAGTAATTTGTGTTCGAGTTGACGGTTGCGAATAAATGAAGCATCTGATGTTTGTTGTCTCAAGTAATCTACAAACTTATTCTTGTACAAGAAAAGCTAAAAAGAAGGAACAGCTTCTCTGCAGCTCACCAGAGCTCTCTTCTAATTTTTATTTATATTTCAGTTCTAGACTGGGCTCTGATAGCCCTTGATATGGTTTCATAAATTGACAATCTTATACTCGTAACCACGAAGTAGGGTAACGTCTAATAAACACAATGTGAATAATCTGAAGACGTTCGGTGATACCGAAGCATGGAGATCCCTGAAAAATTACTGCACCACGGGCACCTCTGATATACTTATAACAACAACAAGCAAAAAGCTATAGAACTGTTCATTTCCGAACAATATCAACCATAGTGAATATTTTATAAAACTGCACCATTAAAATTCAGGGGGGCTAAAACGGTAACATTTTAGCATTTCATATTATGAAACATCTAACTGACGTTTCATCTAGGCCGCGGTCCGTTTCGAGTCAAAAGTGAGTAATAGCGCGCTGACGTCGCTCACGTTCATACAATTTATCAATTCGGGATGCGTGTCAGCGCGCTGTTACTCACTTTTGACTCGAAACGGACCGCGGTCTAGATGAAACGTCAAATAGATGATTCATAATATGAAATGCTAAAATGTTGCTGTTTTAGCCCCCCAGGTTCCACTATTTGCCGACCAACTTGACGCCAATAACATCGAGCCGGTAAACAGTTCCTCGTGCAAACATGCAGGGTCAATAAATATACTGTTGACAGTGCATGTGATTACTTTTTAACGGAAATAATAATGAACTCACTGCATTTTTTACGAGAGCAAATTGTAATTTTAAATTTATAATATGGTATTTTTTGAGGAGCAATGAGTGTGTTACATTACATACACCACCAGGGATCATCATTTTAGCCAACAACGCCCACTGCTGGGCATAGGCCTCACTATGACGTGGATTGAGCCATGCTCCAACACGTCGGCTCAGTGCGGATTGTTAGAGGGGTGTAAGGTTAATGAGCAACCTTAATGTCAGATGTTATCAAACCGCCCTAAGGCCCCCGACTAGGCTTAACGACTGACATCTAACGACGTCAGCCGGGACCAACTGCTCAACGTACTTCTGCCTGCTTCGGAAGGCAGCACAAATGTCCGAAATAAACATCAATAAATTTCGGTCGGGGTGGTCACCCATCCCATTTCCGACCCAGCGTGTGTTGCTTAACAACAGCGATCGTCGCCGATCACTGTCACAACTGCGCAACGGGCACCTCTGATATACCTATAAAAACAACAAACAAAAAGCTATACAACTGTTCATTTCCGAACAATATCAACTATAGTGAATATTTTATAAAACTGCACCATTAAAATTCACATTCCGCTATTTGCAGAGCAACTTGACGCCAATAACATCGAGCTGGTAAACAGTTCCTCGTGCAAACATGCCGGGTCAATAAATATACTGTTGACAGTGTATGTGATTACTTTTTAACGGAAATAATAATGAACTCACTGCATTTTTTACGAGAGTGAATTGAATTGTAATTTTAAATTTATAATATGGTATTTTTTGAGGAGCAATGAGTGTGTTACATAACATAACATACCCCACCAGGTATCAGCATTTCAGCCAAGCTAGGCATAGGCCTCCCCAAGGATCGCCACAACGATCGGTCCTGCGTTGTTCGCATCCAGCGGCTTCGCGTGACCTTGACCAGATCGTCGTTCCACCTTCGCCACCAGGCATAAGTGAGGCCTTTTCTTTAGTTTTCCATATAATGTTACTTCCCAGAATTAAATCCTTAAAAACGACACTACGAGATGACATAATAATACAGGTTGACCTTTTATTACAAAACAACATTGATTTATTCATTTATAATGATTATAATTGAACCTGCTGGTTGGAAATTAGTTATTTTATCAATCTGAGTAGGTATGTAGTTTTAGTTTTCGTCAAAATCGACCTTGAGACTCCTTCGAGCGTTTTTCCATGTTTTTCATAGTTTAAGATTTGGTCTACCATGCCCACTTGAAAAACTCAGTCTGTATACCAAGGGGCGGTGTGACAACCTAGCCCCGAACGAAATTCAGCAAATGTTTTCAAGCATCTCCGTGCTTCAGACGGCATGTTAAGCAATTGGTCTTGGCTACGTCTCTAGATGTCAATCGTTAAGCGTAGTCGGAGGCCTTAAGGCGGCATGATAACTTTTAACTGATAAAGTGTTATAACATTTGAAAGTAGATTTTATGACGTATAATGTTAATAACTCAAACTGTCAAGAATGATTCCGATTCAAAACTTCTATAGTAGTGTTCATGTTCGTCTACAAATAGGTTTTCTAACTCGCCGTGGCAAAGTTTCCTACCAATTTTCCGGATGGACGCCCTACTCTATTGAGATATCCTTCCCGATGGGTTTTATACACAAACTTGTTGTCCGTTCTATAAGTTCAAGAAATACTGAGAGTAACGATGGAGGCCATAAATAGTTCTTTTGGGGGACGGGTTTGGGACTTCTGGTTCCTATTATAGACCGTTGTACTGAAAATAAAAAGCTGTTGAACTATTTCTTGTTTTTTTTTTCGGTTATGTATGAGGTTTTGTAATTGTAGATTACCAGTTTGCAAGTCACAAACAACCCAGTTTGTAAACTTACAAAACAGTAGTAGCAAAAAGTAGATTGAGTTGAATCGGAGTATACAATTCGCAAAACTTAAGTTGTTATGTCAACAACTACCCGAAAGATAGACGGATGGCCTGTTAAAGGCTTTTTGAATCAATAACGAAGGTCCAGAATTGAACTAGGACTACATATTTCAATATCAAGGTGAACAAACGGAACAACCAGTCACCAACCGAAACCGAAACGAAACCGGCCGGTCACAAAAGAGCTACATCCCTGCCACCCTGCCAAGGTTCTACGTGAAGGCTAATGCCGATCGGAATCAATGGAGGAAGTCAGTTCGGTTGATGAGTTCCAGTGACCACGATCCTCAGTAATGAGGGACAGACTAGAGAGAGAAACGCAACAAATAAAATAACAGCCTTCATACGTCCCACTGCCTGGCATAAGCGTCACTTCAAATGAGGTCATTTTTCAACGCTCACTTTATCTACCACATTAACCACGTTATATCACATTAGCCTCACTTTTCAAAAGCTAAATCGCAAGCACACGTATATTGTGTAATTTGTGTTCATTGTACTTATGCTGGGCAAAGGTCTCCTCTATATTTCGATACCTCCTACGTAAGTTGTTGTATCCCACAAAAATGCGATTTAGCGTTTTTACCAAAAATGAGCTTTATTATTAGTAATCTATGCATAAAAAAATTAAAACTTACGAAAACACAATTATTTCATGCAATTTCAAGACGTAAAGAGTTGTAACTTTTGAACGGGAACGGACTATAACACTGTATAGTCCTTGACAACCGTTTACGCGGTGCGCGGGGCGGGGCAGATCGCGCGCTCGCGTGTTGTATGGGTTAGATAAAACAGACTACGCCGGAGAGAGAGCTGAAATGGTCCGTGTGTCAAGTGCTTCAAGTTTTCCGCACATGTTACGTTATTAGGACTTGATAATTGATTAGAATACGTTATAACTATGTAACAACCAAAAATGTTATATAGATTACATACAACAGTATACGTTGTCAAGTAAACATTCAACAATGTTGTATGTTTTACATACAACATTTTACGCTGTTGAGCGAGTATAAGAAAATGTTGTTTGTGATACATACAACATTTTACGTCGTAAAGCGTCCATTAAAAAAAGTTGTATGTAATACATAGAATGTCTTACGTTGGAATAAAATAAAAATAAATGTGGTATGTAGTAAATTATAATGTTTGCATCGGAAGTTGATAGTCAAAATTTGTTATATTTTTTGCTTAATGTTACGACATATTCCTATATTTTTAGTTAAGTAATTTATAGAGCGCTTTTTCTTTACTGATTCACCGATAAAGAGCCTTAACCTTGATCGTTTAATTGATAGCTTGCTTACAAGCAATAAAATGTCATATTTCATTTTTGTTTTAGAGTTTCCATTACCAATACACATCCCCCAAAGTATTTATGTATTGTATTGCACACTTTTACACTGGGTAGGTACACGTCACATTATATTTTATGTATTTTAAATATTTATTTTTATAATTATCATTGCTTAGTCGTTGCGAATGTCCGTGCGTCCACTCGGTTGGCCCTACTGAAAATCAGCGTCTGAGCCTATCAGGTCCAGGCATTAGCTGAGTGGGGTTAATTTAACACTTAAGGACTCGCTACTGGGTCCAGTGGACCCAGTCCCTTGTATTTTGTTGAATAAATTAAAAAATATGAAGTTTGCGACGCTGCCGCTCTTAGTACCTTTCGACCATAGTATGGCGCGGTAGATAGCGGTCTAAGTAGTCAGTTTGCGCGCTGCATGTGAGTGCTACGGACGTGAAAGGTGCGTATGGGTCCGCTGGACCCGGTAGCGACTAAATACGTTAGTGTTTTTCCCATCAAATTATTTCTGTTTGTTTATTTTTTTGGAACTTTATTCGTAGAAAATGGCGAAAAATCGGCCTTTGAGACAACATGAACAAGAATCCGTATCCGAAACATAATAGGTACCAGAAGTAGAACCATCTGCAGCATCCTACGCACTCCTACCAACGAGTGGACGAAAAGTGCGTTGCGGCTTATGTAACTGGAAGAAAGATAGGAAAACCAAGGTTTTTTGCGCAACATGTAATATACCAATTTGTGGAGAACACATGAAACAGATTTGTGAAAATTATTATTGCTTAGTTTGATGTAGAAACAATGTTTAAAAGTGATTTTATCCCAAAGAAGATAATCTAAAATTTGTTGATTTTCGAAGTTGATTTTACTTGTTCCTATGATGATTGATCTCTCGTTGTTATTTTGTGTTAGTAGATACATTCTAGTTGTATAATAAGGTGTAAAAGATTTTGTTTAAAATAGATAGTTCCAGAATTTATAACTATTGGTCAAAGTTTAGTCATAAAACTAAGCCAAAATTCCTTGTATTTTTGTACGGATTAATGATTAAGTAAAAACAATAAATATTCGTTTTTTTATTTTATATATGTCTTTCTTTTAAACATTATTAACGATAAAAAAAAATAACAACCACTTTTATTGAGAAGTTTAGAAATAAACACGTGATATCATAGTGGGTCCGCTGGACCCGGTAGCGAGTGTTAGTGTTACAAATTAAGGCGCGAGTCCCTAAGTGTTAATTTTGGACATCGTGACACTGCTGCCTGGTCGAAATTATTCTTTATTTTTCTATTGTTTGTTTTATTTTTCCTAACTACCTTGTTCTGTATGTTTTTATCTGTTTCTTTCAATAAGTTTCAATGAATCAGAAATGAATGGGCTTGCAAATTTGATAGTTAGTGATTTTTTCGATAACACAACAGAAGAACAAACTGCTTATACGATACGTTCAAAGTAGATGACGTTTCTGACGACGAGTTAAGGTTCTGGACTGAAGAAACAGAGCCACGTTCAACGATTTGCTGAGTCAAATACTAAGCCTTAATCGGTCCCCAAATACTCCGAGAAATGACTTGGCTATCTACTTGTGCAAAATTCGATCAGAGGAGCCGAATAATAGAATGGCTTAATTTTTTAATATATCCGAGCGTACCATTGGAAGAAAAATACATAAAGTCAGCCAGTGTCTCATTACTGACTTTGTTCCATTGCACCTAGACTTAGACCATATTACCAGAGACGAAGTGATAGCCCGCAACCGGGTTTTGCCAAATGTTTTGTTTGGTAACGAAGAGTCACCAAAACCAATAGTTATATTCGATGGAACCTACATAGACCTACATATTTCAACGCCGCAGTTATAGCCTTCATAAGTATAGGAACTTAATAAAACCATTAATGATCGTGTGCGCGGATGGATATATTTTGGATATAATAGGTCCGTACTCTGTACGGGCAACCGATGCTGATATAATGAAAATCAGATTGCAAAACCATGATGGACCCATTAAAGACGGACCGTTCCACTTTTTTCCCATGTAGGAGACTCATTTATTTTGGACCGAGGCTTTATTCCTTTAATAGAAACATATGGCTATATTGCTCACATGCCGCCTACCAAACGACCACAAGACACGCAATTAAGCACCGAAGAAGCTAATAAATCACGACTCATCACAATGGTGCGATGGGTCGTGGAAACTATAAACGTGAGATTCAAGAGCGACTTCAAGATATTTAGAAACAGGTATTTAACAAATATGTGCCGCTTATACCTAATAGAATATTTCGAAATTGCTGCAGCTTTAATTATTTATTTTGAAGATCCTTACGGAGACATTCCATACACAGAAGATTTCATTGAAATAAGTAATCAAAATATACAACGCCCCAATCAATTATCTGAGTATGTGGAGGAAAATAATTTAAACCGACAAAGAGTGTCGTTTCACAGGAGTGTTTAAAACAAACTGACTGGAAATGATCCGGATATTTAACATTTTCCACAATTAACAATTAAAGAGTTAATTAAATTCTCAATCGGCACCTATCACGTGAGGTTAGCACGGTCGTATTGCAGTGAGAATTTAAAAGCCGCGGGAGTATATAATATGGAAATATAGACATCCAGCGGCAATAGGCTGCAGAAACAATTTTGTTTCAAGAGATATTATAGAAATTCAATATAACTTTATATCGACATACCTATTAGTTTTATTTTTATTTGTTTCAATCCTGAAACCTAAGTGCTAAATCATAATCATTATCATTTCAACCCATAGATATCGACTACTGAACATAGGCCTCCTCCACCGCCAATTGATAGATGCTACTAAATAATCGAAAACTTACCTCGATTTCAATGAATCTTAAGTTGATCGTTGTATTACGAGTTTATTTATATATCCAACTGCATCTCCATCACCTAGATACACACCATAGCTATTGTTTCGTCATTTAATTACATAGTTATACGAATTTTATAGATAATAGGCGTTTTGCATTTTTTTAGTGTATCGCCTGAATAAAAACATACGGCAATATTTTTTGGTGTTAGCCATTGATTTCGAATATAAAGTATATGTATTTTAACAATACACAATATACCAAAAAAAATAAGATATGTTACGTTTCTGTCGGGCCTGGGATTTTTTGTATGGGACGTGACCATTCTTCTTTGGTATTAATAATTGCACTTTTATTTCTTAACTGACAATATTTATTCAATATCAATAATATACACTTGAAATTGTATTGTTAATGTGACATACAGTGAGACTAGAACCATTTACAACAGCGAACTTTTTCTTAAACTTCATAAAATAATGTTGTAAGTATGAGATACAACTAAAGATGAAACCAAGACCCCACCGTATAATCTTGTAAGTATGAGATATCACAGCTGGCACAGTCTGTGTTCCACAGTATAATGTTGTATGTATGAGATACAACAGTTGCCACAGTCTGGATTCCGTAGTAAAATGTTGTAAGCCACAATTCTCAGAAAATACGCAATTTTTTCATATATTTGTTCCAACATAGTCAATAAAACCATATATTTTATTCATATAACGAATTTCACAAAGCTACATAAATAAATGCAGTTTCTAGGCCCATCTGAATGTTTAAAACGCTCTCCTGTAAAATTGCAGTTTTGGGGATACAACAACTTACGTGGGAGGTATCGATTTCTCCACTCTCTAAGGCCACAGCTGTGTGTCATTAGAGGCCATCAATCAATGATATTTGTTGCGAATAGGTTACGAATAAATAATTCACGTCGACTGGATTTGACAAAATAGTGGACTGTAGTTATTTATTTATTTATTTATTTAAGATCACCAACAAGTTTACACTAACATTAAGCTGAAGTAAAACATTTCAAATTGTAAGCATGATAAGTATAAACTTAATTATAGGTGACAATTGTAGGTAGGGGTGGTAATTGTAGGTGAGTTTTGGGAATTATTATTTGGCCTATAAGACAGGACAGTTGACGTAGCCCTATATGAGTAAATGTCAATTCCACCAACCTTTCACGCCCGTCTCCGACTCCTGGATTTGGTGATGAACGGGATATCCAAGTGAACATCAAGGTGACGATCACACCGCCGACGGGAATGCACTGCACACACTACTAGTTTTCTTGCTAAAAGTGATTATGATACGAAACCAACACGAAATGTACATAGCACGCTTGCCAAACACCTCAAAAGATCAGACTGCGCTGATAGGGGGCCGTCTCAGTAGGTGAACTTCGACTGACAGATCGAAAACGAAGGCAGCATAAAACATTGATGCATATAAGACTACCCTCAACTGTCCGATTATTTGTTAGGCGCGTTCTGATACATATCAAGTACAGTTTTACGAACAATATCAACCGGGCGACTGCACTTGGGCGGTTTGCGAAAGATGTGGGTTCGATTCCCGCCTGATGCCAAGACGACCAAATATCTTTTTCTGGTTTTCAGATCTTTAGCAAAGTGATTAATGTTAAGATATTTATGGTAACAGGGGTGCATTAGACTTAATTGGCTGTGAATTTAATCAGTAGTATTTGGTTGCCTTGACCGTACCGCCCACAGCTAATCGTCACGATACAGGGTAAAATCGTTTACTATGCTGTAATCGCTATTGCTATTTTTTTGTGATTTCAGCTTCGTGCTTCAGAAGGTACTCAATGCTCTCGGTTTACAGCTATTTTTGATGTAAGACAGTCGTTTTTTTATTGTAAAATGACTACTGCTGTTTGGCCTCAGATGGTTTTGACAGCTTTACCGGACTGTAGGGTGAGGGCTGAGGGCTCACTTCGTTATTTGTGATCGTCAAAATGACGGGACTATCACGAAGTTTTTCGAATATCATGTGAATGGGGCTCAAAACAAATAATTCATTTCATACTTAGGAGAGAATTTTACTAGAGGAAAAGTTGTCGTTCACCATCATTCATAGAAGGTTCGGGGTTAAAAAATAGTGATAGACAATTTGGTTTAACTACTCCATTTATAATAGTATCTGAAATTGTATCACTAACAATAACTTACACAGTAACAATACTAATTTACAAAATCAATGTTAAATAATCAGTCTTTTTGAAGATAATATTATAGTTTAATACAAAGGAGACATACAATAACGTTTTACACAGTGCAATGACATGTTTCCTGTTTTTAAAATGAAATGAAACACAGGCTGTTCATTTTCGTTTATACGAACTTCCTTTGATTTTCCAAAATTAATTTCAGCTAAGGAATGCGAGAAAGGTAACTACTACAGGCGGTAAAAGAATGAAAAAGGTTTTTTTCTGGTTCTATTCACCACATGAAACATGGCTTGTATTATTAGAAAGGCAGCCCAGCTTATCTCATGGCCTCATTAACAAGTTGAGTATAATGTGCACTGTGAGAAAAATCTCTGAGGTTTTTTCTCGTGTGTACAACAACAACACGACAGCAAGTCGAACGAGAAAACGTGTAATTTTTTTAGTAACCTTATACAGTCACATAAGACTTCTTTTGCAATAATTGTTTATGTGATCGACCCAGTACCTGAATGATGAAAGCTGATTATATGTGGGAATTTCACCGTCACAGGAATTTGACATAATTATAGGAAAATTACTGACCGTTTTGTCAATTAGGTCATAAGTTTTTTTAACTCAGGCATTATTATGTTTACCATAATTCTATACAAATAGTACATAAATATAAACTTAGCATACAAAACTATAAAATTGTAAAAATCACTGTAAAATCAAAATATTCTTTACAAAATTTGGCACACATACAATTTCGTATAATAAGATATGCTTTAAATTGGTTTGTCATGATTATTGTATACTATTTTTATTCTTAACTGAATTAACAGAAACCTCCTAATTTAAAAATATTATTCAGAGATCATAAAATGCCGGCAGTGTGGTTTTATAAACATATTTATGATCAAATGAGTTTCATAAAATGCTTTGGCACTGAATTATGCAAAAAGGATTGAATTTTATTCAATTCCTCAAAACGTCTAATACCTAAAAATTTTATACAATTTGAAAGTACCTATTATTCAAATCTATACAGTTTAAATTGTTTATCTACTTTGTTTTCCAATTTATATTATTTACAAAATTTTCTAAGTGGTACAAAAATATTAAATAGCTACGTGGTTGACTTTCATTTTCTACGACACAAAATTGAATACCTACTATTTCTTAAACCGATTTTCTAGTAACGTAGGAAAAAACACATTATCTAAATTTCAATATGACTTGAACAAAAACTTGGAATCAGCAAATATTTGGTACAAAATTGTTTTGTTTTTTGCTAAAAAGGTACAGTCAGCGTCAAAATTATGTTATCACTTTAGTACTTTGTCATAATTGCTAATTTTAATAGTAATTATTTCTATGACAACGTCAACAAACGTAATGTGACATAATATTTCCAAAGTGTTAACATATTTTTGACCCTGACTTTACTAACAACAAAAACATTATTTATCTTACATTTTATTATGTGATCTTATTGCTAGTTTGTTTGAAGTTTATAACATTCTATTAGCGTTACACCTCTTTCTATTGTTGCAATGAACACAACCAATCAATTTATTAAATAACTAGGTTTCATTTAATTCTTCAGCTACCTGTGATGTGGTACTCTGCATGCTTCTGTAAAAAGAAAGTTTTTTTCATAAGCTTATAATTCATTTTATCTTATGAAAAAGCATTCGCAATGTTTGGGAAACAAGCCGGAGATAATTCTTTTTTTTTACAAAAACTGAAGTTTGAATAAAATAAAATGGGTAAAAGAGGATCCAACTTTTTTGTGTGGGTTTTGGCATATCTACTTGTCCGGTGAACCAAACCGCATAAAACTGGTTGCATCAAGTAAATAAATGATATTTATTGTCGCGGCAAAAATGTTTTCAAGTTGCGAGTATTTTTAGGTTATTGGACTCAAATTTTTAGACATGTGACACCTTGTCATTTTTTTTGTAATCACTTACTCTGTCGATTTATATGTATTTCATCACTTGACGCCGAAACACCTTTTCTTCAAAATGGCGTACAAGTAGGTAGGTATGCCAAAGAAATAGGATGCTCTTTATGAATAAAATCCAAAAAATATATTTTTTGATGAAACAGAAGCACTTTTCTTTGTTATGTAGTTATTGTTTTTCTCGCTTGAGTCATTTAAAAACATAAGTTTTTTTTTTTATTTTCCCGTTCTTTTTAAGCAAGGACAACATTCTACTTTTACCGTAGTAAGTCAAAAAAAACCGTTTAAGTAATATTAAATCGTAAGTATTTTTTAATTTTTGGCTCACGTAGATCACCCCAGCAAAAAAACCCACTTACTTCTCGGTACACTCTTCAAAGTAGTTGTTCGTGACACACAATCACTCTCTTCTGATTCCGACCTCATTTGAAAACTAGTTTCTGCAACAAATTAAATAAACAAAATATTTACTAATGTCTTTGAGAGAATAAAAAACTCAACTTTCCTATTGAAAAAAAATGTAGTTTTTTTTATTTTTTACCATATTTTTTTTACTTATTTTCTACAAAAAATGAAACTACATTTATTGAAAGTTTAGTTATAATGTATTCCTTACGTACCGCTATCATATCTGGATTTGCTATTACCCGGAAGATGTGTCCTACTCGGCACTTCTTGATTGTCCACGTGGCCAAACGTTCGGAAGCCTATAGCGAACTGTGCGTATGGACTTATTTCATAGAGTTCTGTAATAAATATTATATTGACATTTTATTTCTACATTATAATAATACCTACATGAAAGAGAGCTAAGGTATATTAACACCGGTATCTTAAGTAAATATTTTATCAAAGAAGACATGGTGGGCGTAGGTCATACTAGAACTGTGCGCTCTATGAAATTGAATACTAAGTCCAATTTCATAAAATTTCTTCAATTTTTTTATCCTTCTAATACCTAGTTACAAAAAAAAATAAAAATGATTATGTGTCATCGTGCGTATGGACTTATTTCATAGAGTTCTGTAATAAATATTATATTGACATTTTATTTCTACATTATAATAATACCTACATGAAAGAGAGCTAAGGTATATTAACACCGGTATCTTAAGTAAATATTTTATCAAAGAAGACATGGTGGGCGTAGGTCATACTAGAACTGTGCGCTCTATGAAATTGAATACTAAGTCCAATTTCATAAAATTTCTTCAATTTTTTTATCCTTTTAATACCTAGTTACAAAAAAAATAAAAATTATTATGTGTCATCTAAAAAACTAACTTCCTACTTCTCTATATATAAAAATGGATTGCTGTTCGTTAGTCTCGCTAAAACTCGGGAATGGCTGGACCGATTTGGCTTATTTTGATTTTGAAATATTTGTAATGGTCTAGGGAAGGAATAAAAGGTGAGTTATCATGAGAAAATGCTGGGAATATAGTAAAAATCTCAATTTTAGTAAATGTTACTACAGCCTGGCAGAAAGTCGTGAAATTAATGAGGGCGCCACTTTCGTTAATGTGGTCACCCCGTATACTACGACACGAACAGTTTTGATGGTTTACTAATTCAACTTATTTTTTTAAAGAAAATGGCTATCTCGTTGTCCCTATACAATCTCCCCACTACCTATTCGCCTGACGCAATCATCGCGCGATCCACATTAAGGACACTCCTTTATCATCGATAGGTTTGATCTCGCGTTCGCACGTACTAAGTTCGCGCGAATGCATCACGTGTCGACCACCTAATAGGACACCAAATTCTAGTTCAGTACTTTCTCATTCCTATAAGTTTCACGTTATATTAATATAACGCGTTAAATTTCTTTAATCCCACATTATCTAGTAGAATAATGGAATTAGTCATACAGGTAGCCAAGTCAATCGGGTGAACCGCTAGGTGGCAGAAATGCAAAGGCAGTGGCACCAACACAGTAGATTCCCACCACATACAAACACATTGACTGGACGGTTTGCTACTACCAAGTAAAAAAATGAAAGAAGAAACTAGCAAAATCATAAAAAAATTAAAATTGGAAACAACAAAGCAACAAAAGATTTGCTTATTCAAAGTTTGTCCCCGTTGGTAAAAACCATTTTCTATTTTAATGACGTGTTATCATAATTTTCCCCTTTCTTCGGTTTAATCTCGGAATTAAAATAAAGCCAAAATCAATAAAAAAAGTATCAATTAGCTAAAATGTGCTAACTTCCCAATTTGCTTTTTTTAAACACAGTATTGCCAGTGATAATATTTTTTAGTTCCCTTTCAGGACTTTTTTGCCAAGCTGTACCTGTCACGTGACACTTAATGTTTGACAACAGAACGAAGTCTGTAATTGGGACAACTAGTACTTAATAAAAAAATAAAGGGTGACACAAAAAATAAACTTTATTAATTTTCGTAATTAAGTATTCGAAGAAAAATAAAACAAGCGTTGCTTAGCTTTGGGCTAGATGGCGCTGTGTGGAATATTTTTTCCAGTTTTTTTTATTAATGGTTTTTTGCCTCTAATACAGAAGATTTTAATATATTTGCTTACCATGTTTAGTATCTGCTGTCAAATGCACTGGAGTGCTATAAACTCTGTTATTGACTTCAGCTGGTATACTCTGTGGTGTGTTGGCTGTCGCATTACTGCGCTCAGATTTACTTTCAGCTGTCAGGGAGTTCCTGTATTCAGTTAGGCGGTGATGGCTGAAATAGATCAAATAGTTAAACTTTACTTAGGTAGAGATCGTCTGAGCTGAAATGTTATGTTCAGACGATTTCTACTTTTACTTGATGCCTTATTTTGTGTGATGGTTAAGAAGCTGGCTTCAACACCAGAGGTTCGATCGCGCAGTACGGACATTTGTGAGCATGACCATAACTGTTTTTCTGTTTCTTAAGATGATGTCTTTTTAAAAAAGTATTTAGGCATGTTTATACGTTGTGCCAAAATTATCTAATCAATTTAGGACTTTACCATAACGGTTAATCTGACAGCTCCTTCATAAGTTATATGGAAAGTAAGCAAAGTTAATGAGACATGGTTCTATAGTATAAAGACACCTTTCTCGTTGACTGTACAAGCTTTGGATAGTGGAATCTTACCATTTCTATAATCTGGTAGAATTGGCCGAGAAACTAAGTGAAAAAAGGTTTACGTATGTTTACTTACTTATGCCTTTTAACCAGGATGTAAACGCAGGTCAGCGAACAAATCATCAACAGAATAGAACTGCAAATGATCACTAGCATATTCAGGTCGAAGAAATCTGACGGTGGGCCTATGGATTCTGAAAAAAATATATAGATTCAATATTAAATCATGATAGCATAAATGATTTTGGAAGGTGCTTGTGGCTCAGTTGTGAAAATAGGTCGGCAACGATCGCCATTGTAATGCAACGCAAGTTGAGTCAGTAATATGATGGGTGACACCCCTGACCAAAATTCTTATTGTTCTTAGGAAAGCACGTTGATTAGTTGGTTCAGGCTGAGGTCACTAGATGTCAGTCGGTAAGCCTAGTTGAAAGCGCTGGGCAGCTTGATAACATCTGGCAGCAAGGTTCGTTACCTAACCTCACACCTCTATGCCCAACAGTGGGACGTTTACAGGCTGTCATTTTGTGTTTATTTTGTTACGAAATTCATGTTTGAATAAGAAGTTATGGTATTACCTCCAAGTGTAGTAGTAGTAGCATAACTATACAGCGAAGTAGAAATACCCGCAGTATTCTCAGCAGTCACCCTGATCTGATACCACTGGGCAGGGGAGAGGTCTCCGATCACAAAGGAGTTTGGTTGGTTCAGTATTGACGAGGAGTAGTGGCTCCAAGCCTGTTCTATGTGTGGCTGGAAATAAAATTAGGTTGTGTTTATTTTTGGTTTTGGCATTTTCCATGCAGTGGTTAGTGCAGTCGCCCAGTTTGCGAAAGATGCGGGTTCGATTCCCGCCTGATGCCAAAATGACCAAATGTCTTTTCCTGGTTTTCAGATCTTTAGTAAAATTAGGTTGGTTTTTTTATCGGTGTAAAAACAGCAATAAAAACCTAAGCAACCGGATAACGGAGGTAGGCTTCTTACCGCGTTGAGTTCAAATTATCTCAGAAAAATGTAGGCTTCTAAATGTTTTGTTCAACATGACTACACTTCGCTCATCCTCAAGTGTTGCATTCAGAACAAATTTTGGTTGATATGATACAAAGTTTTGAATTAGATTGGAACCACTTACCATTTTTCTTCCAATTAAAAAAACGAGACGCATTCTAAATGTCAAAACTCAACATTACAAAACATACGCTCACGACAATAAGTATGGAAGTAGGTAGGTACGAGTAGGTAGCTTTGAGCCTAAACGAGGTATTCTGTGGCACACCGATTGTTATCGTCCTAGTGAACGGAAAATTCCGAATTCCACATTCTAAAGGGCGAGCCTACTAACCATTATTCGGGTTGCTTGGGTTTTTATCTGTATTTTCCATCACCTGATACTTAGCTGCTATCGCAAAGTGAACACAAAGTCGATGTCAAAACTCACAAGTTTATTATCAGCCCGCCTCCACACCTTCGCGCCATATTCCCGGTAGTCCACCTCGAACCCGGTGATCTCACAGCCGTTGTCGTCCCACCCACTGAGCTGGATGTAGATGTGGCTTGCGTTACTCCAGAACCATTCTGTACTGGTTGGGGATATTGGTACTGAAGAAGAATAAAGAAACGTTAGAAAATACTCTTGATAATAAATGTTCTTGATGGTCAGAAATCAGACAGACTCCACATACTGTCATCTCTTTCCATATTTAGAGCATTTTTCAACAAAATGAGGCAGACAACAAAGAAGACTACACTATTACAAAGTCAGATACAAAAGACTAAAGCCGGCCCACAAGAAAATGAGACTATTTATGGATTTTATTATATTTGTGTCTTTTGTGTTTCCTTTAACGGTTATCTGAGTTCGAAATGGGTATACAAAGGGCAAATATTTTGTGAAAAATGAAATTATCAGGCAACAAAGAAAACAAGGAAGGGCATGTGTGGGTGGATACAAGCAGGTATTGGGCAATAATAATATTTTTCTTTCTTTCTTCTTTCAGGTACAGGTCGCAGGCAACGGTATAAGTGGTGGACTACAAAAGGCTATTGATAATGGATTTTTATACTGAAAAACTTTTAGCTGACCTACCCTACAGGTTTTTGTTTCGTTGACTAAACTTTTATACTATAATTTAAAAATCTTATTTTTTAACCACCTTAATTCATAACCTTTGACAAATGAGTTCGAGTACGATGTTTCGTACAGACCTAACTCTAATAACATACCTCCCCCCAAAGTAGTGGCATCAACATAAGCCGGCTGCGAAGACCCCACGCTATTGGCCGCCGTCATCCTGAGAGAGTACTTGGTTCCACACTTCAACCCTTGGAGAGTGTACTCCTGGGTGCCTTGGAGGGATGTTCCCTTGTTCGTCCACGCTCCTTGCCAGGAGCCGTTGGCTTCCTTCCAGGTTAGATTGTAGCCTGCAAATGAAATAATAATAAAGCAAGTTAACCGTTGGGACAGAAAAGTTCCTTAACAGATACATTTTTGATGGAAAACGCAACACGTGACGGCAACACCTCAGGTGGAAAAATTACGTGGTGAAAGTTGAGAGGATTTAGATCTATATCCTGCCTATGTTCATACAGTGGTTAGTTATGTTGATCTTAAAGGTAGTGTAATAGTTTCAATAAACATGTATTGTGATATTAGTATTTATGTTATGTAGGGTAAAGTCGCCAGTAGTCAGCCAGGCACCTAAGGTCAGCCTTTTCGGTCTTTTATACGCCACGAATAGAGCAATATTTTAAAACGACCAATAACATGGTGGTTAAATCATTCCTTGACTCTTTATTGGTCGAAACAGCTCGTGACTAGTGCGTACTGCAGTCACCACATAGAGAGATACACGTTCATAGCAGTGCCAACGACGGATAGACCGTATTGTTCGATGTCCGCCATTTTATTTTCTAACTTTTCGTCGCGTGGTTATTAGCGATCAGCTGCTATAATTGAAATTTTTACTGAAGTATTTTTATTAGCTTATCTTATTGAATGTAATAAGAGCATATTTTTGTACAATAACTGATGTTTATCCCAAGAGAACACAGTTTTTGAGACGGCTGACTATTGGGTACAGGATTTTCGCTAGAAACGCCAGTACTCAGCCGGGGGTGGCTGACCTCTGGATTTGAGTTGTTTTTTTGTTTTTGAGTGATATGTACACCATTTGATTCGTTATTTTTGAACAAATTATTTAAAGCCTGGTCGTAGAACTAAAATATGAAGAAAACCCAGTAGTCAGCCGCTATAATGTACAGAGGTGCTGACATCAACCTTTACAAAACCGTTGAAAGATGGATCTTATGTCAGCAGCATAAGGTGCCACTAAGTAAAAGTTGACGTACGCGCCCCTGTACTACTTTTGATGCGGCTGACTTCTGGGGTTTAGGGGTTTTGTAACCTAAGCTCTAGAGCTCAGCCAGTAAGGTCAGTAATTGTGGGGGTTTGATTGCTCAAATTACTAGCAGTGTTTTATTTACAAAAAAAATGTCTCGAGGGGCCTCTCAAGTATAAAGATGAAAACCCTGACCCTGTGCGATGGTAGAAAGAAGGAGAAATAATGACATGGGCATCACATCAAATAGGGCTTCCGGAAAAACCCGTTGTACAAGCGGTAGAAAAAGCAGAGAGAGAAGAAGTTCCTCCTCAACCCTCCAAAGTCAACATGCAACAAATTTAATTAATTTCACCGCTTTTTTAGAGTTTTAGAACCTAATTATAAGCAGCCAACGTAGCGGCTGGGTACTGGGGAGCCAAAGGCTGACTTAAGGTTCCGTGTGGCTGACTACTGGGGAAAAGTGCCATTTTTTGTTATTTCGTAACTATCTCAGAGTTCGAGTAATTATGTTGTGTTGTACTTGAAGATCATCAAAGTTTATTAAATAGTTGATGACATAAAACATCATTTCACTCAATTAGTAATTTCCTTATGAAATGAGAGCAGTGCAAACTCAGAACTTTCGTTAAAAGGCTGACTTCTGGGGACTTTACCTTAGACTTATTTATGCTTTCAAGTTTAAGGTAACTTTTATCTTTAATCCTGTTCACTGCTTTTTATTTTTATGTCTGACCGTGTGTTTGACTGGTAGAAAATGCCTCTTAGCATGTAGTGCGCCTTTCGTTGGTTCCTTAATATGCAACAAAGATTACACTTACTAATCTTGTGCGCCTTCCCAGCAGTACTCCCAGCAGTATCCCATTGCAACCTCAGTGCGTGTTTGTGTGGCGTGACCCGTATACTCGGAGCGGCTGGGGTCGGCAGTACTGATACTGAGTACGATACTGAATCTGACCCGTATAGGTTCTTGGCTAGGCATGTGTAGTTGCCGCTTAGGGATTGGTCAATGTCTGAAATTGGAAGAAAATCTTTGAAATTATTGCGATAAAATAGCAAAATGTTAGTTCTTAACAATAGCTCTGACGTTTGTGGAGATCTCAAATATTCCTGAAAAGTTGGTGATTCCATCAAAATTTCCTTTGTCTTTTGCTCTCGTATTTTGGATGAATTAGTAAAAGGAGAAAAGTAAACTTTTTTGTTTTAGTTATACAAAAACACTACGTCGTATATGGGCAGCAGTGTGAGATAAAATCGTGGGCGAATACTATTACTTACAATGAATACACCAGGACAATATCTGCTGATAATCACAAATCAAAGATATTAAAATCAACTTACTATTGATCAACAAACTGTCATCATGATTCCTAGTAAACCTAGGATGATGTGTGATGATGTTGTGCTTGTGATACCAGACGGTCCTTGGAGGGGGCACCCCTACACATTGGCACACGAGGAGTAGAGAACTGCCCACTCCTACTGATATTGGGCCTCCAAGGGACGCTACTCCGGCTACCACTGAAAAAACAAACGTAACAATAAAGTATATTATCTGTAGTTACGTTTTACTTTAACTGAGTTTCCGTTTTAATTTAACCGTTTATGTAGGCCGTTTATGTTTGTTGCTGTCTCAGTTTGTTCGTTAGTTTGCTTTTTGCAACAGGTTTTTTTTTTTTATTTAAAAAAAAACAAACATAAACGGCCTAGATACGCCCACTGCTGGGCACAGGCCTAACCTCAACTATGAGGTGGAACAAGCCATGTACTCCAACATGCGGGCTCAGTGCGGATTGTCGGAGGGGTTTAGCTTAGAAACTTTAATGTCAGAGGTTATCAAACTGCTCTAAGGCCTCTGACTAGGCTTAACGACTGACATCTCGCGACGTCAACCGAGACCAACTGCTTAACGTGCTCCGAAGCACGGAGATGCCCGAAATACACATCACTTAATTTCGGTTGGGATGGTCACCCATCCCATTTCCGACCCAGCGTGTGTTGCTTTACAACAGCGATCGTCACCAATCACTATCACAACTGCACCACGGGCACCTCGAAAATTTATTGCAAAACCATAATGTTATAAAAAGGTGTTCCCTCAATGAATGCACTGAAAAAACCAGCTGTAACATTCACTCTGCAAGGAGTAAAACGTCTGAGAAGAAGAACAGTATTTACCTCTAGAAGATAGTTCAGCATGAACCCTATTGCTAGGCGATCCTTCTCCAGCCGCCGTGTGCGCTCTCACGAACGTCTCATATTGCTTGCCTGATGACAGCCCTGATAGGGAGAACGTCAGCTGTCTTGATTGTTCCTGGTTAGCTTCTACTCTGTAGCTTTGAGGAGCACTGGTGCTGGAAGAGACAGATATTTCAGCCAATGATATTATAATAAAGAGACGTAGATAGGTTACTTGTGGTAAGAAAGTGGCACCCGAAATCAGGACTTCGACTACCTGAGCAAAGCATTGACAGTTTGAGACAATACTGCGCAACATGTATCTGTCTCGTGTACGCTATAGCAAATAATCATGTTGTCTTGAACACACGGTCGAATTATGGATACATACGCCAGGGGACAATTGTTGACTTCGCGCCAGTACTTATCTACGTCTTTTTTGTTGTAATATCATTGGTTGCAGGCTATAGAATCAATCAAAAAGCAAACAACTGTCTTTTTATCTACGTCACATTGCACAGGCCTCACCTCAACTATTAGGTGGCGCTAGTTTGCGCCACTCCAATCCAATACGAGGCTCAAGGCACATTTATGGAGGGCAGGGGTGTAAAATTAGTGATCAACCTCGATGTCAGATGTTACCAAGCCACCCAAACATTAAGCGACGTCAGCCAGGACCAACTGCTTAAAGTGTAATACGAAGCAGGGAGATGCCCGAAAAATATATCGCAAAAATTTTGGTCCGGGTGGTCACCCATCCCATTCCCAGCATACGTTGATCATCAATTATTGTTGACAATCTACTGACTGAACTAAGCCATAAGCACCTGAGGATCATTTATGACAAGAACTTCAAAATTAAATTATTATCTAAAGTTAGGTTTGTAAGTTTACTAGATTAGCTATGTGGCCACTACGTTCCTGACTTGGTAAAAAAACAATAACGAACTATCGGTTCTTTTGCTTGCGTTTGGCATTTCAGCTAAGTTCTAAAGCATTCAGTATGGCATGCAATCTTTGGGGTATCTTGGGTATATCAATAGGTATTTTTAGCGTGACGGTACATGGATCAATAGATTAAATTAGACTTTCTTCTAGCTGAACATCGGTCAGACCAGACTTTATTGGTCGAAACTAGTTTCTATGCGTAGGCATACCAAGCGTCATGTTAGAATGGCTGCCTGACAGTTACGAGTATTTCTGTAGACCTACAATTATAGTGAACTTATAGACTACTAGCGACCCGCCCCGCTTCATCAAAATCCGTTGCGTAGTTTCAAAGATTTAAGCATACAAAGGGACATACGGACAGAGAAAGCGACTTTGTTTTATACTATGTAGTGATCAGGTTTTTTAAAAGACTTACCTAGAAACGGGCTTCACGTAAACAGTATAGTGCGTAATTTCTCCATTAGCCTGGTCAGGTCTCTTCCAACTTATTAATAGTGATGAAAGAGTTGATACCACCACTTTGATCGCAGCTGGAGGTCCAGGTACTGAAAACATAGTTTAATCTAATTTTAATTATACCAAAATTGTAAACAAGACAACGAGTATGTTGCTATTTTTATTTTTAGCATTTTCCATGCAGTATCTTAACTAAAGATCCGAAAACCAGAAAAATACTTTTGGTCTTGGCTTCAGGCGAGAATGGAAATCGCGTTTTTCCGCAAACCAGGCGACTGCACTTATCACTGCGCTACCGAGACCATTATCAGACCGGCCGAATCTTTCTGATATATTTATTTACCCTATCAGCTAGGGTGATTCCATCAAACATAGCTTCTGATTCCGTTCGATCAAATATAACTCTTCATAAAAAGGAAAATAGACATAATCTAAGAAATGCTAATAAACTACAAATAACTTCGCCGCGTACTAATTATGGAAAAAAAACTATACTCTTTGAGGGAGTAAAGCTGTTTAACGACTTACCTAGTGATATAAAAGATTGCGACAGTAAACCACAGTTTAAAAATAAATTAAAGAAATTCATTTACACTATTTAATACGATGTTGTATCCCCCCGTGTGTTTTCATGTTTGTCATTGATGTGTTACATTTTTTTTTTGCACTACCGGCCTTTGATTTGTTTGTTAGCCACAGTGTAAACATGTATTAGGTAAAATGTTGTATTCTCATTTTATGTAAACTTTATGTTTTTTATGAGAATAAGTTCTTTGAACCTAAACCAGAAAAATACTTTTGGTCTTGGCTTCAGGCGAGAATGGAAATCGCGTTTTTCGCAAACCAGGCGACTGCACTTATCACTGCGCTACCGAGACCATTATCAGACCGGCCGAATCTTTCTGATATATTTATTTACCCTATCAGCTAGGGTGATTCCATCAAAGGCAGAACGGGTATGTTGCAGAGAGTTCCTATCAACTTTACTGTTGAAGTCTATGAACCGCAACCGGTGGTGAGTCACAATCGAGGCGATTGTAAATGCTATCATGAATGAAGTTCATTTTCTGTACTATTTTACATACTTTACCTTACCAGTAATTTCTTGCACATATTTTTCTTTGAAAGCACCAAAGATAAATTTAATAAAAAATGTGAAAGTCTTATTATTTTCATTGTAGACTTACCATCTTGTAACGTAGTACAGACGATCGGTAAGGAGAACGGTCCGAGGCCATAATTGGAGAAGCCAGCCACTTTTATAGTGTAGTTGGTGTATTTGAGCAAAGCTTGTAGGTAAAGCTCAGTGTGAGGGGTACTGATGTTCTGCCACTGACTGTCTGAAATAAGAAAGTAGCAATAATATTATAATAAAAAAGAGGTAGACAGGTTACTTGTGCTAAAAAAGAGGCACCCGAAATCAGAACGATCATGCACCTGAGCAAAGCATTGACAGTGCTGACAGTTTGAGACGACACTGCGTAACATGTATCTGTCTCGTTTACGCTCTTGCGAATAATCGTGCTATCTTGTTCACACGGTCAAATTATATGGGTACGCAAGCCAGGGGACAATCTTCGACTTCGCATCAGTACTGACATAACCTATCTAGGTATTTGTATTTGAAGCAACAACTTGTATTTGAAATTAACTTCACAAATACCACATCTAGGATACCACGTATGCTCAATAACCTATCAACCTCTTTTTTATTATGATATTATTGGAAATTAGAAAACGACTTAACATGCTCACGACTATATCCAAAATGTGAACCAGGTGAAGTCAGAGGCATAAGGACTGTCGTAGGTATGTATGTTTTGCATTATGAATGCCGTTATTTTCAAAATCAGAGATACCTAATTAGATATTCTTTAAAGTACTCAAACATTAAAATAGTAATGAAAAATGGAAACCAATGTCCAATTAAGGCGGTTTTTCACTAGGAAGCGACCTCTGCCAGACAACCTTCAAGGTTAAAGTTCTGTTAGGGATCCAAAATCTCGTTTAAAAACCATTTCACTAAACTTTTTGGAAGTATAGGGCTAAAATATTTCTGGTTGGTTCATTTTTATGAGGTGTCGATACAAACCTTCAGTACTATAAAAGATAGAGTATCCCAATAACGAAGCACCAGTTGAAGTGATCGGTTGCCAGGACACCCTCAGTGAGGTGGACGATACTCCTCGGCACTCAACTCCTGAAGGCGGTTGTTCAGGTGCTGCAAAATAATGTTATGTTACATTTTAATTACATTTATAAATTTTAACGCAGATAGGAATTGTTTTAATTTCGTCTTTATTCGTCTAAAAACAATAAAACAAGTAGGGCAATTTGGCCACCGAGCGAGCGATAATAGGGAATATGCACTTGGAACAGATGAGGGTCATATTATTTTTTTGAGGACTATTTTAAATTCTCTTTACATCTCTATCAATATTTCCTAATGTTATTTCTTTGTCAATGTAAAAATAATTATTGAAAAGTGCAAAAAAATGTGGGAAATTCAAAGCGGTTGAGGTCACGTGAGAGTGTGACGTCCAAGTCCACGCGTGTGTCACTGTCAAAAGCGCGACAAGAAGAAGAATTCAATAGTTTATAGGTTACATTTGTGTTGTCATCTAGACTTGTTTGACGTCTGAGTCCATGACAACCGAGCGCGCCATAATGGCGGCGTTTGAAGCGCTTGAAAAAGTTTGAAGTTTTTAACAATTTATAATTATCCTACATTTTGCATTTTTGGTGATGAATATTAATTGATCAGTCATAAAACGATATAAGCTATCATAAAAAGTATAAAAAAGAACAGTGCATATTCCCTATTGCCTAAGCATGTAGGCAATAAAAGCGACAGCTTTTAATTTCTAGGCGAGCGGCAACGGCGACTGTAGTATCGTTAGAATCAAGAAAATCGTCAGTGTGTGCGTGCGACGACGCATGCCTACAGGACGGCTCACAAACAAGCTGTGTTCCGGCCAGATTTGACCTTGGGACAATCGGGTTCCGAGCCAGACTGTTCAACCACTAGGCCACGACGCTCTCTTACTTTTACTTTACTTTTTTATGTTTATTTTTAAGAAGATCACTGTCGTTATAAGGTCTTAAAATGAACCATATTTGGTAAAAGATGCTGTATTTAATTATTTTTTAATAATATAACCGTTGTATATTACCTCCTTCTCTAGTAGTTTGGTAGACAGGAAGAGAAAATGGACCATTCCCTGCTGAATTGAAGGCACTAACAGTTACAGCATATCTGAAAAAACAAATGTATGTCGAAAATAAAAACTTTATTTATAAATACGTATATGTGTATTAAGTTTGAAACAATGTGAATGTTTCCAATATTTACCTAGTATTTTTCAATAAGCCACTAAGTATAGTCTCTTGTTTTCCTTTTCTTGATATCACTTTCACCATTTTGGTTTGAGTATCGTTGGGACCTAAAAACAAAAACAATATTACGAGTATGTATAAAAGAAACTTGAATAACAAAAATTAAATATTGGAACCTTAGTTATTTTTCATTTCATCAGCATTGCTAACCCCCAAATTCAGAAATGAAAAATCAACATTGAGCCTCCTTCAGAAGTATAGCTGTCCCTTTCAGTAATATTGACTTTCTTCGGGACAGCATGACCGTGACGTTTGTGAATTCGGGGGTAACTCGACCAATATTTTACTCGTGGCAAATGCCTTCCTTAGGTTGGAATACCTCACCTCTACTATTTCGGTTATGATAAAGATGTAGTATGTTAGACTTCAAATCAGAAGCTATCATCAAAACATCTAGTCACGATAAAGGACTAGATGAAAGGATATGAAAACTAGATTTTCCTGTTAGAAATGAAATCATTTTATAAGTTGTATGTCCTATCAATGAAACCTTCAAGTTCCTCCTTCCTCATCATATTTACCAGATTCTCCACTAATCCGTGGAACAGCCTTCACGTGGTATCCCTGCAACTGTCCGTTGTGACTCTCCCGCGGTGGGGATATCCAAGAGACCGTCAGCTCTCCTGGGTTGTCGGTCTGCTGGACTTGAACCCCCAGTGGAGTGGATGATGGAGCTGAAAATTAAATCATATAGTTATGAAGTAGTAATGGAACAAACAACAATGTAAAAGGACCTAAAAATCAAACTAAGTACCCACTGTCATTTTAATGAATTTAGCTGTAAGCCTTTGTAAGCCACTGTTATTCCAAAAATATTTGGGTAGTAATTAAACAGACTTTTTCTAAATGACAACACCCGACTCTAAAAATCTAACTTGCCTCCTTAACTGCCACACTCAGAGACGTCAATTAACGTTAATGGTTCATTAGAGTCAAAATTCCATTTTTCAAAAGAGACTTTATAACAAATAGAATAAAGAACTTCTAAGAATGTAAAATTTTGACTCTAATGAATCATTAACGTTAACCCATATAGCCCCGCCGTGCCCAAACGAGGACGCCTCAACAAATACCCTCAGTTTATTCGCATTTCGATGTTTGGGATTTTTTATTGCGAATACGTAATAAGTGTGAACCTGTTAGCCTATTGTTACACCAAAAACTATATAAAATTAGTTGAGAGTGATTTTACCGTGCGTTTTGTGGAGGTGTTTCAAGAATCAGGGATAGCCAAGATTCAGTAATTTTTATTTGACATTTTTACAGCTAAAACTGCTGGTTATTTTTGATAAAAAACCGGAATATATTGTAAACTTTCAATATAAAAATAAATGGCAATGAATAATTGAGTATTGATGATAGTATAAGTTTTTTTACAACGGTGTCCCCATTCGAGGTCAGTGGGCACATTAGAGGTAAATTATTCGTATTTTTTACCAGGTCATTTTTCCTTCAAAAATGGTAAAACTAACATTTGGCAGTGTCAAGGAGTACTGCGGAGTTGAAAAAGCCCTATATTATGCTGCTATGCTTGAAGATGATGATGCATGGATAGATTGAGTTACTTTTCCTCCAGATCCCAGTGTATTGACGGGCGAAAAAAAAACGACGAGGATAATAAACAAGGCAATGCAGTTCCTCGTGACGTACCAGGAATCGAGATAAAGAAGAACAGGATAGAATACTTCAGGAAATCTCCAGGTGCCAATCGTATAGAGCCACTGGGCACAAGAATAGTGAAGCAATGGCTCAACAAACTTGGCACCAGCCTTAGAGACCATGTTGTCTTCGTTGATAATTTTGTCACCAGTTTTGATTTGCTAAGACTTACGGAAAGTAGGTTTCGTGGAACGGGTACTGTCCATGAAAGCAGAAGCAAAAATTTACCATTGGTTGTGGTGAAGTAAATAAAGACGAAAAACTGTACAGATTTTGACTACTGTTTTGAAAAAAAGTCAATCAAATTCTATTCGTAAGTTGATTGGACAATTGCGTCTGCATCGTCAACATAGGTTCAACCACGTCTTGCCTCTAGGATTAGAAACTGCTGGAGCGCTGCGGAAGAAAAAAGTAGACTGGTATTCCAGATCTTCACCAAAATCGAAACAAGTGGATGGTCGGTATTGATCAAACGGACCAGTCTATTTCACTATACCACCCTGCTATCCATGGGAATAAAATGGTGGTGGGTACTGATTACGTCCACATGTTGGATCTTGCAGTTGCAAATGCATGGCACAACCACAATCTGACCCATGAATAGCCTAGACCAGCTTCAATTTCGTCGTTACAATGCTCGTCATTATTTTTTTTCCTTCGGACATTCTGTAGTACCAAGTTTCCACCATGATGGTAATGGTCACTTTCCATAAAAACTGGCTCCACTTTACAAAAAAAGCACGTTGACAATGCAAAAAGCGCGTAAAGACATAATGTATTGTAAGAGGATGCTTCGAAAAATTTCACTCCCCATGGACCCAGCGTCCTCATTTAAGGACGGCTTTTTTTTTCAAAGAGGGAATTTAAAAATAAACTTTTTTTTCGTGGTTTTCTTATAATAACGATTGTTTCAAGCAATTAATGTTAAAAAAATATAATTTGCACTGCTGGGTTTCATTTGGGTCCAAATGGGTTAATTGACGTCTCTGAGTGCGGCGCGGCGGTAAGTCGGCCACATTAACGCGCATCCATAGAAATTATCAGATTATAAAAGGTATGTCTAAATGACTTATTGCAATTAAGGACACAAATTAAAGATTTCGTCATCCAACATTTTCAAATCTGCCGACTTGTAAATTATTATTGGTCTAATTTTTGAAAAATCCGCCTTTAGGGGGTCAATCTTCAATTACATTATGTAAACAGAATCTAGTGAACCGGTGAACGGCTCGTTAATGTAAAGTGGTTCTCACCTTCTTGTTGAGTAGTGAAATGAACCGGCTGAGTGTATGGGCTTAGATCCACTTGATTCCCTGAGGCCACTCGAACTCTGTAGTCTACTGCTGGCTGAAGATCTCTTAGCTCTATGCCTTGTCGAGAATCAATGTCTTGTCTGTCGATAAGAAAAAACAGTTAATATTTTTTTTCAAAACGGGGTTTCTTCCTGATTTGCTTGATATCGCTTGGTTTCGCTTGCCTTGGAGATATTTCACTAATAATGCGTCAATATATCATAATTCACGTTTTAGAATCCTGTGTTTATTTCACAAAGTTTACAAAAAAAATTACAATATGTCAGTTCACTTTTTCATAACTTCTAATTACCGCCAAAACTACAAAAAGGTTACATACTTTTTAATCCGCACGAATAAAACCTCAAACACTTTTTACTTATTCTTTTACAGGCTGGCCCAGCGACAGTGGTCCAATTGCTAGGATGCCCTCTACTTTAAAAAAAATTTTGGACCACTGTCCCTGGGCCTATAAAAAGGACAAAAATTCTCTACGTCTTATTAGTAACGACATTTTATCACAAGTTTATGTATTTGAGTTACACAGTTTGACAAAAAGCCATAAGATTTCACAAGACAGTTATATTGAACAGAAAGATTGACTAAACAAGTAACCTTCATTTTCAAAGGTTAAAGGAAATATTTTTTTCTTCGATTCTGTAAGCCTCTACAATAATTGATAAGAAGTAGTTCCTTACCTAGTGATATTAATGCTCTTAGCCGAATCCCACATCATGAAGTCAGTAGTAGTATACTGCATGGTGTAGTACTGAACGTGAGTACTAATGGTATCCCTCCATGACAGTTTGGCTGAGTTGCTGGTCACCGAGTCCACTTGTAAGTCTAGGGGGGGTGTTGGAGGTTCTGGAACAGGAAAAAAATAAAAAGTTAGTAATTTTGAGGGAAACAAATAAATAGTTGGTTTTTTCTGTCTTCTGCATTGTCTTTTTAAATATCACATAATTTAAAATCATTGTTAAGGAAAATGCTGATTTTGGAATAAAATTGAAACAATTGGCGGATTCATACAAGGAGGCTTTTTCCACCAGTCAACTCATATTTCGTTCGGGTTATGCAAGATGCTAGAAGAATGACCCTTTTAAAGGAATGAATCAGAAGAAAAAAACACCTAACAACTTATTCAATGTAACTAGCCGTAAGAAACGAACCAATAAAGATTTTATTTATTTATTTTATTCCAATGAATCTAAACACACACATCACACATTTTAACAACGTTATCATGCAATTCAATTTGCTTTCTAAATTATCAAAACATAAAAAAATACCAGTTATTTAAGCAAAAGTTAGTGCGAAAAATAACAAATAAAAAGAAATATGTCGCTGCAATAAAACAAAGAAACTCACCAAGAATATCAAGATGGACGTTGTACGCAGCAACTCCGTAAGGGTTGCTAGCTCTGCATTCGTATGTACCACCATCACGGCTCTCCACGTAGTTAATGTTGATGATACTTTTAACCCCATTGTGAGTTAGCGTTTCTGATATAGTGATTCTGTAAAATAAGACAAAAGCAGGAAATTTAAAAAAGCAGCCTGTTGCAGTCCACTTTTGGACATAGGCGCATGAGCCACTTCGAAGAATCAGAATCAAAAATATCTTTATTTAAATAGACCTGCTACAAGTGCTTTCAAATCGTCAAAAACTTGATCAAACAAACAAAACTACGCTTAATAATATACTTATAAATAAATAATAAATAAATACACAGTATAGAAACATAATGTGACTCAACCACCGGTGTTGGAAATTCGGTTGCCAGACGCACAGTATAACGGGCCAGCCGAATTGTACGTGTAGGTATAAGAGGGTTTTGGCATCGTCTTCCGTATTTAGCGCTTTGCATCAAGGTTTTCAAGACGCTTAGCCTCAAAACTGTTCACGCTACAATGTAGGCCATAGATAGATAGGCCATAACTCTCAGTTTTAAGCACCTTACAACCATCTTGAATTAATCGGTTTATCTGGCTGGAGAGCACTCTACAATGCGTTAAATTCAACAAGTAAGTAGGTATCTGATTTTCAACAACCAATCATCAAAATACCAAAATATTAACATCATAATCAATAAACTCAAATCAAAAACACAAGATGACGAACACTTCAATTTTACAGATCGCTTTTGCAAACTTTGCCGGACAAATCAGCTTAATACGCACTTACATCTTACGCTTTTATCTCGTTTCCAATATTGAAAAAACACCTTTTTTTCATATATATTTTTTTAATTTGTTTGAAATATTAAATAGGTATGTACGCTTGTATGTTTTGTAAGTAATAGCCAATACTATCAGCTATTAGAATGAATACAAATCAGATAGCTCTAAGGCCTTGTTTTATCAAACAAGGCCTCGAAGCTAACTGGCGTCCCGAATGAGATTTCAATCCCAGGAAGGGTTTTGCGACACTAGTGACATCTGTTAGAATTTTCACACACTAAGTTTTACGAGAACCAATCCGGAGAGCGTATTCCTAGTTCCTGTAGGATGGCGGTTTTATGGGTAATAAACGCCATCTAGCGGAATTTTCATGAACCAACATTATCGGGAAAGGCTGGGAAAGTTCGACTATGGTTCGTCGTGCTTCTGGATAGCATTGTTTCAAAAGAGGGACGCGATGTGGACATAACAACATTTATAAAGACAGTATTTATTGCTTGAAGTTACATAATTCAATTCAGATCAAATTTTCCTGTTTTTCAAACAATTTTTGTAAGGTTTTTAGATACACTTGTATTTGCTGCAAGTTATAATCTACTCGTTTACCAGCTCTAATACAAATTCAAAATCATTTCTAGCATGGACAATTTTTCATGTACTTCTGATTACCTCTGAATAGTTTTTTTAGTGCAGTAGCATCACAATTATGTATGTTATTATGACCTATCTATCAGTTTGGCCAAAAAATATAAAAGAAAAGCAATGTTGATAATACAGTTACAAAGGCGTTTGTTGCTTGTTATTACTTAACTGAAATCTGAATAAGCATGTTATTTCTAAAATACTATGGCTATATTTGACCACTATGAACGGTCACACGGTTCCCATGCCTATGGCCAATACCGTGTAGGCTAAATAATAGAAATATAAAAAATTAAACCTTATGTTTATACCTATAGTTAGCTGATGTAAAGACTATTTGCCGCACTTAGATATGGCAATTAACGTTAATGGTTCATTAGAGTCAACATTTTGCATTCTTAAAAGTTCTTTATCCAATTTGTTATAAAGTCCCTTTTGAAAAACGGAATTTTGACTCTAATGAACCATTAACGTTAATTGACGTCTCTGAGTGCGGTAATAAGCTCAATAACGGTATTTTTGTGAAACTAATGTATACATTCACTGTTGGTGAACTTAAACTAATAAATAAATACAAATAAACTTACCTAGAAGAAGTAAAATCCAATGGTTTCCCCGCCAAGCTCCACTTCACCCTTATCGGACTGTCACCCAAGGGTCGGCAGGCCAGCGTCACAGGTAAGCCCATTTTAGTTGTCAGGTTCGAACCCACTGACTCGAAGTGCACTGGCTCTAGAGATAATTAACTAGTTAGGATATTTCATTCATATTTTTACCCGACTACGGCGAGCAAGAAAGAGGGTTGTGATTTTGACCTGTTTGTATGTATGTGGAATTCATCTATTCGCTCGGAACTTCTAAACAAGTAATCATAACTAGACAAATGAGGTTATAGGCTACATGACGTCATGTTAAAATGACTACAGGTCTACTGGGGGTATTTCTTTTGACGGTTTTATATGGGGTATCAAATGAAAGAACTTCTTTATCACATTTTTGCAGATCTCCGTGTTTTTGAAGGCATAAAAACAGTTGCTGGCTGACGTCATTAGATGGCAGTCGTTAAGCCTATGGCCATAGGGCGGCTTAGTAACATAACATCTGATAGCGCGTTTTATATCAATCTTACACCAACAACCAACACGTGCTTTTGTGACTTTTTCTTCAATTTATTAAAAGAGACTACTCTACAAACCAACTGGTTTGAACGTTGATTCTGTCCAGAAGACTTCGATAAGAAAGTCGATAGTTACATAATGAAAAGTCAATATTGTAAAATCAAAACTTTTCAAATTACAAAGTGTGTTTTGAGTGTGTTGTGTCTTGACAGACACAAAATAAAAAATGTGTTGAGCCCCACATAATTTAATTATGATTTATGTAAGCGAAATAGATTTTTTTATCTTTATAAGTTAGTAATATACCCTATAAACCAATTAACTAGTGACTTAAACCTATGAAGAACCATCAACAAGAAATTCAAGAGTATTCAAAATCAACATCTTCAAACTATACTTACTATTGACACTTATCCACAAATTCCTGTTCAAAGCCTCACCGACTCCATTTTCCACGTTGCAAGCGTACATTCCTTCATCAGACAAGGAAACCACCTCGATGACCAGGGTTCCGTTAGGATAGCTAAGCACTCCACCTCCAGCTAGGTCCAAAACTGGTCGCCAGATTCCTAGGGTTGCTGGAATAAATACAATAAATATTAACACACAAAAAACATACACTCAAGTCAGAGGTAGGTCCAGCGATTGCTGCCGGCCCTGGCGCGAAAACGGTGCGTTCAGAAACCCTGACCTGGGGCCTTATTACGATTTTTTTACAACTCAGTAAAAGCTCAATTTACGTCTTCTCATTCATTGAAATTTTATTGAAACATGCAAAATAAGTGACTACAGCAATGAAGAAAAGTTAAGGTTTTTTTTGACACTATTTAACACACAAAATACGACTTGTGACGGTAATTGTGCAGTTCAAAAGCTGAGCTTGTGACTAAAACTGTCAGGTTATTAGACATTGTAATAAGGCCTTTGGTCAAGGGAATTTCGACTTTACGTGGTATAGAACAAGCTTTTTGCCGATATCCGTGTTTGTTAGGGTTTTTTTATAGGTGTTTTCCATCACCAGTACAATTTGCGACACTCTCTGGTAATGGAAATTTCCTATTTATTAAACCACTAAGTAGGTTGTAGGTACATTGACTAAATCAAAATAATACGACTGTTGATTATTCGATGAGCCTGAATTAAAATTTTGATGAATAATTATTATTTATTAAAGCTTGGGCTTAAATACTTTAAAATTACTTAAGACTGTAAATTGCCTGTTTGGTCCAAACCTAAATCTGTGATTTGGTAACTAATAGACATTATTTCGTTATACAGAAATTTATACTGACTGTTTAAATTCTAATTAGCATAATGGCGAACCTTTTAATAGGTACATTAACTAAGTTAATCTTAATTCTAAGAACCAAAGCGTTGAAGATAACCTTATAAATGGGGCAAGTACTGAATTAGTTTAAGTAATTAATCTTATTCTAAGGTACGGTAATCCACTTAAAACTTTGCTCTAACTGAGCTTTGGAAATCTAAACAAGGAAGTTTGGGATAGATAATTCGCTCCTTCAATACAAAAGTCACACATTTCAAAAAAAATCAAAATGGTTTTTATTGCATAAAACGCATCTTAAACGATAAAAGTTTATAGTTTCACAAAGACAGCCGTTGTTTTACGATTAAAAATACCCGTAAACGCTCATACGTTAGTTTTGTTTTAAACCGTTTCTGCCATTGAGTTTCGTGCAAAAGTACCACAATGCCAATTACTACCAGACTTCCAACCGGAGCACGTGAATTAAGATAAAATTATATAATCAAAAGCGACACATTCAAAAATATATTCGTATTGCACTTAACTTACACGTAAGTATCTTATAATTTTTTTAATCAATAGTACCATATTTCAAAATAAGTTAGTTTTGCAAATAATATTTAAAATAATTCCTCTTATTTTTGTATGCAATACTGCCATATTTTGAATTGAGTTACTTTTGCATTATTTAATAAATTTTCTTTTATATATTTCTCAAGATTAAAGTACCATTTTATGAATTGAGTTAGTTTTGCACTGTATAATATTTTTTTTATTTTTTATTTTTCAAGAATAAAGTACCACATTTTGAATTGAGTTAGTTTTGTTTTACAGTTAATTGAAGACATTTAGAAATATGGTATCTTTTGAATAAAAAATTGCTTAGATTTAAACACAACATTTAGTTTTGGTGTTGTTTTAACTATAACATTTTGTAGTTTTTAGCGCGATATTATGGGCAAAACAAAAATCAATAAGAAAAGCTATTATAAACAATTCTATTTTATTTTTCTTCATCATCATCATAGCCGAACGACGCCCTTTGCTTGGCATAGGCCTCTCCAAGGATCTCCACAACGATTGGTCCTGCGCTGTCCGCATCCAGCGGCAGTCCGCGACCCTGAACAGATCGTCGGTCCACCTTGTGGAGGGCCTGCCCACAGATCGTCGTCCGGTACGCGGTCGCCATTCCAGAACCTTTCCGCCCCAACGGCCATCGGTTCTCCGCGCTATGTGTCCCGCCCACTGCCACTTCAACGATGCAATCCTTCGAGCGAAAGGCCTTCTCATAGTCCACGAACGCTAGGCAAAGTGGCAAGTTGTACTCTTCGGTGTTCTGTATAACTTGTCCCAACGTATGAATGTGGTCTATGGTACTATAGCCTTTTCGAAACCCGGCTTGTTCGGCAGGTTGGAAGTCTCGCCCGCAGTCAAACCTGCGGACGAGACGATTCGTAATGACTCTCGAAATCAACTCATAGATATGGCTCAGAAGCGAGATGGGTTTGTAGTTCTTCAACAGAGTTTTGTCACCTTTCTTGAGAAACAGCATCACATTGCTTCTCCCCCATGCTTTTGGCGTTCTGCCCTCGAGGTTGACAGAGCTGAAGAGCGTCTGGAGGACCTTAAGTATCGGCCGACTGCCCGCTCTCAGAAGCTCTGTTGTGATTCCGTCATCACCCACCGCCTTGTTGTTTTTAAGCTGCTTTAGAGCCATCCTGATCTCGTACAAGCTGACGTTCGGGATATCTTCGGTATAGTGTCGGGTTAGCTTGGCTCTAGGGTCTTTAGCCTTGCTTTCAACAGGTGTTTGCGTGGAATACAACTGTCCATAGAAACACTCAATCTCCCACAAGGGTTCAGGTGTTAACGTGATGACGCTACCTGCCTCAGTTTTCAGCCTCGTCAGTTGGCTTTGCCCAATAGAAAGATCTCTGACGAACACTTTGGAGCCTTTGTTACGCTCAATGGCCTCTTAAATACGCTGGGTATTAAATTGGCGAAGGTCGCTCGTCAAGGACTTAGATATTTGTCTATTGAGTTGCCGATAACGATGGTCATCTGCTGAGTTCTGAAGCCTCATTTCGTTTGTCTGATCCATGAGTAGTAGAGTCTGGCTGGAGAGCTTTCTAAATATTGTTATTGCCTTGTTATGCCAGAGTTTAATGACTCTTGCTTTTCAGTCTAAAATAGTTTTGTTTTTAGCTTCAATTTTAAAACTCTTACGCTGGATTCTACAAACGTTAACGGTTAATGTCAACTTCTCGTAAAGTCTACCTAGGCAAATAATGAATAAGTAATATTTTTAAAATCCGAAATCGGATGAATAATGTCGATTTATGTAGGTAATGGCGGTTTTAGTGGACGTTTGTGAAACTTTGATAACGGTAAAATTAAGTTTAGACCTAATTGAAGATCTCATGATTAGATTTTAGTGATGGTTTTCATTTAAGAAGTTTATTTATGTAGTTATTAGAACATTTGTGCCATTTTTATGTAAAATTGACATTTTAGTGAGTTGTCAACTGAAAATGAAAGTCATATTTTTTGGATTATGGTGGGTTGCGTATTAAAATTTTAATTTTGTCGGAGTAAAAATCTATATACAAAACTAACTTATCTGCGTTTTTTCGAGAGTTTATTCAATATTATGGTTAAAACTGCTTTATTAGGAATATACAATTTGATTACGCATCTTTTGATACCAAAAACATCAGCAAAATATACATAGTTTGAACAAAAATTGATGAATTATTGAAATATTTTTTTCAAATGGCTCCCCTGTATAATTTGCTTTTTTTGACTTGTGGGGCTTTTGTATTTAAGGAGCGAATTATGAAATCAACTTATTTTCATAAAATTAATATAATATATTTATAAATAAATATAATTAACCCGGTGACCGCACACTTGGGTCTTTAATATTTATCTATTCTAAAAAATAATGAATCACTATTAATTGCGCCTAGTTAGAGGCCTTAGGACGGCTGATAAAATCTGCCATTAAGGTTGCTCACTAACATTACACCCCTCCAACAATCCGCACTAAGCCCGCGTGTTGGAGTATGGCTTGTTTCACCTCATAGTTGAGGTGAGGCCTGTGCCCAGCAGTGGGACGTTGTATAGGCCGTTTATGTGAAGCGAAGGTCTATATGACCCTGCACGTTTAGTATTTGAAAAGTCTGTTTCTCTAGCTGCAGCTGGGGTCACCTCTCGATGTACTTCACCATTTTAAAAGGAAACAGGGTGATTACGACCCAGCTTAACAGAGACGTTCCTACCTGTGTGTCATATAAGTTATAGTAGAAAGCAGCAACGCTATGTTTTTTAAATTTTGACTCATGAAAATGTAAGATGCTCAGTTTCTTAGACTTAGCTCACGTGATAGCTTTTGAGGTTGATATTACTAACTTTACACCTTTACAACAATCCGCTCAGAGCCTGCGTGTTGGAGAACAGCTCGCGCCGCTTCATGGTTGAGGCGAGGCCTCTGTTCAACAGTGGGATGTTTTAAGTTTGTTGTTAGTTCATTAAATAGGTACGTTACCATCTCTCTTCATCCAATGTATTTGAGGAGTGGGGTATCCATTAGCGTTGCAGTAGACTATACCGCGTTGGCCTAGCAGTAATGATGAATTTGCTGGTTCTTCTATCCACTTTGGTGCCACTGAAAAAAATCATTAAAACAAAGTTTCATACTCGAATATGAAAAATAAGAAGTATGAACTCAGTAATTTGAGCTAACCATGCATTATTTTTGTTTATCACCGTAAAACAATCGCAACTTGGTTCAGAGAGTTAACCAAAACATACCACATTTACAAATCAGTTTTAGTGCGTATTTCGTAAATGATGCATGTATTTTTTCAAAATCAATCATGCAGCGGGTGCTTTGAATATCATTGTCTATTTTTAATTATTATCTGAGATGACCTAGATGGCGGTGGCGGGATGAGTTGGACTCCCATTCGAAAGATTGCTATATTACAACTTTGTACCGCGCAGTATGGACAATCGGTAGGGAGGCCTTTGCCCAGCAATCCTTTAATAATAACCACCACACGACACCACAGGCCTGTAATAATTATTATTATTTTGGATGCCATACCATTAATAAATAGATCCGCAGTCTGGTTCACTTTGCCGACGTGGTTAGTGGCAATGCACGTGTATTTGCCGCAGTGCTCCAGTGATACTCTCTTTATTATCAAAACACTGAACAGCTCTGCACTCCTCTCCGTAATCTATAACAAAATGATAACTTAGTAAACCACTCCATTAGTTTTAAAAATTTAGGACCCTCTTCAATTTTATCCTTATCCTTACATATTTTTACAAATTTTATTAGTCCCAAGTAGGGTGATGTTGTAGGTAATCTGATTGACTATCCCAAGGCCCTTTTAATACAACTGACAATACGTTCATCAGTTAAAGTACGTGTAGAATGTTTGTTATTTTTCTTATAAATTGAGTATGACAACCTCGAGAGCTAGGCTCCACACTTGGCGATTGAAGTGAATTTCGAATCGATTTATCAAGCTTTTTGTAAATAGAACTGTAGTGTTTAAATGACAAGCATTTGTGGTCATCAAAGGATAACCTGCTCCTCTGCACATTTCATTTTCATTGTATGTAATGGATGGACGTGCCGAGCTAAGCAAGGAAGCCAGTAAGTGAAAGTGTGAGTCACGACAGTGCTTTTTTCTATTCTTGTGATTTACTCGAATGTTCCACGTGAGCCGACAGTGGTATCATAGACTAATAAATAAACGTTAAACCTGTCTTCCAAAAGGATTACAACTTTAAAAATAAAAATGCAGTCTACAGAGATGGTTTATCTTACCTTCAGGCTTGCTGGAATCTTCTTGCCGTCCTTCAGCCAGGAGAAGTAAATCGGTGGGTCACCACTGATAATATTGCATGTAATTTGTACGATCTGACCCTCCTTTAACCCTGATCCGACTCGAAGTTCGTCTAGTTCTGGTGCTTCTACTACTTGGATCTCGAAAGACCTAGAAAGACGAAGTGATGGTCATGTTGAATACTCACATAATAGAATTTATTTTTATCATTTTCAGATGCCATTAGATACGCAAAATCTATATCCCAACGTTACATCATTTCAAGGCGCGGATTCAAAGTTGTAGTAATCAAATCATGTCATTAACAAAGAAAACAAAAATGAAATTCACATTCAATAAAACTAAATGAATTAAATTAAAATTTACAAATGTTGGTCAATAACGAAAACACAAAAAAAAAACATAACTTGACCAAATGTATCATTAGGGCAGGGCTATTATCTTTATAAAAAAGGGGAAAAAATAATAAGAAAATAATCAAAATTATTCAAAAATAAAAAAAAAGTTTGAAAATAGACAATATTGTATTGAATTGAAATACCTTCTAGCCATTTCTCCCGAAGGACTATACACTATACAGGTATACGTCTCCCCATTCTCCTCTTTAACCACTCTTGCTATGCTCAGCAGCCCGTCTTCTCCTGGTTCGTAGATCTGTCGTTTTCTCCTTTTCCTCTTCATGTTAGTTCTTTTGTAACGACTGTGTTGAGGTATGGTTGAACTAATTATCTTCTTCCCTTTGTGCTCCCACTCTAACTTGCTGCAAAAATAATGATTTTGAACTAAGAACCTTGTCTTGGAAGTGAAAGGTCAAGATTAGCGAAGATAGCGCTACAACCTTGTCAAACTAGAAACCACGTGACCTTACAAAATACAGTTCAGAAAAAAACGATTAAAAACGATACTTATTTAAATTATTTAAGTAATTCAATCCGTCGTTATTCAACTAACACGCTAGTCATTCTAGAAACTATAATATGTTCGCTTTAAGAATGCAGCATTTTTTAAATTTAATTCCGTTACACGGAGAAAAACTCAGGTACAAATCGTTGCGTTTGAAAGAATGCGTTCAACTGGGCACTGTGAGTTTGGCTTTCTAATTAGAAACAATTTGATTGGTTAGGGGCATGCTAGGTCAAAGGACAAGAATGAAATCACTGCATCCCTAACGCGAACGGACTATAGCAAATTGAACCAGATGACTGCGTCATTAACACAGTCAAAGATATACACTTCAATTAGAAAATTCGTATATAACTTTGCCTTATAAATTCCGCCCAATTAAATTCCCGCCCTAAGTGAGTCAGTTTTCAGTGTGTCGAACATGACTGTAATTAAGTTTATAACGCCCCAACTTCAGTCTAAATGGCTCGAAGCAGAACAATGGATCTCTTCATGAATAGAATTGTTACAGAATGTTTTAAACGATATTCGGATTTCATTTAACAGAACAAATGATTTTTAAATGGAACTGTCAATTCGGGTAAGGGATTTGTTATGTGCAAATTAATTATTAATTCTATTGTAATTATTTACTGGGATTCACAAAATATTTGCTATTTTGAACAATTTATGTAAGCGGAAAAGTATTTTGTTATCTATGATTCTATAGAATTCTCGGGAATGTATATGAATGCCTATAATAAGGTGAATAAATAATTTGTGAAACTGATTTATATTTCTAAATATTTTTTACATAATACCTACACATTTTGTGATATACTTCATGTTAATTTGACCTAAGTTATGTTTTCTCCCCCCTCATGGGTTCTCGCCTCGGCGCGGCGACGGGGCCTAGTACCGGTGGTAGGGGCACCACCGGGAAGCGAAGAGAACCCAGGCGTGGCAGTGTGGTGGACTGGACACCCACCCGCTGCGGCCCGTAAGGGCGGCGTGGGGCTGCGGGGCCAGTGGGGCCTGCAGGCGCCTTGAGGCGCGTGGTTGGGGCCGCGGCGCACAACCGGTTGGTGGGGGCCAGTGATCCGAGGCTGATCCCCCCTGTGCGTCGCGGCCCGGCGAGGCCGTACCGTCGGTTACGGCAGCGGAGCCGCCCTTTGGGTGGCTCGTGGTTACGGGCCCAGTAGGGCCTGCGTACGGTGGCCAGCTAGCGCGTGGTACGGGGGTGCCGCCGCCAGCATTGCACGGGTTTCACCGCTGCCTGGTAGGGACGGCTTGACATCCTCGGCTGTCCCTTCTGGCCTCCCCTCACGAAGGGGGGGTCGCTTCCGGCCCGCCGTGAAGGCAGGCTCCGTCCGGGGGAACGCGTAACAGGCAGGCGCTATTCACCGTGTTCCCCCACTAACGGACGATTAGAGGGAGTAGTAGGGGTTTTAGTCGGTAGGGCCACTGGTATACCATCTTTCCAGTGGTGAGTCCGACATAACCCGTCCGTCCCCCGGTGGACGGGTATGCGTAAGGCATTTACCCTACTTAAAAAAAAAAAAAAAAAAATGTTTTCTCCATTGATATAAACAAAAAAAGGGAGATAGGGCTTCCTCGTACCAAAAGTCCACCCTAAAACAGGTCCAATGGACTTATGTGCAAGCCAATATTATGATAGCTACTTGTTTGCGTTCCCGTCATACAAACGTCAATGTCATGTGCCAGTTTTTGAATTCGCGAAGTATGAACGTAACGCATCTTCCTCTTTTTGTTTATATCAATGGTTTTCTTCAATTAATTTTGTAGAAACCATTTGTCAGTTTATCAGCTTTAGTGATCCATAATGTATGTAATTTACTGTGCGAAAGTTCCCATTTAACTATGAATATTACACAAGCCACAATGAGCCATTCCGTGAAGTGTATATTTGTAAGTGAAAGTGATAGCTATACGGACTCTACTTCTCTATACAATTGCCAACTTTGATTTGCATTTGTGGATTTGGGAGTAAATTACGCAAGGTAACTAAGTAACTATACTACTACTGTACTGTACTATTTTACTACTGTATTGTACTGTACTGTACTATACTACTACTGTACTGTTCTAGGTAGGCAACTAAGTATTTCAAAATTGTAGGCTAAATCCTGGCCTGTTGTTTAAATGTTAGTTAAATGAATCGTGTGAAAGATTTACCTTATAGGATATCCGTAATATGGACATCTGAGTTTCAAAGGTTCTCCACTTTGAACCTTTATAGGTGGCAGCGTTCTTATGTATGGTGGGCCTAGAACAAGAACATTATGAAAAAATATCAACATCAAGAAAAGTGTAGTAAAATAATCATTATGATGGAGGCTCTTTGTGCAGCTACAAAAAAATGTAACTCGCACACATAGACACATACTATTATGTGACGTAATATCATGATAGCCGAAAATTTGTCTATAATGCAAGAAATTTTAAATTTAAACTAACTTAATTGTAAACCACGTTACTGTAAAAAATGTCAATACAAAAACGGTTTTCAGAGGGTACAAATGCGAGCTTTGTCGATCAAACGCATACTTTAAAATTAAGAAGCTCTTCAAATGACGATATCATGACATGTAACAAAGAACATACTGCTAATAAATTATTATCTATTTCTATTTCTACTTCTATGTCTCTGTGAACTTAATAAAATTTAATTTTTTTCTTTGTGCAATAAAGTATATCTTATTTTATCTCATCTTACCATAAATATCAATCCTGGCAACATGCACAGCGCTAGATTCCCCCTCTATCGCCACACACGAGTACAGGCCTCCGTCTTCCACTCTTGTTCTTGATATATTCAAATGGGCCACCACGCCTACTCCTGAAGGAGACATCATTTGTCCCAGAGTGTACCTGAATTGAGGAAAAATAAGTGAATTTTGTATCATTATTCGTCAAGTGACTTTGGTATAGCAAATTTAATTCCTGGTTAGATTTTTTGTTTAGAAGCGAATTCATTTAAGAAACATATCGTGTTTTTTATCATCATCACCATCAGTTTTACTACCCCCAACCTGCTGGACATAGGTTACCGCCTCACTGCTACTGTTTTCAAGACCTAACTGTCCCTATTAAATCCTTCAATTCAATATAAAGGTAACCCTTAAAAGGTCACGCAAAGGTAGACTTTAAACGCTGATTTTACTTTCAAATTTCCAAATTTCTTTTTTTACTTGGTTTGAAATATCCACATAATATTCTTCTACTTTATTCAGTCAAAACACTTGTAAATCACACTCAATATCTAAAATATGAATTAAAATTAGTTTAAAAGAAATAAAATATGGTAATCAATGTCAAAAAGCCTGGCCCAAAAAGTTCTGATTTTTGCTTTACTCAGAATATTTTCAAAGTTTTTGGCTTAATTTTTGAGGTACTAGATACTTACATTTTCAATTGCCGCTGGAACACTATTACCACAAATTGCAAGTCTCAAGACCATGCACCCAACAACGGAAACCGCAGGATTTGCGAAACAATTAGTTTTTCCGTAAGCAAACTTTCTAGTCTGGACGGAGTCTACTAAAAAGTCTTACAAGTGTTCACATTGCTTTAAGCACAAAAAACTGCTCTATTTGAACTCACTTTCCTCTACTATTTTAGCTCACCCACATTTAGTTTATTTTATTTACTAACGATCCTCTACCTGAAGGTTGTCTGGAAGAGATCGCTCTCTAGCGATAAGACCGCCTAAATTGTACAGTCAATAGCACATCAGGTTACCCCATTACCGTTTTTTCTCTTGCTCTTGCCAAATGACATTTGTTCGCGATATAGCAAGGATGACTGACCGGAAATGGGTAGCGTGATGTGCCGGCCACCGTACATTGTTCTCATTGTTGTTGTGTAATTTGCTTAAAATGTATTTTTTTTGTACAATAAAGAATATCTATCTATCTATCTAATTCTAACTTAACATAACTATACCCTCACGACCATATCCCTAATGGGTTAATCAGAGGCACACTGATTGTTGCCGTCATGGTGAACGGAACATTCAAGAACAAATATTTCGCCAACAGAATTTGAACCCAACGTGGTAAGGGGCGAGCCTACCGCAGTTATCCGGGTTGCTTGGGTTTCATATCGGTGTTTTCCATTACTGGACAGTTAGCCGCAAATTGTAAAATAAACACAATGTGGGTGTTATATTATTGATTTAGCATTTTCCATGCAGTATCTTTACTAAAGATATGAAAACCAGAAAAGACATTTAATCGGACATTTAAGTCATCTTAATCCGAAGTCAAATATTTGAAAAAATATTTCTTCCGAGTGTTAGAGGTGGATGCCTATAACATTGATGAAATCACCCTGGCTCATAGGATAAATATACCAGAAAGATTCGGCCGGTCTGTTAATGGTCTCGGTAGCATAGTTGGTTAACTTAGTGCAGTCGCCCGGTTTGCGAAAGATGCGGGTTCGAGTCCTGCCTGATGCCAACATGAACAAATGTCTTTTTCTGGTTTTCAGATCTTTAGTAACAATGTAGGTGTGTTCCGGCCGAATTTGATCTCGGGACCATTGGGTTCCGAGCCAGAGTGTTTAACGAGCGCTCCTACAAATTCCAAGCTACAACTAATTCTACAAATGGAAAAATGTCTTTTTTAAACTACAAAGAGAGTGTGATACATTGTGTCCTTAGATAAGGTTAATGAGAAGTAATTGAAAGTCATCTGTCTTCATTATAAGACGGTTCCCCAAGGAAAATGGGGATGGATAAATTTCGCCACATAATCTTGCTTCTTTGGGTTTTACTAAACGTCGTCTTAAGGGAGGATTTATTTTGACTAATGGTTTCGGAGCTACAAAATATGTGAAGTGAAAGGGAATTTGAGCTTGATGACAAATGTGTAAGTACATATGTAAGAATTTCAAAGAGATGCGACATAGAGTTATGAAAAAGTAAGTAATTAACTGTTAAGTTTACGACGGTAAAAAAAACAAAATGCCACAGGTGGCAAACAGACACTTATTGTGCAAAAATGCAACTAAATGTATGTAATCTCTTAATAGCTCAGCTTACTTTTAAAACGTTGTTTAGTTCGCGTAGTTCAACTATATTTATTTATAGTTTAGCGGTTGACTTATCTTTTATCTTACTAGATAATGTTGACAGCAATAAGAATGAAATAGTTACATCTTCACAGTAGTTAAAAGTGATGGTGTAGAGCTGTTTGAGTTGCTTAAGGGTTCCATGATGGATTTTTTTTTTGTTATTTTCTTTGAGAAGTTCCATGATGGAACCAGTCCGTGGCAATGAAGCAAGTATTTAATTGAGCATTAACTAAACAAAGAAGTTTTACCTTGGCTCTGTGTTTGAAGAGATGACCACCCCATCCCGCTCCCAAATGAACCTCGGTGGCCTCACTGCAGTTGCTGTGCATTGTAGACTGATCTGTGACAAAAACGTAATTTGACATGATTCAAGTAATGTGAAGGTATTCACATTATAATAAACTTAAATCTCTTTAGAAATTTTCACCGGTAATAACATTTCTGTATCAAATGGTTGACTGGTAAATAATGTTACGATGAATGTTATGTTATTATGATGAATTAATTAAGTCCGTGTAGTGTAGTGCCGGCACGTTAATAGAATAGCACTACCCCCTCTCTTCCCGTGGGTGTCGTAAGAGCCGACTGAGGGAAAACAGCCACCAGGAGATGGGCAGCAGCGTCTCCACACAACAGCAGGCCCTACTGCGATCGCCAACCCGCCTGCCAAGCGTGGCGATTACGGCAAACCCCCCAAAATGATGGCACGACATAGGAAACGGCCCCCAGTCCCCGGCGGCCCCGCTATTCCTGGCTACGGCAGCGGTTATGGTAACGGCGGGGCAGGGGGTGCGAAGAATCCCCGGGTAGGATCCGGCTGCCAACATCGACGACTCGACCTGGCAACTTATAACGCGCGCACACTGAGGCTCGACGCTAAGCTGATTGAGTTGGAAGAGGCAATTGGTAAGTTACATTGGGATATTATTGGGTTATCAGAAGTCCGAAGAGAGGGCGAGGACTCGATAACCCTGCAATCCGGTAACTTACTATACCACCGGGAGGGCGACCAACAGTCCCTAGGTGGTGTCGGGTTCATCGTCCACAAGTCCCTTGTCAACAACGTGATAACTATCGGAAGTGTTTCGAGCAGGGTAGCGTACCTGATACTCAGAATATCGAAACGATATTTGCTGAATGTCATTCAGGTCTACGCTCCGACCTCGAAACACGACGATGTCGAAGTGGAGGCTATGTATGAGGAGATCTCTAAAGCCATGCATAGCCATAAAACCCACTACACAGTTGTGATGGGGGATTTCAATGCGAAGTTGGGGCAACGTTGCGGTGATGAGCTGAGAGTGGGGCAATTTGGATTTGGGCAACGGAACAACAGGGGCCAGATGCTGGCAGACTTTATGGAGAAGGAGAACCTCTTCATGATGAACTCCTTCTTCAAGAAGCCCGTAAGCCGCAAATGGACCTGGTTCAGTCCGGACGGTAAGGTGAGAAACGAGATCGATTTTATCATGTCGACGAAGAAGCACATATTCAATGATGTCACTGTGATCAACGCTGTTAAGACAGGAAGCGATCACCGCATGGTCAGAGGCACATTGAATATCGACATAAAGCTTGAGAGAGCGCGACTGATAAAATCCACGCTCCGACCAATACCGGCTCAGATTCAAAACCCCGAGTGCTTTCAGCTCGAGCTTCAAAACCGCTTCGAAGCCCTTGAGAACAGCATCGATGTGGACGATCAATACAACATGGTGGTGGATACTGTCCGTACGGTAGGGTCCAAGCACTTTAAAACCCGCCGTCCAAAATTAAAGAAACTCTCCAGCCATACTCTCCTACTCATGGATCAGAGAAACGAAATGAGGCTACAGGACTCAGTGAATGCCCATCGTTATCGGCAACTCAATAGACAGATATCTAAGTCTTTGACGAGCGACCTTCGCCAATTTAATACCCAGCGTATTAAAGAGGCCATTGAGCGGAACAAAGGCTCCAAAGTGTTCGCCGGAGATCTGTCTATTGGGCAAAGCCAACTCACGAGGCTGAAAACTGAGGCAGGTAGCATCATTACGTCCACACCTGAAATCCTGAGGGAGATTGAGAGTTTCTATGGACAGCTGTATTCCACGCAAACACCTGTTGAAAGCAAGGCTAAAGACCCTAGAGCCAAGCTTACCCGACACTATACCGAAGATATCCCGGACGTCAGCCTGTACGAGATTAGGATGGCTCTCAAGCAGCTTAAAAACAACAAAGCGGCGGGTGATGACGGAATCACAACAGAGCTTCTGAGAGCGGGCGGTCGGCCGATACTCAAGGTCCTCCAGACGCTCTTCAGTTCTGTCATCCTTGAGGGCAGAACGCCAAAGGCATGGGGCAGAAGCGATGTGATGCTGTTTTTCAAGAAGGGTGACAAAACTCTCTTGAAGAACTACAGACCCATATCGCTTCTGAGCCATATCTATAAGTTGTTTTCGAGAGTCATTGCGAATCGTCTCGCTCGCAGGTTTGACGACTTCCAACCTCCCGAACAAGCCGGGTTCCGAAAAGGCTATAGTACCATAGACCACATTCATACGCTACGGCAAGTTATACAGAAGACCGAAGAGTATAACTTGCCACTTTGCTTGGCGTTTGTGGACTATGAGAAGGCCTTTGATTCGATTGAGACCTGGGCAGTGTTGCAGTCTCTCCAAAGGTGCCAAATAGACTACAGGTACATCGAGGTTCTTAGGTACTTATACCAAAACGCCACCATGTCGGTCCGATTACAGAACCAGAGCTCTAATCCGATCCAACTACAGCGAGGCGTGAGACAAGGAGACGTCATATCTCCGAAATTGTTCACAGCTGCGTTGGAGGATATTTTCAAGCTTCTGGACTGGAAAGGACGCGGCATCAACATCAATGGCGAGTACCTAACACACCTACGATTCGCCGATGATGTAGTTCTTATGGCTGAGACCTTGGAAGACCTGAACATAATGCTCGAAGATCTCGGTAATGCTTCTCAAAGAGTGGGTCTTAGGATGAACATGGACAAGATGAAAATCATGTTCAATGCCCATGTTGCACCCGCTCCAGTTAACGTTGGGAACATTACACTCGAAGTTGTTGACCACTATGTTTACCTGGGACAGGCAGTCCAGTTAGGTAAGTCCAACTTCGAGAAAGAGATCTCTCGTCGAATCCAGCTCGGATGGGCAGCGTTCGGGAAGCTCCGGCATATATTCGCGTCCGAAATACCTCAGTGTCTCAAGACGAAAGTCTTTGACCAGTGTGTGTTGCCAGTAATGACATATGGGAGTGAGACGTGGTCGTTCACTATGGGTCTCATAAGAAGGATCAAAGTCACCCAGCGAGCAATGGAGAGAGCGATGCTTGGTGTTTCCCTGCTTGATCGAATCAGAAATGATGAGATCCGCAGGAGAACTAAGGCAACCGACATCGCTCGAAGGATTGCATCGCTGAAGTGGCAGTGGGCGGGACACATAGCGCGAAGAACCGATGGCCGTTGGGGCGGAAAGGTTCTCGAATGGCGACCACGTACCGGACGACGTTCCGTGGGCAGGCCCTCCACAAGGTGGACCGACGATCTTGTCAAGGTCGCGGGAAGCCGCTGGATGCGGACAGCGCAGGACCGATCGTTGTGGAGATCTTTGGGGGAGGCCTATGCCCAGCAGTGGGCGTCGTTCGGCTGAAATGATGAATTAAGTCCGCCTTTTGTATGTGCATCAAAGATTAAGTAAAAAGTAGAATATTAGTTAAGAACATAGTGCTGTAAGTTTTTAATTAATACAGAAGGTCAGATATCCTGTATTGTATCACTTTGAACGTCATGGGTTCGATCCTCAATCAGGAAAAAAACTCACACTGCGCCACGGGCACCTGCAACTACCAACTAAAAAAAACATAAAACGATAGGTATCCAGTGTCTACCTAAATATGGAATGGCACATGATATGATTGCATACCTGTATGTGACTACGAACAATATTTTGTTCCATAAAACAAAACTTCATTCAAAACAAAAAACATGTGCAGAAAAAACGATTCAAACACGCGAGGAATTCAAACAAAGGTTTTAGGTGACTAAATTGAAACGGGACAGCTTTATTGCCTAAATACCTTCAAAATAGCATTCGAATGAAAAATCTTATTGTGTTCAGTTCTAGTGAAACAGATGTACGAGTTAACAGTTCAAAAATAATAATATAAATATGCAATTTTAGGGACATCAGTGCAATACTTCCATTGTGCTAGGAAATACATACATACTGTGTTATTATTAACAATATTTTTCAACATTTTAAATGCAGTATTTTTTCTAAAAAACCGAAAACCAGATAAAGACATTCTTGAAAAGGCAAACCAGGCGACGGCTTTTACCATAAATGCATTTTTCTGGTTTTCGGATCTTTAGACAATATACACTACACATAAACATCTAGACCAAAAGAAACAGACATTTCCATGCACACAAAATATTTTACTGTGCGGGAATCGAACCCGCGTCTTCTGGTTTAATAGCCAACTTCTTAAACTGTTACACTACATCGATTTCTGTAGCTGAAGAGAATACAGTGCTACAATACACAATTGAAGTAGGTCTGATAAGGTCCTTTTGAATTAAAGATGTGAATGAGAGTTTTCTCTAGTACTGAATTAGAATTATCGCGAAACCTTTCTAGTAAATTAGGATTTCTGGTTTTCTTCTATATCACCTAAGTCACCCATTTACAACTCGGTTTGTTTTAGATACGAATGCTATTTTAACGATCGGAAATAATTAATTTCAACATATTTTAAAAAGGTGATTGGTGACGACATTTAAATTAAAATTGAAATTAAAATTGAAAATTTCAATTACAAATTACGCTTTTTTCCTCTTTTTTCTTTGTTCTAAAATCTTGCTTTTGTCATTAGTGCAAGCCTATATTCATCAATAGCATGTTCACAATTTTAGTGTTTCAGCATATTGTTGGTGTAATCTTATTGTTTTCTTATATTAAGAGGACTACTAGACCTAACTGAAATCGAGAATTTAGACACACACACATAGACAACCGGTATATCGCCATCTATCGGCGCAACATGAAACTACCGTGTCAACATAAAACTACAATGAGATCTCGCCATTTCTCCAAGAGATGTCACTCATCTACACTTATAATAAATCTGTAGAGGCCAATTCTGTACATGAAATAAATTTAAAAATTAACAATCAAGAGGTGATTAAGAATTGCTACTGATGCCAAAAATGCAATCAGTAAAATTTTTGTCTGAACAAAAACTACTCGACGACTTTTTTAACGAAATTTGAAACAATTATTCTTCATACTCTTGGGCAGGTTATACCTATGTATACTTTTCGCTATGCTTTAATCAATAGGAGCAGAGCAGTATACAGCTTATGAATCGGAATCATGTGCTACAATTTATAAAGATATTTTATCCTTTTTTTAACCTAAGACCACGCGGCTTAAGTTGCGTGCGGCCGCTAGTCAATAATAAATTAATTACGACCGGAAGGAATTTCACCTCTATTGTTACATTATACCTATTAACTAACTAGCTGCCACCAGAGACTTCGTCCACCTGGACTCCAAAAAAAACAGGTCTATAAAATAGTTTATGGCATATCTCAGATTGAACAAACGTAGGTATGTACAGTCAACAGCACATCCGGTTACTCCATTTCCGTTTTGTCTCTCGCTCTTGCCAAATGACATTTCTTTGCAATAGAGCAAGGAGGACTGACCGGAAATCGGTAGCGTGATGTGCCAGCCACCGTAGGTACATCATAACATTTTATTAAAATCGCCCGAACCGTTTCGGATGAGTTTGGCAACGAACACTGTGACAGTGTGTGAGAATTTTCTAAAAAAACAAAGAAATAAGTTCATTTCAGAAAACATAACGAATTATCAATTGTAAATAATGATATTTAATGATATCATTCATGACCTAAAAACAATTGATAATTTTACTTTACTTTTGATATTACATTAAAGCACCCATAGATCAAACAACAAAATAGACAAGACATTTATTTTATTTATTACCAGCGGCCGCCCGCGATTTTGTCTGCGTGTACTTAAGTCGAAAAACAAAAGTTTCATTAAAATCCATTCAGTAGTTTTTACGTGAAAGAGCAACACGGCACATCCACACATACAAACTTTCGCCTTTATAATATAAGTAGGAAGTAGGATTAGTAGGAAGTACTAGATATTTGTGGGTTGATGGAAATTTAACTAGAGAGGTGTTGTTGGATTAGTATTTACTGTAAAAGTGACACTGGGTATAAAAACAAAATATAAAAAATAATAATGAGACTATAGGTGAATATTTTGTATTTCAATCAAAAAAGAGTACTAGCCTACGTACGTACGTACGTAAAAAAATAACTGTATGGACAATAAATACCTAGTATTTAGTAATTGTATGGATGGCTGTGAATAAGAAATAGAACTCATTTAATTAAATGTTAAAACTTTTATTTGGTGGGATCACATTATTTTTTATTAATTTTTAAATTTTTATGTTATGACTTGTAACAGACTTGTAAAATGTACTGTAGTCAAGTTTTCACTTTCTGGCCATTTTTCCGGTTAATGTAAGCGTATAAAAAGTACAACGTTTAGTTTTAAGCTCAAATATTTAGTGATGGCTAAGCATGGGTTAGTTTTAAGCTCTTGTTAACGAATTATGTTGTTTAATTGAAGCTATTTAGGTGATAGTTGTGGATATGAATCATGTTATTCTGGAAAAGCGAGATGACATGCTTATTATAATAATATTTACCTATAATTTTGAAAAATAGTAAAAGCACTGGTTATGATGACATAACTACAGAAATATTAAAACAAATACCAATTAAATTATCTCACATTTTAAGTCACATTATTAACAATTGTATTTCAAAAGGCACCTTTCCTAATAAATTAAAAAAGATTGAAAAGAGGTACAATCATTGTACCTCTTTTCAAGAAGGGTAATAGACGTGATATTACATGTTATAGACCAATAGCATTGGTGCCAGTCATTTCGAAAATATTTGAGCGAGTGATTTAAAGCTCCTTGAGTAACTATTTTGAAAAATATAACATCTTTGCCGAGGAACAGGTTGGTTTTAGTTGACATGCGCCCTGTACATGGACTTAACAAAAGCATTTGATTGTGTTGACCATGGTATATTATTAAAAAAACTGTCTGCGTATGGTATAAGAGGTAACGTTGTCGAAACTTGTTGAGTCGTATCTGAGTTGCAGAATTCAATCCACTAGAGTCACCAGAATATGCCCTATTAAAAAAACTGAAATTAATTATTACTCAGAATTTTAAAACATGTCACTTGGCGTGCCACAAGGTAGTGTCTTGGGGCCACTGTTATTTATAGTATATATAAATGATCTGCCAAAAATCACCAGTCACCAGACAGTATTATTTGCTGATGACAGTACCATTGTTGTATCGGGACCTGACAAAGTTCAGTTAGTACGCGAAGTAAATATATAATTATACGTACAATTTAAAAATTAATCTTACGAACGTAATGACATTTGGAAATAGAATTAGTGAAATTATTGGAATGGACATTAGGTATCTAGAATATAAAATTGACTAAGTAGATAATACAACTTTTTAAGGTTTAACTGTTGACCATAATTTGGATTGGAAGACTCATATTGAAAAAATGTGCTCGTCTAAACCAGCATTCATATGCCCTCTACATGCTTGCAAAGACAGTAGACATTGACGCGGTTTTGACAGCATATCACGGATATGTCGTGCCCCTTCTAAGGTATGGTGTCATGTTCTGGGGTAATTCAACAGATAAAGGCACAGCATTCAAGGCCCGAAAGAAATGTGTTAGGTCGGTATTTAAATTGCATCGGACCATTAGTTGTAAGCCCTATTTTCGAGAATGGTAGCTTTTAACCCTACCCTCCATATATATCTTGGAAACAGTTTTATTTGTTAAAAATAACTCAGAAAAATTATTAAAAATAAACGACACAACTATAAAATCAGCATGCCTAGGAACAAAACGGCTTTATTCAACAAAAGCATATTTTGCATGGCATCCCGAGTCTTCAACCACCTCCCCAAATCTGTCCATGAGTTGGGAAGTTTTGATGTGTTCAAAAACGCCGTTAAATGATTGCTTCTTGAGAAAGCCTATTACAGTGTTATTAGATAAACTTTGAGGTCACGTGTCTCTTTTTCTTAAAATAATGTATCTATTGTAAATTTAAATTTATTGTAATGTTAAATGTTAATAATAAGTGATAAATCCACCCTGAGTTCTCGCCTTTTAGTGGCGGGGACGCTTGAGTACCTGTTATAAGGTGAACAAGAAAACTCAGCCGTGGCAGTGTGGTGGACTGGCTATAAGCTCCAGCTTATATTCTTATTGGTCTTTGTCTAATTGTATTTTGTCCTTGTCTTCACTATTTTTGGTCTTCACTATATGAGGCTCACGTATTTTCATATTCCTTGATAACCGGGGATCGAGAATTTCAGGTAACAAGCAGTCCAAATAGAAGTTAATTAGTTTATCTTTCATCTTGTTTTCCCACATAAAATCATTTCGCTCAATCATTTCCGTTTTCAATTTCTCCTTCTCATTTGCCCACACGGCAAACAGGCAATATTTCTTTTGGGTCACGTGTAGCTGACCCTGTATCTGGAAGTACCAAGCATGCCATTTATTAATAGCTAATTCGCCTGTTGTCGTTTTGAGCCAGAAAGTTACCTTTTTTTTTATTTATTGCTGATTCTAGACCCATTTTACTGGCCGTCAAAGGGCACTTAACTTCTACCCGAGTATGTTCACCCATCAAACCATCAGGCGTGGCACCCAAAAAAGGTAATTCGTTGTCAATAAATACGGCCCACACGGCTTAATGGCAACATTTTCTTGCAAGCCCAGCTGAGTGAGAGCTACTTTTTCATTGTTCTGGCCATGACTAATAGATTCTACATGATCCAATTTTTTATTGTAAATAATGTCCTTCACTAAGGAAGCACATGGTGTTGTTGCACGGCGTCTTATAACCCTGCTGAAGTTAGACGCAGTGAGGAGAGATCGTCTCATTTCAAGCCATTCTCCGTTGGCTCTTTGCAAAATAGTTTTTCTTTCCATCGTAGCTCGCTCTTCGTCAGGTCTTTTCAAATTTTTCAAGAAGTTTTCTCTCATTTTATTGTATATCTCCTCCGGCACATCAGGGTTTCCGCATTCCTGGCCAAAGTGTTTATCATTTCTTTTTGAGTGTAAACCAGTCGTCTCTTTTTCTTGGCATACCTTTTCCTCAGTGCTATTCCTTTTTTTTTCTATCTTACCACATTTTCAGTTTTCAGTTTTACGCAGCATGCAAGCATCATTATTTCCAGAAATACTGCGACAAGCCAAGTCGCTACATTTCTCGCCGGAAGAACGACATAGTGGCGCCACCAGTTCAGCTGTCACTGCTTAATAATGGGTCTTATTACATGGCAATAAAAGTCTACAACTATTTACCAAACTCCTTGAAAGCTGTGCAAGGCAAAGAGTTTGAAACTAAGCTTAGGAACATGCTCATTGATAATTCTTCTTATAGCATCAAAGAATACTTTGAAGCTAAATTACAATAAAAAATCGAAATCATACGTTTCGTTTGACTGGCACCTCTTTTTTTTTTGTACGCCTGTAGACATAGATAGATTTGTAGATTTTTAAATATTCTAGTTGCTTTGTTATTTTTTTTGTTTTTGTTAATGTTATTATTCGTTTTTTATTTTTTATGTGTAAATTCACAATACCTTGAAAAGGTGAATTTATGCCTACCATCTACAATTTTACTGCTATCCTTGTACTTTCTGTTACAAATTTATAGTGAATAAATGAATATGAATATACATGATACCTGTCTATGCATTATATAGATCTATGGTTTCACAACCTGCGACTACGAAATAATTTTGCCAGATGCAGAGCGTTCACTAACATTGAACCAAACTCGTCAATCTGACCAACTGAAGTATTAGAAGTATAGTAACTTTCTTATCAAATTGAAAAGTGTCATTGCAATCTTTGTTTTCTGTGACAAGCCTCGGTCTTTTTCTAAAAACAAAAAAATAACCTCAAGGGTTTTGGGTGAAAATTATGTACCTACAGAGGGTGTGGTTGGTACAGAGGCGCACACATCAACCTTTACATAGGGGCACCTTATGACGCTGACATAAGACCCATTTTGCAACGGTTTTGTAAAGGTTGATGTGTGCGCCTCTGTACAACACAGGCTGCGATTGATGATAAAAAGTGTAAAGATTTATCTATTTGATCCTCAACTTACATATTAGGCTGATGAGGGACATCACTGTCTCTTGCTTTTGCTTCACGTAAACCTACATGTGTTTAAGTTCAGGAAAGATAAAAAAAACTTCAAAACAAAAACAAGTTTTGACTGGGAATCGAACCCTCAACCCTAACGTGGTCCGTATTAGATAGTCTTTCCACAAGCTTTCCCAATATCGAGTGCTAGCATTTTGGAGCTATAAAAATCTTCGACGATATTTTCTTCTTTTTTTCTGGAAAGACAACAATTTTGCAAAGGTAAGTTTTTAAGATTCTTGGGGCTTTGTTAATCATTTATTGTAATGTTACGAAATACTACGTTAATATTATGCTATGGTCTTTGATAAAATAAAAAGAGGAAGGTATGTTGCGTATGACTCTAAACAACTCATGACAGGGATTGGCATGAAGTAGGTCCGTTGGACCTATTTTTCAAAGTAGGTCCATCGGACCTATTTTCGAAAGTAGGTTCATTGAAGCTACTTTTGAAACTAGGTCAATTGGACCTATTTTTATAAGTTGGTCCGTCGGACTTGCTTTTGTTTGGTACGCGGGGCCATTTCTGTCTTATGGGCTAAAATTAGGTCCTACTTTTGTAGAGCCACTTTTAGTACCTATTTCTTCCTCCTTTTACTTTATTCAAAGGCTATAAATTAAAAATATAGCTTGATTAGGATGACAACTACTAGTAGGACCTTGAATACCTACTTCACTGCCTTATAATAATTACAATTATTCTAAGTTTACTGCACTGACTGTGTTGTCTACTGAAGCTAACGAAAATACCGCTTACCTTATAGCATCGTGCATTCTTCGGGCGTTCCTTTTATAAGACATTTTTTTTTATTTTTTGACGAGTTTTCGTGGCCCACCCGTGTTGGGTACACAATAATCGAGTACTTTTGAAAAAATAATAAAATATTATTTCAGCTAAGCAATGCGTCACACGTCCAACCAACAGCCTCGGCCGGTACTCGTCGCTACTCGAATTCGCTTGTCGCTACACGGCGTCTCACGCACACACGCACACACACGCACTGTGCCTGAGAACCAATTGAACAGTATGGCGTTTTTTGGAAAATATACGCATTGAATCCCAAAAATAAAAAGATAAGACGACTTTGTTGACTTTTTGGTGAGTTTTCATGTCCCATGCAATCAAACAACCAAAAATGTACTAAGAATAGACTTAAATACTACAATAAATACTAAATAAATAAATACAAAAAATAAACCATGGATTTGAACTCGGGACCATAAGATTAAATAGTATATCGACTGTCTCATAATTACGTTCCTCCACCGCGTTGACATCTCTTATCATCGAAAATAGCGGTTAGTTTATAGCATAGTCCTTAAAGACTTGAATACTTTTAAATAAATGCATAGTATACAAACATAATGTGACTCAACCACCAGTGTCGGAAAGTTGTTTGAACTCAACTGAGAAGAACCGGCAAGAAACTTTCGTGTGGCTACTTTCAAAATTCTGATTGAAAATTAAAGTTGTTATTGGAAATAAAACTATATACAAATAACGTTTTATTGTTATTAAAATTGCCAAATAACTTTCATTCTAATCATAATCAAGCTTTACCCTACGAACAAAAACAAACATAATACAAAAAGGAAAACCAGGATTTGATCTTGCGACCATAAGATATGGCTAATTACGGCTGTGTATTAATCATGTTCCTCCACCGCGTCGACCATGACACCGAACGAAAATAGCGCTTAGTTTAAAGCATTGTCCATTTTATGGTAATTTATTTATTAATTCATTTTATAAGACGTTTTTGATGACTTTTTGGTGAGTTTTCGTGTCCCATGCATTATTATAGCATACGCAATATTCTAACAGTGATTACTAAGCAATTAAATATTATTCAAATGCGGAGCGCAATGCGCGACACGTCCGTCTAGCATCAGGCCACGGCCGGTACTGTCTGTACACGGCGTTTCACGCACACACGCACACGCAATTTGCTTGAAAACAATTATTGGTGTTTTTTGGAAAATATACGCATTAAATCACAAAACTAAAATGAGCACACTCTAGTATTTTATAAAACACACATTCTGTGAAAAAAACAGAATGATAGCATGATGTTTAGTACAGTTTTTTTTCATTCTAAAATTTTTTTAGACCCATCTTTGCGATTTTTTTCTATCGAGCCGAATTTGTTAAATCGTGTTTTCAAATTGATAAAACCAACCCTTGAATCCTCAAGAATACGACATATTTTTTTCATCTGGATCACCGAAGTGTAACACTTAATTTTCGTTACTATAAAACTTGGATTTAGCTCTACTAGTCCCCTTAACGCGAACACTGTACATCGAAAAAAAATCAACTCAACGGATTCTACTCGCGGTCTAATATTTTCTTCCTTTCTTTTTTACAGCAGCCGTGATCACGGGATGACAAAGATGTTATATGTCACAAAACAGTACAATTTTTCCAGCAATCGTCACTTGACTACCGTCGTTTCTACTAACATTAATGTTCTCAGCTACGCAATACTGCGTGATCACAGCTGCTGTAAAGTAGTCTTCGTAAATAAGACCGCGAGTAGAATCCGTTAAGTTGTTTTATTATGGTGCAATCCTTTTTAAATATAAAACAACGATTTTACTTAATTCAACATGACTTACATCTTCTCCAGGCGTGACTATTTTCTCGTTGAACCGCTGTGTTATTATTATATTTCCAGACCCAAGATCCCTTTTATGTCTAACAAACTTCGTTTCTGAAACAAAATATGAAAATATTAGTTATTATTACATGTTAATATCTAAAATGTACTCGCACTTTGACCTACTTTAGCTGATATGAAAATGATATGCGAAATTGTTTCTGACAAGGAATATGTCAGGGGAATTGTCAGGGTAGATTATGTAAGGATTCGACTAGGGATGTGAAAGAGATCGGTTACCGGAACCGGAACTGTCGGATTTCCGATATTTTCCGGATAATTTCAGATATGAAGTCTAAAATAAACGAGGCAATTTATGACAAGTTGAACTGGTTTGATCGGCTGGAGCACATGCCATTTGTAGACTAATTATTATAGAAACTGCTAAAATGATGACCTAATAGATAGATTCATTTTGTTATTTGTATCAAAACCATAAAAGTAGCTAATATTTATAACTTATCTACAATACATTACAACTCATAAGAAAAAAACGTGTCTCGCCATACAGAAAGAACAGTTTGTTTCGAAGTTTGCACTCATTTCTCGTATTTTTAATGTACACATAAAAACAAGGCTTACAAAAAATAACAAAAAAACACTAACTCTTAACTGTATTAGTATTAGACGATAATGTTTTTAAGCAGCACTAATTTGAGTTTATTTTAAGAAGTAATTTACTTTCAATTATATTTTCCATCAAGAAATCCAAAATAATATCATATCCGTATCGCAATCCGGTATTATAAGTATTCCTTTATCCGTATCCGAACATCCCTGGTTTCAGCCCTCGGGTAGAAGATAATGTTAGATTGGTATTTAATACGTGGGTAGCTCAGGTTTATTTTGTGTTATCTCGTGTTAGAACGAGAATAAGACAGATAATTTAACAAGGTTTCTTATTATGAACAAGTGATCTTTTGCCACCAGATTATATTTCTGTCTGTTGTTGAAACAGTGTTTTTTATTGTTGTAAGTTTGTTAATATTTATCACCTTTTCCCGAAAAAAAAATGATATCATAGGTTCCATAAATCAATGTTCCACTTAATTTTTTGAGCCCGCGTGGAGGAGTATGACTCGTTCCACCTCAGGTGAGGCCTGTGCCCAGCAGTGGGACGTATACTATAGGCCGTTTATGTCACCAACTAGTTTACAACCAGTAAGTCTTATTTTATTTAATATACACAAAGCAGTTGTATCATTGAAGATAGCAGCACCTTTCAAGGGTGATTTGGCAGCGTCGCCGTACGTTTAGCACCCAGCGCGGTGCCAAATGAAAGACATTATACCACTGAAATAGTCTGATAAAGCTTTGTGTATCGAAACGGAACGCTTATTGGCAGTTTTGGACCTATTAGTGGTGATGCATTGGTACTATTAGATACAGAAAAGTACTACAGATTTAAGTTATCATAAAGAGATGAAGATAAGGACGTCATCTGAATGCATCCATGCAAATGGTCTCAAATCGTCACTCTGTGGCAGCCTACAGAAGGTTTTCGTTGCAGGGGACGGCCCAGAAAACGTTGGAGTGATGATTTGAGGCACGGGATCGAAGTGTTTGGAAAGGATTGGGAGAGACTTTTGCCCAGCAGTGGGATGATGTAGGTAAGAAAAAAAGAGAGATGAAAAAAACCAGCCTTTAAAGGTTAAACTGCTGGGCACAGGGCTCAGCTAAACCATGAGGTAGTATCTGATATACCCCGACACGGCTTAGTGTGGATTGTTGGAGAAGTCTGAGGCTAGTTGGAAATCTTGCTGTCAGATGTTATCAAGCCCTAAAGCCTCCGACTACGAAAGAATGCAGTGATTCTCAAATTGAATTCTGTTGCACGATAAAAAAAACCTAGATCGTTCAATCGATCGTTTATGCGTTCTGGTCACTGTGGACTTGACTTTCTAATTAAGAACGATTTGATTGGTTAAATAAATGGCGTGCTAGATCAAGGGACAAATATGAAATTTCTGCATTCTTAACGCGAACGGACTATAGACTCAACGACGTGATGAACGATGCGAACGGCTAAGGAGTGGAACTCGCTTCCTGTGCATGTGTTTCCGGAAAAATATAATTTGGGTCTCTTCAAGAAAAGAGTGAATAAGCACTTACTAGGCAGACATGTACCACCATCGACCACATCATCACTTTCCATCAGGCGAGATTGTGGTCAAATGACTGCCTAGTTCCAATTAAAAAAAAAAAAAAACTTCAGCCACGACCAACAGCTTAACGTGCCTTCAAAAACACTGAGTTTCCCAACAAATTGCCAATCCGCTGTTGTCTAAATTATACGTTTATTCAGATAGAAGTTTCTTCGTAATATAATTATTAGGAGTCAAAAGTGAAATAATAATGTCTACTTACGATTTAAAGATGAGACGTCTTCTAAACTTTCTCTTCGTCTAGTTTCTCTTTTTGCCCTGTAACAAAGTTATAAATCTAATTATCTAAGCAATATTAATATTCAGCTTATCAAACTGAGAAAGTCAAAGTTTTCTTATAATGACTGTGAATATTTTCTTTAAAAACTTTAAGCTAACTTAAAGATATTATAATGATAAAAACGTTTCGATGATGATAAATGGAATTTACTTTAGAAAAAAAAAATTATTGACCTTTTCACTGTACAATTTGCGACTAACTCTCTAGTGATCGAAAACACCGATGTGAAACCCAAGCAACCTGGATAACAGCAGTGGATTCCCTCAGAAAAATGTGGGCTTCTGAATGTTCCGTTAATAATGATGACAACAATGAGTGTGACTTTGGCTAACCCATTAGGGATATGGTCGTGAGGGTATGTTTTTATTATTGTTTTTAGCATTTTCCATGCAGTATCTTTACTGTCAAGTTTACTGTGGTTCAAGTCCTGCCTGATGCCAACATGACCAAATGTCTTTTCTGGTTTTCAGATCTTTCGTGAGGGTATGTTATGTTCATCATAATACCTACCCTAATTGAGATCTAGACATCCTAACCTGTCAGATTCTACACTCGTAAACATGTCAGTCATAAATTTAGATCGAGCGGTTATTATGCAACCGCACGTCGTGTGTTGCGGTAATCGCATTAATATCTGCGTAATTAATGCGGAGCTAACCGCTGTTCAACTACGGTTGTTTGACTTAGAGATGGGCATAATGAGTTTGTTCTGTCCGCCAGGGGTGAGATGAGTTTTAAAATTCATAATTAGAAGTGAAGTTTGTGGAGAGGGTAGTTAGGTTTTATTAGTGTTCAACTTATTATAGAAAAGAGCGTCGTTGCCCAGTGGTACCATGCTCAAATCTGGCCGGAACACACCTACTTTGTGTTCATTGTACAATTTGCGGCTAGCTCTCTGGTGATGGAAACACCGATATAAAACCCAAGCAACTCGGAAAACGGCGGTAGGCTCGCCTCTTACCACTTTAGGTTCAAATTCCTTCGGCAAAACGTGGGCTTCTGAATGTTCCGTTCACCATGATGACAACAATGAGTATGACTTTGACTAGCCCATTAGGAATATGTTCCTGAGGGTATCTTATGTTTATCCTAATACCTATCCTAATTGAGATCTAGACATCCCAACCTGTCAGATTGAAGCACTCGTAACATGTCAGTCATAAATTTAGATCGAGCGGTTATTATGCAACCGCACGTCGTGTGTTGCGGTAATCGCATTAATATCTGCGTAATTAATGCGGAGCTAACCGCTGTTCAACTACGGTTGTTTGACTTAGAGATGGGCATAATGAGTTTGTTCTGTCCACCAGGGGTGAGATGAGTTTTAAAATTAATAATTAGAAGTTAAGTTTGTGAAGAGGGTAGTTAGGTTTTATTAGTGCTCAACTCATCAACTTGATTTCTTTCTTTTTTTCTAACGGAAAAAGCGTCGTGGCTAAGTAGACCCGTGATCAAATCTGGCCGGAACACACCTACTTTGTGTTCATTGTACAATTTGCGGCTAACTCTCCGGTGATGGAAAACACCGATATAAAACCTAAGCAACCCAGATAACGGCGGTAGACTCGCCCCTTACCACTTGGGTTCAAATTCCTTCGGCAAAATGTGGGCTTCTGAATGTTCCGTTCACCATGACGGCAACAATCATTGTGCCTCTTACTAACTCATTAGGGATATGGCCGTGAGGATATGTTAATGTTATGTTATGTCAACTTATTGATTCTTGAGAATAAAGCGATAACAAAATGTTTTTTTCAGTATTTCAGGCGCTAAATGCAGACTTGGACCGTATTTCTTACTGGAGCAAGTCGTTTGGGCTTAAAATCAACCCTGTGAAAACACAAGTAATCATTGTTGGTAGCTCATGGCTAACTGCCAGAATTGATATGGATTTGTTGCCTCCAGTCATCTTTGATGGTGTCAGAATTCATTTTAGTGCAGAAGTGAGGAACCTTGGAATCCAGATTGATAGTTCATTAGCTTGGACTGCTCAAGTTGGCCAGGTTAGCCGGAAAATGTTTGCCGCGGCAAGTTCTCTGAGTAGACTTCGAAATTTCCTTCCAATACACACCAAAATTGCGCTTGTAGATGCTCTTCTCTTTCCCATCCTCGACTACGCAGACAGTTGCTACACGGATCTCAATGAGAATCTTCTTCAAAAACTGGAGCGGCTTCAAAATTATTGTATACGTATCATTTTTGGATTACGTAAGTACGACCATGTCTCTGAATATAGAACCCAGCTTAACTGGCTTCCAATTCGTCGTCGTCGCGATTCTCATGTTCTTTTTCTTCTGTACAACATTCTGTTCAACCCAATGTCACCGAGTTACCTCAAGGAGCGCTTTCAATTTATGCAACCTACCCGGGGTCAGGGCATGCGTTCATCCAAGAAACTTCGCCTTATTTTCCCTTCTCATTCCTCACACTCCTACACACAGTCTTTCACTGTAACTTCCATTCGTCTGTGGAACTCCTTACCCCTATCCATAAGAGAGTCTCAATCCTTAGCCATTTTCAAGACTAGGGTCAAAGCTCATTTTCTTTTCCTTTGACATGTGTCATCTCTTCCTTTAACTGTCTTTGGTTACTAGTTAGCTGGTCAGTTTGTATGTGTATCATTATTATTATTATTTTTTTCTATACATTAGTGATCTGTTGTATTGTATTTTATAATGTATGTTTAAGTATTTTATTTGAATTATATTTTATACTGAATTTATTATATTAATATATATTATTATTGAATAAATGTATGTAAGTATGTTTTAATGTGAATTGCCGTCAGTTTCAGTTACTATTATTATTTCTTGTGCACTTACCTACCCTTCTCGTCAGTTTTCCTCTACCTGTGGGTTGTTTGGAAGAGATCGCTTTTTAGCGATAAAGCCGCCCAAATTGTACATTATCGTTAATCTGTGTTTCTTTGTTGTTGATTTCTGTTGTTTTGGTGTGCAATAAAGAATATCTATCTATCTATCTATCTATCTATCTATCTATTTTTTTTGATAAAACCCCAAAACAATACTTTTCACACTTTATATATAATGATGTTTTAGTTATCTGAACTAAATTTTCAACCTCTATGCGATAATTGTATACTCAACCTTATTTTCGCACAATTGGACCGGAATACAAATCCACTAGCTAATATGTCATGTTTTGTTTTCTACCAGAACAACAAACACAGACAAAACAAATATACAGTGACAATTCCACTTCTGTCCGTTTGTACCCACAAGCACGCCACGCCATAAATTCTGATAGAAAGCATTATGCGCCCGCATGCGTGTGTTGCGGTAATCGCATTGATCTCTGCGTTATTTATGCGTAGCTAACCAGTGTTTGCTGGAGTTGATTAGTTTGCCTCGTGAAAAATGGAAGGCTGTATGTTTTACGCTAATATGAACTGCTTGACATGTAAGTCTACGTTGTTTGGGCTTATATCAAAGACACTTTATATGAATTTGTCTTTTCTTGTTTATTTATCTTTCATCTCCACAAGGTCAAATAAATTCGCTGGGCTAAAAATGCGCTTATGCCTACTCCGTTTTGAAAATTATGTTCAAAGATGTGGCTTTACAAATGCTGTCTTCTAAAATAATCTATTTTCCAACCTAATTTATGAAAAAGGTGTAAGGTAAATTTGTGATAATATTTGCCTGAACTACAATTTGTTATATGTTGGTTGTTTAGGGCCACAACTAAACCACAAGACAGCTGTCATTATGTTTTCAATTCATTTAAAGAGGGAATTCAGAAACCTCATAAATTTGCAAATTTAAACACATGCAAAAAAATATCATAAAGATTTCATAATACGCCAACAATATATTATGTCCTTCCGCCGTTATTCGAAGCCTTAAACATATTTTGAGATAGTAGTCCTTCCGTTTCCGGCCGTATTTAGTTTAATTTATTCCTTTAGTTCCATTATCGGCCGCTAGGGGCGCTAATGGCGCCATTTCCGTCTGTCTTGTTCACCAGTTTAGGCGAGTGACTTTTTGAATCATTGGTGTCCTGATTTTCGTGCCGTAAAGTCATAAAAGTTTAACGCTGTTAGCGTTCGGATAAAAATTGAGAATTTATTCTTTAAATAATTACGTCGGAAAATAAAACGTTAAAAAAAAAAAAAATTTTTAATTGGAAAAAAGTGAAAATAATGTCGGGTGAAGTTAGTTCCGAAAGTTCTTCTTCATCACTGTCGTCGTCCAGCGTCCTCAGTGGGGATGAAGGCGCGGGCAAACAGCAAGACAAGGGCCCCGTTCTCAGCGGAAATAGCGGCCATGGCGGGGACGGCGGCCGGGACGCGAACAGGCGCACGCGCAAGTCCAGCAGGCGGCACCGCCACAAAGCTAAGCGAACACGAAAGGAAGGTAGGGCACTGGAACTCCTTGCCCACCAAGTAAGTGAAATTCAAGATTTTCTGGCGAACAATACCTACCTACCGGGTTTATCGCGAAGTGGCTGTTATCATACGGATTCTAACACTTCAACTGTAGAACCGGAAATACAAAACGAGGTGCCTGCCGAGCCTGCCCTCACATTTGAATTTGATTTAACAACTAATTTGAAAGAACCAACGATTGCGAAGGCCTCCCAGGAGCATTTGAAACTACTTAATTCACTGCAGCATTTTAAAACAGATAATTGGACGAATGTTCGTTACTCAGAAATTCAAAAAAGCTATAACGCTCGTCCAGGTTTTATCGAATTAGAGGCGAATGACGAAATAAAACAGTTTGAGAAATTGAATAGTTTAACTGCAACTGATAAGTCATTGGGTGCTATAACGCGTGCAGTTATCATGCAAAGTGATGCTTTGAAAAAGGGGGTGTCAGATTTGTTGCAATGGACGCAACAAACAAGTAACTTAAATAATGAGTCTTTGCTTATTAAAATCAAAGAATTTTTTTCGGGCGATTACCAAAAAGTTCCATTAGATTGCTTACAATTACTTTGTGGCCACAGGGCCGATATTATCGAACAAAGACGAGATGTGTTTCTCCAGCAAGTAAAAGAACAAATTTGTCAGAGCAAGTTTAAAAAATATACCACCCTCGTGTGAGTACCTATTTGACAAAGACTTATTTACAGAGTTTATCAAACAAAATGGGGGATAAATAAGATCTTTGCAATTCCAAAATCCTCATTCTCTGCGCAAGAGAAAAGAGTTGGAACTGGGTTCCCGGCTGCGCAACCGGGACCCAGTGGTTATAATCAAGCCGGTCGCTCTATGGCACCGCTTAACACTAACAGGTACCCACCCGCGCAGGGTGTGCGTCCCTTTACTAATTATGATTTTTCTACTTATGCTAGTATAATCAAGCCGGTCGCTCTATGGCACCGCTTAACACTAACAGGTACCCACCCGCGCAGGGTGTGCGTCTCTTTACTAATTATGATTTTTCTACTTATGCTAGTATAATCAAGCCGGTCGCTCTATGGCACCGCTTAACACTAACAGGTACCCACCCGCGCAGGGTGTGCGTCCCTTTACCAATTATGATTTTTCTACTTATGCTAGTATAATCAAGCCGGTCGCTCTATGGCACCGCTTAACACTAACAGGTACCCACCCGCGCAGGGTGTGCGTCCCTTTACTAATTATGATTTTTCTACTTATGCTAGTATAATCAAGCCGGTCGCTCTATGGCACCGCTTAACACTAACAGGTACCCACCCGCGCAGGGTGTGCGTCCCTTTACTAATTATGATTTTTCTACTTATGCTAGTATAATCAAGCCGGTCGCTCTATGGCACCGCTTAACACTAACAGGTACCCACCCGCGCAGGGTGTGCGTCCCTTTACTAATTATGATTTTTCTACTTATGCTAGTATAATCAAGCCGGTCGCTCTATGGCACCGCTTAACACTAACAGGTACCCACCCCCGCAGGGTGTGCGTCCCTTTACTAACTATGATTTTTCTACTTATGCGAGTAATGAACGGTTTTTTCGACCACAATTTAGACAGTCATTGACCGCCGCACGTCAGTCAACCTCGGCTAACGCAAAGAAGCCTTTCAATCGCCAGGGCTTACATAACCAGACCAATGCCACACGTGGCAGGGGTAGAGGGGATAGAAAATACTGACTCGCTGATGGGGTTTCAAGGGGGCAGGCTAAAGCTATTTGTCAAAAAACTACAACTAAAACTATTTGTTGTGTTGTTGTTTGTTTGTTTTGTTTGTTTGTGGGAGAAAATGGGGTGCTCCAAGCAGTCTGCTAAATGTGATAACGGGATACAGAATTCCTTTCCAAGCCAAGCCCCCGCTCGTCCTACCACGGTTCACGAGCACTAGTTTTCAAACCCCACCTTCACCCGAAATGGACCAGGTTGAAAACAATTTGATTTCAGAGAACATTCTAGAATGTGCCCCACAAACGCCCAGTTTTTGCTCAACTCTATTTTTAACCCCAAAAAGCGATGGTTCCATGCGACCAATTTTCAATTTTAAAAAGACTGAACCAATTTTTGAAAGTTACAAAGTTCAGACTAATTTCGGTGCATCGCATTCCGGATTTCCTTCAGCCAAACGATTGGCTTGTAAAAGTAGACCTGACCCAGGCCTATTATCACGTGCCAATAAAACGGTCTCACCGTTGCTTCCTCCGGCTGCTTTACAAAGGTCAGCACTTGCAGATGACTTGTTTGCCATTTGGTCTGGCCACGGCTCCCAAAATTTTCTCATCTCTATCGAATTGGACGGCAGAAATTCTTCGGGAGCAGGGAATTCGCATTGTAGTGTTCCTAGACGATTACCTTATTGCTTGCCAAGATCGAGCACAACTAGTGGACCAGACGAAGACTGTCCTGAGAACGTTGCGAGAGTTAGGATGGCAAATAAACATCCACAAATCGATTCTGTGTCCCCAAAAAAGGTAATATCAAGATTGCTAAAGCGACAGAAAGCAACTCTTCGCGAAGTGCAGAGCATTGTGGGGACCCTAAAATTTTGCCAGGTTGACCGTTCCACAAGGACGTCTCAAATTTCGCTGTTTATTGGCTCACAGCAACAGTCTGCTACAAAACCCAACGGACAGTTTGGTACCTCTTCCAGCTCAAACTATCGAAGAGCTGAATTGGTGGATTCTAAACTGCCACAAATCATCCAGACTTCACCCTCCCAAAAAAAAAAAAAAAAAAAAAAGATTCCGCTCACTCGAATCACAAAGAGATGTTGACGGTTCTCAAGTGTTTGTCCCAACCTCGGTCCCTCTCTGAGTCACTCATCCATCCTTTTGCAGTGCGACAACAAGTCGGTAATAGCCTATCTGAGGAACGAGGGAGGAAGTCGGTCAGTGACGTTAATGAGATTGACATACCAAATATACGAACTTTTGGATCGTTTCGACATACATCTGGTTGCCCATCATATTCCAGGAAGATACAACACCGTAGCCGATCGACTTTCTCGGAAATCAATGACCACCGAATGGCATTTGCTTCCTGCGTTGACAAAGCTCGTGCCAAAGCCCCACCATTCAAGATCCATCGGTTGGAATCCGTTCTGATAGATCTATCGACGGGCTATCCCCCACCGAAAGTACAGGAACTAACTCTCGAAGATTGGAAATGTGGGGGTGGTCTAGGGACGTAGAGACCTGGTCAGAGCAACAAAAAGCTCTACTTAAGGCAGGATGGAGAAAATCTACCCTGAACACCTATAAACCGGCCTGGAATCGTTGGCTTAGGTGGTTTGAAAACACAGGAGTCCTTGCAACCAATCCTTCGGGGTCTGAATTGGCTAGATTTCTGGCGGATCTTCACCTTCATAACAAGTTAGCATTTAGAACGATATTGGTGCATAAGTCCGTTGTTTCTACCTTATGCCGGACAGACGATAGCTCCCGTCTTAGCTCAAATGTTTTGGTCAAACAGATTTTAAAATCAATGGCCGCAAACTCTAAGCGACGTCCAGAAAGAACTGTCTGGGATACTAGTATTTTAATTGCCTGGTTAGCTAACAATAAAGTAAATTTTGAAAGCTTGTGCGAAGTTTCACGACGCTGTGCTATCCGTTTGTTACTTTGTTCAGGGCGCAGAGTTGATGACTTGACCCTTTTAGTAATTTCTGAGGAATCATTTGTAAGTAATAGTGAGGATAATTCTGTGAGCCTTTGGCCTATTTACGGTTCTAAAACTGATTCCTTATCACACAGGCAATCAGGGTGGAAGCTGTTCCCCAATATTAATAATTCAAACCTCGACCCTGTTTCATGCCTAAAAAGGCCGCTTGCACTGGGCAAAAATAGGCGAGAGGAAGCAAATACTACAAGTTTAAACCTGCTTCTAGGACAATAATAGCGGGATGGGTCAAATCCGTCTTGCAAGAGGCTGGATTAGATGCCACTCCGGGCAGTGTTCGGTCAGCTGTCGCTGCTAGGGGCTGGCTTGATAGAGAACCAATAGATAAGATTAGCTAGGGCAAATTGGAAGTCTGAAAACACATTTGCAAAACAATAATTCAACTGCATTGGGGGCATTATTTGAACCAGTAGAATAGTTTTCATTTTGATTATGTTTCATTATTATTAAATATTATTCATATGATTATGATATGTTCAGAGTCCATATTAGGAACAAAGTTTCCTATTAGATAAGTTTTAAAGATCAAATGCAAGAGAACGTATACATATTTATATGTTAATTCCCTGGGGATTTATGTACATGTAAATTAAAAGTTTAATGTTATTAAGAATTCATATTAAGTCACATTGGTATCCTGTTCACCAGGCGAGAACAAACAATGTCTCAAAATATGTTTAAGGCTTCGAATAACGGCGGAAGGACATAATAGCAGAGTTTTACCTACCATTAAAACTCTTATTATGTCCGGAGCCTTATTCGAAGCCTTACAGTAAGTTCTGCCTGGTGGCAAATTTAGAACCTAAGTTGGTTTTAAGATATTTTGAGTCCACAATGATTCAAAAAGTCACTCGCCTAAACTGGTGAACAAGACAGACGGAAATGGCGCCATTAGCGCCCCTAGCGGCCGATAATGGAACTAAAGGAATAAATTAAACTAAATACGGCCGGAAACGGAAGGACTACTATCTCAAAATATGTTTAAGGCTTCGAATAAGGCTCCGGACATAATAAGAGTTTTAATGGTAGGTAAAACTCTGCTATTAAATTCTACTATGCGTAGGTACTTACTATAAAATCACTTTACAAATTCCTATCCAGCCAGTCTGAAACTACATAATCCAGTGAAACAAAGTTTGTAAATGTGTAGCAGGAGTTTGAATAGCATTGAGCAGACAATCTGGAAAATGTATTTTATGTCTTTTTCCCTTTTATGTGAAAGTGACAATCGCTTGCTAAATGGGAAAGTTGCTTTATTTTGTTTATTTCTAAAAGAGGGGTAGAGTTCCGTTAACTAACTGGTCTAAACTGTACTTGAATAGAACTATGTATTTCATCAAACTTTCATGGTCACTAACATTAGTTCTGACTTCCGAGTCCCATAAGTTTAGTTCCTGACTCGAACTCGAAATAAATTAGGTACATGGAAGCAATCTCGTCGAGGTCAATTCTAATTGATGAAACTGGTAAAACGATTGCAATAGATAATTACAATAAAATAAAACAAGATGAAAATATTTTTTGGACTTACTCAGGTTTGTGGTCCAGCCGCTTGTCCTGTTGTAGACCTGAAATTTAATAAAGCAACCTATTAAAATATGTATTTGTTTAGTTTGTTTATTTATTTTAGGATTGTTGGCAATCACAATAATAGTAACAGGTGTTCTGACATTATTAAGATCGAAGTAGTGGCCACCCGCAACTCCATCCGCGTAGTCTTTGGTTTATAAAAAAAGGAATATTTTTCGGATAATTTTAACTTAAGTCCTGTTCAGATGTGTAAGCAATACTATTATAAAGTTTCAATAAAATTCATTCAGTAGTTTTTACGTGAAAGAGCAACACTGCACCACACATACAAACTTTCGCATTAGGATAGCACAGACAGATTTTTTGACATCATTTTAATCTTTTTGAACAACTCAAAAACTAACTGTAAAAAAACACTTTTATCTACTCAATTTTTTTAACTGTGTCGTGTAACACGACAAGGGAGGGTCACTGAAGGACCTCGGTCTATATCCCCACGTAGCAAATAAGGTATAGACTGAAAGTATATTATCAAATCTAACACTCCCTCGGACTGTTTTGTTAGGACTGGGAAACCATCCATCTGTGTTAATCCATCAGCTTAAAACTTCTCTATCTAACAACTATTCTGGATAGTTGTAAAATAAACTTCAACCTAAAAGCTTTTGATGGAAAAGTACTGTTGCTTTTTCTGTATAAGTACATTATACATGACTTCAAGGTTTTTTTAAGGCTGGCTTTTTTTTAATTTAATTTGATGTGTCCCACTGCTGAGCAAAGGTCTCCTCTAAAGTTTATTTTGGCCTCGCTCATTTTTTTTGATTCAAAAATGATACCAAATACATAAAAGAGTAAATCTTGCCTTCGTCTTGTGTTCTGATAGTTAGTTCTCAGTTTTGTTGGGACGGACTTTTCTGTTATTTCCATTTTAAAAAATACAGCATGATTGTTATAATAATTATATGTACAAACATAGTTTGTGTGCCGATTTTCAGCTGTTGTATGTTATTCATTCGATAGATAAACCAGGTGACATTCGGCACATTTGAATGTCATAACAAATCGTACTATAGACCGTTCGCGTTAAGAATGCAGTGATTCCATTCTTGTCCGTCTACCTATTACGCCTTTTAACCAATCAAATCGTTCCTAATTAAAAAACTGGTTTTTGAACGCATTCTTTCAAACGCCACGGTTTTGTACTTGAGTTTTTCTGTACTTGAGGAATTCAATTAAGAAAATACTGCATTCTTAACGCAAACATACTTTAAAAACGAACTAGGACTAAGTAGATTGGCAACCTTATAAGTATACACACCACATCATGTTGACCAACATGTAGCTCATCATGTCAATGAAGGACGCACCACTGTCCTATCGGTGCGCATAGTATCAAACTACAAGTTGCGCATCATGTTGGAAACATCACGCGTTGTTGTGGAACGTCGCCGTACATGTTGAGCTTCAAGTGTTACGCTTCAATTTTTGTCTAGTGGAAACGCGGCTTAAGGTATTACCTACCTAAAAAATATCAAACGATTAGGATACCAAGTTTGCTCTAGTAATTTCTACTCGAATGTCTGCGTGCTATGGCCTATTATGGTTGCCATGCTTTTTTTTAGTATAGTTTTACATTTATAAGTTTTTCTATGTAAGCGAATTTAATATTAATCTTTTTGAGAAAATAAAAATCTTAAACTTCAGGTTTAAGATCTCAAACCTAAAGTTTAGGTATAAGAAATATGTTTGATATCACGACATTTGCATTGGAAGTCTATTTCATAGCAATGCTTCAAAAAGATCTGTCCTGCTTTTTTCATGTGATTAATAAGTTTTTTTAATAAAAAAGGTGTTCGTATTATGAACAAGGACTGAAGATGTTTTAACTCGGTGCTTTTAAAATTGACATCGTTTTTCTGTTTGTCGGATTTACCCCGCACAGCCCAATCCACATAAAGCCGGTGCTTTGGTGCTTTCTTTACTCTATTTTCACTGCAAAATCCTTTTACCCTTTGCATGCATTTATTTGCTCACTAGGACATGTCGAGGACATGACCTGCTTTTCCGAAATTCCTTTACGAAAGCAAAAAAAACATTTTTCATTTCCGCTAAAGACGAAGTATCTCGACCGAACTTTTTCGAAATTTACAAACTTTTAGAGCACATCAGAAACCGACGAACAGCCCTATCCGTTTACGATTAAAGTTGAAATTGCGTTGGTTTATTAGTGAACTTCGATAGATTAGTAGTTGCAGTTCGGTACCAACTTTGTCGGAAACCGCAGTTCGCTAACTCTGAGTGCATTGCAGAGTTGCGCCACTCGGTACTTTAAAACTAAACCGGTTGAAAATTGCGATCGGAGCATTTTTTAATAGTTTTTTGCTGTGCTTTTAAATAATTTGCAGTCTGGCTTAGCAGTTTTTGGGCTTAAATGCTGGAAGAATTCCTATTTAGCGCGCGTTTGTTTGAGGAAAGTTTTTAAATAAAATATCGCGTAGGCGGGTAAAAAACCACAGGGTTAATAAAAATGTGCTTTCTGAAAATAAGGACTGAAACAAACTGGCAAAAATCGAGGGTCATTAATGAAGTCTTGTCTTTGGTAGGTTTATTATTCTCTTACTTTTAAAAAGAAAACAAACGATCGAAATGTCGTCTGCCGCGATTGATAATTGTGTAGAGATGTCCAAGCTGAACTGACGCGCCCCTCCACCACATCTACGCATACAAGAGTGTTTGCTTGTAAGCGCAGATGCAGTGGAGGGGCACGTCATCAGCTCAGACAATATTTACAGTTGTTTGGGATCTGGCTTGAAAAAACCTTTCAAACGTCCAAAAGCTCAAGAGTATCCTCATTTCAGTGTAAATTAACTATCTAAATACCCTAAAGTCACGGCTATCACCGCAGCCTACGGACGCGTCCAATATGTTACTACAGCACTCTTGTTTGCGTAGATGCGGTAGAGGGGCGCGTCATTTCAGAAAAGACGATCTCTACCTTTATTCTTGCGTCACAGGAAGTTAGCGTTAAGACGTCCAAAATATTCAATTCCATTGGAACAAAGAAGCTAGGCCGCAATGCTTAAATTCCAAGTAAATCAAAATACTTAACAGAGACTTAAGAAAACGAATGTGTGGGCAGCAACATACACAATAGAAGCCCCAAATGAGCACTGGCTCCACAAAAAAATATTTATTTCAATTGGTGTCACTACCTCTTTTTTTTTGCTACGCTATTGTAGCTACCGCCTACAATACTTGCCTACTTAACCCTGTGAATGACTGGTATCATGCCTTGGTAATAAGAAGCATCAAGTTCACTATTTGTACCAATTCAGCATCATCATCATCATCATCAGCAGCCACATGATGTCCACTGCTAAACATAGGCCTACCCCATAGATTTCCTCCCAATTCAGAATGCAATCAAGAATTGATGAAATAAAATATCCCATAAATGAACAGTAACTTAACTTCGAATTTTATTCATTTCAGGTATTTCATTACTACGATTACATTATATGTACAGGGTGGCCCAAACGGTGAGGATAAAAAATTTTTTTTGGGTGCCTGACATATAGGGGTACCCGAAAATACCCCATGTATGTTTGCCGATTTTTTGTAGTTTTCGAGTTATGATTTTTTTAAAGTAAATTTGAGAATAATCTATCTGACCTCCTAAAAAAATTTTTTTTTCGGAAAGTATGCATTTTTTATTAATTTATTTTTTTGTAACATAGACCTCATTAGTTGTACTTTTACCCATAAAATTACCAGCTTCATGCCATTAATTAAAGGTACAAATTTATTGACCAAAATAAAAATAACTAGGGTGAATGCGAGTCACAGAAAAATTTTCAAACTTAAATTAAAAATTAAAAAAAAAGTTCCATGACTTTTAAGTAATTTCAAAAACTGCTCAAAACCCTTAGCTTCAATTATAACTAAAAAAACTTGGTGCTTAATAGGCCTTTTTTAGCCGAAACTTGCCTTCAAGTAAACAAAGGTGGAATTTTCTAAGTTAATAATTTGTTGTAAAAACACCTTTTGTTAATTGCTAGGGTTAATGTGGGTTCTACATAACATGGGCAATAAAGATAAAGTGAATTAATTTAGGATTTCTTATTATTCTAGTATCAGCCCGGTGGCATTTCAACAGCACAAGTCAGTCTTTGTCCCATGAATAGTAGTTAGCGATACAAGTGCGGAATGTATTATGTCGTTTTGCACTTGTCCCGTTTCAAATAATTAAAATCGAATATTATTAAGATTATTTGAAAGGAAGAAAAAAAAACGTGTATTTAAATAAACGTTAAATTGCTGACGGCTTGACTTTTGACAAGAACATAACACTTGAACCCTTTTCCATCCCATTTCATCCCACTACTGGGCAAAGGGCTCTCCCCATGTTCTTCATAGATCTCGATCTTGTGAAAGGGTCTGCCAATATTTCTCATGGAATCTCAAATGGGCCTTCCTCTGAACCCTTTTAGCATTGTATTAAGTGTCATTTCTAATGACACTAGCAGCTGTCAGAATGAATTTCTGAGATTAGTTAAACTTTACCAAAGATAAAATAATAGGCATTTGTTGATTTTCTGGGATTTGAATGAAATCCATGTTTAAATGTAATTACCAATTAAATTACCTTTTGTACCGGGAAACTGTCCTATCCTATCCAATCCTAGCTTTTTCATGCCCGCTTTCTTCAAGATTTAATTTAGTAAATCATACGTAGGTTTCCATGTTTTATCATGATTTTTAACGCAAATGTATTAAAAATCGTTGTCCGATACAGAAAGGGTATGTCATTTTCACTCGTCCCAACTTTTGATCCTCGCCTTACAGCTCGGGCTGACTTCGGGACTCGTGCGTGCAAAACGACATACATTCCGCACTTGTATCCATAACTATCTACTATTAATGGGACGAAGGCTGACTTGTGCTGTTGAAATGACACTGGGCTGATACTAGAATAATAAGAAATCCTAAATTAATTCACTTTATGTTTATTGACCATGTTATGTCCAACCCACATTAACCCTAGCAATTAACAAAAGGTGTTTTACAACAAATTATTAACTTAAAAAATTCCACCTTTGTTTACTTGAAGGCAAGTTTCGGCTAAAAAAAGCCTATTAAGCACCAAGTTTTTTTAGTTATAATTGAAGCTAAGGGTTTCGAGCAGTTTTTGAAATTACTTAAAAGTCATGGAACTTTTTTTTTAATTTTTAATTTAAGTTTGAAAATTTTACTGTGACTCGCATTCACCCCAGTTTTTTTTATTTTGGTCAATAAATTTGTACCTTTAATTAATGGCATGAAGCTGGTAATTTTATGGGTAAAAGTACAACTAATGAGGTCTATGTTACAAAAAAATAAATTAATAAAAAATGCATACTTTCCGAAAAAAAATTTTTTTGGGAGGTCAGATCGATTATTCTCAAATTTACTTTAAAAAAATCATAACTCGAAAACTACAAAAAGTCGGCAAACATATATGGGGTATTTTCGGGCACCCCTATATGTCAGGAACCCAAAAAAAATTTTTTATCCTCACCGTTTGGGCCACCCTGTATAAGTACAGGTTGAAATTATTCGAAGCTTGAGAGGAAATGGTACTAGCAATTTTCACTCCGAAATATTGTCTAAAATAGGTTAATTTCCCGGAAGTAGCTGGCAAGCATAGTTTCAAAACGTTTTGAATGCAGAATATCTTCTTTTGTATGTAGAATTGTTTATTTTTTATATAAATGAATTTATCTATTGAACAGAAGCGTCTTCTGAATTGAATAGATTAATATATAAAATACCTTCCCTTAAGGTACATAGTAAGGTAAAAATAAAATTGTAAGTTTTCTTTGCTTGAATGTCAAAAACTTTTCTTGTGCAACCAAGTACGAGTAGTTCCTAATTATCTCAAAGATGGTATTAAAACTTCTGACTTAGTTTTTAAACGAGACGAGAGCAAACTTTTGCTCGAACTACCCTGTTTTGCGGGCGAATTTCATAGGGGATGGCTGTGGAAGTTTTCATGCTAGGTTGTTAAACACACGGAACAAGTTTCTTGAGATAAGCTTTATAACTATAATCATAATTACTTACTTAATAATGTGGAAAAAGTAGCAGTTTTAAGAACGTTAAAATATTTCTTTACCTTTTTAAACTACCGATCCTCTTTGAGAACATCCATTTCAATAAAAAGATAACAGTAGGTATGTTATGTTAACGTCAATCGTCAAAACGTCAATAAAATCTCAAACAAGTTAAATAGTATTTTGATTTGGTATAAGACGGTGATTAAACTTAATTATTTGATTTCTAGCGACGTCAGCTGGGACCTATTGCTTAACGTGCCTTTCGAAGCACAAAGGTGCCCAAAACTACACTACAAAATTTCAGCAAAAAAACAAATTTCAGGTCACGCATCCCATTTTTGGCTCAGTGAGTGTTACTTAAAATGGCAATCGTTTAACCTTGTAAACGAAAATGCATTTCTAAATTGACTCTACAAAAAACTCTTAACTACCCAATAATTAACTAAAAAAAGAAAACCAACTTCGAAATCCGGGAAAATGTATTCCCGAACAATCTACACCGCAATGCCTTCCCCTGTTCCAAATGAATGAATCCAGTGTAGTGGCGATCAGGAAAATAGTTCTTTTTGTTTTATTCGCAACTTCTGCGACCTATTTACTACTTTCATTGCTCGCAAGATAGTTAGTGCTACGATTAAACTCGTAGTAGGAGAAGTTTGCTACGAGTTTAATCTGCTACGAACATTTTGTAACGGTTTTTAGTGCTTTACTGGGTTATGAATATACGATTTTTATCACTAAATAGTATTAAACTAAGTCGCTTTATGTGTGCTGGAATCTTTATAACTACGCAACGGATTTTGAAGCGGTTTTTTTGAATAGATAATGTGATTGAAGAGGAAGGTTTATGATGCATAATAAGCCCTTTTAGTAATAATGCCGTCATCAGATAAACAATAAAACAGAAAAGTGGGGTCACAATAATTTCAAACTTTAACTGTTAGAAATAGTTTGCCAATCATTGACTATATTTCAACCAATAAAACGTATCTATCAGTGATGCAAATTTCGTGTGCAATGAAAAGTGTAGGATTCTTGTCATTGCATTGTAAGTAGGAACTCCTAACGTTTTGTTGTTATTCTTAAAATTGCCTTGAAGAATCTTCATTAGCAATAAGGCAAACTAAATTGCTCTTTACTTTTCAATAATTGCTCTATCTCAAATAAACAAATACCTTTTCTAAGATTGAAAATCCTTGCTACCAAGTGTACCCTAATATTCTACCGCAAACCAGTCTACGGAAATGTAGTGAAACTGTAAAAGTCTTAGCTAAGAAGAAGTTCAGTTCACGTCTTTAGTTTCAGGACTTTCTCCAGGAACATTTTTATTTGCAAATTCTTACAAGTTTTCCGGAGCAACTAGAGGAAAACGGGGACTTTACAAACTTTGAGAATAGTAAATGTACTGAATATGTCATAGTTATGTTAATATTAAGAGTTTTTTTCCTTAAAAAGTTTGTTTGTGTCTAGGAGAAGCTTTTGCCTGTTAGTCCGTAAGGACCAAGAAAAATACTCTTTTTTGTTTTGATAAACGAACTAACTTAACATTTACTTTTACGTCCCACTACTGGGGACATTATACTGACTTCATCTATATTCCAACACGCGAGTAGGTTGTTGGTTGTTGGAGAGGTATAGGTAAGTTTGTGAACCTAATAATAAACCTTAATGTCAGATGTCATCAAGCCGTCCTAAAGCCCCCAACTGAGCTTAATAATTAGAATCTAGCGACGTCAGCCGGAACCAACTCCAGGTTACAAGTTTTAGTGGCTTAGGCAAGTCTGAAACTAATTCAGTTAGTTATTTTGTTCATATTTCGATTTCCGTTATTCTTTTACAAATATTTTTGTTCCTAAACTCGTCCACATCCATCACACTAAAAACAAATCTATATACATGGTTCAAATTTTTACGCACCAAAAAATATCTATCCTAAAACTCGTGGAATAACAACACGACCGAATTTCAGGAAAAACACATAGGCAACGTGCGATAAAATCAAATTCAACATTTTACTGCGGCATAGACACAATCCATAGTTCAAACAGGTTCAAACCTATCTCTTTACTGAATCTGTAATATTTATTCTACTGTACATAAACTTCGTACACTTTTTGACTTTCGCTTTTACCTTGGATGGAAAAGTTACCGAAAATTCAATAAAAAAGTACATTCCAAGATCTGATGGAAAATGCCTTGGCTTGGCCACGGTAATGGAACATGAGTATTGCAGTGGCTTGGCGCTTAATACATTGAAAAAAAGAACTTGACGTTTAAAGGTCAAATTAGTGCAGTCTAAAAAGCTAGGATGTCGAAAGATTGCCGGTTCATGGCCCGGATGAAACCAAGTCACGTTGCCTTTAGTAATATTTATATCTTTAAATAACGTTATTGTTAAAACCCACGGTAAATGTAGATAAACAAAGCTTACCCTTTTTTTACATATTATGTTTGTAATGAGAACCTCTGACGTAGTAGCCAATTTCTTAACCAACCAAATCGGTCGTATTAACGTGTACTAACAAATAAGTGAAACTTAAGCTTCTAGATAACTCACCGTAGTTCCTCGAACCCAGGACCTCGCCACTAATCTCTCTGGAGTGTTCCCGAGCGCTGGAACAGAATGGCCAGATTAGATACAGGTTCCGGCGGAAATCAGGAGAGGGATGTTTCGGGAATAAATTTCGGGAATTGATTGAGTGTTGAGGGATGCTTTTGTGCTTATTCAAATCTTGTATTTTAAGCATTCTAATTTCTTGTTGTATAAGTGAGTAGCGACCCGCCATGGCTTCGCACGGAAGTGAAGTCGCGGAGTGAAAAGGTTGACCAGTTTTCAAATAAATTCATTTACACGTTGCAAGCACATGTTACCTTTTTAAACTGTGTAACAGGCCAAAGTAAGTCGAAAAGTATGCTTTATTGTTTGACAGTAAAATTTAAATTCGATTAGACATACGTTCCTTCAGTTCCTTCACGATTGACAGTTGAACCAAAACTTTTTATTTGACTGATCTTGTCAATGTCATCATTGAGCAAGCAAAAACAGATCTGAGGGTGGTCAACCCTTGCATTCCGCGACTGTACATATTTTTATTTTCCTAAGTCTAGAACCCAGATTTTAAAACCTTATCCCCTTTTGTTCAGACTCCCTTGAAGGGTTCAATTTCTCAAGATACTAATTTTCTTTTGCACATTTTCTTTTGATATTAGTAAGTGGAAAAATGTGGTCTCTGCCTTTGCCTTGAGAAAAAGGTGTGATGGTATTTTTTAATTATGTTTGATGTGATAACTGCAATAAGGTAAATACAATAAGGGATACACTCCTAAACTCATGACTGAATCCCAAACGGACTAGTTAGAGGCACACTGACTATTACCGTCAAAATGAACTTTAAGAAACCCAAACCTATAATATTGTATTAAAAATACTACATATTTGCGGTTAAAAGAATACGTGTCTATCCGAAAATTAAATGTGAATCACATTATCGTACAGTAGCTTGCAGATCAGGTTACTAGTTAGGGCCATATAACTCCATTTGAGAAAGCAAGTCATCGCTACAAATTGACAGGTCTTTACTCGTTGAGCTAAAAACTCTATCACACCCGACTTATGTTTTTTGTTGTTTCTTGTAAAATCAGCGTTGAATCTCATATTAGAAACTGTTATCCTTCAACCTTTTTGATAACGACTTCAAAAATTTCGGTAAATTAAAAACTCTTACCTAATAATTTACGTCAAAAAGGCTGACTTAAGAGATCTTATTGATATAAAGCTTAGAGATTGAATCCGACTGAGTGGGGGGAAAGCCCTAAAGATAGAGGTAACTGCGGACAGTCGAGTAAAAAAGCGCTTATCAGCCATTTTAGAGATGGTCTCTTTTACTGCCTTTAAGGTTTTATGCGCGACTGTTCCTGATTCGGCTGAGACGCACCAAGCAACAGTTGCAAAAAATATATAAATACGCCCGACAGACGTCGTTTTGTCAATTTCAATCCCGTCTTGTATATTATGTTTTTTTTTAACATTAACTCTCTTTTTATTACCTTCCTTGTTTCACAACTCAGAAACCATTAGGATTGGTTTACCAACTTTTAAGATGTAAATGTTTTCACAACCCCGTGTTTGTTGTTTAATTACAATATAGTGTAGTGAGTGCCCCACACAATAACAATATTCGATTATGTAGTTTTTAACCAAAAACAGTATTTAATTATGTAGTTTCCACTTAGTTTTCAATGAAAAATAAATTATTTTTCTTTGAAATTTCACTATGGCGTAATATACTACTACTGCTCTTGGAAAACATTCAAAATATATTATTTTCCAGCTGCTGCCCTGCGGGGCTGAAATAATGCTTTTATTACCGCGAAACTAAATAGAAATAATACACTGATTTAATCCGTTTTAAAGGTCCCAGTGCGTTCCTAGCCTAACCTTTTTATGCCTTAACCTGACAAAGTAACAACATGCTAAAGTGTCAAACAGTATACGATGGGATATTAAATCCTTACAGTATTGTATAAATTGTAAAATATTTAACGTTGATGGCGACACCCGTTCAGTCAGCAATGAAATTGGCCAAATATCTATGTTTATTTTATGTTGCTTCTACACCTTATGTAACGCCAATGCTAACTCACAAATAAGCTTTCTAGTTTAAGTAAAAAAATATTTATTTTCATTCGTAAAACACTTACCCTCACGACTAAATCCGTAATGGGTTAGTCAGAGGCACACTGATTGTTTCCGTTATGGTGAACTAAACATTCAGAAGCCTACATTTCGCCGAGGGAATTTGAACCCAACGTGGTAAGGGGGGATTCTACCGCCGTTATACGGGTTCCTTGGGTTTTATAACGGTCTTTTCCATAACCGGAGAGTTAGTTGCAAATTTTACAATGAAACTACAAGTGTGTTCCGGCCAGATTTGATTTCGAGACCATCGGGTTCCAAGCCAGAGTGTTTAACCACTGGGCCACGACGCTCTCCAGGTTAAAGATTATTACCATAATAGAGATTTGGTAATGTACACTTAGCAAATAAAGTACTTTCTTTAATTATGACCATTTCTGCGACGCTTAATGATTGTCATGTGAGATTATAATTATAGCATATTTTACGAGTTATAGTACTTCTTAGAGTTTCTTGTTCCCGTATACACACGAAATAGTTATTCACAGCTAAGAAAAGGCCAAACCACAACTAGGTAACGCGAACCATACAAAGTCCAACGCGCGGGCTCAGTGCGGACTGTTGGAGGTGAGTAAAGTTGATGATTGCGTTTGTGAACTTGGGAGCTTTCATTTTAACCTTCACTTAAAACCACCATGCTTAACAAATTGTCAGTAACGCTCGAATTCACAAACGTTAATCGATGCTAAGAACGCGCTCACGTTCATTCTATCCCTTTCAGTTCTATTGATCTTTTACGGGACAGCATGATCGACGTTTGTGAATTCGTGGGTAAGACTACTAGGCGCTATACAGGGTGAACTTTTCAACTGAGCCTTTTACGCCAAACCGTAAACCATGAGGAATTTAGAATTATTTAGACTCCTTTGAGTATTTTCCTTAATTTCTCATAGATTACAGTCTCCTGGATTTATCTATACAAATATTATAAAGAGGAAAGGTTTGATTTTTTGTTTGTTTGTATGAATTGAATAGGCTCCGAAACTACTTGGCAGATTTGAAAAATTCTTTCACTGTTGGAAAGCTACATCATTCCTGAGTGACATAGGCTATAATTTCATTTTCAAAAAAAATAGGCATCCTTACTAAAATTACGAAAAAGCGGGAAAATATTTTTTCACATACAGCTAAGTCCACGCGGACGAAGTCGCGGGCGGCTGCTAGTATTAAGTAAATTAAGTTCACCTTTGACTTTGGTATTGTTTGAAGATGAACTGGTGCCCATCTTGGCTGGGAATGAAGCTCACTGTGATGCTGAGAACTGAAACAAACGGAGAGGAAATTGAATTAACTAAACGTTAAACTGTAGCTTATATTCTGGAAGCACAGAGGCGCCCACATCAACCTTTACAAAACCATTGCAAAATGGGTCTTATGTCCGGATCGTAAGGTGCCCCGTTGTAAAGCTTGATGTGGGCGCCTCTGTACATTCGAACCTGAATTTCACTTGTCACACTTTATAACGAGCTTTTTTCTTTACACCTAGTAAATGATTTTGTTTTTAAATGACGGTATACTCTAAGCTATTTATAGGTTGAGTGAGGTTATAAAACTGCAGATAATATTATGTATGTGGTACGAGGCACACTGATTGTTATGGCATGGTTAACGGAACATTCAGAAGCGCTCGTTTCAATGATAAACGCTACTTTAAACTTAACGTGTTAACAGGTTATTTTTATTTTTAGCATTAGGGATAGTGCATTATCATTTTACTAAATATAGGAAAACCAGAAAAAGACAATCGGTTTACCTATAAAGTTACGGTAAACATTGGTGAAACAAACCTGGCTGCCAGGTATGATACACCAGAGAAATTCGGCCGGTCTCGGTAGCATAATGGTTAGTGCAGTCGCCCGGTTTGCGAAAGATGCGGGTTCGAGTCCTGCCTGATGTCAGGTAGACCGATTGTCTTTTCCTGGTTTTCCTATTTTTAACGTGTTAATGTGCGAGCTTACTGCTTTTATTCAGCATGCTTGAGTTTTTATTGGAATTTTCCATCTCTGGAGTGTCAGCCGCAAATTAATTATATAAACAAGTAAAATAGTGACTTTGTATTGTAATACTCGTACTTCATCAAACACTAATCTGCCAACTCAAACACAACTCTATGTGATAACTGCAACAAAGCTCATAATAACATGGTGCAAAACGTGCTTAGATACTATTCACACTCAATCTATATTGCATTGAACGTTAGTTCAGTTTTGAGTAAACAAATTTCGACTCTTTGAATAAACAAAGATCATAATTGATTTCGAATAATAGAAATGTTTGCCCTGTATAAATTATTGCAGCCCTAATTAGTATACTTAGGCCATTGAAAAAGCATTTACAGTTTAGTTAGTGCATTATTAGCTTCAGTTCAATTCCAATGAAACTGGTTTGTTTAGTTAAAATTATAATTATTATTCTTAGTCAGTCTCAAAGTAATCAATAATACTGCCACTGCGCCACAACGCCCCATTTAAGAAATTGATTAATATCAAGAAAACAAAACACTTTTAGTTTTGGCACACAGTGAGCACTATTGAGTAAGCTTGCTTAGCTCGCTCGGCTTGAGTGATGATTGTGGTCATCGTACCATTACCAAGCCATTACATTGTCATCATTTCAGTCCCTTCTTGTTTGCTTATTGTTACTGTGCAACGATTGTAGCAAACAGCAAACATGATAGAAAGTGGTAACCGCAGCCAATGGACACAGGACCTGGTAGCACCTTTTCAAATCTCTTTTGTAAAACTTAATGTTATCTAGGCAGAAAATCTCAGCAGGGTTGGCATTCCGGCAGACAACACTTCCCATTTCGGTGCTTCACACTTACTTCAATCATCAATACGCTTCACCTTGAATTCATTTCGTATGTAAATAATTAAATAATGTTATTTGGTTTAGTTCATTCCTCTCAAATGACCATAGTCGCAAAGAAATTTAATTTTAAAGACAACTCACCTCGAGGGATGTGAGTTTTGGCGTCAACCGGAATACCATTAGCAGTTCGTTCCACAATATGAGTGTACTGTGTCTAGAGGATGAGAAAACCCTTAGCATGGCAAGGATAGTAGGAAGTAGTCATGAGCGTTATCAAATAGTATTTTAGAACAAAACTCGTTATACAAGCGGTAGAAAGCAAAGAGAGGAGAAATCTCTCAAACTTAGCACTGACTTACTACTGGACTGCTTTAAATTGCTTTGATTTAAATACTATTACTGGCATTGCGAACAATTCAAAAGGCTTCAAGGGGGTGTCCTCTCTTATAATTGGGGTCAGCTAGCAGCTTTTGAATACAAGCTGTTACCGTTGCGGCGAAAATTGAATTTTCAGTGTAAAATTCAACCAAGCCCCCTGAAATCCTGAATGAAGCCTCATTAAACGAGCTGCTTCGTAAATTGCAATTTATTGTGTGGCTTTAGGGTTGTCGTTTCAGTAATTGATTTAATAAATTAATTTTAATTTTCGTCATAAATTCCGGACATGACAACCGCAGCTAGTGGAACTGTTGATGCGTCACTCAAAATGCTGCGTCCGCTTTTAAAATTATATTTCATATTTCCATTCCATGTTTAACAAAATGAGAGGTGGTGAAATATTGTTAAAGCTCATATTGCCGCTAAGGGCGACCTCAATGAAATCAATAAAAAGGAAAGAAGAGTATGTACAGTTTGTAACAAAATTACCACGTATTTTTAAGAGGACTCCTGTCAATTCAAATGCCCAGCAAAAGCATGATTAATTTTAAAATGCCTGTTGCAGCACGACTGATTTTAACCCCAAACTACGCTAAAGGTTTTACGCCATTTTTTTAACTTTGTGGTGCAGGATCCCGCGTGACTGCAACCCCTACTACCTACTGAACCTTGAGAGATGGCAAGCTTTGTATTGAATAAGCTTCGTAAATTTCCGATTGCAACTTCTCTGCACATTTATCATGATTACTCTGTAATTTTGATAATTGTTATCAATCTATTATGAAGAGTTTAACTATCGAGTTTCTTGCTGGAGTCATCTTGACAGAGTAAACGGGCAAGAATTCGAGTCTCATTACGTTTTTTAGTTATTCTTAATACTGTATTTTAATTCTCGACTTATTCTTATTACCTGCTTATCATTTAGCCCCCATAAAATTACTGCTTTTGACTATTGCATTGTTTTCTTGAGTTGTTAAATAAATTAACCAAACCTTTAATTCTTGTTGTTTGAAACCAATTCAGAACATTCTTCCCCTTTCAGTCCAAATCCGTTCTACTGTTTAAACACAGAATGTTGAAGATGACAAAAATCTCAACCCTGCCAGCGCTCGAGCGTTCTGTTTAAAAATGTTTATTTATTTCGCCGTTACCATTTGGCCGAAATCGTCGGCGAAGCATTGTCTTTCGGTGAAAGGGCGCAATTTGGCTCTTTGGAAAGGGAATTCATGACTATTATTTCTTGGAGATTTAAAGAGGGTTTATGTCAAGATGAGTGCCAATTTTGGGTCTGTATTTTATGAGCTATTAAAATAAAAATTACATATACACAATGTATTATAATGATACAATCAAGTCAAATGCACTTGAAGCTAGTGCACTGTGTGCAAAGTGTATAAAATAGCCGTCTAAGTGTTAAAGGTCAATAAAACTTAATTCATCGACTTTTTTTAAAAATTTATTTTAATGTTATTTAATATTTAAAACATACTTTACCGGTTGATACAATTTTCAGATAGCATTGATTTGGTTCAGTTATTTTTATTTTTAATGACTTTTAATAAGGCTCTATTATTAATGAGGCTGAAATGAGATGAAAACAGTAAGCACACGGAATTACGTAACGTTTTTTTTCGGATATCTCAGTGTAACGAAAAATATTCTCAAAGCTGTCAAGTGGTGCTCGCCCCTGACTTAGTACAGAACAATTTCATAGAAAAGAAAATTAAGTTTGAGAATTCCTATTTTGCGTTTAGTATAATTAGAACTAATCATTTTTAGGTTTAGTTTAGGGTTAAAACAAGACTAAAATTATTCATGTCCATTGGCATTTAGGCGTTTTTGGAAACTGCAATAAAGCCGCTATAATTTATATGTCTAACCGTGTAGTTGCCTGGTAGACTGGTAGACGCTCTTGGCATTTAGTCCGCCAATTGTACTTTTATTGATAAGAGTCCTTCTTCTACACAACCGAAATTGCATGTAAAGCTAGAATCTAATAAAACAAAGAATTATAGCAACAGCAGAACATTACGACTACAAACAGCAATCAAAATTTTAAGGTGTCGCGTTGTTTTACGACAAACAATAAACGTTTAATTTGTTTTACGCGTTGTAAACCTTAATTAGTTTGCATCTAGAAATGCTGTTACAATGCTATTTGAAAGGCAAGTGGTTTAGATAGGGTGGAAAATTACTAACTTGGTACTAATTTTTCAAAAGTCAGATAGGTACCAACAATACAGTTTCAGACTAATAAATTGTAACTAAGGACCTACTCTAATTTCTTCTGGGAAAAGGGTTTTTTAGTAAAGATGCTTTTTGAAAGTGGTAAAGACCAGATTTGAAAGAAGAAAGAAAAAAAGGAAGAAAAAACGTTTATTGATTTCGGATTTTCGTATTCGGATTCGTATCTCGTATTCGATCTTGTACTCGTATTTCGGATTCTCGATTTCGCTATCGCTCATAGTTTCTGACTTCCCTTTACTGACCCATTTGGATTGATCGCCTTCATAAATTTTCTTGAAACTAAAGTTACACATTCAAAAATGTACACAATCCAATGTCAGCCCGTTAATAAATAATTTACAAACATAGGAAGTACCTGCATATTTTAAATAATAAACGTAAACTTTTGCACGAAACTAGCAGAACAATTTAACAAATTTAAAGCATTGATTTACACAAAAAGAGTTATTAGGACATGGTAATACAATATTAGATAAAACAAAAATATCTCCACAAGACAACCTATTCAGCACTCTCCTAAAAAAATACCACAATTCATTTCGCACTCAGCCGCACGAAACCGCACGAAACTGGAAAGAACTAGAAAATCCTCAAACTCCAGTGAATGGGCACGCGTGCCTCCCATTAGGCTAATGACGCGGCCCCATTAGCCAGATCTAACCGAGGATCTGTTCTGAGGAGTCAAAAGAAGGGGATTTAATAGTGTAAGGATATAGGTGTACATTCAAGAGATCGTTCGTACTTGAATTAGAAGGTTTAACATGCAGTGTATAAATTATCTCGAAATTATAGTAACACATTTAAGAATGTACACAATCTAATGAATAGCCCGTTAGTTATTAATTAATTTACATACATAGGAGAAACATATTTTAACTCATAAATTATTTTATCACCTCTAGTCTAGACACAGTAAACTTTTGCCAGAAATTATCAGAACAATTTATCAGCTAAGACTAATTTAAAGCACTGATTTTGTCCACACAAAAAGTGTTAAAGAACATGGTAAAACGACTTTAAGATGTAACAAAAATATCTCCACAAAAACACCCTATTCAGCGCTATACTAAAAAAAATACCACAATTCATTCCGCACTCAGCCGCACGAAACCGCACGAAACTGGAAAGAACTAGAAATTCCTCAAACTCCAGTGAATGGGCACGCGTGCCTCCCATTAAGCTAATGACGCGGTCCCATTAGCCAGATCTAACCGAGGATCTGTTCTGAGGAGTCAAAAGAAGGGGATTTAATAGTGTAAGGATGTAGGTGTAGGTACATTCAAGACAAAGTAGATCTTGCGTACCTACTTGAATTAGAAGGTTTTACATGCAGCAGCAATGGCAACTTTTACCCCAACAGATATCAACGATTGCACTTAAAATTGGTTATTATGTTAGGTCATTATTTTTTAACTGCTGACATAATTTTATATCAAAAGTAAGGAAAAAAGAAAAAAAAAACCTTTATTGCATCTGGACATCGCAACATAAAAGTTGAAAACAAACAAAACAAAATTAATTAAAAATAAAACACTAACAGAAAAATAAAAATAAAACCTACAGGCAGCAGAGTCACGATGTCCAAAATTATATGGACCTTTGGAATGGATGTTTGCTAATTCGAATTCCGTAGTTGTAAGAAAAAAGCTTAAGACATAAAAAAAACTGAAAAATGGGGGTTTTGTGTTTCTGTTCAAAGGCATTCTTATACTTACACTGGGATAACACATAGGCTAAAATTTATAAAGATATTTTTTTAACCTAAGTCCACGCGGACGTAGTTGCGGGCGGCCGCTGATAGCTAAATAATAATAACTAATTGAGAACCCCTTTCTTTTTTGTTCGAATTAAAAACATGAGAAAGGCCAAAAATTATTCAACTACCAATAGGAAAAAAAAACATATTATTAAGCACGGTCATTTATAAAATAACTTTTCAAAACCGGAGAGTATATTATTATTATCTCAATAATGATTTCCAAAAATGATAACACTTTACAACAACTGTGCGAGCAATGCCACTTATTTGCTTCAGTAGTCAATATAATTAATTTTAACCGACCAACCGGACGGCCCAGTTTGCATACAATTAAAAACATCGGTACATTCCAAAAAAAATACTAGGTATAATTGAGAAAAGTATACTGTGACTTTTAGTTTGACTGGCTCGATAGCGCAATATACTGCCAGCTAAGCCGCGAGTTGTGTTAGAACAAACTTCTAACAAAAACACTTTTCTCTCAAGAGATATTAGTTTGTGTATGATATTTCAATATTAAAACTACTGGTGAGCCAAAAGTATTTTCGCAAATGAAGTGAAGAAAATAATATGTGTTTTTTAACCACGTGCCCCCAAATTGACAAACGTCAATCAACGCTAAGCACACGCTCGCGCTCATGCTATACTTTTAAGGGATGCTCAACGTTAAGCATAGCTACAGCATTTGTGATTTTGGGGTTGAGTCTTGTAAACCACATACTGTTTGATTTTCACTCGTGAAATGTGCAATTTTCTTCAAATTGACATTCAATCATTGTCCTGTTCTGAAACATCTACACTAGCACTAAGCTTTTTTACCTCTAGTATTGTATTGTATTGTATATTACCAACAATATTATTAACTAACACACAATGTTCCACATCAAACGTTATGTTGTGGAACACTCCGATATTAGTAATGTAGTGGCGAGCCGTTAGCGGCGAATGTTCCGTAAAGCGAACCGCCCACTGAGACCGGAGTTAATGGAACGTTACAACTGAGTCTCACTTTAGTAGCTTCCCGAATAGCTGTAAGTATACTCAGTTTGTAACGCAGTAGTCATACTGTTGGCTATGTTTTGTAAAAAAATCTAAAGCGGAAAAAACTTGCTTAGTAGAGAAATAATATATCACGCACAAAAGAAGACAGCCAAAATCTCATTGAATCGCCAATCGGGGAAATGTGAGCTTCTGAATGTTCCGTTCACCATGACGTCAACAATATGTGTGCGTCTGACTAAACCATTAGGGGTATGGTCGTGAGAGTATGTTATGTTATGTTAAAATCTCACTGTGCGATGTTATAAAAAGGTGCTATAGACTGGACTAGCCCTACGACTGACCACCAAAGACGTCTGCCGGATGCAAAACTGTTTAGCGTGCCTTCCTTTTAAGAAAATTCTGTAAAATTCGGTGGGGTGGTCAGGTAAACTACCAATGAGAAGCGTGTGTAACTCAACATAGGTCAACGTTACCGATACGTTGTCGACGGACACCAGATCTAAAAAAAAAAATGAACACTTGAACTACCTACAACATTTCCTGAATTAAACCTAGATCTTTTCTATCCCTAGCATTAATGTTATTAACTTCCACACAACGTATAACTAACGAATGGTTAAAATAAAACAACTATACGGATTCTACTCGCGGTCTTATATTTTCTTCCATTTGCTAACTCAACGTTTCGACTACTTTACAGCAGCCGTGATCACGGGATGACAAAGATGTTTAATGTCACAAAACAGTACAATTTTTTAGCAACCATCACCTAACTACCGTCAATTCCACTAACATTACTGGAAAGGTTCCTATCCAGGGAGTGCGAACTAACTGTATCTTGAGATCTCACAGTATTGTGCTGCCCTCTGGGACAATGGTTGTACAGGTTTGTTGAACAACAGAACCTTATTTCCTAGAAACCAAAATTAGACTTAATGAAATCACAGATTTTGTTCTTCTACCAAAGTTTAAATGACAATAAACAGTAAGTTGCCAATTTTTTCGGTTCCGTATTCTTTTTTTTCTCCTTATACCTGCTACCTTATACCTTTCTGCCTAATATGCGTCGTTCCTTAGACCAAGCGGCGTTCCCTAATAGCCCTTTCTGGTCCATTAGGCCGGTGACCCCCTCTTACGTCTTATGGGGGTCCGGATGGAGCAATACCCACTAATTACCATGAGAATGGTACAAAAAGTAATATTCTTGCTAATATCGTTGGTAAATATGACGAAATTAAAGTGGTTGGGGCTAGAATTGCCTTTATTCTATTGGGTTAGGTTTAGTGGCAGTTGTGGTAAAATAGGAAGCGTTTGGGGCTTTCCTTATAGTCGACAGGAACTTACAATATATAATACAATTTCTTTTTCTTACATCATTAGTAATATTTGACTACATAAAACAATGAAAACATTGAGCGATCCATTCGAAGGTGCCCGTGGTGCAGTTGTGACAGTGATCGGTGACGATAGCAGCTGTGACAGTGATCAGCAACAATCACTGTCGCGGCGACGATCACTGTTGTAAAGCAACACTTGCCAGGTCGGAAATGGGATGGGTGAGCACACCGACCGAAATTTAGTGATTTGTATTTCAGGCAACTCCGTGCTTTGGAAGGCACGTTAAGCAGTTGGTCCCAGTTGACGTCGCTAGATTTCAGTCGTTATAAGCCTAGTCGGAGGTCTTAGGGCGGTTTGATAAATCTGACATAAAGGTTGCTCACTAACCCCTCCGACAATCCACACTGAGCCCGCGAGTTGGAGTATGGCTCAATCCACCTCATAGTTGAAGTGAGGCCTGTGCCCAGAGGTGGGACGTTTATAGGCCGTTTATGTTTGTGTATATTCAGGTAGAGATCTTTACCAGACAAAACGGATGACCACAACCCTTAAAGTCTTAATTGCATTAAGAATAATTTATAAAATTTTTGACTAGTCAGTTTTATGAGAAAGCATTTAAATTTGACATTACAGTAAACAATAGGGAAACCAAAGAAACTCACACCTAAATTGTGTAAAAACTATGAATGAAATTGAAAAAAATTAATAGCCAGATCTTTTTGATGAGCTTTATCACCATCCCCTACAAACAACATTAGGAGAAGCTGTTCTGAGGTATGATGTTATATTTATATAAGAACAATTTTCATCTACTACCTATGTATATCGTGATATCGGTAAATACTCTTCTAAGTACGAGGCTTCAATTCCAATATGACTCCCATTTCCTTTTCCCGTCATATTAACATCCACTTGCGATATTGCCGCCATAGTTAAAACTGGTGAAGCGTGAGAGGTGGTGAGATCAAACGGGTTCTGTGATGATTTTGATGTATCAAAGGTAGCAAGATTATTATCTACACATTTACCCTTCAATGTATTTTTTAAACATACCTAAGCAGTTAAAGGTCAGATTGAATACTCCATACCAAATCATTTGACGACCGTCTTGGTGTAATTGTTGAGAAGTCGGCTACTACACCAAAGGTCGCGGGTTCGATCCCCGCACAGTACAAACATTTGTGTGCATGAACATGTCTGTTTGTATTGGTCTCGGTGTTTCCTATGTAAATTAAGTATGTATTTACAAAAGAAAAAGTATTTGAGTATATTTATCCGTTGTCTAGTATCTCATAAAAACGGACTATAACTAGCCCACTTGGGGCTAGATGGCGCTGTGTGGAATAAGTCCAGGGATATTTATTTATTTATTTTTTTGCATTTCATAGCGGAAAACGGGAAAACGTTGGAGTGATGACTTGAGACATCATGAGAAAGATTGGCAGAGCCTGGCATGGGATCGAACTGTTTTGAAAGGATTGGGAGAGTTCTTTGCCCAGCAGTGGGATGATGCAGGTTAGAAAATAGAAAGCGGTTTTCATTTTCATTTGTGAATAAGTTTTGACCAAGTTATTTACAAAAAGTTCAACTCCGCACCATTAGATTAGCGGTTATTGCCTCACGCAAATTTCACTGGAAATAAGAATGAGAGGGAAAACTTTACGGAAATTGAGAAAAATTAAAGATGAAGTAAAGTGAAGTTTAGATAATTTGGTAAACGATTTGTTAACGGATTTTTTTAGCAAGAAAAAAGATTTATTTCAGGAAGCAGCGATACTCGTACTTCTATGTATAAACTAAAATAAAGCAAAAATAAGTAAAAAGGTTTCAATATTAAAATATTATGGAACAAGGCTTAATAAAATTATGAAATCACTGAAGTTTGGCAAACCCCTTTAATTTTAGTGATAAATATGGAAAGGTTATTTTAAAAAAAACTACTGTACTTAACATTAAACTGTATACTTACACACCATCACGCCTCTTTCCCAACGGGATAGGCAGAGACCACTTCTTTCCTCTTGCTATGATCCTGACACGCAACTTGCGCCTCCTCTACTTTCATGAGTGCTTATATACATGCTCGTCGGTTGAAAGTACTCCTGACCTAACCCTTTCTGAGAACATCTAGAACTTGTCCAAGAAATGTTCGTCTAGGCCTTCCTCTTCCAACAGTTCTATTCACCGTCACCTTGTAAATTTGTTTCGTTAACCGCCTTTCATCCATTCTTCCCATATGACCAAATTGTGACCAAACCACCTCTGCATTCCCATCTCAATTTTTGTAACAACGTCTTCTTTAACACCATATTGCTCTCTTATCACACAGTTTTTTATTCCATCACTCAGTTTTACCCCAGCCATACATCACTTATCATTTTCAATATCTTGATGCGGAACCCTAAAATATTGTCTATTCAAGTGAGAACGCTTTGATGTTCATTTCAATAGGGACTTTTATCGAACATACATAGAAAAGTGTGTATGGTTTCGTTTATTTTTCTCGCAGTCCTATTGACTGAAGTTGTATGGCTTATGAAATGTACGCCTTGATAATATTTTTCTCAGATTTATAGTGTTTAATCACAGTCCCAGTGATTAAACACTGGGACACTTCAGGTCAAAAAACTGACCGTTACACCTTACTTTGTGTTCATTGTACAATTTGCGGCTTACTCTAGGCTAACATCATTGAAAACCAAATAACGGTGGTAGATTCACCCTTACCACGTTGGGCTCAAATTCACTTGCTGAAATGTGGGCTTCTGAATGTTATGTTCAACATGGCGACTACAATCAGCGTGTTGGCGCCTTCTGTCCCATTAGTAGATATTCATCTATCCAGGGTTACAGGTTAAGACGACCTGTACCCGTTAAGAGCGAGTAGTTAATATCGTTTCTGACTAATTAGTTTTAATTTGACTTACTGCAGCTCTTGAATTCGATTCCCAAAAATTCCTGTAAAAATAATTTTAAGAACATGTCTTTTTGCTATTAGCTTTTTAAGAGTTTGTTCAGTTTTTTAAAATGAACAATGAATTTAAATTTTTCGAATGGTTTGTGGCCTAGTAGAACTTGAAATAAGCGAATGTTCCTGGATACACTTGACTTGGCACTGACTGTACCACATCCAACTGTGGTTTACTTTCGTAGCTTCTCTTCATGGCAGTAGGCGTTTTCCTCATTTGTCACCTTCTTACGTTTCAATTATCCTGAAGATGTTTTGCGGTGGATGTGTAGCTCAGACGTTGTTTCTTTACCTTATAAAGAAAGTAGAGGTTAATTTATGGTTGATTCAACGTAAAGCTGTCAATTAAAACCTTTTAATGTTTTTGATTTTAGTGAAGCTCCCTTCCTCGACTCAAATGTGAAATGTATTTAGTATTTTAGGTCTGGTATGAGTTCGAGGATTTTAAAAGCAACGAGCAGGTGTGAGCTGTTTCGATTTCCAATACCCAGTTATTGAAGCTAATAATAGACAAGCTATAGTACCAGATTTTCTTGTTTTTATTTCATTGATGTTCAGGGAAAGTTTTGAAAATATTAAGAATCAACTAGCTTCCTAATATTATTATTTGGTACTTTTAAAATGGCAAGTACTGAGCTCGAACTTTTGGACTTTTTACTGAATATGAAGTAAATCACGTGGAAACGTGACTATGGTTACTAGCCGATCACTGAAGAAATAACTTTAAGTAAGTATCCAGCAAAGCGAGAAAAAACAAAAACCTTAATGTTAGGCGAAAAAATACTAAAAAATAGCTCCTGAAAGATGCAACTACTATCAGGTATCTGAATTGCGGTTCTCAAAATCTACTCCTCGGCTACTCTGTAGGTAATTCTCACAAAGATGACATATATTGGGCATCAAAAAACCACCTACATTCAATTCCAATAACCGCTTAGCCGAGCACACAAACTAATTAAGCCCAGCCAATGTCGACTAGGCTCACTGTGCAATCCCTAGGTATTAAACGGCTATAAATCCAGCCTTGCCTAGTCACTGCTAAGTCTTAGTGAATTGTATTCTGCTGGGAATTAGGTTAGGTTTACTGTGGTTTAAAGGTTCAATAAATTGTTAAATCAACAAACATTTTATAAACCTATAAGGGTTCTGATCTTGGTGTAAAAACACACGGTTAAATGCAAAGGTGAAAATAAAACAGACTTCCAACAAATGAAAATACAGGGTGGTCTAGAAGGCGACTTTCAAATTTGTTTTTAGAATTCCTAACAGCTGAGTGTATCCAAATATGTCTCAATTTGCCTCAAAATGCCTTTATTTAATTTAATTTAAGCAACAATTTGCAAAGTCACTTAGTGGGATTATTTCGGAAAAAACTTTCGTCGATTAAAAAAAAACGTCACTCACATGTTTCAAGATTTTTTGTAAACGTATAAATATTCATAAAAATGATACTGATAAGACCAATTTTAAATTATATCATAAAATGACAGCAAGTGCGAGATAGATCAGAAAATATAACCAAAAAGGGTACAAGTTTCAATGTTTATTACATTGCATTGCTATTACGTTCACGTGAATTCATATCACGTAGTTCAATTCTGCGATGCACTGAAAATATTTAATAAACTGCACAGTGAACCGCTCAGAGCTGTATTCTGAAAATAGTTTATGTTTTTTTTTTGTTTTAATTCAATAAATTAAATATTATTTCAAAGAAACTGAGCGAGACTGCAGTGGTTTAGTGACGGAAGTGAATTAGAGACGTTATTTCATGTCAATTCACATGAGCTCGAATTTTTGTCTAGGCTAGCCCATCACACCAACCAGCCTTCCTAATTTAATATTTATGATCACAACAACCTGTAAACCTATTTTATGCAAATAAATAAATCTGGCGATAAAAATAGCCAGTTGGAACTTATGAAATAAAATAAGTATCGAAACACAAAATGACGCACAATTCTGTAATAAATAACGTAAAGTAATCTAATTTTCGTAAATAATTTCAAGTAAACTTAAAGTTTGTCTGCAAAAAATGGCGATAAGACAGGATAAATTGCCGCTGACTTTGATTCCTTCAATTGAATACTACTAAAATATGTTTCATACAATAACAATATCTTCCTTTATTTATCTACTACGTTAATTTATATCTTGAACATCTTCCGCACAGGAAATTAGAAGCAAGACGAATAAAAACATCCTTGAATCCTCCCCCAAGGTAGAACCTAGAATATACTTTTAATATCAACCCTAATCTCCCATATGGGTAAATAAGCCAACGTGCTGAAACCAATTTGCCTAAGGAAAACGGTGTATCGCAGGTGTTGCCTACATATTCCGTGGATATTGTACTTTTTTTGCAGTCCCGTTTTTAGGGTTATGCAAGGGAAGAAATAGTACCACTGTGCAGTAAAAAGAAATACAGATTGACTATTTTTTTCAATAAAACTTTGGTCGGGGTAACGAAATTTTATTCAGTTTGCATGTTAAATTAATTTTGAGTTGATACCATAACTTTATAAGGCTATAATACCTTTTCTTGCATTTTTTTTAGTTCGAATAAAATGTCAGTGAAAATGTATTAGAATGAACCTAAGTAATTCAGAAGATTTGTTATTTATCAATTCTAATATTTAAATCATTAAAAACGGCATTGCTACCATGTACCTGAGTTAGTCAGTTACTCCGTGACCATGGCGCTTGGACAGTTTCAAAAGCATCCGTATGAAAATGTATGAAAGAAATAATAACAAAGAAATAAGCTCAGTGTGAATGTTTATCAGAATCGTAGCAACGAGAGAGGCGTATTTTAACAACACACATGTTTTATTGCCTTTATAAAAACGTGTGTATAATGTATAAATATCGCACATTGGAGTAAACAATTTTATCCAAAATATATTGTAGGGAACCCTCAAAGTGGTAATCTCTCTCGTTCTTGTCTGTTTTTTATAAAACACGATGATGAAAGGCGAACCCGTCTTTGAAGAAAATGAGTACGGTTTAGAAGCATCTCTGAAGAATTTTTCCTTACGAATTACTTCATCGGGTGTTTAAAGGTGTTTTGGTGCTCCTAAATATTTGACTTTCTTATTTATTTGGGAAAATAAGATGACTTTTTTGGTTGATGTTTTTATCAGATGTCAAAAATATCAAGAAACTGTTGTTTAATAATATTATTACGTTGTTTTCAACTAAATGAACTTGTTTTGTTATGGTTTTTTAAAGCAGCCGAATAATTAAGTGATAAGAATTGTGTCCTAAAATGATCATAAACATAATCATAGTTCACAATCTATCTCTCAATATTGAAAACTATTTACTGATATTGTCATTTAAATTGATATTAAGTATGTCACTTCTTAAGTTAATTGCTTACAAACGTGTTAATTTTGTTACAATAATCATAACTTAGTATCAGTCATCCTATGATATTTTTTTGGAATGGAGTTTATTAAAATAAACAAACAAAAATAAAACATCTTTCAGCCTAAAGTGCTGCAGGCAGCTGAATATTTTATCAGGTCTCAAAAGCCTTCTTCTTTTAGAATATTTTCAACCTAATTACTATCTGCCCTCGTAAAAGTAACTAGCACTTTTTTTATAAAGGGCAAAATAAAGTATTCAATTCAAAAATTCACAGCAAAATAAAATTGATTTAAAAATAAAATGATACTTTGTCCTGGTCTTAAACTAACTTTGTATTATGGATACCAGAACCAACGAAGATAACATAAACGCCAAAATCCAATACGTAAATATCTGTATGTATCATCAATAAACATTTGTACTAGTGCGAGAATCGAACCGGCACTCAACCATTGCGCTAAACAGATCGCCAAACATTTTGTTCTAAATTAGTTCTTATGATCTTTCGTGAAATCATGTTTCGGGATAAGACTGCTTCAAGCATTCGATCCGTCGAGCTTGTGGCGTTCGAGATTTTGATGCATCGATGTAGCGAACTATCGAGCTCATGATTTGTCGATCTTATGGTTCTTCGAGGAAACGTTTTCGAGTTTTTAATATTCGGGCAAAGGGAGTTCGATTTCAAGTAGGAAACCCGTTTGAAATGTAGTTATATTGAAAGTACTAAAATATAACGGGTGACGTCTACAAGGTAGGGCATGGAGCACCAAGCGGCTAGAAAACATAATATTATGATGGTAAGGTTTATTCTTAAATAAGGTTAGTAAATATATTTGTATGGAATACCAGCGTTTCGACCTTCGGATCTCAATGCATGTTAAAAAAGGGATTTTTTCAAAAAACTACGTAGAATTATTTAAAAGCTTCATTCAGAATCTCTCTTTTAAAATAAGGAATGGTATTAGCTCCTAAGAATTTTGTTTTATTAGACCTTCTTAGCTTTATTATCATCATAATCAACAGCTTCCAGTACGTTTACTGCCAAATAAAGGCTCACTGGCCTCCCTCATAAATGTACATACATCACACATCCCCTGAAATTTCACCACCTTGCTGGTGGGCATCTCACGCAGCTTTTGGCTTCAAATGGTCTTTCTTCCAGAACTTTTCTTTACCAACGGTAAGCAAAATCACGACTCAAACTGGGCTAGGTCAAGGACTCTTCTTCGATCTCTTAACAAATTGCCGAGCATACGCCCCTCTTTGCTTGTTGGATGACCTTGAGCTTTCTTATGAAGCTCATTATATTTGTATAGCTTAGTTTTTATATCTAAATGGTTCAAGCAAAAAGGTATTTATGATTATATAAAAACAGAATCTTAAATGCTGTGTCTTTAAAAGACCACCAGAACTAGATAAGGATCACTGTGTTCACTGTACAGTCAGGATCAGAATAATGTTGCGAGTGTCATTGGAAATTAAACTCCATGCAATTCTAAATGGGTTCAAGTGTTCTGTCACGATCAAAAGTCAAGCTGTTGCTCATGAATCGTATTTCTATTGAATTGAAGTACAATTTCCAATGACACTGACATCTGTCAAAATGTAATTCTTAGATTAAAAACGTAATTTCATCTATTGATATCATCGATACATAGTCAGTATCAATAGTAAAGTTTCTATTTGTGTTCTTCAAATATTGATGGTATTAATAAAAGCTATCGATGGTATCGAGAGGGCAGTAATAAGAGTATAGATTTTCCAATCGATACTCTTGTTGTTGATTCGCTATCGCTAGTCGACTTTACGGTGAAAACGAAAGAGATAGCTAAGAGTAATAACAATACATGGTTCTGATGCTGACTATACTTCAGTTTTATGAGTATACAGTTGTTTTGTGATGGTAGCCATTTTCCAGTATTTCGACTGGTGAAGATAAAGTTTATTATTTTAGCAACGCTGCAGATTTTATGACGTTCGTTTTATTCGAGTACATAATTAAACTTGACAGGGCAGGAGTAGTTTTCTGGTGAAACACGGAGATGGCCGAAATGTACATCACTGAATTTCTATCAGGGCGCTTAACCCTTTTTTTTTCCTAGTGGGGAAATCCTCATGGATACCTACCCGCCCAGGGGAAAGACAAGGTTATGTCGGACTCCAACCAACTAAAACCCCAGGGCACTGAACTTACCCGTGACACTCTGGCGGCGAAGCTGGATCCACTATAGATTTATCTCACTGCTCCACCGCCAGTGTTAGCCCCTGACGGGGCCGGCCACCATCCGAGTGTGCGCCGAGGCCCCACCACGCGCCTCGGGGCGTAATCCCACGTGTCGCCCTTCCGGGCTGCAGCTGGTGGGTGACCAAGTCCACCACACTGCCACGTCTGAGTTCTCTTGGCTTCCTGGCGGTTCCACCCTACCACCAAGACTAAGCCCCCTCGCCACGCCACGAGAACTCGCGCGCTCACCCATCCAATTATCTGACCTAGCGTGGGTTAGTTTACAATGGCGATGATAGCCTCACTCTGAGCCACGGGTATCACATCAAAAGTTAAATCAAAATAGGGACAATACATGATAATACTAAATAAGAGAAGATATACTTTATCTACTACATAAAAAACGGAAATACAAGATACACTACACAACGATACACTTTCAAAATGTTGTTACAATTTAGGTGCCTATTAAATATTATTAACATTTATTAAATAAAAAACGTCCAACAAGTTTGTTAGATAAGTTACAATGAGAAAATAAAAATATATTTAACAGGTTAGGTGCCTGTAAGATACGAAACCAGATTTCGCCTTCGTTCGCCCCGTAAACGTTCCATTTCCCCCTATTTGTGGCCAAAAAGGTTATAAGTCTTCTGCTTATCGCGTCCGCTTGTGATGCTAATATTTCGCGAACCCTCGCGTTCCTTCTGGAGTGAATAAAAATGAGTATTATATTTTTTTTACTGCAGCGTTATTACTGTTTTGATAAATACACATTTTGTTATGAAAGGGTAAATACTTAGGCAGAAATAGAGTAGAGATTGTTTAAGCTGAAATGGACTGGACTGGACTGGAAAAACTGGAGTCGCCGACGTGGCCCAGCGGGTAAGCAGGTTGAAGTGGCAGTGGGCGGGGCACATAGTGCGTAGAATTGATGGCCGCTGGGGCCGAAGGGTTCTGGACTGGAGACCATTTGAAGCCAAACGCAGAGTGGGGCGCCCAACCGCAAGGTGGACCGACGACCTGAAAAAAGTCGCGGGATCCCTGTGGATGCAGGCCGCACCCAACCGGGCGCTCTGGAAATCAATGGGGGAGGCCTATGTTCAGCAGTGGACTTCTTGCGGCTGTTAATGATAAGCTGTAATGACGTGCCCCTCCACTGCATCTATGCATACAAGCAAGTACTTTTGTATGCGTAGATGTGGTGGAGGGAGGCAAGTTATCAAGTATTCCATACTACGAGTTGTAATTAGCTCACTTTGGGTCTAGATGGCGCTTTGTGGAATCATGTCCAGGGATGTTTATTTATTTATTTGTGACTGATGGTCAACCACGTTGGGTTCAAATTCCCTCGGCGAAATGTGGGCTTCTGAATGTTCCGTTTACCATGACGGCAACAATTAGTGTTCCTCTAACTAACCCTTTAGGGATATGGTCGTAAGGGTATGTTATGTTATCTTATGTTATGTTATGGTCAGCCAAGCAGCTATTGATCCGTTGTCACTGAAAAACACGAGTACCTCACACTGAGTTTGCTATCAAACGCGGCCATCAGCTGTTCACACCATGTACCTACCCACAGTAACACTCAGATAAAGAACGTATTTTACTACAAGAACCAGCTTGCTCTAAAGATACGGCACAAACTTTGAACATTTCTAAAATAAAAACCTTCTCTAAAACTTTAGCGTCCGTTTGCTGTTGTTTCTATGAAGGAACAAATTTACAGAAATCTCCTTTATTACACAAACCACTTGACGAAATTCAGGGATTTTTGTAATTATTTGATAGGTGCTGTTACTGAAAGATCTTTTGCGCTAATGATTTTCAAAATCTGAAAGATTTTCTAAATTATTGAAGTGGTAGAAGGATATTAAAATTATTTACAAAGTATGACACACAAAGTTTACTTAAATAGAGCTAATGAATAGAATAATAATAAACTCTTCAAAATTGAATTCTAAAACGGTACTTAAAATCGAGCAGTCTTAACTTACCGCCATCTATTACTATCCTACTGAAACATACAACGAAAATGAGAGACCATCTTACTTAAGAACGTCTTAAGTGAGCGAGCGCAAATCTTAAGCACTACTATCCCAATTAATTTCACCATTGTGAAAATGTATAACTTGTGTTAGAACAGTTGGATATCGCGTCGGTCGTTACCGGTAATGTCCGTGAAATACCCAGCTGCTAATGGTAGCAGTACATTTAACGAGAAACCCGGTTGCAAACAAAGAGATAACATTTGAGTTGGGATAATACCAGAAATATAGCATTATAAGACAAGGCCACATAATAAAACATAAAACATACTCACGACCATATGGTGAACGGAATGTTCAGTAGCCCACATTTCGCCGAGGGAATTTAAACCCAACGTGGTAAAGGGCGAGCCTACTGCCGTTATCCGGGTTGCTTCAGTTTTATATCGGTGTTTACCAACAACGGAGAGTTTGCTGCAAATTGTACAATTAACACATAGTATAGGTGTGTTTCCGGGTGACCACGGGTTCCACCAGAGTGTTTAACCTCCCTCTCATGAGTTCTCGCCTTGGCGTGGCGAGGGGGCTTAGTACCGGTGGTAGAGTGGAACCACCGGGAAGCCAAGAGAACTCAGGCGTGGCAGTGTGGTGGCTTGGAAACCCACCCGCTGCAGCCCGTAAGAGTGACAAAAAATTGTGTTTAACCTCACTACCTGTGATGTAATTATCTATTCTATTTTCTTCTATTCAGTACACTATCGGGAATTCCAATATCGATATTAATCTATACAAACGTTTTCAACTCACGACTGATTTTCATTTCTCGAACAACCCGGTCGGATTGTGTCTTCCGTTTGGCTGCATCTTTACAATAACCGGTGCCGTTCAATTTAAACTTAAAAGAAATACCAAAAAAGGGTGAAGAAATATTGGAGGGTTTGATCTTCCTGCTCTTCCTGCTACGAAGCTAAAGTTACGTCAACTATGTATGGCAGCTGATTTTTATTGTTTGGGAATTCGTGCTTTCACAATTGTTTTTAATAGCTTGATAGAGATCGTCTGAGCTTGAATAAATCTACGCATACAAGATTGCTTACTTGGATACGTAGAAGCAGTGGAGGGGTGCGTCATTTCAGCTAAGACGATCTCTAACTTGCTGGAATGCGTCAAAGTACAGTTCATGTCGAAAGATTTGTCCGAGTAGTTCGTTTAACAAAGAACAGTATGTACACATCGCAAGTTTTTTAACGCACGGTACAAACACGCCTCTGTGAGAAGCCGGTCGGTCCCAACCATATCACATTGCTGTATTTTTTTGTTTTCTTACGATCATCTACCTAAAGGTTGTCTGGAAGAGATCGCTCCCTAGCGATGAGACCGCCTAAAATGTACATTGGTCTCTGTAATTTAATACAACTGTTATGTTTTTGTGCAATAAAGAATATCTATCTATTCATCCCTAAAGAGGCAATGAAAGGCACACTGACGGTGGTCGTCACGGTGAATTGAAAAGATTTCCCTAAATTGGTACAATGAACACAAAGTCGCTGTTCTGGCCAGGCTTGAACTCCCGCCACCCTGGATGAAAACAGCTACAGGAAGAACTGTAGAACTTTAGGCATAAAACTGGAAGAAGTTAAAATAATTACCATAGGAAATGCCAAGAAGAATAAAAAAGATTGGCGCTTTTGACCCTTGACTTCACAAGATGATCTGATGAACACAACCATAAAAGGGTTTTGTATCTGAACAGCCTTTAAAGTGTTCACAGTTATTCACGTCGCATACTCGATTGAACATCGTGTGAAAGAGACGGAAGATCCCTGAGATAAATGTTTTAGTGAACGCCAGAATTGAGGCTCGATCTTCCTTTTAAGTCCACCCCATTTGCGTTCCTTCGCAGCCTTACTTTTCTTTTTGTTTTCCTCAAATAATCCCTTTGCCTAAAATATTTTGTTTTAACGCGACTCAACCGTTTCATGTTTAAAGTCAGAATTCCTTATTTCCGTTCCGGCCTATTTCCAGAAAAGTTGTTTATTTTTAATATTGTTTTCTTATGAACAGAAGGAAATATCTTAAGATTCAAGATCAAATGAATTACTTCAGAAAACTAGTTGGCGAGAGAAATAACGAAATAAAAACAAATGAGACTATATCTTAGTCCAAGTAGTTTATTAAAGAAACCGTGAACTAAACATATAAAATTAAAGGGTTCAATGATTCTTGTTCTGTATAAACAGCACTTATTCACATACAACGAGAAAATTACTTGGTATTTGAATCAGTCAGTTCAAGCATCAGTCTTTCTTAAAACTGAGAGCCGATTATTTAAAACTGACAAAAAAGAACTGACGAATGATGAGAATCTTCCAAATCTAAGATATTTGGTTCATTGTCGGCACAAAAAGCCTAAAATTTCAGCAGCGAATGATAACGGTCTTTTTCAAGTGGTTGTAATAAAAGGGCGATTTCTCGGAATGTTCACTGTTTTAGCGAAAGCACTGAAAATGTAAAGGTTCTAACTGTTAAGTGATACTGGATTTTGCTTCAGATTTCTGTATATTTGTTCACTTGCTTATATTATAAATGCGAAAATTTGTATGTGTGGATGTGCCGTATTGCTCTTTCACGTAAAAACTACTGGATGGATTTTAATGAAACTTTACAATATTATAGCTTGTGCAAAATATATATAACGTTTTTGTTAACCTAAGGCCACGCGGACAAAGTCGCGGGCGGCCGTTAGTTCATGAAATAAAACTACTTGAAGTGGCTCTTACGTATTCAAGGGACAACGAAGGAGAGGACGGTGCCCGTGGCGCAGTTTAAACAGCGGATCGGCAGCGTTTGCAGTTGTAAAGCAACATATGCTTTGGCAGAAATGGGGTGGGTGACCCCAACTGAAATTGATAAATGTATTTTTCGGACGTGTTACCTGTAATGTCAGTTTCGTCAAAGATAAAGATAAGACAAGACATCAAAAACTTATTGCACACAAAACAGAGTAATTCAAAGTTAAGGAGGTAATACATTATTAAGTTCCAATGCTAACATTTATGAAGTTTAAAAAAAAGTCATAAGTAGATAGTTAAGTATAACGAACCCTCATCCAATGTATTACATATCAAAGATTAGGTATTCATCTAATGTATTACATATTAAGGATTAGGTATAATTAGCAACAAAGTAACCACATTGTAATATTATTTTGGCTAATCAAAGCATCTATTGTTTCATCATTTCCTGTCGATTAGCTGGAAAGACACCCACGTTGTACACAAGGGTATAAAAAGGAGCGCCATTGCATGGACGCCACCTTAGTCTAACTTCAATCGCTGTAGTAGTTAGGTCATGTCCCAGATCTGGGGCATTATAGTTTTAGTAATATTAAAATAAAGTAGTTTCGTATTTTAAAAACGTAGTTTTTTTATACGTTAACGCCGGGCTCACAACTTGACTGGCGCAGCCGGTAGGATCTCGCATCGTTAATCAAAGCTGTAAAGAGGACATCGCGATCCCGTGGCGGAGAAGAACGGTTGGTGTTTCTACATCACAACGGCGAGATTCTGCGAACCAAAGAAATTTGTCATCGAGCACCGGAGAACTACTTCAGGAAAACATGGGCCGGTGCGGTTGGTGAGTAAACTTCTTCGCTACCAGCTCTTCCCTGTATTCCACCTTCAGCATCATCCTTTTAACTTCAAAGGAGTGTTCTTTCATAAGGCGTTTTCTTATTTAACTTCAGTAGGAGCGCTATTTGTTTGCCCTAAAACTTAAAATCAGTTTTAGTGGTATAGTTAAGTTGATAATAATTTTTTGATGAATTAAAGATAATTAAAGTAAAACTCATTCAGATCATTTTATTAAATTTATTAAGGATTCTAAAATCAATCCTCTTTTATCTATAGCAAAGGTGTACTCAAATCGACACTTAAAGCTTTTTATATTTTGTGAATTTTATATTTTTGTGTGTATTTTAAATTGTGTAAAAACTTCGCGTACAGTCTCTTAAAATGGAGCAAATAAGGTCAATCCCACGCGAAATAATAGAAATAATTCCGCGTTTTGAAGGAGACGGAAAATTACTTAACCTATTTATAAAGAAAAGCGAATATGTTATCCGCACGTTTAGAGGTCCAGAGCCGGGAAACGTCCTACAGGACACCTACATATTTCACGCAATAACAAGTAGGTTAACTGGTAGGGCAGCGCAACTAATAAGCGAGCGAGACGATGTCGCATCTTGGACGGAACTAAAAATCTTACTAACGCAACATTTCGGAGATCCGCGATCGGAAGCGTGTATTGCAATAGAATTAGAAACGGCGAAAATTAAACCGGGAGAATCTAACACAGAATTTTGTCAAAGAATTCAAACTATTAGGAGCACGTTATTCTCTAAAGTAAATTTATTGATGGACGATGGCGTCAAGGCAGCAAAACAAATAATATATAACAACACCGCGTTAAATGTCTTTCTTTACAATCTACCAGAAGATATGATCCGTATCATAAGGTTAAAAGAGTGCGTTACCTTAGAACAAGCACTTAGTATTGTGACGGAGGAGGAAAACTTCCAATACCAATACAATAGTAAAAATAAACATAAAAATTCATCGGGAAACACCCCTAAAATGGCTTTGGCAGCACCCGCGACAAACCTCTTCAGGCCAAATTTCATGCCTACACCATTGCAAGGATTTAAATTCGGTATGCCACAAAACACTTTTAAGCCAAATTTCGCAATGCAAAGACCACAATTTAATCCAAATTTCAAATTCGGCATTCCCAACCAAACACCGAAATTAAAAAACAACCAAAGCGCACCGCAACAAAACTATAAATTTGGAATACCAAACCACCAAAATGCTATAAGGCCAAGTAACGCAGCTGTACAAAATAATAGGTTCCATCCTTTTAATAAGCCACAATATGGTTATTTCCAGGGACCACCAAATAATCAATTTAAATTCGGCGTAGCACACCCCCCTCTTGCACAGAGACCGTCGTATAAACTAGATACAGATGTGTCAATGCGTACCGCACCAATTAGGCATAACATGTTGACCAGAGAGTGCGAAGATCTATACTATAACCCGGAAGCGTTAGAGTCGTATACTCAAGAGCCGGAAATTTCATATGATGAAAATGAATTAGAATACTACCCCGAAAACGAATGCGTTAACGAGCAATCGGAGGAAATGGCGGAAAACAACGACGAAAATTTTTATATTCAAGCCTCCCAGAGCAAAGACGCGAGATAATAAATCTAAATTGTGATAGCATAATGCGTTTGCCTCACATAGTAATCCCCGAAATAAACTCTAAATTCATAATCGACACCGGTAGTAGTCGATCATTTATTAGTCCCGAAAAGGTTAAACAGTATTTTAGAGAGTTTATCTATAATGAACCATTTCAAGTCATAAGCACGCACGCATCAAGCAACCACAATGAGGTAATTAGCATACCATTATTAAAAACATTCGCCACAGCGGGATGGCATAAATTTTACATATATAGTGTTGATAATCGTTTTGACGGTTTGATAGGAAGTGATCTACTAAAACAGTTAGGAGCAAAAATAGATATGGATAGGCAGGTATTAATAACACGTACCACGAAAATACCTATACTTTATAATTCACCTCACGAAGTAATGTTAACTGCGCGATCGGAGACGCGAGTAAAAGTCCCGACTAACTTATTGAACGGAGACGCGATCTTGAACTTTAAAGACATGGGTCAAGGCGTACGATTGCCTAGCGCGATAGTCAGATGTGTAGACGGCTATGCAGAAACTGTAATACAAAACTCTTCTAATATACCTATAACAATAACAGTCATAAAACCTTTTAACGTAGAAAAATATGAACAATTGGAAAGTATACGCGTAAATAATTTGTCAGAACAAAGAGGAGACGAAATGGAAATAGACGAGTTACTGAAAGAAAATTTAGGAAAATTGCGACTCGAACATACCAATAACGAGGAAAGGCAAGTAATACAACAGTTATGTTATGAATACCGCGACATATTTTATTGTGATAAGTTACCATTAACTTTCACTAATCAGGTTAAACATTGCATTAGGACAAAAAACGAAGATCCCATATACGTGAGACCATATCGTTTACCACCAATACAGAGCGAAGAAATAAATAGACAGGTCAAAAAACTTTTAAAAGACAATGTAATTCAGGAATCACATTCCCCGTGGAATGCACCCGTACACCTGGTGCCAAAAAAATTAGACGCGTCAGGTGAACGAAAATTCAGAATGGTGATAGACTACAGACGCTTAAATGAAATCACTACGGATGACAGATACCCTCTTCCTAACATAACCGACTTATTCGATAAGTTAGGAAAATCAATTTACTTCAGTACGTTAGATTTAGCCAGTGGCTACCACCAGATAGAAATAGAAAAAGAAGATAGACAAAAAACCGCTTTCAGCACGCAAGCGGGACACTTCGAATTTTTACGTATGCCATTTGGTCTTAAAACAGCTTCGGCTACGTTCCAACGCGCAATGGACAGCATCCTAAGGGGACTCCAAGGCATCCATTGCTTGGTATATTTAGACGACATAATTATATATAGCTCAAGTCTTACAGAACACGTTCAAAACCTTAGAAAGGTATTCGACAGACTGAGGGAAACTAATTTAAAGGTACAATTGGACAAATCAGAATTTTTACGAAAAGAAGTCTTATACTTGGGACATACTATAACAAAAGAGGGCCTTATGCCAAATAATGACAAAATAAAAGCAGTATTAGACTTTCCTATTCCAAAAACTAGCACGGAAATTAAAAGTTTCCTAGGACTCGTAGGGTATTACCGGAAATTCATTAAAGATTTCGCAAAAATAACACAACCAATGACGAATTGCCTTAAAGAAAAATAGTATCATCTTAGACGATAAATATAAAGAAGCATTTTATAAATGCAAAGAGTTGTTAACCAACGCACCATTACTTCAGTATCCAGATTTCACACAGCCATTCATTCTCACTACGGACGCCTCAAACTACGCAGTAGGCGCCGTATTGTCACAAGGCATAGTTGGCTCGGACAAGCCAATAGCATATGCAAGTAGGACCCTTAACGAAGCCGAACAAAGATATAGTACAATAGAGAAGGAACTTTTAGCAATCGTATGGGCAGTCAAACACTTCAGACCATACTTATATGGTAGACTATTTACAGTCTACACAGATCACAGACCCTTGGCTTGGTTAGAACGAATGAAAGACCCTAACAGTAAATTGACAAGATGGAGATTAAGATTAGCAGAATTTAAATACCAAACAGTATATAAAGACGGAAAACAAAATAGTAACGCAGATGCACTATCGCGTATTCGTGTAAATGCATTAGAAACCGAATCGATGCAAGTAAATATAGATAACGAGTCTAGACCACCAAGTCCCATATCAATTTCATCAGAATCGAATGACACAGTACAGAAAAGTGGCAGAAGATCACCTTACAGTATTATAACGCCTAGTGCCGATATCGTACTACTATAGTACGATATCGGCACCTGAAACAACACATAGCCATACAGACACGATACATTCAGCTAGGGATATAGATACCGTAGGCATACCTATATTGAATGAGGCGATAGATACCAAACCGAATCAGATCTTGGTTTACTCATGGAAATTAGATAAAATTTCGGTCAAAGATTTATCGCGTAATAAACAACGCATTTTAGAGGTTCATTTACCATTAAATAGGACAGATTTAATCAAACAATTCTTGAAGGAATACACTAAACCTAAAGTAAAAACTTTTATATATTTTGAGGAAGACGTACACAGACAACAATTTGTAGAGACAGTAACATTTTTGTTCAAAAAAGACACGGTAAAATTCTATGAGTGCACACAACGCGTAGTATTCGTAGAAAACGAAGACGAACAACGAGAAATCACACTAAAATATCAAAAAGGTCGAACATGTCACCGAGGAATTAGAGAAACATTAGTTCACTTAAAAAGGACGTATTTTTGGAACAATATGGAACAAACGATATCCAGTATCATAAATGCATGTGAAATTTGTAGAAAAATGAAATATGAGCGAAAACCCTTCAAACCAGAATTACAGTTAACACAAACTCAAACCCGACCATTCCAAGAACTTTTTATCGATCTTTTTAGTATTGAAGGAAAATATTTCCTCACTATAGTTGACGCCTTCAGCAAATTAGGACAAGCAATCGAAATCACAAATCGGTCTACTCCCGAGGTAGTTAGAGCGCTAATAAAATACTTTTCACGCTATGGTGTACCAGGTAGAATCAGTTCAGATCCGGGATCTGAATTTAATAACGCATTACTAAAGGAAATGTTAGCTTTTCATAAAATAGAATTACATATCGGAACTCCTCACAATCCTAACTCTATGGGAATAGTGGAGCGTTTTCATTCAACGATCACCGAGATATACAGAGTAGCTAAATATGAAAAAAGAGGAACAGACGCTGCTTCCGTAATGACGTACGCAGTTATGGCTTATAATCAAACTATACATTCAACAACAGGTTTAACACCGTTCGAAGTAGCGTTAGGACATACAGACTCGAATGATATATTTAATGCAGATTATCTTAAGTATTTTACTCAACAACTAGTTAAGGACCACGTTAAAAGAACGCATAGATTATATAGATATTTAACTGATAAAATAACAACACAAAAGGAGAAAGTCAAGCAAAAACGCGGTGGGGAAAAGGAATTTAATGTAGAAACGGGGGACACAGCTTTCATAAAAGGAGTAAACGTTAGGCGAAGCAAGGATAAACCCAGATATCAAAAAGCGGAAGTAATAGGTGAAATAGAACGAAACATAGTACCAATAAAAACTAAAAATAGGGAGACTAAAGTACCTATTAAAGACTTAAAACGTCCTCCACAGGTACCTCCTCATAATCATCCCGACGATCAGCGTCCTGGGCCTTCAAGTCGACCGGATTGAACAAAACCCAGGACTTTTACCAGTAAAACAGGGTCAAGCTTTTGTCAGCAACGAAAAATGGACAGTAATAAAAACCATAGATCTATCCGTAATTAATGATAACTTGGAAATCAACATAAAGGGATTTAGATCATCATTAGACCGTTTAAGTAAAGAATTTAGAATCGGACCATCAACGGAATTTTCGGATATGAAGGAACAAGTTAAACACATGATAAAAATAACAACGGAAAAATACCATCAATTAGTTCCAATAACCAGGAAAAGGAGGGGATTAGTTAATCCATTAGGATCTGTAGTAAAATTCATAACGGGAAATTTAGATCATGAAGACGCAATAAAATACGACAAACTAATTAAACAACTTAGAAATCGCCAAGAAAGCGTTGAAAAGAAAGTAACTTTAATATCGGAGATGGCAGGAATAATCGTAAACAATACTAACATTACTAAAAACAATTTCGCGAAAATTAGCAAGGAAATAGATGATATTAATAAGAGATTAAATATTACGGAAACATATAAGCTGGAAAATAGAATTATACATTTAATGGATTTATTTTTACACAATTTTCAGACACTGTATGCAAGTTTAAACGAGATCGAAACGGCACTAGCATTTAGTAGAGTTAAGGTCTTGCACCAAGCTATTGTTAACAATAAGGAATTGATAAGTATTTTAAAGGAAATTGAGAAAACGGAAAAATTACCGTTTCCTGCTAAAGCGAGAAACTTAATAAAAATTGAGCAAACAATTGAATTGCAAGCCTATGTAAAGGATAAGCAAATAGCGTTCATATTGAGCATTCCTCTAGTAGAAGCAGATACATACATTTACTATAAATTATATCCATTGCCTGTTTTAGATCACTCCGATAGAACCACTATAATTTCCCCTAAATACCCTTTCATGCTGGTGCGAGAAGCGAAAACTATACCGCTCTCCCAACCGTGCCAGGAGTTGGAAGATAATGTATACTTATGTCACGAAGAGGAAATTTTCAGCTATCTGGAAGACAAGTGTGTATCGAGCCTCCTGACCTTTGAGAAAAACATAACTTCATGTAAACCCGTTCCTGTGGATATAAAAGGAATCCAAGTACGATCAATAGCTGACAATCAATGGATTATTTACTCTAAAGAAGAAATAACAATCAAAGAAACCTGCAAAGGAGAAATATTCAAAAAGGCAGTAAAAGGAACCTTCCTATTAACACTCGATGAAACTTGCGAAAGTAAAGTGCAAGACATCTTGTTGAGACGAAAATATACTAGAACAAAGAATATACAACTTTCAAGATTACCTAAAATCCATTTACCTGAGTATCCTGAGTTGAAGATGATCAACGATGCATCACCTGTGAACCTGGACAACGTGGACCTGGAAAATCTTCAGTTGCTGTCATTTGCCTTACAACGAGAAGAGAAACCGGGAAATGAAGAACTTTCTAGTGTTAAAAGTGTTAACATAGGATTAATCATTTTTTGTATAATTATAACCATTATTGTAATCATTTATATAATCATAAAGCTAAGGAAAAGACTTGCTCGAAATCCACGAATTCAAAAATCCGTAGGTTTCGAACTTAAGGAGGGAGGAGTTAAGTATAACGAACCCTCATCCAATGTATTACATATCAAAGATTAGGTATTCATCTAATGTATTACATATTAAGGATTAGGTATAATTAGCAACAAAGTAACCACATTGTAATATTATTTTGGCTAATCAAAGCATCTATTGTTTCATCATTTCCTGTCGATTAGCTGGAAAGACACCCACGTTGTACACAAGGGTATAAAAAGGAGCGCCATTGCATGGACGCCACCTTAGTCTAACTTCAATCGCTGTAGTAGTTAGGTCATGTCCCAGATCTGGGGCATTATAGTTTTAGTAATATTAAAATAAAGTAATTTCGTATTTTAAAAACGTAGTTTTTTTATACGTTTACGCCGGGCTCACAACTTGACTAGATAGGGAATAGTGTCAAAAAGACACTATATCACACGCAATATCAACCACATATTATAAGCAAACGTAACAATCTCACCCACATCCGCATCCTACTAATATTATAAAGGCGAAAGTTTGTATGTCTGCATGTGCTGTGTTGCTCTTTCACGTAAAAACTACTGAATGGATATTAATGACACTTTACAATAATGTTGCTTATACATCTGAATAACACATAGGCTACAATTTATAAAGATATTGTGTTAATTGTTGAAAATATCAAGTAAAATGTGAAAATGTACGCGGCATCACGTGGTATGGCATGACAGTTGATGACAGAAGGCTGCTGTCATTAGCGTAACTATGGGTGCGTTCCAAAATAACATTTGGGCTACAATTTGTACTCGCTGGCTGAACTAAATTCCACGCGGACAAAGTCGCGGGCGGCCGCTTGTGCACACCCTTAAGTAGCTTAAAAATATAACTTTCTTCTCAGATTTTTTCTCTGTAATGCAAACAGTTTTATTACACTCCGAAATCACTTCGGCCGTAACCAGTACTATACCCACGTGAAACCCGACCTGTTAATGGGGTACAGCTGGTTTAATGAGTCCAGTAATGGCGCGAGCCGCTCTGTTGCTTGTGTTGAGATAACATTCGAGAAAGGGTAGGTTTATAGATACGTATCTTATCTTATCTACATGCCCATGTATGCGAATGTAATAAGATGTTGTAACGTTGAGATTGCGTGCGATATCGTTCTTTTTGACACTTAGTACCTTTTTACATAATGAATTTTTAAAATCTGTTGTTATGCTAAGATTCACGCTATAATGTATTACTTACCTGAAAATTACTCTGTTGTGTGTGCGTTAGACAATATAAGTTTTTGTTGTCTTGTAAGATACATGTCTATAAAGTAGACTGTAGAACTAACTGATTTTTTTTAATTCATTTCATTTTAAAATTTAAATTCGTCTAAAGTTTCACTTTTTACAAAGCAACTGTATTGTGCGAAAATTACTATTAACTTTACTTTAAGTTGTGTCTAGATAGTAAATAGTTGACACGCAACCTTCGCAACCAAGTGTAGATTAACTAAAAAAAATTCTTCATAGTTCCGGAAATCATCTTGCATTTTTTTATTATTGTTTCTACAATTTTATTGTTACGTCTATTTTATTCCAACCTAAGTCATTTGAACGTAAGACACCCAATGCGGTAATTTCCGCCCATTAATGTACTACCATTAGCAGCTGAGATTTCTCCGTGAAGGCAGCAAAGCACTCCGAGCACTTTGAACCTTACTGCCACTAAAATAGGAGCAAAAATATTTAACCCTGCTCGTACCATTAGAATTTACGAGAAACCCGATCTTGCTACAAGATTTCCGGAGTTACGACTACTTTACGTGCAAAGTATTACTTTGCAATGTTAGAAAAGGTTAGAAAAATATCCGCTGCTCAAGTAACATTAGGTTTTAAGGTTTATTTGTAAAAGAAGGCAATAATGTCAACAAAAAACTTTTGTTACAAAACAAAATTTGTGCATGAATCACACAGCGAAATAAAACACAACTAAAATTAAAATAGGTAGTATTTTACAGGAAATGTAAATAATAAAAAAAAGCTGTAAGTGTAAAAAAATACGATGAAGTTGTTGTTTCTTATTTTCCTATAGAGCTTATTTCAAAAGTTTTTCAAATACTTGCAAAGTGACCCAGTATTCAAGTACCCTGTAGTTTAGTGTTCAAAAATTTTATTTCTTTCTTTTTCATTCAAAACTTAGACTGTCAAATCACATGAGCAATTTTTATGCTAATAAGTTAGTGACTAACTTTAAGAACCAAACTAAGCCAAACAAGAAACTAACTATAAAAACGAACCCTATGTTTAACATAGAGGCATATACGAGTATTTTCTAGCGCAGGTGGTTAGGGCACTGCAGCGTTAAGTTTACGGTCGGATTATCAATTTTTTGCTGAACAACGGCGCAAAAAGTGGTATAGGCGTGTTATGGAATAAACCTGTGCCATTTAAGGGTTAAGTTTAGAAATGCATTGCTTTCAAGCTTATGTTAGCGCTAAAAGAGACAAAGTATTGTAGCTAATGTATCATTATTTTTCGGGGGTCCCCGTGGCGCAGTTGTGACAGTGATCGGCGACGATCGCTGTTGTAAAGCAACACACGCCGGGTCGGAAATGGGATGAGTGACCATCCCGACCGAAATTTAGTGATGTTGTAAAGTGGATATTTTTGCACATAAGGTACTAGGTTAACCTAGGCCTGAAGGGCGGGGCTGAAGGTTATAAAAATTTAAACTAGCAGCACTGGAACAAGTTATTTATTTAATATTCTAAGGTCTTCTTTAAGATCTATATTACAGATAGGTTACACAAAACTTATAATCTTATAAAATAGAAGCCTAACTCGCCATGAGCCCTGAGCCTCAGTGCCGGTTCTTAAACCGTCTGCGGTGAACTAAATTAGTAGGGTTAGTGGACTGTACAAGTGGTGGATTAGTGGGGTTAGTATGTCCCTACGGAGAGCTCAGCTCACATGGCCACATAATAAAAACTATAATACTTTAAAGTTAAAAAAAGATACATTGGAAGTCCTACTTCCTAATTATAAAAATCAGGGTCTTAGGCTGGCTTGGTTGGTAACTCTGATAAGTAATGCCCTAACATGTGCTTTTGGGTGCTGTGCGGGTGGTGGGGTGCTACGGAGTGGCAAGATGGTGGTACTGGGCCACGTGGTGGGCCTAGGACGGGTGTCAGCGTCCGCCTGTCCTCCCTCAGGGTGCACGGCTGATGGGGAACAGGTTCGGCAGCTTTTGGCCGTAACTGGACACCTCCTAAATAGGAGAAAAAATGCAGACATTAGTCTACTGACAATAAAATGAGATGGGGGACCACGAGGGGAATCTAACACAAGAGATTAACACTGCCTAACCTACTCTGGGAGCACTTAATAAAGGGTTTCAAGACTCACCTGTTGGAGGATACTTGGTCCGCTTGAGTCTCCGCTACCAATTTTCAACTCGGGCACGTGGCGGCATGAATTCACTGTAAAAGAACACCACTCTTGTGAATTTGGAAAGCACAGCGAGGGCTCCGTGAAGACGGGGGCCACATAGGTTATGGTGGCTTACCAAATGCAGGAAAACGGGCCCGCAGACAGATTCTGCCCGATGTCAACTGCTGGTGCTCTGGTACTTGGTTAGCTTAACTTGCTCTGGCGCAGGTGTTCAAAGGTATGAGCTCCGATCTTGTCTCCAGACTATTTAAACCCTCGGGACGGAAGCCATCGATTTTTTCTGAAATCTAACCCAACTGACAGCCAGCAGTGACAGCTGCGTTCTAAAACACGAGAAAATCTAAATATTGTTGTGAGGTCGACCACAGATAAAAACAACGCTACAACACTCCCCTCACCACGGTAAGAATTCACGCAGGGAATTCGATCGACGCCCACGTCGACCATAAGCCATCAAAACCCCTAAAAAAAAATGTTAGAAAATGAATTCTGAAAAAAAAAAAAAAAAAGCAAATCCCGTTGCGACTCCATCTTACAAGGAAAGAGAAACAAAAAGAGACAAAAAAAAAACCTTACTAGACCTCAGCTATGCTAAGATAAGCGAGCTGGATCAGCTACAAAACTAGCAGTGTCCTCGCTGCATCTAAAAAAAACTTCAATAAAAAAAAAACATGTGTAAAAATGCTATCTTGGCGAATGGCTTGAGACCATTTGTCCAAGTCCTAAATATTGGAGAAAAAAAACAACTAATCATAGAAAAAAAAAGGAATGCAACATTTGACCTTGACCTAAAATACTTGTCACCCGCGGTCCGAGTTGCGCTTCTGACTCCTCAGTCTTTGTCTTCAACAACTTTACAATCCTTAATATGCCATTTTCCAATTGGTTTACCGTTTTCATCTTCTAGCTCGTAGACCAACCGGGATAACCTGCGGATAACACGACATTTTTCGTACTTGGGCGCTAATTTCGCAGAAAAGTATTTGCTTGCGTCACTCTGCTTGTACGAACGCTTCCATACAATGTCACCGATGTTAAATTCCAGATCACGGCGGTGTTTGTTGTAGTATGTTGCGTTTCTTTCGTGAGCCTTCAGCATTTCTTTTCGTGCCTCTTCGAAGATGTGCCGTAGCTCTCCCAGCTTATCCCGGTAATCAAGACGGGAACCAAATACAATATCATCGATGTCTTCAGGTTCTGAGTACAGTTTACCGTCTGGTACCGCTTCGCGACCATGCACCAACAGGAACGGAGTGAACTTCGTAGCCATGCTAACGGAAGTGTTGATGGCAAACTGGATCCTATGAATGTTGACATCCCAGGTACGATGATCCGAGCCCACGAAACTGGAAATAGCTGTGACCACCGTTCTATTTTGCCTCTCCACTGGGTTCACCTGGGGGCAATATACGGGGCCTAGGTGCACCTGTGGGATATTATATTTAGCAAACAAGGATTGGATTTCATGACCTGTAAATTGCGATCCGTTGTCAGCCATGACGGTTTGCGGTATACCATGAACAAGAAATACGTGATCCTCTAGGCGTTGGCAAATCACTTTGCCGGTTGCTCTGCGTAGCGGGAATATTAGACAATATTTCGAAAAATAACACACCACAACCAGGACAAAGGTATTTTGCTGTCGCGACATTGGCAGTGGACCAACAAGGTCTATGCTGATGCACTGGAAAGGTCGCGAGCATACCCTGGGATCACCCATCAAACCAGGTGTGGTTTGGTTGGGATACTTGTAAGCATTACACACGTCACAAGTAGAAATAAATTTAGCAGTATCCTTATACATACCAGGCCAAAAATAGAGCAGTTTCAGCCTGTTATACGTTTTGGAAATACCTAGATGAGCGGCAGTTGGTGCTGAATGGTTTTCCTCCAGGATCGACTGTCGCTCCTCACTTGGTATGACCTCCTTCCATACAAAGTCCTTCCTTAGATTGTTTGTAGTTTTTGTATACCTAAATAATTTATTATTAAGTATCTGAAAATTAGGAGACGCCTCAGGGCGTTCTCTACAACGTTTAAAAACGCTTAAATACCAGTCGTCTTTGGTCTGAGGTTCTACTACAGCCACCGGAACCGAACGAGAGAGGGCATCGGGGACTATGTTCTCAGAGCCACGACGGTGTATGATTTCGAAGTTGTAGGGTGACAAGCGGCAACCCCATCTTTCCAGGCGGCCAGTGGGATTCTTCAAGTTCAGAAACCACTTCAGGCTCGCGTGATCAGTCACTATCTTGAACTGTTTACCACCTTCCAAGTATGGGCGGAAATGTTCTACCACGTAGACCACTGCAAGGGCTTCTCGCTCCGTGGCTGAATAGTTCCTTTCCGGTGGCAGCAATGAGCGGCTCCAATACGCTATCGGGTGTTCTTCTTCATCTTGAACCTGAGTCAGGGCACCGCCTACTCCGAAATCAGACGCATCACAGTGAACTGTGAAGGGGAGAGAAAAGTCAGGGCAAGCTAAGACTGGGGCCGTCGATAGGGCAGTCTTGAGCTCCATAAAAGCTTTCTGTGCTTCCTGGGACCAGTTAAAAGAAGGGGCATTCTTGCGTGTTGATGTTAACGCATTCAACGGACCGGCTATGTTACTGAAGTTCTTTATAAACCTACGGTAGTAAGAGGCTGTACCTAAAAATCGCTTGACGTCCTTCCGGCACGACGGGGTCGCAAAGTCAGCAATCGCCTTAATTTTGTCAGGATCCGTTCGCAAGCCCTCCTTATCGACGATGTAACCTAGATACCTAAGCTGTTTCCTGAAAAATTTACATTTGGAAAGGTTAACAGTTAGCTTGGCTTTCCTGAATCGCTCCAGGACAGCACGCAGGAGTTCCAGGTGGCCCTGGAAATTAGAATGAACTACTATGACGTCATCAAGGTACGCAAACACCTTTCCACCAAACTCAGGTCCGAACAGCTTATCCATCAATCTCTGCTGCGTAGCTGGTGCTGACGTCAGTCCAAAGCACATGACCTTGTACTGGAACAGACCCCGGCCTGGAACAGTGAATGCTGTCTTCTCTTTTGATGCTGCATCAAGCGGAATCTGGTGGAATGCTGATTTGAGGTCGATGGAACTCAGATATCGTGCCTCCTTCAGTTGGTCCAATATGTGTGTTATGTAAGGGAGGGGGTACGAGTCGTGCTTGGAGACAGCATTCAGCTTGCGGCTGTCTAAGCAGAACCGGAGAGAACCGTCAGCTTTGGGAGCCAAAGTGACGGGACTGTTCCATGGACTGCAGCTTGGCTCCACGACATCCTCCCGCAGCATGTCGTCCAGCTGTTTGTTGAGCTCTGTAAGCCTCGCCGGAGACATCATGTAGTAACGCTGCTTTATAGGCGCAGCATCGCCAGTATCTATGTGGTGAGTAATCAGATCCGTACGGCCTAAGCCTTTGGTTTCTGATGAAATTTCTTTAAAGTCTTGAAGTATCGACTCCGCCTGCTGCTTCTGGTACTCAGGTAAGGAGTCGAAGTCATGCAGGTGACGGACTTCAGAGACTGTAGTACAGTGCCTTGAACTTGGCACGGTAGGTTTACAGTAAGATAAAATTTCAGGGGCCAATTTGAATGCCTTCCAGAAATTTATCCCTAAAAGAAGTTTGGTGGTAACGCCAGGGATAATATAAAACCTGACATCTCGGGTCTCGCCTTTCACCGTGACCGGCAGGTACACGTAGCCTGTGACGGGAGAGCAAGAACCGTTTGCAGTAGATATGGATTCCAAATCGTATGATTTGTGAATCAAAAATTTAGTTGGTAGGTATGTGCTCAAAATTTTATTTGAAACAATAGAAATCTCCGAACCGGAATCAAGCAGCCCACTGTGCGCACTACCCAGGATGTTTACATTCATGAAAGGCCTCGAATCGTTGCTGCCAATCACGTAAACCACTGGTCGCTGCTTCACAGTTGGTGCCGAAGTCACATTGTCCTTATCAAACGAAGGTGAGTTATTATTAAAAGGTAAACATTTAGAAAAGGAATTTAAAAAATTGTTTTTGTAAAAAGAATTAAAGTCTTTATTTTTAAAATAAGTATTTAGAAAAACTTTCGTTTGAAAAGTCACTTTAGTGTGACCCCGATTCGGACCGACTAGTTTTTTGGACCGCCATTTTGTTGTTTACCATTTTGATGTCTAAAATTATTATGACTATTATGAGTATTACGGACCGCACAATTTTGACAATTTACCGCAGTGACGCCTTTATTTCCACAACGGAAGCAAATTATTGTTGGAGGGGCCGTACATGATGACAAAGAAGGACCGTTTGTCCTACAACGCACGCAAAAAGTCCTATCTGTCGTGTTACTAACCGCTGAGCAGGGTACCGTAGTCTTCGCCGGCGGTTTGTAAGCCAGGTCTGTAGCGAGAAGACCGTCTTTGCGCTGCGGAGGTTCCACAAAATTGTCAGCCCGCATCCTAGTGTTCTCCAAAAGGCGACACTGGGCTTTCAGCTGTGTCCAGGTTGACGCTCCGTGTAATGCTAACTGTGTGAAGTAGAATGGCCTGATGTTATGCATCACTATCTTAAGCTTCTGCTCATCTGAAATAGGAACTAACAATCTAGCGAAGTAATTGTGCATAGTGGCTAAATAGTTCACTATGGACTCCTCTGGGCCTTGGGTTCGTGACCGAATTTCTTGCATTAGGCGGTCATCAAAGTCGTAAGGTAAATATTCTTCAAGCAGCAAGGACTTCAGGTCTGACCAGCTGCTAACACTAGCCCTAGCTGCACGAAACCAACACAAAGCCTCATCAGTGAACAATTCTACTGCAGATGTAAATAATTTGGCATCAGTAATGCCACGGGAAACTGACAGCTCCTCTAATCTATGTAAAAATTCTATGACACAACCTTTACCGTTATACTTTAAATTAAGAGAGTGTACACCTGAGCTCCTTTCGCAAGGGACAACTACAACAGTCGGTGCAGGAGCTGATGGCGCAGGAGCTGGGACATCACCACTACTTTGGTCTGACGCCTCACTAACAAGACCAGTCGCTGCCAAATTTGGAATAAGCGACTGTTTTTGTTCCTGACTGGACCTGAAGGTGGACATCAGATTATCCATCCGTATGGTGATGTCTTCCAACACCTGCTCCAGCCTATTCTTCAAAATAATATGCTGCTCCCCCACTGGCTGTACACGACCTAGCCTATGGAATAGGTGGTTTCCTAAATTACATATTCTGTTCAATGATTTTAATGTGGATCTTTACTTGCTAAATGACCTGTCAATTCAGCTAACTTGGTTTCAATTGTGCCCAACTCTGAGCCCAAATCTCCCTCATAGTCCACAATCTCATCTGTAGGGATGAGTTTTGCTAACTCCCTAATTTGGCCACGCAATTTCTCAACAGTGGTCTCAGGGACTGCATCTCTAATTGCCACTTCATAAATAAGCTCATCCTTGTTGAGCAAGTGAAATTTAATTGGCCTTTCCTCCATTGTTCAAAAATCAAATAAAAAAAAATTAAATTGAAATATTTAAAGTTACTATTGTAAGTCTAAGTTATATTTAAGCACACAGGTAGCACACAACACTAAAAGCACTGCTGTAAAAAATTTGGTTATTAATGGCACTGGAACAAGTTATTTATTTATTATTCTAAGGTCTTCTTTAAGATCTATATTACAGATAGGTTACACAAAACTTATAATCTTATAAAATAGAAGCCTAACTCGCCATGAGCCCTGAGCCTCAGTGCCGGTTCTTAAACCGTCTGCGGTGAACTAAATTAGTAGGGTTAGTGGACTGTACAGGTGGTGGATTAGTGGGGTTAGTATGTCCCTACGGAGAGCTCAGCTCACATGGCCACATAATAAAAACTATAATACTTTAAAGTTAAAAAAAGATACATTGGAAGTCCTACTTCCTAATTATAAAAATCAGGGTCTTAGGCTGGCTTGGTTGGTAACTCTGATAAGTAATGCCCTAACATGTGCTTTTGGGTGCTGTGCGGGTGGTGGGGTGCTACGGAGTGGCAAGATGGTGGTACTCGGCCACGTGGTGGGCCTAGGACGGGTGTCAGCGTCCGCCTGTCCTCCCTCAGGGTGCACGGCTGATGGGGAACAGGTTCGGCAGCTTTTGGCCGTAACTGGACACCTCCTAAATAGGAGAAAAAATGCAGACATTAGTCTACTGACAATAAAATGAGATGGGGGACCACGAGGGGAATCTAACACAAGAGATTAACACTGCCTAACCTACTCTGGGAGCACTTAATAAAGGGTTTCAAGACTCACCTGTTGGAGGATACTTGGTCCGCTTGAGTCTCCGCTACCAATTTTCAACTCGGGCACGTGGCGGCATGAATTCACTGTAAAAGAACACCACTCTTGTGAATTTGGAAAGCACAGCGAGGGCTCCGTGAAGACGGGGGCCACATAGGTTATGGTGGCTTACCAAATGCAGGAAAACGGGCCCGCAGACAGATTCTGCCCGATGTCAACTGCTGGTGCTCTGGTACTTGGTTAGCTTAACTTGCTCTGGCGCAGGTGTTCAAAGGTATGAGCTCCGATCTTGTCTCCAGACTATTTAAACCCTCGGGACGGAAGCCATCGATTTTTTCTGAAATCTAACCCAACTGACAGCCAGCAGTGACAGCTGCGTTCTAAAACACGAGAAAATCTAAATATTGTTGTGAGGTCGACCACAGATAAAAACAACGCTACAATGTGTATTTCGGGCATCTCCGTGCTTCGGAAAGCATGTTAAGCAGTTGGTCCCGGTTGATGTCGCTAGTAGTCAGTCGTGAAGCCTAGTCGGACGCCTTAGGGCGGCTTTATTACATCTGACATTGAGGTTACTCACTAACTAGTATGGCTCGTTCCACCTTATAGTTGAGATGAGGCCTATGCCAGTCTCCTGCAACTGGCTTCTATGGATATAGGCAGGAAGCCTAAGTTCGCAGTGGATAGGAAAACCAGAAAAATACATAATTATGGTCTGTTGGCGTCAGGCGGGAATCGAACCGGGATGGTGTCGGTAGCACAGTGGTTAATGCAGTCGCCCGGTTTGCGAAAGATGCGGGTTCGATTCCCGCCTGACGCCAACAGACCAAATGTCTTTTTCTGGTTTTCCTATCTTTAGTAAGATGATAATGCATTATCCCTTATGCTAAAAAATGAGAAAAAACCTTTCAGCAGTGGACTTAAAGCATCATTAACGGAAGTTAATGATGCTATTGGCCTATTTCCTGGAAATTATAATATCTTTAGACAATAATACAGTATTGTGTATTAACTGATATGTAACATTACCGTATCTAATTCCGCATTCTCCAACTAAATCCGGTAATCAAGCCTCGCGATCGATATTCTCTATCAAATTATAATCCGTCTTTAGTTGCCAAATTAATAACGGGACGCTAACTGGATCATGATGTGGGGGGGATTAACTGAAAGGATTTGGCGGAAAAGAAAGAAAGAAAAAACCTAAATACATAAACGGCCTATATACGTCCCACTGCTGGGCGCAGCCCTCACTTCAACTATGAGGTGGAACGAGCCATACTCCAACACGCGGGCTCAGTGCGGATTGTCGAAAAAGTGTAACGTTAGTGACCAACTTTATTGTCAGATGTTATGAAGCCACCTTAAGGCCTCTGACTAGGCTTAACGACTGACATCTAGCGACGTCAACCGGGACCAACTACTTAGCGTGCCTACCGAAGCACGGAGATGCCCGAAATACACATCACGAAATTTCGGACTGTTTGGATTGTACATTTTCGAGTTTGCAAAGCTGCAGGCAGAAAGCTAGTAAAGCAAACATGAAACAAGCATATTCCAGCTACCCTCTACTCACTATGAATTTAATAAACTTGCCCCTAATACACCGCCCGCGCCTCCCTTACACCACAAAACAAGCACAAAGCCGTCCGTAATTAGTGTTCGATAATTAAATTTCATTTACACATCAGACACGTCACTCGCAGCCGGGGCGAGTCAGTGGCACATAATGTGGCGTAATAGAAACTATGTATAGTCGGCGGCAGATATGAGAGATGGAACGGATATTCGGTAGCTATCCAGTTTTATTTAGATGGATACCGGATATTAACTCTGTACCTGGCCGGAACCATATTGTCACGTGAGTCAAAATTTGAGATAAAGCTTGGAAAAAACATTACTTGAAAACTACTGAAAATTGCGGAATATGTAACATTTGGATGATTTAGATGCACCTTGATATAAGGCATCTACATTTTAGTTTTGAACGTCAAGTCCCCAGCCACCCTGTATATGGACGAAAGGTGATGGGAACTGAATTCCACACAGGTGGAGAGCTAGTAAAGTTAGCTAACATAAAACAAACATGTTTTGGCCACCTCACTATTAATTTATCTTAGCTCAACTTATCTTCATCTTAATTTATCTTATTCATTAATTCATTCATAAATTAATTAATTTCATTGCTCAGATGTGGCTCAATTATAAAATGTATCTTAACTTACCTTTATCTTGCCCCTAATATACCGCCCGCGCCTCCCTTACACCACAAGACAAGCACAAAGCCGTTTGCAATTAGTGTTCAATAATTAAATTTCATTTACACATCAGACACGTCATTCGCAGCCGGGGCGAGTTAATGGCACATAATGTGGCGGGTGATAGAAACTATGTATAGTCGGTGGCAGATATGAGAGATGGAACGGATATCCAGTAGCTATACAGTTATCCGGTTTTATTTAGATGAATACCTGATATTAACTCTCTACCTGGCCGGAACTTAACTGTGACGTGAGTCAAAATTTGAGATATAACTTGGAAAAAACATAATTTGAAAACTACTAACGTGAACGTCAAGCCCCCGGATGTATATGGACGAAGGGTGATAGTAGTAGAAGTTCTCAAAATGAACATGACGTGAAAAAAAACTGACCAATAAATGTTTGAGTGGTAAATGGGATCGATTCAAAATCATCATCATCATCATCATTATCAGCCGCAAGAAGTCCACTGCTGAACATAGGCCTCCCCCATTGATTTCCAGAGCGCCCGGTTGCGTGCGGCCTGCATCCACCGGGATCCCGCGATTCAAAATGCTTTCAAGAAAAAGCAAATCTAATTAGAAATTGAATTTTGTTTCTCTTTATTTCTGAGACCACTACTGTAATTATTATCTTTTGCCACTTCATTGAAACAGGCGGATTATCAGGATATCCGGTGCCATTATCTGTTTCACCTATTGACAAAAGAGACAATAATGGCTGCTAAGCGATGAATCTAATAATTGTATTGTTACAAATGAAAAGTAGTTTTATTTTTTCGGAATTTCCATAACATGTCACAACAACAACCGGTTTGGTATTATGGTTGAGAAGTAGGATAATACAACATTATAACGCGGGTTCGGTCCAAGCGCAGAACAAACATTTTGTCTATTTTGTGAGCATGAACATGTCTGTTTGTACAGGTGTGGGTGTTTCCTGTGTATATTAAGTATGTATTTACAAAAAATATGGTATATAAGTATGGTAAGTATGTTTACCCGTTGTCTTGTATCCCATAGCACAAGCAATTAGTTGCTAAGTTTGGGGCTAGGTGGCGCTGTGTGAAAAATTTACCAGTGATAGTTAAAAAAATAAAATAGACGAATTATAATTAACCAAGTGAATTAGTACCAATTGAAACAATTAATAAAACTCAGCCGTACTCAATTAACCGTAGTTTATCCCAGTCCCAACGACCATATTTCACCTAGAACCGCGCATATTATTTAAATTCCCCATATCACGAATAAATAACGCTCATTATTGCTTGAATAATGTATAGTGACGTCATGCAGTTTGTCATAACGGGGCGAATTATTGCTTTATGGTGGCACGATATTATACTGCATGGCTGTTGACAATAACGTTTGATTCAAAGGGGATCATGCATTTTCAGGCTAGGCAATGAAAAACTATGCGTTGGACCTGTAACACTATGCCAATTTTTTTGGAGTTTATTCAAGTTTAAATCAGGAAATAGTACGCTTTGGCACCTTTGGAATTTTTATTAAATTTAAGACAAGTTTGGGGAAGACATACAAGGAAACAAAAATAAGTGTAAAATCAACGAAAGATAAGTTTTTATTATAAAGTAATATAAACTGGCAGGTAATCCTATGAAACAAAGAGGCTAGCTACGATTTTGTATTTACTGTGTGATGCAAAACCAAATAAATTTTATTCTTTCTTTCTTTCTTTATACACGCTGTTTTGAGTGTGTCGGATGGTATGATACAAAGGAAAAAACCAACTCCAAATGAATGCATTTCAATAAAATTAGCAGGGTTAAGGTATTGCGGATTAGTAGGCACAAGCCTGGCTGTGGTCTCATTATCATGAATGAGAATGATACAGTTTATATAGAATTAAAATGGCTGTCTGAAAGTCAAAGTAGAAAAGAAACTTAATCCTAAAAGGTAACTTTTCTGATACAATGGCGGAAACAACAATAATATCGCCTACCAACTCTTGGACAACTGATAATCCCAAACCCGTGGCTTCAAACTAGGGATGTCGAAGAGCTCCATGACCGTAATGGAAACTATTGGATATCCGAGATGAAATAAATCCGTAAAATAATCGTTCCGGATAAAAATTCCGGATAATTTCGGATAGGGTGGAAGTCTAAATGAGGCACGTTGTGACAGCTTCTCTTTTATCGGTCAAGCTAGACGCAGACAGGACAAGGCGCGTGTCATTGCATTGTGTGTTACGCATTGCATTGTGTATGACTTAGTTCATCAGTAATCAGCAATACTACATAATTTTAACGAATACCTACTAATTCCATAAAAAGAAAGAAAAAAAAAACATGCGAATCCGATATACATCCAATTGTACCTTTTTTAGTAATTTTGTACAATTTAAAATAAATAAAAGGCCGTAACTGAAACTATGTATAATCCTAAATACTTTCATATCCGTATCTGAATCAGTGGTCCTATATCCGTATCCGAAATTTCATCATGCATCAAATTTTCACATCCCTGGTCCATACTACCAGAAGCTTGGCCATAAAAAGTATGCTTCCGAAAACGAGAAAATTATAATCCTTAAGCCCCTTTAGGTTATAAAATAAGGAAAGAAAAGAGAGCACTTTTTATAGCTAAAGTTATTCCTACACTTGCGTAACAGGAGAAAGAGGACTTATAAAAATTAAAACGGCACTTTAGCCTGATAAACTTACTCAAGAGTAGGTTTGTATGGATGTTATCTAATTTTATGTAAAATAACTTAAGACGTTGGCACAATGTATCAGACATCTTATTCATAAAACTCAAAACGTTAAATGTCAAGACATGTCAATCGCTAAATCAATGCTGCATGGTTTCGTTAGTTTTAATGAAAGGGAAACGATAACTTATAGTCCGTTCGCAATCGAATGCAGTAATTTCATACTTATCCTTCGATATAGCACGCTCCCTAACCAATGAAATCGTTCCTAATTAGAAAGTCAAGTCCAAAGTGACTAGTTGAACGCATACTTTCGAACGCAAAGGTTGTAGATTTCAGTTTTTTTTGCGTGCAACAGAATTAAATTTAAAAATCACTGCATTCTTAACACGAACGGACTATAGTGCTAGCCAGACGCCAATAAACCACACCTGCTTTTTCTCTCAATTAACCTATTGTTGAATCATCAAAAGCTACCTCCATGGAACAATTCCAACTTAATAAACAATTCAGGAATTAGTTCCTACTGAACAACCATAAACTTCAGTACAGCAACTTTGTCTATTTAGCATTTAGTTAGTTCACCGCAATATACAACAGTTCTCTCATTACTATCACTTCAGCTGTTATTCAAAAATATTGCTTCGACTCTATCATCTTCGGTATTGTGAAATCATCCTTGTTGTACTGAATTGAAAGCTCAAAGTTTATCGATAATTTCACCGTACACTGTTTGATAGCAGTTGGCACAACTTTTGAGGAAGCTGGTAGATGCGAAATTGGGTCTTATTGCGTTGGATTAGGGATGTTCGTGGGGTAAATTTTATAAGGGTGCTTTGAACCCCCGAAATGGTCTATCTCGTCATTAACAGCCCCGTTTATATTATACTCACTTGATTCATTTGTCTGTTTAGTTCAATCGGTATCAGATTTGGTTCTTTGTTAAAATTACCAATTTTAAACAATATTATTGTTAGAAATGCCTCTGAGTTATAATTACTGGTTTTTCAAATGTGAAGTCTGTATTAGCTTCTCTAATAAACCAAAATTCACAAACGTCAATGAGCGTGAGCGCGTGCTTAGCGTTGATTGACGTTAGATTGGATTCGGGGGTAAGTATGCCTTAACATTGATAGAACAATTAATCTTCTTTTTTTTACTGCTAAAATACCAAAAAAATTCGACCATGGTCTCGGTAGCACAGTGGTTAGTACGGCCGCAGATTGCGAATACTGGTAAGGTTCTAGTCCCGCCTGAGCCCAAGACTGAATGTTCTTTATGGATTTTTCTATCTTTAGGGTTAATTTTTGCTTGAACATAACATACACAAACGGCCTATGTACGTCCCACTGCTGGGCACAGGCCTCACCTCAAATATGAGGTGGAATGAGCCATACTCCAACACGCGGGCTCAGTACAGATTGTTAGAGTGGTGTTAGATAAATGAGCAACCTTATATCAGATGTTATCAAGCCCCCTAAGGCCCCTGACTAGGCTCTGAAGCACGGAGATGCCCGAAAACTGCATCACAAAATTCCGGTCGGGGTGGTCACCCATCCCATTTCGACCCGGCATGTGTTGCTTTACAACACCGATCGTCGCCGATCACTGTCACAGCTGCGCCACGGGCACCTTTTTGGCTTGACTTCAAAAATGGACCTCCTTTTAGTATTATGTGTTATCAGTGCAGGCAGTCCACAATATTTCTATTATGTACTCTGGATGCAACCCAGTCTGCTCCATCCACGTCAGCCGCATACAAATGAGTCGACATTAATTTAAATGTGCATTGCGTTTGTTTGCATAACTGACTAATTAACTAAATTCCCACAGAGTAGGTGAGATTTGCCCTAGTTTTAGGAATTTATATGAACATTAGTGATAACACTGTTTGGGCAGTTTGTTCTTCATAATCATAATCATTTATTCATTCATAAACATAGATACATAATGATAGGAAAACCAGAAAAAGACAATCGGTCTACCTGGCATCAGGCGGGACTCGAACCCGCATCTTTCGCAAACCGGGCGACTGCACTAACCAATTATGCTACCGAGACCTATCTCTATTTGTTCTTGCTGATAAATAATAACTTTTTGCTTTAGTCTTCTAAGAGGTGCCCGTGGCGCAGTTGTGACAGGGATCAGCGAGGATCGCTGTTATAAAGCAACACACGCCGGGTCGGAAATGGGATGGGCGACTAAGTGTACTCTAAAAAGAACCTTTTACTACTTCTATCAAGTTCTGTCTATAATAATTAATGGAGTATAGATCAATCAACTTCCAAACCGTGTCACATTTTGTTTTTTTCACTATATGTCAATTCTCGAATTTTATACATTTTTTAACACATCCACATTTGGTCCACATGAACCAAATGGTTCATGTGGACTTCACTGCCTCTGAAATTATCAATAGGCCTAAAAAAGCGATAGTGTCCAAAACATTCTGATATCAACAATTTTTGAATGGCAGCTACTCGTGTATACAAATCAGGCGAACTGATTGTAAACGTTACTTTATAGGTATAGAAAAGTGTACACTTGTTCTTTTTCAGCACTTTAATCCAAATAAAATGAGATAATTACTTTTAAAATTTTATATGAAAAGTTCAAAAGTTATGAAACCAGCTCTTGGCTATTCCCTGTAAGTGTTACAGCATTCGCCACTCAAACACTTAAGTTTTAATCAAAAGTTATTAATCTACGACAACACTCAGAAGTTATTTTGCGATTGGGCCGTTAATTGCAAAAAGTTATTATTGGTTATTATAGAAAACAAAAGCTTTGTTTTAACGAATTTGTATTCGTGATGGCGTTGCTGTTGTTTTCAAAGTTGTCTTTGTGAATGAACCAAAGTTACAAAACGTAATTTTTTTGTTCAATTGGCCTAGTGAATATTAGGTAGCTTGGTAGTTAGAGCAGCCACCCAGTTGGCAACAGCTGCAAGTTTGAATCCCACTTGAAACTTTTACTATTTTAGACTTAGGATTTTTTTCAGGTTTTTCTATCTTTACTAAAGATTCGTAGTATCCTTTTTGACAAATACTTTCCTCATAAAATGAACTTCTTTTACAATATCCAGCTTTCTAGACTCTTGACTGGGCGTTGAGAGCCACTGAAGTCTTTTATTTTGTGAGTAAAAATTGTAAGAGAGTTTCGAATAAATTGCACGAAAATAAAACACCTAACCAGTTTTAGTTTTCCTTTTTTCACCGCAAATTAAAAGTAGTTCTATTTCAAATTCTATCAGTGAACTCCAAAGCTCTAATTCAATAGTCGTACAAATCTTTTGAATGTGACGAAATCGGCGCTGTCAGCGGGTTTCCGCTTCCGTTTCACACGTTCGTTAGCCCGCTTTGTGGCCGTGGTCTGGCTAGTGACGTCATCGATGATGTACTCATAATTATTTCACTTGTGCTTAAATGACTAAAACGCTCGCGTAATCTATGAAAGGCAAAAAAATTCAAACTGTTTTTCTAAATTCTAAAATCCTCTATGTAAATAGAAAATTAGGACACAGACGTTTAGAGAACTTTAGGGGAAACTTTTGAGGGAGACAGTACAAAAACAAAAAAATACATACCCCTCCTACAACCCGCACTGATAAATACCAAGCTTCTTTGTGTTCTAATCCACAGGGTGAAGTGTGGGCTTCAGAATGTTTCGTTCATCTCAATCGGTGTGCCTCTGACAGCCCCGTTTGTGATTAATTCCTAAGTGAAATAAAACAACTTTACGGATTTTACTCGTGATCTTTTTTTTTTCTAACCCGACGGCAAGTAGAATCCGTAAAGTTGTTTTATTTCGCTGTCTATTAAGTATTTGCGATATTAGAAAACAATATCGTAAGTGAAAGTTATGTTAGGTTCTTTACTCTACTTTTTGCGAAATTTGAAGTAACAAGACTGATTAAGAATTCCAACTTTCTAGGCCGCTGGTTTGGGTGTATGTTGGTAATAACTCAATCAAAAGTTTTCTAATTTACTCGCGGTGGGATTATCATAAGGCGCTTCGTCTCGGCGCTCTGCGGTTTGTACTTGTACAGTCGCCAGCAGACATATTGAAGCAGACAAGGTTATCAAATACTTCTGAACAGTTTCACAGCCAATAAGATCAATACGTCTAAGTAACAACTAATATCTGAACATCAAAGTCGTGTCTATAGTCCGTTCGTTTTAAGAATGCAGTGATTTTTAACTCTGTTGCACACAAAAAAACTCAGATCCACATCCTTTGCGTTAGGAAGTATACGTTCAACTGGTGACTGCGGACTTGACTTTCTAATTAGGAACTATTTCATTGATTAGGGGACGTGCTAAGTCGAAGAACAAGAATGAAATTACTGCATTACTTATTACTGAATTTACACGATTATTTCAAGATCAAAATTAGCCAAATCGGTCTAGTGGTTCTCGAGTTTTAGCGAGACTAACGAATAACAATCCATTTTCAATAAAAGAAGATGTAATTGACGGATTGTGTTTTTTGTTTTTTTTTAAAAAAAAGCTGTCTAACAATACAGTATGTATAAATTAGACAGTAAGTAGTCTGATTTAATTATTTTATTTCGTAGGAACCAGTACAATACCTCTAGCGAAGAAACAACTTTCCGGTGGTGGCTTTCCTTTGCAGGGGACTGGCCTAAAAATGCCCAAAATAGACTCGCGTGGAGGAGGGGGAGAGAGGCCTTTGCCCAGCAGTAGGATCCTCTTGGCTGATTTAGATTGAATTAGATTTCTGATTCTGATTCTAACTATATTAATGCTAAGCATGCCTTACACAACATAAACGATCTATATACGTCCCACTGCTGGGCACAAGCCTCAACTCAACTATCAGGTGGCTTAAGGTGATTGTTAGAAGGGTGTAAGGTTAGTGAGCAGTAATATCAGATGTTATCAAGCCGCCCTAAGGCCTCTGACTAGGCTTAAAGACTGACATCTAGCGACGTCAACCGGTACCAACTGCTTAACGTGCCTTTCGAAGCACGTATATGCCCGAAAAATACAAGCATGCCTTAGCTCCATGTAAATAGCTTTCCTGTTTAAATACCGAACAGTTTATGCAAAAGCAGTCAAAATTTGCAAGCCTTCAATCTTTAATGAAGCGCATACCACGTTCAGACCTACAATGTGGCATCAACCCGCCCGGGTCCCAAAAGGCACATAATTGAACACGCGCCCGATCGGCTGAGGCTAAAATATGCAACACCAATAAGCGAGTGCTCCAATATAAATGGAATTGTACGCTTCGGGAAGTTCCTTAGAACTATCTTTTGGGTTAGTGATGTGACTGGTATTTTGTCACTGTTGTATTTTTAGGGGTCGCAGACTATGGTTTCAGTGATCGAAATTTTTAAACATTATTGCCTATCAGCGTTAGTTTAATATCTTCATAAACTCAAAGGTGCGAGCCACAGCGATCCTCAACATCAGCGTAATCGACACGTAGTTACGAGTACTGGAGTACTGCTCCGTCATTTTAGTATAATTACCAAATTAGAAGAACATACCAGAACTGGTTCAGATTACTCCAGTAGGTTTTGACCTTGATACCAAACTACTGGTTTAAGACAAGGTGAAGAAAATGTCATCTCGTCCATCATCATTAACAATCGACCTAACCTGACTTGACCTCACCCATCACAGATTTACAGAGCGGCCGGTTGTAGATGGCCTACATCCACTGAACTTCTATGACTCAAGAATTAGGCCATTCGAACACATTGCGCACTGCTTTCGAATGATCTACATTCAAGAACATTTGGGATCGACGATCATCAGTTCTACTGGGCTACGCTGGGTGTTGTTGTTCACTGCAGCTTTAATAACAACTACTGCACTGCCTCACTTTTTGAGTTTCTTGGAAGATAGGAGAATTCAATTCGAATTTATTCTCTCCAAATAACTGTTACAAGTTCTTTTAGGCCATAAAAATATTGCATAGAAAAACTAATAACAAGGTTCACGTGATTTCAAGCACATCACTACTAGCGATGGGAACTATCTGTTTAATATTACACAATGTTGGTCTCAGTGTAGTACACAAACTGCTCCGAAGTGCTACTAGACGTTTTGAATTTGAAATTTTATTCGTATCAGAGGAGAAAAAGAGCTAGCAGTAATCTTTTGTTCCTTTCTTAATCTTTGGGAGTTTCTCTTTTGTTTTCTTTGCTTGGATAAAGTTTTTAGTTTTGGTAAAGTAGCCATAGATAGTTGTTCCTTTCAAGTTGTTTTTATAAGTTTTAATGCAGGTACAGCCAGTAACAAAAAGCCAAACATTTTGCCATACAAGCTGGTATAGCTCTGATAAATGCTCAAGACTCAAGCTTAGTAAAAGTTAATGGTGACAAGTTGTTGGAAACCGTGTCTTGCTAAATGCAGCGCAAAATTGATTGGTCCAAAAACAAAATTTGCTGTTTCATGTAGATTCCGATATAATCGTACATATTTCGTATTTTTGTAAGAATTGTTTAGTGTTCAAAGCACTTTCCCTCCAAGTACGATTGACAAAAATATTTAATATTTCACCTGTAAAAGATACACACCAACATTAAGCAGGTCGTATATCTCTCTACCAGCTGTATCTGCAGAAACTACCGCTATCTGGTTCCGGACGCCTTCCTGTCGAGAGAGCGCCGTATCTCACGGAGCTCTATGTAGAGTTAAAGCAACCGCTTTGTAAAATTTTACAAAAATGTGTTCTAAACTGAAGTGTTAAACCAATAACGTTGCTTATTGTTAATTGAATATTCATTTGTTTTCACTTTTAAGAGATACCTATATTTTTTCTCTTTACAGGCTTTATTTCAGGTTAAAAAGATTTTGAACCACCATTTTCCAGTTACAGCTAGCCAGCTTAGCTCTAACATAATAAGGGTGCATTTTGTTTTAATGATCAGCTCTAATATACATAATCAAATTTTTATCTATAGATTTCAAAGCCCTTACCTCCAAGTAGTTACAATTGAAAATTAATAAATATATTTTACCTGTGGAAGATACACGCCAACATGCAGTAAGCAGGTCGTATACTTATCTGTCTACCAGCTGTATCTACAGACGCTACCGCTATCTGGTTCCGGACGCCTTCCTGTCGAGAGAGCACCGTTTCTTATACAGCTCTATGTAGATTTTTAGTAAGCGCTTTCTAGAATAGACAAATTATGATGGAGCAATGTTACTAAATTATGCTCATCGTATATTGGATGTTTGTTCTCACTTTCAAAAGATACTATATTTTTTCTCTTTACAGGTTTTATTTCTGGTCAAAAATTGCATTTTACAACATTTTGCAGGTTAAATTAGCTTAAAGTGAATTCATCATTAAACGATCAACTTTAATTTAAAATTCCTTTTATGTTGGAATCATTGTTTTCTTCAGTATAAAAACCCAAAGTATTCTTGAAAAAACGATTTAAATATTTCACCTGTATTAAATACACACCGACATTAAGCAGGTCGTATATCTGTCTACCAGCTGTATCTGCAGACGCTACCGCTATCTGGTTCCGGGCGCCTTCCAGTCGAGAGAGCGCCGTTTCTCACAGAGCTCTATCTAGACTTAAAGCAAGCGCTTTGTAAAAATTTTAGAAAAAGAGTTCTAAACTGAAATGCTGAACCAATAACGTTGCTTTTTGTACATTGAATATTCATTTGTTTTCACTTTTAAGAGATACCTATATTTTTACTCTTTACAGGCTTTATTTGAGGTTAAAAAGATTTTAAACGATCATTTTCCAGTTACAGCTAGCCAGCTTAGCTCTAACATAATAAAGTGCATTTTATTTTAATGATCAGCTCTGATATACATAATCAAATTTGTATCTTTAGATTTCAAAGCCTTTACCTCCAAGTAGTTACGATTTAAAATTAATTGGAAATATTTTACCTGTGAAAGATACACGCCAACATTATGCAGTAAGCAGGTCGTATACTTATCTGTCTACCAGCTGTATCTTCAGACGCTACCGCTATCTGGTTCCGGACGCCTTCCTGTCGATAGAGCGCCGTATCTCACACAGGTCTATGAAGACTTAAGGCAACCGCTTTGTAAAATTGTAAAAAATAATGTGATAAACTGAAGTTCTAAACCAATAACGCTGCTCATCGTATATTGATTTTTAATTTATTTTCACTTTTGCGTGCCAAGCCTGTAAAGAGAAAAAATAAAGGTATCTCTTATTACCTGTATTTTTTCTCTTCACAGGCTTTATTTCAGGTCTAAAAGTTTCCAAACGATTATTTTGCAGTTCCAGCTAGCCAGTTCAGCTCTAATATAATAGAGTGCATATTGCTTTAATGATAACACATGTTAAAATGGTTATCTTTAGATTTCAAAGCCCTAACCTCCAAGTAGGTACGATTGAAAGAATTGGAATATTTCACCTGTAAAAAATACACGCCAACATTAAGCAGGTCGTATTTCTGTCTGCTGTATCTACAGACGCTACCGCTATCTGGTTCCGGACGCCTTCCTGTCGAGAGAGCGCCGTTTCTCATACAGCTCTTTGTAGAGTTTTAGTAAGCGCTTTGTAAAATTGAAAAAAAATGTGTTAGACTGAAGTGCTAAACCAATAACGTTGCTCATGGTAAATTGAATATTCATTTATTTTCTCCTTTAAGAAATACCCATATTTTTTAGCTTTGCAGGTTTTATTTCAAGTCTAAAAGATGTTAAACGATATGTTCCAGTTACAGCCAGCTTAGCTCTAAAATAATAACATGCATTTTGTTTTAATGATCAGCTCTAATGTAAATGCTCGATTTTTTATCATTAGATTTCAAAGCCCTAACCTCCGAGTAGGCACGATTAAAAATGAATTGCAATGTTATCACCTGTTAAAAATACACGCCGACATTTAAGCAGGTCGTATATCTGTCTACCAGCTGTATCTAGACGCTACCGCTATCTGGTTCCGGACGCCTTCCTGTCGAGAGAGCGCCGTATCTCATACAGCTCTATGTAGAGTTTCAGCAAGCGCTTTGTAGAATAGACAACTTATGATGAAGCAATGTCACTAAATGATGTTCATCGTATATTGGAAGTTTATTTTCAGTTTTAAAAGATACCTACTATATTTTTTCTCTTTACAGGCATTATTTCTGGTCCAAAATCGCCAATCGCCTTTAAGTAACCGCCTTTAAATACTTCGTAGGAACATTTCGCAGGAAGAAGTAGCCTGTAGTGCTGCATTCATCATTAACTCTAATTCAATATCCCCTTTATGTTTAAATCATTGTTTTCTTCAGTCTAAAACCTCCAAGTACGATTGACAAAAATATTGAATAATTTATATATCTGTCTACCAGCTGTATCTGCAGACGCTACCGCTATCTGGTTCCGGACGCCTTCCTCTCGAGAGAGCGCCGTTTCTCATACAGCTCTATGTAGAGCTTCAGCAAGCGCTTTGTAACGATAAAGACTATCTATTTATTTATTTTACATATCTTTAATGCATAGAACCAAGAACATTTTCTACTAATCAACCATTGGGCGAGACGGAAATGCTGTTGTTGGAACAAAATAATAATTTAGCGGATTAACAGAGAATTTATTGATTAATTTTATCTAATGAACTAGAAAGTTATTCTCAGGTTTGGTGTCTTAAAATATGCTTCAATTGTTTTAAGAAGTAAAAAATTGAAAATTAGTAATTAACTATACGTTGTAAAAAATACTGAGCATCTTGGACCAGTGTTTAAACACTCTGGTTCGAAACTCCACTGTACAGGAGTTCAAATCTGGTTGAAACACTTAATAAAATTGTATCATTGCACAAAGAGGTCAACTTTACGGTTAAAGAAAACACCGATAAAAAACCAGCTAACGACAATTTGCTAGTCCTTCTTCACTATGTAAGGTGGAAATTCACTAAAATGTGCCATTCAACATATTATTATAAGCAACAATCATTGTGCCTTTACCTCATTTAAGATATAGGGTAATAGTAGTAAACAATGTTTTTATTTTGCTATTTTTTTTGCAGTCCATACTCTCGTCTCTACCATATCTGCCGACGCTACCGCTATCTGTCCCGGACGCAGCGCTTCCCGTCATTAAGGCACCGTTTGTCATAAACCACTTACAAGGGTAGTCTGCTCTATGTATAGTCAGGTTCTGTAATTGCGTATATTATGCTCTCTTTATGGTTTTGTTGGCGTTTCTGAGGTACAGTTTTTTTAATCGCTGTGCGAGGAAAAATAACGCTGCCATAACAGTGGTCTCACGATTTTTGATACTATATTATAACAAAGAATAATACATACATATATAAACGGCCTATATACGTCCCACTGCTGGGCTGGAGGCAAAGGCTTCTGACTAGGCTTAACGACTGACATCTAACGACGTCAACCGGGACCAACTGCTTGACGTGCTTTTCGAAGCACGGAGATACCCGATATACACTTCACTAAATTTGGGTCGGGGTGTTCACCCATCCCATTTCCGAGCCAGCGTGTGTTGCTTTACAACGGCGATCGTCGCCAATCACTGTCACAACTGCGCCACAGGCACCTCCAAAGATTTTTGTTTTATTTAGGTTGAATATCGAAAAACTGAATACTAACCTAATTATACGCGTGGCTCAATTTGTCGTAGTGGATCGCATGTGAAGTAACAGAAGCCGGGTCCAGAAACGGAATGGGTGACCACCCGAACCAAAATTTTGTCATGTATTTTTCGGGCACGTTGAGCGTAGCCGGAGGCCTTAAGACGCCTTTATAACATCTGCCAGCATGGTTTATCACCAAATTAGGACTTAGATAATAAATAAATTAGTTACCAATCGACACTAAGCCCGCGTGTTCAAGTATGTGCAACCTTATAGTTGAGGATGAGGCACAGGCCTTTAGATTTATCAATATCCCATTGCTGGGCGAAAAAGGTCTTCCTCAAACTTTTCCACTTTCTACTATATCATTCCAACGTCTCCAAAATGTAGTGTAAACCTGTTTTTTTTCAACGCGTATGAAAAAAAATCTCTACGATATACCTCTCAATACACAACAGTCGACAAACCCTAAAAAATGCCTCCTAAATACGGCCACAGTAGCGGCGCCCCCCTGTCGGTGTAATGGTGCAAACAGCCGCGAGCCAACCCCAACGTGAAGGGTGGTCATACTGTCTTATCTTGTCTGATGAGTTGTATTCTTATCTAAGTATGAGGGTTGACAACTCGTTGTTTGACTGGGTGGTGGGGAAAATAAAAACTTTGGTTTACATTGCATACCGAATTTTTGGAGAGAAGTCTGGTATTGAGCTGTACTTAAATTTTAACTAGGTGCAATAAAAATCACAGCCTCTCTTAAAAATCTATCATTTTACTGCACCGTATTAAAAGCATACCCTCACTACCAATGATAATAATAATAAAAAAGATCTAGATAGGTTACTTGTGCTAAAAAAGTGGCACACTAAGTCAGAACTTTTAGTGCACCGGAGCAAAACATTGAAAGTGTTGACAGTTTGAGACACTGCGCAACATGGTATCCGTCTTTACTACGCTCTGAATAATAATCATACTATCTTGTGCACACGTTATGACACGGTAAAATTAACTACGTGGTACCCCGTGGATAATTTTCGACTTCACGTCAGTACCGACATACTCTATCTACCTTATTTTTAATATAATATCATTTCTCACGACCATACCCCGCACACTGATTGTTGCCGTCGTGGTGAACGGAACACTAAGAAGCCTACATTTCGCTGAGGGAACTTGAACCTAACCTGGTGAGCGGCAAGCCTACCACAATTATACTGGTTTTTTAACTGTGTTTTCCATCACCGGAGTGTTAGCAGCAAATTGCACAATAACCACAAAGTAGGTGTTCCGGCCAGTCTTGAACTCAGGACTATCGGGTTCCAAGCCAGAGTGTTTAACCACTAGGCCACGACGAACCAAAATTTAATTCTCAAATTTTGGTTTCTCTTCGACTGCTTCAAGCCCCAAACAGTCTGTGTTTTTAAACTGTGATAATGCAAAACAGTTTGCACGCCTGAGAAGCTTTCGAGCGGTTCCGCTCATAAATATGTACGCGCACTTAAATAATGCTGGCATGTTAAAGCTTTTAACTTTATTTTGTTTTTTTTTTCGTGAATACACCACCTACCCTAGCAAACCAACCAACAGTCACAACTACAAGCCTCCATTAGTCCACACTAAATTGTATGTATTATATTTAAGTATGTGTAGGGCAAGAGGTGCCCGTGGCGCAGTAGCAGCAGTAAAGCAACACACGCCGGGTCGGAAATGGATGGGTGACCACCCCGACCTAAATTAGTGATGTGTATTTCGGGCATCTCGTGCTTCGGAAGGCATGTTAAGCAGTTGGTCCCGGCTGACGTCGTTAGATATCAGTCGTTAAGGCTTTGATAACATCTGACATTATGGTTGCTCACTAACAGCCCTCTAACAATCCGCACTGAGCTCGCGTGTTGGTGTATGGCTCAATCCACCTCATAGTTGCCCACCGTATACAGGCCGGATATATGTTATGTGTCTGTTAGTCCGCTCATAGTACCTACTGATGTTTCATTTCTTTTTTGCACCACCGCATCTATTTGTTTTCTGTTTCTTTACCTGAAGGTTGTCTGGAATGGATCGCTTTTGCGATAAGGCTGCCTAAATTGTGAGTCCTGAATCTCTGGAAACATTATTTTGTCACTGTTTATATGCAATGAAGTAGGTATACCTATTTCTTATCTGATATTGACCGGAGCATTCCGCCCTTAAAGCTGTGAAAGTCACACCTTGGACTAACAGCTAGTCAATTTAAAAAAAATATATGCCCGAAAAAGACATCAATAAATGCTTTTGTGGCGGTCACCCATCCCATTCTAGACCCAGAGCACGTTGCGTTACAAGTTTTGGTGCCGATCTACTGTTACAACTGAGCCACCTTCAAGTCACTTCACAGTTTCGAAAATATTAACAAATATGAATCACGCCATAGTAACGAGGTTTAACCCTAAATAGCGTAACATTCCAGCAGCATGTCGGGAAATCAAATATTCCACGTCCGTCCCTCTGCCATTTAGCGTCTATTTGATTACTTACCACTATTAATTAATTTATCCACAGCGTAAATAGCACGTGAAACACATACAATGTGAGAGGAAACGTGGGCAAATACTGTGATACTGTGTCGCCGTGGTCTGGTAGGAGAGGGGTATTATCTTTCGATAATTTCGTGTTGGTGTCCTATGTATCCAAGGGGTTGCATGACACTTTGAAGGAAAAATATTTTAACATATAAAAAACCAATTCTTGAGGTTATTTACACAAAAAACTCTTATGCTTCGTAAGCATTAAAACCCAAAATACCAATATTGTAATGTTCACATGCAAATAATTTAAACTTTTAATCGACAATGGCAAAATACCCTCGAAAACATAAGAAAAGCTATTCCAAAACAAATTAAGAAAAATGCATAGTGCATCGTGTAGTTGCATCGGTCTGTTTCAAGCAACATAAAGTATTTCCTGCCCTTCTAGTCATATGAACTAAAGCAATGATATTATAATAAAAAAGACGTAAATAGGTTATGTCAGTACTGACGCGAAGTCAAAAATGGTCCACGGGGTACGACGTAGTTAATTTGGCTGTGTATAACACGTGTGATCAAGATAGTATGATGATTGATTATTTACTAGAGCGTAAACAAGACAGATACATGTTGCGCAGTGTCATCTCAAACTGTCAGACTGTCAGTTATCCAACAGGACACAGTCTATGGAACACTACGTGTTGGAAGCAAAAGGAAAAAACTTTTCCACCTGAGGTCACTACGGTGCAGGAACACTGCGTGTTGGAAGCAAAAGGAAAAAACTTTTCCACCTGAGGTCACTACGGTGCAGGAACACTGCGTGTTGGAAGCAAAAGGAAAAAACTTTTCCACCTGAGGTCACTACGGTGCAGGAACACTGCGTGTTGGAAGCAAAAGGAAAAAACTTTTCCACCTGAGGTCACTACGGTGCAGGAACACTGCGTGTTGGAAGCAAAAGGAAAAAACTTTTCCACCTGAGGTCACTACGGTGCAGGAACACTGCGTGTTGGAAGCAAAAGGAAAAAACTTTTCTACCTGAGGTCACCACGGTGCAACGTTGGGTTGACTCCCCAAGAAGCCAAGCTACTTCTGATGCTGGCGGTACATAGTTTAACTTAAGGGTGCACCTTTCCATATTTATGAGCACAAACTGATTCCCATTATCATAGTTTAAAAACACAGACCGGTTTGTAAGGAGAATAGCGATATTTGCATAGTTGGAATAAATGCTGGTAATAAAGTACTATTTTCCTAGCTGGAGCTAAATTAGAATTTTTGAGATAGTTCTATGCTCCAGCGCAAATAAAGGAAAGGTTCACGTTCTTAAATTATTTTTTTGGACTGATTTTTCAGTAGTCTGATATAAATTTCTCCAGCAAATAAATTACAACTCAGCAGATTGAAAACGTCTACCGAAAAATAATTCGCTTATTGACTAAAAGACTTGCTCTAAGGGCCACGAGGACCACCTACTAAGATGGCGCCCATGGTTCAGTGGCAAGCGCGTATCGACAAATGATCACCTTCAACGAACGCCAAGTCAGCTTATGGGAACGGTAACCGTAACTGAAATTCTCACATTTAAAATAGATTTCTTTTCCTAAAAAACTACTGCAGAAAATAAAGACTACAATATTTCATAACCAAACAAAACAGAATGCAATCAACAAACCAAATTCTATGAATATAAATGAAGCAAAAGTTTTAATAAAGCAATCAGCTCGTAAGTATTAATACCATAATCAAAGTTATTTGAACTTCATCCAACTTACACCAACTTTGATATCTAGTGGCTCTTATTGCGTTGGCAATAAAGTTGGAATTTATACGGGTGTGCTTAAGCACCCTGGACTAGTTAAGGTAAGTGCTAATCGAGTATCGATCTGATAGAATCCAAATACACTTTATCTTGGATTGAGTTCTGATCTGAGAGTATGAATATCCGAATAATTTTGAGTATATTTTATCCGATGCGCTAATTTTTATTGGGAGTAGATCTCAGGTTCGTCTGGTAGCAAGAGATGGAGAGGCCGATGATGGAACACGCCGATGGTATTTTTCATAGAAAACGTGTCAAAACTATACTCAAATTTATGAATAAATGTATAAAACAGGCAGGCAGGCAGGCACTAGGCAGAATATGCCTATTCACTCTTGCCTTGAAGACACCAAGGTTGTATGTATTTGACGACCGATTTGGTGTAATTGTTGAGAAGTAGGCTACTACACCAAAGGTCGCGGGTTCGATCCCCGCACAGTACAAACGTTTGTGTGCATTAACATGTCTGTTTGTATTGGCCTCGGTGTTTTCAATGTTTATTAAGTGTGTATTTACAAAAGAAAAAGTATTTAAGTATGTCTATTCGTTTTCTAGTATCTCATAAAAACGGGCTTTAATTAGCTCATCTTGGGGCTAGATGGCGCTGTGTGGAATAATGTCCAGGGATATTTATTCATTTATTGATGTATCCGGAAACACAGACGCAGTGTATGCGTTCCACTCCCTAGCGGTGCGGATCAGAAAGGAAGCAGCAAACCGTTTAGTCAGGATTGCTGAAAACTCGACTACGTGGTGGGTGGAAGCCCTCCCGTCGTTAAGTGATCCGGTGGTGGAAAGCAGAGGGTGGTATCAGGTCATAGTAATAACTGTACAGATTGGTAACTTACTTATTTGCCTATTTGAACCATCATTATTAATTAGTTTTATTATCATTAAAACTCGTTAAAATTTCACCACATTTGCTTTGCAATTCCAAATGGATGTTATTTGCGGTACTTTGCACAAAATTACATTGTAATATTAATATTACAAGGGTTAAGCCGAGCTCCCGCCACAGACGAGCCGGTAATGAAGTGAGGAACTTTGTAATTAAGAACGGGACAAGTTTGACTGAACCCTTAACTCAAGTTTGATGACAATAAAACAAAGTCTTCGTTTTTTGTCACACAGAGCAAATTCAAACCTCTACTTTGAGAAAGTACGAGGCCATGCTGTGTATGTGTATGAGTGATAAAACTTAACATAACATACCTGACACAAACGGCCTTTAATAGGTCCCACTGCTGGGCACAGGCTTCACCCCAACTATGGGGTGGCGCTGGCCACACTACAACACGCAAGCTCTGTGCGGATTGTTGTAGGGGTGTAAGGTCAGTGAGAAACCTTAATGTCAGATGTTATTGAGTCACCTTTAGGCCTCCAACTAGGCTTAACGACTGACGTCTAGCAACGTCAACCGTGAACAGGCAACTAAAAGCAAACAGATAAAATATCAGTCATTCAAACGACTTTAACCTGTAACTGGTACCTAGGTAGTTTAAGGGTGGGTTGCACCATCTGACTTTAACAATAACAAACATCCAAATTTCAGTTAAAGTTAAATGACGTCATAACATTAACCATAACCGCTCAATTTTCACTGGTTATTGTTATAGTTTGCGTTAATTGATCTGTCAATTTGTCAAACGCGTCAACGTAGTCAACGTTAATGTTACAGTCAAATTTGACAAAAACTTTAACTTTAACTTCTACTATGGTGCAACTTACCCTTAGTTCCATTTGTGTCAAACAATAAACAACGTCAGACACAAACTTCTGTACTAGCTACCTATGTTACACAACCTCATTGTGTGCAAGGCGAAAGCTACACGTCAACAAATATCATGATAAATTTACTGATTTATCTTAGGCCGGATCAGAGCACACCCTACACCATCAATACGGATCGCGTCAATATCTCGCTCCGTACTGACGCGATAAATATTTTCATCATCGTCATGTCGTCCACACCGTGTCCGGCGATGGCGACTCTTGCAAACCATCCAGGTTGGGTCCTTCTGGCGATGGACTCTGATGTGACTAGCAAGACCGAACTTCGACTTGAAAATTCGGTTGCAAGACGCACAGTATAACTAGTCAGCCGAATTGTATGTGTAGGTTTAAGAGGGTTTTGGCATCCTCTTCCGTATTTGGCGCTTTGCATCCAGGTTTTCAAGACGCTCAGCCTCAAAACTGTTCACGCTACACTATACAGTTAAATAAATTTAATATGTTAGATAAATATTAACAAGCGAATCACGAAAGTTAAATATCGCAATCCAGGATCTGTGATCAGATCAAGGATTTACGGTAATCTAGTGATAAATATTGTGATCCGTCAAAACACTACCCAAAACGTCGATAATTTAGTGATCCGTCATCTTGCGTGTAGCGTAACAAAGTACAGTTTCTATCAAACAATACACGTTAGACACAAACTTCCATAACAACTACATATGTAGCACAACCTCAATGTCCCTAATGAACGCGCACCTAACTACCCTATTCAAGTAGCGTGCGAGTCTTGCGGGCAGTTTCACCTGAAACTGAGACTGTATTATAGTGTTCTAGCACAGTATAATCTTACAGTAAGCTATCTTCATACAAACGTGCCACTCTCGCTTTTAATGTGTGCGTGCGCGTCGCGCGCCGTGTCGCGATATCATGCACACGCGATCTCACGCACACGCTAGCATGAAATAGGGAGGCATAGGGAGGCGGCGGTACGGACGGGCTGTGCCGCGTGTCTGTGTGCACGCTAGGCTAATAACTCGGCGGGCGGCCTTAGATAGCCTACTGTATGGTTTATACTGTGGTATTATAGTGTTATAGTCAGTAATATAGTGCAAGATGTGTTGTGCACCTAACAAGCGTGCTTAATGAACCAGATGCATACCTGTTAATGATTGCAGTTGCATTGCAGATGATAGTAATTATGAGTTATGGTGTATGTCACAGCTGGAAATTGTTATAATCATTAAAGAAAGACTTTCGTTAATTACGAAATAGGGACGTCAAGAAAACCTATTGTTGTTCTTATAAATTAAAAAGAACGGTGATAAGATGGTGAAGTAAGGCAGACATTAAGAAAGTAGCAAGTTAGTTTGTACACAAAATAACAATTACAAATAGGCAAACAGTCAGGAGACTAAAAGTACAGTTGAGCTTATGTCTAAAAAGAGTTTTCTTCCAGCAGACCACGTCAAATTCGGCAGTGAAAGAGGGTTGAAAAACAGAGAGCACGTATGGTAATTTCACCAGGACGCAAACAGAACAACTGATAATATAAAACTACCAAAAGAAACACTAATAAAACGAATAACTACTTCACTAAGATTATATTTTTGCTCGTTTAATTAGTTAAAAAATACTATAGTCCGCTCGATTTAAGAATGCAGTGATTTCCGACTTGTCCTTCGGCCTAACACGCACCCTTACCAAGAAAACCAAGTCCTCAGTGACCAGCTGAATGCATATTTTTCAAAGCAAAGGTTCTGGATTTGTTTTTTTTTGAAATTCACTGTATTCTTAACGCGAACGAACTATAGAACCAAACTTCAGTGCTGCGGAAACTCATGACGTAATACGCTGTGTACCAACCTAACTATCCTATTCATGTTAGAAGAGAGTGCAACTGCTATACAACCACCCACAACAGCAAACTACCAGCATAAGCTGATCCTTCGTTCCTATGAAATCGCATACTCTGCGCAGTCGTTCTAGTAACCAGAGTTCCTTGAGCTCACATTCCTAATGAACTCCCATACATCGTGCGGGAGTTTATAGGGATCAGAGTAGCGTTATGTGCGTTTGACTGTACCGACAGCCTCTAGCCCGAAATCAGGGGCTATTGTGTGATAATTATTCTGTGAGTGCGAAATGGGACCTTTTCGAGAACAGAGGATTTAATTATCTTGCAAAGAGATGAGAAAAAGCGTTTTTTACGCTACTGCACACAGCAGCAATTATTTTGGTAAGGTCAGGTAAGAATAATTCAGCTTGAAGATGTTACTGTCATCAATGATATAGAGGTAGATATCTTATTTAAGCTATCTACCTCTTTTTACCATAATATACGCCATACGCCAGGGGTCAATTTGACCGTGTGAACAAGATAGTATGATTATTAGGCAGATACATGTTGCGCAGTGTCGTCTCAAACTGTCAATGATTTTCTCAGCTGTTCGTAAGTTACATTTTCAGGGAGTGCCTTTCAATTTCTGCCGAATTTAAAAACGCAGACTATATTTTTATTCCAAACGGAACACTCGGAAGTTTTCCCACTCTCTGAACAACTTGAAAACCAACGTTGTAATGGGTAAGTCTGCAACAACTAACTGTTTTACTTGAGTTTTGAGCCTTGTTGTTTATCATCAATGAAAGAATAAGCCTCAATTTATATGATGAACATAAGGTAGGTGTTCCGGGCAGGCTTGAACTTAGTGCCGTGTGGCTCCAACCAGAGTACCTAACCACTACTATATGAATCTCACAGCGAATTCAGTTCTTTGAAATCATCACTGTAGTACGAAACACACAATACGACTACGTAGATAACCAGATACAAACTCCAATAACGTAGAAACTCGTGACGTAGTTACGTAACATACGCTTTCAATAGACCTGATGAACCCTCCTAACTAGCATATTCAGGCCAAACCGTGCATGTTCTGGTACGCAATTCAACACCTTATTGCGAAGCAGTAAGAGTAAAAGGCTTTTCTATTTGTAGACAGTCTTTTCGTAGTCTCTCGCCGAATGAGAGAGTATTATGTGTGAAATGTGAATGGACGGGGATTCCCAGAAAACATTTTGGAGGTATTCAGAAATTTAATTCAAAATTAAGCCCTTTTTGTCGACCGATTGGTGAAATGGCAAATAAGTTGGCCACTACACCATGGTATTCCGGTGGGCACCAAAATTCGCTTCGCTCGTGGTGAGTTAACATTGAAATTCAATTTCTTTGCAACTGTCGTCGTTTGAGAGAAAAGAACCAAGTCAAATATTTTTTTTCAATTATTTACATATAAAATGAGAGAAAATACTAATTCGGAGTGAAAAGTATTGATGATTGCAGCAAGCGTGAAGCACCGAGATGCGAAGTGATGTCGCCGGAATGCCAGCCCAGACTAGGTGGTGAGTTCGGTTCTGAGTGTTCACAATGTACAACCAAAAAATATATGTGTGTGTATGTGGTGTGTATGTGGTGGTAAGTTGCAAATGCACAGAGCATTTGCAACTTACAAAAATCTACGAAGGTGGAATAAAAACACTGCTAAAAATCCAAGCTACTTTGATGGCGCCGCGGTAGGCTCACTTTTCACCGCGTTGGATTAGAACCACCAAAGTGTATGCTTTTAAACGTTCCATTTACTATGACGGCAAAAGTCTGTCTCTAACCTTTCTGAGTTTATTTCTAGTTCCTTCACAATCTCCGCAGTACGACCCTGGAACTACCTTCCCATTTCGCTACGTAAATCGAGTAGCAAATACAGGTTTAAATTGTCTGTGCGCGGGCAATATAAGGAATCAGGGTCGCATCAAATACAGTCAGCTTAAGAAATATATAATATCTCTCGTACTATGTCACGTAGTACGGAAATGTCACATTTCCATATTCGAAGTTGTCATAGAACTTATAAAGATCTGAAAACCAGAAAAAGACATTTGGTCATTTTGGCATCAGGCGGGAATCGAACCCGCATCTTTCGCAAACCGGGCGACTGCACTAACCACTGTGCTACCGAGATCATTAACAGACCGGCCGAATCTTTTTGGTATATTAACGCTATGAGCCAGGGTGATTTCATCAATGTTAAAGGCATTGTTAATATAAAGATGCTTGATGATTAGCCACTATTGGAAAGTACTTATTTTTTTGGAAAATTAAAATGCTGACTGTATTTCATGATCATGTTGTAGTTGGTTGGAATCAGCTGTCCATTTTTTAGTGAGGTTGTGATTGCTGTATGTATACTTTTCTTGAGTATCAATTTAATATTTCTCAACTTCCTCAAAAGCTTCTCCTACGAAAAAGAACATTGTATATTCACAGCATTCTTAAAAAGCAAAACTACATATTTGGCTAGCAAAGTTCTAGAGCACTTAAAGTTATTCTTCGTACAATTCCGTACATTTGTGAAGGAGACAGCAGTTCTCAACAAAACGGTACTACACGGTCCCCAAGGGAATCTTATAATACATTTACAAGAGTACAAACTACTGGGAAAACTTGAATATTGGAGCAAGTTTTCATTTAAGAGCCAAATGTTTGTACGTAAACTGAAGAAGTTGTAGGAAAGAACGTACGGCGTTGCGCTAATAATTTTATATAAAAACTTTTAGAGCGACTGGACTGCAATGTCAATCTTTACTTATAAAATAAATAAGAAAAATAAGAACAAAATACATTCATTAAAAACATAAACTGCCCATATACGTCCCATTGCTGGGCACTGGCTTCACCTCAACTATGAGGTGGATTGAGCCATACTCCAACACGCGGGCTCAGTGGGGATTGTTGGACCACCAACCTACCACCTAAAGGAATTGTGACGGCGTTTTGTGACCCGTGTGCTAAGACGTGGCACTAGACTATCATAACATACGGGCTCAGTATGGATTGTTGAAGGTATGTAAGGCGATTAATAAACCCTATGATCCTCGCAAGCGAGCCACACGGCAAACGCCACAAAACTGACACTGGCACATTCTTAAAGTTTGACTATGAAAAATGACACTAACAAATTTCAATAACGTTAATAAATATATGGAGCAGCAGAACAACGAAAATACCACGTTCTGTCAAAGAAATAAATCGACATTTTACATAGACGAAGATTTACGTCTAGATTTTGAGATGTATCTGACTGAGGGCTGGCTTGACGTGAATAATACGTTGACGAAAAAACTCTAGTAAATTCCAGTGTATGTAATATATTCTCTTTGAAGGTGAAAATAAATTCAATTCTCTGCCTATACAGGGTTGCGAATACTACTGTCGTTGCTTTGGTAACTTGTTTATTAAGAATGTTGATTTAATTAATTAAAATAATAATAAATTTTGTCCTTAATGACAATTATTTAACATTCTTTATTTACTACATAAAAATCATATGTACTGCTTGATATTTACAACCTTTACTTGTTTGTTTAAGCATTCAGTTATACTCTCGTCATGAGGGGAAATTCAAATGTTCAATTGATGACAATCATGTCCACTAGATTATACTTTATTATTGTATTACTATATATATACTTTATTATTGTACTATATTAAGTATATTTAATTGCTTTTTTTAAACTAGAAATACTACTTGCCACACTGTATCAGCAAACACAATTTCGATTAACTAAACGGTTTGGAAACTTCGTTCATGTTGGGGGTTTTTGAGGACATCGTACTTTTTAACTCGATGAATAAATATTTTCTTAACTTACGAACTGTATACCGGGTAACTAAGTTACAATAGGCATGATGACTGTATTTTTTTTTTGTTTATCATCGAAAGACCTTACATTTATGTAAACAATCCTCAAAGAATCACTTCATCTGGATCAATACCACCAGAGATATCACAATTTGAAATGCACATTTTTGGACTTGCCCAAAAACGCTCCATACAAAAGTGACAGCGACAGTGACGTCACTGTCGCTGTTTTTGTAAGGAGCGCGTAATAACTTTGTTCGACAGCTATATTCAATATTGCGTTTATGATAATGGTCTCGTAACATAATTCCTTCATAATAGTTTGGGTTACAAAAAAGTGATATTGTTTTACAAAAATTTAACACATATGAAATGGACTTGCCCACCCAAGTTTGCAGGCCTATTGTAGCCTCATTTTGAAACGAATTTCGATTGTGGTTTTACAATAACATTTGTAATCAATTATTATTTTTGGGGAACATAAAAAAACATGCAAAATCACTCATAGTCATCTACCCTATTAAGTAGAAATAAAATTAGTAAATCAATTTTCGCCAATATTATCAAGTCCAAACACGTGAACAGTACAAAGACAACCGATGCAAACTCACACCGCTCTTAATTACGAAGTTTCTCACTTCATTAGTCGACTGTCGTCTGCGGCATGTAAATAGGCTTCTCGAGGCCTGTAACATTGTTACAAGCAAACATACCATGTACAGGGACCACGTGATAATGGTTCTGATTCACTTGACCTAAAAAGGCTATATCGTCGTTTAAGTTCTAAACACCACTGTAACGTTGTAATTTTTTGGCGGTTTTGTCTTTTTATGCCATCCTCTAAAGCACACAAAGACGCGTCGTTTAGTCTAATCAGAATACAGGTATGACCAACAGAATCCCTTAAAATAACGAAAAAGTAACAGCATGATAGGCATCCTCTGGAAACAGTACGCTAGTCAATTCGGTTTTTTGGCTCTCCTGAAAAGTTGCTAAAAATGACATACGTAGTGTTAGAACTGGAACGACGATATCTAATTTCAGTTCGTATAATTACACCTATCATTGGTTTCTATAATTTTAAAACTATAGAGCTGAACCTTCTTGAGAACATCTAGAACTTATTTAAAAACCGTTTGTATCATTACAATACAGCAACACACACAAACGGAATTCACACTTAAACTTGTAAAGCTAATGGTTGACGTAAAGATAAAATATTGAATAGCGTAAATTTATATAAAAACAATATCAACTTAAGGCTTTACCTGTAAAAAAAATAATGTTATGTTATGTTTGAACTGTCCGCACAGTGTCGCTTTCAACAGCGATTATTGCCGATCCACTGTCACAACTGCGCCACGGGCAGCTAATTTTTGTTATCCGTGTGAACAAATAGTTTCAGGAGAAAACTGCTGTCCTTTTATGCAAATATTAACATTTATTTAAAAAATCCGTAAATAAAAATGCATTTTTGAACGTTTGCCACGTGACGCTAAACGCTAATGATTTGTCGAGTTTATTATGACGTCACCTGCATGTAAACTTCGTTTGACAACTCGGTAGTTGGATGACATGTGCCACAAATTCGGAAACATGCAAGTGACGTCACTGGCCAATTTGTCAAAGTAGCGTTTTGGCACGCTATTTGAATATTGTACTTTTAATTTAATATTATTCAGCAAATACGTATCATAATTCTAAAGAAACGCTTTTCTGAGTTCTTAAAACTCTACTTCATAATACCAAATAGATTTTAAAACCCTGTCAAATAGTCGTAGTAAGTAAAAAACCCTGCAGAATTGTCAATGTTTTTCCATAAGTCTGCCGTATTCCCAGACAAATGCCATTGGTTTCCCTCATTAATAATCCCTCATCATAATTCATTAAACCTGTGCCATAGTATAAACCATAGAGTAGAACATCTAAATACAAACGTGCCACTTTCGGTTTGAATGTGTGCGTGAGCGTCGCGCGCCGTGTCGCGATATCACGCACACGCTAGCATAAAATGGGGAGGCATAGGGAGGCGGCAGTACGGACGGGCTGTGCCGCGTGTCTGTGTGCACGCTAGGCTAATAACTCGGCGGGCGGCCTTAGATAGCCTACTGTATGGTTTATACTGTGCCTGTGCTCCGAAACGCGCCTAATTACTGCTCTTCGGTTCATTAGCGACAGTTGTTTGCGGAGAACAGCCGCTTTGTGCTTTTACTTTAATCGATACGCACTTTTCAAGAGATTGGAGGTTTCGGAGTTTTAAATTTAAGTATTTATTTACTCGGGTCGGAAATGGGATGGGTGACCACCCCGACCGAAATTTAGTGAGGTGTATTTCGGGCATCCATGGCATGGGTGCTTCGGAAGGCACGTTAAGTAGTTAGTCCCGGCTGACGTCGTAAGATATGAGTCGTTAAGCCTAGTCGGAGGCCTTGATAAGCTTGGCGGCTTGATAACTTCTGACATTAAGGTTGCTCACTAACCTTACACCCCTCCAACAATCCGCACTGAGCCCGCGTGTTGGAGTATGGCTCAATCCACCTCATAGTTGGGGTGAGGCCTGTGCCCAACAGTGGGACGTATATAGGCTGTTTATGTTATGTATTTATTTACTGATTGCTTACTAAGAGGTTACATAAATCTTAATGTGAATGAATCTGGTAGTTTTGTATCTACTTGATTAAAGACGCCAAAAAATGTTTTTAATAATGTCGAGATAGACAGTCACCTAACGATGTTTTTAATCTAGTGGTGACATAATGATTATACACAATCTCGGATAATCAGCACCAAATCTTCATTTCTGAAGCACATCGCAGTGCTTCCCAAATTGAGTCGAGGACAAAGCAAAACATCTAGTTTATGAACAAAGGTTGACAGGTGTGTAGACTGGTCGTGTTGAGAATGCTGTAAGGAAATTTAAGTAATACCTACATTAAGTTATCACTAAAACATACATTTCATTTTACATCCTGGCAACAATTGACAATATGTGTACTGCCAAGTTTCAGAAACAGTGTTTATGTAAACTTGTTTGAAAACATGATAGTCAGATTCTTAAGCAGATTATCATCAATTTGTTGCTTAATGAATACTGTACAAGGCTTCAGCCTTCTGTTCTTTCATTTACTGAAGTGGCGAAACTATTGAAACCCGGCCTATTGTGAGAACAGTATTGTCGAATTATTAACAGTTTCAGGATTGTCGATTTCTAGATAGATAACAGATTTTGGCCAGATAGAATGCTGGCCAGAAATCGAACCTACTATACCACGATTGCCGATATCGGATTTCCCCACTTAGAAACACGGTATCAGTTCCCCTTGTTAAATTTAGGCTTTAAATCGTTACCAAAAATATTGTACACAGACATAATATTCCTATCAAATAGCCATACAATTTTGACTTTGACTTTCTCATTCCATATTTTAAGACGATCTCATTTTTATTTACAAACACACCCTAAGCAAAATAAGTCTTCGTTGACACACAAAAGGTGTTTTAAAAATGCCACATTTATTTCAACGAAAAATCCCTCGGCGTTATTTAATTTTCAACGTCATTATCATTCTGAGCACATCTCACTCTCGAGGGGATAGCGGAATGAGTTTGAATTAGGAAAATCACTTTTCGGAATTTCGCCGTCATTATGGAAGAACCTGCTAAAAGTGCACGTACAAATACCTGCACAAGTAGTTTTTGTCCGGTACATATTATCTTATGTATAGTTGATGTATCGTACTGTTAAAATTGTACGTGGTTATACATATCTACTACTTACTTAAACAAAAAAAAAGTTTTTTTTTATTGGAGAACTCTCAAGCTAGCTTATCGAAAAGACGTCGCTTCGGCAGGGAGTGAATCTCACAGAAGTGTCATATTGATTTACAACTAGCCTGAATGAAATAGCGTACGTATAAAGGTATTAGCTCATTAGGCCAGCTTGCGTCCTTACAACTAAAGGTTCAAATTTGAATGGCAAGATAATTGCTAGGTCAGAGCAGTGCAGTTGCTGTGCTCGCAAAGTGTGCTACGAGCTTTAGTCTCTATCCATTACTACAGCTAGAGATGACTCATTAGGTACAACAAAATTGTTAATGTGAGGCGATACGAAAATGTTTCATCCACAGACACGCAAAATGGGCCTTAAGTCAACAATATAAGGTGCATCTGTGTAAAAGTTCATGTGAATGCGTCTGTATAAGCTCTTAAAATTCCAAGAGAAACTGATTTAACGAGAACTCGACGGAACATTAAGCCCCACTTCAGATTGCACTTTACAGGTTTTTTTAATCTCCTAAAAAGAAGAAAAATGACAGGTTCAATACAAATTACTTCGGAATTTAAAACAGAAATCTCGAGTGTCCGTTCGTTCGCTCTGATTGGGAGTAGGGTTACTATTTTTATGTAAATTAGAAAGTGCAGAAAGTCTTAATAATTCACTTTTACAATTCTGTTTCTACGTCTGTACTCTATGTAGAACGATACTTTTTTAATCTATTTTTGCAGTAGTAGAATTTTTCCTTTCCATAAAAAAACATCTGCGTGTATGGTAGTATGTTACTCGTGGCTGTATAAGGCACGGCATGCATATTCAGAACACTCTCAACGTTGTATATAATAGCTCGTTTTGGGCAAGATCTTCCAGCTAGACAGACAGATGTAACTCGATAGTATACGTGTATTACCGCAGGGCGCACATGTCTACTGGCTGCAACCGCCAACCATCATCATTATCATCATCGACAGCCACGCTACGTCCACTGCTAAACAAAGGCACAGTAAACAGAGAACAGTGAAATATCTACACACAAACGTGCCGCTCTCGGTTTGAATGAGTGCGTGCGCGTCGGCGAGCGATTTCACGCACACGCTACCATAAAATCAAGGGGAAAAAGGTGGCGGCAGTACCTACGTACGGGCTGTGCCGCGTGTTTGTGAGCACGCTAGGCTGCTAATGACTCGGCGGTCGGCCTCATATAACCTACTGTTATGTTTACTGTAACAAAGGGCTCCCCTAGGTAGGGGTAGTATTCCCCTAGTAGATTTTCAGAGAGGCTGGTTTTAGGCAGCCTGCATCCACCGCAACACTGTGATTTTTATGAGGTCATCCATCCGCCTGCCTACGCTGCCTTTGGCTTCAAATGGTCTTCACTCGAGAATTTTCCGGTCCTAACGGCCATCAGTTCTTCATGATATGTGCATTACATAAACGGCCTATATACCTCCCACTGCTCAACACAGGTCTGACCCCGACTATGAGGTGGAACGAGCCATACTCCAACACGCGGGCTCAGTGCGGATGTTGGAGCGCTGTAAGGTTAGTGAGCAACCCTAATGTCAGATGTTATCAAGCTGCCCTAAGGCCTCTGACTAGGCCTAACGTAGCGACGTCAACCGGGACTAACTGCTTAACGTGCCTTCCAAAGCACGGCGATGCCCGAAACACACATCACTAAATTTCGGACGGGCTGGTCCCCATCAAGTAATTCGAATGTTTTTGCTACCAACATTGTCCTTCGATAAAACCTGACGTTTGGTAGCCCTTTTACAAGTATCTCATTAATTCCATTCCGTTTGTTCCTTTCCGAGTCATTCGTTCGAAGTTCATTCAGACTACCTAATACTGCTTCTCTACTTCTAATTATTTCCTTAATTGACTTGTTTATGTTTCGTTTTTCCTTTTTAGCGAAGGCAATAATTGTAGACTGCCGAAACTCATTTCGCTTCAGCTGAAACTTTTTACGTGCCTTGAAGTTTTAGTAGGCAATGAACGAAGTCAAGAGTGAGTTGGACTTGGAGTTTACACAATACTGTTGGAGGGAGCATAAATGAAACTGCTGCCAGAATCATCGCGACGTCATACATTTTATCATTATATTGAAATGAGAAATATATCTTTTTATTTGGTTTTTGTCGCACCGGCTATTGTACTTTTCTGCTTAATATTATGGTTGGCTGGTAGAATACCTTTTTGAAATTAAGTCCGCCTTTTGTACCATTCAATGTTGTGCATGAATAATAAATATATTTTTTTTTTATATATTTTAATTATAGCGTAACATGACATGTTGTTTCTTTCTGCTGAGGTGACCTGGTTTATCTGACCTTTTCACAAAAAAAGTGTAGAAATAAGTGGAAGTTCCCAAAGTAGAGGATTTTTCTCCACTAATGTTCTTGCACTTAGTGGACCGGAATATTCCTTCTGGAAAGTGACGTTGTTCAACTTTTTTTGGGAATCTGCTTCGCTATGATGTAACGAGGTTGATAACCTTAGTTGTGTGCTGAGTTTCTTGCCGGTTCTTCTCAGTACAGACACAACTTTCCGACACCGGTGGTTGAGTCACATTATGTTTGTATACTGTGTATTTATTAGTTCTATTATAGTATTTAAGTCTATTTTTGAGTGTATTTTTGTTTGTTTGATGAGTCCAACATCGCCTTGCGTCGTGGCAGGTGGTGAGGTAACAAAATAAGTGTGTATTAGTAAGAGAAAGCGATTGATAGTCTGACTTTTAAAAAGCACTTTAGAAATTTCGTAGTTCACACAGCGCAGCGAAGAGCGTCGTAGACCTGTGTTTTTTTGGCCCAGTAAAAACCGTTGGTTTCAAGTTCAAGTCATTGAATTATGGTTGTGAGGTCGACAAAAAAAACAAGTAACTGCGCTAAGAAAAACAATTCACAGAAATACGACGTTCATCTTCCGTTTGTAGAAAATTAATTTCACTACCAACCGAATAAAAAATAAATTGTTTCCGGGATATCACCTTACAGTGTCAATTACGAGTAATACCGAACCTCGAGGTGTAACATTATTAAAATCACAAATGAAAAATTGAGCCTTAATTTTATTACAATATTCGATTATAAACTCGTTTTTGTTTGTTTATTCAGCCAGATATGTGGCTGAATGAAATAAAAAAAAAAATGGTGTCAGTTTTTCTTAAGTTTTCAAAGGGTTCCTGGAAAATAAAAATAATATTCTAGGTCCTGGGTATACCTACCTATTCCCTTCAATAACATCCCAGGAGTACGTTCAATGGATAAACGCAACACAATCTCATGTGAAAATGATTATTCACTCCGACAAAAATGTTGCACACAACATTGAATGTGCCTAAACTTTTCCTCGCATTTGTCGCAAACTAACAGTTCCCCAACAAACTACGGCTGGCTAAACAATCAACGAACTCCCAATCCGCAAAGCGTTCAACGACAAAAAATGCTTTAACAATTTTCCCCCAGCAGACACAACCGACATAATCCAAACACGCTCCGTTCATCCATTCATTCACTCATGCCTTCATTCACTCGGTCTAGTGATGTAACGGGTTGGAGTTTTGACAAACTAGGTTGAAATGGCTGCGTGCAGGATTCTGAACAGAGCTGAAAACCACTGGAAACTACGCGGTCTAAGGGATCGTATGACACGGTAGACGATACGGCGTCGTCGCATCTCATCGTGCTACGACGCGGCATCGTGAGAACGTCGCTTGCCCGTAGTAGATTTAGAAGAATTGGAAACTAACTAGTTTTACAAAATTGACCTATTTTGATAATGATTTGCATCCAGTTTGCAAGCATAAATACTTATATCAACAACTAGCGGCTGCCCGCGACTTCCTCCGCGTGGACTTAAGTAAGAAAGAAGAGTGATATTTTTTTATAAATTGTGGCCAATGTGTTATCCAGATGTACCTATAAGCTATGTTTTTGTAAAGTTTCATTCAAATCTATTCAGTAGTTTTTACGTGAAAGAGCAACACTTCACATCCTCATATACAAACTTTCACATTTATAATATTAGTAGGATGTGGAATGGTTGGAAGGAAATATGGAATGATTGATGGTATATGTACCCGTCTAGTCCAGAACCACAGTTATGAAGATAGACATAGATTTATCTTCTTGCTTCCTTATTAGTCGGATAATCATGAAAATAAAGGGACACAAAGAGTTGTGCAAGTACTGCCAGTGTCATTGAAAATTATCCTTTGGGCAATGTGAAAAGGTTTAAGTATTCTGTCAGGCTCAAAAGTTAAGCCACAGCGCATGAATCGTATTTCTATTGACAATTTTCAATCGTCGTTTAAGTTCTAACACCACGTAAGTAATTTATTGACCTTTTGATGCCATTCGCTAAAGCATCTAAAAACGCGTCGTTTAGTCCAATCAGAATCCAGGTACGACCAATAGAACCTTCTAAAATTACGAAAAGTAACAGCTTGATAGCCACTATCCTATGGAAACAGTACGTAAGTCAGCTCAGTTATTTGTCTCTCCTGAAAAGTTGCTTAAAATGTCATACGTGGTGTTAGAACCTAAACGATGCAATCGTCGTTCCTAATCTAACGTACCTACCTGGATTCTGATTGGACTAAACGACGCGTTTTTTTTTAGATGCTTTAGTGAATGGCATCAAAATGTCAAAATCGTCAAAAATTACTTACGTGGTGTTATAACTTAATCTTTATCTAAGTACGATTGGAAATTGTCGATAGAAATATGATTCATGCGCTGTGGCTTGACTTTTGAGCCTGACAGAACACTTGAACCCTTTTAGCATTGCATAGTGTCATTTTACGCTGGCAGCTGTAAAAATGTTTTTTCCTTGATCGGTGAGACTGTACGTTCACTCGTTACCTCACTACCTCGTGCGCTAGTTCACCCGCCATTTTTATTTCGCGCCACAATGCCGCGCGTCGTCATTCATTTAAAATGCAGTAATGACTGCCTTTTGTTTATGGCAAAGGAGCGCCGAAAATAAATATTTGGCACGGACTTTCGTCACCTTAATTAAGTAAACACAATTATAAAAGCATACTTTTGAAAGAACTACCATTTTCTTCATCTTCCTTTATTTACACTCTAAAAAAAGGAACATCTGAATTATTTTGCGTAATAAGAACAAAAACGGAACCAAAATGGTTGTGGTCTGTCTGTTTCTGTTTTCAGAACAATTTTGTTCAAGAAAGATCAAGCGCTTGTTGTAAGTTCACAAGTTTTTTCTAGCCAGTAACAAAGTTAAAAGTAACTTTGAAGTAAAATAGTTACCCTTTTACTAACATTATTCAGTGGTAAACTGGTATATTACCTACTCATAAATGTTGACAGCAAAAAGAACGAAAGATACAAAACCTTACATCCGTTGCAGTGGTTCTGTAGGTTTGTTTGTTTTTTTTTTATGAATAAAGCTCGTAGCTCACTAGGCAAGCATCACGATTGCACGACTCCAACCCAGCAATTATCTTGCCATTCAAAATTGAACCTTAACATGTGGGAGTTACAATAGGTATATCTTGCAATAAGAGTGTGAGAACTATATACCACCATATTCCACTCAACTCGCAGCTCACGTCGTTACAACTCAAGGTTTAAATTTGAATGGCAAGATTATTGCTGGGTTGAAGCCGTGCAGTTGCCGTGCTTGCCTAGTGTGCTACAAGCTTTAGGGGTTGAAACATTATTTTTTAAGCTGATTATTAAAAGTTTATATTAATCCAGCTAGGCATATCGCACCCCTCCTGGAAGAAAGCTGCAAGTGAAAAGTGTCAACTTTTCAGGAGCGTAAAAAAACTGTCCTAAAAATTAACGAACATAATTAGAAATATGTATTATACATCAAATGAAAGCTAAAAGCATCCTTGATGGGCTTACGTGTCTATATTTCAAATTCACGTCATACATTTCGAGAAAAACCGAAAAAAGTGCGTTGCGTACTTTTTCCACGAAACATATTAAACACTTGATGAAGTAATTGTGAATATTGCATTGTTGACATGATAAAGAAGTCTAACTGTTTGGTACTATTGCAGATAATCCTTTATGACCGTTCAGATTTAGTCGTGTGTTCAATGTGTAAATGTGGTTTACGTAGGTTTTCCTTGAACAACTCGTTTAAGTAAAAATAGTTGCATACTTTTATCTTGTGAAACATGATATTGCTTATGGTAGTATTTGAAATTGAAACTTAACTAAAAATGAATAGGTTGAGATATTTTTTGCATATCTTTTGGGAAAATGTATTTGCTGTCAAAAGGATAAGCTTTCAACAGGACGGGTTTGTTACCATGGATAGGATAGAAAGACGGAGTGTGCCTTTGACTTGCACCGGGTCAATCAATCTCTAATAATAATGTCTAAACGAGTAATGTAAATGATGCTGCGTGCACCATTTTATAGGGGACGAGGTGGTGAGGAAATGAAAGTTGGATTACTTATTCAGGAATACTTATTTAACGGTCGCAGACCGACATAAAAAATAGTAAATTAAAATGAAAATTAAATTGGAAAAAGCAATTTTTTGACTGCGTTGCGTAGACGTCAAAAAGAAAGAAATGCCGTGCGTTTTTTCAGTTTTGAAAAGGGTGACGTCCTCACGTAGCACTGGCTGGTTGCGCGATAATCTCTAGTGTTGCCGCAACATGCTCCCGGCCTTGGAAGCTGCTAGCTTTCAATAGTTGCAGGATTACATATGTTCATGATGAAGAGGACAGATCTTCGAGAATGCGCGCCTCACGACGCCGCTTGACGTACGAATATCAGCAACCCGTGCGATGCCATCCTTTCCTGGATACGTCTTCACAATGCGACCCAAACTCCATTTCAGTGGAGGTAAATTGTCGTCCTTGATGAGCACAAGTGTATTTTCTTTTAAGTCATCCTTGTGTTCTTGCCATTTCTTCCGGATCTGCAGTTCGGAGACGTATTCCTTCGCCCACCGTCTCCAGAAATGTTGACGCAGCTGCTCTACTCTCTGATACCGTGTGAGTCTATTTTTGGGTGTCTCACTGACGTCAGGCCTAACAGGTGCAGTTAGTGCACGACCAACCAAAAAATGTGCAGGCGTCAGGGGTAGCAGGTCTTGAGGATCGGAAGACATGGGAGTTAAGGGTCGGGAGTTCAAGACGGATTCAATTTGCGTAAGTACTGTACTAAACTCCTCGTATGTCAAATGTGCGTTGCCAACAACGCGACGAAGATGATGCTTACAACTTTTAATACCACTCTCCCAATATCCACCAAAATGGCTAGCGTAGCTAGGAATCATTTTAAAGTTAATGTTCATAGAGGTAGCGTATTCCTTAATCTCATCTGAACATGACATTAAAAATTTCGAAAAGTCATTCCTGAGCCCTACAAAGTTCTTTCCGTTATCCGAAAATATTTCGTTGGGCTTTCCACGTCTCGCAATGAAACGTTTAAGTGCTAAAAGATATCCTTCCGATGAGAGATCAGTGACCAGTTCCAAATGAATTGCGCGTGTAACAAAGCAGATAAACAAGCAAATATATGATTTTTGTAATTTTGAACCTCGACCTTTACGGTTTAATATGAGCACTGGTCCTGCGTAATCAACACCACAACGTTCAAACGGAAACCCTGGTTCTAGTCGTTCTTTAGGTAAATTTCCCATAATTGGACTAACCGCGTTTGGACGCAGTCGGGCACACGTGACGCACGCGCGCACAACCTGCCTAGCTAAGTTCCGCCCGCCGACCGGCCACCACGCTTCCCTCAACGCGAACAGCAGGAGCTGCGGGCCCGCGTGCAGAGTCCGGTCGTGCTCGTAGCGAAACAGCAACACTGAAAAGCCATGTTTAGCGGAGATCAACACTGGGTGTTTTTTATCGTACTCGAAGTCCGCATATTGAATACGGCCACCGACTCGAATGATGTTATCATTATCTAAAAATAAATTTAACTTTAGAAGATGCTTATCCGTTTTGACGTCTTTGTTATGTAAAAGTGATTTATAAACATCTGGATACGACTCCCGCTGGGATAGTCTGGCTAACGTTAATTCGGATGTCTTCAGTTCAGCTACTGAAATCAAACCCGCCTGACGGTTGTCTACGTTGCGCGCGTTTCGTATAAACCTAAGTACATAAGCCATAGATCGCACCAAACGATTATATTGCGAAAATCTATTAAATGGAAATAAATTCTCTAAACAGTTCTGACTGACTACATTACTAACAATAACATTCGATTTCAATTCGGGTAAATTGCAATTATTACTGAATTCATTATTTGTTGTCATATCATATCTCGGCGTTTCATAATTTAATTCATGTAAAAATCCAGGCCCTTTCCACCATAAAGTGGAATCACCGATTACATCTAGGCTTTGGCCTCGCGAAACTAAGTCAGCTGGATTTTCTTTTCCAGATACGTGTCGCCAAGAATGTTCCCTAGACAGTTCATGAATTTCAGCGGTTCTGTGCTGAACATATGTTTTAAGTAAATTAGGAGGCATACCTAACCACCCTAAAACAATAGTCGAGTCTGTCCAGAATACGACTTTATTTAATTGACAACGCAATGATTCATTTACTTTAGCAAATAGCCTTGCACCTATAAGCGCGCCACATAATTCTAAACGCGGTATAGTTGTTGGTTTTATAGGTGCGACTTTTCCTTTCGAACATAAAAGATTCACGCTAACAGCTGACTCGTTATCAACGGTGCGTATGTATGCGCAAGCGCCGTAGGCAGTCTGCGACGCGTCGGTGAATATATGCAGTTCTATAGATATAGGATCGCTGCACATCACATGGCGTGGGACATTGATACTACTCAATAAAGACAAACCGTTCACGAACCTATACCACACTGCTCTGACGTCAGTAGGAACAGGCCCGTCCCAATCCAATTTCAATAGCCAACACTTTTGTAATAAAGTTTTAGCAAGCGTAATTACCGGACTGAGTAACCCTAACGGATCGTATATTTGTGAAGCGTACGATAAAATAATCCGTTTTGTAACTATCTCTGTGTCTTGTTCAATGTGTGTATTGTAGCTTAATAAATCTGACTGGTTGTTCCAATACAAGCCCAATACTTTGCTTTGTGAGCTGTCACCAAGTGCCACCTGTTTTATGCAATGTTGTGAATCGCTAGGGTTGGCACGCTCAAAGTTAAAAAGCCATTTTCGCAAAGGCAAACATGCCGATTTTAAAACTTGGTCGATTCCCTCACAAATATTAATCAAATCTGACATTTTATTACACGAAGAAATCAGGTCATCGACATAAAAACTTTCATTTATTTCTCGTGCAATATCGTAATTATCGCATTCTTGCGCCAATTGCTTTAAACACCTACAACTTAAAAATGGTGCTGATGCCGTTCCATACGTAACGGTATTTAATTTGTATACCTTCAATGGATCTGAAGGGTCATCCCGCCACAAGATCAGCTGCAGATTGCGCTGATCTTCATTTACTAACACTTGCCGGTACATTTTTTCAATATCTGCACAGGCAACATATTTATTTTCGCGAAAACGAAGCAAAATTGAGAGCAAGTCACCTTGTATAGCACTACCTACCATTTGCAGATCATTTAGTGACAACCCTGAGCTTGAAGTCATACCTGCATCGAATACCGTGCGTAATTTAGTTGTGGTAGAATGTTCTCTAAGCACTCCATGGTGAGGTAAAAAGTAGTATGGTTTGCTATAGTTATGTGTAAGACTCATGTGCCCTAACTCAATGTACTCGTGAATAAAATCAGTATACATTTTTTTAAATTCAGGATTGCGTTGCAATTTCCTTTCTAAGGCGTAAAACCGATTCTCTGCCTGCGTGCGCGTATCACCTAACAGTTCAGGTGATTGCTTGAACGGGATTCGAACGCTGAACCGCCCATCTGCCATGCGTTTGGTATTTTGAACAAAATGTTCCTCACAGGCGCGTTCCTCGTCGCTAAGCAAAGAGTTACCTTTTGTCGGCAACTCTTCGATTTCCCAAAAATTGCGTAATAGTTTTTCTAATGAGGACAAACTGCTATTGTCGTCATTCATTTGCGTGAAGTTGCACAGTACATGTTTAGTGTTATTTTGTTTCAAAGATAAAATTGAACCAGACATGACCCATCCTAAATGCGTATTTTGAAGGAAAGGCCCGTTTGTTAAGCGCATTTTACCTTCCTTTATAAGTTCCCAAAAAAGATCGGCCCCTATTAACAAATCAATAGGCTGACTGACAAAGAAGTTGGGATCTGCAAGCTTAATATTGTTTGGAATGCTAAATTGGTTCCTACTTAAAATAACAGTAGGTAATTTAGACGTTATCTGCGGTAACACCAAACATTGTAACCGTTTAGTAAAATTACCGTCTAGTGATTGTAGTTCAATATTACATGATTGCGTACACTGCGTTATTGAACTTCCAACCCCATGAATTTGCTGAGTGGACTGTATCATATGCGCGTTTAGTTTGTCACAAAGTGACTGCGTTATAAAAGATCGTTCGCTGCCGCTGTCAAGTAACGCGCGCGCCCGTTGACTAATACCCGAATCACTAATGATATCTTCTACCGCAGTAGATAACAAAACCGGCCGCTCCGTAGGCGAGTTTGCGTAATTAGTGTATGCGTGAATATTATTCACCTGGAGCGGGGTTTGAGATGTGGGCAACGTGCTTTGACTGTCGGTGCAAACAGCAGGAACATTCGATGCTTCACCTGTTGCGGTGAACATCACTGCGCGCGAATTAATGTTCTCTTGCTTGTTTACATCACAAATCAAAGTATTGTGTTTCTTGTCACATTTCCTACACGGACCAAACACACACGTTTCTACGGAGTGACCCGACCGCAAGCAGTTACTGCACAAGTTTTTAGTTTTAATGAAATTCAATTTATTTTGATAATCAAGATCCAAGAACATTTGACAGGAATATAAAGGATGTTGTGCGTTACACTTAAGGCAGAGCTTGTAGCCACGCGTTGTGTTAGGTGTCTTTGTGAAAGTCTTGTTAGTTGAAACGTTACAACGAATCCCAGTGTTTTGCGTATACGTATTGTGTTTTTTACTCTCCGTTACACTCACTATACCTGTCCTACTGTGTGATACAGTTAGGGTCTCCAACATATCTGCTCGACTTTTTAGAAATTGCATCAAATCATCTAATTTGAGTTTAGTTTTAGAATTTTTATCAAAAGTAGGCAAAGAACAGAGATGCTGTTCCCACTCGCGTTCCGTTACAGAATCCAACTTAGACACAACTATGTAAATAATCAAGGTGTCCCAAGACTCGGTTGGTTCATTTAACATTTTCAAGGCCCTTAAGTTCTTTAACACCGTATCAATGAGTCTTCGCAGCTGTGTTGGTGACTCTTTAGACAGGTTTTGCATGGAAAATATGGATTTTACGTGATTACGGACGAGTAGCTTATTATTATCGAATCGATTAAGTAATAATTCCCATGCAATCTCATAGTTGTTTGCCGAAAATTCAAGAGAATCGATAACGGATTTCGCACTACCCTTGAGCGAAGATTTTAAATAATGAAATTTTTGAATTTGTGGTATTGACTTACAGTTATGGACCAATGAAGAGAATGTATCACGATACTCTAGCCAGTGCTCATAGGCCCCGTCAAAGTCAGGAATGGTAATTGTAGGTAATTTTACACTATTTGAATTATTCCTTATCAATTCAGATTTGCTATCTGAGCTCTCGTTGGAATGGGACATACATTCAGCTAATGCCAAAACAACGTAATATTCTCGCTCAAACAATTCGCGTGATTCCAGTTGACTTTCTATATCAGACTCAGGAATGAGATTTTCGATCTGACTTTGAATGTCATTAAAATCATTGACTAAATTCTGTGAGCCAACCATACGTAGCTTTATTTCCGCTCGCTGCTGCTCGGATAAAGTTACGTTATTAAATAAATTAACATACTTTTTTAAGTTCGTTAATCTGCGTTTGATCAACCCTCTTTTCTTTTTTAAATCTTTCATCTCTGATTCAAAGTCTACAGTAGCCATCATAAATGAATAAAGGGAAAACACTTACTGAATGAAGCAGGTTGATACTATGGCAATTCCTCCAGCGGCAACGGTGTTCACCAGATTAAGCGTAAGTAGGTAAGCAAGCACATTTGACACACTGGAATTGAGAAAAGCACAGCATCACGCAATTGAAATATGACGGTTTGGATGGATATTTCGGTTGGATCACCTCACCGTAGCAACGTTACTTCCAACTGCTGATCTCACACATTGCGTCTCTCGTCCTTGGCTGGTTTCTTGATCTTATCCGGCGAAGATGGATCAATATGATGCTGCGTGCACCATTTTATAGGGGACGAGGTGGTGAGGAAATGAAAGTTGGATTACTTATTCAGGAATACTTATTTAACGGTCGCAGACCGACATAAAAAATAGTAAATTAAAATGAAAATTAAATTGGAAAAAGCAATTTTTTGACTGCGTTGCGTAGACGTCAAAAAGAAAGAAATGCCGTGCGTTTTTTCAGTTTTGAAAAGGGTGACGTCCTCACGTAGCACTGGCTGGTTGCGCGATAATCTCTAGTGTTGCCGCAACAGTAAAAGAAATATCGAAGTAAGCATTATGAGTGCAATTAAACATTAGCCTTTTAACCGCCAGGCAATTTTCCAACAAAATGTGCCCCTAGCGCCGAGCACGCATTTCCAAGGTCAATGTTAGACACAGAAGGGGATTCAGGTATGATTCCCACCAAAACGCAGAACTTTCACAAAAATAGTGGTTTATTTGAAATCGACACTGTTACACGTACAGACAAGAGCGCGGTCAGCTGGGGACTAACTGCCCGATATTTTCAAAAACAAAGGGTTGCTTAACATTTACATTAACAAAAAACCCTTAAAAAAACGGAATAAAAATTTGCAATAATTTAAAAGTTGGTAATGAGTGCGTCGCTTACATTCCCCACCCCAGTGCTGGTACAGCACTCAAGCACTCACAGAGATAAGCGCGACGCGCGCGGCATTCCGCCGCCTCGTACCGGTCCTAGTTCTCACCTCAATCAGCCGAACCCGGCTGTCTTTGCCAGGGAACACCTCTGAGACCAGTCCCTTTGGCCACATGTTGCGGGGGGAGTTTGTGTCCACCACAAGAACCAAGTCTCCAACTTGGAGTGGTTTCTTTTCCTTGTGCCACTTTTCCCTTGGTTTTCAAATTCAAATTCAATATTAAAGAAATATTCAAGTAGACCAATAAACAGTACTTTCGAATCGTCAAGAATCTTAATTTTAACCACTTATTTAACATACACATAATAATACAATAAATAAACAATACTTCAAATACATGTACATAATGTGACTCTACCACCGGCGTCGGAAGGTTGTTTCTACTGAGAAGACACGGCGAGAAACTCAGCAGTTACTCTTTTTAAATCGTCCAACGTTTTACAATACAAAGTGAATGTTTGAATAAACCAACCAATTCATACAGTTCTGACATGAAAGTAAATAAAACAGGAAGTTAATAAGTAAACTTGGGTAAACTTGAGCAGACCAGTTCCTGAAGGTGGCACCTGTTCACAAGTTGACGTGTGAGCCAGCCATCATCCCACTCAACCATATTTTAGGGAATGGAATGACCCGTCACACAACGTTGCCAGAACATGTCGGCCAGCCGCTGGGATATACGCCATTGCTTGCGCAAGAAAAGGTCGGAGTCGTCGAATAATGCGCCGATGACAGGCAAGTTCGAGGATGAGCCTACGAGAAAGTGATTTGGAGTAAGTCACTCGACGCCATCCGGTTCAACCGAGACATGCATGAGTGGCCTGCTATTTACCATATTTTCCACCTCGGCAAGCAACGTGAGCAATACCTCGTCCCTATTAGCCCGTTCGTTCAACACTACCTTTAAAGAAGTTTTGACGCTTCTTATTAGTCTTTCCCATGCCCCACACCAGTGAGGAGTTACCGGGGCGATGAAGGTCCAGTCCATTCCATTGTTGATACCTTCAGCATTAAGAACCTCGTCATCTAGCTCCAGTATGGACCGCCGCTGCTCCGCTCTGTGTCAGCGCCGCGCAAGTTGGTTCCGTTATCGGAGTACAGGTGACGCGGCCGCAGCGCCATGACAAGCGAGTCCGTTGTAAGAGAGGCAACTAACTCGATGTGGACCGCCTGGACTGTAAGACAAGTGAACAATACACCATACCTTCTCTCCCTTCGACGACCCACCGTGACTTCCATTGGACCGAAGAGGTCCAACCCACAATAAGTGAATGGCCGCTGGTGATGTGCCATTTGGGCCTTTGGTAGGTACCCATTCGAGGTATCTGCGGTTGACTTTTTAGCAGTCTGCATAACATACACTGCGAGGCAATAAACTTGACGGTAGGCCTAAGGCTTAATACTTAATACCTTTGTCTAAGCTCGTTTATTATGGTTTCCTGATTTCCATGTGCTGCTTTGACATGATAATGTCGGATTATCAACTTGGCCACAGGGCCTTGTCGGCCGTCAAGTATTATAGGCCTCCTCACGTCCATACCAACGTCTACAACGGCGTCGATGCGGCCGCCTACCCGAAGCAAGCCATGTTCATCAATTAAAGGCGTTAACCTTACCAGTCAGCTACTGTGTGATAGTGGTTTTGCTTCCTTTGATGCCATGACCTCATCAGGACGCCAGGCCGCGACGCACAGGGGTGATCAGCCGCGGATCACTGGCTCCCACCAACCGAATGTGCACCGCAGCCTCCACCACGTGCCTCAGGGCGCTTGCAGGTCCCACTGGCCCCGCAACCCTACGTGTCGCCCTTACGGGACGCAGTGGGTGGGTGGCAAGTCCACCACACTGCCACGCCTGAGTTATCTTCGTTTTTCGGTGGTTCACCCTACCGCCGCTACTACGCCCCTTCGCCAAGCCAAGGCGAGAACTCATAAGGGGGTTATTTGTATTACTAGCTGTTCTGACTAGACTAAACTTTGTTATGTTTTCAAACATTCAGTGTCACGTAGCAGGGAGAAACGGTTGCTAAGAGAAACTAAATTGTGGTTTTTACTATTAGGTATCTAGGAATACCTATAGTAAAAACCACATTTACAACACATTTCTTCAAGTGGTGAGAAAACCAACCTTTTTTTAGCTTCAACAAACATATTATCAAAACCAAAGTTAGCCAAATCGATTCAGCCATTACCGAGTTTTAGAGAGGTGAGACTATCGAACAGCAATCAATTTTGATATACATATAGAGATGAAGCGAGCGATGCTTGGCATCTCTCTGAGGAACAAAGTGAGAAATGAGACCATTCGCAAACGCACTAAAGTCATTGACATAGCTACGAGAGTTGCAAAACTGAAATGGCAATGGGCTGGTCATGTATGCCGAAGATAACAGGTGGTCGTACAGAACCCTTGTTTAGAGACCACGTACAGGAAGCAGAAGTGTTGGCAGACCAGCTGCCAGATGGTCGGACGAAATAAAAAAGACGATAGGACCGACCTGGACAAGACTCGCCTCATCAAGATCTTCTTGGAGAGCCATGCAAGAGGCATATGTCCAGCAGTGGCCGCACAAATGCTGAGAAGAAGAAGAAGAAAGAGATGAAAGGTTATCGTCGTCACGGAACTTTGTTGTGATTTCATTGGTTTAAAGTCGCAATTCTCATGACATTTTCATTCCATTACTTGAAGCACGAAATTCTTAATAGTGCACAGACAAAAGTGCGCGCGCTCCCATTTTTATTTTAGTAGACCATAAAAAGACAAGATAAAATTTCAAATAATAAACTAAAATTTAAACTTTTTAAAAGACAGATCTTGGTTCCAGACATCGGTGACTATAGACATCGGTGATCGGCCCCGCAAATTATGTTCTGTTTTTATAAATTCGTTGCCTCCGAATAAAGAAGGCAAAGAATGTTGAGTAAAACAGGACATAGTAAATACCATTTTTAACTATTTGTTGTTTGCGTTGAAAAATAAATCACTAATATAGAAAAAGTACGAAAAAGGTAAGGTCCACACTGAGGTATGGTTGTGGTACGGTTGTATGATGAATAGTACGGAAAACCGTACTTTTTGGTACAGCCTGGCAAACGCACGACTAGTTTCTATCCACGATCCGAAGGGGCTCAAGGGCGGGAGAGGAGCCGGGGGCACGCGGCGTAGCCTCACCTCCCGCGCAATAACAACTATTACCATAAATCGCACTGTTACTTTTGGGTTGGAAAAGGTATGTTTCTCTTATTACGACACATAAATTCAATGCTAGTTTCACTTAATTGTTGTTGCGCCATAAAACTCATAGACCTACTTCCAAGAATGAATATATAATACCAATTACGAAACTGTTGAAAAAAAACGTAACGTCGAACTAAACTATTTCTCCAATTACGTCAAAATCATTTTGAAATTCTTAGTAAAATGAATACGTATCAATAGTTATAAAATACAATATCGACAAAAGTTTCGTGGAAGAAATAGGCAACTAGACTTGCACAACGAGAATCGCCAAATGAATCCCACAAGAAGTAAGCAGCTACAGTTATCCGAAACTATTTTTCAAAGTCTTCGTTCGAAAGCTTTGTTAGTTTACATATGGCATTATTCATTTGGAATTTAGTAAATATTTAAAATGCAAATGTAATAGTTTATTTTCCATGATGGAAACATAAATAATAATAAAGTTGTAATATTTTACTTATTTGTATTTATTTCCTTAACTTTAAGGACAAAAATTATGAAAAAAATTGACAATACGTATTGATTTTTTCTTGATCTTTTAGTGCAATAAAAAAAAATACGCACAAGTGGAGTTGCAGCTTTTCTCCAGGGGGGGTGCGATATGACTATCAATTTGAAGCTTAAAACAACGTTTTAATGGACAAAATATAAAATTTGGTAACGCCAACATGCGTTGAAAAAGCCCTTAAATGTTAAATGAGCAAGGGTCCACATAGAGGTTGCGTCAACTAACTTGTGGACCAACATGTTTTGTTTACCACAACGAATTTTAACCATGTTGGTTTTGCTTGAATTATGTATGTTGATGATAGGACGTTTAACCGGACTATATTACACGATAGGTTTAAAGTAGTTTTTAACAGACTTTGAAAACAGTAAGAGTATTTTATAAAAGGTACACATAATTGTTAACTCTTCACTACATCGTCTTAAACTTTATCTCCCTATGTATCTTTAAAACTATGCAACAGATTTTAATGCATTTTAATAGATAGAGTGATTGAAGAGAAATCTTTATATGTACAATAACATCCTATTGTAGGTACACGTGCGAAGCCGGGGCGAGTCGCTAGTATTAATTTTTTTATATTGGACACCATTACACACAGTGCCACCTAGCCCCAAACTAAGCAAAACTTTTTGACGTCAATCAGGACAGCTAGTTTCTTTAATGCATTGTAGCTATTCATATTAAACACAACACTTGGTACTTTGTTCCTGTACCGTTTGTATATTAACAATATATTTAAAATACGCTAGTCACACAGAACCTGACAGCAAGTGACATTGACAGATCTGTCAGTGGTGTGTGCCGCGCTTCAGGTCGGTCTTCTTCTTCCGGCCGCCAGCACAAGCAGACGTGTGTGCCTAGCTAGGTAAAGCAGTGGATGTACTATTTAATACCCGTGCACGGCATCAGGACACTACAGGTCCCAAACACGATGTCAAGGACAGAGTGATGTGTAGAAACAGAACATGTGAGATACATGGCAGGATAGAGATAGATAGAGAGTTAGCATCTAGTACTTACTTGAGTCGAAGAACAGCACCGTAGAAAATATCGTCCAAAAATTCATTTTTAATGAACTGAAACAAATAAGTATGGATTAGTAAGATAAATGAAAAATAGATAGACAAACAGGTAAAATGCTAAAAATGTTCCTAACTATTACTAAAGGCTTCTTGAGAAGGCTTAGATGGTTCGATCAATAAAAAATAACTGTGCTGATTATATTTTCCGCTTTCAACAAGAGATTAAAAAAATACAAAGAACTATAGTATGTTTCCAGTAAACGCAGTGTGGAATCGAGGTAAGATTCATGAATTTTCACACCCTATTTGCTTCTAGATTACTGTGAAGCTGCTCGAGACAGTAAGCCACAGTGCACAAACTGGGCACTTATTGTTCAGAACTAGGCCCCAAGTGTGCTAATTTTAGATTGCTTGATGCTTCAATTGAATCGTAATTGAGTCTCAATAGTCTAATTTGACATATTCTTCATAGCGTTCTAAAATTAACAGACTTGGGGCCCTGAAAGAAGAAAAAACCGTCGTCGTTAACTTCACTAACTCATTCGAAAATCTAACGCAGGACAAGTAGTTAGTCACTGAAAGCTAACAAACTTCGAAGTGTTTCACCCCTATTCACTGCATCTGATCGAAAACTCAATTACTGAACAAAACAGCCGAAACTCCGGGTACTACGGCTCAAAAATGGTTGGCATTTTAATCAAAACGGGGAGAACAACTCGCGAACTACTAGGGTCTGACCCAAATACGTCATCGCGGACTAGCGCTTGTGGATAGGTTCCCGAATGTAGTGACTGGCAACTACTGTTTGAATACCTCTTTAGTGCATGACTTTAGACAAAGATATTTTAACAAGACTGTATTTAGTGGTCTATTATATAAAAATCCTTCACGATCATATCTCAAGCGAGTTAATCAGAAGTTACGTTGATGGTTGCCGTTATGGTGGACGAACATTCAGACACCCACATTAAGCCGCCGTTATCTGGGTTACTTGGGTTTTTCATCGGTGTTTTTTCATCACCAGAGAGTTAGCCGTATTTTTTTAATTTTTAAACGTTCGTTTTTTCAGCATCTAATAGTTTGCTAACCTACAATGCCCAACGCTATCTTTCGGTCTTTATAGAAGTATTATAACATTTAATTGACAATGTAAAATAGGTATCACACAGGAAATAGTATAACCATAGTGTGTCAAAAAGGTTTCCACTCAGCATAAAACTACTATGACACTGGTTTACATACTGACCCCCTTATTCCTAAAAACGAACGCAACGCTAAAGCATAGTTTAAGCAATTTTATTGACGTGTTTTGTCACTTACTCGCAAACGGCGGCAGCAACAAGAATGGAAGAGACAAAGCGATACAAAGGCCAATGTGTTGTTGAAGCGCTGTTTAAGTTTTTATGAATAAGGGGGTGAGAGGTTGCTCAAGACCTTCACACTTGCCCTAAAAGTCTTCTGAGTTTACACAAAGAGCAGTAAGCAGTACTCAGTCACCAATCTCTTCACGATTGAAACCGTCAGAAGAGTCCGTATCCATTTGCAAAATACTTGATACATTTTTGAGTATTTTGATTTATAGATATATTTTTTTTATGGCAAAGCCTAACTTTCTGTTCTGTCTGAAAGAGCTTTAGAGCGATAAACTGCCTGAATTGTACTAAATGATGCCCTTTCACTGTCACTTTGTTAAATGTATTTCTATGCAATAAACATTTGTATATCTTATCTTCCTTAAGAGTCGATGGCTGTCCGCTACCCTTAAATCGATAAAGAAAACAAATGATACAAAGACGGGAAAGACCTAAATCACAAGACCACGAGCATACCTATCAGTTCCAGATTCAAATTCCTAGTCAGATTGAACGCCGAATGGCTGGAATAGTTTTACGTTCGGAAAATGCCTGGAAGACGCTGACAAATGCTTCAACTGTAACCAGCTTTACTTTGCTGTTTTGCACAACATTTAAGTCTTTTGCTTTTTCAAGGTTTCAAATGTCGAAAAACTCTTATGGATAACTTTGTCCGTCTGTATAAGTGTTTCCTCTTAGGAACACATGAAGGTACCAAAATGTTATCAGATACTCAAGTCTGCAAACCCTTTAAGAAGGTTTTTTTAACTTCTAAGTCAATCGAAAGATATGCACTTTAAGCTCCGATTATGCCACTTACTTGCTCGTTCGCAAGGGAATATGGACCCTATAGGGTCCTTTCCGTTGACCTAGAATAATGACTTGCCTTTCATGATTCTAGGTCAACGGAACGGTTCCCTAATGTTTGCGATGCCTTTCAAAACTCATGTGTAGGTACTGTTAAGAACCAACCTGTAGCTAGCAGCTGCCATGTATGTAGTAAATATACGTTTATGTATGTGATGTACGTAGTTTGTTAAATAAAAAAAATAAAAAACTTTGTTTCTCTCTTTCTTTCTAATGAATAAATATCCGTAGCACACACAGTTAAAGGTCCAAAAACCGTAAAGTAGTTATAACACAAAAAACTATAAGTTTATACGGAACCCTTAGAGATTGGTACGCGACTCACACTTTACCAAGTGTTTTAAAAGTAATCATCTAGATCGCTCTAAAAAGACGTATTCTTCCTTCGACTTCATCCAAACCGTAATATTTCCAGCCAAATAATTTCAATATTCACAATTGAGTTCTAATTAGAAGCGATACTGAAGCGAACGAATTACTCCCTCTCGACAAAATGTCGAATATGTCACAGTATAAACAGTACAGTAGGCTATCTAAGTAGTAGGTGTAAGTAGTAGGTGTCTTCGCAGAGTCCTGAAATACTTCAGCCACATTGCCAGGAAAGATGGTGGCAACCTCGAGAAGCTCCTCGTGACCGGGAAAGTAGACGGGAAAAGGCCTCGGGGTCGCAGTCCAACACGCTGGTCTGACCAGATCCGCACTGCTCTCGACTCTGCGTTTCATGACGCCCTACACACCGCCGAGAACAGAAGCAGATGGAGACAGATAGTCCACGAAAAAGTGATACTGAAGGGGGGTCACGACCCTCAGCATTGAGGAGGACGACGCAAGGAGGAGGCTATCTAAGGCCGCCCGCCGAGTTATTAGCCTAGCGTGCACACATACACGCGGCACAGCCAGTCCGTACTGCCGCCTCCCTATGCCTCCCTATTTTATGCTAGCGTGTGCGTGAAATCGCGACACGGCGTGCGACGCTCACGCCCACATTCAAACCGAGTGGCACGTTTGTATGTAGATGTTCTACTGTATGGTTTATACTGTGACAAAATGTCCAATATGTACCCATTTCGGTTGATTAGACATTTCCAGGCTTTAGATAATTGAGACGGATCGGCTTCGGTGATTGGTCAGTATTTCTGTCGGAGCTGGTAATTGAAGGTTTTTGGCAACGACGCACAAGGTTTGGCAAATTAGCTGGAAAAATGTATAATTACTGTTCCTTTGCCAGAAATAGGTCCTTTTTGATCACAGCAGTCTGGATTTTAGGATCAAATCACAACAGTTTTAGTTCAACTAAAAATCAGTGCATTCTTAACATGAACTGACTAACAGTTCATGTTAAAAATGTGCAGTGATTTTTACATTTAACTAGCTGTCCCAACAGACTTCGTTCTGTTGTCAAACATTTAGTGTCACGTGACAGGTAGTAACATTTACTAAGAGGAAACAAAAAATTGAGATTTTTACTATATTCCCAGCATTTTCTCATGATTACTCACCTTTTATACCTTCCCTCGACCATTACAAATATTTTAAAACCAAAATTAGCCAAATCGGTCCAGCCATTCCCGAGTTTTAGCGAGACTAACGAACAGCAATCCATTTTTATATACAGTGTGTCTGGTCACCGATGTCGGACCCGTTAAGGTTCATTAATATAATGAATTTTATCAACAAATCCAATGTTTAAAAAAAAATGGCGGCCATTTTTTTTTTCTTTTGCCGAGGCTGGGACGTTTCATTTATTTAGCAATATCTACCGATCTGCTGAACCTACAAGCATAAAAAAGGGTTTGATCTACAGCTGAAAGAGTAGACAAAAAGTAGATATTAAAAAAACAATAAAAAACAATAGCTCCTATTAAAACTCTTAAAAAAACACTTGAAACGTAAAATTTAAATTGCAAAAATACAGTCTTATAAAAGATGAAAAAAATAGTAGATTTGTCGATAAAATTGACTATATTCCTGAACCTTAACGGGTCCGACACTGGTGACCAGACACACTGTATAGAGATTCTGTTACACAAAAAAAACAGATCCACAACGTGCGTTGAAAAGTATGCGTTCAACTGGTCACTGTGGACTTGATTTTCTAATCAGGAATGATCTCCTCAACTATGAGGTGGTGTGAGCCATACTCCAACACGCTGGCTCAGTGCGGGTTGTTGTAGGGGTGTAAGGTTAGTGAGCAACTTTAATGTCAGATGGTATCAAGCCGCCCTAAGGCCTCTGACTAGGCTCAACGACTGACATCTCGCGACGTCAGCCGGGACCAACTGCTTAACGTGCTTTCCGAAGCACGGAGATGCCCGATAATTACATCACTAAATTTCGGTCGGGGTGGTCACCTATCTCATTTTGGACAGTGTGTTGCTTTACAACAGCGATCGTCGTCGATCACTGTCACAACTGCGCCACGGGATCCTCAAAATGACATACCTAGTGTTATTCAAATGGTTTATTGACACAGCCCAAAACTAAATATATTTCATGGCAACCTTTATAAAGCCTACAGGCTAAACGGAAAAGCGTAGGTCGGTAAACAGCTAAGGTCGGCTCTACCCGCGATCAGAGATCATGAATAAATTTTCAAGTAACCCCTGAAGGTTGATGAAACTGTGATTGTGGTAAATTCGATATCTTCCGAGAATGTAAAGAGTTTATGTTTTTGTTTGGGAATTGCCAAATGGCAATGAAACTGGTTATATTTTTTATTGAGAAAAAAACATTGACATAAGAAAAACTTTATTACATACCAAATTACCATAGTCAAATGTAAGTAATTTATTTCCACGTTGATGTACAATTAGGAGGTCTTATTGCTAAAAGCAATCGCTTTAAGACTACTTGCATGCAGCAAAAAGATAGAGAGCGTAAGCAAGTGCACAATATTGCTTCATGGGAAAGTGGTTCAATTATGTAGTAGGTACCTAGGTTTAGTGGTTAATTTAATAAAGTAAGTATTATTATGTCAATTATGTTTATGTGTTCCGGTGATAGAGTCACAATATCATTTGGTTTTTTTTATCTTCATGCTAAAACTTGTCAAAAAGTGCTTTTCATAAAGCTTTCATGACTAGTTCTGGCTACTATTTAGTGCATTTGCCAACCTTACTTACCTACTTTTATATGGATGTTTATTTGATATGTTTGTCAAGTTTGACAATAGGTCGTAATCCATTTCATATGATTTTTTAAACTAACATCTACGAGCACGACGTCGCAGGCGCCCACTAGTACTATTATAAAATACCCTCCGGTTGATAAACAAACCCACATTTCAGAACCCTTCGCGTTATTATCATATCACTAATTGATAAGTGTATCCGGAATATTTTTGTAGGGTAACTTCCTAGTTTGATGTTTAGTCGGTATCTACCTGCGTCAATGATTCGGTTATTCAGGTGCTTGGTTTGGGGTTAGATGGCGCTGTGTGGAATAATTTCCAGTGATATTTATTGACTTATTTTTAATAAAGCTTGGAATTTCGCTAATGTTACATTGGGTACATCAAATAATTGGAACGATTTAATACTAATAATACTGTGAGCGCCTAAAATTGTATTAATCTCTAATTTATGTCTCTGATCGTATATTTAGTTGATAGGTAGAGAATGCCTCTTGGCATTAAGTCATTTGTACTTTAGTTTTTCATACTGGCGTGTTTTGATAACGTACCTTAATGCTACTGACTTCAGAAAGCTGTAACTCATAATCATAATCACTTATTCATTCATAAACAAAGAGACGTAATAAGAAGCGTCATTTGTAGGATTTTGAGCTCTATGCTTCAACTATTTAGGTATAGTAGTAGAAGAAGAAAGAAAAAGTACGAGTAAAAAGCCATTTAGTTTTTGTGAATTTTATAAACTAGAAAATAATTAACGAAAGTTGCTTGTTACGCATTCCCCGTTCTGAAATTCACTCAAACCACAATTCGAACTTTGCGCTCTATGTTTTGTTACAACCTGGTTACCAAAATCAAACGACGGTTTAGGTGTACCTTTTCAATGAGAAAAAGCACTAGTGCAGAAGGTTAAATATATATCAACCAAGAGTTTAGCCAACTTAGAAAGGAACCTTACAGGTAAATGTTCAATTGGCATGAAAATAACGTTTAACATTAGCAACATTCGCACATACCTCTATATTTTGTAATAATTTTATGTGCTCCAGTATGTTCTCACCTTTATAATGAAACTCATAAACAAGAGATAAACGTCCTAACGTTAAGTTGTTTAATTTGTCAGCGGCCGAACCCGAGCTTAACGCGTCAGGACCGAAACAATTGACAAATTGAGCTCGGACAGACGATTTCGTGATGTATTTGTAGGAGACGAAAATTAATTTTGTTTTTTGCGTAATTAAAAATGAAGTTCAATACAGATAGCGCTTTAGTAGAATGCAGTTGGGGCCTGATATAAAGAGTAGGAGTAGCTTCTCTTGCTGTCCCTCAGCACACCCCTTGCACGCCTCAAATTTAGTGATGTCCTTGAAACTCTTGCACTTCTATGACATTCCATCAGTGACAGGCTGAGGCCGCTCGCTGTGCATAGGCACATCAATTGTCTTCTGTTCAGCAGATAATACCGACTATTATTTGTCTAGCTTAGGCCAGAAAGGTTTCAAAACTGACCATTTTTTTATGGCAGAAGAATTAAAAAAAAAAATTGTGAATGCAGGTCGTCAACTACTTGCCATTCTGGATGTTCAAGAGACAAACCTAAATACACTGATGCACTGAACATCAATTTGAGACTGATGAAAAAACGACTACCTATCACTTTATAATACTTAATCGTGAAATGAATTCCACTCCAATTATCAATCGTAGCAAAACAAAAGGTCAAACGGTATTTTGTCCAATTCGTCAGCGGCCACAGCATACCTGGGTCAAGCGTCAAGGCTACCGCGAGATGGATTAAATACGCTCGCTGTTGACTGAAAACACTTGACGTTTTCTTTGATAAACGTAGTTACTCTCTGTGTATGAAGGTATAATGTTGATAATTTCGTATGTAATTCATTTAGTAAAACACATTTTAATTCTGTCTTATTTGTGCACTTGCCTCAACCTTTCTGTTTACTTTCCTACTTTCCTTTACCTATGGGTTGTCTAGAAGAGATTGCTTTTAGCAATAAGACCGCCTAAATTAAACATTGACTTTAAAATGTTTTTCTTGTGTTTGGTTACTCTATTTTGTTTGTGTGCTAAAAGTGTTTCTCATCTTATCTCATCTTACTCTATCTTTTGTGTGGCATACATTTTGAAATAGACTAATTTGTTTGGTATGTTCACAAAATCTTACTTTCCAATTAATTTATCTGGTGAATGTGGGTACTTGCCATTCTAGATATCTAAGTGAGAAACTTTTGTCCATCACTGAACAATAAAACTACAAAATGTGCTCATAAAATTTGATAAAAACTATTTTTCAGTTTTAAACAATGTCCAATTGAACTCGAGTCCAATCATCAATCGTAGGAAACCGCGTGGTAGCGGCCACAGCCTACCTGTGTGACAGGGCTGTGACAGATTGAGTCCGTTTGCTGAGGACAGCGGAGAACGGTGACATTTTGTTTATTGTATCTTGTGGGAGGCAGAAAAGCTCTTAGTGAAAATTATCAGTAACAATAATTGAGAGAAAAGCCTAACTTTAGGGTAGTGAAGGACAAACTTACCAATCTGGATGTCTGAGAAATAAGCCTTTGTCCACCACTGAACATATTAAGGGTTAGTTGCACCATAGTAGAAGTTAAAGTTAAAGTTAAAGTTTTTGTCAAATTTGACAATTTGACGACCAAAAATGACGTCGAATTGTCAAATTTAACAAAAAAATTAACTTTAACTTCTACTATGGTGCAACTCACCCTAAAACTACAAAGATTGATGATAAAAACTACTTTTAATATTTAAAAAAAAGCAAAATGAATTCTACTCTAATCATCAATCGCACGAAACCGTAGTTCGACGAATGTTAATGTCAGACCGTTGTGCGACCAATTTGTCAGCGCGGCAGCGGCCACAGCCTACCTGTGTGTCAGGGCTGTGACAGATTTAGTCCGTCCGCTAAGGACAGCGGAGAGCAGTGACATTTTGTTTATTGTATCTTGTGGGAGGTAGAAAAGCTCTTTGTGAAAATTATCAATAATAATAGCTGAGAGAAGCCTACCTTTAGGGTAGTGCAGGACAAACTTGCCATTCTGGATGTCTGAGAAATAAACCTTTGTCTACCACTGAGCATATTAAAACTACAAAATGTAATGAAAAAACTACCTTTTGGTTTTAAACAATGTCCAAATAAATTCTACTCCAATCATCAATCGCAGATAGATAGATATTCTTTATTGCACACCAAAACAACAGAAATCAACAAGTAACACAGATTGACAGTGTACAATTTGGGTGGCTTTATCGCTAAAAAGCGATCGGTCCCAAACAACCCACAGGTAGAGCAAAATTGATTAGAAGGGTAGGCAAGTGCACAAGTAATAATAATAGTAACTAAAACTGAATCGTAGGAAACCATAGTTCGTCAAATGTTAATGTCAAACCGTTGTGCGACCAATTTGTCAGCGCGGCAGCGGCCACAGCCTACCTGTGTGACAGGGCTGTGAGAGATTGAGTCCGTCCGCTGAGGACAGCGGAGAACGGTGACATTTTATTAATAGTATCTTGTGGGAGAGGTGCCCGTGGCGCAGTTGTGACAGTGATCGGCGACGATCGCTGTTGTAAAGCAACACACGCCGGGTCGGAAATGGGATGGGTGACCACCCCGACCGAAATTTAGTGATGTATTTTTCGGGCATCTCCGTGCTTCGGAAGGCACGTTAAGCAGTTGGTCCCGGTTGACGTCACTAGATGTCAGTCGTTAAGCCTAGTCAGAGGCCTTAGGGCGGCTTGATAACATCTGACATTGAGGTTGCTCACTAGCCTTACACCCCTCCAACAACCCGCACTGAGCCAGCGTGTTGGAGTATGGCTTGCACCACCTCATAGTTGAGGTGAGGCCTGTGCCCAGCAGTGGGACGTATATAGGCCGTTTATGTATGTATGTGGGAGGCACAAAAGCTCTTTGTGAAAATTATCAATAACAATAGTTGAGAGAAAAGGCTACTTTTAGGGTAGTGAAGGACGTACTTGCCATTCTGGATATCTGAGAAATAAACCTTTGTCCACGACTGATCCTATTAAAACTACAAAATGTGATCATGAAAACTACCTTTTGGTTTTAAACAATGTCCAATTCTATTCTATTCTACTCCAATCATCAATCGTAGGAAACTATAGTTTGTCCAATGTTAATGTCAAACCGTTGTGCGACCAATTTGTCAGCGCGGCAGCGGCCACAGCCTACCTGTGTGTCAGGGCTGTGACAGATTGAGTCCGTTTGCTGAGGACAGTGGAGAACAGTGACATTTTGTTAATTGGATCTTGTGGAAGGTAGAAAAGCTCTTAGTGAAAATTATCAGTAACAATAATTGAGAGAAAAGCATACTTTTAGGGTAGTGAAAGACAAACTGGCCATTTTGAATGTCTGAGAAATGAGCCTTTGTCCACCACTGAACATTAAAGCTACAAAATGTGATGATAAAACTACCTTTCGGCTTTAAACAATGTCCAAATGAACTCTACTACAATCATCAATCGTATGAAACCGTAGTTCGTCAAAATAATGTTTATGTCAAACCGTTGTGCGACAAATTTGTCAGCGCGGCAGCGGCCACAGCCTACCTGTGTGTCAGAGCTGTGACAGATTAAGTCCGTTCACTGAGAACAGCGGAGAACGGTGACATTTTGATAATTGTACGTCTTGTGGGAGGCACAAAAGCTCTGAGTGAAAATTATCAGTAACAATAGTTGAGAGAAAAGCCTACTTTTAGGGTGGTGAAGGACAAACTTACCAATCTGGATGTCTGAGAAATAAGCCTTTGTCCACCACTGAACATATTAAGGGTTAGTTGCACCATAGTAGAAGTTAAAGTTAAAGTTAAAGTTTTTGTCAAATTTGACAATTTGACGACCAAAAATGACGTCGAATTGTCAAATTTAACAAAAAAATTAACTTTAACTTCTACTATGGTGCAACTCACCCTAAAACTACAAAGATTGATGATAAAAACTACTTTTAATATTTAAAAAAAAGCAAAATGAATTCTACTCTAATCATCAATCGCACGAAACCGTAGTTCGACGAATGTTAATGTCAGACCGTTGTGCGACCAATTCGTCAGCGCGGCAGCGGCCACAGCCTACCTGTGTGTCAGGGCTGTGACAGATTTAGTCCGTCCGCTAAGGACAGCGGAGAGCAGTGACATTTTGATTATTGTACGTCTTGTGGGAGGCACAAAAGCTCTGAGTGAAAATTATCAGTAACAATAGTTGAGAGAAAAGCCTACTTTTAGGGTAGTGAAGGACAAATTTGCCATTCTGGATGTCTGAGAAATAAACCTTTGCCCACCACTGAGCCTACTAAAACTACAAAATGTGATGATAAAAACTACTGTTCGTTTTTTTCTTTTGTAAATATATACTTAATATACATAGGAAGCACCTAGACCAATACAAATGGACATGTTCATGCACACAAATGTTTGTACTGTGCGAGGATCGAACCCGCGACCCTTGGTGTAGTGGCCGACTTCTCAATAATTACACCAAGACGGTCGTCAAAGTTTGTCCAATGTTAATGTCAGACCGTTGTGCGACAAATCGGTCAGCGTGGTAGCGGCCACAGCCTACCTGTGTGTCAGGCCTGTGACAGATTGAGTCCGTTTGCTGAGGACAGCGGAGAACGGTGACATTCTGTAAATTGTATCTTTTAGGAGGCACAAAAGCTTTTAGTGAAATTTATCAGTAACAATAGTTGAGAGAGAAGCTTACCTTTAAGGTAAATATGGACGATTGTTTGATTATGAGAGTATTTTTATGGCTATAATTCGCTTACATAACTCTAGTTTGAATCTGTTAGTTGAATAATTTAGATTTGAAAAAAAATATTAAGAATGTTTTGAATTTAAAGTCTAACATTTTGTTGCATACAAACTTAATGTTGTTTTTCTAATATAATGGCATATTACTTACGCACGAGAAAAACAACATTTGAACCTGTTTTAACATGAAATTAAAAAAAAAAGTGCTTTACTACTTATGAGAATACAATTTTACACGGTGCTAGTAGGTGAAAAACCCAAAACTCTTAATTAAAATTAATTATGAAGAAACGAAAATTCATAAATTACTGACTTAAGGCTCCGTTATTGCAATATAACAAGTGCTTTGCCAACCTTTCAGAAATGCCTTTTTGGTGACACTGTAAGCACACAATGACATCAGTCTAATATGAAACCTTTTCCACTAAACAAACAAAACACGTCTTCATAAAAAATGTAAACATGCATTAACTAGGGGGAGCCCATCAGTTACCGTCCCTTGCCTTTTCAAAACAAAACATTAGGAAGCCAAGACATTACCGAAAAAGCACCACCTGTATGCTCCTGGGTCAATGATATTACAATAAAAAGACGTAGATAGGTTAGGACAGTACTGACGGGCAGTCAAAAATTGACCCCTGGCGTACGAAACTCTAATTTGACCGTGTGTACAAGATAGCATGATTATTGACTAGAGCGTAAACGAGACAGATACACGTTGCGCAGTGTTGCCTCAAACTGTCACTGCTTTGCTCGGGTGTTCTGATTTCGTGTGCCACTTTTTTAGCACAAGTAACCTATCTAGGTCTGTTTTTATTATAATATCATTGATCTCTTACTTATAAGACAGTTGCTGTATTACCTAATATCTTTGCATCCTCACATACAGGGTGGCCCAGCGACAGTGGTTCAAAAATTTTTTTTGGGTAGAGGGCATCCTAGCAAGTCATTTAAAAAAAACATTAGTTCCGCAAAAATCAATACTTTAGAAGTTATGATTTTTTCAAGTTTCTTTTGAAATTTCTCAACTCCAATCAGATAATTCACTCTTGTTTGGAAACTGTCGCACTGAATTAGTTCAAATTTAGTATAGATGTACAATAGTAATGTAGAAACCATATTATGTGCGAGTTTTGAGTTTATTATAAGACAATTTGTTTTTTTTTAATTTTCGTCAATAATTTTTCGCCATTTCAAAAACTAATACAATTTTCAAAAATTCACCGCTGCAATGTTTGTGCACTTGATGATTTGTTTATGATCTTAAAAACTGTCCATAAGTATGATAATAGTCTATGCAAAAACTTAAAGTGATGCAACCAATGAAACACTTTCAAAATTAACGTCATGTACGGTAAGTCGCTAAAACTCAGAATGGGTCATTTCTGCACTGACCCTAATTTTAAAAAAAAAGTAGCCAAAATATATTTTTTCGGATTTAGGGCATCATAGCAACTCATTTAAAAAAACATTAGATACTCGAAAACCAATAGTTTAGAAGTTATTATTTTTTTAATTTTAGGCTCAATTGGTTGAACTTCAGAAACATAGGTCACTTTTGTTTGTAAACTATCCGACTAAGGAACTTCAAATATGGGATGACTTAATAATTAATCCCATGCTTTAATTGGCTTCGCTTTATTTTATGTTCACCGGTAGATAATGTCTTAATAGCATTAAGTCCGCCTTTTGTATCACTCATTGTATTGTAATGAATAAATGAGATAAATCCTTTTTTACTCTCTACTATTCTTACTCATTTTGTAGTTTTTCAGTCGGATAGTTTACAAACACAATGATTTATGTCTCTGAAGTTCAACCACTTAGGCCCAAAATTTAGAAAAAATAACTTCTAAACCATTACCTTCCGAGTATCTAATGTTTTTTTAAATGAGTTGCTATGATGCATTCTATCGGAAAAAACATTTTTTGTCTACTTTTTTTTTCTAAATGATGACCCATTCTGAGTTTTAGCGACTTGCCGTACAAAATGTTAATTTTGAAAGTGTTTCATTGGTTGCATCACTTTAAGTTTTTGCATAGATTATTATCATACTTATGGACAGTTTTTAAGATCATAAACAAGTCATCAAGTGCACAAACATTGCAGCGGTAATTTCTTGAAAATTGTAGTAGTTTTTGAAATGGCGAAAAATTATTGACGAAAATTAAAAAAAAACTAATTGTCTTGTAATAAACTCAAAACTTGCACATAATATGGTTTCTACATTACTATTGTACATCTATACCAAATTTGAACTGATTCAGTGCGATAGTTTCCAAACAAGAGTGAATTAAGTGATTAGAGTTGAGAAATTTCAAAAGAAACTTGAAAAAATCATAACTTCTAAAGTATTGATTTTCGCGGAACTAATGTTTTTTTTAAATGACTTGTTATGATGCCCTCTACCTAAAAAAAATTTTTGGACCACTGTCGCTGGGCCACCCTGTATATCTACTTATATATCTGCATCAAATTACGACGAAGCGAGCGCATTTCCTATTCGCACCGCGCCCATAAGTCATCTCACACATTTAGTGTCCAACCAATAATTTCCCTAGGGCTGCTGATAGGACATTTTGTCATCTCCTTTGTCTTCGTCGACACTAAAATACTGTTTCGCGTACATTTAGTATAAACGGCCTATGTACGTCCCACTGCTGGGCACCGGCCTCACTTCTACTATGAGGTGGATTGAGCCATACTCCAACACGTGGGCTCAGTGCGGATTGTTGGAGGGGTGTAAGGCTAGTATTTTTCATGAATGTTTATGCCTACTTGAATCTATAAATTTTGAAAACGGCAAATTGAATAAGGAAAATCAGTTGCTTAATAAAACAACAAGGTAATTCTGGCATACTGCCAGGAGCCCAGGGCACATTAGGAGCTCGACGCCTCTGACCGTAGTTTAATATATCCTGTGTTTGAGACAGCTTACACCAAGCTTAGCCTTAATGATCGTCTATTGACTGCTTCAACTAATAATATTTTTGAATAATATACTTAATGTTTATGTCAAAATAAAAACGTCGACAGCGCCAGCAACTGGAAGGAACAAGCCGCTAGCACCATCTAGTGGCGCTTTAACAGAGGTAATGACATGATCGACCACTGATTAGCTCATTTTGGTTGCAGCCGTTGAACAGTGAACACCTTTGCAAACTGTGGCGTGTCGCTACTAACGTTTAAGTATATCATTCTAAATTTTGAATAGCACAGCAGAATGAAACCCCTTAAGGTGGCGGTTCGCGCCGCAATAGACACAGGAGACCGCGACTGGAGTCCGCGACCGGAGACCGCGTCCGGAGACCGCGACGGGAGTCCGCGACCGGAGACCGCGACTGGAGACCGCGACCGGAGACCGCGATTGGGGACCGCGACCGGAGACCGCGACTGGGGACCGCGACCGGAGATTTACTTGACGTTACGCTGTCTCCTGTCTCGCGTCTCTGCCTCGTTCGCAAACTGTCGCGTATACGTTGAATAACGTCAAGTATTTGTCGCGATCTGCGGTTGTGGTAATTATGTACCTAGTACCTAAGAATATTTAATTTCTTATTGCTTATTTTTTTTTTTTGTGGAGGAGGAGAAGTGAGGCCTTTGCCAGCTGTTTAAATATTTTACTAAACTTAATATCCTTGTCTTGTCCTCCAAAACACGAGGGCTGGATTAAAGTATATTAAAGTTACCAAAACTTAGTCCTAAAATGATTTCATCTAAGGGAAAGTTGTGTAAATGTTTTAGCAAAAAGTTTATCTTTAGCACAGTTACTTAACAATAACTTTCTTCGTTATATTTTGTGAAAGTTTACTTTAATATGCGTTCGCTAATTTGTAAATTCATCGATGAAAAACCCAAGGGACCCGTAAAACGGCGGTAGGCTCGCCCCTTACCATTTTGGGTCCAAATTCCCTAGGCAAAATAATTATGTGTTTGTATAATGTTCCGTTCATCATGACGGCAAAAATCAGTGTGCCTCTGACTACCCCATTTGGGATATCGTCGATTAAGTTCTAACACCACGTATGTAATTTTTTGGCGGTTTTGACATTTTGATCCCATTCGCTAAAATATCTGAAGACACGTCGTTTAGTCCAATCAGAATGCAGGTACGACCAATAGAATCCCTTAAAATAACGAAAAAGTAACATCATCATAGCCACTATCCTATGGAAACGTACGTACGTCTCTTCAAGAAGAGAGTGAACAGCCATTTGTTAGGCCGGCATGTACCACCTTAGGCCACATCATCACTTACCATCAGGTGAGATTGTGCTCAAATGCGCGCCTAATAAAGCTATAAAAAAAACGTAAGTCAATTTGGTTTTTTGGCTCTCCTGAAAAGTTGCTAAAAAGTACATACGTGGTGTTAGAACTTAAACGACGACATGGTACAAACTTAATAGTCCGATTGCCCTCTCCAAGTAACGCCCTAAGCCGAGGTTCTTACCCCCTATGGGGAGCCCTTAGCTCGTTACTTTCAATTGAGGGTTGAGAGCCTTCTGCGCTCTCTACTGTAGGGTAGTCCGGCAAAGCTGTCAAAGCCATCGGAGGCTAAACAGCAGTAGTCACACAAAAAAAAGACATGGTACATACCTACGTCGTGATTTGAAAGTGGTTTCTTTTTGACAAAAATAACCAATCAATTAACAAACGTTTCGCAAGGTGAGTTGGGTATTACCCCAGAGTCTTCATAATCTTGATGAAATGTCCCGAGTCCATAAAACCCTCATCACATCTGACAGACGTGTAATACATGAAGCCGTATTGTTTTGGGAATAAACGCGACGGTTGCCTTTAAATATTCATGTTTTATTTCTGAATAGATTATGTTCTTTTACTAAAAATAAACAAGCAACCCGGAAAGCGGCGGTAGGTTGACCCCATTGATATTTAAAAAAAGAGTAAGAGACGTTACGTTCATACTTCACGAATTCGAAAAATGGACAGCCACAACTAAACGTAATCATGCACCCTCACAGCTACAATCTCACTGTGGCGTGTGCATGTAGTCAACAAACAGGGATAGAAAGATATAATCCGCGTGAGTGCAAGCGAGAAGCGGTTACACTACACCGAAAGCGATATTCGTCACCGATGAGCGCCGATAATTTCCGATGTAGCTAAACGTGTTGCTCTCATGGGCTCTTGTATTTTTTTATCTTGCTCTTGACATGCAACTAAACGTGTCGCTCTCAGACGTTTTCGTATTGTTGTCTTGCTCATTCACAAACAGGTCCATTGGACTTGTTTTTTTTGGCCACTTTTGGTACGCGGATGCCGTATTGTCCTCTTTTTGTTCATATCAATCAAATGGCTGGCCCCTTGACACATTGAGTTCAATCGGCGATGTGTAAGCTAAATGTTCTTCTGAATGTTTCGTTCACCATAACGGCAACAACCAGTGTGCTTTTAACTCCTTCATTTTGTATTTAGGCGTAAGCGAATGTATGTAACAGTATTACTATACTTGTCAACCTTATACTAGACCCTTTGGCTGTCTCTCATCAGGTGGAATGAGGTCAACTTAGAGAGCACCAAATGTGTTTTATTGACGCTTGACATCATTATTTTTAGATCAAAAATTAAATATTCAAGTCAAGTTTTACGGTCAAAGTCAAAAATAATGTTACTTTCGAACTATTAATTGTTCACACCTAGCGATTAAGGGGTGATTTCAAGGCGAGACGATCTCTGCTGTGATTAGTGCTGGCTGCGTGCACGCCGTAATATCGCTGCGAAATCGCCTCGATGAAATAAACGCCACGAGCTTGCCGCGAGCTAGCCGCAATCACGCCGTGTAGCCCGCTAATTCGACAGATGGATGAGGCGTTCACCCGCCGCGGAATCGGCTTATCATAGCAATGTGAAATTACCCAACAATCGCTAAGTGTGAACAGGCTCTTAGTCAAGATCTGAAAACCAGAAAAAGACATTTGGTCATGTTGGCATCAGGCAGGACTTGCGAAAGATGCGGGTTTGAGTCCTGCCTGATGCCAACATGACCAAATGTCTTTTGATCTTTAGTAAAGATACTGCATGGAAAATGCTAAAAACAATAATAAAAAATAGGCTCTTAGTCATTTCAACTTGGTTGCCATAGCAATGATAAAGATGCTGACAAATTAGCCAATAGTACTTTACTAAAGTGCTAACATAATTTTAAAGATGTCTGTACTTCTTGAGCACGATTCTCGTATGCCACTTCTGTAATGTGATAAAAAAACATCGCGTTTGCGAGTGTCATATGTTACGTGATACAATTTTGGTGAATTTGCAAAGAACCTGTCTTTTTAAATTGCCGCCGTCGGCAAAAACAAAGTCAAACCAGATTTTGTCAGATTACTTTAGATGAGACGAGTTTTTCGTAGAAGTATGTTAGATTTTTCTTTATAAATCTCTTGCTCGAGGATATAATTCAATAAACTTTTTGTTTGGGGACATTTGCGATAGGTTAGGGATCTTTGGAAATTCGTTAAACCCGAACTACCTACTTGTGAGATAAAGGACATTGGTCCTTACTTTTGAAAAGTAAAAAAAAATACCGGTTCCGGTGGCCCTTTTTCTACCGAAAGTGTATTTTATTTATGCACTAATAATTATGTCCTGTTTTTGTGTTCAGAGGTTCCAAAGACTAATGAAAAGAGATGAAAAAGAAACTTATTAAAAAGGAAACTCTGAATTCTCACAAACTTTTACCACGGAACCTTTTATCCAGGGATGAGCTCAAACTTGGCGCTTTTTTGATTACAGACTGTGATTGCGGAGTGACCTTAATTTAGGATTCAGTGACTGTTTTTTAATTAAATTTAGGTTTGTTGGAGTTAGAATAAGTGAATTACTTTATTATTAACATCTTAATTGAATACAAACTCGCTGGTGATGGAAAACACCGATAAAAAGTCAAGCAACCCGTATAACGGCGGTTGGCTCACTCCTTTCATGTTGAGTAGGTTAGGTACGTTTGATCGCTGAAGTGTGGGCTTCTGAATGTTCCGTTTCACAACACGGCGACGGCCGTCGTGCCTCTGACTACCTTGTTTGGAATATAGTCGTGTCGTCAGCGTATATCATTGAATTAAATGATAAAACGAATCTTTATCCATTGAGCAAAAGCCTACCTTTCCCTTTTCCCTGTCTGCTTGTCTTGAGTCTTTTCAAGCCAATCCTTAGCAAAGACATCCAAAAATAATGAATAAAAGTAAAATAACCTTGGCAAATCGGGTGTTTATTATTATCTTCCTGATCGGGGATTCAACCCGAATCCTTTTGAGTTGAACGCTCTTACAGCTATCACAAATTTATAACAATATTTGTTTATTGTAAAACATAACACGTCACCTTAATTTTGAGGTGGCGCGAACTATACTTCAATACGTGGGCTCAGTGTGGATTGTTGGAAAAGTACTTAAACATAATTTAATATCATTAAAAAACCATAGCTAACATCCTACTAATGTTATAAATGCGAAAGTTTGTACGTGTGGATGTGCCGTGTTGCTCTTTCACGTTAAAACTAAGTACCGGATGGATTTCAATGAAACTTTATAATTATATAGCTTATGCATCTGAATAGGACGTATGCTACAATTTATGAAGATGTATGTTTTTTTTAACCTAAGTCCAGCCGAACGAAGTCGCGGGCGGCCCCTAGTTAGTGATAAGTTGATAAAACAAATCTTGAAAAATCTTGGACAATTTAAGATTAATAAGGCCTTCAACAAAGAAAAGATAATAGGTATTACAGTAATATGATCGCAACAAGTCAATACGCAAATCTTGAGGTTTCCTTGGAAATTTGAGTCCGTTCTCCAGCTTACTCGGGAGGAGGGGTTTGATGAGAGGGAATATTACCTACTTTGATTTAAAGAAGCCCCCAAAGTGATTAATGGTAGTGTAGTATTTCAAAGAACCTTATGAAGTGGAGTTAACATTTTTAAATGAAATCGTTAACTGAATCATTTTTGAGCAGAAATTGACTGACGTTTTTCTTTAAAAAATAAACACATGAAACAGTAACATGGCAGTTATTTTTACAATCATAAAATTTAAAAAGACGTAACTCCAAATGGCTAAAGCTTTAGGTAAAGTTTTTAGGTTTTAGGTAAAGCTAAAGTTTTTCATAAACATGAATGCGAATGTTTTTCTAAGGTAGGTACCTTTATTTTGGGAATTTCCATAATGTTAGTCTTTCAAGATTACCTCTTTTATTATTAAGATTTAGGATTTAAACAGATGAATAAAAATGATAGTTTTTAACAGCTACGTGAGTTGTATGAAGATGCTTTTCATGGAATATTTATTTATTTTTTATTGTACATTTGAAAAAAAAAAGTACAGAGGACTTAATGCCAAGAGGCAATCTCTACCTGTCAACCACACCTACCCCTGGAATACCTACCCTTAATTGCAGCAATAATTCACTTAGGGCCGGCGCCCACCATCGGCATCGGCACGCTTCAGGCTTTTAAGGTGGCAAATAGTAATATACTCTAACATAATAACAATAAAGTAGAAAATGCCGAAACAGAAACAGAACAAATGCATTTTGTTTTTACGAGAACACATCACGGAAATTTCTACTTTATTGCCATAATGTTAAAGTATATTGCTATTTGCCACCTTAAAATCCTGAAGCGTGCCGATGCCGATAGTGGGCGCCGGCCCTTAATTGGTTTAAGCATGAAATTTTTTGTGTTTATTGTGTGATCTATAATAACTGTCTGTTTCCCAAATGATAAAATAAAAATAAAATAAATTGATTGCAATGGCAAAACCTTTCATGTCTTTTCATTCTTTAATTTAAGGATATTTTTTACTTTATTTTTAGGCTTAGTCTAGTAAAACCGTTACTTATAATTAACTATTAAAAGAACTTACCTGTAAGGAAGTTCAATAGTAATTATACGAGCTGGTTCTTCCGAAAGATTAATTACTTGTAGTAGTGCCCTTGTACTGCCGTTGTCACAATGTTTAAAGCAATGGATATTGAACTATGGCTTAATGCCGGCATAAAGCCAAAAAAAAAAAAAAAAAAGAACTTTTGAACTGACAACCCCGGTTTCACCTCACGTCATAGCTGCTCCTGCACCTCATTTAGTACAAAGCAAGCTCCGAATTTATTTTCATATTTCTCTCTAGGGGCTGCAATGGTAGTTGCTTAGGACTAACATGGGTAGGGCGGGTTTTTATTGTAATCTTTCGGAAGAACCAGCTCGTATAATTACTATTGAACTTCCTTACAGGTAAGTTCTTTTAATAGTTAATTATACTTCACTGGTTCTTCTGAAAGATTAATTACTTGTAGATGTTCAGAGCATGAAAATAAATTACTATTTAAATCACACAAAACATTTATTTTTATCAATGATAATTAATAAATAACAAAAAGGAGGTAAATTCTAAAGACAATTCAAAATATTAATTAATTAAGGAATTAGCAAAGTCATTTTCCAAAGTATTATCAACTATAGGCCTGTTATAAAAGGCAGCAAATTCTTTTGAGGCACCGGTCCAGCCCGCCGTGCGGCGGATGAGCTGGAGATTGACGCCGCGGCGCCGGGCCGCTGACGTGGCCGCGTGCCGAGTGCTGTGAGCGGTGAAAATATCACTTAACTTAACTCCGCTCTCGTGTAACATAGCTTTTATCCACTTACTTAAGGTTTGAGACGACACTTTGGAATGTGGCTTCTTAGTGGTAAGAAAAAGATAATCAACCTGATTGATTGCCCTAAGAGACTCAGTTTTTTCTATGTATGAAAACAAAGCTTTTGCTGGGCAAATTTCTGGTTTATCTACAAAATATGGAAGGACTAAGAGCGGTTGAGATCTGTTAATACCTGAGGTCTTAACTAGGTCTGGAATCTTGATTAAAATTTGATTTTCCTGAACTTCAATATTTGATACTTTAATTAATGATAGAGTCTGTACTCTATGGGCCGTTATCAATGCTAGCAAAGTTACTAATTTCTTAGATAGCATTTCCAAGGATAAGTGAACATTGGGATAATAAGTGCCCAATTTATTTAGAACAATGGAAGGGTCCCATGTATGATCATATTTGGGAAGAGGAGGCGCTCTTCTAAAGACTCCTTTTAAAAACCGTGATTTCAAATCATTTTTGGCCTGGTTACCTAATATCAAAGATAACGCGGATCGATAGCTATTAATCGTTCCATATTTTGCACCCTTATGAAAACTCATGGACAAAAACTGTAAAATTATTTTTACATCTGAATTATAGCAATCATAATTATTTTTTGAACAAAAACCTTCCCATTCTTTCAATGCTGATTGGTATTGTTTAAACGTGTTAGGAGACAGTGAATCTAACAATAATTCCAAGGCTTCTGTAGGTGCTCCTCTTCTCAAGAACGCTTCCCGGACAAAACTCCTACCATCAAAGATAGTGTTTTGTGGAGAGGGTGCAGCTTCCTGAAAGGAGATGATAATAAATTGGGATCAGGATCTAGTATTAATAACCTTGATATGCACAATCTCTTGAATAATGGAAACCAGGGCTGGTTTGGCCAATGAGGAGCAACTACAATGCCGGTTGGCCTGTCTGTTATTATCTTTGATAAAACTTTCAAAATCATTGAAAAGGGTGGGAAAGCGTAAAAATAATAACTGTCCCAATTGACGGTAAAATCATCTATTTTAAAAGCACTGGGATCACCATGCCAGGATATATATTTGGAACACTTATGATTTAAACGACTTGCAAACATATCTATTTCAGGAATTGAAAAATTATGCACAATGCGGTCAAATGCTGACTGGTCTAATACCCATTCCGTATCCGAGTAAGTCTTTCGTGACTCCCTGTCAGCAACAACATTTTCTGAAGATTTTATATAAGACGCAAATAAAAAATTGTTTCTTATTTCGCATAAATCCCATATTTCTTTGGCTATCCGATTTAGATGAGGATATTGCACTCCACCCATTCTATTTATGTAAGAAATTGCTGTCTTATTGTCAATTCGAATAATTATTTCAGAATTTTGATAATCCTTTGCGAAGATTTTCAAAGCAAAAAACGCTGCTAAAAGTTCTAACTCATTGATGTGTTTTTTGCTTTCTTCATCAGACCAGACACCATTTGCCTTCTTACTACCACAAGCAGCGCCCCAGCCCGTCATTGAGGCATCGGAAAAGATTTCCGTTCCAAAGTTATTCTGACGTATGTTATTAAAAGTTGTGTCAATATTACGTAACCACCATTGGAACTCTTTTTGTAAATAATTCGGAATGACAAGTGTTTTGTCATAATCTTCATCGTTTTTCAACTGTAAGAACTTAACTCGTTCAAACAACTTTGTATGACCCCAACCGTAAGCTACTGCCGGGCACGCTGAAGTTAGCAACCCTAAAAATCTTGCAAAAGACCTAACAGAGCAACTATAGGTCTTCATAAACTTTTGGACTTCTAACTTAATACGCAGTCGTTTCGTTTCCGGAAGGGAGATCGTGAATGACTTGGAATCTAGAATGAAACCTAATAACTGGCAAGATTTTTTGGGGGTAAGTACACTTTTTTCATAATTTATAACAAAGCCCAAAGATTTCAAAAGAGACTCAGTCGTATTTTTGTTTTTCAAACAGTCTTCCCGCGAATAGCCAAGGATTAAAAAATCATCTAAATAATTAACTGATAAATAATTCAATTTACGTAGATATTGCATCACGGGTTTCATTAACTTAGTAAAAACAAAAGGTGCGACATTGAGACCAAAGGGTAGGCACGAAAATTCATAAAGAACTGATTTGTATTGAAATCTCAAAAACTTTCTAAATTCTCTATGTATGTTAATGAGAAAATAGGCGTCTTTTAGGTCTATGGTACATAAAAAACAGTCTTTTTGCATTAGTTTTAAGGCTGTTCTGACGTCCTCTAATTTAAAATGGTTAGTATCTATAAATTTATTTAATGACTTCAAGTTAAGAATTAGTCGTTTACCACCATTTGGTTTGTCAGTCAAGAATATTTTTGACACAAACTGGCCTGCACAGGGTAAGCATTCATTAATGACGCCTAAGTCACTTAATCGCTGAATTTCATTAACAAAAAAATCGTTCTCTTGTTTATTATGAGGTAATGTAACTAATGGCTTAAATTGATAAACATCTTGTGTGAATGGTATTTTATATCCTTTTACCCATGACAGAACAGTCTTGTCATCAGTAATTTGACTCCACATATTATAAAAATGCTTTATTCTTCCAGCATATACCTGGGCGTGATTTAGGTCCGCTTGACTCGTTGTGGGCGCTGGCTCGTCTGCGCCCGATGTGGGGCTGCTGTCGCTGCGGGTGGATGGTCCCGGAACGCTGCCTGAGCCGTATGGCTGTGCGCGGACCGGCGAGACGAGCCCCTCCAGTTTAAAGCTGATCCAGTTCGATAGCTACCACTCGACCTTGAATCTTGCTTAGGTCGTAATGGAAGCGGCTTTTGTTGCTTGACTTTTATGTCGTTTGCTGATTTTGAGCACGCTTTAACAGCTCTCAACTTCTCGGATAGTGCCTCTCCGAATAATAGGTCATCTCTAGGTAAATCTCTCAAGGCGTCTTTTGTACTTTTATTGAGGCCTTGGCCTAAGAGAGACCTCCTTGTGAGAGATTCTAAATAATGCAAATCAGTTAGAATTTGACCACTGTCACCCAGATATTTGATGATCTGATCTCTCAAAGTTTTATCAGGAATTTTTTGAACTAAGTCAATAGCTCTGCCTATGCATGTTATACCTGCAAGCTGTAACTGTTTTTGTTCCAATTTTGAATCTCGTTTGATGGCAGATTCTTGAACTGCTGCCTTTATTTCTTCGTTTAACCTTGGAGGAGATATAAATGTGCAATTTTCTGGCGGTAGGTAAGCCTTAATTAAATCCGATCGAATTTCCTTTTTTATACCTTTTTGCAGAATGTTATTCCAGCGGACCGCTATATGTGTATGAATTTCCTCACCAAACTTTTTTTCAAAAGTGGGATCGTCGCCCAGTATCGAGAATATATCTTCTGTGACCACCGGAGTCAGTTCAGCAACTGAAATAATGACCGACATTTAAAATTTTGTTCGACGTAACCGAACGTAAGGGGAAGTTAGGTCGTAGGTAGTTGCGTGTAACATACAGTTAACACTTGCAACTTTGATATAAAAAACACTTCTTGAAGTGCTTTTATAGTTAATCACTACGTGCAACATACAGTATACACTTGTAGTGTTAAGTTTTTTAGTTGCGTACGCCATCCAGGCAATACTTGCAACTTTGAGGGTAGAATGATACTACAATTAAATAGGTCACAATTATTCACTGAATTGTACTCAAATGTACATTAAACTAGTAAATACTGTTTTTTAACACTGTTAGATACTAGCTTAGTTACCTTTATTCGATTCGCTGTTCGATACATTATCCGATGAATCACTAATCATTCGCCGGCGCGTCCGTTTTGGCGGAGGCGATTCTGAATCCGAGCTAGTTGAAGGAGATCTCCGTCGACGTCGATGTAATTTTTCCTCTAGACGAGAAAGTCTATCTAAAACTTCCTTGTCGTTCATGATGAGATGTAAGCAACGGCGCACAAGAACAAAGAATGAGGTGCAGGAGCAGCTATGACGTGAGGTGAAACCGGGGTTGTCAGTTCAAAAGTTCTTTTTTTTTTTTTTTTGGCTTTATGCCGGCATTAAGCCATAGTTCAATATCCATTGCTTTAAACATTGTGACAACGGCAGTACAAGGGCACTACTACAAGTAATTAATCTTTCGGAAGAACCAGTGAAGTATAATTGAGATAAAGTACTACCTCTTTGTTAAAAACTCCCCAAGGAGTGTTTAAGCCACAATGAACACCAAAAATTGAGAAATATGACCATAGAGAGATACAAATTCATATTAAAACGCTAAAGTGTAGATTGTTTGAGCTACGGCTTTGTCGTTATAATGTACAGAGACCAGCAGATCGCAATACTAAGAACTGTCAAACTGACAGTAAAAAAACTATTTAGATTATCTAAAACTTAGCATAGGTCAAATATTCTAGGTTAATTAATATTCTAAGTAGGAAGGTATGTATTTATGATTTGAATAGCTTTACGAGGTGAAATTGTTACGATTAAAAGTGACTCTACACTTTATGTTTCCTAAGAAAGTACCAATTCTTCTACCTCTTTTATTTTATTGATTTTAAGTTTCAAATGGTTTGTGAAATTGCAACAGTTAACATTTTTATGCTTGTTTACATCATACCAAAAAACTAGCGAAAGTTTCTGATGCACCCTTGAAGATAGTTCAGAATTATAAGAAAACCATCGTTAGCCTAAATTATTAACTCAAACAAACAGAACTTCAATCGGAATGTAACATTATTATACTACACATAAAAACCTCCTTACCTCTTTCAAGTCCAAAGCGTCCCAAACTCACTTCAAATCACGCATCCTGGCCACAAAGTGCTATTGTTCAAACAAAAAAAGAAAATTAAAAACAAAACAAACGTCACTCGTAAAATAGTTTTCCCGCGTTTCCGAAGGCAGAACGCGCGTCCGCCCCCTGACACTTCAACCACGATACTGGCTGGTTGGGGAGGCTGCGAATGACAGTGTTCAGAGTTAAAATAAAGAAGCGGCTATAGTGATGGAAAGTGATTGTTCCGTTGAGATGTGTTGTTTTGTAGCTAGAATAATTATCAGCTTTCAGCAGCAACAAACAAATCGTGTTTATTTTATTCAAGCAAACACTTTTTTTTTGGCAATCAAAATTTTCTTTAGTCTCTAATCTGCGATTCCTAATTGAGAAATAAATACCTTATTCAATATAGAATCGCAGATTTTAGGGCATTGATTAAATTAAAAGTTATCAGTGCGCCAAACAAGAGTAATTGTTACATAGCAGTTCTGTGAATGAATAGTTTTATGATTTGAGACTTGATTTCTTAAGTAATTGATCCGACAGACGTTGTCTTGCCTACCGCGAATTTAAAAAGCTGTTCAACTTTTCTAAAATATTAATCTATAGGTGTAGTTGCTTGAAAAGTGTGCTTTACTAGCCTAGCCCGTTTCATTAAAGTGTAAATTAAAAAAACTTTTTTTTAATAAACTGTATTTTTCGAAATAGCATTGTAGTTACTTCGTCCTTATCTGCAACTTTGAATGTAGAAAAGAAACACTAGCCTTACGAATACATTTTCCGCTTCCTATTCCAATGCACACACAGCCTTAAACCACGCGACCACGTTTTGGCGCGAGACCGCGCTCATCAAATTACCTACGAAATTCGCACAAGATTTATTTCGATTTATATTCGATTTACACTTCACGATTTATCGACTGAAGCCTCATAATTTCGTAAGAGAGAACGTGCTGATGAAATTTTGGACAGGGATGACATCGTGACAGATAGCGTGTCCTTTTTTAATTGAAATATATTTACACATTTTTTGGTTGATATTACAAAGGAATATATTTTTTGAACTCTTTTACATTCATTTGTAAATTTCATTGTACTCGACATGGATTTCTTGGCGGTTTTTCGGCAATTGCGTACCACGGCTTCACTTGTATCATCGACGAGACAGAAGCAGGATGTTGACAGTAAAAAACAACAACTCTTACCGCCGAATTCACAAACGCAAATCAACGTTGAGCATCTCTCAGATTCTATTGACATTTTACTTGACAACATAAGCGTGAGCGCGTGCTTAACGTTAATTGACGTTTGTGAATTCGGGGGTTACACGTCCTACTGCTGGGCACAGGCTTTTCCGCAACTATGGATGAGGTGGCTAGAGCCACACACCAACACGCGGGCTCAGGGCAACTTCTTGGATGAGTGCTAGTGATAAACCTTGCTGTCAGATGTTATCATGGCGCCATAAGGCCGTTGGGATATAACTTTTAGTGCATTGGCATAGAGCAGAGGTTCCCAAACTTATTTTGTCTACTGCCCACTTCGAGAATAAATATTTTTTAGCGCCCCCATTTTTTCACCCACCGCCTCAACACAACGCCTCCAATTTCTTTCTGGGTCTCTTACCGCCCCCCTTGAGACCTGCAGCGCCCACAAGGGGGCGTTATCGCCCACTTTGGGAAAGACTGGCATAGAGTGTATATACTTGGCAAGGCCTTGGTCTATACCTCATATCGTCACCGTCGTGTCAAAATTAAACAACTGACACCCTTACCGAAATTCACTTTTTAACATTTTTGAATATTTGAAAGTGTGATCTACATTTCAGTCTTTAGCCCGTTGCGATATGTATAATAGTCGCTTAGATATCTTCGTTTAAGTAAATCTATTGACCATATATTACAACAAGGTTTGTACTAGAATTTCCGTGGAACAATTGAATAACTGTTAAATGAATTAAATAACTACATAATAAGGGCCACTACAATAAAAACAAAGTCAACAAGATACTTTGTTGAATTCTGCCACAACTCACTCCAAAACATTGTCACAAAATTTAGTTGTGGCAAAATTAAATAAATGCGCTTGTTTAATTTTAAACATAATTTTGAGATTGATAAGTGTGCTTCAAGTTGAGCTGATGATGCAGGCAAACTTTTCAACGATGAATGTAGTTCACGATTTTGTCGACTAGGCTTGTTTACCGTATCTATGGATAAATATGGACCATTGTAACCATATCTAAATTCATTAATGTCTAAATTCAATAATGCCTGGAAATTGTTTTTCAAAACGTAAGCATTTTCTCAACCAAGCGTGGCGATTCCTGGCTACGGCAGCAGTTATGGTAACGGCGGGGCAGGGGGTGCTAAGCCTAGGAATCCTCGGGTAAGATCCGGCTGCCATCATCGACGCCTCGACCTGGCAACATTTGACTCGCGCACACTGAGGCTCGACGCGAACCTCGTGGAGTTAGAAGAATTGGTAAGTTACATTGGGATATTATTGGGTTATCTGAAGTCCAAAGAGAGGGGGAGGACTCGATAACCCTGCAATCCGGTAAGTTACTATACCACGGTGAGGGTGACCAACAGTCCCTAGGTGGTGTTGGGTTCATCTTCACAAGTCGCCTGTCAACAACGTGATCACTATCGGAAGTGTTTCGAGCATACCTAGTAGCGTACCTGATACTCAGAAAATCGAAACGATATTAGCTGAATGTCATTCAGGTCTACGCTCCGAATTACATCGTCCGAAACACGACGATGTCGAGGTGGAGGCTATGTATGAGGAGATTTCTAATGCATGCATAGCCATAAACCCACAGTTGTGAGGGGGAATTTCAATGCGAAGTTGGGGCAACGCTGCGGTGATGAGCTGAGAGTAGGGCAATTTGGATTTGGGCAACGGAACAATAGGGACCAGATTATTGCTGGCCGGCTTCATGGAGAAGGAGAACTCTTTATGATTAACTTTTTCTTCAAGAAGCCCGTAAACCGCAAATGGACCTGGATCAGTCCGGACGGTAATGATATCCACGCTCCGACCTATACCGGCTCAGATTCGCAAATCCGAGTGCTTTTGGCTTCAAACCCGCTTCGAAGCCCTTGAGAACAGCAACGATGTGGACGTATACGAAAACGCCACCATGTCCGTCCGATTACAGAATCAGAAATCTAATCCAATCCAACTACAGCGAGGCGTGAGACGCTATTTCTCCGAAATTGTTTACAGCTGAGGATTTTTTCATGCTTCTGGACTGGAAAAGATGCAGCATTACCATCAATGGCGAGTACCTAACACACTTGCGATTTGCCGATGATGTAGTTCTTATGGCTGAGACCTTGGAACACCTGAACATAATGCTCGAAGATCTCGGTAATGCTTTGCGAGCATGTTGGGACACCTGGGACAGGCAGTCCAGTTAGGTTGGTCCAACTTTGTCAAATCCAGCTCGGATAGGCAGCGCTCGGGAAGCTCCGGCATATATTCGTATCCGAAATACCTAAATGTCTCAAGACGAAAGTCTTTGACCAGTGTGTATTGCCAGTAATGACATTATGGGAGTGAGACGTGGTCATTCACTATGGGTCTCATAAGAAGGCTCAAGGTCACCCAGTGAGCAATGGAGAGAGCGATGCTGGGAATTTTCCTGCTTAATCAAATCAGAAATGATGAGATCCGCAGGAGAACTTAGGCAACCGACATTGCTCGAGGGATTGCATCTTTGAAGTGGGCGGGACACATAGCGCGGAGAACCGATGGCCGTTGGGGCGGAAAGGTTCTGGAATGGCGACCGTGTACCGGAAGACGTTCCATCGGCAGGCCCTCCACAAGGTGGACCTACGATCTGGTCAAGGTTGCGGGAAGCCACTGGATGCGGACAGCGCAGGACTGCTCGTTGTGGAGATCCTTGGGGGGATCCGAGGCCGACTGACATGATTACAGATTTTTTCACCAAAATTACATCAATAAATGAAATAAAATAAAACGAATAACATCAAAATTTGGGTCAGTAAAAGTGAATCAAAATTAAATAAGCCCTCTTATTCACTGAAAATATTCGTATTAGTTACTTCTTGGGTGTGGCAAAACTTGCTAAGTGACATACAAAAACTTGATAACTGCAACTTAGTTGTAAAAAAAGTGTGTGGCAAAACTAAATAATTACTTTTTTATTTTTCTATTTAAAACAGTAAAAAGTAACATCATGGCAGACTTCTCAAATTATGAAAGTAAACCTGTTGTATAACATATCGAAAGATTGACACTATATTTTCTTCACCTTAAAAAGTTATTGCCATTTTTATGAAAAAAAAACACAAAAACGTGAATATCTCAGAGTTTTGGTTTTGTCGGTTATTTAATTTTGACACGACGGTGACGATATAGTTATGAGTTCCCATGGCACGGTTCGTTGCTACTGGGGTGCAATACTTCCCCTTGCCTTTGCCAGCAACTTTGGGTTCATTGGGTAAGTAATTGAACAGCCAGCACCCTCATTGATTTATATTCGATCACCAGTATGACCAATATGCTAACACTATAATATGACATGAAAATTAGCTAGTCAAAGACACAGTTAAAAAAATAACAACCAAAATGACCGACTCACCGAGCACTTAGTAAAAAATGTCGCAATTCTTACTCATTACCTAATTAAATATCCTTGGACAACTGAACAATCCACACAATGAACAATGACACCTAGCCTCAAACTAAGCACAGCTTTTACTATAGGAATTAGACAACAGATTAATACTGCAACATTTTTTTTGGACATACATTACTTGGGATACTAAGTGAAGACCCATACCAGTTCATGCCCACAAATATTTGTACTGTGCAGTAATCGAATTCGCTATCTCTAGGTGTAGTAACTAATGTTGAGGTCGTTGTTTGCCTTCTGAGACACTGTTTACTGAGAGACTACGTAGTCAAAACGAAAACATGCTGCTCTTATTTTTTTATTTAGATGTTTATTAGGAATCTTTATATTTAGACGTTACCTACATGAAAAAACTCAACTTCTTAGATCCGTACAGAAACCACTTGTATTTTTTCACTTTGGCCGCAAAGATAACCAATTAAACTTCCCAATCCAAATGAAACATACACAAAACTCATTTCTTACGTCATTTCCCATCAAACAACACACGGCTTCCTAATTCAACTCCAAAAACTGACAGAAACGACTGCGGGTCAAAGTTTTGATTTGTAATTCATGAAATCATTAGGAAGTTTCCGACCAACTTAAATCGACTTCCCTTGTACTTAAAAAACAAAGTTATACCTGCTTGTTGCGGTGAAACTTTTCAACAGAATGTCGCTTCTAAAGCTTTAGTCAAAAAGGTGAAATTGCTTTAGGTGAGGTATGTGAGAAGGTTCAGAATGAGTTTGTGAGAAGATAGTCGAGCAACAGTGAGTGACATTGACAAATTCTCAGTGAAGGAATGATATCTCTGATGTGAGCTTGATTGCTAACGTTTTTAGTTTAAAAGTCGTTTGGAGTAGTCACGGTGGGATAGGTAATTTTGGAACCTTAATTCAGGACGTTTTTATGAGATAAGACGACTTAATGGGGGCAAAAGCAAAAACGTAAAAAAAAAGAAAATGAATTAAGTAACCAATAACCGTTGGAGTAAACGTGTTCTTGAGTGGAGACCGCGTCTCGGCTAGCGTAGTGTGCGTCATGCTCAGACAAGGTGGATTGAAGATTTGCGCAGGATGGCTGGCAGGAGCTGGATGCGAGCTAATACCACGCGTGGGAGGCTCACTTGCGATTTAAAAGGGAATTTGCATGCAGACTCATTCTGTGAGCGACTGATTCACAGCAAATAATGCGAGGAGCTCGTCGCCGAATTTCCAACCGATATGCCACTCAGGAAAAAACTAAGGTTGAATTTGATTTATTTTAAGGTCGCTGGATGCGGACAGCGCAGGACCGACTGTTGTGGAGATCCCTGGCCTATGCCAGCAGTGGGCGGCGTTTGGCTGATATGATGATGATGATTACACTCAGAGTCAGTCAGCGGACAGTCAGCCGTTCACTGTTTGCCTAATCGGTACACCCCTAATAGCTACCGTACCAATGGCGGTAACTGAAAACAAGCCAATTTCAATTCGAGCCAATAGTTCATCAGACTAGCGCGAATGAACAAACTCACATTTCAGTACAAACTATCATTATAAAGTCACCAGTTCCTAGTTATTGCACAGTTGCAGAGCTCTTGGTCCACGTCTGTAAATACCACATATGACTTCCAACACACACAGACATGTCCCGGCATCCAAACGTAGGAATTAATAGGAATTGCTCATCCCGCTCGCGACGAGATGAGGCTAAATATTTGATTTGCACAAAGATGGGCTTAACTGGGATACGAATTATGAGCGTCGGCTACATGATGGCATAAGGCTGGGTCTACATGGTTGTATAGTTTTGATGGATGAAGGGAAAAGTCTGAGAGAGACTGCAGCTGCAAACTGCAAGCTACTGGCTACTGGTTTCTAGGAATCTCTATGAAAGTTATTCCAAGCGTGGCAACACTGATGCTGACTGCAGCAGCAGCAGTGTGGCCTGTGGTACCTAAACTAAAAACCTCTGGCGTCCAAATACAGCAACTTTTTATACGACCGAAAAATATCCCAAATAAACTTATATTTTTCATCATGATCCATATCAAAGTAGCTGTTTGAATTTAAGAATCGAACCTAAACAGGTTCTATGATCAATAACACTTTTTGTTTTATTATCTATAGTTACATTCTACCTTATCACCTACTAGCAAGAAGATTCGAATGCAGTGATCACCCATCTCACTGAACGACCTTACAGGACTGGTTTAACATCAGTGAAAAATCCCAACCTGCTGTCATCTCAGAGCTACGGGGACATCAAATACTGAACTTTTGAAACGTAACATACTGCTACGACGCTTCGTAGTTCTGCTACAACGTCTACGCGTTCCTGCTACGGATTCCACTACGAATACTACGATAGAAACTATAACCGTTCATTTATTTTTCCTTTTTTCCCTATGTATCAATTTGTTTTGAATTAAAACATTTATTTTACTAGTACACACCACGTACGAGAAAAATACACATTTCAATGAAATAAATACAAGCTAATCACTATCAATAAATCGGACTTTTTACCTTTATGTGATAAAATGAAAAAGCCATTGTACAAACAGCCTTACATTAAAGACGAGACGAGATCTAACATATTACGTTTATGATTTTAGAAATTGAGACGTCCATGTTAAATTTAAGATCAATTTGTCTTCCCGCTGGTTACATGTAAATAAATCTTATTCACTTTGGGAACATTCGTATCGTGTTGGTTCTGATATGTGGTTGCGACGTCTGGCTTGATTAAATTTAATGCTGGGATTACGAATACAGAGTTTCGAATATCTGGAACAGTTGGTGTCAGAATTATATGACCCTTCAGTCAAACACTCGTACCGATTGCGGACCCATATCATTTTTTTTATGAGCTTGTGTTTTTATTGTTGTGACTAGATGAAATGCTGTTTTATTATATTTTAAAAAGAAAAACTGTAGAAAATATTTTTAAATAAAATGAAAGTAATGAAAAAAACAATCTCTTTAATGCAGGGAGGATTTTTTTTCCAATGTGAATAAATCTTATGATATCACTAGTACCACTAGTATCAGTAGGATCCAGCTTCGCTGCGAAAGTGCTAGGGTCCATGAGGATTTCCCCACGAATCAAAAAAGGATTAAAATAGTGTTTCACTTGTTTTAGAGTTTAATGACGCTTCAAATGACTTACGACTTTGTCACTGCAGTAGCCTTCTTAAGAGACCCATAGCGAACGACCACGTATTACTCCCACAGTGAACGACCACGTCTCACTCCCATATCATATCAAAACACTTAACCCCAAATACAATATCCCTATTTTATTCTTAGCACACCATAATTTTAATGAAAAAGCAAGGATTTTCCGCCTCATTGAAAAAGCAATTAAATCAAGACTTTGTCTTCGCAACACCAAATATTCATTAACCCGCCAGTTATTTGCATAACTAATCACCAAAGTAAAAATGCGAGTGCAAATCATATTTTCAAAAAGTACCCTCAGTCTGAGTTAACTTTGATTTGTAATTCATGAAATTCGTTAACAACTCGACGCAAGTTAAATCGAGTTTCGGTGTCGGCGGTGGGCCGCTGTTACTGCTACTGCGCGCTGTTGTTAAGACTTTTAGTCTAATTTGTTAGGCGTTATCTATGGCGTTGTGGCTCTCTGACAACTGTACAGTCGGCGTCAAAATTAAATGGGCCTACATAGTGGTCAAATACGTCTAGAGTATTTCAGAAAAGCTACCTTGTGACTACAGACTTAAATCGTGTTTCACAGGTTTTAGTTTGAGTGACACTTCAAATGACATACGACTCTGTCATTGTGGTATTACGATTGCTTTTATTAAACCTCTGAGATTACTTTAGCGTACATCATTTTAATGCTGATTGCACCGATTTGGACTCTGCACTTTGGCTTTCTCCGTTTGAGCTGCAGATGATTTTTGCTCAAGAAAGATTTTTCTAAAAGAATTTCTATCATGACTACAAAATATGGCAGAATTCGCCTATGCTGACTAACATTTTTATACATTACTTTTTATCCTTCTCTGCAAAATAAATACTTCCTGGTGGTACTCGATCAAGTAAGGTTTATAAATATGTTAATAGCTACTTTCACGTTATGGCTCAGAAACAAGAAAATGGTTTTGACAATATTTAATCAAAAGCATTTGTAGCCATGATTCAAGAGTATTGTGATAAATAGTGATTTGGAGACTATAAAAAATATGGTCCACCGCAAAGGATTGTGATTAAATAAAACAATGTGAAAATCTAAAGTTTTATCTATTTAAAAGGTATCCTACAACTTTCATTGTATTTTGGCATTGATACATTGAAGTGCTTATTAAATTTTGATTAAGGTTTTTTTTAGTAACTACGCAATTAGTTTGTCACCTGACAGGTGAATTCAAATTTACTATCGAATAGAGTCTTCAGAAACCGATGATGCGAATGACCCTTATTGAATAAATATACCTAAAAAAGTCTAAATACATCGTGCGTATCAAAATCTTTTCTTTCTTCATAATTAATATGGAAAAGATATTAATGATTTCCCAGGGAGACGGCACAAAGTTACAGTATCTCGTCAACTTAAATTGGGTCTCGGAATGCAAAGCTTCGAGTAATTGCTGTACTTAATATTCATTCTGATTGACTTTCAAAGTTCTTGTTGATTGCTGTTTATGTTATTTAGAAATTTACTAGAATAAAATAAAATAATAATAAGGTGCTACTTGTGAGTATTGTTATTAATTATCACCGATAATTCGACCACAAGCTACTCGCCAGGTTGAGAAAAAAAATAAAAATCCGATGAAAGGTGAAAATTAAGGAAAAAATCATAAAAATAATTCTTGCTCCTAAACTAAGCAAAATCGTAGAACATACATGGTGGTGATTTGGATACACCTTGATAATAATATGAGGAATCTAAATTATAGCTTCGGACGTCAACTTTCCGACCACCCTGTATAACATAACATAAACGGCCTATTCATATACGTCCAACTACTGGGCACAGGCCTCAGACCTCAGCAATGAGGTGAAACGAGCCATAGTCCGACACACGGGCTCAGTGTGGATTGTTGGAGGGGTGTAAGGTTAGTGAGCAACCTTAATTCAGATGATATCGCCACCTTACGGCCTCTGACTAGGCTAAACGCCTGACATGACAAACGAGGTAATCAGAGACACACTGATTGATGCAGTCATGGTGAACGGATCATTCAGAAGCCAAAACTAGCTCTATTTTAATCGATGCTTTTTATCACCGAAGCTTATCGCATGTTGTGTAGACTGTTGTGGCGACTACCGGCGTCAACCATGTGCAGCAAAGCCACAAATATGCCGGTGGCGGTGTTTTGTGGCCGTGGCGTGAAGCCCATGTGCGGGGACGCTAAAAGCCTGATCACACCTAGCGAGGCGATCTCGCGCGAGATCGCCTCGCTATCTCACATATCGTACTCACAGCGATAGTTCCGCAATAAAGTAAACGACACAAGAACGCCGCGATCACGCGAACTCGTGGGCGCGGCTCATCCATCAGTCAAATTAAAGCTTCGGGTACGCTGCGAGCACGCCGCGATCTTAGGTCTAGAAATCGCATGACATCGCGAACTCGAACTCTGTGAACTCGAACTAGCACAGAGTCTGTAGACTCTTAAATGCCGAGTGGCCACCATTTTGGCCGCATGGCGAACTTTTGTATTTTTTTTGATGCCGTATCTATTTTTTTTATTATGAACTAAAGGAAATATTTTTTTTTCAAAACAAAAGAACTTGCAGTGTATAGCCAACGAGGTCCCTGTTTCAGCTGAAACCGATCAGCTAAACATCTTGAACGATGCAATTTAAATTGTTCATACATAATTCCACCATTCTGTCATGTAACTATTTTATCCGCCTGATACCTCAACCAAGACCTTTTATCAGAAGGATTTATCAGACAAAAATATAAGACGAAGCGTATACATTCCGCAAATCCGCCGATTTATTCATAATACTTCATTTGCTGGGATCGCTGTGGCTTGCGGCTTATCCCCTAATCCCCCTACAATACCCCAATATGGAGGGTTCAACGTAAGGTTCAAGGTTTGACGAAATTGAACTAAACGCGGAACGAGGGTAGCGGATTATAGCTAGGAATTTAAATGTAGAATCTCACAAGATAAGGTGTGCTCGTGCTGAAGGAAATTGTCAAATATACATACAATCGACGACCATTTATTCCTAATGGGTTAGTCAGAGGCACACTGATTGTTCCGTCATGGTGAACGAAACATTCAGAAGCCCACATTTCTGGGTATCTGGTAAGGGGCGAGCCTACCGTCGTTATCCGGGTTGCTTGGGTAACTCGGCAGTTACTCTTTTCAACTGTTTTTCTCTTTTCACTTTTTGTGTGTAGCAACTTCCCTTGCAATTAGGCAACAAAATTTTCTGTTCCTGTATAAAAATGACATAGTTCCAGTTAGTAATGTTCATAAACGAAAAAATGGCATTAAAAAAACAGGTTTAAATCCATTCCACTGCAAATGCAATAAAATAATTCAATAATTCAACAGCTTTAAAACTTAAACCCGAAACACGACTTGTTAAAAATCCGCAAACACAGCCTTTTTGGGAGTTTAACTAGAATCAATCGTATTTTAACATGTACTGCCAAGTGATAAGGCTCAATTTTGAAGGTATCTCTTGAATGTGTAATGTGTGAAGCTACATTGTAACTGCAGTGTATAGAAAATGCAGTTGCGAGTAATTTAACTGGTTATAAACGATTTCGTTTGCATTAATTCGGGTAGGGAAATTCCCGGGTTAAATGAGGTAGTTCGACGGAAAGACAAGAGTTGAGTGGTTACTGGGTTTTTATGAAAAGAAAAAAATTGACGGTTGTCCATTTGTACAGAACCCTTTTATCTGAAATTCGTTCAGGTTTAAAACTGAAAATTAATATCAATCTCAGGTCCTAAATTTTTCGAAGCGCTAAAATCACTTTTGAGTCAATGCAATGAAAACAACTGGAGTGTATGCTCTACATATTTTGAGGTCATAAAATAATAGGGTACCTACTTACCATAAAGTCCAAAAAAAATCTTGGAACAAAGCCACGTGGATCAGTTTCAAAAGGAATCCGAAAACCGTTACTTTTTAGTTATAATGATCACAAACCACTTTAAAACATTTGTTATTTGAGCGATGAGATGCTCATAGAATTGATAGATATAGTGTTCGTTGGAAACAATTGTAGTTTTTTCGTAGTAGTTTCCATTGTTATTTAAAAATAGAAATGTATAACTTAGTGAAGACAGTGTAGGTAATATAAAATCACAATATAAATAAGGACTAATTTTACAAATTTCAAATTTTACCAAAATCTATAAATCCAAGAATATCCCTACTAAGATTTGATACAGTCATCTCATAAATATGTAGATAGTTGACTATTCTTTTTCACTGATTTTTGAAAACTGCTACTTATAAAGACCGAAAACTGTACGTTACGAACGTTAAAAATGCCGGACATTTTCCGAACCTGTCACAACGCTTAAAATCGGTTTGTCAGCCGCCGCAGCGCTGCGAAGTGTCACTTCCTTTTTTGTTTAGTTTCGGACCTGCGCCTGATAAGGCCCGCGCGGTTCCGTTGGAACTTTGTTAAAGCGTTCCATGAATTTGTTTGTGCAACTACTTTTTCTCTACAGAAAGTTGCATGCGAACGTTGTGAATAAACTGTAAATCTACAGTTAGTAATTTATTTTTAGGGTACCGCTTTTGTTAGTGGAGCTATTGGCATTAACTTATTTAGGTCATTTTTACTTCCGGAAGTACCCGTGGTGCAGTTGTAACATAAATAACAATATGTTACGTATTACGACGTATGTTACGTCGGGTCGGAAAGAGGATTGGTGACCACTCCGACCGTAATTTACTGATGTTGTTTTCGGGCATCTCCGTGCTACGGAAGGCATGTTAAACAGTTGGTCCTGGTTGACGTCGACGGGAGATGTCAGTCGTTCAGCCCAGTTGGAGGCTTTAGGGCGGCTTGGTAACATCTGACATCTCACTGATCTTACACCTCTCCAACTATCCGCAATCAGCCAGCTGTACTAGTATGGCTCGCGCCACCTCATAGTTGAGATGAGGCCTGTGCCCAGCATTGGGACATAAAGGGGCTGTCCTCTTTTTGTTCAGGGGCACACGTGGAATGAGATTCACCTGAAAAGATAATGAATACCTAACGTCAGGTTAGGTATTCATTATTTATTTTTCTAAATTACCACTATTTGACAGGTTTGTACCTGTGATTAAGAGCTTTGGTGAATGAACGAACTCAAATATTTTTTTTTATAATTGAAAATAAAAGACAGTAAAAACTTCTTGATAAAATGGTTTTATACTCGCAGCTTTTATGCACACATCCCTATATGTTGTATATGAATGAAATAACTGTTGTTGGCATTTCGACAATAGACAAAAAGTGACCCAAAGAGGGAACAAAGACCTCCTCCCGATTGTCCTGTATCTGGGCATTAATTGTCATTACATCAACAGTTCGGGAATTATTGTTCCGTGGGCAGATATAATTATGTGTGGAATCCAACCAGACACAATGAGAGGTAGAGCTGAGAAAGAATGGATATGACCAAAACTGTTTTTTGAGACATGTATTAAATAGCCATCACGTGATAATAAGAGCTTTTTTTTCGTTGTGAAATCCTCATGGATACCTCGCCGTCCGGGGGAACTACGGAGTTATGTCGGACTCCTACCGGCTAATGACCCACGGCACTCAACCGTGGCACTTTGGTGGCGAAGTAGTAAGGCGTAAGTAAATTTATCGCACTGCTCCGCCAATAGTGCTAGCCCCTAACGGGGCCCTCCAACTGACCTCCCTACAAAGGTCCCTCATTGAGGCTGTCCTTTCTTGTTATGGGGCACACTTGGAATGAGACTCACCTAAAAAGAGAATGAATACTTAACCTGATAAAAACTTCAGGACTTCATAAATTTATTTCACTTAATTACAACTATTTGATATACTTCCACTTCTGATTAAGAGCCTTGGTGAACAAACGCGCTAATTTTTTTTGGTATACCTGAAAATGAATGACAATAAAAACCTTTTGAAAAAATATTTTTATACTATAGCAGCTTTTATGCACACATCAGTATATGTTATATATGAATGAAATAACTGTTGTTGGCATTTCGACAATAGACAAAAAGTGACCCAAAGAGGGGAACAAAGACCTCCTCCCGATTGTCCTGTATCTGGGCATTAATTGTCATTATATCTACAGTTCGGGAATTATTGTTCCATGGCCAGATATAATTATGTGTGGAATCCAACCAGACACAATGAGAGGTGGAGCTGAGAAATAATGGATATGACACAAACTTTTTGGTGAGACATGACATTAAATAGTTACCACGTGATAATAAGAAAAGCCTTTTTTCATTGGCAAATCCTCATGGATCCACTCGTCGCTCAGAGGGGGGGCGAGGTTATCTGGACTCCTACTGACTAAAACCCCACGGCACTCAACTGTGGCACTTTGGTGGCGAAGCTGGGTCTATGATAAATTTATCGCACTGTTCCGTCACCAGTGCTATCCCCGTCCAACTGCCCCTCCAACAAAAGAGAGGAGGCCACGAAATCGCCTGGAGTACGCAGGTTTTTCCGCCATCACGGTGGACATCGTGCAATACAAGCCAGAGCACTCCCGTACTCCGGCCCGCTGGCACTCACTGTACGCAGACCCTACTGGGCCCGCAACCACAAGCCACCCAGAAGGCTCCGCTGCTTGGCAAACTGCTGTCACTAATGGGCAAAGCTAGCTCTAAACTGATTCTTTTTATCCTTGATAAAAGGTGGAAATTATAAAGGCTCTCTTTACTTTGTTGGAAAATAATAAATTTGAATGCACGCGTCTCTTGCCTCGTTACAAATGCATCTCACGCAGAAAGCGCTTTGCTTCGTAATGCTAAGTGCCGTCATTAAGGTCCATCTATCACCAGCTTTGTTTAAAGAATCACTGTAACTTTGCTAGCAAACCTCAATTGTTTGTTAATTGTTTTTAAGGAAAGATAGATATACCAAAAGAACATTCGGTTTAGGTTTGAGGCGGGATTCAAACCTGAGTCTTCCGCAAACTAGTCGGCTGTTCTTACTACTAAGCTACCGAGACCCTTAAAAGGCTAGTAGATTTCTTTTGCGTATTTTCAGTAAGTCAGCGTTATTTTATCGAAATTAAAAGCAAATACCATTACCAAACATTTTTGTTTTCGACTAAGGTGAGACTAGCTTTCTGATAATTATTGTAAATACTTACTTACCCAGTCCTGTGAAATGGCTCACAATAAGAAAGAAAGAAAGAAAAAACGTTTATTGATTCTGAACATCGCAACAGATAAACACAAACAGAACAAAGTGGTTAGGAAAAAACAAAAAAAAAAAAAACAAACAATAGAAAAACAAAGAATGATTTCCACCAGGCAGCAGTGTCACGATGTCCAAAATTAAATGGACCCCACTCAGCTAATGCCTGGACCTGATAGGCTCAGACGCTGATTTTCAGTGGGACCAACTAAGTGGACGCACGGACATTCGCAGCGACTAAGCAATGATAATTATAATTAAAAACATTTAAAATACATACAATATAATGTGACGTGTACATACGCAGTGTAAAAGTGTGCAATAGGCGGACCGATCACCCGGCCTACTGCCGGTATCCCCCATCGAAAAAATACTTACCGAGTCATTTCAGCGATGTCAAGCTTTGCAGACGTATTATACACCAAGATGAAACTGGAGAAATTGGTACGTTAACATGTTGAGTTTGATCACATTAGATATCTGTGTAGGCCGTCTTCAAATACAACCAGTTTTAAGATAAACACAGCTGAATATTACTGCTGAGACTGTTAGTAACAACTCACAGAGTTGTGAGGTATGAGCTCAGCAGGTTGGAGTGACAGTGAGCGGAGCACATAGGGCGAAGAACTCATGGATGTTACCCTTGGTGCTGTTTTTTTTTGAATGGAGGTCATTCGAAAGTAAACGCACAACATCAACCATTTTACAACAGGTTTACAACATGGCTACTTTCTACCATCGTATCGCCCGCCATCGTTTTCGTCCACATTTGTCCTCTAGACCCGTCATGGTCTCGTCTCGTTCAGACCTGTTCCTGAGATGTGTCCTTCCCAGAACACTTGAATTGGGGAACGAACCCTCCGAGGTTTTCCCTATGAGATATAGCATGGAGTTCAACAAGAGGGGTTTCAAAAGGTACTTGCAGGGTCAACAACGAGCGAGTAATGAATCTGGTGTTGCAAGTGTCCGCATGCTTGTTTGCCACCGATTTTGTATAAAAAACGCACCAAGCCTAAGACGTTATGGGATTTCCAGTCAGTAAATGCTAAAAAAAGTGCGTAACTTTTCCGCGTATCCATTCCACACACTTTCACGTTCACATGCGGTGGAAATGTGTGCATTTGACGTCACAAATTGTCCTCTATTCAGTTGTGGAATTACAGGCGGCGACGCATGCCGAACTAATTTCGACGAAAATTGCGAGCGAAAATTAAGCGAATATTATTCATGGAACACGAGTGCAGCAATCTCGTATGTGACAGTTTTGGGCCTTTGGTAGTTAATTGCTATAGATAGAATAGATTCTGATAATCAAATTTGATAGTTTGGGTTGGAATTTAGTAACTTCAATCAATGAAAAGAATTTAAGGCTCGTTAATTTGTATGTTTTATGTTTTGTTTACTGTAAATTTTCTTTTTTACTTATCAAGTATCGTGTATGTGTTTTGTGGTATACGTGCTGCAATATTTTGTATATATTTTTTTACTGCACGAGGCTTTGATGCCAATAAAGAATTTTCTTTCTTTCAAGAATTTTGAAAGAAAGAAAGAAAGAAAAGAAAGAAAAAACATTTATTGATTCTGAACATCGCAACAGATAAAAACATACAGAACAAGGTGGTTAGGAAAAAACAAAAAAAAAAATAAGACAAACAATATAAAAACAAAGAATTATTTCCACCAGGCAGCAGTGTCACGATGTCCAAAATTAAATGGACCCCACTCAGCTAATGCCTGGACCTGATAGGCTCAGACGCTGATTTTCAGTGGGACCAACTGAGTGGACGCACGGACATTCGCAGCCACCAAGCAATGATTATAAAAATAAATATTTAAAATACATGCTATATAATGTGACGTGTACCTACCCAGTGTAAAAGTGTGCAATACAATACATAAATACTTTGGGGGATGTGTAGTGTACCTACTGTGTTTGTGTGCGTTCGAACAACAGAACAAGCGTGGCGACGTCACGTCGCCCGACCTTGGGCCAGAGTGCAGTCATGCATGCAGCATTACAGCTGCGGGGCAGGCAGTTACGAGACGCGCCCGCGAGGGGCCGGTGGTATTTCAGATGAGTGCTAGTAAGCAAAACCAAAACGAGATAATTGAAATACGGAATTAAGTAAAATTAGTCAAGAATTCAAAATATTATATGTCAAAAATCATTATTACTACAAGTCATCAGCCAAAATGCAAAATAAGTAAAAAGAAAAAGTGTATTGGTCGTCAGTCAGGTAAGGCATGTCTAAGAAATATGTTGTTTATTCTATTGATTCACTTAATAGTTGTAAGAATCGTATTGCTCATATTATAATTTTTATTTCAGATAAAGTACCTACTTATATAGAAGTTAAATAAAAAGCAGATGGTGGAAAAAACAATTATTTACCTTTCTCCGAGTTTGCCCGTTGGATACCGGAGGTAAGGTCATTTAAATTCACACGCTTGCTGCTGCCTTTGCGTTTCCAATAAATATAGTTTGAATTTAATTTTAAAAGCGTACAATGTTTCCAGACAACGCAATGGTGGAGGAAGATCGTTCCAGCATTTGGAGGCAGCGTATCTGAAGCTCCCCCTGAACGCGGCAGTACGATGCGGGGGCAGGATCAGCGAGTGGGCAGACCGGCGAGTCCTAGTGTGCACGTCACGCGACCACATCAGTTTACCAATAAGATAAGCCGGGATGTCACTTTTTATAACTCCAAACAAAAGCGCAGCAAAATGCAACGCCCTGCGAGAGTGCATTCTTAATATATTGGCATTATTTAGGTATGGAGTGATATGGGACCTAGGAGGTATACTAAAGCAATATCTAGCACAAGCATTTTGCACACGTTGAATTGCTTGTTGGGTCCTGGATAAGAGACGCGGACCGTAGACTACATCCATGTAATTAAATCTTGAAAGCACGAGGGAATCACACAGTTTGATACGATTCTCCGTATTAATGAAGTTTCTGATTTGATAAAGCACCTTCAGTCGATAGAAGCAGCCACTAATGATATTGTTCAAGTGCTTTTCGAAACGTAGTTCCTCGTCCATTATGAGTCCTAAGTTCCTAGCTTCACTCACTCTGTCTATGCTTTGGCCCTTAACTGCTAAATTAATACCCTTATTTATTATTTTCCTGATCTGATCCTTTGAACCCAGTACTAGATACTTGGACTTGTTCCCGTTAAGTACCAATGAGTTCGAGTCTGCCCAATCAGCAATGCGTTCAAGGTCGTCATTTATCAGCCTTTCAGCTGTCCGTACTTCACTAGGCCTAGTGGATAGATAAATTTGAATGTCGTCGGCGTACAAGTGATATTTACAGTTTTTTATGTTATCAATGACGTCAGCACTATAAATAATAAACAGTAATGGGCCCAATATTGACCCTTGGGGGACCCCTCGTTTCACGATTTTGGATTCTGATAACAGAGTACCGCCTTCCGTGTCACTTAATTCAACGCGCTGGGTCCGGTGTTGAAAATAACTACTAAACCAATTGACAGTGTTAGCATTAAAGCCGTAAAAATGTAATTTTGAAAGTAGCAGGGGAACATTCAAACAATCAAATGCTCGAGAAAAATCTAGCAGGGTCAGGACTGTCCCTTCCCCCTGATCCTGGGCATACAGAATGTCGTCGACCACATTAAGAAGAGTCGTCGACGTGCTATGCTGTTTTCTAAACCCCGATTGATTCCCCGGAAGAATATTGTTCTCGTCTAAGTAAACCCTAATCTGATCAGCCACAACTCTCTCCAGCACCTTAGACAAGCATGGTAGTATGCTTACTGGTCGAAGGTCTGATAATGTGGTAGGATGGTTACATTTCGGTATGGGCCTTACGCGCGCTTCCTGCCAGTCTTCGGGGTATGTACTCGTGGTAATTGACCTATTTACAATTCTAGTTATAGTGGCAAGTGAATATGGCAAAGTCCCCATAAGCATTTCTAGTGATATCCCGTCATGCCCAACAGCATTCGATTTTAATGAGCTTAGTATCTTAAGGACCTCGGTCTCCGTAGCCTCCCGCAAAACGAATTGCCCAGGCGTGGCGCATTGATACTCAAAATACGTCAGCTGAGATATCGTAACATGATCATTACCTGGCGTATTCAGAAAATGGTCATTGACTACGTTCGCATCACTAAACACATGCCCCGGCAACTCAGGCTTACTTTTAATGCGAACGTGCTGGTTTATATGTTTCCACATAGTGCGTGGATCATTTGCCTTTTTATTAATAAATTGATTGAAGTAAGCCTGCTTTTCCGCGACAAGCGCCTGATCCACGCATTTCTTAATATTTTTGTAAAACTCTAAATGTGCCTGACACCCCGTCCTTCGTGCCCTGCCATAGGCAGCATCCCTCTGCCTCATCATTAATTTAATATTGTAAGTGATCCACGGGTACTGGTGATTCTTAACACAGATAGTCTTGACAGGGGCATGCACGTCATAAATACCTTTGACATAAAAGTTGAATAGTCCAACCATCTCATTCACACTCTTAAGTCCATTAATCAAATTCCAATTTAACCCAGCAACATCCTCATTGAATCTATCCCAATCTATATCTTTAAGCGCCCTGCGTGTCAACTTCATTGGTGTCATTTTAAATTTGGGAACCTTAACCTCGCACGTAATGTACGCGTGGCTACTTAGGTCGCGTATATAGTCAATACAAGTTTCATAGTCTTTTAAATCTGTCAAAATTAAATCTATCAATGTTTCGCTGTGTGTGGTGAAATGTGTAGGTCCCGGTATACATTGAGTCAACCTATGGTAATTCATAAGTTGAAGTAATCTTCCCCGGTCACAGCTATCAAACATCATATTTATATTAAAATCACCCATCAATATTAAACCATCACACCACGCAAAAGATTCAATAGTCGTCGCTATTGAATTAACAAATAATTCCGCACTCAGCCACGGCGGACGGTACGCGGTTCCTATAACTATCCTGCTCCCCCCTATGGTTACGCACAGCCACATCTGTTCGACATTGTCTGCGCGAGGATGAGGCAGCGTGCGCGCAACCAGTCCGCGCCGCACGTAGAACCCCACTCCCCCGCCACGCGAGCGAACACTCGGCGGCCGGGGAATGTGACGCAGACGGTAGCCTGGCACGGCCGGCGCGCGACCCTCCTCGCCCTCACGCAGCCAAGTCTCATTGATGGCCATCAAGTCGACATTGTGGTGCTCCATAGCAACTATTAGCTCATCGTGTCGAGTGCCGAGTGAACCAGCATTCAGAAGACCTAACTTCAACTTACGTTTAGCCGTGCCCTCTTAAGCGTTTAATTAAAGAAAAAAGTAATTCAAAATTAATAAGTTGTTCACTCGTTACCCGACGATGATTTGCGCTCTGTGCAAATGATACTCGCTTATAATAAAGGAGCTTTGGGGGTCGTCGCTGTGCTATGCTAGTGTTCTGTCGCTGTCGCTGTGTTATGAAGTGAATATTGCTAATGTATATGAACAGTAGTTTTTTAAATGTGGGTGTTGTGATATTGTGTTTAGTGGATGTACGAGTGTGAAATGAATGTTGTAGAATGATTGGAGTACTTACAGTTTTCTGTGATATAGTGTGTGAGTCTTGTTGAGTGTAAGATGATGATGAATGTTTATGTTTGCATATGTTCATAGATATAATATTGATGTATGATTGAGGCTTTCTAGACATTTGTTGACACTGCTTGCCTGGGAAAAGTACAAAAACACCGTGACACAAAATAATTAATAAGTAACAATAAACACAATGATTTAGAAATACATACTTCATGCTAGTTAGATTAGCCCTAAGTCGATCTAACAACATCCTGCCCAAAAACTCCCTCGAGCTCGCTGGCATGTCTTATGCGACGAGCCGGTGCGCCCTGGTCCCGGCGTGCATAGACTCGGCCGTCGCGAGTCCATACGAAACGCCACCCTGTCTTGCGTGCCAGCTCCCGGGCCTCATTGAACAGCTGGCGGTTCGTTCTTGTAAGCCGCTCGTTAACATACATAGGCCGGGGCGCGGAAGTTAAACCCAGACCGTCTGTTCTAAGGCTTCGCCTAACTCGCGCCGCCTTCAGCATCTGGTCTCGGACGCTGCGGCGAGCTAGACGGACCGTGATGGGGCGCGGGCGCGGCGAGTCCTCCGGGCCCGTACGCTGCGGCCCTGCGCGCGCACACCGCACTAGCTCCCGCTCGTCCAACTCGATACCCAGCTTGACGGCGCACGCCAGAACAATATGATTAACGTTCTCGCCATTCTCCTCGGGCACGCCGGCGATATCTATATCGTTCAGCAGCAGCTCCTGGTCCCTTTCAGCGAGATCAGTCCTAAGCTGAGCCACTGTCATCTCCATTGCCTTCAGTCCCTCATCTTCGACCCGTACAGCAGCCACCTGTCCCTCTATAGCTTCCATCCGTGCCTCCATAATCTCCATACGAGCGTCGAGCGATTTAACCGCGGCCCGTATTTCCGCCATCTCTTGCCTCCACACCTGACACTCCTCCCGAGCCTGACGTAGCTCCTCACAGAAGGCCCGCATTTCCAGGCGCGTCATCTCCGCCTCTTTCACGTCTATGGTAGTGTCGAGGGCGGTTGTATTCAGTGAACCGCACTCGCTCATCGAGGAGTCCAAAGTGTGGTCCATGCCTGCGCGTCTTATTGGAGTACAGTCTGTGTTGCTCCTTGGCACCTTCGCCGTGCAGTCGGTACAGAGCCAGTCTTTGCCGACTTTAGCGCCCGGAGGGACGTTGACGCATGCTCGGTGACAGACGCCGCTGCATCGAGGGCATTTGACGGCATCAGCAGCTGCCAGAAATCTCCCGCATGCGTTGCATTTTGGTGCCATTGTTGAAATTGTCTGTTGCGTATACTAATTTATTTTAATTTCTTTTACACTTTTATTTACTGTAAATATCTGTATATTTTGAGGGTATATCTGTATATTAAATCATCCGTTGTAACTTTGTCACTGTTTTATTCTATGTTTAAGGCACTTATATCCAGCACTTTTTTACCGCAATAACGTCTCACGCTATAATTGCAATATTAAGAGTAAAATACCACTTTTACTATGATTTTTGCGCTTCTAATATTTTTTGAACGACAGAGTAACAAAAATGTGTGCGTACGCTACAACGTCCGTGACGTCACTCTTTCTTTATTTTCTTTATTATCTGCATATTAAATATGAAATTCTAACCAGCAGAAGAAAACATCTTTGTCCAGTGATGGGACACAGCGGTATAAATGAACATACGGTCACGACTCCGATTATTGCCGTCATGGTGAGCGTAACATTCAGAAGCCTACTTTTCACCCAGCGAATATGCACCCAACGTGGGTATTTTTCATCGCAGACCCTGGATATGAAATGAAAAGAGAAGGCCTTCTTTTTTAACGAGATTAACCGCGTACGCAGGAGATCTTATAGTGCACAAGTGTGCGCGCAATACACAGATGCATTCCTTTTTCAGAGGCGTTGGTTCACGCAGCATCCGAACCCACGACCTTCGGGTTAAGAGCCCAAGGCTCTTACCGCTAGACCACGAAGGCAGTCACATTTACAGTTATACTGTATATTAGGAATCATGCTGTGTAGAAATATCTCGATTGCCGTCCAGTATTCGATACTTGCTTTTTAGACCTTGCAGTAAGACGGATTCAACTGAGGATTAGAAATAATGTAAGAGCCTTCCACATATAAATGCTACTCCTATCGCCAATAGCGAAAAATATCACACGTCACGTCCATATTTTGGCAAAATTTACGTTCAGAACGTGACAATATGACGTGATATCGTAAAGTTTCCACGAATTCCCAGCAGGGTTTATGTTGTATCGAAAAGGTGTAAAATATTATTTACCTTACCTTCCGGAAAAAGGTTATGCAGCTAATACCAGTTTTCACTTAACTACTACTTACTAATGACCAGAAAAAAACAAACGTCACTGCTGGACACAGGCCTTACCTCTACCATTCATCCATTTGCCGTCAGTTTCAGTTACTATTATTATTTCTTGTGCACTTACCTACCCTTCTCGTCAGTTTTCCTCTATCTGTGGGTTGTTAGGAAGAGATCGCTTTTTAGCAATAAAGCCGCCCAAATTGTACATTATCATTTAGCTGTGTTTCTTTGTTGTTGATTTCTGTTGTTTTGGTGTACAATAAAGAATATCTATCTAGCATGAGGTGGCTCTAGACATGCTCCAACACGCGGGCTCATTGCAGATTTTTGGAGGGGTGTGAGGTTACTAATAAATCCTACTGTCAGCTGTTGTTTAACCATCCTATGGCCTGCGACTAACATTTATAGACTCCAGTCAAGACCAACTTCTTAAAGTGCCTTCCAAAGCACGAAGATGCCCGAACATTACATCACTGGATTTCGGTCGAGGTGGTCACCCATCCCATCTTTGACCCAACATTTCAACGGTGATGGTTGCTGATCTACTGTTCTGACCCTTAATATTTTAATACATATTGCATTTTGCCAACGAAACACACAATACATAATTGTTTACTAGAAATACCTACTTGGTGAACAAAACTACAGCAATTGTAAACTTCAATACATTCACCCAACAATAGAATCTCATTATCGCCAGAATAAAAATCTCAGATTTTCCTGCAAATATCAACAAGTTTCCATCGATAGAATCGCTATGAATAGAGCAGAGACTATAGAGAGCGAAAGAGATCTAATTGGAGTGGGTTTTTGATCACTAATGACGTCATCAATTCACTTCTTTTATCCCTTTCGATACGGTGTAAAGCAAAGGTAAGGGTTAGAGATGCAACGAATAGTGGTTTGGGCGGATATCGGATATGCAAATTCAGAATATCTTAATTCAAAAAACTTGTTTCAAGATCTTCAAGATATTTTTTGGTTAATTAATCAGGATGTGAATCATCCTGATTAATTAACCAAAAAATATACCTACTATAATCAAATCAATCTAAATACACAGCATGCAAACGTAGTGTGACTCTACCACCGGTGACGGAAGACTGAGATTGAGAGTTTCAGTAGTTCTAGTAAATAATTATACTATCTTGTTCACACGGTCAAATTATAGTTACGTACGCTAGGGGACAATTTCCGACTTCGCATCAGAACTGACATAACCTATCTACTTACCTCTTTCAAATAAGATATCATTGAATGCGACTGTGTTCAGTCTGCGATAGTCAAATATAATGTTCAATAATATCTAGCGTAACAACGATAACGTCCCTAATAGTAGTTAGCACATTGCAATCAATCTGCTCAATAGCTTTCTTAATTTTTGACTGTGATTTTGTTACCCTAACAACAATTTACATGGTAAGTTTTTAAAACGACAGTATTTGTAGTGGTGTCCCTTTACTTTTTTTCCTCTCGACAAGAAAAACGAAATAGCCTTTATGTAGGTATACGCGCATGCAGAAAGTCCCCAAGGATTTTAAACTGGAAAGAGCACTTCATATCAGTGCCGGTAGTATGAATGCTGTAAAAAGTAGTGTTGCTTCTCAAAATTCCAATATCGATAGTATCAAAGAGGCAATTATCGTCCTTGTCAACCACCAGATGAGAATCAGAAATGATGTGGGTGGGTCGAGAAGTTTAGTTGTGTATTTTTCGGGAATTTCCGTAGTTCTGAAGGTATGTTAATTGGACCTGGCAGTTGTCCCAAGGTGTCAGTCGTTAGGTATAGTCAGAGGACTTAGCGCGTCTTGATCACATCTAACAGAATGGTTTCTTACTAAACTTCAATCGCTCCAACAGTTCGTACTAAGCTCGCGTTGGAGTATGGCTCGTAAGTGCCACCTCATAGTTGAGATGTGAAATGTGCAGCAGTGAGACGTAAAAGCTGTTGTTTGTTTTCGTAGAGATCAATAATATTCAATATGATTAAAAGGCAACACTATGTTGTGTGTTATGTATGCTCGGCGTTTCTCTGCGAGATCAAATCAGAAATGGTTTAATACGGCAGAGAAAAAAGGTAATCGACATAGCCCACTGGATTAGCAAGCTGAAGTGGCAGTGGGCTGGCCATGTTAGCCGTAGAACCGACAACCGTTGGAATAAACGTGTTCTGGAGACCGCGTCTCGGCAAGCGTATTGTAGGACGTCCTCAGGCAAGGTGGGGTGATGTTCTGCTCAGGATGGCTGGCAGGAGCTGGATGCGAGCAGCCGAAGATCGAGTACAGTGGCATGCAAAAGAAGAAGCCTATGTTCAGCAGTAGGCTGCAACAGGCTGATGATGATGACTATGTTGCCTTTTAACTATCCATCGATAGTTTATTTAAATTACAAGGACAACCACCGATACTTTAGCTGCACTAGTACAAACTTGCCCATACATGTAACAACCGTCAGTGGCCTACTTACGAACTAGCGACTGCTGCACCCCCTAGTGCAACATCGGCGCTATACACCGGTGGCTAACAATACACACCTCTGGTACAAACCATTCCTACCTTCAGCATTGTGTCGTTCCATAGTATAACTGAATTACAAAACAAGAACCGATACAAGCAACACTAGTACAAACTTGCCCATACATGTAACAGCCGTCAGTGGCCTACTTACGAACAAGCGACTGCTGGACCCCCAAAGTGCAACGTCAGCGCTATACACCGGTGACTAAAACCATTACTACCTTAAGTAGAGCAAAATGATACTTTTGGATTATACGTTATACCTTCATCCATTTTGTATTGAAATTAGAATCAAAGATAGTGTCCAGTCAACAACACATCAGGCTACCCATTGCCGTTTTTTACCTTGCTCTAGCCAAATAAAGGCAAAAACATATTTTTTATAACAGCAAAAAGAAAATAACCGGAAATAGGTGGCGTGCCAAGTTGACCGTTCATGTTTTAGCGATACCTATTAATATGAATGATTAAGTGATTATTTGTTGAATATTTGGTTTAATTGTCAAAGGTTTAATAAATATGGTGGAAATCATTCTACAAATCGCCAACTAGCCTCAAACTACTTTAAACCTTTGTCTTGTAAATAAATAGAATAAGCATAATGTTTTCGTTTAGTAACAACGACAGTTAAAACTCAGGCAGACCCTGTACTTGGTGGCCAACTCACTAATTGTAGACTTCAACAATAACTTAATTCTATCAACAAGTTTGGCCGCCATCTTGAAACTAGATGTAGAAGTACCCACAGAACAGGCGTGTGCATTAGAAATGCATTATTCAACAGGAAATAGCTTTCGTTGGTGAAGTTTGACTAAAGCTTAATGTAACTAAACGATCTAACTTGGTGACCTTTTAAACCCGAGGTCGGTACATCCCTTCCACTGGTGCTGGACAAAGGTCCCCCTTCATATGCAGGCAGCCCTTTTTCAAATTCGTCTGACGCGTAAAAACGTCTTGACAGGATATTGCCCAGGTAGAGACAAAAGAGTAGTAGGTGGAACAGAACACCATGAGATCTTTTTTTTTGACCCGGAGGATATGACGCATACCCGTTCACCGGAGGGCGGACGGGTTATGTAGGACTCACCACTGGAAAAGTGACACTCAGTGGCGTACCCACTTAAAACGCCGGGACTCCCTATCATTATCCATGTTGGTGGAAAAAATAATAATTCTGTCACACACAAAAAAACTTAAATCCACAACCTCTGCGTTCCAGAGTATGCATTCAGCTGGTCACTGTGGACTTGGCTTTCTAATTTGGAACAATTTGATTGGTGAGGGGCGTGCTAGGTCGAAGGACAAGAATGAAACTGCATTCTTAACGTGAACGGACTACACATATTGCACAAACGGCTCTCGGTACACAAACTCAAATTGTGACAGCATTTCAGTCCAAAAATAAACAACTTAAAATGTAATGGCAAGTTTTGCAGCATCCGCCAGCAAACTAGAAGTACCAACGAAACAGAAGCAGGAATGTATTATTCAGAAGGAAATAGTGCAAGCTGGTAGTTTGAAGGATTTCAAACGACCGAAGTTTGTGCCTGGCGTCTACTCCCGTTTATCTGAATACGAACTATCGTAAATCTGTTACGTTTTTTTTAATTTATTTTATTTATTCTTTATTTATTTAAAATGAAAGTATGAAGAAAATGAAATTGGCGGACTTAATTCCTAAAGGCATTGTCTACCAGTCAACCATCGGGCGAAGCAGAAAACTTGTTAGCGGTGTCTACGATTATTTTAAAACATTTAATCCATTTTAAAAATGTTTTAAAGCTCACAATATTCAACAAAAACCACGTTTTTTGGTTTTCCTATTTGGTTTCTGTTAAACTTATGTTTTTCGTGATTATAAAAAATTGTACTATAATTGGGTTCTTTGGTGTAAACAATTTGTAAGTGATGCTGTTTTCAAGGGTAACTTTTATTAACTTAACTCTTTTATTCGCAACTTGCTGTCCCGACAGACGTTTTGTTCTGTTGTCAATCATTGACAGGTAAAAAATGGTTGATCAGGAAAACTAAATTTTTGTTTTTCACTATATTTCTAGCATTTTCTCTTGTTTACTCACCTTCTAAACCTTCCCTGAACCTTCACAAAAATATTTCAAAATCACAATTAGAGAAATAGGTCCAACCGTTCCCGAGTTTTAGCGAGACTAAAGAACAGCAATCCATTTTTGCATATAGAAATTCTCGAATACATTTTTTCATTCAATAAAGATACCACTTGGCGGCTATAAGGGTCTAAAATACCGCAACAAATTAAGACGTAACAGGCAATTCGAGTAATTAACCGTGCACTGTCGCGGTTAACCCCTTCGTGTTCGTCTGATGGGTACAGATTACCCCTCTGCAATACTGGCTTTAAATGTTTACATAAAGCACCCCATTTGGTAATTAATGAAACAAAGCACAGAATATTGGGATACAAAGAAACATGAGATACAAATATGAAATAATTTTAAGTAAATAGCAAAAACCTCTACAATAATCAGAATGCAATACATACACAGTTCTGACATCTCAACTGATGTTTTAACGTGTAAAAAATATTTTATATAGCTAACAGCTTATAAATATCAACAAAAGCAGCTAAAAGTAAAACTGAAAGCTATTATGCTACCAATATAAGCATCATCATCATGTCGTCCACACCGTCTCCGGCGACGGCGACTCCTGCAAACCATTCAGGTTGGGACTTCCTGGCGATGGGTTCTGATGTGACTAGCAAGCAAGACCGAACTTCGACTTAAAAATTCGCTTGCAAGACGCACAGTATAACTGGCCAGCCGAATTGTACGCAGTAGAGGGTTTTGGCATCGTCTTCCGTATTTATAAAACACTAGCTGTCCCCACAGACTTTGTTCTGTTTTCAAACATTTAGTGTCACGTGACAGGTAGGAACATTCACTAAGAGGAAACTAAAATTGAGATTTTTACTATATTCCCAGCATTTTCTCATGATTACTCACCTTTTAAACCTTTCCTCGACCATTACAAATATTTCAAAACCAAAATTAGCCAAATCGGTCCAGCCATTCCCGAGTTTTAGCGAGACTAACGAACAGCAATCTATTTTTATATATAGAGATGGTGGTACAACTTCACATACCTACATTTTTTAAAGTAATAAAACTCAGCTTATTCAATGCTTTCTGCGTTCTTACGTTTCTTAGAGCCACAACTTTTTATGTCTATAGAAAACTTCAGAAAAATTACGATTTAGAAGCAAACCGTGCACGGAATGTAACATTATCTTCAGACAAATTTAAATTCCGTTTTCCGCCTTGTTTGCCAATAAATTACAAAGTTTCGAAGAACAAGCCCAAGTTCTTGAATATCATTAAATTCAACGAAGCCACAATCCCTCCTTATTAATCAGAATTAGTTCACTTTAGTTGCCTTAAGATATTCATGCTTTTAAAATTATCTTTTATCATCTTTTTAAAGAGAGCGTCGTGGTCCAGTATTTTAAAACTCTGGCTCAGCACCCGTCGGTCCCGAGATCAAATCTGGCCGGAACACACCTACTTCGTGTTCATTCAACAATTTGTGGCTAACTCTCCGGTGATGGAAAACACCGATATAAAAACCAAACAAGCCGGTTAACGGCTCGCCCCTTAAAACAGCCCCTCGGTTCAAATGTGGGCTTCTGAATGTTCCGTTCACCATGACGGTAACAATCAGAGTGTCACTGCCTAAGAGCCTGTAAGCGCCTCTAGACCTTTAGGGATGCGATCGTGAGGGTACGTAAAATAAGCTTTGAAGATTTTTTTTTACGTTTGTACTTAGTGCGGTAAACTTAGCTTCAAACTCTAGCGCTTAAGTAGAACCTTCATACTTTTTGACAAATGTGTATTATACTCGTTAGTACCAGCACATACCTTCACCAGCTACCGTCTTCTACCTCCCACCTACACATACGTTCGAGTCCCGCCTGAAACTTTCACAGATTTTTTTCTGACATACATGCCCTAATTAATAAGATAAGATAAATAGAATAAAGAGATAACATAGGTCCCTCGTTCAAATTTACTCCGTGAAATGTGTACTGTCCACCAAGATGGCGACAACCACTGGCCCCAGGGTTCGACGTTTGGGATAATATCTTTAATCCATCTTGGCGATAAGGATGTCTAAATTGAACATCCCAAGTATCTGTTAACATTGTTGTGTGATCGTTTTCTTGGTTCTGACGCAGAACGTCACTTTCGCAAATGGTCACCTCGAAAATTTTGGTCACTTTCGCAGAATGTCACTTTCGCAACTGGTCACTTTCGCAGAATGTCATTTTCGCAAAAGGTCACTTTCGCACAATGTCATTTTCGCAAAAGGTCACTTTCGCATTTGGTCACTTTCGCAAAACGTCACTTTCGCAAAACGTCATCATCATCCGAAACAAGTCGGTGTCATATTGAATTAAAAACAGGTCCATTGGAGCTGTTTTTTTTTGTGACCGCATATAGTGCGCAGCCGTATCTTCCTTTTTTGGAATACATTATATACGTTTTCCTATTTTTATACTGAAACTAGACTACCGTAATAAAGATTTGATGTTAAAAATTTGTTTTTTATTGATTGATCGTTAGAATTTCCTTTATAAATTCTCTATTAAGTGTTTTAATATAAAAGAGGTATACTCCATCAAATCTTTATTACGGTAGTCTAGTCTCAGTATAAAAATAGGAAAATACAATCATTTCAATAAGGGTTTTATTAAGTAAACCTATAACGTATTACAAAAAAAGGAAGATACGGCTGCGTACTAAATGAGGTCACACAAAAAAACAGCTCCATTGGACCTGTTTTTAATTCATTATGACACCGACTTGTTTCTGATGATGATGACGTTTTGCGAAAGTGACGTTTTGCGAAAGTGACCAAATGCGAAAGTGACCTTTTGCGAAAATGACATTGTGCGAAAGTGACCTTTTGCGAAAATGACATTCTGCGAAAGTGACCAGTTGCGAAAGTGTCATTCTGCGAAAGTGACCAAAATTTTCGAGGTGACCATTTGCGAAAGTGACGTTCTGCGTCAAAACCGTTTTCTTAGTGCAATAAAGTATATCTTATATATGTACTTTTGAGTGTGTAATGTTATGTTCAGAAACGAAATAGCCAACGAATGTTTCCAACTATAATTTATCCAGCAGTACCTACTCATGTTACTTCGCTAGCCTATCTCCAATATAGCCAGTCTATTGCATCGAACATAGGCGTATCACTGCAGCTACAATACTCCCATAATTTCTCCTGGGAACCCCCGGGTCGGCCCAAACAGGGTGTATTACGTCACGAGACGATTCGGGAGGGTTAGATGTACATTTGCAGATAAAATCTAGCTTAACCAATCTTGTTTATTGTCTAAGCAGGGTTATTTCGGTTGTATTATTAAAATTGACGAAAAACATTGACTTTTCAAACGAAAACTCATGGAGGGCCCTCAGGGTGGTTCTTTTTACTAAAACATGGTTATTTATACTACGATATTGTCCAGAGCGAAAGGTCTTGATTGACCTAGTGGTAGCTCAAATCTGTGCGAAACACCCTCTTTGTGTTCATTGTACAATGAAATTTGCGGGCTAACTCTCAAGTGAGCAAAGAATTGACAGCGTTGATAGTTTGAAACTACATTGCGCAACATGTAAGTATCTGTCTCGTTTACGCTCTAGTAAATAATCATAACACAGTCAAATTAAAGGTACAGTCGTAGAACAACAGGGTTGACTAGTTTTCAAATAAAATCATTTACGCATTGCAAGCACATGTTACCTTTTTAAACTGTGTAACAGGCTAGCGTGTTGTGTCAAAAACTAGGCTTTATAATTTGACAATAAAATTGAAATTCGAGTAGACGTATGTTCCTTCAATACTTTTCCTTGGTTTGATCTTGCCATTACGCTGCAGTGTCAAGTTTGATAAATCGAATTATTACATCCTCTTTGCTTTTAATGATTAGAACTGCAAATGTGATTAACGGTTCCTAACAATTTCCTCATTGAGCAAGCAAAAACAGATCTTAGGCTGGTCAACCCTTTCATTCTTCGACTGTACGTTCCCGGGTGGGCAATTGTCGACTTCGCATCAGCCGTGCTATTCCGGCGGTGCACATCGGACATCACTTCACATCTCGGTGCTTCACGCTTACCTCAATCATCAATACGCTTTACTTTGAATTAGTATTTTCCCTCATTTTGTATGTAAATAATTTAAAAATGTTATTTGGCTTAGTCCTTTTTTTTCAAACGACCACATTTGCAAAGAAATTGAATTTTAAAGTTCACTCACACGAGTGAAGGGAGTTTTGGTGTCCGCCGGAATAGCATAGCAGTACTGACATAACCTACCTACCTCTTTTTTAGTAAAATATCATTGCTTCTAACTGTGTTGTGTCTGTTGCGCAGGACCTCTGTTTTATATTTTAATCTCCCTTTTTGTTTTATTTCAGGCTTTAGGTACCGCGGAATTTCAGCGATATGGATTAACTATTAAAGTTAATGTAGGTACCAATTAATGTTTGTTTATTTCCAGTACTATAGTAAATCTGAGTCTAGTTCTCCGCCATTTCAGCATAATCCCGAAACTTTACCATCAAACTTGATCAGTACTTAGCTAGACTTAGATCGACAAAATGGCCGCCAAGCGACTATACAACATCGGATGCGCCCAAGCGCCCTCCCGGGAACAAAAGCGAAAGCGGATTCAATATGAATGCAATTATCTTATATTTGAATGTTCGTGTTTTGGAAGCGTTAATGTAAGGTCTGGAGCTTGTACAGTCAACAGCACATCAGGTTACCCCATTACCGTTTTTTCTCTCGCTCTTGCCAATATCATTATTTTACAATAGAGCAAGGAGGACTGACCGGAAATAGGCAAAGTGATGTGCCGTCCACTGTACATTATTATTAGTGCGCCTGTGCAAAGCATTCACAGCGTTGACCGCTTTTTTTTTTTTTTTTTTAACCCGGTGAAATGCCTTTACGCACATCCCGCTGCTTGGGGGGCAGCGGGGGGGTGTAGGACTCGCCCACCCCTGCAAGGGGTGAGAATACCCACTAAAACACCGGGGCGGCCTTCTTCTGCGCGTGACCAGGGTTTACCGAGGACTCTCCCAGGGAGGCACTCTACCGGTAAAACCCTGGCGCGCTGTGCCGGTTCCGGCTCACCTCGAGGGGAGTAGTACCTCCCCTCTTACACACCCGCCGGTGTTCGACAGTGTGAGGCCACCCCACACTGCCGTCCTCCTCGGGGTCGCATGTGCAATGAAGGCACACAGCCCCTGCCGTGTACTCTCCTAGCAACCCCGGGGCCCCCCTTTAGTCGCCTCTTACGACAGGCGGGGGTGACCTTGGCTGTATTCTTACGCCCCAGACCACAGGGCGAAGCGTTGACCGCTTGAGACAACACTGTGCAACATATAATAATATGTGTCTCGTTTACGCTAGGCTAGTAAATAATCATACTATCTTGTTTACACGTTACAAGACGGTCAAATTATAGGTATGTACGCCAGTGGTCAATTTTCGACTTCGCATCAGCACTGACAATCATAACATATCTACTTCTTTTTTTAGTATAATATCATTGCTTCTAACTGTGTTGTGTCTGTTGCGCAGGACCTCTGTTTTATATTTTTATCTTCCTTTTTGTTTTATTTCAGGTTTTAGGTACCGCGGAATTTCAGCGATATGGATTAACTATTGAAGTTGACCAATGAATGTTTGTTTATTTCCATTAGGAACTGTAGTACCTCTGAATCTAGTTCTCCGCCATTTTAGCTTAATAGTAAAACTTTACCATCAAACTTGATCAGTACTTAGCTAGACTTAGATCGACAAAATGGCCGCCAAGCGACTATACAACATCGGATGCGCCCAAGCGCCCTCCCGGGAACAAAAGCGAAAGCGGATTCAATATGAATGCAATTTAGCTTATATTTGGATGTTCGTGTTTTGGTAGCGCAAATGCTAAGTCTGGAGCTTGTAAATTGTTAATTTTTGTATTTACTGCAGGAAATTAAGGTGGAAATCTTTTAGCAGACTAGCCAGTTTGGTCTAGGAAAGATATTTTGTCGAAATCATGGCAGGTCGTGGGTTCGTGTGACTTAGAAAAAACTTTTCACTTTTGAGAGTAATATTTTTTTTTATAGGATGCTCGACTTTTCGTTACAAAATAAAATCGGTAATGAGAAAATTCGTGGAAGAACTAAGATCACTGACGTAGCCCTGTTGAGCAGCTGTTGAATTGGCAGGCTGACAAGCCGACACACGCCGGGTCGGAAATGGGATGGGTGACCACCCGACCGAAATTTAGTGATGTGTATTTTGGGGATCTCCGTGCTTCGGAAGGCACGTTAAGCAGTTTTTTCCGGTTGACGTCGCTAAATGTCAGTGGTTAAGCTTGGTCAGAGGCCTTTGGGCGGCTTGATAACGTCTGACATTAAGGTTGCTGACTAACCTTACACCACTCCAACAATCCACACTGAGCCCGCGTGTTGGAGTATGGGTTTTTCGACCTCATAGTTGAGGTGAGGCCAGTGCTCAGCAGTGTGACGCATTTAGGCCGTTTATGTAGGCCAAGTTCTTGAATGTGGACCATTCAAAGACAAACACAGCTCACGTCCATGCTGGCGGTGGACTCGACAAAGGTCGCAGAATTTCGGTGGATACAGGCCTCCCACAACCCTCCGCTTTTTTGAGCTTTTTTAAGTATTTTAAACCCTCAACTCCAATTCTCGTGCATCTAATATAATATAAGAAAAATATCACGAGAACTATCAAAATGTTATCATACAAAAATAATAAAACCTATCAGTTCTCGCGATGTTTATCTTGTCTGATGTTATATCGAAAGCTCAAGCAACAAAATAATATTAACTTTTCCTTTATTCAAGACTTATTTCTTACATTTCCTATATTGGTCCCTATTCCCTATTGTATGAAATTATATATACAGTGTGTTTGGGAACCGGTGTCCGACCCGTTAAGGTGAAGTAATATGATCTATTTTATGAATAAATCCACCATAATTAAGCACTTTGCCCCAGTTGTTTTAAAATGGCCGCCATTTTAATTTTTTTTTCTCGGGTGGGTTATTTTAGTTTGCAATATCTGCCGATTTAGAGGTCCTACAGTCACAAAAGTGGTATCGTTGGACATCTACAAAAGTAGGCAATAAGCTGACAAAAAAGCTTTCTTTTATAACTCCCTTAAAATACCTCAAAAAAATGTTTGAACTTGTAAATTGTGATAGAATTTGTTAGTTTTTTTTACATTTTTTTTTCAGAAAAACTAAACTGTCAACATACATTTATTTTAAACTTTTTGGATACCCAAAGACATCACCTAAACACTGAAGCAAAAATCAAAGTTCCAAGTAAAATAGTTTAGAAGTTGTGACAAATTGAATATCACCCTGTCATCAGAGACCCTTTGAAACGCAGGTAAAATTTACCTGAAATAAATTAAAAAATTTTTTTAAAAAAATTAATTAAAAGTGCTTAATTATGGTGGATTTATTCATAAAATAGATCATATTACTTCACCTTAACGGGTCGGACACCGGTTCCCAAACACACTGTATATATTTTTTGCTGAATTGGGGTCTTGAAGTCTCTGCGTATGTTTCTATTCTATACAAAACAGCAGTTATGTTACCGTTCCCTCTAACACTATTAAGACCTTACAATAAGGTGATCTCGGTATAAAATATCATCCCGTTATCTGCAATGATATTACAATAAAAAAGATGTAGATAGTTTATGTCAGTACCTATTGACGCGAAGTCAAAAATTGTCCACGGGGTACAACGTAGTTAATTTGACCGTGTTATACAGTGTGAACAAGACAGCACGATTATTTACGGGAGCGTAAACGAGACAGATACATGTTGCGCAGTGTCGTCTTAAACTGTCAACACTGTCAATGCTTTGCTCAGGTACACAAAAAGTTCTGATTACGGCTGCCACTTTTTCAGCACAGGTAACCTATCTACCTATTTTAATTATAATATCTTTGGTTGCCTGCCAATCACTCAAACTTCACCCCCAAACATCACAGACAGTGTGTTTGCACATAACGCGGTCGTGACGTTGACACGAATAGCCTATCCCAGTTATGACCTAGATTCTGATTTGAAAGCGTGAAATATTAGAGAGAACAGTCCACAACATGGTGAGCTAATTGCTACCAGTTTCAGAAAGCTATCGTGCTGAAACTGTTTGCGAAATCTACTTTGTTAATTGTAATTAATATTTTGAAGGATCAGTAGTTGTATTTTTAGTTATCTTGCCTACTTGGGTAGTGATCTCGACGTCAATCATTTTGCATACTTACCTCTTTCACTTTTTTACATTCGTCTTGAAGACCACATAACGAACAACACCATAAAAAAAACTGTCCTAAAACCAACTTCCCATCCTTGACAAGCGACAGGTGACGGGTCCTCCTACTGCTTCATCGCATTCTGTTTTATATTACAAAAAACATCAGCTTTGAAACTTTTTTTACCAATATTCATGTGCCTTAGTAAATTTTCATCAGATGATTTCGGTGTAAAACAATATAAAATTTTCTTCAGTTAGGTACTTTCATGTGAATAGTTAGCAGCCAATCACTCAAACTTCACCCCAAACATCACAGACAGTGTGTTTGCACATAACGCGGTCGTGACGTTGACACGAATAGCCTATCCCAGTTATGACCTAGATTATGATTTGAAAGCGTGAAATATTAGAGAGAACAGTGCACAACATGGCGAGCTAATAGCAAACAGTTTAAGAAAGCTATCGTGCTGAAACAGTTTGCTGAATCTTCATTGTTAAATGTAATGAATATTTTGAAAGGATCAGTAGCTCTATTTGTAGTTATTTTTCCTGCTTGGGTAGAGATCTCAACCATTTTGCATACTTACCTCGTTCACACTTTTCCATTCGTCTTAAACACCATAAAAAAACTGTCCAAGAACCAACCTCCCATTTTTGAAAACCGACACGTGAAGGGTCCTCTCACTGCTTCTGTTTTACCCAACAAAAAACATCTGCTTTGAAATTTGTCCTTTACCAATATTCCTGTCCGTTAGTAAATTGGCTTAGTAGATCTTCTAATCTCGTCGTAAAAAATATGAAGTTATCTTCAGTTACTTTCATGTGAATTAGCTACCAATCACTCAAACTTCACCCCCAAACATCACAGACAGTGTGTTTGCACAAAACGCGGTCGTGACGTTGACACGAATAGCCTATCCCAGTTATGACCTAGATTCTGATTTGAAAGCGTGAAATATTAGAGAGAACAGTACACAACATGGCGAGCTAATTGCAACCAGTTTCAGAATCAGAATCAGAAATATCTTTATTTAAATAGACCTGTTACAAGTGCTTTCAAATCGTCAAAAACTTAATCAAACAAACAAAAATACACTTAATAATAGACTTAAATACTATAATAGAAATAATAAATAAATACACAGTATACAAACATAATGTGACTCAATCACCTGAACCACAACCACTCAGGGAACTAGGGTGCTGAATTATGGTTATGACTGTTGATTGGCTGGTCATAAACAGCAGTATTATGACATTAAGTAAGATTGAAAGACAATTTTGTTGATAGTTGTCTGAATGAGCCTTCTTTTGCCGATAAGGTAACCTAAATTGTAAAAACGTTTTGAAGGTATATTTGTGTTTTGTTTTGTGCAATAAAGTAAATCTCATCTTTGTTTTCATTACGATGTCAACCTGGTTCAGCATAATATGCTACAAGGTTAAAGATCCAAGCAGCACTGGTTTTCAATCAGCGTACCTATACATTTACATAAATTTGCTTCTATTTTTATCTAATAGAGCAAATAGGCCTGATTGGAAATGGTTAGCCAGTCATCATGACGACCGTACACCTGGTCACTGCTAGCTCAGCTAACTACCCTAGACTAACATGAGTGACTTTAGTTCTACTTACAATTCCTTTTCTCCTCAGCACAACCTCAAATTGTAATATTAAACCAAATACTGCTTTATTTACTTTAAAATACAGCTAAATTTCGCCAGAAACTAACAACTCTGACGGTACCAAAGTGTCCAGCTATTCATTTTGCTGACCAGTCTTATTATACTTCAGGTGGTAAATAAAAGCATTCTAGCCCCAAAGACATTAGTTTATTGCACGTAATACTTACTTGTCACGTTCACGTAAAATGATATCCCCAGGGATATACGGTGTAGCGAAATAATACTCCGCTTAGAAAATTATACGTGGACGTGAAATATGGCTGGGAGTTCGCATTTAAAAGCGACAGCCTTACCTCTAAGGCTGAGTTCAAAGGACTTGATCAAAATTTCATAGACAAAAAACCTAGAATCGCCAGCAACGAAATGTATAAAAATGGGTTCACTAAAGTAACCCTATTACGTATTCAAAAAATCAACCTTCTAAACCATACAGTATAGAAGTTATTGTACTGTATAACTTCATTAATATAAACAAAAAGAGCAAGATACGGCATCCACGTACCAAAAATGACCACATAAAAAACAGGTCTAATGGACCTGTTTGCAAGTCAATATGGCAGTGACTTTTTTGCATCCCACGTCATTCATACGCCAATGTCATATGCCACTTTCCGAATATATAAAGAACATAGAATGGAATGGCATTGACGAATAGGATGATGAACATTGACATAAATGAGTAAAAAGTAAAATCACAATGATAAACAAAAGAGACTATTCTACTCTTTCACACTCTTCCTTAAATTCACACGTGTTTTGAGTTTGATCACGATTTTAACATACATTTAAGCAGGGTGAGTTTTTCAAGTGGGCATGGCAGGCGAAATCCTCAACTATAAGGAATTCAGAAAATGGTCAGTGTGAATGTAATGAAAATAAATATTTTATTAAAAATGAGACCTTTCCTTCAGTTTGACATATAATGTTACTTCTCATTATTTGACCCTTAGAAGCGAAACTACAAGATGGCATTGTAATACAGGGTGTCATTTTTATCCAAAAACATCTGGTTCGAACCCAGGCTCCGAATGGAGTTTTAAAAAAAAACTGAGTATACAGTTTTAATTTTTGTCCAAATCGGGCTAAAGACTCCCTCGACAATTTTTCTGAATTCCTCATAGTTTAGGATTTGGCCTACCTGTATAATATTTTCACAGAATATGATATGAAACTTTAAAATAACAACTTTTCTCATCATACCGACCCAAAAGAGTTCATAGATAACGGCTACAATAGATTTTTCAGAACCTAAAAAATACAAATATTGATTTCATTAATCATCAATATCTAGTATACCGCGTAGCTTTTGCAGTAGATTTTTATATATTTTTGATCTACACATTAAGCTCGTTAAAATAGCATATATGGCATTTCTGGCGATTCTAGGTTTTTTTTTGATCAAGTCCTTTATCTGCACAATTACTTTAAGTAGTTATTGCAAACAATATTTACATCCCACTACTGGGCAAGAGCCTCATCTTAACTATGTGGCACAAGCGCTAATCCAACACCACGCAAGCTCTAGGTGTTAATTGTTGTCAGGGTCGGCTTTATGTCAGATGTTGTCAAACCTAAGACCTCTGACTACACTTAGCTACTGGCATCTAATGGGGACAACTGAGACTAACTCACCTTCTCTCGTCAGCTTAACTTATTGCTTCCGAAGCACGGTAATGCCCAAAAAATGCATTACAAAATTTCAGTCAAGGGTGGTCACTGTAGCGACATATCTCGTCACATAGGAACTACAATCTTGAAACGCTCCATCAAAGTTTTCGGAGCGATTTCGCATAGATAGAAGAACCCGACAATAACCTTCGGGTAGTAGCCTACTAGAAATAACACCCATCTAGTCGGAATATTACACCCTGTTCCTCACATTCCCAAAATCACTCATCCCATTCTTGACACGGCGTAACATAATCGGCCTATATACGTCCCACTGCTGGGCACAGGCCTCACCTCAACTATGAGGTGGAAACAAGCCATACTCCAACACGCGGACTCAGTACGGGTTGTTGGAGGGGTGTAAGGTTAGTGAGCAACCTTATTGTCAGATGTTATCAAGCCGCCCTAAGGCCTCTGACTAGGCTTAACGACTGACATCTAGCGACGTCAACCGGGACCAACTGCTTAGCGTGCCTTCCGAAGCACGGAGATGCCCGAAATACACATCACTAAATTTCGGTCGGATGGTCACCCATCCCTTTTCCGACCCGGCGTGTGTTGCTTTACAACAACGATCGTCGCCGATCACTGTCGCAACTGCTTCACAAAAGCGACCGTTTCTGATCACAACTAAACCACGGCCTTCTAGAAAATATACATGGACGTAAAATCCAACGATATGCAGTACAGACAAATCACTATTAAAAATAGCTCCGTGCTGTAAACTGCATGATACTTAAAAATAATAAGAAAAATGAAAAATACTTTAAAAATATTGAAATTCGCTGGAAAAGTCACGCCCGGGATATTGAAGTTGAAACGATGGAAGTAAGCTGTTGTTTGAACAAACAAAATGTTAATAAAATGAAGCCTGGAAATTCATTTTAACACTGATAGACGTAAGGTTGAATATTGTAGAGCAAACTGTGGGGAGGAGATAGGCACTATTCATACATAGTCCGGGCACAATATGTAATGTTTAAATGAAACCGTAGCTTTTATGAGGTAAGGTCCATATTCGCTTGGAGTTTCTTCTTTTGTTTTTAAAGAGCAATCTCCTATCAATTATTTACTGTATCGTTAAAATCAAGTCTTCGATACAATTTGATGAATACTGAGTTGGCATAATCACCACGCTTACCAAAACATGGGTGTGGTCTTGATCCAGGCTAACTGCCGCACTCAGAGACGTCAATTAACGTTAATGGTTTATTAGAGTCAAAATTCCAGTTTTCAAAAGAGACTTTAGAACAAATAGAATGAAGAACTTTTCAGAATGTAGAATTTTGACTCTAATGAACCGTTAACGTTAATTGCCGTCTCTGAGTGCGGCGGTAAGTTCCTAAGAATCTTTCAAATATCTTGTCTTTAATCTCGTGTGTTGTTGTTGAGACAAGGGCTTTGAAAAATATCCGACCTCATGTGGATGGACCTCATAGGTTTTCAAAGAACGTGAAATTCAATAGACGACTCTGTCCGGCAGTTATTTCATTTCCCTACCAATACAGCCGCTTTTTCAAACGACACGATTGCATTTTCTGTCTTCATAAATAAACACGGAGGTGCCCGTGGCCTATATACGTCCCACTGCTGGGCACAGACCTCACCTCAATTATGAGGTGGAATGAGCCAAACTCCAACACGCGGGCTCAGTGCAGATTGCTGGAGGGGTGTAAGGTTAGTGAGTAACCTAAATGTCAGTTGTTATCAAGTCGCCCTAAGGCTACTGACTAGGCTTAACGACTGACATCTAGCGACGTCAACTGGGACCAACTGCTTTACGTGCCTTCCGAAACATGGAGATGCCCGAAATACACCACTAAATTTCGGTCGGCGTGGTCACCCATCCCATTTCCGACCCGGCGTACGTTGCTTTACAGCAGCGTCTGACGACGTTTGCATTTTCCGTCTTCGAAAATAAACACAGACTAAAAAAAACTAAAGAACTTTCGAGATGAAGTTCTGCCGAGGGAGTCACGCGCGCAAACTTGTAGTTTGTAGTGGAATAGTTGTTCTTAATAGTTACATCCTGTTTGCTGGCTCGTTGGCTCGCTGGATCAGTTTGTGTTCATCGTGCTTACTAGATTATTGCTTCTTTAAATCCAACTATTGGCATTTATTTATTTTAAACACCAACAAGATTACATCAAAACAAGACTTGGAAAATATTCTAACATAAATGTAAGCTTCACTATAGGTGAAGACGGCTTGCAAAAAGTTACAACCGTAAGTAATATGGTTAAAAAAAACAATACATAACATAAACGGCCTATATACGTCCCACTGCTGGGCACAGGCCTCCCCTCAACTATGAGGTGGAATGAGCCATAATCTACACACACACACACGCGGGCTCAGTGCGGATTGTTGGAGGGGTGTAAGGTTAGTGAGCAACCTTAATGTCAGATGTTTTCAAGCCGCCCTAGGGCCCCTGACTAAGCTTAACGACTGACATCTGGCGTCAACCGGGACCAACTGCTTAACATGCCTTCCGAAACACAGACTTGCCCGAAATACACATCACTGGGTGATCACCCATCCCATTTCCGACCCGGCGTGTGTTGCTTTACAGCAGCGGCCGTTGACGTTTGCATTTTCCGTCTTCAAAAATAAACACATACTAAAAAAAATAAAGAACTTTCGAGATGAAGTTCTGCCGAGGGAGTCACGCGCGCAAACTTGTAGTTTGTAGTGGAATACTTGTTCTTAATAGTTACATCCTGTTTGCTGGCTCGTTGGCTCGGTGGATCAGTTTGTGTTTATTGTGCTTACTAAATTACTGCTTAAATCGCACTTAACATAACATAAACGGCCTATACCTATACGTCCCACTGCTGGGCACAGGCCTCACCTCAACTATGAGGTGGAACGAGCCATACTCCAACACGCAGGCTCAGTGCGTGTGTTGTAAGATCTATTTCATTCTAAATCAGGTGTGTAAAAGGGTGGTAGTCTGCCCAGCGATTCTCAATCTCCGTTCGAACGTTTCACGAGCGAATTCGAAGGGAGATTCCATTTTAGCATTCTGTTAATCTCGATAACTAGGCCACTGTGATCGTAGGAGTGATATTTCCATACAAAAATGATGGAGAACCAATTAAAAGTGAGGCGGAAAAATTAAAGTGAGTGTGATCATCTCATCGAGATCGAGATGAGAAAATATTGTAAGCGAAATCACTTGGTGTCCAAATAATGCTAAAGTCAGAGATAATATCCACAAATTGAAACAAGATCAAAAAGAGGGTTTTTAGGTGGTACAGTAAGGGTTGTGTTCCTAACATTGTTTGTTTTACTGTCTTCTCAATAAAAACTTGTAAAAGTTTACATGAAATAAATGCCTTTGAAAATATAAGACCGCGAATAGAATCCATAAAGTTGTTTTACTCCGGTTTAAATGCCTTTGAGTTTCGAGTTTTTGCGTTTTGATTATTTTTAGCCTCCAACTTGTAATGAAGTCACGCCCAGACAAAAAAAATTGCGCTTGATAGATTTACACTAATAACCTTTTACGACGAAAGCAATGCTTTGTTCTTTCATGCAGTTGCTAGTCAAGGGATTGAAGTTCAGGTAAATATCACGTTAATGCACGCTATGCAGGATGTAAGTGCATAGACGCTTCCAAAGTATACGTGAGTAACCATATCTTGTACGTACAGGCATATCTGTTCCGGCACAGAGTAATGAATTTTCAGAGACCAAAACTTGATTTTTTTATTTTTTTCCTAATTGTTTTGAGTCTTTTATACCTTCATATTGTTTCATTTATGTCACTTTGGATATTTTGGTAACTTTTAAAGACATTTCAACTGAACGCCATTGCTTACTGCCAACGCAAATCGCACGGGTCAGTATGGCATACTATTAATGTTGTTCTCGTAATCGTTATACTCATTGTAAACATAGAACTTTGTGTCGATTTGAAACTAAGGACACATTTATTATTCTTTATGAATATGGAGATTTATAAAGAAACTTACACATGATACAGAGACTGAATTAAAAGATGACAAAACACGACTTAACAAACAAGAATAAACTAGCTTTAAAAATAGGGCAATACGCATTCTCGGATTCTACTTGGAATATTGGCGGCGTTTTCTCGCTAAATACCTATGCAAAGTCCTTGAGCGGTCACTACGGGTTAGTAGCAACTGGTCTAAAACGCAAAAAGTCAAACTATTTAAAAGCACATTTCACATAAAAGCTTGCCTTTCTACTTGTAGCTAGGTCTGTTTCATCATTTGCCACAGCTAACATTTACACTAAAACATCTGTGTACTGAGTAAACACTTTATAACCTCAATTTACATGGCGCTCGGCTCTGAAATACTGAAATATTTTCATGGCTTTAAAATATGAGTTCAGGTAAAATGCGCTGCGAATTTGTTGTCAGTCAGCAGATAAGAACGACTCTTCCTGAATATGCGGTTGCGAGGGTGCAGAGAAGATTGGGACAGAGAGAAATATGATTAAGGCAAGATCTCTTCCTTTTAAAAGTGAGCTTGGGTGTGCAGCAAGTAGTGACGGGTTAGTATCAACTGGTCTAGGTCTTTTAGACCAGTTGCTACTTAGACCAGTTGCATTTTAGACCAGTTGCATTATAGACCAGTTGCATTTTAGACCAGTTGCTTTTTTAGACGAGTTGATACTAACCCGTCACTACTTGCTGCACACCCAAGCTCACTTTTAAAAGGAAGAGATCTTGCCTTAATCATATTTCTCTCTGTCCCAATCTTCTCTGCACCCTCGCAACCGCATATTCAGGAAGAGTCGTTCTTATCTGCTGACTGACAACAAATTCGCAGCGCATTTTACCTGAACTCATATTTTAAAGCCATGAAAATATTTCAGTATTTCAGAGCCGAGCGCCATGTAAATTGAGGTTATAAAGTGTTTACTCAGTACACAGATGTTTTAGTGTAAATGTTAGCTGTGGCAAATGATGAAACAGACCTAGCTACAAGTAGAAAGGCAAGCTTTTATGTGAAATGTGCTTTTAAATAGTTTGACTTTTGACTGGCTCGTTTGGAATTGTATCTAATTGTAAAGCTGCGATTGGTAGGTTCAATCCCATTAACATTTATGTGAGGAATTTTTGTTTGAGGAGCAGCTTGGTGTAATGGTTTCAAAGTTGGCTAGAGGTCGCAGGTTCGACCCCCAAAGAGTACAAACATTCGTGTGCATGAACATGTCTGTTTGGTTGGTCTGGGTGTTTGAAATGTATATTACACTAGCAGCCGCCCGCGACTTCCTCCGCGTGGACTTGGTTAAAAAAAAATGAATAGTGGGATATGTGTTTACAAAAAAAAAAGGATGTTTATCCGTTGTGTTAAAACCAAATTTACAGCCGCCTATAAATCTTCAAGAGTCTACAAACAAGCTTAAAACATCTTAAAGCATTCTGTCCAGTACATTAGGCTTATATCGCTTTTCCGGGCCAATGGGCTATGTGCGTAAACTGTGTGGCTGCTAACATCTTTCTAAAAGCGTTGTTCTGCTTTGAAACTGTTTATAAATAACTTAGAGATGAACCACTGCTTAGTTTTTGATAAACAAATCATAGAAATACGTTACATGACCACTAACTTAATTTGACAATGGAACATCATCTCGAAATTGGTTTTACTCTTTTTAACCGACTGCGCCGGAAGGAGGGTTATGTTTTTCAAGTGTATGTATGCAACAGTGTTTGGCACGCTCGATGGAAATTAGCTTTTGTGGTGTTGTTAAATTCGTAATTACTCCAAAAGAGACACTGGTTTTCGTGTGATTTAATGTTGTTATGTTAATTACTTTATTATTCCCATTTTTTTCCTGGCCTAATAATTCATTCATTTAATTATTTATATTGCACAAACTAGTACAAACGGCAAACTTAATGCTAAGAGCAATCACTACCAGTCAACCATGGGCTTTGATAGACACGCCGTTGGTGATGGTGATCTTTGCCCAGCTGTGGGGTACAACCAATTTAGCCCACTCTGCCCATCTATAAAGGGAATAGACCTGATATTTGTTTATGTTTACCGCTATTAAGATTTCAGGGCATGCAATGTTATCATTCGGTAACAGTTATCGCGTTATCGTCATAATACTAGATAAAAACCGAACCCAGTTGATATTACATTTGGACTTAACCATCTGTATAGTGTGTACGTGTTTTAGTTTTTGAAGATGGCGAAAGAGAAAACGAAGAAAATAGAAGAGCAAGGAAATAAAGTCAAGAAATCGGCCAAAAAAACAGAAAAGGTGGAAAGAAAAGATGCAAATAAAAGCAAAAATGACAGCAGTAAAAAAAATACTGTAAGTAAGTTATTTTCTTTTATTTATCGAAATACGAAATATTGTTAACGTTAAATACAGAAGCACACATTTGTCCAAACGAATATGAATCCGTAGTAAAGGACGAGCGTTTTCTACATAAAACGACTTGGTAAATCTGATTTTTGTACATTGACTTTCTGTTTGTTTTTTGTTGAATTATTTATTTATAACTGAAATATCATTACTATTTATATCTATCTCTTCATTTATAACTCTGAGGAAAACTTAACAAATATTATGTTTTTGACATGGAACTACCACGGACGTAAAAGAAAGACGGACGGAACATCACACTAAAAAAATGTGAAGCTAGCAAGGTACAACAACTTCGTTAGTTGCACACGACACAAACATACTAGGTGCTACAATCTAACGCCATTTTACCCCGTGTGACAGCGCGAATGACACGTGCGTTGCATCCGACAATATTCATTTAAAAATGCCGTCTGTGTGGTGAAATCTTGTAAAAACTACTTGAATAAACTTGAAAAATCACAAGGAATCACTTATCACAGGTATATTATAATTATTTCTTATATTTTCTCCTAAATAAATTTAAAAACTGTGTTGACAATTCTAAAGCAAAATACAACAGTGTTGCCACTTTTTTGATGGGAAAATTTCCCTAAATGAGGGGAAATCTGTATTTGTCGCATTTGTGACTCTAAAATCAAATTTTACCATTTTTTGGGTTCCGTATCTCAAAAGGAGAATAATAAAACCCAAACAATTTGTGATTTTGTGACTACAGCTAAAGGGGTACGTTGTTTGGTTACGCATGCCATTCCTAAAAGTGTAAGTTTTATGGTACATTGTATTGTTGTTATTTTATATAATAATTTATTCATATATATAATTTATTTGGCGGCTTCTATTATTCTTATTATTTTTTTAAAACACAAAGCACTTTATCACCTATACTGTAGGTATTGGTATTATTGGACAATGTTCTTAGGTAAAAGACGTGACGACCAATTGGTGAGATGGCTAAGAAATTGGCTACTACACCAGCGATCGCGGGCTCAACCTACAGTATAATCATTTGTACATTGGGTTTTTTTCTTAATGTTATATATTTAACACAATTTAATGAGAGTTGATTAATGGCGCTATTGGACCATAAACGGATTCTCTTAATTCCTCTTACTGGTAAGAAGTTAACATTCATCATCAACACAGACACATCAGAATATGTTAATAATGTTATGTAAATAAAACATTTCCCATAAAGTAACATGTATTTTCTTTTCTTTCACAGTGGTCATAAAAAATATGTTAGCTAGGTCAACATTATGATTCTTGAGCTCCCGGCTCCGATCCTACTAATATTATAAAAGCGAATGTTTGTATGTCTGGATGTGCTGTGTTGCTCTTTCACGTAAAAACTACTGAATGGATTTTAATGAAACTTCACAATAATGTTGCTTATACATCTAAATAGCACATAGGCTACAATTTATACAAATATTGTGTAAATTATTGAAAATATCAAGTAAAATCTAAGAATAAAATATGAAAATGTACGCAGCATCACGTGGTATGGCATGACAGTGGATGACAGAGACAGATGGCTGCTGTCATTAGCGTAACTATGGGTGAGCACAATCGAAAATAGCGCGTATTTAGAAAGATATTGCTTTTAGTTTTTCAACTTAAGTTCACGCGGACGAAGTCGCGGGCGGCCGCTTGTATTTCATAAATTAAACATAATCTGTCTATATACGTCCCACCGCTGGGCACAGGCCTCACCTCAACTATGAGGAGGCTCGAGCCATCCTCCAACCCGCGGGCTCAGTGCGTATAGTTAGATGGGTGTAAGGTTAGTGATAAACTCTCTGTCAGATGTTTAAAATAATAAAAATCATAATCGGACTTAATTCAATGAACCCGGTTCAAATAAAAGGTAAACTGTAGGGAAATTAATGATTTATATGGCATCCCTCAAATCACGCACACACCATAGACTGTCAGGTGCTAGTATCCTTCACTCATGATTCGACGAAATGGCGTCCGTCTTTCTTTTACGTCCGTGGGAACTACCTAGATGTTATATATTATTAATTGGATTAATCTTTATTTTGGAAATAATCACATCAATCAATCATTGTAACAAACTGACGTGGAAGCACTTTGACACCATGTCAAAGATCTGACGAGTACTTTTAGTTTATCATAAAAAATAAGTTTCTTTTAACACGCAAACATAGATGTTATTGCTGACGTGTAATATTGCGAAAACATTTTATTTTATTTGAATTTCATTCATTAAATTTTTGTCAATATCTTCATCAAAGCTACCAAAACGGATTAGTACGGATTTAAAGATAAGACTTGATTGCAGAGCCATGAAATTTCACTTAAAATAATCTTAAGTTATTTTTGTTATTCTGAAAGAAAATCGAAAAACGGCTTTCTGGCAGGGTAGCCTCGTGGAACCGTGTTCAAATCTGCTTGGAACGCTTCTTCTTCGTGTTAATTGTACATTTTGAGACTAGTACTCTCGTGAAGGACAAAACATGACCAAAGCAACCCAGATAAATCAATCAATCAATCTAAATCTAAATCAGCCATGCGGATCCCACTACTGCTGGGCAAAGGCCTCTCTTCCCCTGCTCCATGCGAGTCTATTTTGTGCCTTTTTCGGCCAGTCCCCTGCAAAGGCGTCCACCTCGTCACGCCATCTGCGCCTTGGTCTGCCAGGTCAACAATCAATCAATCAAATATATTTTTTGTCAAACACAGGTTACAGTAGGTGGTCACGGCTTCAAACATGGCCGCTATGTTTAGCCTTATCCAGGCGTACAAATATTCACTTAGAAATTAAACAGAATGTCATGCAAATAATTTGAAATCGAATTAATAATAGTAATAATCAATGAAATTTGAGTTTAATTAAATTTAGCACATACCTAAGAATTCAATTACACTGTAGATAATTACACTTCTTTAACAACAAACTACGAGTATAAAATTAACATTTAAATTCTGCTAGATCTAGTGCCAGTGCCTATTTTTTGCAAACAACCTGTCATATCATTTTCAGGTTTGCCTCATAGTGACTTCAGTCACAGTTCTATCCTTAGCAGTTCTCATATTCAAGGTGTATTCAGCCGTGATGGTTATTCCGGCTATGCCTGAACTGGATGTGAATGAGTGGTGGGGTCCACACCACAACAGAGATGTACAGGACAAGACTATAAGGCCGTTTCGGATTGTTTTTACTGATGCTGTAAGTATATTACGAATATTTTATGTAAAAGTTTGTACGGATGCATGAATTGATTGATTTTGAGTAAACTTTGAAGCAAAGATAGCGCTCTCAACTGACTCTCTGGCTCTCTAGACTTATAACTAAGAGTTGCATCAGAACCGGAAGAACCTTAGGAAGAACCTTTGGACTACGACAGGTTACTGATGATTTTCTAATTTTACTAAACTCTGTATTCTAGATGCAAGCAGACCTCGCCAATAGATTCGAAAACTACCGCCGTCTGACTAAACCGGAGTCGTTCAAAAACGTTGGCTGGACGTACGGAGTCAATTCAGAAGGTTTCAGCAAGTTCTTCGAGTACTGGGTCTTCAAATACAACTTCAGAGACCGGCAGAGGTTCTTGAATCAGTATAACCATTTCAAGACTAATATTCAAGGTATTGACATTCACTATATGCACGTGAAGCCAAAAGTTGATGAAAAGATCAAGGTTAGTGACGCTATCTATTTATTTTTCTGGCTTTGTTTAATAGTTCACTGTCCTAAAGTTAACACATACTCGTATATCATTGTAAAGACTGTAGCAGTTTTGCCACTGCTTTGGACTTGGGGGCAAGGCTTTCATTTTGGCGGCCTTTTAAGGATTAAAAATTAACTAAAAATGCTCGGACATGACAAGTAACCGTTATGTGCTCATAAACTATCCTTAGGTAATCAAATCCTTGTAAGCAAAAAAAAAACTTTACGTCATTTTTCATTTTATTGGAGCTCGGGCAATGAATTAGTTGCAAGAAATATCTGCAGATGCCGAAGCTCTACTAAGTTTGGGTTTAAGTGATGATAAATACATGAATGTTGTATCAACTTTGAATAAAGAGTTGGCCTTTATTAACGACATAACATGATATTCCAGGTGCTACCCCTGTTACTTCTTCACGGCTGGCCAGGTTCCTTCCGGGAGTTTTACGAAGTCATTCCTCTTCTGACAACACCCAGACCTGGCAACGACTTCGTTTTTGAAGTGATCGTTCCTAGCCTTCCTGGGTTTGGATTCTCACAGGTAAGCAAATGCATTCTAGGCATTTGTACCCAAACGTAATTCGAGGACCTAAAGATTTTCTTACCAGTTTTTTCTTCTCATAGGCAGCTGTTCGTTCAGGACTATCTGCTGCAAAAATTGGCATCGTCATGAGAAACCTGATGCAGAGGCTTGGCTTCAAGCATTACTACGTCCAAGGTGGAGATTTCGGCCATGTCATCGGGTCCAGCATTGCCACGATATTCCCCACAGAAGTCCTAGGATTCCATACAAATATGGCATATTCTGGAACCAAAGCATCAACGTTAGTTTGGGTACTTGGCGGACTTTTGTCTGCTCTGGAAGGTGTGGTCGAGAAAGATTTCAAAGACAGAATGTACCCGTTGAAAGAAAAAGCTGAGTTTTATTTGGAAGAATTTGGATATTACCACTTGCAGGCTACTAAACCTGATACTTGGGGTGAGTTATTGTTTTGCTAGTACCCTGTTACATCGACGAATGATTGCGAAAAAAATCTCATCCAATACAATTAGCATTATTGTGTTAACTTTTCATTATTTTTGAACCTATGACATCTTGGATATTTTACAAAGTAGCCAGAAACAAGCTAGTTTAAGATTAACGATATAACTGCCATATTTGGAATAAGGGGTTAAAATACATCATGTGAGGTTTTTACAAGTACCCATAAACTTAGAAATTGTTTCTGACCTCGGTCAGGACCTGTCACACTGGTGATTTATGAACCATGGTACCAATGAAATAATTGATCAGCAACAGAAACATAGTAGGTGCCCGTGGCGTAGTTGTGATAGAGATTGGCGACGATCGCTGTTGTAAAGCAACACATGCCAGGTCGGAAATGGTATGGGTGACCACCCGACCGAAATTTTGTGATGTGCATTTTGGCGTTAAGCAGTTGGTCCCAGCTGACGTCGCTAGATTTCAGTCGTTAAGCCTAATCAGAGGCCTTAGGACAGTTTGATAAAATCTGACATTAAGTTTGCTCACTACACCTGACACCTGACACCCGACACCCCTTCAACAATTCACACTGAGCCCGCGTGTATGGCCCGGAGTATGGCTCGTTCCACCTTATAGTTGAGGGGGGTTGCTGAGCCTGTGCCCAGCAGTGGGACGTATCTATAGGCCGTTTATGATCAGACGTAACGTTTATTTGTTTTTACAGGAGTAGCTCTCCAAGAATCACCAGCTGGCCTAGCTGCATACATTATAGAGAAATTCGTCATAGGAACGAGTCGTGAAGGCAAGTTCACAGAGGACGGAGGTCTGGAGGGCGTGTTCTCCAAAGAAGCATTGTTAGATAACATCATGATCTATTGGATGACTAACAGTATCACGACTTCAATGAGGCTGTATAAGGAGAAATACAACAATTTGGAACTTGAAAATGATATTACTGCGTAAGTTTTTATTGTCTAATCAACTGAATCACGCCAGTCAGATGTATTCATCGACAGTTCTGTATTTATAAACAAAACTTAAACTCAAGCATATTTTAAATTACTTTTGTCTTGTTACATTAAGTTGGTATAAATCCAAGTGACAGTTACTTGTGAGGGCTGCTCAAATCTGAGACAGTACTTATCATATTCGATGGCTGCCTCTGTTCTAAATTCACAATCGTCAATTGAAGTTAGGAACCCCTTAAAGGCAATGTGTCTACAAGACAGAGACGTTAATGAAAGTAAAAAACCCCTGCAATCTTGTGTTGTGTCCCAATTGAAATTGACATTAATAGTCTGTCTTGTTAACACTGCTCAACTTTGAGTAATGTTTGTGAACCGATTATCGGGTGATGAGTAACATAAGCAACTTCGTCCGCCTGGACTTGAGTTGAAAAATAAAAAGTAACATTTCTTGATAAATTGTAGCCTATGTGCGATTTAGATGTATAAGCAACATTATTGTAAAGTTTTATTAAAATCCATTCAGTAGTTTTTACGTGAAAGAGCAACACAGCACATCCAGACATACAAACTTTCGCCTTTATAATATTAGTAGGATTCACGGAGGACAATTTCAATACTGTTTATGTAATTAAACCTGACAGGTGACAATACCCAGTAAAGTAAGCACAAAAAAGATGAATAATAAAGCAGTCGACATTTTAATAATGTTAAACTATGTAACTTTTCCAGGATACCAACGACAGTACCAACTTGGGGTCTACGACTGAAATACGAAATATTCTTCATGCCAGAGTTCCTGCTGAGACTGAAGTACCCGAACCTCTTGGGCACGACCACTCTTGAGGAAGGTGGCCATTTTGCCGCATTGCAGAGGCCATCTGTGCTCGCTGATGATGTTTTTAAGGCTGTGTCGAAATTCCAGCAATTCCACGTGACAAAACGATGAGTAGAAGTAGTGTTGAAGTATTTATTAAAATAAAAACTGTTTTTATTATAGGTTTGCAGTTTAAGTTTTTGTCAAAATCGCTTTCTAGACTTTATTGTGCACTTTTCTAAATTTCTCATGGTTTGGAATTTGGATGCCATATTTTATTCAACCGTATTTATATTTTTTTAGCAGGCAGTCCGGCTGCCCGGACAGAGCATTCGGGCCCTGAACAGCTCATACATTTAATCTTGAAGCTTGGAAACCGCCTTCCCAAGAATTTGCCAGGGTGTAAGTGCATATGTACACTTTCTACCATAGGACCGCACACCATCGTTATAGGGTTTATCCTCACACTCTACAATCCCCATGGTCTCGTTCAGATGGTTTTCTGAGATGGGATGGATTGGGATGGAAATATCCCAAAACACTTTAGTTGGAAAACAAACTCTCAGCTGAGGTTTTCCCTGTTAGGAAAGTGCCAAAAATTGCCTCTGGTTAAAAAACGAACGATCTCCCCAGCATAGCATACGTTCCTACTATAGGGACTTTAGTGAACAGGGTTGAAGAATTACAAAACGAAATAGCATAGGTAGAAAATTCCCAAATATTTGGGAATATAGGAAGTTTTTTCTTTACATTAGTTGTTATATGACCATCTATCTATTTAGTACGCATTAATATTTCTATTTTTAATATGGGTGTGATTAATCGTGTTTGTATTACAATAAAATGTCAGAGCCAAATATCATATGTCGATTATTGTTTATCTAAATTATAATATTAACTAATTTAAAATATGATTGGAAGTCATTGATTGTATTTTTATTCAATATTTATTAATTTAATAACGACTGCTTGTTTGTGCGAACCCAAAAGCACGTGCACGCGCACCTGCAAGCGCAGGTAGGCCGCCCCACCTTAGGGCCGGCCCTCTACCGACTATAAATACGCTGGCGCACAAACAAGCAGCGCATTCTCTCGTAGTTCGTCGAAGTGAACGGAGCTCCTGGCTCTATTTATGCTATTATAGCTTGTGAATATAAATAAATACTGTATTAAGTAATTGATACTGAAGTAAGTAAATATACTAATATTCTCTGATGTAAGATGTTACTTTCGTTAAACATAAGGTACTGATAAAATACAAATTAATGCCTATCTTGAAAGAAGATTACAATGTTAATATTTAAAATATATTTAATTTAACATAGAGAATCTTTTCTTTATTTCACGCCCCTTCTCTGAGAGTTAAATAATACCTAATAGTTCCCGGCTGTCTGACAAAAATTATTTAATTATGTTCTAAGTGTGCGTGTGTGTGTTTGTTTATAATGTGCAATTTAGTGTACTAGAATCAAAGATTCTCTAAATGGACGAAAAACGTTATACAATTGATTTATAAACAGCAGCAGCTGTCTAGTTGACTTAATCAGTGCAGAGCTAAAGTTAGACAACTGAATAACTTTTTCCGCCCGCCTATCCCGCCCGCCCCAGTCTATATAGACCGAGCCTGCGGTTTCCGGCTCTAACTCGATTCTATGCGTCTGGCGAGTCAGTTATATACTTTTATTTTCTAGTCTGTAAGGTCTGAAGTTAGTTCTGATTTGTTTGTTGTCTGTTGAGTGAAAGAAACGTGTCCAGAAACGTCGATAGAAATATTTTTATGTTTATGTGTGTAGAATAGATAAATATTCATTGGGTACCTTAAAATTGTAAATAATTAGAACATAATGAATCTATTTAAAAACTAAAGTGTTAGTTAGACTATTTAAAAATCAAGAACGGCTGTCCCGCTTCGGCTGAAATTCGGTAGGGAGGTAGCTTAAAACAAGGAAGCTGACAAAATATACTTTTCAACCTCTTCGAGGGCGTAATTCCTGGATTTTGTACCTGTCAAACCGGAAGGGATATTTGTTGGTGGTCAAATATCGTTTTTATTAAGCAATCACAGTTCATAGCCTTTGACGAAACGTCTGTCGGGCAGCTTGTTACAATAAACAATACAAAAACACTTTCCAACGCACTCATAAAAATTGGTAAGAAGAGTGTTTATGCTCAGGCAAATATGTCAGAACGTATTATTTAAATGTACAAACAATTTGAATATCACCAACAAATCCCAATAACTCTTTAGCTGTATCCGCGATAAACACGATAAATATTCAGGGTTTGCTGCTTACTCGATGTAATATCCGTTTATCAATCAATTTACATATTGAAGCATTCGCATTAATGTTAAGCGCCGTCGAATATGTATTATGTAGCGAGAGTGGGTTTGCTCTCGTTGAGGTAAATCGTTAGATGCTCTGGAGCGTAGATGAGACCTTGTTTTGTTGGGGAAACCCAGTTTTGCTGCCAATGTGCTGAGATCGAGTACCGTGGGGTTTTAGTCGGTAGGAGTCCGACGCAAACTCGTCCTGTCTGCCTATAAATAAGGGCGTAATTCGCTAAGACATTACAAAGATGCTTTACTTATAAAATTAAAAGTGTATGGTGGAAAAAGTGAGATTTAACTAGTAAACAGTAATTACAAAATGTTAACTCTGAGGTTGTGGAAAGTACCAAACAACATCATCAATACTAATCTTATCTCTGCTTTGCCTTCTTGGCATTAAGTCTGACTTTTGTAGCATTCATTGGTTTTAAATGTAGAACGAATTTCGATAGTGGAGGATCGAAAAAATATGACTAGTAGGTCGCGGTGGTCACCCATCCCTTGCTTAGTTAAGTTAGTGTGGATACTCCTATCCTCCTCCTCCTACGAGGTGCCCGTGGCACAGTTGTGACAGTGATTGGCGACGATCGTTGTTGTAAATAATGATAATATTGAATGTTAATTGAACTGCGGGAATTGTTTATTATTTCTACGCCAGCAAAAGGTGGCAGAATATGTTGTGATCTCTATTTATTTTAAGATCCATGTAACCATATTCTTTGAAATAAATATTTTATCTTTATCTTTAAGCAACGCACGCCGGGTTGAAAATGGGATGGGTGACCACCAGACCAGAATTTTGTGATTTGTATTTCAGGCATCTCCGTGCTTCGGAGCACGTTAAGCAGTTAGTCCCAGTTGACGTCGCTAGAGGTCAGTCGTTAAGCCTAGTCAGAGGCCTCAGGCCGGGTGGATAACCTTTGACATTAAGGTTGCTAAGTAACCTTACACTCCTCCAACAACCCGCACTGAGCCCGCGTGTTGGAGTATGGCTTGTTCCACTTCATAGTTGAGGTGAGGCTTGTGCCTAGCAGTGGGGACGTAGGTATATAGGCCGTTTATGTACTGCTTCCTTAAATCCAACTTAATTAAGATCTATTTCATTCTAAATCGGGTGGGTAAAAGGCTGGACAGCGATTCTGAATCTCCGTTCGAACGTCTCACGAGCGAATTCGAAGGGAGATTTCCCTTTGGCATTCTGTAAATCTGTAAAGATTATGTATGAATACCCCTATTACGGAGTCCTTACTGAGAGTGCGCCTGCGGCCCTATCTCAGTAAATTACAGACGAGCCATCATTAAGCGACGCAAATTATATCGCATTATTCATAAACCAGAAGATTTGCGGAAGCTAAATCTTGCTGCTTTGCTTCCGAATATTTAGGAATTATTGTTATGATTTTTTGCTTGATAACATCACAAGCGTTATGTATAGAGCCTTTACGTTTAAATGACCCATCTCGGAGCGACAACTCATAGTGTGCTCTTTTCGTAATTTTCGTCAAAATTTAAATAATTTAATGATTATAACGCGAGAAGGTGCCCGTATGGCGCAGTTGTGACAGTGATCGGCGACGATCGCTGTTGTGAAGCAACACACGCCGGGTCGGAAATGGAATGGGTGACCACCCCGACCGAAATTTAGTGATGTGTATTTCGGGCATCTCCGTGCCTCGGAAGGCACGTTAAGCAGTTGGTCTCGGCTGACGTCGTAGATGTCAGTCGTTAAGCCTAGTCAGAGGCCTTCGGGCGGCTTGATAAAATCTGACATTAAGGTTGCTCACTAACCTAACACCCCTCCAACAATCCGCCCTGAGCCCGCGTGTTGGAGTATGGCTCGTTCCACCTCATAGTTGAGGTGAGGCCTGTGCCCAGCAGTGGGACGTATATAGGCCGTTTATGAACACCACTGTTTCTGCAATTGTCATTGTAGTCCCCGGCGAATAAACTCAGCCTCATTACAGTCGCATCATTAGCGGTCGCCTGTACATCTGCTTTGCAATTCAACGTGTCTGCTCTCCACGATAGCACGGAGACTGGGATTCATCCTTACTAGTTTTGGCAAGCGTGGTGGTTTGTAATTGCTGGTTTAGCACTTTTAAAATTAAAAAAGAGGGTAAGATAAAAAATAGGATAAGAAATACCATATTGCACATAAACAATTACATAATAATACTTACAGAGATTTAGCAGTACAATGAAGGCGGCCTTATCTCTTAAAGCGAGCTCTTCCAAACGAGGTTATCGTTACTACAAAAATGAAACTGAATAACAAAAAAATATCAGTTTTTCTTTTTTTTGCAGTGTATTCGGAATAGTCGGGAAAATCAAACTTTACGCCAACAAGCTGTCACCACCTAAAATATCAAAGTTTTTATAGCAGTTATATTTTTGTTAATCGAAAATTGAGTCATTTTTTATTTCATGACTGAATCAGTAAATAACTGCTATTAAAATGGACGCAATATTTGGGGCTAACTCCATCAACGAATAAATTGCTTTGGACACGAAAATACATGCCCTAAATTAGAGTGAAATTTAGTCACGTACATCCTGAATTATGTTTAGCTTGTTTGCAACATAAAATATACTCTCAGGACTATCTCACATTAACGAAACATTCAAAAGCTTATACTATGCCGAACGTAATGATATTACAATAAAAAAAGACGTAGATAGGTTATGTCAGTACTGAAGCGAAGTCAAAAATTGTCCACGGGGTACGAAGTAGTTAATTTGACCATGTGTGAACAAGACAGTACGATTATTAACTAGAGCGTAAACGAGACAGATAAATGTTGCAAAGTGTCGTCTCAGACTGTCAAAAGAGGTTGCTTTGCTCAGGTGTACGAATCGTTCTGATTTTGGTTGCCATTTTTCTAGCACAAATAACCTATCTATTTTAATTATAAAATCGTTGGCCCAACGAGTTTAAACTAACGCAGCTATGGGGTGAGCCTAAAAAGGTGCCCGTGGCGCAGTTGTGAGAGTGATCGGTGATGATCGCTGTTGTAAAGCAGCACACGCCGAGCCGGAAATGAGATGGGTGACCACCTCGACCGTAAATTTAGTGATGTGTATTTCGGGCATCTCCGTGCTTCGGTAGTCACGTTAAGCAGTTGTTCCCGGTTGACGTTGCTAGATGTCAGTCGTTGAGCCTAGTCAGAGGCATTAGAGCGGCTTGATAACATCGGATACTAACTTTCCACCCCTCCAACAATCTGCACTGAGCTCGCGTGTTGAAGTATGGCTCGTTCCACCTCATAGTTGAGGTGAGGCCTGTGCTTAAAGTAAAGTCAGCATTTCGACTACATTGCAACTCATGGTCCTAAGTTTCGAGCGAGAGTGTCTATCCATCGATGCTTACCTTAAATACCTGTAATATTGGTTACTATGAAAGGTTGTAGCTTTGATGCTGACTGTACAGGAAGCTTCAAGAGTTATATGATCCATGTCAGTAGCGACATCTTGTAACATGTTTTTTTCGTAGGGCCATCATGCATTCCTTGTCTGTGTGTAACCATGTGGAATCTTACAGGCGTCTGTTTTGAATTATGTTGTTAAGAGTGGTCCTGAGTTCGAATCTAGGCCAGGTCGCAAAGGCGTCTGTACCAGAGCGAACTAGAATCATGCTACCTCTAGCATCAAGCAAGCGAAACAACAAGTACCTCATCTGCCTCCCAAATGAACGAAGCTGAAGCAACTGGAACGAATAATTGCTTGAGTCAGGTGCAACTAGCAATCGATTGTCTGCAAACTGCAGTCTAGTTTGAAAATCTTAAAAACACAAATAGTACATATACTTTAAAATTAAAAACTGTCACTGAACGTTGCGTTAGTTAAAGGCCAATACACAGCGGGCGCGGCACGGCGGGACGCGGTGGCAGCGCGACGTTGACCAGTTGTAATGTACTAAACAGTATGGCAGCAGCCACACAGAGCCGACGCGCCCGGCGCGGCGTGAAACGTCACGCCAGTGAATCTGGTGGTTTTGACTTTCTTAGTTTCCTTATTTGTCCGGTACACGAGACAAAACCACCAGATTTAGTGTAAAATACACTAACTTGGCAACACTAGCAAGAGAGGTCGCGTCACGCGGGCTGCGGTCCCGTCGCGCTGAATGTAGCATCGAGTCGCGTCGCGCTCCGCCCCGAAACGCCGCGTTGGCTTTGTGGCTTGACCTCAAAAATTAAGAACCCCATGCTACTTAAATAAAAAATAAATCATGTAGATGATGTCATTTTTTTTTTTATTTACTTGTTAATAAACCAAGAACCAAGGTCATCAACGATAGCTCTAAGAATAAGTAAGCTGAAGTGGCAATGGTCTGGAGATGCCGTAGATTGCCGTAGAACGCGTAACCGTTGGCATGAGCGCGTTCTTGAGTGGAGACCTCGCCTCGGCAAGCGTAGTGTGGGACGCTCTTTCTGCTAAGGGGTCCGACGATTCGCGAAAGGCTCCTGGCGGGAGGTGGGTGGTCTAGCTCAGGATAGGGCACGATGGCGCGCATTAGAGGACTACGTCCAGCAGTGGACCAGAATAGGCTGATGATGATGATGATGATGAGCTTGAAAAAACGTGACTACGATCTATGTATGAGTACGTTGCGTTACGTATTGTTCAAAAAATTAATTGAGTTTGCCTTCAGTGTTGTCTAATGGTGAAAACATTACGCTCGCTCATTATGAGCTTTTTGTAAAAAGTTTGATAAAGGTTTAAAAATAGGGTAAAAGAAGCAGCTCAAAAAGTAAAGCAATGAAAAATACCAAAGAAATGAAACTGTAACAAACAATGTCCACAGAATTCCGTCTTCCGCAGAGGCTACAAGCATCTGTATAAATTTAAATAAACCCAAAACAAAATGGCGTAATCCGTCTTAGATCCAGTTTTGAGTCCGCCATAATTCTGTCTTGCGCAGGGTTGCCAACTCGGAAAAAATATTTGGAAGTTTTTTTTTTGTGACTGGCAACATGGGAAAGGCAACTTACAAATGTTGATTGTAGCAAATCCTTGTTTCCAATATGTGTGTTTTATAAACAGCCAGTTTCCTCATTCTTTCTCTGATATTTTTAGAATTATTATATAAATACTAAAAATGTCTGCCCGATCTGTTAAGGGTCTCGGTAGCTTAGTGGTAAGAGCAGCCCGGTATGCCCAAAACGCGGGTTTGATCCGCGCCTGAGCCTTAGACTGAATGCTTTTTCACTCGTATTCCTATTTTTAGCTAGTTTCCTCTCAACTGCAATTCATCTTTCCATTGTGATTAGTTTATACTCGACTAATGCTTTTTTTTAATGTTATGTTTTGTCAACCCTGTTTCGTCGCGTCATCGTACGAAGCCACTGAAAAATGTATGGAAATTAATTCTACGAAATTATAATGCGGCAGTTACGGCTTTTTGGAGGATTATTTTCTTGACGGAGGCCCGGACGGATGCATGGATTATAAATACGCAGAGTAACCTTCTGTTTCTTACAGATAATGGGCTTGGAAAAACGAAAGGTAATCGTTGGAATCAGTTTTTATTTTGGAAACCGTTGAAGTCGGTTGTTTATTTAGATCATCATCATATACCAATATACGTCCCTCTGCTGGGCACAGGCTTGGCCTAAACTATGAGGTGGAACGAGCCGTACTCCAACACGTGGGCTCAGTGCGGATTGTTGGAGGGGTGTGAGGTTAGTGAGCAACCTTAAGGTTAACCTCAAGTCAACTTATGTTGACTAATTGCACTTATTAATGTACAAATTGTTTTTAATGATTAATGTACCCTTATTTGGTTGTAATTAATTTGTTATTGTTTTGGCTGTTTAGTGTTTAGTACATAGCGATGGTGATTGTTTGTTAACTTTTGTTTTTGATATTTTAAAATAGTTACTTAGTTTTTTTTTTTTGCATGTTGTGGTTACCTTTAATTGTGAGAACAGTTAGCCATGAGCAACCATATTTTATCTTCTTGTTTGAAATGATGTTGGTGAGCCTTTAATAAATAAATAAATAAATAAACCAGATGTTATCAAGCCGCTCAAAGGCTTCTGACTAGGCTTAACGACTGACATCTAGCGACGTCAACCGGGATCAACTGCTTAACGTGCCTTCCGAAGCACGGGGATGCCCGAAATACACATCACCAAATTTCGGTCGTGGATGTCATCCATCCCATTTCCGACCCGGCGTGTGTTGCTTTACAACACAACTACTGTCACAACTACGCCACGGGCAATTAAGAAGCATTAGCTCAAATTTAATTAGTAAACTGGCTTACATTTTACTTAAATGTTAACTTCAATCAAATAGTCGTTATCCCTTTCCCTGGCGTCTTTTTAGCCCTAAATAATAAAGCAGCCATGTTTAAATTATGATAATAAACTTCCAAATCCATTAATTTGTTAGTTGCCGGCTCATTAAATATTAAACTTTAATTACAATCTTCTTGGAGTCTACTTAAAGGGCACACAACACCTTTTCGAGATTGGTTTGGCTTTGTTCTTGAGAATTATCAAAAGTACGCTGTATCTTTCATTGATTCATGAGAGAGAGAAGAGAAGTGGTCTAAAAAAACTTCTTAAAATTTGTTTTTAATATTACTAACCCCTTTATTCATAAAATCTTAAACAGCTCTTCGACAACATTTTAACTTTTGTATCGCTTTGTCACTGTCATTCTTGTTGCTGTCGTCATTTGTGAGTAAGTGACACAACAGGTCTATTGCTTAAACTATGCTTTAGCGTTGCGTCAGTTTTTACGAATAAGGGGGTAAATGAATGACGCAGTCTTACAGCTGAAATACTGCAGAAAGCAGGTCGGAGGGTATGTGCTCTGTGGTATGGGGCATTAGAATACTGCCAAGGTTACCCCCCGCCTGTCGTAAAAGGCGACTAACGGGGGGCCCCGGGGTCGCTAGGAGTGCACACGGTGGGGACCGTGCGCCTCCATTGCACAGGGACTCCGTGGAGGGCGGTGGTGCGGGGGGGCCTCGCACTGCCGTTAACACCAGTGGGTGTAAGAGGGGAGATATAACTCCCCTCGAGTAGAGCCGGGAAGCCGGCATAGCGCGCCAGGGGTCCGCTGGTAGAGTCCCTCGCGGTGGTACTCGGGGACCTTTGGTAACGCGTGGAAGATGGCCTTCGCGGAGTTTAGTGGGTAGTCCCTTCCCCATTGGGTTGGGCGAGTCCCACACTCCCCCATTCTCCGCATTCTCCGCCTCAAAAAAAAAGGTCGGAGGGTATCCGTAGCTTAGTGGTTAGAAAGGCCTCTGGTTTGCGGAAAACGGATGTTTGAATCTCGACAGATTAGTTAAGGTATAGGGGAGAGGGGGGCATAACGGGGACGCTAAGGGAAATAAACAATAAAAAAATTAGTATGGAATATTTTTATTAAAAAGTAATCACAACTTTTTGTTTACTTATACATTTATTATTTGGCAGTGAATTTGGTGTGGTAAAAAAGCAATTAATATTTTTTATTAAAATTTTACGGAGCCTCTACGAAAACCCCATTGTGCCCCAGGGTAGGGGCAGCACGGGGTACCTAGTTCGGGGCAGTACGGGGTACACTATTTTAACTGGTACTGGTATGGATTTCTTCTAAATCTGCGTCATCAACTCCGGCACAGGCTGTATTGGCCTGTCCACATCGCTCGCAGGCCACCCAACGCCCCGAAGACTGTCTTCCCCTATACGATAGTTTTTTTTCGCTTGGTTCGTTTGGTCGTCTGAGGGGATAGGGAGAATATGTCTTTAGAGAAGCGTTTTCAAAGAAAATTGTCAAATCACGACAAACTCTTCGAATTGGAGATTGGGAAACGCAGATTTCATCTGGCTTAGATGGTCCAGGCTGAAGTTCTGAGATAGTTGACTGTTGATGATTTCTGCAGACCAACGGCGCTTATATTTTTGTAATTTCGTACGAACCTAATACAAAACAAATAATATTATTGTAATATTTGCAAGTGAACAGACCATACAGGGGCAAAAAGGGTACCCCATTATGCCCCTTAGCCACGTCCCTGTTATGCCCCCATGTCTAACATAATTTAAAATAATTAACGAAAAAAACAAATCAAGGTTGGAGTGATTTTGCTCAAAACACATGAAAACTTAATGCTAGTAGTTTAACACACCAAACGAAATTATTGTAGTGAACTAAACACTTACCTTATTAGACACGTTTTGGTATCGACTCAAAATACCATGAAATGTCGCCGGAAAAAGAATTGAACGTCAACACGAAACGCGTGCACTGTGGTCTCCGGTCACTGCCGTGCTTAATGTCGATGAGAAATACCATCTTATTGGCTAAAACAAAACGCGCCTAGAATGCGTAGTTACTTGTATATGGGGGTGACCCCGTCGTGCCTCGCGTCCCCGTTGTGCCCCCCTTTCCCATTTTTAGGTTTTTTTATCTTCTTGTAAGATTGTGCTAAGCTTGATGGAATAAACCAAGGTGAATCGAAGTTTGTTTTCAAGATATAATTAATTAAAAAGAGTAGGCAACGAAACCTAAAAGCAGGTTTTACATAGGTACGCTGGCTTGGCACAAATTGTATCGTTGTACATTATGGTTGCAATAAATTGAATTAAATCTTCCAATGATGATAAGTAGGTATCCATTTTAACTCGTTCCAGATTCAACTAACGATCTGGGATTTCTGTTTAACCTAGTTATTGAACTTTACGAGTATTCCAGGAGTTCTAATTACAAACAGTGTAGTTGATGAGCTCCACTTAACCCAACATTGGGTTCGATTTCAATAATTTCATTACAACGTTTCGATTGGCTAACCCTCTGACTTACTAGAACAAGACTAGAATCTGCTTTTGTGAAAATATGCACATAATTAGGCTTTTACAATGACTATTTTTGACATAAGAACGTCGTGGCACAGTGGTTAAGCACTCTGGTGTGAAACCCGGTGGTCCCTAGTTTAAGACAGGCCGGACATCTACTTTGTGTTCATTAAATACTTTGCTGCTAACTCTCCGGTGATAGAAACCACCGATAAAAAGCCCTAGTAACGCGGAAAACGCGGTGGTAGACTCGCCAGTTATCAATTTGGGTTCAAATTCCCTTGGCAAAATGTCGGCTTTAAAATGTGGCTCCGAACACTAAAATTGCAACTATCAGTGTTCCCCTGTGTGATGTCGTGAGCATATGTTATATTATTTTCGACGTCTTTTCTTTACTAGAGAGCGGTACTCCGCTAGAACGGCAGCAGGAAGGGTGGCAGGAGGTAGAGCGCCAGTAGGTGGGACGGTGGCAGGTAGGACAGCAGCAGGGAGAATAAATCAAGGAGGCCAGCACCACTTAGGGAGGCAGCAGATAATTGAAGCGGCAACTGCCCCTTTTTCTTTCTTTTAAATTTTGTTTGTAAGTTGTCATGTTTCTTCTGTGACTTTGTTTTATTCATAGTTTAGTTTGGTGAAGCTGGAAGATGCAGAAACTTCTTCTCAACCCCTTTTGCTATCCACTAAACACTTTGCTTTATTAAGCAGATATTTTGGGCAACCAAGAGGCAAAACATTTGGGTCCCAGAAGTAAGTTGTTTGTGTCAATAGTTCGTTAACCGGTGTCGTACGTAACGTGTTGCTGTTCTTGCAGTTGGGGCGGGAACTTATGACAAATATGTTTATAAATTAAACATACAACACACTCAACACTCTAGAAAGAAATAAATAGGTATGAAACCTATTAAAACCTGGTAAAATATTACCTGTTAAAACTTCCAGCAATCCATTTTCTTTCAGTGTAGAATTCAATTTGTATACTGTCATTTTTGTTGCCGTTATAGGAGTGATGAAACTATAGTCTTTTCAGTTACAATAAATTCCTCAGCCCATAAAAAGATAACCAAATAAATATCTACTAAGACCCTATAACTTTGGCTACTATTAGTTATCCGTCAATATTACAAGAATTCCTAACTTGAACATTCCTTAAACATATTAGGACTACAGAATTTCGATTAACTTAGAATGTTGTAAAATTTTACTACCCACAAGAGTTGCACCCTAAATTGTTAATGGCTTTTAATGCTCTTAAGTAACCACAAATTCGGCTTTACGAACAAGTTACTTTTCCTTCACAGAAGTTTTAATTTTGATTTATGCCTCACAACTTACGACTTAAGCAAATTGAACAGGTGGGGTTGGGTTTGAATTGGTAATATGTTGCTAAGTTAATGTAAGCTGGTTATATTTTGAAGAAGAAAATATAATTTAGATTTACTTCAATTTCTGCCTAATTAACATTTAATTGAATGATACAAGTAAACAAGCATCACACATTTTTTGTCAAACTTTGCAACAGCCTGTCGAAAGTGGTTTTCGTGCACGCTAGTAAAAATGTGGATCCTATACAAGCCAATACTTCTCACAGAGATTCTAATGACCCCTAATGCTTTCATAAGACAGTCCTATTCATAAAATTGAATTCATTAGTTATAAGTTAGTATGTGTAGCTTAAAGTACCTATATTTCGTTCACGTTAAGAATGCAGGAATTTCATATCTGTCTTTCGATCTAGCACGTCCTCTAACCGATGGAATCGTTCCTTATGAGATAGCCAAGTCCAGAGTGACCAGTTGAACGCATACTTTTGAACGCAAAGGTTGTGGACTGAGTTTTTTTGTGGGCGACAGAATTAAATTTAAAAATCACTGCATTCTTAACGCGAACGGACTGTAGTAAAAATGTGGACCCTGTACAAGTCATAGCTTGTTGCAGGGGTCCTGTTGACCCTTTATGATTTCATAAGACAGTCCGATCCATTCAATTTTATTTATTAACTTTTACTTAGTATCCGTAATATGAAGTCAGTCTATTTTTTAAGCGAACGCACAACTTCTGCAAAAAAAGCAGATTGTGCATATATCGCACCACGAATGGGCATATTTTCTTTGAACTCGATCCTATAGCAAACTATTTTACTTAAATGATGTGAAATAAGTAAATCTTTTTGAAACATGACGAAATACAAATGAACTACCGCTTGTCACGTCATTAACCGTTGATCTATTTTTATCTTAAGTGTCACTGCGTTCAGGTCGAACTATATTTGAATCTAATTCGAACTCATCTAATCAACCGACTCCGGTGCTAGTGTGAAGTGACTGATTAAACACACGTTCGATACGTTGATTAGAGTTAACTTTGAATAACATAGCTTGTCCTGTTTTATTCAGTATTCTTCGAAAAAAGACATTCACAGGATGGGTTTAATATTTGTTTGGTATTTGTTTCCAATCAAGATGAATGGTTCAGCTATTTATATTACTGCATTTTTTTACATAGCAAAAACCGTCCGTTTCCAGTCGCGTGGAAAACGTGTCACCTTGGAAAGCACACGAGTAGCACATGAGTACTCTCACCCTCGAATTCACAAACATCAATCAACGCTAAGCACGCGCTCACGGTCATGCTGTCCCGTAAAATGTTAATGGAACTGATAGAGACAGCTATACTCTTGAGGGACTATATTATGAGTTTATGAATTCGAGGGTTAGACGATAGCGCGTTTTACTAAGTGCGAGTGAGACCGCAATTGCGAGACACCTCTTTCCTTCCTACTCCTACCTTTTTAGGTCGCGCGTGTACGTCACGCCGCTAGTGAATCCGAGAGAGAAGATAGCCAATCTCAGGTCGCCTTGCGGCCATTTCTCTTTTTTCTCTACTGTTGCTAACATGGCCGCTGATGTCAGTTTTGAAATATTGCATGGAAAATAGGGTTTTCTCGACAAGTCCTAACATGGCACCTCTGTTTTTTCACGGACATATCGATATTTGACATTTCTATAGGCTATACTCGTCGGCCGGTAGGGAAGGGTAGCTGAAGAAGTTCGAAGTGATAAATAAAACCAAAATGGCGCCACATTCTCCCAACCCACAGATCCATCTGAACCGCTGTACAAAATGCATAAAACAAATTCTTATCTCCGGACCGAAGACGCTAGGATTCGAAACCTTTTATCAGATTGAATAGTCCCCGTTTTATCTTACAAAGATCCGTGGAATGGAACTCGAATATCTAATTTGCAAGGAGTATTTTGTGACAAATAGCTCGAAAATGGAGTTTGTGACGAATTACTGAATAAAATGTATTACGGTTTAGTACGGACCGGGGTACCAATTCGCCTTTAAACTGAATCCGGTTACACCGTCCATGCTACAATCAATTTACTCAAAAACAGTTTATTTCCTAGATTAAACATACATAACAAAACATAAACGACCTATATTACGTGCTACTGCTGGACATAGGCCTCATCTCAACTTTGAGGTGGAGCGAGCCATACCTACGCGGGCTTATTGAAGATTGTTAGAAGGGGTTTCCCTTCCAACAATCTTCAATAAGCCCGCTAATAAGTTTTGAAGATATGTTAGAACTCGTTACCTGGATAATTTAATTAATAATCAGTAAGTGCAAAGAGGCATCTGAAATTCATTCTCTGAATAAGCTTCGATTAATTCAATACTGAAAAAGACAACCTATTTATGCCTGTCCCTCTTCACGATGCTTCATCGCTTACCATCGCCTGATGGTAAGCGAAGACGAGACCGAAGGTGGAACACGCTTACCCAGAAAATGCCTACTCACTCTTGCCTTGAAAACTCCAAGGTTGTATGTTTCCGGAAACACAGAAGCAGAGAGAACGTTCCACTCCCTGGTGGTGCTGACCGAGAAGCACCAAACCGCCTGGACGGCCGGAAAGTCGACCACATGGGGGTGAAAGCCCTCACGGCGTCTAGTCGTTCGGTGCTAGAAAGTGGTGGGTGGTATCAGGTCATGAAGACTTCAGGTCAGGTGGCTTCGACGAACAAACTGTAATCAACAAAAAGTGTTCAAAAATCTACTTCGATCAACCCCATAAGCAACAATGAATTCATTTGTACTTCACAAAAGTATACTTTAAACATTTTTTGAACAGTTAATTAGTGTTTGAAGCACATAAGCCAACAGCAAAAAGCCGCATTCCCAGTAATATTGTTTTTGTTGCAAGTCTGAAGGATATTATTCTATTTGTTTCCTTTGGCAAGTCACAAAAGTCAAATAAGTTTATTCAAATATAAACCTTTTCGCCTTATTATAAGAGCTAGCGGCGTTATAACGAGTTTTTAAATCTACTGCACACGTGGGAAATGATAATTAGCATGTATTTTGAAAGATGCAGTGCCACAGAATAAAAATATAGCGTAAAATTGCCATTACAAAAATCTTAATGGTTTGGGTTCCGTACTAACAGAAACGGCTTAATATTAGATAAATAACCTTGGTTGCATAGAAATGTACAACTCAAGTAACAGTAAAACGAAATTATTATTTAATTCAGGCGGCCTTATCGCTACAAGGTGCACGTGGCGCAGTTGTGTCAGTGATCGGCGACGATCGCTGTTGTAAAGCAACACACGCCTGGTCGGAAATGAAACAGAAAGAAAGAAAAGAAAGAAAAAATATTTATGAGATGGATGTCCACCCCGACCGAAATTTAGTGATGTGCATTTCGGGCATCTCCGTGCTTCGGAAGATACGTTAAGCAGTTCCCGGTTGACATCGCTAGATGTCAGTCGTTAAGCCTAGTCAGAGGCCTTAGGGCGGCTTGATAACATCTGACATTAAGGTTGCCTTACAACAATCCGCTCTGAGCCCGCGTGTTGGAGTATGGCTTGTTCCACTTAATAGTTAAGGTGAGGCCTGTGCACAGCAGTGGGACGTATATAGGCCGTTTATGTTATGTCATGTTAGGTGGATCCATCCTGGCTACTCAATTTTAGCTTAAGGGATTGTCAACCTTGCAATCAATAAGTTACGAAGAAGATTGAGAACATCTCAAGAAGTTTACTAAAGATCTGAAAACCAGAAAAAGACATTCGGTCATGTTGGCATCTTTCGCAAACCGGGCGACTGCACTAACCACTATGCGGGTTCGCTTTCGAGTAAAGATACTGCATGGAAAATGCTAAAACAATAATCAAAACATCTCAAGAAGTTGCATAATGCAGTAAACTATGCAGTTACTCAATAACCAACTGAAAGTGGACCCCTAAAAAGTGAGGGTGATAAAAAATAACATTTGCCGGCTCCGACCCCGCAACATCACTTGAATCCCTAATAAACCGTCAAATTAACGAGGCGCATTCACCAACCAGTGTCTGTAGGGTGACCATAATTACTATATTCAGTTAATACTTCCTAAAATATTAAGAAGTACAGTTACTATGAAAAGATACTTTGGCGGACCTAATCCTTATAGTTTCATTCTCGCGGTCTTAATCATAAAAAAAACACTAAAGTAAACTTAAAGGCATCTTTTGTTGAAGTTCTCAGTAAGTCTTAAGTGCCCTTGAGGCTGTATTAATAGTAATACAGCCTCAAGGGATAGAGTATAGACTCTATGAATTGAGGAATCACTACATAGTATAAAACAAAGTCGCTTTCTCTGTCCCTATATCCCTTTGTATGCTTAAATCTTTGAAACTACGCAACGGATTTTGATGCGTTTTTTTTAATAGTTAGAGTGATTCAAGAGGAAGCTATATATAATAACATCCTATTGCACCCGTTCGAAGCGGAGGCGGGTGGCTAGTCTATAATATAAAAATGAATCGCAAAATGTGTTGGTAAGCGCATAACTCAACAACGCCTGGACCAATTTGGCCAAATCTTTTTTTAAAATGTTCGTTGAAGTTCAAGGATGGTTTTTACGGCGAGAAAAATTAGAATTATTGCTGAAAAAACCATAAAAATAGCCCTTTTCTTTTTCCCATACAAATGATTTGTAACTAAAACGTAGTCAATTTGAGCTTTATTGCTATGGTATAACGTTCATATTAAATTACAAGCACTCACTGTTGTCTAAGCAATGTAGGTGTGTTCCTAACGTCAAAGATCATTATCTATCAAAACAATGTGCGTGTGTGCGTTGGAGCATAGAATACATAGTTGGAGGAGTTTACTTAATGTCGCGTTCCGAAACCCGCGTTTCTTTTGTATTAGTTTCGGCACGCGAGATAAAATGCATCAGTTTCCACGTCATTACATCAGTTAAACAAAAATCGCGTTACCAACAGTGTTTTATTATTTTTAATATCCAAATTTTAAATAAATAAAACAATTCGTACGGCTTAAAAGGATTTGACTTCTTTAGACAGAACCTTAAAAGATCTACGGAGCAATAATAACCGATTTGGTGGTGCAATGATTTTATTAGCAGGAGATTTTCGTCAAACATTGCCAGTGATTCCACGATCAACGCCAGCTGATGAACTCAATGCATGTCTAAAGTCCTCCAATTTGTGGAAACATGTCAAAGTACTTCATTTAAGCAAGAATATGCGTGTCGAGTTGCGAAATGACCAATCTGCAAACATATTCTCTAAACAACTCATTGACATTGGTAATGGCAAATTTCCTATAGACGTCATGTTGACTGGCTGCATTAACTTCCCTCAAAGTTTTTGTCAGTTAACTCGATCAAAAGATGAACTTATTCAGAAGGTGTTTCCAGATGTTTCTCAAAATTACAGAAACCATGATTGGTTGAGCGAACGAGCTATACTGGCTGCAAAAAACATAGATGTAAATGAATCAAATTTCAAAATTCATTGCCACCTCACAATCTTCAATTAAAGGTTGGATCGGTGGTTATAATGTTGCGAAATATCAACCAACCGCGTCTTTGCAACGGTACACGGTTAGCGATAAAAAAAATACTAAACAATGTAATAGAAGAAACTATACCCAAAGGAAAGTATAAAGGAGAAGATGTTCTCATACCGCGCATCCCAATGATTCCGACTGATGTGCCATTCGAGTTTAAACGACTACAGTTTCCAGTGCGGCTTGCTTTTGCTATGACTAATACAAGTCCAATTAAGTGTTTGTGGTATTAATCTAGAAAACCCATGTTTCTCACATGGTCAATTGTATGTTGCCTGTTCCCGTGTTGGAAAACCATCAGATTTGTTTATCTATGCGCCAGGTAATCAAACAAAAAACATCGTATACCACAAAGCACTACAATGATAATAATAATAATTATGATTCACATGATTAACAATAAAGCGATTACTTACTTTTCAGAATCAGAATCAGAATCAGAAATATCTTTATTTAAATAGACCTGTTACAAGTGCTTTCAAATCGTCAAAAACTTAATCAAACAAACAAAAATACACTTAATAATAGACTTAATAAATAAATACACAGTATACAAACATAATGTGACTCAACCACCGGTGTCGGAAAGTTGTTTCTGTACTGAGAAGAACCGGCAAGAAACTCAGCAGTTACTCTTTTCAATATGTTCTGTACAATAATCCGTTAGTAAATTACAATTTATTATTAAGTACACATACAGTTATACAATTTCAAGAAAATGGTTGGTTGGAAAATGGTTTTAAATCCTTATATATGATTTATTTAATTATTTTTTATTCACAACGCCCTATCACCAGGGTGACGGTTCTGTTCAGGAGATTTTTTTAAAATACGTAGGCACAAAAACTGACACATTACAAATCTTTTTGACAGGACGAAGTCTGTCGGGTCAGCTAGTCTACTATATAAAAATAAGTCGGGTTTTCCTTCCTGACGCTATAACTCCAGAACGCACCAACCGATTTCCGCGATTTTGCATTCGTTGGAAAGGTCTCGGGCTCAGTGAGGTTTATAGCAAAGAAAAATTAGGAAAATTTCAACAGAAAAGCGGGAACATCTTTTTCCACATACAGCTAAGTCCACGCGGACGAAGTCGCGGGCTGCTGCTAGTCTGTTATAAAAGGGCTTTTGTTTTTTTATATTGAGTTTACGGCTTCGGTGTCAACCATACAGCCAAATCGCTAGTCGATATTAAACGTTTGTTGTTGATACACCAACAGATAAAACAAATTGACAGGGTGACTTTTCACAGATAAAGCAAAAAAGTCCAAAGTTACATTGGTTTTCAAGGACAACGGTTAAAATAACACATTTAGAGGTGCCAAATAAATAAATATTTATCCACAAAAATCCAATAATCTGGTCACCCTAACGATGAGCCGAGTGTGCAATTAGCGCGTACTTGTTGACAGATTATAGAACTCTTGCATCTCCTTCACACTCACACAAACACAGGCGTGCGAGTGAGACAGACTGAACACTCATTGCGTCAGCTTTCAACTGACTGCGATGAGTTTTGTATTTTTGCTATTTATTTTTGTGGAAAAATTGCTACAAAATATTGCGAGGAAACTAACCATTCCGAGGAAGGAAAATTCTTTTTCCTGTGCCACCAATGAGTTCCTTTGACACTTAAGTTTCCATTTATTCCATAAAGTGCTTCGGTTTCAAATTAATAAAAGAAAATACAGTTTAATAAGCGTCCTGGGGCGAATAGAACCGACGGTGAATCGAAATTGTGAAAGTCAATATTTCAGGGATTGAAAACTTCAAAAATAATATTAAGCAACCTTTCCCTTTGAATTGAAAATAACTCAGTAGGATAGAACGACTAGCTCGGTCGCTGGGGCTATAGCGTTGCTGTTGGTTTGATTTCTAGGCAGGACAAACCTTTGTGACGGAACTTTTGTAATAACAAACATAGAAAAGTCTTTTTACAATCGTGAAAGTTCAGGAAAGGTTTAAAAGGTAAGTTTTCCTTAGCAATCATTTTTACCTGTCAATGATTCACAACAGAACAATGTCTGTCGGAGAGCTAGTGAGAAATAAAGATCCTAAACCACGAAGCTGGTTTTTTGCTCTAACGATCATCAATTCAGTTTTACTTACTTACTACCACTAGGTACCTATACTTAATTTATTTAACATTGTATGAAATCCGTGGCCGTGGCGCAATGGTAGCAGTGGATTGGCAACAGTCGCTATTGTTAAGCAACACATGCCTGGTCGGAAATAGGATGGGTGACCACCCCGACCGAAATTTAGTGATTTATTTATTGGGCATCTCCGTGCTTCGGAAGGCACGTTAAGCAGTTGGTCCCGGTTGACGTCGCTAGATGTCAGTCGTTAAGCCTAGTCGAAGGCCTTAGGGCGGCTTGATATCATCTGACATTAAGGTTGCTCACTACCCTTACACCTCTACAACAATCCGCACTGAGCCCGCGCGTTGAAGTATGGTTCAATCCACCTCATAGTTGAGGTGAGGCCCGTGCCAAGCAGTGGTATGTTATGTTATGAATTGAATTAACTATTCAATATCAAATTTTGAATAGAAACAAACCAGGCCATTATCTAGTCCTAATAGATTTCTTAGCGCGAACACCGAGGTTTCTTTAAATCTAAATTGAATCTCTATTGGATCCGCTCAGTATTCGGATGGGATGCCATTCTCGCTTATTCGATTTGTTGCTACTACGAGATTTGAGTTTGTAAGGCCTTCCGAGAACCAGGATCCGTTGGAAAGGTGGATATGCTGAGGTACTGAAACATGTGATACATTATACAATAGAGTTACAACAGTAGGAAATGAAAATATTATAACGAATTTCTACTCTCGGTTGTATAATTATTATCAAACTAGCGGCCGCCCGCGACTTCGTCCGCGTGGACTTAAGTTGAGAAACTAAACGCAATATCTTTCTAAATACGCGCTATTTTCGATTTTGTCTTAACCCACCCATAGTTACGCTAATGACAGCAGCCGTCTATCTTTGTCGTCAACTGTCATGCCATACCACGTGATGCCGCGTACATTTTCATATTTTACTTGATATTTTCAACAATTTACACAATATCTTTATAAATTGTAGCCTATGTGTTATTCAGATGCATTAGCAACATTATTGTAAAGTTTCATTAAAATCTATTCAGTAGTTTTTACGTGAAAGAGCAACACAGCACATCCAGACTTACAAACTTTCGCTTTTATAATATTAGTGGGATCTCTTACCCTAATGGTTGCCACAGAAACCCAGCGTCATGGCTCTTTGTCATGACACCAGCCAAGTGGCAACCATTTTGGTTTGTGCTACACACAATTTTATGTTAGTTTAACTTTTGCGTTTTGCTCTTTATTTTAATTTCTTTCCTGTATTTTTATTTTGTATATACGAACTGTGTGATGTCCAACCAATAAATTTTATTCTATTCCATTCAAATGATTATTTATCTTTACACCAAACTTTTATTTGATACCAAACGAAGCAGAGTTTATACTTCTTTGTACCAATAGGTGTCAGGCCCCCGAAAGTATGAGTAGTAACCTATCTACGTCTTTTCCATTATAATATCACTGGATCAAATAACAATCTCCAAAAAGCGCATTCATTTTCGTAATCTGTGGCGTTCAAAAAGCTGTGCCAAAGCGAACACTCGAGCTTTCTCCAAGCTTTGTCACTACTCATTGATATTCTTAGAGTACAAACTAATAATAACCCTTTTCATTCAAACAATCTTTTTTGATCATAATAAATACATAATTTTATACAATCACTAGCGGCCGCCCGAGACTTCGTCCGCGTGAACTAAGGGAAAAAAACAATACAATATCTTAATAAATTGTAGCCTATATCCTATTCAGATGCATAAGGTATATTTTTGCAAAGTTTATAAAAATACCTAAGGTAGTTTTTACGTGAAAGAGCAACACGGCACATCCATCCACACATACCTACAAACTTTCACATTTATAATATTAGTGTCATTTTAGGATTTCATGCAATTTAGAAACGGACAATAGTTTACTATACATAAATACGTAATTTTTTCGGTCATTTTGTAATGTTTTTTCAATCATACGTTAAAAGAATTTGTAAGCTAGCTGGTGGTATAATAAGCAAGCATTTAGAAATCTGTATTTCATTCATAGATAGAAATTCCAGAAATGAAACCACTCAGTCGTGGTACAAGCGGGACGGAAAAGTTTCATAAAACTTTGAAAGGCTGAATAAGAGTTTTGTAAAACTTTCTAAAGATGCATTTTCTTACACTCTTTTCGAAAATAGGTATGGCGTTCTTTGTTTAACTCAGTAATATTATAGTACCAAGAGTAAAGAAATGTACAAATATTATGTTAAGACACGTGCGATATTTATATCGATACCTCCTACGTAAGTTGTTGTAACCCCAAAACTGCAATTTTACAGGAGAGCGTTTTAAACATTCAGATTGGCCTAGAAAGTGCATTTATTTATGTAGCTTTGTGAAATTTGTTATATGAATAAAAATTATGGTTGTATTGACTATGTTGAATTAAATATACGAAATAATTGCGTATTTTCTGAGAATTGTGGCTTACAACATTTTACTACGGAATCCAGACTGTGACAACTGTTGTATCTCATTCATACAACATTATACTGTGGAACACAGACTGTGCCAGCTGTGATATCTCATACTTACAAGATTATACGGTGGGGTCTTGGTTTCATCTTTAGTTATATCTCATACTTACAACATTGTTTTATGAAGTTTAAGAAAAAGTTCGCTGTTGTAAATGATTCTAGTCTCACTGTATGTCACATTAACAATACAATTTCAAGTGTATATTATTGATATTGAATAAATATTGTCAGTTAAGAAATAAAAGTTCAATTATTAATACCAAAGAAGAATGGTCACGTCCCATACAAAAAATCCCAAGCCCGACAGAAACGTAACATATCTCATTTTTTTTGGAATATCGTGTATTGTTAAAAACATATACTTTATATTCGAAATCAATGGCTAACACCAAAAAATATTGCCGTATGTTTTTATTCAGACGATACACTAAAAAATGCAAAACGCCTATTATCTATCAAATTCGTATAAGTATGTAATTAAATGACGAAACAATAGCTATGGTATGTATCTAGGTGATCAGGAGATGCAGTTGGATATATAAATAAACTCGTAATACAACGATCAACTTAGGATTCATTGAAATCGTGGTAGGTTTTCGATTATTTTGTAGCATCTATCAATTGCCGGTGGAGGAGGCTTATGTTCAGTAGTGGAAAGCTATGGGTTGAAATTATGATGATTATGATCTATCACTTGGGTTTCAGAATTAAAACAAATAAAAATAAAACTAATAGGTATGTCGTTATAAAGTTATATTGAATTTCTATAATATCTCTTGAAACAAAATTGTTTCTGCAGCCTGTTGCCGCTGGATGTCTATATATTTCCATATTATATACTCCCGCGGCTTTTAAATTCTCACTGCAATACGACCGTGCTAACCTCACGTTATAGGTGCCGATTGAGAATTTAATTAACTCTTCAATTGTTAATTGTGGAAAATGTTAAATATCCGGATCATTTCCAGTCAGTTTGTTTTAAGCACTCCTGTGAAATGACGCTCTTTGTCGGTTTAAATTATTTTCCTCCACATACTCAGATAATTGATTGGGGCGTTGTATATTTTGATTACTTATTTCAATGAAATCTTCTGTGTATGGAATGTCTCCGTAAGGATCTTGAAAATAATTAATTAAAGCTGCAGCAATTCCGAAATCTCCTATTAGATATAAGCGGCACATGTTTGTTAAATAGTCTGTTTCTAAATATCTTGAAGTCGCGCTTGAATCTCCCGTTTATAGTTTCCACGACCCATCGCACCATTGTGATGAGTCGTGATTTATTAGCTTCTTCGGTGCTTAATTGCGTGTCTTGTGGTGGTTTGGTTGGCGGCATGTGAGCAATATAGCCATATGTTTCTATTAAAGGAATAAAGCCTCAGTCCAAAATAAATGAGTCTCCTTCATGGGAAAAAAGTGGAACGGTCCGTCTTCAATGGGTCCATCATGGTTTTGCAATCTCATTTTCATCATATCAGCATCGGTTGTCCGTACAGAGTACGGACCTATTATATCCAAAATATATCCATCCCCACACACGATCATAAATGGTTTTATTAAGTTCCTATACTTATGAAGGCTATAACTGCGGCGTTGAAATAAAAAGTTGGAACTTTTTTCTATGAAGGTTCCATCGAATATAACTATTGGTTTTGGTGACTCTTCGTTACCAAACAAAACATTTGGCAAAAGCCGGTTGCGGGCTATCACTTCGTCCCTGGTAATATGGTCTAAGTCTAGGTGCAATGGAACAAAGTCAGTAATGAGATACTGCCTGACTTTATGTATTTTTCTTCCAATGGTACGCTCGGATATATTAAAAAATTAAGCCATTCTATTATTCGGCTCCCCTGATCGAATTTTGCACAAGTAGATAGCCAAGTCATTTCTCGGAGTATTTGAGGGCCGATTAAGGCTTAGTATTTGACTCAGCAAATCGTTGAACGTGGCTCTGTTTCTTCAGTCCAAAACCTTAACTCGTCGTCAAAAACGTCATCTACTTTGAACGTATCGTATAAGCAGTTTGTTCTTCTGTTGTGTTATCGAAAAAATCACTAACTATCAAATTTGCAAGCTCATTCATTTCTGATTCATTGAAACTTATTGAAAGAAAGAAAGAAAGAAAAACGTTTATTGATTCTGAACATCGCAACAGATAAAACATACAGAACAAGGTGGTTAGCAAAAAATAAAACAAACAATAGAAAAACAAATAATAATTTCGACCAGGCAGCAGTGTCACGATGTCCAAAATTAAATGGACCCCACTCAGCTAATGACTGGACCTGATAGGCTTAGACGCTGATTTTCAGTAGGGTCAACCGAGTGGACGCACGGACATTCGCAGCGACTAAGCAATGGTAATTATAAAAATAAATATTTAAAATACCTAAAATATAATGTGACGTGTACCTACCCAGTATAAAAGTGTGCAATACAATACATAAATACTTTTGGGGATGTGTATTGGTAATGGAGACTCTAAAACAAAAATGAAATATAAAATTTTATTGCTTGTTAGCAAGCTATCAATTGAACGATCAAGGTTAAGGCTCATTATCGGTGAATCAGTAAAGATAGAGCGCTCTATAAATTACTTAACTAAAAATATAGGAATATGTCGTAACATTAAGCAAAAAATAAAACAAATTTTGACTTTCAACTTCCGATGCAAACATTATAATTTCCTACATACCACATTTATTTTTATTTTATTCCAACGTAAGACATTCTATGTATTACATACAACTTTTTTTAATGGACGCTTTACGACGTAAAATGTTGTATGTATCACATACAACATTTTCTTATACTCGCTTAACAGCGTAAAATGTTGTATGTAAAACTTACAACATTGTTGAATGTTTACTTGACAACGTATACTGTTGTATGTAATCTATACAACATTTTTGGTTGGTACCTTTAAAAAAATACATGATCCTAATTATTGCCTGTGAAAAATAAGAAAAATTAAACATACCTGTGTTATTTCTGAGACTGGATTCGTAAATAATGTTTTGTTGAGATTCAATAATTGTCACATCGATATTTCGGACAGGTGTCTGAGATTGTGTACTCGTATGATTTACTAAATCACACAATATGCACCCCCTTGTCATAACACCTGTACGTGTCATAGTTATAACGTATTCTAATCAATTATCAAGTCCTAATAACGTAACATGTGCGGAAAACTTGAAGCGCTTGACACACGGACCGTTTCAGCTCTCTCTCCGGCGTAGTCTGTTTTATCTAACCCATACAACACGCGAGCGCGCGATCTGCCCCGCCCCGCGCACCGCGTAAACGGTTGTCAAGGACTATACAGTGTTATAGTCCGTTCCCGTTGAAAAGTTACAACTCTTTACGTCTTGAAATTGCATGAAATAATTGTGTTTTCGTAAGTTTTAATTTTTTTATGCATAGATTACTAATAGTAAAGCTCATTTTTAGTAAAAACGCAAAATCGCATTTTTGTGGGATACAACAACTTACGTAGGAGGTATCGATATATATTGGCAAATAGAAAAAACACATGTTCCACCAGGCGGCAGTGTTACGATGTCCAAAATAAAATGGACCACATTCAGCTAATTTCTAGACCTGATAGGCTTACCCCCAAATTCACAAACGTCAATCAACGGTAAGCACGCGCTTACGCTCATGCTGTTCCGTAAAATGTGCATGGAACTGAAAGAGACAGCATGAGCATGAGCGCGTGCTTAGCGTTGATTGTCGTTTGTGAATTCGGAGGTTAGACTCTGGTTTTAAAAGCCTCAGTAAGGCCGGGCAGCTTATCATATTTAAGCAACAAACGATATGGTGGACGGACATTATACCTACCATGTTGTCATATACGGCATATCATGATCTGCCCGACCAGGCATTCATTACTTACGTCACTTCACATCTCGATGCAGAGGTGACATTCTTAATGCATACTTTGGATGACACACGAGTAAATTCGAAGTGAGATTCCATTTTTGCGTTCTCAAAAGATCACAGTCACGAAATTAGCAAAGTGAAGTGAAATAAGCATCGAGAATGACCGATGGGCCCAAGACATCCATAATTTTATTTATCTGATTTTCAAACTCATAAAGGGCCTTTATACGTCCCACTGCTGGGTACAGGCGTTACCTCAACTGTGAGGTGGCCATAACACGCGGGCTCAGTGCGGATTGTTTTTCTTTTAAACTCAACTGGTTATAATTTGTTCCGCAAACAAAAATCCTCCTTATTTCGTTTGCATTTACATTTCGATCGAAGCAAATCCCGACTGAAAACTAGTCGGGTTTCACGTAGGAGGTAAACCCGGACTGCAAAGGATTTTCGGCTTTAACCAGATTCCAGTTACCTATATCCGATTTAAGTTACCTAAAAGTCTTAATCGCCTAGGAACGCGAGTTTTAAATTGAAATTTATAATTCCAAATTCAATTACTAAAGCATGATTGTAGAAAGGAAAGTGAAAGGATGATAGCTATATTTGAACCACTTTGAAAGTAAAACACTTTGAGTATTTGAGAGTTAAAGATCTTGTTTAGCCAATCAATTCGGCACTTGGATGTTTCCAGGAAAATATAAGTCAAAAAGCTTTTACAAATCATTCTTTGAATGGAACAAGCTACATCTCGATAATTTTAGGTCCATTTTATTTGGAAATCAAGTCACCTCTATCTGAAAATTCGAAATGAATCTAAGTATCTGCTGTCAAAGTAAAAAAACTAGAAGAACATAAAGACTCCTCGGACGATCTAGCAGCAGTCAATGACTGCTGACGATCGAACGATCTAGAAAAAAGTGATGGCTTAGAATTACTAGAAAGGCCGACCCCTAAGTAAATTGGCACTATAGCCAGGAGAAACGAGACCTCTTGAGAGAATCAGTCTTCTGATTCTACACTCACAACAACAATACACTCCAAGCATCATCTCAAAAGCATCTATGTACGAATCTTTATTTATTTATGTACACTAAAAATTTACAATATTTAGAAAAACAAAAGTGTAGATGCTTATCTAGATCAAACATTTCTTACAGCAGATCATGGTGACAGATTAAAAAAACCGGGAAGAGAGTCAAAAATTAATATTAAAAGTACATCTCGAGTACAAACATATTATTGAATGAAGGTATTTGTTCTAGATGGGGATGTAAACTTCGACTAAAATCTCCAATAAGCTAGTTTTCATGTTTTTATGCCGCTTCAAAAGATTGTTTGTAAACAAAAGTATCGGCAACCCTACAAGAAGACTCAGGAAAACAATTTAAGCAATCTTAGATTGGTTTAGCGTTGGGTTTAACGATTCCAATACATTTTGCAGCTCACAACTTTACCACAGTATAAACCATACAGTAGAACATCTACATACAAACGTGCCACTCTCGGTTTGAATGTGTGCGTGCGCGTCGCGCGCCGTGTCGCGATATCACACGCGATTTCTCGCACACGCTAGCATAAAATAGGGAGGCATAGGGAGGCGGGCAGTACGGACGGGCTGTGCCGCGTGTGTGTGCACGCTAGGCTAATAACTCGGCGGGCGGCCTTAGATAGCCTACTGTATGGTTTATACTGTGACTTTACTTTATGCGGTCCGGATTTGTGTGTTTCGCAGTTGGCGGATTTTTCGTTTTGGTTGTTTTAAAAATATCGCGTGTGTGTTTATTTGAAACGTCCAACGGCAGCGGCGCGAATCGGACCGTTAGAATCAATTTTAAAAGTCGATTCGAGTTAGTGCTTTCTATAGCCGAACGGCAGATACTATCGATAGTATTTTTTTTTTAACATAGGTCAACTTCAAGATCAGAAATGGTTTGTTGCAGAAAAGTTCAAGATGCAAAAAATAGTGTCATGGTTCAAAAGTTCACTACAACACAGGTCGCGAGTTTGATACGGTACAAACAAAGTACAGTACAAAGTTTGTTTGCATGAACTGTATAAGGCTGATATTACTTCTACCTACTATTTAACCCCCTCTTTTTATTTGAATTGCTAAAACTCTTTTACTAGTGCTCACCAGAATCAAGAAAGGAAACCATGTACTGAATTTCAAGTTTCTGGGTGCTGTAGTTTCGGCTGTGGGTTGTTTTATAAGTCTAGAGATTCTAGAGAAGTGCACAGATATTTCGGACATTTCCGATATTTCCAGTTATAATGAAAGAAAATACCCTAGCAGACACCTTTTTTTAAATCTTGCAAGCGACAGCGATATCTTCCAAACAGCCTGTCACTTCAAAGTGCAAAAAACTTCCGGAACAAAATCTGCGCATTTAAAGCAAAAGTCACGCTTCCCATACTGTTGACGGGACGTGTGGTGAGACGGAAATAGGCTTCTCAATCGGCAGGAAAGAGATAAAAAACGCGCGCTCAAGTCATACGAATGCAGACATTTGGAGAGGACTGCGATGGAATTTAGATGTTGGAGATTGATTGGAAAATGTATGTCTTCGGTCGTAAGATTCGATAAAATACGAGCGGGTTTTGGATCTTGGGAATATTTAGGATTTAAATACTTTTTAAATCACGTGCCCGTGGCGTGGCGTATTTGTGACAGTGATCGGCGACGATCGCTGTTGTAAAGCAACACACGCTGGGTCGGAAATTGGATGGGTGACCACCGCGACCGCAATTTAGTGATGTGCATTTCGGGCATCTCCGTGCTTCAGAAGGTACGTTAAGCAGTTGGTCTTGGTTGACGTCGCTAGATGTCAGTCGTTAAGCCTAGTCAGAGGCCTTAGGGCGGCTTGATAACATCTGACATTAAGGTTGCTCACTAACCTTACACCCCTCCAACAATGAGCCCGCGTGTTGGAGTATGGCTCGTTCCACCTCATAGTTGAGGTGAGGCCTGTACCCAGCAGTAGGACGTATGTATATAGGCCGTTTATGTATATACATTTTTGAAAAGATATTGTGCAGTTGAGTGATTGGGAAGCGCTATTCAACCTCAAGCTATTCTGAGATGTTCTTACGAACTCCAATTAGCCTAAGCATTTCCAAAGAAAAATACTGACGCTCCTAATTAGAATAACAAATAACAAGTGCCCTTTCGAACATTTGACTAGTTCGTTTTGTGGGACTTCTCCTTCAGGATTATTCAGCCTATATACTTATATTTTTTTTAAAGTTGAACTGATAATGTTCATGCTATCATGAACATTATCAGTTCAACTTAATATACTATCCTTAATCTATATTAAGGATATTATACAGTTAGCAGTAACCTAAACTGCCGCTGTGACATTGCTATCAAGTCAAGATACTACATTAACGATTCACTTTCAAAGTAGAACTTACCCCACTGAGTAAGTAAGTAGTTATTCCTTGAGGTATAACAGCCTATCAAAGTCTCAGTTAAACAGTTGGAAGCGAGCTAAGCGAGCGCTATTGGGAATGACCCAGAAACATGTCAAACTTGCGGAGAAACTGACGATTAGGTAGTTCGATATAGGTAGAGCTATTCTGAAAACTCACTTCGATTCACTTGACAGGCGCAGTGGGAGAATTGACTAGGTACACGTCTTTTTTATACTTGCAGGCATGGACGTAAAAGAAAGACGGACGGACTAAAAAAATATGAAGCATGCAAGGTACAACAATTTCGTTTGTTGTACACGTACGCCTACTACACTCACACAAACACACTAGGTGCTACAAACTATGCCATTTTACTTCGTGTGACAGTGACACGTGCTAGTCACGCACACATCTAAGCTGGCAGCTGATAATATGCTTCACTTACGATTAGACGAGGTGACGTCCATCTTTCTTTTACGTCCGTGCTTGCAGGATGATTCTTTAGAATATTGAACAAACTTCAAATACACTGTAAGATAAACTTCAAGATGACGGGACTTGAATTCATCTTGAAGTTAACAATTTATAAATTTAAAATAAATTATTTAATTATTCATTTTTTTTTTCTCAATAGGTAGATATATTATTGGGAATGGAATTGTATACAATTTTAAATCAACTATTACTTTAATAGTCACATTTTGGTATATTGCGATGCTGATCGCTATAATCGCATAAAACGACGCGGCCTTTATTTAAAATCTTGGTTTGTTATCAATATATTAATAGAGATTTGATTTTCTGACATTCACAATTGATTTGGTTGAGTGATGTTACAATTTGTATCAAGATATTACACTTTGTATCATTACAAGGTCCGCATTGTATTATGAAATGCTCGAACTCCCTCACTGATGAGATGCTCGAACCTGTTACGTTACATTACACGCGAATGCTCCCGGTGAGGGACACTATAATGCAAATTGAGTCCAGTCTTTATCGCGGTATGCAGCATCCTAGCAGTCCCAGCTGTCAAACTGTCAACCTGTCAAACCGTCCGCTTATCCTCCGCTAGTTTGACCCGCTTCTGTCGGTGTATTCCCAATTGTGTATCAATGGGTAAGTGATAGTTGCTAGCGGATATTCAGTTTTGTAGCACCGATGGTTTTCTGAAATTTTGTTTGGGTTGGGACTTTTTCGTCAGTGTGTTGTGTAGTGTCCCTGTAGCTGTTCAATTTCTTTTCAGTTTTATACTTAAGCAAATAACTAAATCATACAGTTTCGTAAATATGCTTAAATTTTTGTAACTTGTACATAGTAAAGCTGTTTAACATGTTCTAACTATAGTTCGTTCCTGTTAAGAATGTAGTGATTTCTAATTTTAATTCTGGGGCACATAAAAAAACTCCGATCCACAACCTTTACGTTCGAAAGTATGCGTTCAACTGGTCACTGTGGACTTGACTTTCTAATTAGGAACAATATGAATGGTTAGGGGGCGTGTTAGATCGGAGGACGAGTATGAAATTACTGCATTCTTAACGCGAACGGACTATAGTACCATATCCAAACTTAGTGAAGGTTTGTGTATAATACCTAAGTACTATGGTTTGCCTCTCAAGTTGATGTTTCCTTACCTTCCATTTCACTTTCATTCATTTTTTTATGACCTGCAAATTGAAGACGAAATACAAAATGCATTCATTTCGCGCTGAAAAATTTGTAAAAAAATGGATTTTTAAAGGTTTTTTTTTGGATAACAAAACAACATCCACTAGTAAGTTATTTACCCAGTTCTCCAACTTAGACTAATGAAACTAAACATCAATTTACAATACATTTGAACATTCCATACAACACCCAGCACTTACCTTCCAGGCCAACTGTATAAGCGCGCATTAATTAGCTGAGTAGATAAGTAATGATCGCGAGTGTTCGCGAGCGATCGGCAACACAATGCGCCATTGTCTGTGTCCGAGCATCTCTTAATGCTGCGAGGGCTTTGGGTTCACATTCTACCAATAACAGTGCACCTTTGGGATATAATAATATGATTAATTCGCTAGAGCAGAGCAATAAAACATTTTTTTTTTTAGATTTAAATCGTTTTCAAGCCTACTAAAGGTAAATTAACTAATACCGTGAATCCTCCTTAACGTTGATTTTTCTTCACTTTCCAATTTTCGCCCCTTATTCAAAATTATTTACAATGATTTTAACAACCCATCATATACTTCTAATAAAAGTTGAACAAAATATACTTTAATTAATACGTATTTTTTCAATTATAATAGATCTGATTCTACACACATAACATGACAAATTCAATTCAATGGCCTCTGCGTCTTTTACAGACAATTCATGCAGTGACGTTAAAAGTTAGAGCACTTTATGATATGACTAAACAAGGCCTATTCGCGAACGCAATAGCCTTCGGCACACACCACACTTAAAGTTGGGATTGGGCGAAGATTCATTCATTCATTGAACATTTCATACAACACCCAGCACTTACCTCCCAGTGCGCCTTTGTTCCCAGATACCTTTTTCATGAGATATCGTAAAAACAAATATTGAATGAATATTATTGAACATATTCCACACAGTGACATCTAGCCTCAAATTAAGCAAAGACAGTGGACAAACATACTAAAATACATTTTTTTTTGGAAATATACTTAACTCTGGAAACACCCAGATCAGTACAAACCTACATGTTCATGCACACGGATGTTTGTCCTATGCGTGGATCGAACTCGCGACCTGTATGTAGCAGCCAACTTCTTAACCATTACACCAAACCGGTCCTCAAAATACCATGTACAATTCAGCCGGTATTATCGTCACGAGGCTATGTCTCCATCCTACTACAGAGAGAATTCACTGGTAAAGTACATAATCAGTCTTTTAATACTAAGCCAAAACTGAAAACAATAAAGTGCCTAAAGTGACCTTAGCCGAGCAGTGGAATGTAGTTTAGAAAAAAAATAGGTAAAAATCCAGAACAGTATTTTTTGCGAAATCGCACCAGAACTTAGCGAATGAGTTGTAAAGTTTTCCGCTAAGGGGTTGAATGAATGAACGAGGTAAGAGCTATATTGTGTAAAGGGATGAAACTTGGGCCCGTCAACAAATAGCCATTGTTTTACATCCCTCGGTTTGCGGGTGCTTTGTGCTAAATGACGCTGGGGTTGGTGGAAATCGGTCGTTGGTACAAAAAACTAATTGAACGCTCTAGTTGGTTAGTTGTTTAAATTGAAATGGAGTTTACTGTCTTTTGTGTTTGAATAAGAAAGTTGGGAAAGTAGTTAAGTGTCAGGTAAAGTCGCGGTACGAAAATGTCGACCAGTTTTCGAACAAATTCATTTACGCGTTGCAATCACACGTTACCTTTTTGAACTGTGTAACAGTACATACTCCAATGTCGAAAAGTATGCTTGATTGTCTGACAATAAAACTAAAATTCGATTAGACGTATATTTCTTCACGATTGACAGTTGAACCAATTGATCTTGTCAATGTCATCATTGAGCAAGCAAAAACAGATCTCAGGGTGGTCAGCCCTTTCATTCCCCGGCTGTACATTCATGTAGAGAGGGCTCTTAAAAAACTAACAAATAAACGCACCACTGCTGGGCACACTCATAGCGCGAATCATGCTCCAACACACAGGTTTAGTAACTTTGCTGTCAGATGTTGTGACGCCACCCTAAGGACTCCGAGTAGGCTTGACGACCAATTGCTTAACGTGTCACGGATATGCCCCAAAATACATCACCCTATTTCCGATTTTGCATGTGTTACTTTACAACGGTTCGTTGCCCATCCACTGCAATTACCATAGCTAAACACACAAACTTGCAGAAATCTGTAAAGACGGGCAGTGGAATACTTAGCTATAATAGGCATGACGAACAATTTTGAAATCTTCTTTCGTGATGTAGGTACACATGTATTTTATACTAAAAAATCTTTATTTCGGTTTCAAAGGTCAGTTTAACAAAGTTTGAGGACATTCTTCTAGTATCTTATCAACAGCGCTCGAAAAAGCTCGCAGGTGTCATGGCGTCCGTTTGACGTAACTCTTATGTAAACATCACGTGTCTGTCAAACTCACTTGTATGAAATATGACAGTGACATTTGTTGATTTTCGTAAGAGTGACGTCATAGTGCGTTATTGACGTTTGAGTCAAAATGGCGAATTGCAGTATTTTATCCTTTTACTTTATCGAAAATCTGATTAATCTCAGATTTAAAAATAAAACTAAATTTGTCTTTTAAACCCTATTAATATGTATTTTCCCCTAAGATATTCAAAACGTTGATTATTTGATACTGTCGTCATGCCTATTCCCAAAGTGCCTGCAACATAGTTTTGAAGGGCATCTCTAGTCGACGTCAATATTGTAAATGACAGTTTCGAGCGAGTGGAGTAGGGAAAGCTGTATTAGGATCCGAACTTAGTTGATTAAAACGGAACTACATGAATTGGGTTCGAAAACTTTATAGCTTATGTAGCCATACCTACAGCTTTTTAGTTCATCGTAACTTTTAGATCGTTTTGGTGAGCAAAAACATGACAACGGTCCTAACAAAAATTAAGCTACCAAACGTACAAGTTGACGTCGCTAGATGTCAGTCGTTAAGCTTAGTCAGAGACCTTAGGAGGGCTTGATGACATCTGACATTAAGGTTGCTCACTAACCTTGCACCGCTCCAACAATCCGCACTGAGCCCGCGTGTATGGCTCGATCCACCTCATAGTTGAGGTGAGGCCTGTGCCCAGCAATGGGACGTATATAGGCCGTTTGTGTAAACCTACAAGAGAAAAATCGACTGGTGCTTCATTTTATTTCAACTACTATTTGTATTTCTAGACGACAATCGTCTTTCTTTCTTTCTTTCAATACAATAGAAAACTCATTACGAGTAGCCCCAGATTTCCAGTTGTGGTGACGAACATTTTCTGACAATCATCAACATCATATCAGCCAAACGACGCCCACTGCTGAACATAGGTCTTCACAACGATGGGTCCTGCGCTGTCCGCATCCAGCGGCTGCCCGCGACCTTGACCAAATCGTCGGTCCACCTTGTGGAGGGCCTGCCCACAGAACGCCGTCCGGTACACGGTCGCCATTCCAGAACCTAACAATCAATGAAAAATCCCAAAAAAATCCCTTGCTAACAATGAATGGTAGCAACCAATATTACCAAACTTCTTAATCCAATCTATAGAGATCGTTAGCAAACACCTATAGCTCCCAAAGTGCCTGCAACATAGTTTTGAATAGCGTCTCAAGTCTGGCATCAATATTGTAAATGACGGTTTCAAGCGAGCGGAGAAGGTAAAGTATAAAGGCCCGTACTGACAGACGCGGTTGGCGGTAGCGGTAGCGTTCAGTCCAAATAGTCTGATTGATTGACAGAATTAATTTATTTGGACATCTACATGCTTCACGACGACCAACGGAGTTGGGGGTGGCTTGATAACATTTGATAGCGAGGATGAGAATATTTTTTGTACTTCCCTTGTACAGAACGCGCTGAGACCGCGTGTTGGCGTATGGCTCGCACCACCTGAGGATTGTAGCAGTAGGGCATATTAATGATGTTCTGTATTTTTGTCTGCAATCCCTATGATATCATAAACTTTAAACTAACGGTACACAGAACTAACTTACTACTAAACTTAGCCTAGCTACGAGTATATAGACAGGTACCACCTATGATTCTCAACGTGCCTGCAACATAGTGTTGAAGAGCGTCTCAAGTCTGGCACCAATATTGTAAAAGAAGGTTTCAAGCGAGCGGAGAAGGTAAAGTATTAAGGCCCGTACTGACAGACTCGGTTCGCGGTAGCGGATGCGGTAGCATTCAGTTTTAATGCCCTAATTTGTTGCTTCCACAAACTTCCATACAATTCAATCTATCAAGCAGAATTATGCAAATTGAGTTGGTTAAAAGTCTTTGGGAACGAGCAAGAATAAGAATCAATATTTTGTTATAAATTTATGATTTTTCGCAAAAAACAAATCCAGTTTTTAGAATTTTGTGTAAAACTATATCATCTAATTAAAGTTAAGTCAAATCAGACCACTGCAACTGAACGCTACCGCGGATTGCGTGTGTACATGGTGCTTTAGGTCGCCAGTCCAAACGATTCAAACTTAGTTGATTAGGACGGAACTATCTATCGAGACTGGAAACTGTCTAGGTACGTACCTAAGGTTTATGATTTTGTGTTTGAGACTACTCTGGATTGGATTATAGTGTCGGAATATTCGCTAAATTTCAGTAATTTGCTGTCTTATTAAATCGTTATTGTAATAATTCAAAAGGGTTACTTACCCTGTAACTTATCTATCTTTACACTTTCTTCTCTTTTATTTTGTAGCATTATCAATGATGTGATCTTCGCTAATGATAGGAAAAATAACATCTAACATTTAATTTGCACCGCCAACAGCACTTCTGTCTTGCCCGATGTTTGGCTGGAAGAGAATGATTTAAGCATTAAATCCGCCTTTTGAACTAGTTTGTGCATGAAAGATTTAATGAATAAATAAACATCGCAGCATATTATTATATTTACATAATGTTAAACAAAACCAATCTTACTGAAACACAGAATTAACGAAAATACCGCAAAAAAACATATTACGCCCCAAATCAAAACAAATAAGATAATCTAACAAAACAGGGTAGATGCTGATAGAAAGCAAAGAGAGACAAATTCTAACGCAGAATTGGGACAAACGTCTCAAACCTTTTATCTAAATTGAGACCCACTTTACGGTAAGTGGGCGGGGACTTGAGTACCCATGAGGATAAAGGAGGTAAAAAGTCGCGAATTCCTTAATCTAAGCTGTCTCATCGTAATTTTTGTGAATACCAATTTGAAGAAGAGGTATAAATATCTCGAATTCAAAATCAAAATATGTAGTTCATTTTCGTTCAGCAATCTGGCTCGGAGGTTCTAATCGGGCGGGAAAACCTTCTTTAGGTTCGTTTTACAACTTAATATCGGGTGATAGAAGACGCCAATTAAAAAAGCCAAGCAATCCGGATGAACTACACGTTCTGGAAAAGTTAAATTTGCTGAAAGCCACTAAATTATCATTATATTATTATTGAACACTTTCTCTTGTCTGCTACTACGAGAACAATCGTGTTATTTCTGGGTAAAGACCTACAAGGACTGATGATATCATCCCAAGATGGTAAGTGGCGAGCCTACCGCCGCTATTTGATTTGTTGGTTGTGTTCCTTCGCCGGTGAGTTAGCTGCAAATTGTACAATGAACACAATGTAGGTAGTAACGCCAAGCTTGAATTTGGGTGGACACGGGTTCAAAATCATACTGCCGCACTCAGAGACGTCGATTAACGTTAATGGTTCATTAGAGTCAACATTCCATTTTTCAAAAGAGACTTTATAACAAATAGAATAAAAAACTTTTAAGAATGTCAAATTTTGACTCTAATGAACCATTAACGTTAATTGACGTCTCTGAGTACGGCGGATAGAGTTTAACCACGTTCCACGGTTACTATTGCAACAAAACGCTTGAACGTCAACAACTTGACTCGCAGACGGTACATAATTATAAAGAACTAAGTGTGTCTCGTCGCCGCTATATTGTTGAACGCCACCGCTCCAGGAACTTGCTGCATCCTGCTCTATTGCGTTTGCGACTTGGAAACTTACAAGAAGTTTTAACTGCGACAGTCTTAAACGTTCTGAGCTGTGCCTAATGATATGGTAAAGACGAAATGAGGTTTTCGGGCATTTTTTTTGGCTGCAAATCAGGTGTAGTAAGTGACTTAGGCACTATTTAACCCAATCTACGTTACGTTTATTAGTATAACATAATTATGCTCACGACTAACTTTATTCCAAACGAGACAGTCAGAGGTACGCTGATGCCGTCATTTAGAAGCCTGCATTATCAACCCAAGGTAGTAAGGGGGGTTATCACTGTTATTTAGGTTACTTGGTGTTTTCCTCCAGTAAGTTAGCTGTTAATTGTGCAATGAACACAACGTAAGTGTCAGACCAAGCTTGATCTCGGGACACGCGAGTTCCGAGCCAGAGTGTTTAAGTCCTAGTGGCCCGAGCCCCTTTCACCACACAAGTTGTCATTGCTTCTAATTATTGCTATGAAATTCTTGAACGTCGCAAACTTGACTCGCAGACTGTACATAATTATAAAGAACTAAGTGTGTCTCGTCGCCGCTATATTGTTGAACGCCACCGCTCCTGAAACTTGCTGCATCCTGCTCCATTGCGTTTGCGACTTGGAAACTTACAAGAAGTTTTAAGTGCGACAGTCTTAAACGTTCTGAGCTGTGCCTAATGATATGGTAAAGACGAAATGAGGTTTTCGGGCATTTTTTTTGGCTGCAAATTAGGTGTACTCAGTGACTTTGACACTATTTAACCTAATCTACGTTACGTCAGTGTACCATACGCTCACAGCTATATCCCAAACGGGACAGCCAGAAGCACGGCGACTCTTTACATAATTCAGAAACCGATGTTTCGAATAGCGATGTTATCAACCCAAGGTGGTAGAGGGCTACCACCGTTATTCGGGTTGTTAAACTCTGGACACACGAGTTCCAAGCCAGATTGTTCAAATCCTAGAGACCCGAGCCCCGTTCACCATTCAACTTGTCATTTGTTCTGATTATTTCAACAAAATGCTGAAAAGCCAACAGCTTGACTCGCAGACGATACATAATTATAAAGAACTAAGTGTGTCTCGTCGCCGCTATATTGTTGAACGCCACCGCTCCAGAAACATGCTGCATCCTGCTCCATTGCGTTTGCGACTTGGAAACTTACAAGAAGTTTTAAGTGCGACAGTCTTAAACGTTCTGAGCTGTGTCTAATGATATGGTAAAGACGAAATGAGGTTTTCGGGCATTTTTTTTGGCTGCAAATTAGGTGTACTCATTGACTTTGACACTATTTAACCCAATCTACGTTAGGTTAGTATAACATAAGCTGACGACTTTATCCCAAACTGGACAGTCAGAGGCACGCCGACTCTTGCCTTCCTGCATAAGAACAAAATTTCGCCGAGCGATGTTATCAACCCAATATGGCAAGTGGCGAGCCTACCACCATGTGATTTTTTGGTGTTTTCCTCCACCGGTAAGTTAGCTGTCAAATAATTGTGCAATGAACACAAAGTAGGTGGCTCCAAGCCAGAGTGTGCAAGTCCCAGTGGCCCGAGACCCGTTCACCACTCAAGTTGTCTTTGCTTCTGATTATTTCAACAAAATGCTGAACAGTCAACAACTTGACTCGCAGACTGTACATAATTATAAAGAACTAAGTGTGTCTCGTCGCCGCTACATTGTTGAACGCCACCGCTCCAGGCACTTGCTGCATCCTGCTCCATTGCGTTTGCGACTTGGAAACTTACAAGAAGTTTTAAGTGCGACAGTCTTTAATGTTCCGAGCTCTGTCTAATGATATGGAAAGGATGAAATGAGGTTGTAGTTATCAGACATTTGTAGCAAACCATTCGGACCATAGTGTTCGCCATCGACCCAAACGGGCCAATCGGGGAGCACTCCCTCGTCGCTACCAATGATAGACGCGTATAGTGAGCGGATATGTCACCTGCGCGTCTTCCCGCGTTCGGCGGCCTTTCCGCCGCCCACGCCACCAATTAGTTCGACCGGTGCTTACGCGCAGACTACATGTCCGCACACTCGCGCGCCCATTTTCCTGTGTACCGTTTTTGACTTTGTTTGCATAGTGTTAGTGATTTCCGATTATACTTTTATACCGAACTTACAGTGTTTTCTTAACACACCGTACCGTCGCTCCCAACGACTATACATTTTATTTTTTGGGCTGAAACTAACTGTAGACTACTCTCTGTTTGGATTAATCCAAGTTACCAATGTTTACTTATTTACGGCTGAATCATGAAGTAAAATAATTCGGATGAATTTTTCGGCTGAGTGTGGAATAAACCAGTATAAAACATAATCCTTTTTGATTGTTTTTTAATTCATCATTCAATTAAGCACACATACTTTACCATACCTAAAGTGCGTTTGTCTAGGGCGTGCGTTCGTGCGTTCGTATACGCTATCATGAAATAACATAATATTAAGTATCGTATACATATCGTTCACACATCACACATATTGTCAGTGGCTTAATTCATGGAAATGAATTCGTTCGAATTTGTTGGGCTTCTAGTAGGTGGCCCAAAATCACCAAGGTGCAGAATTGGCTTTGCCGGCAAATTATGTCTTAAATCTTAAGTTTATTAAGAAAATTAAATTACTAAAATACTAAAACTAACTTGTTTTGAGTGTACATCAAACAATTCAATTCATAAATACCGGGTGTACCGCAAGGATCAATACTGGGACCAGTTCTATTTATTTTATACAGCTCAGACATAATTCGTTGCTTTGAATCCACTAAATTCCACATTTATGCCGATGACCTCCAAGTTTATACTTCTTTTAAGCCATCGGAAACCTCATTAGCTGTGAATCGCCTGAATCAAGACTTGGAACGAGTATCTCAGTGGTCTAATAGAAATGGATTGGTATTGAATCCACTCAAGACAAAATTTTTGGTACTAGGTTCTAAAACTCAAGTTGAAAAAATCACTGGTTATGCTCCCTCTGTGAAAATTGCCCAGAACGTCATTGAACAAGTGAGTGAATCACGTAATCTTGGTGTATTAATGGACAGTAGACTTAAGTTCCACAACCACATCGTAGAGACCGTCAAAAACTGCTTTTACCGGCTAAAAGTTTTGTATCTAGTTCGCAATTATTTAAATGTAGATGTAAGAATCAGTCTTTGCGAGTCACTGATACTTTCAAAGTTGAGTTATGCGGATACAGTAATGGGCGAATGTATTTTTGGTTACACAAAAAAACTTGTGCAACGCATCCAGAACGCTTGTGCTCGTTTCTGTTTTTCCATCCCCCGAAGGTCCCATGTAACTCCATACTTAAATCGAAGTAACCTTATGAACATGAATTCGAGACGCTCTTTTCACTATGCGTGTTTATTGTTCTCTATTATCCAGACTCGCACCCCATCTTATCTTTATAATAAATTAGAATTTTCTGGCCGAATCCGCTTAAGCACTCGTCTTGTTTGCCCGAGACACAGCACGTCAGCTTTTCGTGGCAGTTTCCGTTACTCTGCTACGAAGTGCTGGAATAATATTCCGCCCCCTATCAGAAACTCCCGTACAATAGGCTCCTTTAAAATTAATTATAAAAAGTATCTTTTAGAGCACCAAAAGAAATATTGATACTGCTGTGTCACGTTCATCACATTAAATAGCTATCGCCTCTTCATTGTATTGTATCGCTTGTATGTTTTGTAATATGTCTTATTACTGTTGTATTTGAAAAATGCATATGGAAATTACTGTTTTATTTGTTGTTGTTGTTTTTTGAATGTTTTACTATCGTTAATTTTGTTATGTTGTTGTTTGTTTGCGTAGAGTAGTACCTAGCTCTTGCCTAAAGGTATCCACGGAAGACCAGCGTCAAGAACACCATCAGGTGTACTTGACACATGCTGAGTGGAAACCCTCTTAGCGCCACACGCTAGATTAATATTTTTTGTAAACTTTAAACTGTCTTGTGTGGACTAATAAAAATTTTCTTTCTTTCTTTCTTTCTTTCTTTCTAAATGAAGTAAATTTTAAAATATATCAATATATATGCATAAAAAGTCAACTCGAGAACGCGTCTTAACGTATGATCTTCAACAAAATGTTCAAAATATTCATGAAAAATTTGAGCTATTCAACACATGTCATTACTTAAAATATCGTAATTTTCATGCAAAATCTAGTTTTTAAAAAGTATACCAAAAAGATATTTATTTTAAATTACGAAAATGCAAAAACAGTTTGTCCGACAGCGCGCAAGTCAATCCACTGAACGCATCTATAATCGAACAAAAATAATTTTGAGTGAACGCAGCCATTGGGTGTCAGACGTCAGTCGAGGAAAGAAACCATAACAAAACCGGCAGCCAGTGTATTTACAGTCAAATAAATTAAAAATAAGTGATAAGTACCTTTTAATTCATTATTCGTATAGCGTACATGAATAGTCCGTCAATTCGGGAACTTGTTTATTACTTTTAATTATTGAGAAAATTTGTTTTACGACCCAAAATAACAAAGTAACCTCAAATATTTAACTATTAACAAACTCGGGCCTCATTAATGATGGCCGCCGTTTATGAAAAGCGCGCGTCTATTTAAAATCGTCATTCCGTGAACGGTCATTTCGGAAACGTTCCTGGGCATGATGGCACGTTCCCGAAATGATGGTTTCGTTCTCGGAATGATCTCGGATTTATTGTATTTTGCTAGTAGAAGTTTTTATATCTTTTGTTTTCATTATTAATCATACAATATAGAATCATTATATACCCATGCTACTTGACTACACTTAAATTATGTGCTATTTTTGTTTTTGGTCTTTTTATCCAACTTAGAATAACGTTCCCGGAATGATAGTTTTTTACTAAATATCCACTACAAAATCATACAAAAAAAAATTTTTGAATTCTGCGCTGCCCTGTCAAAGTTTATTAATATATACATTTTGCGACAAAATAAACCAAGAGTCATCATTATAGCTAGAACTTTTTTTTTCCCAAAAAATATTTTGAAATTTGCAACCTTGGTGATTTTGAGCCAGGTAAGCTGAATTAAAATCATTTCATCATTGTACATCACTTACAAAAGAAACCTATGAAATAGTAGATTTCCAATAATATAAAATAAAGCAACGAGAAATCACGAAATCGTACAGAATGGCGAATCATTAATTTTCAATTTTCACTTCAATAATCAGCGTACACAGAAGTACGCTCACTGGAAATGCTTTGTTTTTTTTAATATTAAATATCTATCAACCTTTTTTAATTTGCATTTTACTGAAATGTTCCTTAAACTTATGCACCTCTTTTTCAGTTCTACTATTGATGGACCACCACAATACAATGTTTAAGTCTAGTAGAGAATGCCTCTGAGCATTATGTCAGCCATTCGTTTTCTTTTATTTAGTGCCTTTCTTTCCCTTGTCTGTCTTTCTACCTTGTCTTTGTACTTTGTAGGTATGTCTACCTACAATGTTTTTTTTCCCTTTCACAACGATACTTTCAGCTCTACATAAGCCAGCTCAAAAAAAATGGCCGACATCCTTATAGGTAGGGGGTAGGATCACTCAATGTGTTTCACTGGTTAACTGAATTACTGCAAATGGCTTTAAAATATATTCCCTAGCAGAAATATCACACATGTAATTTTTAGGTTTCTCCCCGCCGTGACAGGCGGGTCCATCCTTAAAAAAGACCCCGGTATACCTCTTCGCTTTACGGAAGAGATGGCGCGGTCGGCCCAGCCTATGCGCCGGGCCTCCTCACGCTACGAGGGTATCCCGGTATACTGGGACACCCCCGGACGGGAACACCGGCACGGTAAATAATATATTATTAACAATGTCCCATCTAGCCTCTGAACATTTCATATCTGTATCCAACAAAATAACAGTAATCTACATAATTCGATGGCGAATTCGAATTTTGGGTAAATAGCGGAGGACATCGGTCCTCCAATTCAGTTTAAATGCAAATAGAATCGTTTATCAGCCCAGCATTAGCTGTATTGAAATAGTAGTTCAGTCGTCGAATTTTGGAAGAAGCATCGGAAAATCCACATTTCAATGGGTTTAATTGGACGAATAACGAGCATTTGGCTTTCACAATAGAAACAACAGACTTGGAGCGTTATTAATTAATTGGTTGATCGGAAATTAGTGGGTGTTATAGAGTTGATAGAAAGGAAGACTCGGTCACAAAAGATCAAACTCATTTTGTTTTCGAGATAAAGTAAAAGTGTCATGGTATGGGTTTAGATAAAAATGTGGTTGCACAACATTTAATACAATACAGTTTTTCACTACAGTATGATTTTTTGAGTGGTTCTTAGCTAGGCGAAAAATGGACATCTGAATGTTTCGTTTACCATATGACGGCAACAATCGGAGTGCTTCTGACTACCCTGGGATATTACTCGTAGTTGTATGTAGGTTTTAAGTTATTACATAAACTTGAGATGGCATAGAGAGGGGCCCACTAATGTGAAATACGTGGGTAAAGCGAAATTAACATCTCTATACGTTCGAGATCACAAAAGATTCTCAAAATAGGTCAACGACATTTTATCCTTAAAACCATTATACACCATCTTTACCGTATTAGTAAGATAACAAAGATAAGATAAAAACCCCACGATCCCACTCAGCCCACCGTCAACAAACGCAAGGCTGTAATTGAACGGAATCTGTTACTACTGCTCGCTGCTCCGACAAATCTTCCTCCATTATCAGGATTAAGGCGACGGTATCTTTGTGGGTTGGGCTTGTGTGCCAGTGATGGAGATGAGATTTTTTTGTAAACTAGCTGCTAAACGTCGTTCCACAAAATGACAGTTCAATAGAATGTTTGGCTAATTAAAATGTTGATGCCTCACTTTTTGCAAAGTACAATTTGTAATACACTAAAATTTAGTAAAGAGAGAACAATCGTCATTTTTTGAGAGGCTTTATAGTAATTTGGGAACTCATTACTTGTGCGAGCTATTCACGTTTAACGCCATCTAGAGAATGCAAGTTGTATACTGAGACGCAACTCTGTGCAAAACGTTGAAAAAACTGAAGTAGACAGAAAAGATCCTTAAAATGGGTCAACGATGATGTTTTCAATTCAATTCTTTATTGCATACCAAGTGTTACATTAAGGTGTATAATAACAGGATAGTAGGTACTTAAAACTTAGTTAAAACAAAAACCTTCAAATAGGTCAACGACGATGTTTTTTCTTAGTGTGATAACAAAGATCTGCTATGCTATTCCGGTGGTCGTCGACACTCACTTCGCTCGTGCGAGGTAACTTTGAAATTCAGTTCCTTCGCGACTGTGGTCGTTTGAGAGAAAAGAACTAAGCCAAATAACATTTTTTAATTATTCACATACAAAATGAGAGAAAATACTAATTCAAAGTAAAGCGTATTGATGATTGAGGTTAGCGTGAATCACCGAGATGTGAAGTGATGTTCGATGTGCACCGCCGGAATAGCACGGCTGTTCAAAAACCCCACGATCCCACTCAGCCCACCGTCAACAAACGCAAGGCTGTAATTGAACGGAATCTGTTACTACTGCTCGCTGCTCCGACAAATCTTCCTCCATTATCAGGATTAAGGCGACGGTATCTTTGTGGGTTGGGCTTGTGTGTCAGTGGTGTAGATGAGATTTTTTGTATACTAGCTGTGCTGACAAACGTCGTTCCATAAAATGACAGTTCAATAGGATGTTTGGCTAATTATAATGTTGATGCCGTCCTGTTCGAAAGAAAAGAAATGAAAAGGAAACAAAAAAACGTTCATTGATCCTGGTCATCGCAACGTACACATATAAACAAACAAAACAAAAATGGTTAGATAAAATAACAAAAGAAAAACAAACAAAAATTGCACCAGGCAGCAGTGTCACGAACTCCAAGATCAAATGGACCCCACTCAGCTAATGTTTTTGCAAGGTACCTACAATTTGTAATACTCTAATATTTATTAAAGACAGAACAATCATTATGTTTAGAGAGGCTTCATAGTAATTTGGAAACACATTACTTGTGTGAGCTATCACGTTTAACGCCATCTAGTAGGATGCAAGAAGTATACTGAGACGCAACTCTGTACAAAATGTTGAAAAAACTGAAGTAGACAGAAAAGATCCTTAAGTTGGGTCAACGATGACGTTTTATCCTTATAACCATAATACAACATCTTTATCGTATTAGTAAGATAACAAAGATCTGAGCAAACCCACTCAGCCCACCGTCAACAAACGCAAGGCTGTAATTGAACGGAATCTGTTACTACTGCTCGCTGCTCCGACAAATCTTCCTCCATTATCAGGATTAAGGCGACGGTATCTTTGTGGGTTGGGCTTGTGTGCCAGTGGTAAAGATAAGGGAGAGAAACGTCGTTCTGTTAACTAATATTTCAATAGAATATTTGGCAAAAAACAATATCGCCCGACAAACGGGAATCTTTGCCCGTTTGATGACAACAATATTGTAAATACAATGATTCATTAATTCTACTATTCGATGTGGAGACAATCCCCACAAATCTTTCTTTCTTTCTTTCTTTCAAATTAGAAACTATGAAAATGCGTGCAGAGTTCTCGTCTTGTTTTAAGGCGTTTAAGTGTTTTAACAAACTTCACTTGGTTTTGTCTATTATTATAATGTTTATTTCCCACAGAAAAATTGACGAAAAAACAGCTCAAGTAATTTCATCCCATAAGAAAATATATCGTGGTATTGCTAAAACTAAGATGGCTTTACCGCCCAGACTGCCGTCTCGATGTATCGCGCATAATAGGTATGTCCATTGTTTACACCTACTGTTTTTGTATCTTTAATTTCTTGCATTACTGCGTGTTATGGCGTGCACTTATAGTCCGTTCGCGTTAAATTTCGCGAATGCAGTAATTTCATTCTTGTCCTTCGACCTAGCACGCCTCCTAACTAATCAAATCGTTCCTAATTAGGACCCCAAGTTCACAGTGCCCAGTTGAACGCATTCTTTCAAACGCAACGGTTTTGTGCCAGAGTTTCTCTTCGTGTCATCATCTTCTGAACATGGGCCTAACAATTTACTAATTTTCTCCGTATAGCGGAATTAAATTTAAAAAATACTGCATTCTTATCGAGAACGTACTATAGTAAAAATAGTTCTAAATTCTAATCCATGTAAGATACGAGTATCATTCACTCGCTTCGCATAGCTTCACCGCTGGAAACAAGCCTATAGCAACGTCGGCATTATGTAGACGAGATGTCTGCTTGTCTTGTACAATCGAATGGAGAACGATTCTGTCTCGCGATTCAGCTCGATATGCTAAATCCGTATTTTGCATTCCAGTTACAATCTTTGCCGCGGCGTTTGAATTATGAACGATTTTTCTCACCCCGTAGTTTCAATGGGAATTATTTATGTTGATTTACGGACGGTGATTTGTGGCTAACAGATGTACAATGATGATGATGATGATGACAGATACACAATGGTTAAAAACAGCTGAAATAAGTGTCACTGCTGGGCACAGGCCTCACCTGAGCTATATAGTTCGAGCCATACTTCAATTTTCGGACTCAGGGCATATTGTCAAAGTGGTGTAAGGTTAGTGATAAACCTTGATGTAAGATGTTATCACACCACTCTAAGGCCTCCAACTGGGCTTAAAAACTGCCATATATCGACGGCAGCCGGGACCAACTGCATAACGTGCCCCACAATGATTGGTCACCCAGCTCATTCCCGTCCCAGCGTGTGTTGCTGACCTCTTCGATCTTTGACGGGCACCTCTCACGGCTAAATTATTTCATTTGTCATCTCAATTTGATAGCATTACCTCTATGAAAAGCTCTACGGATCAGTTCACGTCAATTATGTATGGAATAATAATTATACAGTGTGTTTGGGAACCGGTGTCCGACCCGTTAAGGTGAAGTAATATGATCTATTTTATGAATAAATCCACCATAATTAAGCACTTTTAATTAATTTTTTTTTTATTTATTTCAGGTAAATTTTACCTGCGTTTCAAAGGGTCTCTGATGACAGGGTGATATTCAATTTGTCACAACTTCTAAACTATTTTACTTGGAACTTTGATTTTTGCTTCAGTGTTTAGGTGATGTCTTTGGGTATCCAAAAAGTTAAAAATAAATGTATGTTGACAGTTTAGTTTTTCTGAAAAAAAAATAAATGTAAAAAAAACTAACAAATTCTATCACAATTTTCAAGTTCAAACATTTTTTTGAGGTATTTTAAGGGAGTTATGAAAAAATGTTTTTTTGTCAGCTTATTGCTTACTTTTGTAGCTGTCCAACGATACCACTTTTGTGACTGTAGGACCTCTAAATCGGCAGATATTGCAAACTAAAATAACCCACCCGTACTCCCGAAAAAAAAAATTAAAATGGCGGCCATTTTAAAACAACTGGGGCAAAGTGCTTAATTATGGTGGATTTATTCATAAAATAGATCATATTACTTCACCTTAACGGGTCGGACACCGGTTCCCAAACACACTGTATAATAATAACAATAATAATTGTATGGAATGTCGGATGGTTGCTTTACTATCCTTTAATTTACGCCAACGACAGCGTTTGCGTAAATTATTTTAGAGCTACATTTTTTCACTAAGTAAAAAATGCCGGTACATAGAAACTTAAATTTCCACCGTACCTGGATTATATTAAGTTCAGAAGTAATGTTGAACAAAACCTAAAGGGCAAAAAGCCTTACAATTATGAATAAACTACAGATAAGTTGTGCCTACCGAACCTTCTAAGTAATCTGCCCAACTATAAGTCCTTCAGACAGTCCCCAAAGAGTAGTATTTCTACTTCACATAATTCTAGAATTACTTCAAAACTCCCAAAGGTCTGATTTTAGGCTATCCCGCTATTATCTCAATTCGAGGAATTCGTTGGAAAATGTTTCGAAATTATTTTAAATGTTCTCCTGAGAGAATAGGGGAGGCAAAATGCTTGATGACGGAAATTGCTGAAATTAAAGAGCCAGGCGCTTTCACAAGACTTGGCTCTCGTGTCTACTTGAAGTTAAGATAGATAAGAAACACTTCAGGGCACACAAAATAAATTAAATAACTGGTAAGCAACAGCTTTAAAGTGATACAGTTATCTCATACGACTGCCGTCCTTTCCTACAAAATGTTCAAGTAAAACACATATTTAACTTTAGGAATCACATGGTTTTTTACTTTGTTTTACTTTGTTTTACTGAGGTCACATATTCTAATACACTACCCAACATGCGTATAGGTACCCACTCTTACACCAAATTAATGGTGTAACTTGGTATTCAGTAGATAAGTCCCAAGCACTGAATATCGATGAGGTGTTTTTGCCCGCACCATGCTCAGATTTAGGTCACAGACTTGAGCTAGGATCAAACTGAGTGCTAGGTTTAGTGAGGACTCTTGCATATGAATTAAATGCAAATGTAAGGGTTTAGGAGGGACTGGTTTCGTGATAACAGAAGTTACTACCGGACGTTGCAACTTCTCATCAAGTTATTATAAGACAACCAAAGGAGATCATAAGACAAAAAAAATAAAAATCTCTTCAATGGCGATCTCTTCCAGACAACCAACATTACTAGTTAATATTGCTAGTGTTAGTTCTGGTACGTACATACGCAAATTTCCACCTTTAATGAAAATACAGCATTGATAATGCGAAATAACAGAGAATGATAGTTATTAAAAGAGGTAGGTATCTATTTTAGGGCAGTTCTCTGCCTGATAACATCTGACAAGTAGACACCTGTGTCACAGGTGTCTACCTGTCAGATGTTAATAATCCTAAGGCATCCAATCGCTGAACCCATGTTACAGAGCTGGCTTAGCAATGGGCCTAAAATGTAGGTAGTTAACACAGGCCCCGTGGGATTGAAAAATGACCGGTGGAGCAGTTAAAACCATTAGTGTCTGAACAACGGAAACACTTAAAAAAACATGAAAAATTGTCAAGCCAGTTCAGCAGAGTCTATCTCCTCTGGTTCCGTTTATGAAAGAAAGCTGTGCCACGACATTTTATACGAGTAGGTAGATATATAACAAATAAACAAAACGTTATCAAACAACCAACTCCAGCGAAGGTCCGCACGCGGTCAAATTATGAACTCGTAATTGTATCAAATCTCATTAGAACTCCGATTAAAATCATTTCCGCGTCCAAATCGAAACAAACGGTAAACGAGTTAACTCGATGCGCGTAATCGCTCGCAATCGAGTCAGCGTCGCTAAATCGAGTAACTCGATTTAACGTTCAGTCTGCGTCCGCAACTTGCCTTTGCCTGGTTTTATTTTTTTCCGATTCACGTTTTGTTCTTTTTTCAAAAACAAGCCGGATCGCGAAACGGTTCTGGCCGCTTTTTGCGCTGGTTCAATCGAATGAAATCAATGCGATGGAATGCTTGGGATTTTGTTTTATTTACTGAGGTTTTTTAAAGCAAATAGGTTAACACCTACTTGCACTAAAGGCATAACTGCCTTGATTATTTATTACGAGTATATCAGTTTCTTTGAAGGTCCCTCAATATTAAGGATTAATGATCACTGCGTTTATTGAGACTCAATAGAAAAAAAGTTTTTAGTTCGACTTTGCAACACCTTTTTTATAACCTGTAGTTTTTATTATTTTATTATCAATACTAGGTGTAAAGAAATATTTAGATATATTTGGATTCACCTAATTAAGAGTACGACTAACAAAAGTATCTACCATGAACCACACTTTTTTTTGTTCAAAAATTGCTTTTCTCCAAATGCACTTTCGGAGATGGTTCACCAACTAATTTCGAAAGTGTAATGTTAAATTTTGCACTCACCCACCCCTGGTCTATTAGGAGATCTATTAGGGGATGCTAAATTTTGGTCTCACCGGTGGGTAATAAATACTTTTTCAATAGGCTTTCAAGATTTTCTCCATGCCACTGTCTTCATCACAAGTTCTTATAGTAGTCATGTCACAGCTGTTTTACTGTTCTACTTGTAGACGCCTAGACACTATTTCTGGGTCATTCGCTTCATGTCGGAAAGTGCTCCCTCAAAGGACTTATCCCTTTACTTACAAGTGCTTAGAAGTTGTGTGCAAAACGCGGTTTCATTTGTGTTAGCATGCGATTGTATATATACTACTAGCGGCCGCCCGCGACTTCGTCTGCGTGGATTTAAGCTGAAAAACAAAAAGTAATATTACCTTCCAAATCGTAGCCTATGTGCGATTCAGATGTTTAAGCTACATACTGTAAATTTTCATTAAAATCCATTCAGTAGTTTTTAATTGAAAGAGCAACACGGCATATCCACACATACAAACTTTCGCCTTTATAATATTAGTAGGATAACATCGGGTCGCCAAAGGTCACCTAAAATTTTAACTCCAATCATTGGAACTCCGAAAAAGTGGGCTTCTATGTTTTCCGATCACTATGACGGCAACAACCATTTTCAAAAAACAATTGTATTCATTTGTTTGCCTACTATCCTCTACCTAGAAACTGTCTGGAAGAGATCGCTTGCTAGCGATAAGACTGTCAAAACTGTACGTTGGTATATTATCTCGGATAAAGGTAATATTCTTCTGGCGTTGCGAATTGATAAACACCAACGTCTTTTTGCTCTCTTTTAAAGAGAATATCCTCTGAAATTTATTATCCACAGACTTTGAAATTTGCATAAACGATTATCTAGAAGATACGTTTTCATTGAGTTCAAAAGGACCTCCAGATAAATAATATCCATCTCAGACAAAGCATTATAAGGTATTTATTAAGACCGTCGGTATCGACACCTGCCTGATTCTCACGGCTGGGCGATTAAGGCTATAAATAGATAGATAATTATACTGTATTATTATGTTATGATTAGCATTTGACGACCAATTTGGTGCGATGTGAAAGAATTTAGCTGCTACACCAGAGGTCGCTTGTTTGATTCCCGAACGGTAAACATTTCTATGCATGAGCATGTCGGCTTGTATTGGTTTTGTTTTCTATGTATATTATGTACGTATTTACAATAAAAAAAGATTTAAGTATGTTTATCTGTTTTCTATGTATATAGAATATTCAGCATACAAAACTTATGATGAGGCTGTCAGATTAGCTATACTATTCAAAAAACTAAAGTGGTCAGGCACTTTTGGCGCTAACTTAAATGCCTACTTTGCTTAGTTTGTGAATAATATCCAGTGGTTTTATTTCCAAACCATACTTTGCTTTGACATAGGTGAGTATAGACTAGATTAAAGTTTTGCTTGTTTTTTCTTGTTTTATATTTTACTTTGTCTTTAAATACAGTCCACTTCGTTTCCTATCCTCTCAATTACATTGATGTCTCACGGTAGTTAACTCACTCGTGGTAACGACAGTGATTCATTTGTCGCATTTTCTAACTTAACTACTTCGTCCACCGCTCCAGTAGGGGTTTTCGGTACTTATAGCTAAACGAGCAAACAACATTTTGTAATACTGTTTATGTAGGTACTTGTTGAACAATTAGTTTTACCTTTAGTGCTAACAAGGACCTGTTGAGATGCAATGTTTGTTGATTAAAGAGGTACCTACTTATGTGGACTGAGTCTGGCAGTCTGGGTAGTTTCCGCTTAAAGACGACCGTTTTGGTGTAACGGTTAAGAAGTTGAATACACCCGAGTCGCGGGTTCGATTCCCGCACAGTACAGACGTGTGGATGTACGAGTCTGTTTGTATTGGTCTGGGTGGGTGATTGTTATGTGTAATAATAAGTATCTTTTTATGAACAAAAAACAATGGTATTTAAAAAATGGTTGATCCATTGCCTAGTACCCATAGTACATGTTTGGCTTAGTTTAGGGCTAGATGACGCTGGGTGAATACGTCGAAAGATATAATTATTTGTTATAATAAACATAGCTGAGCAATGACCAGTAAAACTCCGTATCAGTTCGCAATTCCAAGCCTAATTACTCGTCCAACGACCCACCTAAATGGTATCGCATGTAATTAAACAAATCAAATATTAACACATACATGCTAAGTAACGAGCATAACATCCAGTTTATTACACAAAGCACTTCATAAACTCACATCAGAACGCAAGTTAGAACATTAAATTAACTAAAACAACCGAAGCGCGCAAAGTTTAACAAAATGGGCGTCGCCGGAAGTTCAGCAAAATGGCCGCCACCGGATGCGGTTCCCGCGCAATTAATTATGCCGGGATAATAACTCGCGGTTCATTAAACTGAAAACTGAAACAACGTGGACTCTTTAAAATGCCCGGCAATTTATTTATCGGATTAATTAGGCGCTGTTTTACGATATTCATAGAATATTGTTTTATAATAGATTTTTTATTAACTCTAGGATGGATAGATGGGACATCAACACACATGATTATCCTGAGCTTTTATAAGTTAACTAAGTATCGCTTATTCGACCATCGAATTCAATACAGAAACAACTTTCCGACACAATATGTTTGTATACTTTGTATTTATTTATTATTTATATTATAGTATTTAACCCCCAAATTCACAAGTGACAATCAACGCTACGCACGCGCTCACGCTCATGCCCCTTCAGTTCTATTGTCATTTTACGGGATAGCATGAGCGTGAGCGCGTGCTTAGGCGTTAATTGACGTTTGTGAATTCGGGGGTAAATATTTTTGTTTGTTTGATTAAGTTCTTGACGATTTAAAAGCACTTGTAACAGGTCTATTTAAATAAAGATATTTTGAACTTTTGAACTTTTAACTAAAATAATATGACAGTTATCTAAAAAAAGTGGTAATGGTCGACCTTTTTAGCTTAGTTGTTACAAGCGGAGGCTGAAACTCAAAATGGTTCTTGACTTAGAGTACTGGCATCACATATCTACGTCATGTAATATCATTACAGTGAGCGTACAGTCAGCCAAGAAAGTGGTCTACCACTTTTGACAAAAGTTTCTGCGAGATGTAACGATCGCTAAGGTTGACTTTTCTAACAGAGTTTAACACATGCACAATAATGTTATGACGTCTGTCATCTGAGATGCCTGTCATTTGACGTGAAATTGGGGTGACTTAGTTTAAACTCATTAAATGCGTTAATCTATATTGCTCAACTTAAACCATGTCGATCTTTTTAACTTGAAACTTATGACAATTGAAAAATAAAGCTTCACTGACAATTCTACCGTCAAGTATTTCCGTTAATGAAATATTATTATCAATCCGTTACTTTTACTTATGATAATTCAAACTTGGCACTTGACGTTATACCATAATAAATGTCAAAGAGAGGAATAGTCACTGACACAAACTTATTGCCAGGGAAAATTGACCTTGTTGTTTCATGACGTTCAAACGAATCTCAACCGTAGGGTGGTAGACCGCATTTTTGGCTGACTGTACCCACTGAGTACGTAAGGTGTTATCTACCAGCCAATTAATAAGTCATATTATTCAAAAGTTATAGTCCATGCTGCATAATTACTAATTACTGTAGCGTAATTCTATCCAGTTTAAACCATCTGTTACTTAATTATTAACGTAAATGGATATCGATTTGCGGTTAGCAACGTTAATTAATCATAGTACATAACTCGTACATGTACAATAACATAACATACTGTAATTGATATAGTGCTGTTAACGACGATAATATCTCGGTTAATTAACATACAGTATGGATATGACAGTCGGTTTGTACATACGGGCGGGTATTTGACTTTGGAAATTGACTTTAGCAGCGATAAGGGAAACTATCTTACTATATTTATTTGTTTATTCTTTTTTCACACAGCAATGAATTGGTAAAAATGGCGGACTGAATTCAAATTCAATATTAATATACTTATTATAAATATACAAATTCAATATACAGTTTGTTCAAGTAGACCATTCTACAGTAGGTACTCTCGAATCGTAAACAAACCTATTTTAAACCACATAATTTAAGAACATGCACATAATAAAACGATATAATGAACAATACACAAATTACATGACTGTGTACATAGTGATTCTACTTACCGGCGGCGGAAGGTTGTTTCTACTAAGAAGAAGGTAAGAAAAAGAGCTTTTTTGACAAAGTATTTTGATGTCCCATTATGAGCTCATTCCAAGGAATGAGCTATGATGTTCTTTTCATGTTATTAATAGTATCTTGTGAACCTGTGACAAGACGCGATAAAGATGAATTTTATTGCATAAAACAGTTACAGGTCCATTACAAGAGCTCTTAAAATTTAGGAACAATTTAGATGGCCTTATCGCTTAAAGCGGTCTCTACCAGACAACCTTCATTAAATAGGTCAATGCGAAAGGAAATGATAACAATAGAATAATTATGTTTTCCAAGAAACAAAAAAGGGTGATTTTTAGCTTGATTTAATATAATCATGCTAAGATCCATCCCCGTATGCGCCCGTCCATGATACACAATACAACACAAGTACGCGTTCGGCGCGAGCTGATAATTAAACCATAACATTCGGAGGCTTTGTTGCCCTTACGTAAGGCTGGTGGCGGCTGTAGTAGGCGCGGGAGATGCTCGCTATTGTGCGTGTTGGTGATTTTCAAGTTGGGCAGGATCTAGGTATCTTCAATGAATGTTCGTTTTTTCGTAATTATGTTTAAGATTTATTATCTCTTTACATTGCAATTAAAAACAAAATTCGAGAGCAAAAAATAAGGTCGCGTGTGTCGTCTTTTGAGAGCAACGGCTGTGTGCTGGCGTGCGGGCACCGCGCCCGCACCGCCTCCCGTACCGCACCTCGCTCCCCGCAGAGTATTCCCGGTAGTCCGCTGGTGGCGCTAGTTGATGCGTGGACATGCCCCCGGCCTTGGAAGCATCCGGTTCCAACGAAGAAGCGATGATGTGGTTGTTGTCTTGAAGTCAGTTGTGTGGCAGGAGCGGACAAATGCGAGAGAATGCTCTTTGGATTTCACCTGTCTCGGTTTTGATACTTGCAACGCGTGCAATCCCATCCTTTCCTTCGTAGGTACGTAATATTCGCCCTAGACGCCATTTCAGGGGCGGCAAATTTTCATCTTTGATTAAGACTAGGGTGTTAGGTATGATTGTATCCTTATGTGTTTGCCATTTTGTTCGCTTTTGAAGTTCGGAGATATATTCTTTTGACCATCTTGCCCAGAAGTGCTGCCGCATTTGTTCCACCCGTTGGTAGCGGACGAGACGTTGCGTGTTCGTGTTCGTGTACCGTAACTTTGAACGGTACTTGGATTTGTTTTTTTTTTTGTTTTTTTTTTTTTTTTTTTATTAGTATTTTTATATTTATGACTTATTTCACAGTACTCCTAATTAAGTCTAGCATAGATTAACTATTATGCAATTTGCTTGTTCCAAAATAATAATTCTTGTTACTAGTAAACGAATAACTTCTCTTTATTATTATCTGTGCATTTACCAAAGACAAAACCATCTGTCATTACTTGTCACTTTGACATCAAAATTTTCAACATCTAGACTATTCATACATAAACAAGATTGTACCATGTTCATTGCTTGACAAAATACCAAAAATTTACCAATAATCCACTGATATCTAACTAATAAGACGCTGCAAAACTGACAGAATACGATTTCAGGAACAAAATAAGCTTTTTCAGGTCAAAATAAGGCCTGACAGAATGGAGTCATCCAGGAATGTTAAAGTGAATTTGTTTACAATTATTCCATATGAAATGGCTTGACTGAAGCTTTAAAATCAAAGAAAATGCAGAAAAGTGACCATCAAGACTACTCAAGCCTTGCATTTGTTGTATTATTTGCCAAAAAACATGAGGTTATGAAGACAAGTGTCAAATATTTATAAAATGATTGAAATCACAAAAGTCAACGCTGCCAACAACAAAAGGATCACAGGAATTCAATATATTCCAAACATTAGTGCTGAACTGCCATTATTGGACATTACCAAAACCAAAACATGTGTAATTTTCAAGATATTGTAGGAAATAAATATCATTCCAACGCTGAATATTTTTATTTTTTTAACTTTTCTTTGCAGATATTTTACTAAAATCACCAACAATCTCCATTATTTCTATTATTTAACCACTAATGCAGTGTAACTATGCTCAGACAATTGCAAAACTGTAATATACTCTGTCCTACACGCTGAAAACAACAAAATCACAACTTACTTTTTCAGAATACAATGAAGAGATTTTTTGCATAAAATCAATCTTGTCTTGACAAATGCACAGTGCTTGTGTTAGTGAACCTCTTTTTATTACATTTAAAATTGCTTCCTACACTTTTCCTGTGGTTTCAAGAAACAAATCACAAAAATCAAAGTAAAATAACCTCCAAACATGCACACTCAGTTTTTTAAATTTAATCTTTTTAAAGTTAATTCACTGTTAAAACTCCAATTATTTAGGCCAATTTGCCCACACAGACCGACAGAATGCTGTATTGTGCATGGTGAAGTACCTTTTCAAAGAAAATACAACAAGTTAATTCTATGAAGCCGCCAAGTTCATACATTTTTCATAATTCACATTTTATTCATCAAATATTGTTACTTTTGTTAATTATTTTATTGGTTTGCTGTTTAGAAGCATCAATAACATGAAAACAAACATACTTTAGCACATTTTTACACCAAAATAGAAAAAAAAAGTTCCCCGACAGTCGACCAACAATATTTTCTGAGCGTTATGGGACCAGAAAATAGGACAATTAAGGACCCCTGAGCCTCCTAAAGTATGTTCGGGCGCCATTGTAGTATAAAATATTAAGCTGGACTCAATTAGAGGGGGATAGAGCCAGAGAAAGTAAGGGTTAGGGAGGACAGTTTGTTCTAGGCCCGTCGGGGGCATCTAAGTTAGACATCTTTGCACCCTTTTGGGGCAAGTTCACCACAAAACAGGGAGGAACGGCGAAGATGCGCTTGTTCCTAGCCCGTAAGCAACACTTGAAACATGAAATCAGGAAATATCCCTTAAATATCTCCTTTCCTAGAGGGTGGCACAGCCTACCTACACCCTAGGTAAAAATAAATGGGTAACCGTACACCCAAACTAAATGCACAAATATCCGCACCAACCACACTAATTATTCGGTTAAAACACTCTGCCGAGGTTCTAAATTGGCAAAGGGAAATTACACATCAAAAATACAAACTCCTAGGCATGACCAGCAAAAGATTTAAACCCGCCGGCCATGACACTACCTCCTTAGTTATTTATTTTTTCTTTACCGACGCGGCTTCGGAACGCACAGCCTACAGATAATGGTGCGACACACTCGCGCCGAATTAAACTAATTATCCAAATTTTGTAATTATTAATAATTTAATAAATTATGTTTAATGTACGAAGGCAACAGCTAGATGGCGTTATCCGTCAATGAATCGCGCAAGCATTGCGTTTTCTCAATAAATACAGACGGCTGAGGAAGTTGGCGATTGGCACCGCCAGAGTCATGAGTCCTGAGTCTGAGTCGAATCAAGAGACCAATAGACGGTGCTGTTGCTCTGCTGAAAAACGGGCATTACAGTATCCCCCCAACCACGTCAGAATTCACGCAGGGAATTCGCCGGACGCCCTCGTCCGTACCTACAGCCGGAGCAAAAAAAACTCTTCGAAATATGAAGAAACACTGTTTATACACACCCTATGGATAGGTGCATCATCAAACATAACATTAGTTGTTTTTGAAGTTCAAGTTTAAAAAAAAACAAAATCGTAAGCCTTCCGCTAACGACGTACATATACAAGGTATATAAGAACAGCTGTATTCGGTTCCATAGAATTAACACCCACAACACTCATTAAAATCGGAGTCGAATAGCTACCGATGTTAGGTACAAGGTAATTTAATAATATGATAATACTCTATTCGAGTTTACTGAATTTTTAAGTAAGGTAAAAACAAAAAATATATATAAAATCGGAGACTACAGCTACCGGGGTACGATAAGATACGATACACAGATAATAATATGTACGGGAGTATGCGATACAAGGTGTTAGTGATCAAATACTCCTGTAAATAGTCGCAATTTTATTTGGGGGTGAGCGCGTGTGTAACACAAATTAATAATTAATTTACTTAATATTCGATGCAGAAACGACGGAATGATTCACTGCCACCATAAGCTAAACTAAACACCCATTAACCGATGGTTACATTTGCCCTCGGCGAGCGAAATAATCAGCGGTGGCCCCAGTACGATCCAAACAATGGGAACGCAGGAACATCTTGGATGGACAAAAACCATTAAATAGCCAAGCACACGTTTGATGGTGGTCCCAGCGGAGGCTGCCAACCAAGAAGGGGGTATAAAACAGTAGAACACGAAAGTCGTCTCGTAGACAAACGAATGAATTTAGAAAACAAGGGGAAAGAACAAAACTCCCACTTAACACACACGCGAGCACACAGGCAAATGCATACCCCAAAAGCACCTTTGCGGAATAATAATAAATGAATAAACAAATTACGGTGGTAATTGGTGCTTTATCCTACAGCCGATTTCTACGGCACGCCAGGAAGAACGGCGGAGTGGGTATTCGGTCGACCGCCACACTCACGGTGATTGATGAATAAAAGAAAACCATCATCTTAAACACTATTTTACACTAAGTACGTGACTTTGTACAGTACTTTTTTTTTGTATTTTTTTTTCCAATTTACGATTTATTTCACAGCAGCAACCAACATTCGGACCGCAACCAGTTTCTAATCAACTATCATTTTACACCAAGTACGTAACTTTGTACTGTACTTTTATTTTATTTTTAATTATTTTTATTTTTATTTTCTTCCAGCTTATGATTTATTCTACAGCAAACAAAATTCGGACCGCAACCATTTCCTTACACACTAAAACTTCACTATATGACATAAAATAGGTACCGTAACTTTGTCATTAGGGTCTGTGGACAGAGGTGATATAGGACGGGAGTTAAGGACAGCCTCTATTTGTGCTAAAACTGTACTTAGCTCCTCGTATGTGAGGTTAGCATTGCCTACGACGCGTCGCAAATGAAACTTGCAGGACTTAACTCCTGCCTCCCACAAACCACCAAAGTGAGGCGAATAAGGAGGAATGAATGTGAATTTAATTGAGTCGTTACTTAAAAAATTGATAATGTGTTGTTCATTTTGATTTAAAAAAATTGAAAACTCTTTGGCAGCTCCTACGAATGTCCTTCCATTGTCTGAAAAGATTTCCGCGGGTTTACCGCGCCGAGAGATGAACCTTCTCAATGCGAGTAGGTATGCTTGAGATGTAAGGCTTGTAACCAATTCTAAGTGTATGGCGCGGGTAATAAAACAAACAAATAAACAAATGTAACATTTTTCTAATTTTGCGCCTCGTCCTTTGCGATTAAGAATGAACAATGGCCCTGCATAGTCTACACCGCAGCGCACGAAAGGATAATCCTGTTCAAGTCTTTCGTTAGGTAAGTTTCCCATTTGAACTTGAAGAGGTGTAGCATTCATACGAATGCATTTTATGCAAGTCCGAACTGTAAGCCTAGCCAAGTCGCGTCCCCGGAGGGGCCACCAACTGTCTCTTATTGAAGCCAGCAGTGACTGGGGCCCGGCATGGAGCAGGACTTGGTGCTGATGATGAAAAATAAGTCGAGTGAAGCTATGTTTACTGCACAATAAAAGTGGATGTTTTTTCTCATAAGTGAACGATTCAGCGTTGCTTAATCGGCCACCCACTCTTATTAGGTCGTGTTTATCTAAAAATATGTTTAAACTTGAAATGTTACTTGAAAATTTATGAAATGTTTTATTTTTTAAATCGTCGTAAATTTTAGAAAATGATTGTCTTTGAGATATTCGCGTTAAAGTTCTAGTAGATTCATCCAACTCATCGATTGACAGCGTTCCAATCAGTTTGATATTTTTATTTTTACAATTATTAATGAATCGTAAAATATATGCAGTTGTACGTACTAAACGGTTATATGATGAAAATCGATCAAACAGGAAAGTGTCCGATGAACTTTGAATTATCATGGTCACCCTAGTATTTTTGAGTTCCGGTAACTGGGTAGGATTCTCCACAATACCAATACTGTTTAAATGTTGGCAACTGATGTTAGGCTCGATTAGGAATGACGGCCCGGTCCACCACAGGTGTGAAGAGGACAGCGCATCGAGATGCATTCCGCGCGATAACAAATCAGCCGGGTTTTGTTTACCGGCGATGTGCGCCCATGGTGAATCACCTGTTAATTCATTAATTTCTACGACCCTGTTTTGAACAAAAGTTTTTAATAATGTAGGTGACATCTTAAGCCATCCTAAGACAATAGTAGAATCTGACCAAAAGTAAACAGTGTCGAAAGTAAGTCTTAGAGATTTTATGATTTTATCATATAACTTAGCACCTACTAAAGCGCCACAAAGTTCTAAGCGCGGTATGCTAACCGGTTTAACTGGGGCTACTTTACTTTTTGCGCACAACAAACGGACTGTTATCTCTGATTTGGTTGTTGATACGGTTCGTACATATGCACATGCACCGTATGCGCTTTGTGATGCGTCGGTGAAAATATGTAATTGTATGTTTTGTGTATTTTTACCCTTGACATGACGGGGAATGTTTATGTTTTTCAAATGTGGTAATTTATCAATAAAAATCTGCCAATCATTTATAATACTGCTGGGCACAGGTTCGTCCCAGCCAATTTTACTAAGCCATAATTTTTGTATTAGTAGCTTAGCGATAACTGTGGTGGGTCCTAAAAGTCCTAAGGGGTCGAAAATTTGTGAAACAGCAGAAAGAATTGTACGCTTAGTAACACATATGTCGCTTTGATTAGTTTTTGTGGTAAAGTACAACTCATCATTATCGTACGACCACCCCAGTCCTAATGTTTTTGTGTGACAGTGGTCGCCTAATGATAATTCCTTGGAGGGAGATTCCGATCTCTGCGAATTAAATACCCATTTTCTTAAAGGAAAACAACCTGATTTTAATACATTGGAAACGTCATTACATATTTTGATTAATGTTTGTTCATCATCATGGCCCGTTATGAGATCATCGACGAAAAAATCTTCATTAATGACCTGAGCCACGACGTCATCGGTGACTTCTGAAGCGAGTTGCTTAAGGCATCGAATGCTTAGGAAAGGCGCTGAAGCCGTGCCGTAAGTTACTGTGTTAAGCTGGTACACACCGATGGGGTCGCTTGGGTTTTCCCTCCAGAGAATTAATTGTAAATTGCGTTGGTCTGGTTGTATTAATATCTGCCTGTACATTTTTTCAACGTCGGCGCAAGCTACATATTTAAATTGCCTAAATCTTAACAAGATGGAGACCAGATCATTCTGTAGCGCAGGGCCTATCGCTTGTATGTCGTTCAATGATTTGCCTGACGTTGTCTTAGCACTTCCATCAAACACGACACGTAGTTTTGTTGTAGTACTCTGAGCTCTGAAAACTCCGTGATGCGGCAAAAAATAACATTGTGAATTATATTCGAAAATACGACTCATGTGCCCTAAGCTTAGGTATTCGTTCATGAACGCGCTATACAGTTGTTTGTAATCATCGGAAGATCGTTCTAACTTACGCTCGAGCGCCCGAAACCTGTTTTCTGCTACTGATAATGAGTCGCCTAAGGCATCAGCTGACTCGGTCAGTGGAATGCGCACGGAAAACCGGCCTTTATCGTCTCGCAAAGTAGTGTCTTTAAATAATTTTTCGCATGAACTTTCAGATTTATTTAATTTGTTATTGTTGCGTGGAATGTTTTCTTCAAGTTCCCAAAATTGTCTTAATTGTGAATCTAGTGTGAAATTGCAATGAATTCGTTTAACGGACGAATGATTGTTTCTATGTACTGAGCCTGAAACGATCCACCCTAATTTTGTGTTTTGCAGGTATGGACCATTTGGCAACCGAATCAAACCCTTATTTAGCAGTTCCCAGAATGTATCTGCACCCAGCAGTACGTCTATTTCTCGAGATGAATAGAAGTTCGGATCTGCGAGTGGAATATTCTCAGGAATTTCAATATTGTGATTATTTGTTAATGTAGGTAATTGAGCCGTGATACAAGTCAGAACAAAACAATTAATGCGTATATTGAATGAACTTGTTTTTGACCTTATCTGAATGTGGCATGATTGTGTAGATTGTGTAACGCAGTTACCTACACCGGTGATTTGAACAGAGGACTGTATCGTTGGGATTCTAAGTTTTTTGCATACTGAATCAGAAATGAAACAATGCTGACTTCCATTGTCGAGAAGCGCTCGGAATGTGTGAAATTTGTTATTTCTGTCAGCGATCTCCACTAAAGCAGTTGAAAGTAATACATGTTGTTCTAATGTGCTACAATCAATGTATTTATTATTTTTATCAAGCGAATTATTAGCCTTGTGGGATGCAGTATGAAGTGTGTGTGTTTGTTGTGATTCTAAACTCGTTTGTGAGGTTTGTGTGACAGCTGGTAATGACGATATTGCTCCAGTGTCAACACAATCCTTGTGTAATAATGTATTGTGTTTTTTGTTGCATCGTTTACACGAACCGTACCAACAATCGTTAATTGCGTGACCAGCGCGCAAACAGTTACTACAAAGATTTTTTCCTTTAATGTATTTGAGTCTATCTCCTATCGTTAGTTTAAGAAACGCTTCACATGTATACAGTGGGTGATTTGCTTTACACATGACACACGTATAACGCTTGGATGAATCAGACGAGTTGGATAATCCACCAAAAACCTTTTGCGCAGTAACATGACTATGAGTGAATTTGGTGTGATTTGACGACGACGGTTTCCTATTGCTATAATCTACATAGTTACTCTGGGACACTTTGATTGTCTCCAACACATCAGCCCTGTCTTTGAGAAACTTTAATAAATCTGACAACGACAAGCGCTTGTTGTTTTGCGATAATGAACTTTTATGAAGTTCCCACTCTCGTTCCGTTGAGGAATCCAATTTTGTGACGATTATGTAAACAATTAAAGTGTCCCATGAATCGGTCGGTTCCCCTAAGGTCTTAAGAGCACGAATGTTTCTCAAGATAGTGTCGATTAGTTTGCGAATTTGAGCTGCTGATTCTTTATTAATTGACTGTGCAGAAAACAAAGCCTTACAGTGGTTATGCACTAATAAACGATTATTATTATATCTGTTCTCTAACAAATCCCAGGCTGTTAAATAATTTTCTGACGAAAACTCTAATGATTTTATGACCTGCAATGCGTTACCTGTTAAAACCGAACGCAGATAATGAAACTTTTGAATATTATCTAGGTTTTTACAATTGTGAATAACGGATAGGTAGGTATCGCGAAACTCGAGCCACTGATCATAAGTACCGTCAAAGTTAGGCAAGGATATTGTAGGTAATTTTACCATAGAATTGTGATTAGAAGTACTGTGAGATGAATCGGATTCTTTTAACATACACTTACACCTGGCTACAAGCATATAAAAATGATTATCAAAGGTTTCTCTCTCGACTAATTCCTTTTCTACCTGACTTTCGGGAACAATCAAATCTAACTCGTCTTGAATTGTTGAAAACTGAGTTACCAACACTTGCGATTTTTGAAAACGTTCTTTTAGTTGTGTTTTATCTAATTCCGTTAACTGCAAATCATCTAAAGAATTTACGTATTTTGCGAATAGAGTTAATTTTCCTTTAACAACACTTCTTTTTTTAACTAAGTCGCGAATAATATCCTCATTAGACAAAATATCTACACTAGATTGCCTTCTCTTTGTCATGGTGGTGGTGTGAAAGACAGAAGCAAGTACTTACAGTTGTTCCAGAAGCTTCGCTGCTCAAGAAGTGGCGGGTAGATGCAGATCGTGAACTAGAACGTGAAATATTCGAGTTTTAGCACAAATGAACACTGGGAATTTGGGAAGGGAATGGGGAAAGGATAACTAGCCTGACCGCCTGATGATGCTGCTGCTGCTGCGCTGATATCGTCTTCTAGTGATGATCCGGCTCGAAGGACCAAATTATGTTGGTGATTTTCAAGTTGGGCAGGATCTAGGTATCTTCAATGAATGTTCGTTTTTTCGTAATTATGTTTAAGATTTATTATCTCTTTACATTGCAATTAAAAACAAAATTCGAGAGCAAAAAATAAGGTCGCGTGTGTCGTCTTTTGAGAGCAACGGCTGTGTGCTGGCGTGCGGGCACCGCGCCCGCACCGCCTCCCGTACCGCACCTCGCTCCCCGCAGAGTATTCCCGGTAGTCCGCTGGTGGCGCTAGTTGATGCGTGGACAGTGCGGTTAGCTTTTGTTTACCCGGATAGTGATGCGATAGTCGTAGTGTCGATAGTCTCAGAGAAACGCTGACACTGACTTATCTTAAGATGTTGGTCTTAAATTATACCTTACACTTTTTGGGACTCCATGTTAGGAGTTATCATGCCTATGACACTAAAAAACAACTTTTAAGTTGATAGATGTCAGTCGCTAAGTTGGAGGCCTAGGGCGGCTTGATAACATCTGACTATATGGCTAGCAATGGCTAGCACCACCGCAAGTCATCCCTGTGCCCAGCAGTGTGACAGGTCTCACTTTAAAAACCAAGCCAAATATTGTTGAGATCTTACCCTTCATAAGACTACAAGTTAGTAAAGTTAATGTCATTGAAAATATAATATGTAACGACGCAACGGTAGACGCAGTCTAAGTAAACCATTCTTACCTAAGTGCAAACTTTAAATCTTATGGATATTCTGATTTTTGAGGACCATAAATAGTGAAACTATCGACAGGTTGGCAGCACTATGTCCAACTTTCGGGATAGACATTTTGGGAACATTTTTGGCGTTGCTATGATTTCATTCAGGTAACTAGGTAGTTACTAGAGGCAAATTAATTAAGATGAATTAATTGAATTACTTCAGTGAATGAATCGCAGGACATACGGGGTGAATTTTTCAACATGGATGGCGTAGTGAGTTAATCCTGTGTTTAATATAGAAGATAGCTAAATTCTAAAAATTGTCTCGGGCCTACTTCTACTGAAACTGCATCGGACTAAGTATCTAATAAAACTCATTTTTCTGTATAATTACGCCATTCGGTAAATGTGCTAAAATTAGCTAGTGAAACAGTCACAAAGAATCTTAATCTAGAAAAAAAAGCGTCAACCAGCGAAAGGGTAATTGTTTTTTAGAAAGAGGTTTTGTGGACATAATCATGAAGTTTCTTGTGAATCCCAAAATTTTCAGGTGACAGACTAAGCTGGTCCCTAAAAGGGCTTAAGTTTGAGTGGCGTTTGAGGTAGAGTGCGGAGGTTACCCTGTTTACATCCTGACTCGTATTTTGTTTGCAAGAGGGATTTAAATTTGAAAGGTTCGCACAACTGGAATATGATTAGTCAGTAGCCCATCTTTTGAGTTTCTTATTTACTATTGCAACCGAGCAAGTTATGTACTATATGAAATATAAAAACTGCCTTTTCTAATATGTTCGTCACTTGTTCATTTGTATGTGAATGGGAAATAATCCCACGACCTTTGGCACTATAAGCAGCATATTTCTGAGTCAGCCTAAAACTTAAAAATGTTAAGTAAGCCCTGTTTAAATATCCACAGACTGCATAAACCGCTCTCTATAAGAATTACCTATAAGTAGCTATTATTAAATAAAAAGTTTTTTGTGGATAACGGCGCCACCTTTTAACTTCTCACATGGATTTTACTTACCAATCCCAAGTAATGTTTGTAGCAGAGTATCTACGTCATAGTACCAGATAATGTTTCTAGATGGCGTCGTCTGCTGTTTTAGATTCCGAAGTTTACAACCCTGTATACGTTTAGTAACTGCTTTTATACTAATGAATAAATTAATATTTGGTGCATTTTACATTAAGATTATCATACCCAAACTAAGCATTGCGTGAACTTTGAATGTCAAAGACTCTCTTTAAAACTTAATAAGTTCTGAATAAATGAATCTGAATATATCACAAACACAAAGAACGTTACAAAGAACAAAATGAGTCACATAGATGTTTGTCCTGGGTGGCAATCGAAGCTAAGACTTCCGAGAACAACGAAGAGGTAGTTGTCAGTCATTAAGCCTAATCGGATACCTTAGGGCGGTTTGATATCTAACACACATAGATACCCTCACGAACGTATACCTAATGGGTTAGTCAGAGGCACACTGATTGTTGTCGTCATTGTGAACGGAACATTCAGAAGCCCACATTTCGCCTGAGGAATTTGAACCCAACGTGGTAAAGGGCGAACCTACCGCCATTATCCAGGTTGATTGGGTTTAATCGATGTTTTAAATCAACGAAGAGTTAGCCGCAAATCGTACAATGAGCACAAAGTAGGTGTGTTCCGGCCAGATTAGATCTCTGGACCATCGGGTTCCGAGCCAGAGTGTTTAACCACTGGGCCACGACGCTCTCTCCCTTTTTCGTGTTAACGATTTACTTAAGGGGGGTTAGGCAGTCAGCGAAATTCGCCTGAGGTAAGGGGGTGGGGAAGGAGGTGAGCGTCCGCGTTTAGTATGGAATCAACGTGCTCCAAACTAAAAATCGTAAGCGCTATTCTAATTTTTATCAAAATGTGAATGAAAATATTTAGTATTTTCTAAATCTAAAACAGTCACGAAATCGAGAAGGTAAATACCTATCTTTTTGTGATTTTATACGAATTATTATCGTACAATGCGGTTGTAATGAGCATTTATATGATATTTTAGAGGTAACTTCAGGATTGTTTTCGAGCAAAGTTTTTCCAATCGTGTTTTGGAAACAGTCATCCCATCACACATACGTTCTGTAATCTGTATCTGTTCTGTTCTGTAATTCCAGCGCGAAAAACATTCAATATGTTCAATTATAGCTCATAGATAACTGTCCATTTTGACGTTTTCACCTACTAAGGCCCCTTAAAATGCTCACCTAGGGTGCGCGGTCCGTTTTGAGTCTAAAGTGATAATAGCGCGCTCACACACGTCCCGAATTTATACATTGTATGAGTGTGAGTACTACCTACTAACAAAGTTCATCTCAGTGTTGCAACCATTAATATATTATTTATCAAAACCGCAACTGACTTCGACCCATTTGTCAAGTAATACCTAAGTACTTACTCATTATTATCTAAATAGCTTTGAAATGAACTATTGCATTTTGTCGCGGATTTACAGTTTACACAACCCGTATGCTGTCAAAATATTTATGCTAATCAATAGGAAAGTTACGAGATGCGTTTTGTTATTATGCAACCAATAGCATTGAAAACAAGTATTGATTTTTTCAAAGATTTTATAAGTTTGTAACCTTTAAAGTCCTCCAATCTATGATTATGCAATGCTCTTTTGCTTTGTACTGATATTTCTGTCGAGGCAAACAATAAAGATGACAAATTTAATTATCTAATATACATAATTGCAAGTGCAATGAGAGAAGTTAGTGGGCCTAATAACACCTTGTATGGAAACCATGTCAAAAAGTTGAAATAGTTTATAAAAACTTGTCAGCGCGTTATTAGGTTTAATATTTAGGGGGTCGTGGCTCAGTGGTTAAACACCCGGGCGGTCCCAAGTTCAAGTTTGGCTGAAACACTATCTTTGCACCTAATCATTTGCTGCTAACTGTCCAGTGAAGTAAAGCACCGTTAAAAACATAAGCAACCCGGATCACTGACCAAAACCACAATACAAAAATTTGCCGTGTGTGGCTCAGTCGACCTCACCAAACGTTGGAAATGGGAAAATGACATTTATTGCATTAGTGTCAAGTGTCAATCAATCCGGCCTAAGCCGCGTCCGACTCACATTGTAAGTTCGCCTAGAAAATTTGGCGCGCTTTTTAGTGCCTCACCTTGTAGTATAAAATATTAAGCTGGACTCAATTAGAGGGGGATAGAGCCAGAGAAAGTAAGGGTTAGGGAGGACAGTTTGTTCTAGGCCCGTCGGGGGCATCTAAGTTAGACATCTTTGCACCCTTTTGGGGCAAGTTCACCACAAAACAGGGAGGAACGGCGAAGATGCGCTTGTTCCTAGCCCGTAAGCAACACTTGAAACATGAAATCAGGAAATATCCCTTAAATATCTCCTTTCCTAGAGGGTGGCACAGCCTACCTACACCCTAGGTAAAAATAAATGGGTAACCGTACACCCAAACTAAATGCACAAATATCCGCACCAACCACACTAATTATTCGGTTAAAACACTCTGCCGAGGTTCTAAATTGGCAAAGGGAAATTACACATCAAAAATACAAACTCCTAGGCATGACCAGCAAAAGATTTAAACCCGCCGGCCATGACACTACCTCCTTAGTTATTTATTTTTTCTTTACCGACGCGGCTTCGGAACGCACAGCCTACAGATAATGGTGCGACACACTCGCGCCGAATTAAACTAATTATCCAAATTTTGTAATTATTAATAATTTAATAAATTATGTTTAATGTACGAAGGCAACAGCTAGATGGCGTTATCCGTCAATGAATCGCGCAAGCATTGCGTTTTCTCAATAAATACAGACGGCTGAGGAAGTTGGCGATTGGCACCGCCAGAGTCATGAGTCCTGAGTCTGAGTCGAATCAAGAGACCAATAGACGGTGCTGTTGCTCTGCTGAAAAACGGGCATTACAGTATCCCCCCAACCACGTCAGAATTCACGCAGGGAATTCGCCGGACGCCCTCGTCCGTACCTACAGCCGGAGCAAAAAAAACTCTTCGAAATATGAAGAAACACTGTTTATACACACCCTATGGATAGGTGCATCATCAAACATAACATTAGTTGTTTTTGAAGTTCAAGTTTAAAAAAAAACAAAATCGTAAGCCTTCCGCTAACGACGTACATATACAAGGTATATAAGAACAGCTGTATTCGGTTCCATAGAATTAACACCCACAACACTCATTAAAATCGGAGTCGAATAGCTACCGATGTTAGGTACAAGGTAATTTAATAATATGATAATACTCTATTCGAGTTTACTGAATTTTTAAGTAAGGTAAAAACAAAAAATATATATAAAATCGGAGACTACAGCTACCGGGGTACGATAAGATACGATACACAGATAATAATATGTACGGGAGTATGCGATACAAGGTGTTAGTGATCAAATACTCCTGTAAATAGTCGCAATTTTATTTGGGGGTGAGCGCGTGTGTAACACAAATTAATAATTAATTTACTTAATATTCGATGCAGAAACGACGGAATGATTCACTGCCACCATAAGCTAAACTAAACACCCATTAACCGATGGTTACATTTGCCCTCGGCGAGCGAAATAATCAGCGGTGGCCCCAGTACGATCCAAACAATGGGAACGCAGGAACATCTTGGATGGACAAAAACCATTAAATAGCCAAGCACACGTTTGATGGTGGTCCCAGCGGAGGCTGCCAACCAAGAAGGGGGTATAAAACAGTAGAACACGAAAGTCGTCTCGTAGACAAACGAATGAATTTAGAAAACAAGGGGAAAGAACAAAACTCCCACTTAACACACACGCGAGCACACAGGCAAATGCATACCCCAAAAGCACCTTTGCGGAATAATAATAAATGAATAAACAAATTACGGTGGTAATTGGTGCTTTATCCTACAGCCGATTTCTACGGCACGCCAGGAAGAACGGCGGAGTGGGTATTCGGTCGACCGCCACACTCACGGTGATTGATGAATAAAAGAAAACCATCATCTTAAACACTATTTTACACTAAGTACGTGACTTTGTACAGTACTTTTTTTTTGTATTTTTTTTTCCAATTTACGATTTATTTCACAGCAGCAACCAACATTCGGACCGCAACCAGTTTCTAATCAACTATCATTTTACACCAAGTACGTAACTTTGTACTGTACTTTTATTTTATTTTTAATTATTTTTATTTTTATTTTCTTCCAGCTTATGATTTATTCTACAGCAAACAAAATTCGGACCGCAACCATTTCCTTACACACTAAAACTTCACTATATGACATAAAATAGGTACCGTAACTTTGAACGGTACTTGGATTTGTTTTTTTTTTTGTTTTTTTTTTTTTTTTTTTATTAGTATTTTTATATTTATGACTTATTTCACAGTACTCCTAATTAAGTCTAGCATAGATTAACTATTATGCAATTTGCTTGTTCCAAAATAATAATTCTTGTTACTAGTAAACGAATAACTTCTCTTTATTATTATCTGTGCATTTACCAAAGACAAAACCATCTGTCATTACTTGTCACTTTGACATCAAAATTTTCAACATCTAGACTATTCATACATAAACAAGATTGTACCATGTTCATTGCTTGACAAAATACCAAAAATTTACCAATAATCCACTGATATCTAACTAATAAGACGCTGCAAAACTGACAGAATACGATTTCAGGAACAAAATAAGCTTTTTCAGGTCAAAATAAGGCCTGACAGAATGGAGTCATCCAGGAATGTTAAAGTGAATTTGTTTACAATTATTCCATATGAAATGGCTTGACTGAAGCTTTAAAATCAAAGAAAATGCAGAAAAGTGACCATCAAGACTACTCAAGCCTTGCATTTGTTGTATTATTTGCCAAAAAACATGAGGTTATGAAGACAAGTGTCAAATATTTATAAAATGATTGAAATCACAAAAGTCAACGCTGCCAACAACAAAAGGATCACAGGAATTCAATATATTCCAAACATTAGTGCTGAACTGCCATTATTGGACATTACCAAAACCAAAACATGTGTAATTTTCAAGATATTGTAGGAAATAAATATCATTCCAACGCTGAATATTTTTATTTTTTTAACTTTTCTTTGCAGATATTTTACTAAAATCACCAACAATCTCCATTATTTCTATTATTTAACCACTAATGCAGTGTAACTATGCTCAGACAATTGCAAAACTGTAATATACTCTGTCCTACACGCTGAAAACAACAAAATCACAACTTACTTTTTCAGAATACAATGAAGAGATTTTTTGCATAAAATCAATCTTGTCTTGACAAATGCACAGTGCTTGTGTTAGTGAACCTCTTTTTATTACATTTAAAATTGCTTCCTACACTTTTCCTGTGGTTTCAAGAAACAAATCACAAAAATCAAAGTAAAATAACCTCCAAACATGCACACTCAGTTTTTTAAATTTAATCTTTTTAAAGTTAATTCACTGTTAAAACTCCAATTATTTAGGCCAATTTGCCCACACAGACCGACAGAATGCTGTATTGTGCATGGTGAAGTACCTTTTCAAAGAAAATACAACAAGTTAATTCTATGAAGCCGCCAAGTTCATACATTTTTCATAATTCACATTTTATTCATCAAATATTGTTACTTTTGTTAATTATTTTATTGGTTTGCTGTTTAGAAGCATCAATAACATGAAAACAAACATACTTTAGCACATTTTTACACCAAAATAGAAAAAAAAAGTTCCCCGACAGTCGACCAACAATATTTTCTGAGCGTTATGGGACCAGAAAATAGGACAATTAAGGACCCCTGAGCCTCCTAAAGTATGTTCGGGCGCCATTGTAGTATAAAATATTAAGCTGGACTCAATTAGAGGGGGATAGAGCCAGAGAAAGTAAGGGTTAGGGAGGACAGTTTGTTCTAGGCCCGTCGGGGGCATCTAAGTTAGACATCTTTGCACCCTTTTGGGGCAAGTTCACCACAAAACAGGGAGGAACGGCGAAGATGCGCTTGTTCCTAGCCCGTAAGCAACACTTGAAACATGAAATCAGGAAATATCCCTTAAATATCTCCTTTCCTAGAGGGTGGCACAGCCTACCTACACCCTAGGTAAAAATAAATGGGTAACCGTACACCCAAACTAAATGCACAAATATCCGCACCAACCACACTAATTATTCGGTTAAAACACTCTGCCGAGGTTCTAAATTGGCAAAGGGAAATTACACATCAAAAATACAAACTCCTAGGCATGACCAGCAAAAGATTTAAACCCGCCGGCCATGACACTACCTCCTTAGTTATTTATTTTTTCTTTACCGACGCGGCTTCGGAACGCACAGCCTACAGATAATGGTGCGACACACTCGCGCCGAATTAAACTAATTATCCAAATTTTGTAATTATTAATAATTTAATAAATTATGTTTAATGTACGAAGGCAACAGCTAGATGGCGTTATCCGTCAATGAATCGCGCAAGCATTGCGTTTTCTCAATAAATACAGACGGCTGAGGAAGTTGGCGATTGGCACCGCCAGAGTCATGAGTCCTGAGTCTGAGTCGAATCAAGAGACCAATAGACGGTGCTGTTGCTCTGCTGAAAAACGGGCATTACAGTATCCCCCCAACCACGTCAGAATTCACGCAGGGAATTCGCCGGACGCCCTCGTCCGTACCTACAGCCGGAGCAAAAAAAACTCTTCGAAATATGAAGAAACACTGTTTATACACACCCTATGGATAGGTGCATCATCAAACATAACATTAGTTGTTTTTGAAGTTCAAGTTTAAAAAAAAACAAAATCGTAAGCCTTCCGCTAACGACGTACATATACAAGGTATATAAGAACAGCTGTATTCGGTTCCATAGAATTAACACCCACAACACTCATTAAAATCGGAGTCGAATAGCTACCGATGTTAGGTACAAGGTAATTTAATAATATGATAATACTCTATTCGAGTTTACTGAATTTTTAAGTAAGGTAAAAACAAAAAATATATATAAAATCGGAGACTACAGCTACCGGGGTACGATAAGATACGATACACAGATAATAATATGTACGGGAGTATGCGATACAAGGTGTTAGTGATCAAATACTCCTGTAAATAGTCGCAATTTTATTTGGGGGTGAGCGCGTGTGTAACACAAATTAATAATTAATTTACTTAATATTCGATGCAGAAACGACGGAATGATTCACTGCCACCATAAGCTAAACTAAACACCCATTAACCGATGGTTACATTTGCCCTCGGCGAGCGAAATAATCAGCGGTGGCCCCAGTACGATCCAAACAATGGGAACGCAGGAACATCTTGGATGGACAAAAACCATTAAATAGCCAAGCACACGTTTGATGGTGGTCCCAGCGGAGGCTGCCAACCAAGAAGGGGGTATAAAACAGTAGAACACGAAAGTCGTCTCGTAGACAAACGAATGAATTTAGAAAACAAGGGGAAAGAACAAAACTCCCACTTAACACACACGCGAGCACACAGGCGAATGCATACCCCAAAAGCACCTTTGCGGAATAATAATAAATGAATAAACAAATTACGGTGGTAATTGGTGCTTTATCCTACAGCCGATTTCTACGGCACGCCAGGAAGAACGGCGGAGTGGGTATTCGGTCGACCGCCACACTCACGGTGATTGATGAATAAAAGAAAACCATCATCTTAAACACTATTTTACACTAAGTACGTGACTTTGTACAGTACTTTTTTTTTGTATTTTTTTTTCCAATTTACGATTTATTTCACAGCAGCAACCAACATTCGGACCGCAACCAGTTTCTAATCAACTATCATTTTACACCAAGTACGTAACTTTGTACTGTACTTTTATTTTATTTTTAATTATTTTTATTTTTATTTTCTTCCAGCTTATGATTTATTCTACAGCAAACAAAATTCGGACCGCAACCATTTCCTTACACACTAAAACTTCACTATATGACATAAAATAGGTACCGTAACTTTGAACGGTACTTGGATTTGTTTTTTTTTTTGTTTTTTTTTTTTTTTTTTTATTAGTATTTTTATATTTATGACTTATTTCACAGTACTCCTAATTAAGTCTAGCATAGATTAACTATTATGCAATTTGCTTGTTCCAAAATAATAATTCTTGTTACTAGTAAACGAATAACTTCTCTTTATTATTATCTGTGCATTTACCAAAGACAAAACCATCTGTCATTACTTGTCACTTTGACATCAAAATTTTCAACATCTAGACTATTCATACATAAACAAGATTGTACCATGTTCATTGCTTGACAAAATACCAAAAATTTACCAATAATCCACTGATATCTAACTAATAAGACGCTGCAAAACTGACAGAATACGATTTCAGGAACAAAATAAGCTTTTTCAGGTCAAAATAAGGCCTGACAGAATGGAGTCATCCAGGAATGTTAAAGTGAATTTGTTTACAATTATTCCATATGAAATGGCTTGACTGAAGCTTTAAAATCAAAGAAAATGCAGAAAAGTGACCATCAAGACTACTCAAGCCTTGCATTTGTTGTATTATTTGCCAAAAAACATGAGGTTATGAAGACAAGTGTCAAATATTTATAAAATGATTGAAATCACAAAAGTCAACGCTGCCAACAACAAAAGGATCACAGGAATTCAATATATTCCAAACATTAGTGCTGAACTGCCATTATTGGACATTACCAAAACCAAAACATGTGTAATTTTCAAGATATTGTAGGAAATAAATATCATTCCAACGCTGAATATTTTTATTTTTTTAACTTTTCTTTGCAGATATTTTACTAAAATCACCAACAATCTCCATTATTTCTATTATTTAACCACTAATGCAGTGTAACTATGCTCAGACAATTGCAAAACTGTAATATACTCTGTCCTACACGCTGAAAACAACAAAATCACAACTTACTTTTTCAGAATACAATGAAGAGATTTTTTGCATAAAATCAATCTTGTCTTGACAAATGCACAGTGCTTGTGTTAGTGAACCTCTTTTTATTACATTTAAAATTGCTTCCTACACTTTTCCTGTGGTTTCAAGAAACAAATCACAAAAATCAAAGTAAAATAACCTCCAAACATGCACACTCAGTTTTTTAAATTTAATCTTTTTAAAGTTAATTCACTGTTAAAACTCCAATTATTTAGGCCAATTTGCCCACACAGACCGACAGAATGCTGTATTGTGCATGGTGAAGTACCTTTTCAAAGAAAATACAACAAGTTAATTCTATGAAGCCGCCAAGTTCATACATTTTTCATAATTCACATTTTATTCATCAAATATTGTTACTTTTGTTAATTATTTTATTGGTTTGCTGTTTAGAAGCATCAATAACATGAAAACAAACATACTTTAGCACATTTTTACACCAAAATAGAAAAAAAAAGTTCCCCGACAGTCGACCAACAATATTTTCTGAGCGTTATGGGACCAGAAAATAGGACAATTAAGGACCCCTGAGCCTCCTAAAGTATGTTCGGGCGCCATTGTAGTATAAAATATTAAGCTGGACTCAATTAGAGGGGGATAGAGCCAGAGAAAGTAAGGGTTAGGGAGGACAGTTTGTTCTAGGCCCGTCGGGGGCATCTAAGTTAGACATCTTTGCACCCTTTTGGGGCAAGTTCACCACAAAACAGGGAGGAACGGCGAAGATGCGCTTGTTCCTAGCCCGTAAGCAACACTTGAAACATGAAATCAGGAAATATCCCTTAAATATCTCCTTTCCTAGAGGGTGGCACAGCCTACCTACACCCTAGGTAAAAATAAATGGGTAACCGTACACCCAAACTAAATGCACAAATATCCGCACCAACCACACTAATTATTCGGTTAAAACACTCTGCCGAGGTTCTAAATTGGCAAAGGGAAATTACACATCAAAAATACAAACTCCTAGGCATGACCAGCAAAAGATTTAAACCCGCCGGCCATGACACTACCTCCTTAGTTATTTATTTTTTCTTTACCGACGCGGCTTCGGAACGCACAGCCTACAGATAATGGTGCGACACACTCGCGCCGAATTAAACTAATTATCCAAATTTTGTAATTATTAATAATTTAATAAATTATGTTTAATGTACGAAGGCAACAGCTAGATGGCGTTATCCGTCAATGAATCGCGCAAGCATTGCGTTTTCTCAATAAATACAGACGGCTGAGGAAGTTGGCGATTGGCACCGCCAGAGTCATGAGTCCTGAGTCTGAGTCGAATCAAGAGACCAATAGACGGTGCTGTTGCTCTGCTGAAAAACGGGCATTACAGTATCCCCCCAACCACGTCAGAATTCACGCAGGGAATTCGCCGGACGCCCTCGTCCGTACCTACAGCCGGAGCAAAAAAAACTCTTCGAAATATGAAGAAACACTGTTTATACACACCCTATGGATAGGTGCATCATCAAACATAACATTAGTTGTTTTTGAAGTTCAAGTTTAAAAAAAAACAAAATCGTAAGCCTTCCGCTAACGACGTACATATACAAGGTATATAAGAACAGCTGTATTCGGTTCCATAGAATTAACACCCACAACACTCATTAAAATCGGAGTCGAATAGCTACCGATGTTAGGTACAAGGTAATTTAATAATATGATAATACTCTATTCGAGTTTACTGAATTTTTAAGTAAGGTAAAAACAAAAAATATATATAAAATCGGAGACTACAGCTACCGGGGTACGATAAGATACGATACACAGATAATAATATGTACGGGAGTATGCGATACAAGGTGTTAGTGATCAAATACTCCTGTAAATAGTCGCAATTTTATTTGGGGGTGAGCGCGTGTGTAACACAAATTAATAATTAATTTACTTAATATTCGATGCAGAAACGACGGAATGATTCACTGCCACCATAAGCTAAACTAAACACCCATTAACCGATGGTTACATTTGCCCTCGGCGAGCGAAATAATCAGCGGTGGCCCCAGTACGATCCAAACAATGGGAACGCAGGAACATCTTGGATGGACAAAAACCATTAAATAGCCAAGCACACGTTTGATGGTGGTCCCAGCGGAGGCTGCCAACCAAGAAGGGGGTATAAAACAGTAGAACACGAAAGTCGTCTCGTAGACAAACGAATGAATTTAGAAAACAAGGGGAAAGAACAAAACTCCCACTTAACACACACGCGAGCACACAGGCAAATGCATACCCCAAAAGCACCTTTGCGGAATAATAATAAATGAATAAACAAATTACGGTGGTAATTGGTGCTTTATCCTACAGCCGATTTCTACGGCACGCCAGGAAGAACGGCGGAGTGGGTATTCGGTCGACCGCCACACTCACGGTGATTGATGAATAAAAGAAAACCATCATCTTAAACACTATTTTACACTAAGTACGTGACTTTGTACAGTACTTTTTTTTTGTATTTTTTTTTCCAATTTACGATTTATTTCACAGCAGCAACCAACATTCGGACCGCAACCAGTTTCTAATCAACTATCATTTTACACCAAGTACGTAACTTTGTACTGTACTTTTATTTTATTTTTAATTATTTTTATTTTTATTTTCTTCCAGCTTATGATTTATTCTACAGCAAACAAAATTCGGACCGCAACCATTTCCTTACACACTAAAACTTCACTATATGACATAAAATAGGTACCGTAACTTTGAACGGTACTTGGATTTGTTTTTTTTTTTGTTTTTTTTTTTTTTTTTTTATTAGTATTTTTATATTTATGACTTATTTCACAGTACTCCTAATTAAGTCTAGCATAGATTAACTATTATGCAATTTGCTTGTTCCAAAATAATAATTCTTGTTACTAGTAAACGAATAACTTCTCTTTATTATTATCTGTGCATTTACCAAAGACAAAACCATCTGTCATTACTTGTCACTTTGACATCAAAATTTTCAACATCTAGACTATTCATACATAAACAAGATTGTACCATGTTCATTGCTTGACAAAATACCAAAAATTTACCAATAATCCACTGATATCTAACTAATAAGACGCTGCAAAACTGACAGAATACGATTTCAGGAACAAAATAAGCTTTTTCAGGTCAAAATAAGGCCTGACAGAATGGAGTCATCCAGGAATGTTAAAGTGAATTTGTTTACAATTATTCCATATGAAATGGCTTGACTGAAGCTTTAAAATCAAAGAAAATGCAGAAAAGTGACCATCAAGACTACTCAAGCCTTGCATTTGTTGTATTATTTGCCAAAAAACATGAGGTTATGAAGACAAGTGTCAAATATTTATAAAATGATTGAAATCACAAAAGTCAACGCTGCCAACAACAAAAGGATCACAGGAATTCAATATATTCCAAACATTAGTGCTGAACTGCCATTATTGGACATTACCAAAACCAAAACATGTGTAATTTTCAAGATATTGTAGGAAATAAATATCATTCCAACGCTGAATATTTTTATTTTTTTAACTTTTCTTTGCAGATATTTTACTAAAATCACCAACAATCTCCATTATTTCTATTATTTAACCACTAATGCAGTGTAACTATGCTCAGACAATTGCAAAACTGTAATATACTCTGTCCTACACGCTGAAAACAACAAAATCACAACTTACTTTTTCAGAATACAATGAAGAGATTTTTTGCATAAAATCAATCTTGTCTTGACAAATGCACAGTGCTTGTGTTAGTGAACCTCTTTTTATTACATTTAAAATTGCTTCCTACACTTTTCCTGTGGTTTCAAGAAACAAATCACAAAAATCAAAGTAAAATAACCTCCAAACATGCACACTCAGTTTTTTAAATTTAATCTTTTTAAAGTTAATTCACTGTTAAAACTCCAATTATTTAGGCCAATTTGCCCACACAGACCGACAGAATGCTGTATTGTGCATGGTGAAGTACCTTTTCAAAGAAAATACAACAAGTTAATTCTATGAAGCCGCCAAGTTCATACATTTTTCATAATTCACATTTTATTCATCAAATATTGTTACTTTTGTTAATTATTTTATTGGTTTGCTGTTTAGAAGCATCAATAACATGAAAACAAACATACTTTAGCACATTTTTACACCAAAATAGAAAAAAAAAGTTCCCCGACAGTCGACCAACAATATTTTCTGAGCGTTATGGGACCAGAAAATAGGACAATTAAGGACCCCTGAGCCTCCTAAAGTATGTTCGGGCGCCATTGTAGTATAAAATATTAAGCTGGACTCAATTAGAGGGGGATAGAGCCAGAGAAAGTAAGGGTTAGGGAGGACAGTTTGTTCTAGGCCCGTCGGGGGCATCTAAGTTAGACATCTTTGCACCCTTTTGGGGCAAGTTCACCACAAAACAGGGAGGAACGGCGAAGATGCGCTTGTTCCTAGCCCGTAAGCAACACTTGAAACATGAAATCAGGAAATATCCCTTAAATATCTCCTTTCCTAGAGGGTGGCACAGCCTACCTACACCCTAGGTAAAAATAAATGGGTAACCGTACACCCAAACTAAATGCACAAATATCCGCACCAACCACACTAATTATTCGGTTAAAACACTCTGCCGAGGTTCTAAATTGGCAAAGGGAAATTACACATCAAAAATACAAACTCCTAGGCATGACCAGCAAAAGATTTAAACCCGCCGGCCATGACACTACCTCCTTAGTTATTTATTTTTTCTTTACCGACGCGGCTTCGGAACGCACAGCCTACAGATAATGGTGCGACACACTCGCGCCGAATTAAACTAATTATCCAAATTTTGTAATTATTAATAATTTAATAAATTATGTTTAATGTACGAAGGCAACAGCTAGATGGCGTTATCCGTCAATGAATCGCGCAAGCATTGCGTTTTCTCAATAAATACAGACGGCTGAGGAAGTTGGCGATTGGCACCGCCAGAGTCATGAGTCCTGAGTCTGAGTCGAATCAAGAGACCAATAGACGGTGCTGTTGCTCTGCTGAAAAACGGGCATTACAGTATCCCCCCAACCACGTCAGAATTCACGCAGGGAATTCGCCGGACGCCCTCGTCCGTACCTACAGCCGGAGCAAAAAAAACTCTTCGAAATATGAAGAAACACTGTTTATACACACCCTATGGATAGGTGCATCATCAAACATAACATTAGTTGTTTTTGAAGTTCAAGTTTAAAAAAAAACAAAATCGTAAGCCTTCCGCTAACGACGTACATATACAAGGTATATAAGAACAGCTGTATTCGGTTCCATAGAATTAACACCCACAACACTCATTAAAATCGGAGTCGAATAGCTACCGATGTTAGGTACAAGGTAATTTAATAATATGATAATACTCTATTCGAGTTTACTGAATTTTTAAGTAAGGTAAAAACAAAAAATATATATAAAATCGGAGACTACAGCTACCGGGGTACGATAAGATACGATACACAGATAATAATATGTACGGGAGTATGCGATACAAGGTGTTAGTGATCAAATACTCCTGTAAATAGTCGCAATTTTATTTGGGGGTGAGCGCGTGTGTAACACAAATTAATAATTAATTTACTTAATATTCGATGCAGAAACGACGGAATGATTCACTGCCACCATAAGCTAAACTAAACACCCATTAACCGATGGTTACATTTGCCCTCGGCGAGCGAAATAATCAGCGGTGGCCCCAGTACGATCCAAACAATGGGAACGCAGGAACATCTTGGATGGACAAAAACCATTAAATAGCCAAGCACACGTTTGATGGTGGTCCCAGCGGAGGCTGCCAACCAAGAAGGGGGTATAAAACAGTAGAACACGAAAGTCGTCTCGTAGACAAACGAATGAATTTAGAAAACAAGGGGAAAGAACAAAACTCCCACTTAACACACACGCGAGCACACAGGCAAATGCATACCCCAAAAGCACCTTTGCGGAATAATAATAAATGAATAAACAAATTACGGTGGTAATTGGTGCTTTATCCTACAGCCGATTTCTACGGCACGCCAGGAAGAACGGCGGAGTGGGTATTCGGTCGACCGCCACACTCACGGTGATTGATGAATAAAAGAAAACCATCATCTTAAACACTATTTTACACTAAGTACGTGACTTTGTACAGTACTTTTTTTTTGTATTTTTTTTTCCAATTTACGATTTATTTCACAGCAGCAACCAACATTCGGACCGCAACCAGTTTCTAATCAACTATCATTTTACACCAAGTACGTAACTTTGTACTGTACTTTTATTTTATTTTTAATTATTTTTATTTTTATTTTCTTCCAGCTTATGATTTATTCTACAGCAAACAAAATTCGGACCGCAACCATTTCCTTACACACTAAAACTTCACTATATGACATAAAATAGGTACCGTAACTTTGAACGGTACTTGGATTTGTTTTTTTTTTTGTTTTTTTTTTTTTTTTTTTATTAGTATTTTTATATTTATGACTTATTTCACAGTACTCCTAATTAAGTCTAGCATAGATTAACTATTATGCAATTTGCTTGTTCCAAAATAATAATTCTTGTTACTAGTAAACGAATAACTTCTCTTTATTATTATCTGTGCATTTACCAAAGACAAAACCATCTGTCATTACTTGTCACTTTGACATCAAAATTTTCAACATCTAGACTATTCATACATAAACAAGATTGTACCATGTTCATTGCTTGACAAAATACCAAAAATTTACCAATAATCCACTGATATCTAACTAATAAGACGCTGCAAAACTGACAGAATACGATTTCAGGAACAAAATAAGCTTTTTCAGGTCAAAATAAGGCCTGACAGAATGGAGTCATCCAGGAATGTTAAAGTGAATTTGTTTACAATTATTCCATATGAAATGGCTTGACTGAAGCTTTAAAATCAAAGAAAATGCAGAAAAGTGACCATCAAGACTACTCAAGCCTTGCATTTGTTGTATTATTTGCCAAAAAACATGAGGTTATGAAGACAAGTGTCAAATATTTATAAAATGATTGAAATCACAAAAGTCAACGCTGCCAACAACAAAAGGATCACAGGAATTCAATATATTCCAAACATTAGTGCTGAACTGCCATTATTGGACATTACCAAAACCAAAACATGTGTAATTTTCAAGATATTGTAGGAAATAAATATCATTCCAACGCTGAATATTTTTATTTTTTTAACTTTTCTTTGCAGATATTTTACTAAAATCACCAACAATCTCCATTATTTCTATTATTTAACCACTAATGCAGTGTAACTATGCTCAGACAATTGCAAAACTGTAATATACTCTGTCCTACACGCTGAAAACAACAAAATCACAACTTACTTTTTCAGAATACAATGAAGAGATTTTTTGCATAAAATCAATCTTGTCTTGACAAATGCACAGTGCTTGTGTTAGTGAACCTCTTTTTATTACATTTAAAATTGCTTCCTACACTTTTCCTGTGGTTTCAAGAAACAAATCACAAAAATCAAAGTAAAATAACCTCCAAACATGCACACTCAGTTTTTTAAATTTAATCTTTTTAAAGTTAATTCACTGTTAAAACTCCAATTATTTAGGCCAATTTGCCCACACAGACCGACAGAATGCTGTATTGTGCATGGTGAAGTACCTTTTCAAAGAAAATACAACAAGTTAATTCTATGAAGCCGCCAAGTTCATACATTTTTCATAATTCACATTTTATTCATCAAATATTGTTACTTTTGTTAATTATTTTATTGGTTTGCTGTTTAGAAGCATCAATAACATGAAAACAAACATACTTTAGCACATTTTTACACCAAAATAGAAAAAAAAAGTTCCCCGACAGTCGACCAACAATATTTTCTGAGCGTTATGGGACCAGAAAATAGGACAATTAAGGACCCCTGAGCCTCCTAAAGTATGTTCGGGCGCCATTGTAGTATAAAATATTAAGCTGGACTCAATTAGAGGGGGATAGAGCCAGAGAAAGTAAGGGTTAGGGAGGACAGTTTGTTCTAGGCCCGTCGGGGGCATCTAAGTTAGACATCTTTGCACCCTTTTGGGGCAAGTTCACCACAAAACAGGGAGGAACGGCGAAGATGCGCTTGTTCCTAGCCCGTAAGCAACACTTGAAACATGAAATCAGGAAATATCCCTTAAATATCTCCTTTCCTAGAGGGTGGCACAGCCTACCTACACCCTAGGTAAAAATAAATGGGTAACCGTACACCCAAACTAAATGCACAAATATCCGCACCAACCACACTAATTATTCGGTTAAAACACTCTGCCGAGGTTCTAAATTGGCAAAGGGAAATTACACATCAAAAATACAAACTCCTAGGCATGACCAGCAAAAGATTTAAACCCGCCGGCCATGACACTACCTCCTTAGTTATTTATTTTTTCTTTACCGACGCGGCTTCGGAACGCACAGCCTACAGATAATGGTGCGACACACTCGCGCCGAATTAAACTAATTATCCAAATTTTGTAATTATTAATAATTTAATAAATTATGTTTAATGTACGAAGGCAACAGCTAGATGGCGTTATCCGTCAATGAATCGCGCAAGCATTGCGTTTTCTCAATAAATACAGACGGCTGAGGAAGTTGGCGATTGGCACCGCCAGAGTCATGAGTCCTGAGTCTGAGTCGAATCAAGAGACCAATAGACGGTGCTGTTGCTCTGCTGAAAAACGGGCATTACAACCTAGGGGTGGGGATGGGACAGGTGACCATTCCAAATGAATTTTTTTGATGTATTTTTCAGGCATCTCCTCGCTTCGGAAGGCACGTCAAGCAATAGGTGGGTTTCTCAGTACTCTTATAGAGCTCCAAGCCGTCCATTGAGTGGCTCGTGGTTGTGGGCTCAGTAGAGTCTGCGTACGCGGGTGATCTGTCCCGCATTGCCAACCGAGACTGCTTCAGTGCCTGTGTACTCCAGGAACTTTCGTGGTCTTCCTCTTTATTGCGGTTGTCACGTGGCACTGGCAGCACATCAGTATGGTCACAATAAACATAACAGTAGGTTATCTAAGGCCGCCCGCCGAGTTATTAGCCTGTCGTGCACACAGACACGCGACACAGCCCGTACGTACTGCCGCCACCTTATTCCCCCATATTTTATGCTAGCGTGTGCATGAAATCGCATGCCGAGTGCCGCGTGTTCAAACCGAGAGCGGCACGTTTGTATGTAGATATTTTACTGTTCTCTGTTTACTGTGGTATGGTTAAACCATTTAGGTAGATCCTGGTTCACCCCCAAAGTGGCACGGTCGAGTGCTGTAGGATTTTAGTCGGTAGATCGTCCCACCGGGCGGCAGGTACACATGAGTTTATCCCCACTTTATCAAAAAAGGACACCTTGTTGAATGTGGTTTTATAAGTTTACCGACGAAAGGACGAAATAGGTAAAGTGACGAGCTGTCACGAGAACCCCTATTGGGATATTAAATTAAGTTAAAAATGAGCTTCCAAAATGAAAAGTTCAAAAAAAAGTAGAAGTGAAAATTTATTTATTTCCATTTGAAAGAAATACATTTAACATTATACAGTGATCCCCACACTAGGAAAAGCCTATCACTTGGGAAAAATGTTTTTTGGCTTAGTTCTTTTCTCTCAAACGACGACAGTCGCGAAGGAATGGAATTTTAAAGTTACCTCGCACGAGCGAAGTGAGTTTTGGCGACCACCGGAATAGCATAGCAGGTAGATATTGTATCTACTTATTTTTACAATTTAAAAAAACAACAGAGGCCTACTGAAGTACTTAACATAAAAAGTAGCTGAGTTACCAGAAACACAAACAATTTATGCAACAGTTATGTTTTTTTTCACTTTCGTAATAATTCCATGACATTTGAAGACAGACCATATTTTCTTAGCTTCGTGGAGTGTTCGATTCTTTACGTTGCGAATTACTGTACCAATTCAATTCAATTCAATATTTATTTATTCAAGTAGACCATTACACAGTACTTTCGAATGGTCAAGAATTCTAATTTACACAACTTAATAAACTTACACATAATAATACCATGTATAAACAATACTTAAAATACATGAAGGTACATATTGTGACTCTACCTCCGGCATCGGAAGGTTGTTGCTGTTGCTGCTGAGAAGACCCGGCAAGAAACTAAGCAGTTACTCTCTTTAAATCGTCACAGTACAAAGTGAATGTTTGAATAAACCAAACAAGTCATACAGTTTTGACATGAAAATAAATAAAACAGGAAGTTAATAAGTAAACTTGGGGAAACTAAGTAAACTTGAGCAGACCAGTTCGAGAAGGTGTCGTTCACAAGTTGACGTGTGAGCCAGCCATCATCCCACTCAACCATATTTTAGGGAATGGAATCAATTTAATTTATGCCTCAATATATTGAGTAGGATTACTCGTATGTGGTATTTCGCGGACAATGATCGCCGTAACTATAGTAAGTGCATTTATGTAAATTAATATGGCCGGTTAATCGGGTTTTGTTATAAATAAACGATACATAACTTTCCAAAGCCGCATGATGCAAAATGCGAAATACTGCAGTACAAAGCCAATGCACTTGACAAAAATAGCATTTAAAGGAATTTAATTAAAACTCAACATGAATTCATAACACGAGAAGTCCCTAGAGCTTAATAAATAGTATTAATTTGAATTATGTGATGCAAATGGTGAACACTGCAGTTCAAAGTCAATGCACTTTGCAATAATAACAAAATGGAGTCCTTTGTTCTTTTTAAAAGTGTTTTTTTTTTCAAGTGTTAAGCCGGTATGAGGTGGTATCTGAGTCTCGTAACATACCTCACCAACTTTTTAAATATTGGTTTTGGAGTGGAACACAAAATGTACGATAGGTATCTTTTTTTGGTAACCTTTTGCCAATTTATTCGTATTTTTTAAAATGTTTTATGAGTGAAATAATCTTCTTCCTTACTTTGACATAAATAAAAAAAGTGTTGTCTAACCAAAACAGGAACATAAAGATAATTCGATTCTATGTCTCCTACACTAGGCAAGGCCTGCATAAAATGCAAAAACAATAAATACCAATAGGACTTTGAGACTAGGAATTTCACAAGTCGTCAAGTGCACAAAGATGACGCAAGAAGACCCATACACACATCAACATACAATTAAGTGACTTGTCTATAATGAGTGCTAGGACGGTGACTGTGACATTTACGCCACTGTTCTTGAGGCGTCAGCTGATGCATAGATTGTCAACCTTCGAATTAGCCCAGCCTAGCGATTCTGAGGAATCAAAATCAGACACATTGTCAGATTGCTAACTATTGTATTATTTTCATACTTCTTACATTAAATTCTCTTCAACTTAAGATAAAACCTAAGCTGATTCCGGGATTTGAGATTCATGGAATCACTCTTAAAAAATATAGTAGTAAATTCTCTGACAGGTGATATCTGGGATTGAAGTGTGTGAAAAACTTACTTTCATTACTATGTACTATGGATATAAATTGATTGCTGTATTATTTTCATAGAGATTATTTACCCTAAGATTAAGTAAAGATTTACTTAATCTTAGAGTAAATAATAACAAATTCAAATAGTACTGATAATTATATCACATTATCGCCTTTACTAAGTTGCGACATGGTTTATTCACCCACCAGAGAACATTAAAAACTTCGTTTGTCTTTTTGTCTGAATATTGTGATGTCTCGATAAATCCCGAAAATCAGCCATTTGTGTCACCAAACTACAAATCCTAACTTATTCAACGTCTTTTCATTTATCATGAAAACATTGAAGCCAACCAACACCCCTCCAACAATCTGCACTGAGCCCGCGTGTGGAGTATGGCTCAATCCACCTCATAGTTGAGGTGAGGTCTGTGCCCAGCAGTGGGACGTATATATGCTGTTAAATATACTTGCAGCTTAAAACAGCAGCAGTCCTGCTTATTTAAAGCTGAAATATTTTTTAAAAATCAAATACCTACAATATTTTACTGTGCTTGCTAACAGGCTTACATGGAAATATCTTTTAACGTTTACCTTTTTGCACTTTACTGGTATCATTCCGTTATCAACAAACGACATACTTCGGCATAGGTCAAAGGTTGACTACCGCTGCCGATCACAAGGTCGTATGTGCAGATGGCCAAGAAAGTGGCTTACCAGTTTTGAAAGAACATTAAAGGACGATGCACACAAAACGACTTATATCCAATAATTTTAGGATTTAATATTTATTTTCTTTAAATTACGATCGTGCTCTACCGCAGGCCGTGGCTAACTAATATTATGATATTCATGTCTTTTATTAAGTGTATTTTGTTTGTTGATTACAATAGATATAACGATTTGAAAGTACTTGTAACATTATATTTAAATAAAGGCAATTTTGTTTGTTTCTGATCAAAATCGATAAGGTCCCTGATTACAAAATCTAATTTTAACATACAACTGCCGAGCTGTAATTTGTTACTATGACGAACTTTGTCTGACTTTTTAATTAACAGCCAATTATACCTACTTTCATTTTCCAGCTAACAATTAATTGTCAAGGATGGAGAGGCAACACAACAGGCTTTACCAGACAATCCCAGCCTCTCTCTCATACAAAGTTCCCCTTTTATTTCCGTCTTATGAAGTACACAATGTTTCCAAAAAATATTGTGTTCCAAACTTCTTAAGGAAAATTGTATTGACTGGGCTCATATTTAATATTCTGATGCCTAGTTGTTTGTCGTTTGGTCTAAATCGCAGTCTAATCTAACAGAAGATGCCGAAACTAATTTATGGGTAAAGCTGAATATGTCTCTGAGTGCACCGTAGTAGTATATCAATGTCAATATAATTTATACCCATATTATGTTACCACATAATATGGGTATAAATTATATTTTCATCAGATCATAGTTTTGTTTTTGTTATTAGATATTACCATATCTAATAACAAAAACAAAACTATGATCTGCTGTAAAAAATAAGCTTGCTCAGTTTTTCCAACAGGATCAACAAAAACTTTGTAAATTAACGCTAACCGAAACTTTATTGTAATTTATTCTTACCGTTATTAGTGAAAACAATAAAACAATTTTTCTAAGTTTATTTAATGATAGTCTTTTTGATTGGATGCTTCGAATGCACATAATTTATGGTAACCTCTGTGGCCCAGAGGTTAAGCACTTTAGCTAGCACCCGTGTGGTCCCGAATTTATCTGGTTAAAACACCTACTTTGTGGTCATTGATACAATCTTCGGCTACTTGTTTCAAAGATAAAAAACGACAGCAACCAAAACCCAACCTTTTTCAGGTTAACCACGATAAAGATAGGAAAACCAGAAAAGGACATTCGGTCTACCTGGCATCGGGCGGGAATCAAACCCGCGTCTTTCGCAAACACAGCGCCTGCTGTGTGCAGTCGCCCTATGCCAGGTAGACCGAATGTCCTTTTCTGGTTTTCCTATCTTTAGGAAGATGATGATGCATTATCCCTAATGCTAAAATATAAAAAAACAGGATAAGTTTTCGAAACGAAAACACTCAGTTTGCTTTTCACAACCCATTTGGGAAATGCGTTACAGTCAGTTATTCACGATTTACACACATCAAAACTGTCTAGGGATATCATAGGGATATCATTTTTCAAATCTTTCATAAAGTTAAGTTTGTTTACAAGTTGAGCATTATCTTAGAATAACGCGAGGACAGAGGCATAAGATAAAGGTTAAGAATATTACAAAAAAAAAGTTTGATTTTTCTAAAATTTTGACACCTTTTAAAAGAAAAATCTGTCTTTTTAACGTCCTTACGATTGTACAATAATGCTACTACAATGAATTTCTTTATACAATCTGAAAGGACAGATATAGCAGTTTATGTGTTCTAAAAATTTAAATGTTGGTATCAATATTTTAATTTTTACAGCCTCCCAAATAGCTATACTTTGTATGAAAATGCTTGAGATATCCCTAGACACTTTTGAGCAGTGTATTTTAAGTGAGCGGGAGAGTTCAATGTAGTAGTCAGTTTATCAATTTAATTAACATGTTTCACGGTCCAATCAGGGATTTAGAATGAAAATATAAATGCTTTAATTTAGAATCGTAAAATAGCAAAAATAACGCATCCTTGCTAAACGGTTTATAGTCCAAATTAAGAACATCGCATCATCTGGATCAAATTGTTGAGCACGCCTCACGCTATATAAACCCTACACTATGATAAATGTTCCCTAACCAGTTAAATCGTAATCATTGTAAGCGTACGTGAGAAACCATTGAAATTGATAGGATCGGTTTGCCATAGCGTGTTGCGTTAGTACTATTTGTGTGTAGAATGTGGAAGGTTGTATTTTACGCGGTTTTCGTCGTAGCGGCGAGTGCGGCGCCAGCGGAGATACAAACCTTCGCGCCGATCAACGAGTTCGCGCTCCAGCTACTCGAAAACACTTACGCTTATCAAGAGAATTTCGGAACCAAAAACATCGCGATATCACCACTATCAGTATGGAGCATATTCTCATTACTGGCCGAGGGATCGTCAGGGGAAACTTTCTTGGAATTGATGAGAGGACTTAAACTGCCCAGGGAACTACGAACCACTCAAGCTTTGCACATGGCGCTTAGAAGGTTTTTGAAAAGTGATAAAGATGACGTTGTTTTGAAAGGACAATCCGCTATGTTCAATGATTGCTCACTTGAAGTTCATCCTGCATTTTGTGAGACAGCTACCACTTATGAAACGGATATTTATTCAGTCGATCCTAGTAACACTACTAAACTAGCTAACGACATTAATTATTACGTGTGTGTTGCAACTGACGGGTTAATCAAGGACGCGGTAAATCCAGAATCATTAAAAAATCTACGGATGATTTTAGTAGATGCGCTTTATTTCAAAGCAAGCTGGACTTATCAATTTGATCCAAGCCAAACTAGAAAAGAGGCTTTCTACAATTTCCAGGGAAAAAACATAGGAAGTGTCAACATGATGTATCAAAAAGCGCCACATAACCTGGCGATTGCTGCCCAAATTGAAGCTCAAGTTATGGAAATGACGTATGGAAAAAACGAGCAGTATTCGATGTTGATAATTCTGCCATTCAATGGAGTTCCTATCAAAAGATTGATTAACAACCTGGCTTCACAGCCTATGGATTGGTTGGCGGATTTGAAGGAATCAGGGTCGGATATCGACACTCTTATCCCGCGTTTCAAATTGTCAACCAAACAAGATTTGATAACACCACTCCAGTATTCCGGAATTCATTCCATATTCGATTCCCAGAAAGCCCAGTTGCCTGGTGTCTCTAACAGTCCTCTGTTTGTGTCAAAGACAATCCAGAATGTGGAAATAGAGGTCACAGAAGAAGGAACGACTGCTGCTTCATCTACCGTTGTCGGTCTGGAGAATAGAATATTGGGACAAAGATTTGAGGCGAACAGAGAATTTGTGTTTTTGATAATGGAACGAAGTTCTAATGTTGTTTTGTTCGCTGGTGTTTACGGTGAACCTTCTGTAGTCTGACAAATTATCTTCTAAGATTAATTGACATCGCGTCGTTCGAAATTGTTATTTTGTGTGAAAATGAATTACGAGTGTCCATTATTCAACCGTGTTAAGTTTTATAGCGAGTCAAGCTAATGTTAAATTGACTTATTAGGTAGTTACTCAAGTTACCATTATTTCTATTCATCATGGCCATAATCTGCAAAAAACGACAGTAAGAAACTAAAGATTGATTTAGAATCGTATAATTTAAGATTTAGCATAAACAGTGAAGAAAAATAATAAAACTTTATAAATACAACAATTCGTCTGTCGTGTTTCATTATCTTCAATCGTGGGAAAATACAAACTGACGTTTTGAACAATAAGTTATTACACATCAAAATGTAACTTCCATTATAATTAATTAGGAATAAGATTATTGTCACTTGACTCAAAATTAACTTTGTTTTATGGCCTAATTCCCGATCGTAAGTGATGATGTGGTCTAAGATGGTACATGTCGGCCTAACAAATGGCTGTTCAATCTCTTCATGAAGGGGTCCAAGGTGTGTTGCTGTGGAAACACTTCAGCAGGAAGATCATTCTACTCCTTTGCTGTTCGCATTATGAATATACTCCTGTGCAAGTTTTCAAAATAAATTATGGAAAACTCAGAAAGGCCCAGAAGTCATTAAAAGGGGCTTGTGATTTTCATAGATTTTATCGAAGGCTTTTATCTTTTTTCTGGAATAAAATTTCGATAGCTCACAATTTTAATCCATGGCAATCCGACAAATTGTAAACTGACTGACATTATCAGTTATGATGTTTTAATGATTTGCTTTGGTATTTGTCTACCCTATACTGAAATGGGGCGAAGCTTATTCTATACCCCCGAATTCACAAATGTCAACCAACGCTGTCCCTTTCAGATTTATCGTCATTTTACGGGACAGCATGAGCGTGAGCGCGTGCTTAGCGTTGATTGACGTTTGCGAATTCGGTTGTAAGATTAGCACAGGTAAGTAGGTTCGGTTTTTTTACTTGCTTGCCACTGCGTTGTAAAAAATACTCGTAACCTTTAGCTATGGCAAATTTGTTATGTTCATCACAGCAATACGAGATTTAGATTTATTGCAGCAATTAATTCTTCTAACATAACATATTCTCGGAAAGCGGTGAAGGAAAACATCCTAATGACCTTAGGATGTGCATATATAAATAGAAAGGATGTATATTTTGGTTTAAAACGCCACCTCTCAGGGCCGATGTTAACATGGACTATATGGGTTTCAATTTCACCTTTTTCCCAAGCCCTAATTATTAGTTTCTTCCTTCTTAATACCTTTATTCTCTCTCTCTCTCAGTCTCTTCACGAAAAGAGTGAATAGGCACTTGCTGGGCCGACATTACTACCATACCACATCATCACTTACCATCCGTTGAAATTGTGGTCAAATGACTGCCTAGTTCCAATAAAAGAAAAGAAACTTATTTCTTAAGTCAACAAGACATTATTCCATATAACCTTAGCTTGTATTATGGTATACTAGACAATGGCTATAGTACCCTTCATGGGCGAATCTGACTCACACTTGGCCGATTTGTTTATACCATGACAGTGGCAAACAAGCATGCGGGACCCCTGATGGTAAGCGGTAACCGCAGCTTACAATAGGGACATTACTCGCGTGTTGCCAACCCTTTTGTCACCGAAAGGCCCCCCCTTTGTCGGTTCTTACGACAGGCATGGAGGGACCAGGGCAGGGTGAGTGTTGCCAACCCTGCATGAACCTTTTCAAATCCCTCTTAAAGAAAATGCTACAGCACATCGGAAAAACCTCGGCGAAGAGTTCTTTCCACAGGTTAGTGTCTTAGGAAGGAAACAACTCTTAATATTATTATGTTAAATGGAAAAATGCGTTTGATTCTATCTATGGCTTACCTCGTTGTAGCAGATAATCTTAAAGACATTATAACCACTCTATAATTATCACAAAAGATATAACATAGTGGCTAATTGCCCGTCATCATAGTTTTTATACATCAGCTGCTGACGTAATTGATACCTGTGGGAAAAAATAGTCGTGACTGAACAAAGTTAATATTAGAGGAAAAGCGATTAATTTCTTTGCAGAATTTGTATATTAGGCTTTTTTACGTTAACATAACATGACATAAAAGCTATATACGTCCCACTGTTGGGCACATGCCCCACCTCAACTATGAGGTGGAACGAGCCATACTCCAACACGCGGACTAAGGGCGGATTGTTGGAGGGGTGTAAGGTTACTGAGCAAACTTAATGTCAGATGTTATCAAGCCCCGCTAAGGTCTCTAACGACTGACAGCTGGCGACGTCAACATGGACCAACTGCTTAACGTGCCTTCCGAATCACGTGGATGCCCGAAATACACATCACAAAATGTCGTCTGGGGTGGTCTCCCATCCTATTTCCGACCCGGCGTGTGTTGCTTTACAGCAGCGATCGTCGCCGATCACTGTCACAGCTGCGCCACGGGCACCTCAATAGTGTTTCATTCCATATTCAATACTGTCGATAGAAATTAATACTATTGATGACTATCGAAATACTTATCAATAGTTTTTTTTTTCGAGCCGGCCGATAGAGTGATACATGCAATAACACGTTCGTAGCGCTGACTACGAACTCAACATAAATATATTATGTTTATAAAAAATATGAGTGTCATTGTTAGTCAGTCATAATCACTATAAAGTGACTTAACTTACAAACATTAACGTTGAAATAATTATCACGTTTTAAATGATGCTAAATTATTATGAACACTTTGTTTTTCCATATCCTCTTCGTCATGAATGTTATTGGAATCGAATTAGCGAAGGTTATTATTTCCTGCTTTTAATTTTCCATTAGTTATGTACCCCGGGTAACTAATAAATACGTTAAAATTATAATTATTGATACATTTTGTAATAATAACTCGTTTATTCAGTGCTGGAAATATTGAGTGCAAAACCAAATAAGTTCAACTTTTTCTTCTTGAGTTAAGAAAAATACTCTCACTGGGCCAAAACCGATACAAGGCTTTTTTTTATTTATTTATTTAAAAGGCATACAAACAGTGTACATATTAACTACATATGAACAGACTGATATGTACACCTATTACAGGTACGGTACATCATTAACCAATTTGACAACACTAAAAACTAATAAATAAAACTTAAAATTTACAATTTAAAATTCTGAATTAGTTAAAACCTAACATGCAACTAGGCTTTCTTTGGTTGGAGTCTGTATTATCCCACTACTGGGCGAAGGCCTCCCCTATATCTCTCCTCCAGCGATGTCTATCCTGAGGCTTATTAGTGCCAATGTTTTGAGCATCGCAGCGGTTTGGAAAGATTTTTCGGAAAGTGTAAAGGGAAGGTAAAAGATACAATTCAATTCAATTCAATTCATTTATTCACCATTTCATTACATTGCATAATTTTGGTACGTAGGCTTAAAATTAATTGACATTAATTAATTTTAAGCCTAATTATGATTAGGTAAAATTTAAATAAAATAAAATAAAAGAAGGCATAAATAAAATAAGAGAAGGCATTGGTATGCCTTCTTTTATTTTATTTTATTTAAATTTCTCATCTGGTGATCAGGTTGTATAATTGAGTTATGTACTACTCGTATTTTCTAAGATTCTCGGTGCTTCGGGGAGCGTAAAGCAGTCGGTCCCATCTGACGTCGTGTTGCTAGATTTCATTCATTCATACAAGCGAGCATTAACGAGACTCGCCGGAGAATTTGCATTGAAACACTTGATCTAAACACTAAACTACATTAATCACACCTGCACAGGTGCGTAGGGTTGCCGGTTTGCTAGCGTATCGAGTACTTAAGTCTGACGATTTGGACCGGGGCTTCAAAAGAGAGCACTTTACAGTTCATATATTGTTATTCAATGATATTGAAAAGAGATACGTTATGTCAGAACTGATGCGAAGTCGAAAATTGACCCCTGGCGTACGTACCATAATTTGACCATGTGTAAGATAGTATGATAAATTAATAGCGTGTAAACTAGACAGATACATGTTGGACAGTGTCGTCTCAAACTGTCAATGCTTTGCTCAGGTGCTTGAAGTTCTGATGTCGAGTGCCACTTTTTTAGCGGCAGCTCAGGCGTGACAATGTGGGATTTATCACTCACCCGCTGCGGCCCATAAAGGTGGGACTGCAAGCGATCCGTGGCTGCTCCCCCCCGTGCGTCTGGTGTATTTGAATTCTGCTTGTTGATACCACTAAATGCAAGACTACTTATGTATTCTAACAACACGGGCATACAAAGCAAAAAACAGGTATTTTTTAGAGAAATCATTTTTTTTACTGCCTACAAGCCAACGAATATGCTTACTCTAATTTACAGAAACCTGCACCAAAAATCCAGTTACCAGACATCTAAATCGCGTAAAACCAGATTATTTGGCAGCAATCTGGTTTCCAAGCCCTGCGGTGCCCTCACTTCACATGTCGGTGCTTCACGCTTGCTCATATCATCAATACGCTTAACTCCGAATTAGTATTTCCTCTCATTTTGTATGTAAATATTTAAAAAATGATATTTGGCTAAGTTCTTCTTTCTGTAACGACCACAGTTGCAAAGAAATTGGATTTAAAAGTTCACTCAACACGAATGAAGTGAGTTTTGGCGCCCGCCGTAATACCATAGCTGGTAACCCTGCGCAAATCGTTCAGCTATCCAGCAATTACGTGTTCACTGTTTCCATACAACCGTTCACGCGTACCGTTCCCACAGTCAAGTAGATAACTCTGATAGCATCTCCGTTTACATCATGTTATGGGACGAACTCGGACACTCATTCAGGAGCTACTGTTATATACCTGTAGTCATCATCATCAGAATCCAGAAGTCCACTGCTGGACATAGGCCTCTCACATAGAGCGCCACAACGAGCGGCTTTAGGCCGTCCGTGTCCAACGGCTTCCCGCAAACTGCACCAGGTCATTGGTCCAACGAGTTGGGGGATACCTGTATAGACTCTTGTAAAACCTGCAAAAAGTGATTCACAATCAGAAGCAACAATCCCTTGTTTTTTATGACGTTCTCAAAGTTGACCTTATTCCATCTGATAGTAAGCTGTTGAGGTGATGGAGCTAGTCAATCTCATCTTGAAGGGCTGTACAAATACAATAAAAACACTTTATAGGAAATTACAGGAAGAAATAGGTGCTAAAAGAGCGTTCCACATCTGGATGGTACGAGGCAGTGATGACTCACGGAACTCCCTCGAATTATCTGCAAAGGTCGAATTTGCTTACAATTGCGAGTAATTTGTATGCGTGGATCTAAATCTCCTTAGGAAGTTTGGCAAATTCGTTATTTCGTTTATTGTGGTGGCAAAGAGTGCGTCAATTTGAGGACACATGCATGCACATACATGCCTTCCTCAAATCGACGCACTTTGAGGAAGGCATATGTGGACTGACCTAGATTCACGAATCTGGGTCGAGCATCCCTAAGAAGCATAGCTGTTCCTTACAGTTCCATTGTCATTTTATGGAGCTGCATGAGCTTGAGCGCGTGCTTAGGGTTGATTGACGATTGTGAATTCGGGGGCTAGATAGGCTGATGATGATTTCCTTCGACAGCCTGGGCCTTCGATAAGACACTGTCCTCACCGGCTAACGAAGCTTTGGGTTTATCACACATTATGCTTAGTTACACAAAAACAAATCGGATCACCTAAATGCGTAGGTATAGGAAATAAGACAATCGTTGTAAAACCTTGATGGTAACTGTGCGAAACGGAACGCGAGAACAATGCACCGATATACTTAGCTGTCTAAAATGTTTGTGAGGGTACAAGGTTACTAAGGAAGTTTGCAGTTTATATCATTAAGTAGGGTCATTTCGCTGGTTCGCGGCCCTGCGTTGTTTCGCGGCCTTTCAAAGTACCAACCGCATAAAAAATAGAATAACAAGAATTCTATCTCACCCTTCCGAACTTATTGTAGGACTTCAAAAAGTAGGATAGTTGCGAAACGTAATGCCTTTTCAAATTTGTCGGTCAACCTTAACCACGTGCTGGAAATAAATCATCCATTTTGCCTGCCGCGCTCTCAGCTCATACACGTACGCAAAGTTACCCAAAAAATAGTGAATAGGCCTCGCTTCGAAAGTAAATATTTCAAATTTACTATTACTTATTACTGTTTTGTTTGTTTATGGGTGATCATAGTTGTTTTATTTACGTCATTTTGCACTCATTTTGAAAGTAAATTACTTGAATAACGGTTTTATTTGGTGGCCGCCAACCAACACTTTATTTTTTTACTTAAGTTGGTATACGGCCGGGTGGCCGCGGCACTAACTCATTGAGTGAAATAAATTTACCTTTTTCCTATTATTAATGTATTTAAAGTCTCGTTTTGTGCAACAGTTTTTTCGTTGTTGGGATTGGTTTGAATGCTATGGTTAGTTCACGGCCGCCAAAATATAATTTTAAATGTATCTTTAGCTATTATATGGCCGCCAACTGAGACAGCTGGTGCAGACAAATCTGGTTCGCGGCCGTCCTTAAATTCATATGAAAAATAGACGGCCGTTAACTGACTGTATGGTCAGTTTACGGCCACTTCTATCACTTTCAGTATTTGGTTGGTGTTTAGCTAAAATTTTTGATTATAGAAGTCTACCAAAAAACTGAAACAAAAGACTGTGACTAATACGCCTGAATCTCTACAGCAAGCACTAAAGGAAATTCGCGAAGACCAAATTCCGATCAGAGAAGCATCTCGTAAATTTGGGATTCGAGATGCACAATTCAAGATCGATTAAGTGGCAGAAGGGAAAAACAAGGCCCAGAACCGGTTCAAGGAGAAAAATCATCATCATGTCAGCCTAACGACGCCCACTGCTGGGCATAGGCCTCCCCCAAGGATCTCCACAACGATCGGTCCTGCGCTGTCCGCATCCAGCGGCTTCCCACGACATTGACAAGATCGTCGGTCCACCTTGTGGCGGGCCTGCCCACGGAACGTCGTCCGGTACGCGGTCGCCATTCCAGAACCTTTACCCAACGGCCATCGGTTCTCCGCGCTATGTGTCCCGCCTCCTACCACTTCAACGATACAATCTTTCGAGCGATGTCGGTTACCTTAGTTCTCTTGCGAACCCCATCATTTATGATTCGATCAAGCAAGGAAATACCAAGCATCGCTCTCTCCATTGCTCGCTGGGTACCCTTGAGCCTTCTTATGAGAACCATAGTGAACGACCACGTCTCACTCCCATATGTCATTACTGGCAACACACACTGGTCTAAGACTTTCGTCTTGAGATATTGAGGTATTTCAGACGCGAATATTTGCCGGAGCTTCCCGAACGCTGCCCATCCGAGCTAGATTCGACGAGAGATCTCTTTCTCGGAGTTGGACTTACCCTCCGAACTGGACTGGACTGCCTGTCCCAGGCGGGTGTAACATGGGCATTGAACATGATTTTCGACTTGTCCATGTTCATCCTAAGACTCACTCTTTTTGAAGCATTACCGAGATCTTCGAGCATTATGTTCAGGTCTCCCAAGGTCTCAGCCATAAGAACTACATCATCGGCGAATCGTAGGTGTTTTAGGTACTAGCCATTGATGTTGATGTCGCGTCCTTTCCAGTCCAGAAGCTGTGAACAATTCTGGGGAAATAACGTCTCCTTGTCTCACGCCCTGCTGCAGTTGGACCGGATTAGAGCTCTGGTTCTATAATCGGACCGACATTGTGGCGTTTTGGTATAGGTACCTAAGAACCTCGATGTACCTGTAGTCCATTTGGCACCTTTGGAGAGACTGCAATACTGCCCAGGTCTCAATCGAATCAAAGGCTTTCGCATAGTCCACGAACGCTAGGCACAGTGGCAAGTTATACTCTTCGGTCTTCTGTATAACTTGCCGAAGTTTATGAATGTGGTCTATGCAACTATAGCCTTTTCGGATTCGTTCGGAAGGTTGAAAGTCGTCAAACCTGCGGGCGAGACGATTCGTAATGACTCTCGAAAACAACTTATAGATATGGCTCAGAAGCGAGGTGGGTCTGTAGTTCTTCAAAAGAGTTTTGTCACCCTTCTTGAAAAACAGCATCACATCGCTTCTGCCCCATGCCTTTGGCGTTCTGCCCACGAGGATGACAGAACTGAAGAGCATCTTGAGGACCTTGAGTATCGGCCGACCGCCCGCTCTCAGGAGCTCAGTTGTTATTCCATCATCACCCTTGTTGTTTTTAAGCTGCTTGAGAGCCATCCCAATCTCGTACAGGCTGACGTCCGAGATATCGTCGGTATAGTGTCTGGTAAGCTTGGCTCTATGGTCTTTAGCCTTGCTTTCAACAGGTGTTTGCGTAGAATCTATGGACAGCTGCCACAGAAACTCTCAATCTCCCTCAGGATTTCAGGTAGGACATGAAGTAAAGAGAACAAAGGGAAAATTGACTGCAGTAATTAAAGACCAGGGTGTGTTAGGAAGGCAAATGTGCTGTGGAGATTAGAGATACGATGTTGAATTGCTTGACCACATATTACAAGTAGCGTACCTGTGAAAACGTGAATTGTTGGAATAGATGTAAATTTTACACTAGGTGCACACTTGCAAAGGTTAAGATGACAAAGAAGAGATGAAAATTGGATAGGATAGGATTTCAGACATCTAGTCATAATCGGGATCCAATACCCAATGATGTTAAAATTCAGGATTAGACCAAATACTGTAAAGAGGCTACGAAAACATAATAAAAGTCTGAACCAGTCGCAAGTCAATATTGTATGGAAAACAGACGGCCGCGAACTGATCTCAACGTGGCCGCCAACTGAAAAAAATGGCCGTCAACCGGCATTTTGGGTAACTTTTAGTTATTTATTTCTTTAAAAAAAATCTAGCACAACATCCCTTTAATGATCATGTCAACAAAAAAGTTGACTATATCTGCAACGCCTACAGAATCAATTGGAAGTTGAATTATGGACTTATCAGACCGATTTCGTGGAGCGAAGTTGGGGAGGCGACTAAAAGGCCGCAAACCGGCGCAATGACCCTACCTAATGCATAAAAATCGATGGGTAATTCAATAATCGGTAACAACTTTGTTATTTTGTCTCTGAATTAGAATTTTGCACCGCCAACAGCAGTTTTGTCTCCTTAGTAACAAAAGTCACTGGTCATTTAATATTATATCTCGTAGAAAAGGATCAAGCTGCATTTATATAAATATTTTAGTGTACACCAAATCCACAGTATAAATCATAATTATACTATGATTATATTATGATAATACTGTGCCAAAACCCACAAAAATTTACGTAGGTATATGTAAGAATTAAAGATTAACGTTTAGACGTTTAATACGTACACTTCCAACCCCTTAATTCCCCCCCAATTCAATTATTCAATTTCTGGGTATTCAAGGGAATTTGAACTCTACATGGTATGGGGCGAACCTACCGCCGTTATCCGGATTGCTTGGGTTTTATATCGGTGCTTTCCATCACCGGAGACTTAGCCGCAAATTGTTCAATGAACACAAGTAAATGTGTTCTGGCCAGACTTGATCTCGGGACCATCGGGTTCCGAGCCAGAGTGTTTAACCACTGGGCCACGACACTCTCACGTTAGGAAAGACAAATAAAATGTTTGTTATTTTGCCTGATAATTTTGTCTTCATCTTGGCTATGTTTAAATAAACAAACATTATTTCTTACTTTATTCTTTCATTATTCAAAACGGACTAAATGAAAACGGTTTTTCTCATCTGTGGCGCTAATTCACCTTAAGAATGCGTATGGGATCTTCATTGTTCGTTTTGAAAGGAACATCCAAAGGTCTTAAGGACAATCAGGTCGAGGTCACGTCCTCAACGACCCGAAACGGTAGCAGCCTCAGTAGGTTTAAAGGTTAGAAGTAAGTTATTTAGGTTTTCGGTTTCAAGTGTACCAATGTTGGCCAAAAATGACGATCGATAGTCCTACCAAAGAAGGTGATTAGATATTGTTTGGGCAATCTCTATACATATATAAAAATGGATTGCTGTTCGTTAGTCTCGCTAAAACTCGGGAATTTTGGTTTTGAAATATTTGTAATGGTCCAGGGAAGGTTTAAAAGGTGAGTGAACATGAGAAAATGCTCTGAATATAGTAAAAAACACAATTTTAGTTCCCTCTTAGTAACTGTTACTACCTGTCACGTGACACTAAATGTTTGACAACAGAACGAAGTCTGTTGGGGCAGCTAGTGCTTTATAAATATCATCTTTATTGAGAAAAGGGAATTTGATAATACTGGCACGGGATGATAATTTAATATTATTAGGTAACTTTCTTGCTTTAATTTGGCAGATTTCAGCCTAAAACTGTGTAGGGATAATTTATGTCATGCATAGCATTATCTCGGATATTTGAAGCTAAACTTAAGTATAGCTACTTTTTAACATTAATTTATTATTTACATGATACATCTTTTACATAGTCCACACACACACAACCTACCACAAACTGATCACCAGGAAATTGTTTAATCTTTCCAGCACACCTGCGACAGATACTATGTCTAGTGTGGGTGCCAGTGTTAAAATATTATTTATAATATTATTGTAACATTGGATGTACAGTCAACGGCACTTCAGGCCACAAATTTTCGTTTTTTATCTCTTGCCAAATAACATTTCTTTGTAATAGAGCAAGGAGGACTGTCCAGAAATCGGTAGCTTTATGTGCCGTCGACCGTACATAGACTGTTTCCTGAAACAAAAGTATTTGTTTTTTATTGTATTTTAACTCGCTAATGATTAGTAGTGGTAACTTTGAAGATTACGGGATTGCAGAAGTAGGTACAGGCAACCTGCCAGGGCCGGCTCTATATAGTCTTTGGTCATTATGATAGGCCTTCAATATCACTGCTTCAAGCAAACTCATGTAGGTTTCATATCATAACTAACCTGATGATGATAATGGTTCAGCAGCAACACAACCGGAAATAAACAAAAATAATACTAATGAATAAGCCTGTAACAATAATAACCATGTTGATGTTACAAATTGTGTCATTGCTATTTCTTTTAGCCAGGCGTTAAAACAGTTTATCTAATTAATAATGTGTTCGTGATTTGACTTGAATGTGAATATATATACCCTAACCTCGGGCCAGAAAAACCAAACACCAGCCTTTACACGTCCCACAGCTGGGCATGGACCTCACCTTATGCCTAAACTATGAGATGGTGCCAATCTTCAACACCCTAGCTCAGTGCGGCGAACAGACCGCCTTACCGCATTATATGTATGAAATTCTCGTGTCACAGTTTGTTGGCAACGAAACGGCTTGACCGATTTTGATGTTTTTTTTATGTATGTTTGTTAGGTCTGAGAATGGGTCGTAATCTTTTGTTTTTTATCAAAAATGTAGTACCTACCTAATACGCGGATGAAGTCACGGGCGGCCGCTAGTAATGTAATAAAAAGCAAGTTTCATTCTGGCTCCGTGGTCTATTAAATGAATGATAAACATAAACGGCCTATATAAGTCCCACTGCTGGGCACAGACCTCACCTCAACTATGAGGTGGAACTAGCCATACTCCAACACGCGGGCTCAGCTGTGCGGATTGTTGAGGAGGGGTGTAAGGTTAGTGAAGCAACCTTAATGTCAGATGTTATCAAGCCGCCCTAAGGCCTCTGACTAGGCCTAACGACTGACATCTAGCGACATCAACCGGGACCAACTGCTTAACGTGCTTTCCGAAGCACGGAGATGCCGTCCCATTTCCGACCCGGCGCGTAGGTTGCTTTGCGTGCACCTAAAAATTAATGATATTCGAAAATCACGGCTTGACACTTTTGTTCCATTTCGGTCTAGCATAGTTACCTATTTCAATAGGTATCTATTTATAAACATTATCTCAGTATCATCATAGCATGATCAGCCTTTGACATCTTTACGGTCACCCTGACCCTAAAGAAACCAGAACTGATATTATTGGTTGCAGTTGTTATCTTTAAGGACTTTTGGTTGATAAGAGAATTGCAGACGACTGACACAGTAAATAGAGAACAGTAAAATATCTACATACAAACGAGCACCTCTCAGTTTGAATGTGTGCGTGCGCGTTGCCGTGGTCGGCACGCCGCGTCGGCTAAACTAAGGCAAATATGTAAAAGCCACCTACGACCACCATCATCACCATCATCATCAGCCTGTCGAGTCCACTGATGGACATAGGCATCTTTCAAGGCCAAGTAAGTAATGGTCTCGGCAGCATAGTGGTAAAGGAGCGGGTTCGATTCCCGTCTGATGCAAAGTAGACCGAATGTATTTTTATGCTTTTCGGATCTTTAGTAAAGATACTGCATGGAAAATGCTGAAAAATAATAATTACATACACTTTTTAGTCTCATAACGGCATCTCTAAACGTTATCAGTGTTTTGAAAAATAATGTTTTAATTCGATGGATCATTTGGGAAATTAAAAAATAGTTATGGTCGATGTCCGTAGATGCGAAGCAGGTTATTAACAATTTTAACCATGCGGTTAAATTACGCAATTTAGTAACAGTTATTTAACCGCCTTTATGCTTGTTACGGTTAAATACCACCGCCAGGAGCCGCTAGCGGCTTGAAAAGTGAATGCCATAGCTTCAACTGGCGACAAGGAGGTGGGCATCCTGATAGAGAAGACTTGAAGTTGAAATAAATATAAAAATATAGTGTAATAAAAGTAGGTGTGGTAGGCCAAAACCTAAGCTACGAGGAGTATAGAAAAATCCTCAAAGGAGTATCGAGGTCGATTTTGATAAAAGCTAAAAAGCAGTCACCAAAGTCAAGCATTGCCTTTTGAAGCAGTCGCAGTTGCTACGTTCCTAGCAACAGATTGTATCTTTATATAATCGAATAAAACATAAAATAATACATAAATTTGTTGCTATTGGGTATTTCCAATGCATGACCTAACAATCTCAATGAGGTATCTCACAGAACACCGATAGCACAGAGTTAGTCGGTTTGATTTGGGGTCAGTTAACTTTGTTTAATGTTTCAGTAAAACTTTTGATCACATTAATTTGCTATCGTCATAGATACGCGAGATGTGTTACCCCCCGAATTCAGAAACGTCAATCAACGCTGAGCATGACAATAGAACTGAGAGGGACAGCATGAGCGTAAGCGCGTGCTTAGCGTTGATTGTCGATTGTGAATTCGAGGGATAATCTCACACATCTTTTTGAATTACTCCGTGAATAACGCTACATCCACAGTTCGTGCTTAGATGTCTGATCCAAGCTGATAATCACGATTACCTACCTGTTTTAATAATAATGTTAATGTTCTAATGATTCCCATGATCACATGCTGTAAACAAATATGTACTCTATTGTGCTGACCCAACATACTGACGTAACTTTGTTGGTCGCTGTCAAATTATTTTGAAGAAGAGCAATTTTATACAAACAGGGCGTCTTCATTTAAATTGATGTCAGTGTCCAGTGATACTCGTAGACCTAGGACCCTCAACAGAATTTCCCGTTATGCTGTTATGGTAAATAATTGACTCACGCATTAACAAATATTTCCACCTGTCAAAAAATGAGTTTTCAAATGTAACTGTGAGGAAAACCCAAAAAATAACTTGTAGGTACTTTCCTCATCATTAAAATTTATTAACAATATAAACGTTACATCGAGTATAAATGGCAGTCTGTTTATTAAGTCACTATTAGGAAAACTTCAATTAGTTAATTAATTAATAATTAAAAGTATCTATTATGTGTTTAAATATGGCACTAAAACACTGATGGCTTGGAGTAAATGCCTCCGAAAATCATAGACATTGTCGTCTTTTCAATTAGGAAGTAAATGAATGGCCTGTTGGCGTGGAATGAAGGAGAGGATATCCTGTCAGCGAAGAAGGCTTCTGTCAACGCTGAAGCTACTGTCCCTGCTTCTGTCACTTCAATGTCAGCCTTATGAACAATGGCAGACACAAATATTTCCTCATTAGATATCCTGTCAAAACGGGCTAAATTAGGCTGGAAAATATCATACACTCCCATGTTGTTCAATGGCTTGTTCATGACAAGGTTCGTGCTGATCTTGAAACGAGGTATTTTCACGTCGATCTCCTCTTCTCCGAATTCTTCAACGTCCTCTTCTAGCCTCTTAAATATGTCCTTAATGCTGACTTTAGCTAAGTTCTTATAGGCATCTCCAACTTTCACATTAGGGTGTGGTAAGAGGAACAACATGCTGTATTTCTTCTCTGAACCATAAGGCAGTTCTAGGGCGAAAGCGTTCATGTCTTTAATGTTTGAGAATGCAAACACTCCTTTCTGATACATCATGTTGACGCGACCGATCATCCTTTTAGTCTCATCGAAGAAATCCTCCTCTACTGTATCCGTGGTGTTGAAAGGGGAAGACCAAAGTCCTCTAAAAGCGATCACGTTTGCCAAAACCATCCTGGACTCAGCGAAGTCTTCCGAATGCAGGACATTTTTGAAGTTAGCACTCGTTTTCTCGATCTGTCTGTTCGCTTCGTTGGCTGATTTAGGATCTTGGAAGTCAAGAACTTGTACGGAAGCATTGAAGTCTGATGTGATGCTGCGAGTGAACTCTGGGAAGACACGGAAGTCGTCATCTAGGAATACAAAGTTGGTGCTTGTTAGCGTCACTCCTGATGCCGGTGGCGGGTTCAACACAGTTGTAGTCAGCTCTTTATAACCTCTCACTAGATCTGACTTGCTTTTTGGCAGAATGAAAGCTCCTGCAAGCTGGTTGTAGCTGTCTCCCGTAGCTCCTAATGCCACAGCACTCATCAAAGTCCATATCCCGAACGGTGATATAACGACATGTCCCTCCTTTTCCAGTTGTGTGTGATGCACTAAGACGACACTAAAGTTCCTCGGTCGTTCACTGAATTCGACAGCACAATAACATGTTGTGATGTAAAACAATAGAATGAATAGTGACTTCATTGTGCCGATGACCGTGGTCCGTAACGTACTGAGCAATTATTATCATGCGAAACGAGAATCTGACTAATTTATAAGTACAGACTCGTCACTACATACAGATAACTTGACGCCGTATGTTTATTTGTATAAGGTTTAGTTTGATGGTTCAAAGTTGGCTAAGTTGTTTACTGCTGTGGCGTCAGAAAGATGTGCGGAACCGGTCTAAATCGTGATCGCTTATACTGAACTTAGTATGCAAGAAGCACCAGGTATAGGGTTCCCTCACCGGTACCGTATTATCAAAGGAAAGCAACCTTATTCTAATACAGAATTACAAGAGTGTTCCACTTGTTTTTGATTTTGGTGACGCTTCAAGCAACATGCGAATCAGTGTAGAAGGCATTACTACAACTTGTTTTCGTCAAGCCGTCACAACTTTCTGACGATTCTCGCCCATCATTTCGATGCCTTTTCTAACCTACTATTTATTTATTTATTTATTTATTGTTCAAAACAGTTACAGAGTTTACAAAAAATAATTACAAAGCTGTGGCTCACAAACCAATCATGGTTTATCTGTCCACAACGAATCACTCAATAGGTATTGTTTAAGTTTATTTTTATTACATTTGTTATTTTCAAATGAACTTTGTATGCTCGCAGGCAGTTCATTTAAAAAACTAGGGATAACATAATTTAGCTGTCGAGTGCCGTATACATTCGTAGTTTGAGGTAGTAGATATTTCTTAGTTTTAACAGTCCGCAGATTTTTCGGTCGATTAGTATACAACTTTAAACATTTCTCATCATAGCTGGATTCAGTTAAAACAGAAAATTTGACTTTATCATAGATATTCATTATTTTACAGTGCTTAAATAAGCCAATATCGTCATCTTTATATTTAACTTTAATATATTTTGGCACAATAGTTTTCAGAATTCTCAATTGCAAGTTATATACATCTCCTAAATATGTATATGTATGTTATATGTATGTATTTCTTCCGAAAGAAGGGGGCAACCCTATGCAACATATGGTCTTTATTGTGTCTTTTTAAAATTCCACTTCGAATACTAACATAGCGGTTTCTGACGAACGTGGCAGGACAGCATAATGTCAAAATATACCTACCTACGAATTAACAGCTACAAAGCACTCTGCCGAAAAAGTGGGGAGGAATTTGCTTGTTTTTGTTGGCAGGAAAAAAAATGGTTTGAAATCGCTTTTTTGTGTATTTTTTCAGGTCACATGGTTTTTAGTTTGACAAAGTTCCAGCGTATAAGCAATTGGCGAGGATTTTTAGTCACTAACTTTTTGAGTACCTATACATATAGGTAGGTATTGATTGACTATACCCACAGCGGAGATGTTTCGTCATACTACAAGCCCACCCACATTTACCACGAATTTTCTGATTTTATGAAATGTATGAGCATACAAATTTTGATGTAATTATTAGTTTTGAAAACATTAAATTTGAGTTCGAAACATTTTTGGATTTACCGCATCTTTACCATTAAAACCACAGCAGTTCAAACTAAATTACCAACGTGAGTAGATTACTGGGTATTCTCTATGTGCCATATTAACTGCTTCTCAGATAAATTATGTAGTCATAAGGTAATCCCACATTCAAATGAATTATGCCTATTAAGACAAAGTTTATTGCACGCATATTGCACGATTGACGATACTACAATAAATAATCAATTATTGCGTATTTTGTAGCAGAGAATGGTTTGTATCAGGAATTTCGTGAATTAGCTGGATAAACCATACCGCCTTTTAGTTCATCTTTTAGTCTGTTTTTAATCGATCACAGACATTAAAACTAGTTATACCTAGTCCGTTGACTGGTAAAACAGAAGCCCACATCAGGCTACCCATTTCCGTTTTCTATATCGCTCTTGCCGTATGTCATTTTTTTGCAAAAGAGCAAGGAGAACAGACCGGAAATGGCTAGTAAAGTAATATAAATACCTACATTTTTACACTACATGCGAGTAAAATATGTATAGGTAAGTACTTAGGTTGATTTGCTTCGATACGAGTAGGTATCTATCTAGTTAGATAATTACAAAATGTAATTATTTAAATAAGTATACAAATATAATTATCCTCACCGCCGTCTTGTGAACAAAAAGGGACCTATTCTATCTTAGCATTAATTCGTTTTTTTATAAAGAAAAGGTAATAAATTAGAATTTTCAATATCTTCAGTGATTTGTTGATCGCCCTGGGGGTTTCACGAATTCACATAAACCCTCAATTTTTTGCGACTTATCATACTGGTTGCGTTTTGGTAGAAATAAAATTGACAGATTTAATTAAACTGTGCAATTAAATAAAGACATTAGATAACTGACCATTGATTTAAACAAAATTTTGTTTTTAACAATGTTGCTGGCCAAGTTTGTTCCCTGCCAGCCAGGACAAATCTTCATGCGAACAATAAAATTCTGGGTAGGTAGCATTTTAGTTACCAGGGGGGTCATTCCGGCTAATACCTATCATCTTACATCTAGGTGCTTCACGCTTATTTCAATCATCAATACGCTTCACTTTGAATAAGTATTTTCTCTTATTTTGTATGTGAATAATTTAAAATGTTATTTGGCTTAGTTTTCTCTCAAAAAATCACAGTCGCTAAGAAACTTAAAGATAACTCACCACGACCGAAGTGAGATTTGGCGCCAACCGGCATATAATCGCATAGCAGAAAGCAGAATGATTTGAAAAAGAATCAAAAATAAGCAATTTGACACAATTCACTTACGGGCGAAATATAGAATTTGCCTGTGCGACATAGATAAGTAGGTACACTTTTTCACTGCTTGTTTGAAACCACAAAACTTTCATCAATGCTGTTAATGACGAAAGATTAATGAAACTGCGATGGACTGTAAATAAAATATAATGTGATAATAAAGTAATTAAAACTAAAAACCAACCAATTATTCCTATCCACCAAAACAATAACAACTCAAATCTGACACAATCACTCTAACAAAAAAAACATATAAAGATAACTAGACTAAAATACAAAAGAGTCCGCAACAAATGCGTTTTTATAAGGCGTCAAGAATCTTTACTAAAGTTCTGAAAACCAGAAAAAGACATAAATTTGGTCATGTTGGCGTCAATCAGGCAGGACTCGAACCCGCATTTTTCGCAAACCGGGCGACTGCACTAACCAATTAGGTATGCTACCGAGACCATTAACAGACCGTAGTCAACAATCATTTTCTCTATCTTTAGGAGTTTCATCAAAGATTAAATCAGAAATGAAGTTATCCGACGAAGAACCGGAGTCACCGACATAAGCAACCGTGGCAGTGGATTGATCACGTCTATAGAAGAACCGATGGCCGTTGGAGCCTTAGAATATTGTCTAAGGTTGGAGCAGACGAGTCCTTGAGTGGAGACCGCGGATCGGCAAACGCAGTGTAGGGCGCCCTCCATCGAGAAGGACCGATGACCTGAGAATGGTTGCGGGATCAGTCTGGATACAGAAGGCTCAGAACCGGGAGTTGTGGCGCACTTTGAGAGAACTATGTCCAGCTGTGGACAGGCTGATGATGATGAAGAATAAGCCAAAGTTTAAAAACTTGGCCTGTTGCCTTCTGTATTTATTACATGCTCTATCAAAAAACAATGTTTGGACAAGCATATTATTTAAATGCAGACCTTAGCACGGATACGAATTGTACAAATGTCATGTGTATTCAAATAGAGGCAATTATGGTACAATAGAATACACTTCAATTTGTGTACGAATAGTAATGAAATATCACACTATTTAGGAGGTACATCACCCAAACCCATCATATTATTTATGTAAACTCTCAATAATCTTGTGTGGACTAATCTTTTTTTCTTTCATTTTTTATTTCAAAGCGCAGCCTTCAAATATGTCCCACTGCTGGGCACAGGTCAAACCTCAATGACCACAACAATGAGGTGGTGTCCGAGCCATACTCCAACACGCGGGCTCAGTGCGGATTGTTGAACGATCAATGGCTAGTGAGAAACCTTGCCCCCTAACCTAAGGCCCCTGATAACTCTTTTTTGCAACTGTGGTCGTTTGAAAAAAAAGGACTAAGACAAATAACATTTTTAAATTATTTACATACAAAGTGAGGGAAAATACTATTTCAAAGTGAAGCGTATTGATGATTGAGGTAAGCGTGAAGCACCGAGATGTGAAGTGATGTCCGATGTGCACCGCCGGAATAGCACGGCTGTTCTTCCCACTGCGCCACGGGCGGGGTGCCTATAATATTATTAAGGACTATTAAATAATATTGTGTATGCAAAGCGTCATCATGACCAAGTTTTTAATTATAAGTACTCTGTCAGAGTCGGAACTTTGCCCTATTCACCCTCAAGTATTAGGTGTGTTAAGCTACTTGGTAAAAAAATGCGAATTGAATAATGCACTTAAGTTTTTTTGGCCAATGTTCCGACAAGCGCGTGACACACTGAATTTAAATGTTCAAACGTTTTGAGTCTTTTCCCGTTATCGTACGGACAGCAATGTAAGTCTTAACACTTTACCCCCGAATTCTTAAACGCAAATCAAGGTTGAGCTTCCCTCAGAAGTATAGATGTCCCTTACAGTTCTATTGTCATTTTACGGGTGTCATAAGCTTGAGCGCGTGCTCAGCATTGATTGATTTTTGTAAATTCGGGGGTTTAGTGTTATAGAATTTGTCAATAACGATCGCTCCTCCAACGAGCTATCCATCTCCAGCGGCTTCCGCGACCAGTCGCCATTCGAAAACCTTTGAGAGAGATCCTGCCAAGATGCTGAAGTCGAGTACAGTATTTAGGGTTTTAGTCCGTAAGAGTCTGACATAACCTTGTCGGCCCCGCAGGTAGCGAGGTATCCATAAGGATTTCTCCGGGATATTAAAAAAAGTTGCATAAGTTAGGTAAGATTTACTACCAAATACTTACAATTAGGTAGCCGTGCGCATGATGTTAACAGTGTTTCTCTGAAACTAAAAATTTTGGCGATTTTTTATCGAGTGCTTAACATCTTTTGTCTTGCTTGACTACTTAATTTATAATACAATATGTTATTATTAAGTAAGTAGGTACCTAACTAGTTCTCTGGTGTTGCACGTTCTCACAGGCTGCGGTAACCGCTTACAATCAGGCGGCCCGTATGCTGCTTACCACCGGCGTTGCTTGAAAATATACTGCCTAATTTGTTTGTGAACTGTATCTTTTACTGGTTGCTTGCCGGCACTTAAATTCAAATTAACATTTTTAACTCTAACTGCCAACAAAGGCGGGTTTTTACCATTGCGAATGACGTCAGATTAGGTATTGCTCAGCTGCTCATTCCAATATAATAGACAGGAAGGAGGTAGCATTTTTTTAAATAGAGTTTTTCTTTGTTGTCACCTAGCAGCGGTGCCCGTGGAGCAGTTGTGACAGTGTTCGGCGACGATCGCTGTTGCAAAGCAACATACGCCGGGCCGGAAATGGGATGGGTGATCATTCCGACCGTTTAGTGATGTATTTTTCGGGCATCTCCGTCCTTCGGAAGGCACGTTAAGCAGTTGGTCCCGGTTGAGGTCGCTAGATGTCAGTCGTTAAGCCTAGTCAGAGGCCATAAGGCGGCTTGATAACATCTGACATTAAGGTTGCCTTACACCCCTCCAACAATCAACACTGAGCCCGCGTGTGGAGTATGGCTCATTCCACCTCATATTTGAGGTGAGGCCTGTTCCCAGTATTAGGGCGTCATAGGCCGTTTAAGCTGGCAACGCAGCCTATAAACTGATTAGACTGCCATCATAGTGAACGAAACATTATTTGCCGAGCAAAGTGAATTTTAAGCTAACGCGTAAGGGGCGAGCCAACCGCCGTTATTCGGGTTACTTGGGTTCTTTATCGGGTTTTCCATCACCGAAGAGTTAACCTTTTAAAATCATCATCATCATCATCATCATCAGCCTGTTGTAGTCCACTGCTGAACATAGGCCTATCCTTTTGCACGCCACTGTACTTACCTACTCGATCTTCGGCTGCTCGCATCCAGCTCCTGCCAGCCATCCTGCGTAGATCATCACTCCACCTTGCCTGAGGACGTCCTATACTACGCTTGCCGAGACCTTTTAAAATAGGTATCGTTCGGAAATCATAAAAGACTCCTACGCTAAAGAACCTACAAGTAAGTAAACGTATCGCAGCGCCTCATCAGTTCTCATAGGCTTATCACTGGGCTTGGCTTGGGGCCCCTCCCGCTTCTGAGCCTTGCACATCAAGTGCGATCCCGCCACTGTCTTCAGGGGGGCTAAGCATAATCAACAAGCCTAAATAATTGCATCTCCATCCTTCTTCGAAAATGACACGCTTCATAATCTTGCTAACAAGTCTTTCAACGCAGGGCCCATCTCCGGCTGGAGACTGGGGGCAATTTGCTCCCATAATCTTCCACCCTAGACTACTACACTGGCCTAAACTCTAGTGGTAGCCACGGACGTAAAAGAAAGACGGACGCCACTTCGTCGAATCATGAGTGAAGGAAGCAGTCTATGGTGTGTGCGTAATTTGAGGGATGCCATATAAATCATAAATTTCCCTAAAGTTTACCTTTTATTTTAACCGGGTTTATTAACTTAAGTCCGATTATGATTGTAATTATTTTAAACATCTGACAGAAGGTTTATCAGTAACCTTACACCCCTCTAACTATTCGCACTGTGCACTATGTGCACTGCACACGGTACTGACAGATGAGGGGTTCCAAAAATTTTCTCCTCTGCAGTTTCGAATAATTGAAACCCAGTCATCTCGTCGATTTTTACTACTAAGAAACCTATTAAAAATAACGCAAGGGTTATTTTATATTAATTGTATCGCGCGCTCGCTTTGCTCGCTCGGCTCGCGCGGTTTTGGTCACAGTTCTAACCTAACCTAACCTAGGGATACCTGTAGTCTGAAGATTATTTATATACAATATCATTATTTCTTATTTTCGATCACGCTCCGGCCTTAAGCCTTCCAACCTGACCTAACCCTAACCAGTCGGTTGTGCCCCGATTCTAGCTTAAGGCAGTGAAAAAATAAAAAGACGCGAGTAGGTAGGTACCTACACAACAACGAGTGACAGGTCAACAGCCAGCCACTGACAGCACAAAATGGCGGATTGCGTTTTGTTCATTACAATTCCAAAAAACAAAACCTTTAAACTTTTATTTTTTCGTCATTGAAGCCCTTAAGGGCTACTTACCTTAATTTACCTTACCTTAATTTTTTTTCATTAAAAACATATTTTAAAGAGAATAGCAATAATAATATGGTTTTCTAAATTTTATTCGAGAAATAAACCTTTGTCTGATGCAACAAATCGTTAAAATGGCGGTGGTTGAGTCACATTATGTTTGTATACTGTGTATTTATTTATTATTTCTATTATAGTATTTAAGTCTATTTATTATTAAGTGTATTTTTGTTTGTTTGATTAAGTTTTTGACGATTTGAAAGCACTTGTAACAGGTCTATTTAAATAAAGATATTTCTGATTCTGATTCTAAAAAAACCTAACATTTCCCGATGTTATCGTAAACTTTAGGATTTTTTTTCTCGAACAGTATTCACTTCCGCAAAATGAAACTTCACAGGATTACATGTTTTATTAAGATCTATTACCAAAAAAAAAATTAAGCTCCTAGCTACCTGTTATGATACTAAAGTCGAGCCAATACGACAAATACAGATTTCCCCTCATTTAGGGAAATTTTACCGTCAAAAAAGTGGCAACACTGTTGTGTTTTGTCTTTTAAATTGTCATCACAATTTATAAATGTAATTAGGAGAAAATATAACGAATAATCAAAATTTACCTGTGATAGGTGATTCCTTGTGACTTTTTAAGTTTACTGATGTAGTTTTTACATGATTTCACCACACAAGACGACATTTTTAAATAAATTTGTCATAAGCAACACGCGTGTCATTCGCGCTGTCACACGGGGTAAAATGGCGTGAGATTGTAGCACCTAGTAAGTTTGTGTGAGCGTAGGTCGTGTGCAACTCACGAAGTTGTATGACCTTGCTAGCTTCACATTTTTTTAGTGTGATGTTCCGTCCGTCTTTCTTTTACGTCCGTGAGTGGTAGCATCTCGTACCTCCATGCAATCGCTAAATAAATATAGCGAGAAATAAATGTAGTTTTTGCTTTGTTCAAAAAGAAACAAAATAAAAATATTTGAATGAAAATAACAAAGCGATCTTTGGACGAACAATGACGAACCAAAACGCGGCTTGACAAGAGTCAAGTGTCACCTGTCAATGTCAATCAATTAATTGTCAAAGTTTTTTCGTTCTTTCATCACGCTTTGTTTTGATTGTTTTGAATCAGTCGAAGCTAAAAAAAACGATCAAATTCTATTTATTACGTTTTGTAAAGATTTAATAGTACATTGTTATCCTAGGGGTGAAAGTAACTTATTTAGTCCCGAGACGGGGTTTGGCGCCCGGAACGAAGTGAGGGCGCCAATTAAATAGTTCGAGGGACTAAATAAGTCTTTCACCCGAGGTAAACACTGTGCTTTTCATTACAAATACGAGGAAAGTAAAAATAAAAACATGAATTATAGTTTGCACGGCGAATGATGATCCCCATGACGTTTCAACTGACAGTTGTATTAGTGATGCGAAACAATTTCAAACAATTTCGATAAAATACTATTTTCTTAGGCAAATGTCAATTCATCCAGGCAGGTCATTCAACATAGTAAGCAATATTTATTTATTTTGAAAAAAGATTACGCGCATTGATGGACATATAACACTAGATAAAAAAGTAACACCCCTATTATTTTTTATTTTGCTATACTTTGATTTTTATTCAAATTGCATAATTTGAAGAGTTTAGAATTCTTTTTGATTTGAATTTTAAAGAATTCATAATTGCCAGTTTCATGGAAAAATATTCAAAAGGAGGCTACAGACCTACCGTATTTTTTTTAATTCAGTCTGTCACGCCTTGTCACGGATAGCTGCTGTTCAGTCTCAGATTTTGAAGATCCGCTTGAGCCTGTATCAGATTTAGATTGATACAAATAATATACAAAATCAAAGCATTTGTTAAATTTTTCCAACAAATTATCGGTATTTTGTTTATCGATGTGTCCCTTCTTAGTCGATGACAGCTGGACGACATAACTTTTGCAGCACGTACCATGTACATTTGCATTGAGCTTTTTTCCATTATTTACGAACATTAAGTGATATTTTCTTAATATTCATTTTTATAATTTACAATTGTACACAATTATGATTTTTTCGATTTTTTAATGGACCTCTAAAAGATTTGTTGTGACAGGACGTCTGTACAATGTTAAGCGCTAACGAACTGTCATAGGGATCATCATTCAGCGTGCGGAGTTTAATTCATGAAGATCGAATTGCCGCTTTCCCGCCTATTTTGTTTTTTTTTTCTGTGGCCGGCCCGCTATTCAGCCATTATTTTTTATTTTCATCATTAGAAAAATGGTAAATAATTTGCTCAAAGCTACGTTATTTTAAAGAAATTGTTGAAACTTAATTATAAAATAAAGTTATTTAAAAAATATATATTCTCTAATCAATACTTAACTTTAAGTTATTTCAATTTTACATCGTGGCTGTATAGAAAGTTGGATCATGGTTCAATAGTTAAGTCACGGTAAAGTAATATAACAGTAACATGACTACATACAAGCGGGCGGAACGCCAGTTATACCTACGCGCCCCGGCGCTAGGCTGATCTGATCTTAGGCTGATTCAGTCGCGAATGCGCCGCGCGCCGTGCAGTATCGGACGGACAGTTTTGTGAGTTTTGTGCAATTTGGAAACATAATATTGTAAATGTACTATGTCAGAGCAGGGTTAAAGAGTTTATTGTGCTGTGTTTGGTTGTTTAAATTCATCAAGAACGCACCCAGAGATATCATTCTTTAAATTACCTGGAAACTCCGAAAGGTAAGTTTAAAATGTTTCGTTACGTACCTACATAAATTAGCACGTAATTTGTTTTATTTTTTTTAAAGGCAGGTATTTAGTTTTTTCCTCCAAGTAATAGGTACCTACACCTGGATTATTGAATAAATGAGTAGACAGGCTGAAGAATAGTGACAGACAAGTGAAATAGATGGTTCTGCCGAAGATTAAATAGGCAGGTTAGATAAGTAAGTAGGTAATTCGTGATACTTCACGCTTGCATTAAAATTTTCGGGCTTATAGTTTAATTCAACACCGGGTGAATGAATGTCCTTAAGTCGGAGTTTCATTGTGCGCACGATACGTATCAATTGGTATTGGTAGTGAGATTATGTACCTACCTACATAATATCTACTCTTCGAGTACTTAAAGGATAGTTTTAGCTCACGCAATAGTTTTCTTATATAGCTAGTCCGCCGCAAAATTTGGTTAATAGCAGGTAGGTATTAAGATAAAATAGTCAATTTTAATGTGTCAAAGTTATAACTTCGCTTTTTAAATACAAAATTTTAAACCAACTTAGCGTGCTTTATGGAATATATCCTGTTTCCATTCACATACGAATTTCATTTCTTTAAATACAAATACAATATTTAAGTACCATCACAAAAAACAATTTCAAAACAAGAAAGAAACAAGTATCCGGATGTTTTCAAATACTACAGGCGGTAGCCCTATCGCGTGGCGACGGACCGCGCGGCTGTAGGCACTTAACTCAAGGACGGGGCCGAGTCATATTACTGTTAAGGCCGCTCCACACTTAGCCCGCGAATCGCGCGCGAAGGCTGCGAACGGGCGCGAACGCTAAGTGTAGAGCCGTTTCGCATATTCTTCGCGGTTTCGCGCTTTGTTCCCCAATTTTTGTCGGTTTTTGGTCCCGCGTCAAAGGGAGCGCGAACGCGAACGCGACGCGAACGTGCATGACTCCACACTCGCAGTCCGCGACGGTCAGTATTGTTCGAGTCGTTCGAGTGTTCGGACCTGCACCGGCATTGTGAAATTGTTGAAAAAATGAGCGCAAAATGGACAAACGAGCTGGAGTTACAGTTTTTAGAATTTTACCAAGCGGAACCCATTTTGTGGGATCCTTACCAAAAGGACCACAAAAACAAATTAAAAAGTCACGACGCATGGATGCGCATCAGCGTAATTATGGAGATGTCAGTTGCTGATTTGAAAAAGAAGAGGGACTCGTTACTTTCAAGCTACAGAAGCTATAAAACTAAAGTAAAGAGATCCCTTAGTTCTGGTGCTGGTGTGGACGACGTATACAAGCCAGTTTGGTTCGCTTATGAAGTGATGGATTCCTTCCTGGGTGACACCACAAAATGTAATAAAACTATAGATACGGTAAGTAACAATTTATTATTTTCCCGTTATTTGTACCTACAATAGATTTTAGCGAGTAAAATAGTTACAAAATTCGTTCCTTATCTCCATGGCAGTAGCAGGTGAACGGCGTGGTATGTGTCGTACATTACGAACTGCACATGTTCTTTCCATTTCACTCCTCCATGAGCCAGGTTGTACAAGTACATTGTTGTTGTCATATTGGTCGATAGTACCGGGTGGTGTATAAATATGTGAGGAAGTTCTGCTTCGCCTCAAATAATTGTGTAATAAGATACATGTCATTGTCACTACACTAGCTTTCTCTGGCTGTAGTTGAATAGGTTTTTTGAAGATTCGAAACTTTGTCACCATTATACCAAACGTATTTTCTACAACAACCCGTGCTCTAGACAATTTCTGATTAAAGATACGTTCTTTAGTGCCTACGTTGTGATTACCAGGAAATGGTTTCATGATATGTTCCGAAAGGGCAAAAGCCCCATCTGCCAAGAAGATGTATGGTACTTCAACAGTTGAATTAGGTAGAGGATATGGTACTGGTAAATTTAATCGATTGGTGCAAATTCTTTTCCACAAGATACTGTTTGTAAACACTCCGCCGTCACTGATTCTGCCTTGACATCCAATATCAGCAAAAATAAATTTGTATTGGCTGTCTACTGCCGCTAGCAAAACTATACTGAATGTTCGTTTATAGTTATAATATTGAGATCCTGAGTGAATTGGACTTTCCAAAACAATATGTTTCCCATCTATTGACCCCACTGCTCGGGGAAATTTGGGTGCAAATCCCTTTTCGATTTCTATCCATTCATTTGAGCACGACGGAATCTGAAACAAAAATAATACATTTTAATTTATTTTCAGGAAGGGGAACCAGCAAATGTCGATGAAGAAGGAAATGCTTCAAGAGAAGGTGATATAAGTCGGGGACAAGAAAGTCAAAATCAGAATGCTGCTGACAATCAGAATGAAAATAGTGGCAGCAATGCCACACAAACAATTCGACGTCGCAAAAATCCCCCCGAACTTCTAGCCGCGGGACAAATTGTCAAAGAAGCTCTGGATACTTTCGCGTCAACAGTGAAAAGAACTGATGCCGCCAGACAACCTACTAAAGAAGTTGATGATTGTGATTTATATACTCAACTACTGGCAAAAAAATTAAGGAAAATGTCTGAAGAAACAAGACTTAAAACTATGCATGACATTGATGGCCTGATTTTACGCCGACAGTACGGTTACGAATCAGTAACTCAGTTTTCTCCAATACGCTCATCACCCTCCCCATCATACATTCCAAACCAGCGACCTGGTACTTCGGCCTCAAGTTATTCAGATTCTGCAGTACACTATACTCCAAAGACTATAAAGATCATGAATGCAAAGAGTAGACTTAGCACTGAATCTACGAATCAATCCATGCCAGCATCATATAATTACTTTCCCGTTGATGTGGGCTCAAATATTGTTATTGAATCCAATGAACAAATTTACCCACCCGTGGTTCACTTGTCGAATCCAGAAGAATATGAAGCGTTCAGTGAACCTAGTATTATTGAAAAAGCATTCAACATCAGTTAAATGTTAATTTAGGCTATAAAAGTTGATTTATCTTAAATTATGACAAGTTAACTATTGTTGAATTATTAGTATGGTAAGGTCTTGATTTATTTTGTTTGTTTAAGTACTGCAATAAATAGCTAAAATTAATACAAAAATTATTTTATACTATAAAAGTTATAAAAGTTAAGGCTATAAAAGTTGATTTATCTTAAGTTTATAATTATGTCAAGTTAACTTTTGTTGAATTATTAGCATGGTAAGGTCTTGATTTATTTTGTTTGTTTAAGTACTGCAATAAATAGCTAAAATTAATACAAAAATTATTTTATACCATAAAAGTTAAGGCTATAAAAGTTGATTTATCTTAAGTTTATAATTATGTCAAGTTAACTTTTGTTGAATTATTAGTATGGTAAGGTCTTGATTTATTTTGTTTGTTTAAGTACTGCAATAAATAGTTAAAATTAATACAAAAATTATTTTATACCATAAAAGTTAAGGCTATAAAAGTTGATTTATCTTAAGTTTATAATTATGTCAAGCTAACTTTTGTTGAATTATTAGTATGGTAAGGTCTTGATTTATTTTGTTTGTTTAAGTACTGCAATAAATAGTTAAAATTAATACAAAAATTATTTTATACCATAAAAGTTAAGGCTATAAAAGTTGATTTATCTTAAGTTTATAATTATGTCAAGTTAACTTTTGTTGAATTATTAGTATGGTAAGCTCTTGATTTATTTTGTTTGTTTAAGTACTGCAATAAATAGCTAAAATTAATACAAAAATTATTTTATACCATAAAAGTTAAGGCTATAAAAGTTGATTTGTCTTAAGTTTATAATTATGACAAGTTAACTTTTGTTGTATTATTAGTATGGTAAGGTCTTGATTTATTTTGTTTGTTTAAGTACTGCAATAAATAGTTAAAATTAATACAAAAAATATTTTATTTCTTACCTTAATTTCATCCTTTAGAGCTTCGTTTAGGGCAAGACATACATCTGGTATGATATTTGAAATTAGCTGAGGAGATATTTTAAATAGGAAATGTAGACTTTGGAAGTCATCGCCTGTAGCCAAATATCTCAGTGTTACAGCTAGACGTATCCGAGCTGGAATAGCTTCTCGTAATTGGGTATCTTGTTTTGTAATCTTGCTTGAAATCTGGCTTAGTAAATATTCAAAATCATTTAAAGACATCCGAGTAAACTTATGGAATTCCCCGGATGGTTCAGCCACTAACTCATTCAGCTGATTTTCCATAGCTATCCTGTGTGTGACAAATAAATAGTGATTAGATTAAAGCTAATTCAAAATTTACAAAAAAAAACTGATGAATGTAAACTAACCTTGATCGATTACGATGGATACTTGTCATCCACCACCTTCGTTTTCTCCACCGTTTCTTAATTTGCGTTTTATTTTTAATATCTACATAGTTGTAGTACGCTAACGCGCATAAAGTTAGGGACGCAGCTACAGCTACTTCAACGTCCATTTCATTTAACGTTGCGAACACAACTGTGAAAATTCCGCGAACCATTGCGAGTGTAGAGTCGTTGCTAAATTCGCGGCAAGTTCGCTCCGCGAGATCGCGCGCGATCCGCGGGCTAAGTGTGGAGCGGCCTTTATATTACTTTACCGTGGTTAAGTGAAAAAGAACTAGTTTTTTTTTAAATAATATGACAGCTGTCAGTTGAAAGTGATTCTCCCTAGGGATGAAAAGTATCACTTTCAACCCGCTTCTCAGGTCAGTAATGACCTACTTTCAGAGTATGAGTAATGAAAATTAATATAAATCGTCATAACATGCTGTCCTCTTCAGCTTAGGCTACTTTAAATGGATCAATGTATTGTGCCATGTGTGAATCTTGTTATTGTAACTAAGTTGTGTTTCGTTGAAGTGTAGAAAATCCTCTAAAAAAATGTTTTTAACAAGATTTAACAGAGTTAGTTCAATTATTCGGAGAAATTGCTTCGCCAATGATCCCATCAGCTATAAGGTTTTCAAGCTATTTAGAAAATATACCGGTAAGAATGACCTGCAAGCACATAACCTAAAATATTTGATTTCCACATCATATTTTACTGTGTAAACTTACACCCAACTTAGAATCATTCTATATCTATCTTCTAGAAGTTTTTGTTTCTTGTTTATTAAAAATTTAACAATGTGAAATAATATGAAATTTGTCTAAAGGCACTTTTACTTCAATTTGGCTCTATAATCTCTAACAGCTCGTCAAATTAATCTTATTCACCCTTCAGCCGTAATTAAAAATTAATGCTGTATTAATAGACACATATTCTTTACTTATTGCACCAACAACTTGACTTGGAACACTTAACTATTATTATAACTTTATGTTCCAGGAATCGTAGGTAATAGTCAATGTAGTCAAATACACACATTATGTGCCTGCAACAGAAAAAATGACAAAGATTACTTCTTGAAAAGGAAATCACATGCACAACTGTATCAAAGGAAATATTACTCGAAAACTCTGGACGGCGATGTGACAGAGATTCTAAGAAACCAGCATGAAAAAGGTATAAATTTGCCTTTAACGAAAGGCTTTATATAGGAAAATGAAAACTGAATGCTCTAAGTGCCTTAAACATAATTACAATAAAAATTTTAACATACAAAACTAGTACTTATAAAGTTCTTAATATCTTGTTTTCAATTTGTTAATAGGCATGATGACTGTATTTTTTTTTTGTTTATTATCGAAAGACCTTACATTTATGTAAACAATCCTCAAAGAATCACTTCATCTGGATCAATACCACCAGAGATATCACAATTTGAAATGCACATTTTTGGACTTGCCCAAAAACGCTCCATACAAAAGTGACAGCGACAGTGACGTCACTGTCGCTGTTTTTGTAAGGAGCGCGTAATAACTTTGTTCGACAGCTATATTCAATATTGCGTTTATGATAATGGTCTCCTAACATAATTCCTTCATAATAGTTTGGGTTACAAAAAAGTGATATTGTTTTACAAAAATTTAACACATATGAAATGGACTTGCCCACCCAAGTTTGCAGGCCTATTGTAGCCTCATTTTGAAACGAATTTCGATTGTGGTTTTACAATAACATTTGTAATCAATTATTATTTTTGGGGAACATAAAAAAACATGCAAAATCACTCATAGTCATCTACCCTATTATATAGTGAGAAGCAGTTCAAAAGCATCATCATCATCATCCTAGCGATTACCCCGGTTGCTGCCATTACGGCGCCTGGGGTCCGCTATCCTGCATCTGCTTCTCCACTTCACCCGGTCTTGTGCATTTGGTCATTATTAAAAAGTCTGATTTTGCATTTATGTCAAATTTTATTTTACCGTCCAATTCTTGGGTGCTTAACATCCCACGCAACCAATTATGTAACTTTATAGGCGCGCCCAGTTAAGGTTTAACCTAACAATAATAGGATAATAATCCTTGGATTACTGTGAATTTGGTTTTGTTTTGTATGTTATCTCTTTTAAATTGAAGTAGCAATTATTGACTCATTATTATGATGTTATTGTTAAGTAATCATTCTGAAGTATTGAAATAGTGTATTTCTTATTTGTCTTTTCCTCCTATGAATCAGGGTTGTAAATGATCTTCAATACATAAAGAAACACTCAAGTTTGAATTGCAATATGGTTTTTTTGAAGCAGACAATTTAAATGGGCAGTAGGTACGTTCAAATCAGTTACTCTTTTCAGCTACAGAATAGAAAGAAATAAAATAAATAATTACCAAAAAACGTTCAAAACTTTTCTTTAAAGGGATGATGGCCACAATAGATCAGTAATGGTCGCAGTGGCCTATCGCTCAGGCGACATCCCCATTCACAACGAATAACGAATACCAAAAAACCTGTTTTTACAACATGGTCTGCAAAGAGTGAAAAAACTTTATTACAGGAATAGAACATTGTTGGCTGCTAATAATCTACACAAAAGACATTGTTATTTCATTGAATGATGTTTGCTATGTCTTTTTGATTCCAGATCTCAAGAAAATAACTCAACTGTTCCCTCAGCCCCGTGTGACACTTAATGAGCTAACAACTAAAACACCTCAGAAGATATTTGATGTTCATTACAAACAACACACGGTGGCTGGTAGAAAGAAAATGGCGCAAGGCGATTGGGCTTGCACTTATGCATTTGTGTGGCCAGAGAAAATTAAATTCGAAAGGTAATATAATCACTGCCGTTGTCAGGGTATGGGAGTCAATGATATTATAATAAAAAAGAGGTAGATATGTTATTTCAGTACTGATGCGACGATTGACCCTTGGCGTGCATACCTATATAATTTGACCGTGTGAACAAGATAGTATGATTATTTACTAGAGCGTAAACGAGACAGATACATGATGCGAAGCGTCGTCTCAAACTGTCAATGCTTTGCTCAGGTGTACGATCGTTCTAATTTCAGGTGCCACTTCTTGACACAAGTAACCTATCTACCTCTTTTTTATTATAATATCATTGATTTTTAATAAAAAAGAGGTCTTGTATGAGATATACATGCTGTAATTTACATCGCGTCTTTTGTTTCTATTGCATTCATAAATAACTTGTATAAATTGTAAACTTACTTAAAAACAACATGAATGACAAAATGCACTGCTGTGTCACTCAGCCTTTCCCTCGAATTCACAAACGCAAATCAACATTGAGCATCCCTCAGAAGTGTAGCTCCCCCTCAGTTCTAATGTCATTTTACGGGACAGCATGAGCGTGAGCGCGTGCTTAGCGTTTGACGTTTGTGAATTTGGGGGTTTGTGTCTTATGGACTTTATTATAAAGGGCTACATTCAGCATGATTTCACTGTCCCTAGTGTCCCTGACAGGAAAATAAACTGGTTATCTTTCTTAACAGGAAACCTGTTAATCTTAATTTTTAATTTCAGCAAAGCTATTTCAAAGCGGCAAGCAGCAGAAAAAAGTGCCACCCAAGCATTGCTCTGGCTCTACAGAAACCAAAGAATAGACAATAAAGGATCGCCTGTATACGAGAAGGAGGTGCTGAAGACACTCAGAGACAATTTAGAGGAGCCTATACAAATAAGAATTCGTCCGAAAACTATAGATAATATTGAGAGGATCTGGACGGAATATGAGACTGGGATAAGTAGGTTTGTTTTCTTAATATTAATATGATTAGATTAATAGATTTAGCAATAAGGCCGCCTACATTGTACATTTAAATCGCTGTAAGCATTGTAATGTATTTGTTTTCTTTGTGCAATAAAGTATATCTTATCTTATCTTATGATGTATCTAGTAACTTAAAGTCAAGATTCAAAATTTTTTACCCATGATAGCGACTGCAGACTGCAAACAAAAATTTGACAAGATAAAAAAGAAGTTAATACTTTTAAAAACACGATTGTTGTAAGTTAAGTTAGTAGAAAGGTTCTAATAAAATGAGAGAAAATAATATAACTGCTAGTCCAATGTATAAAATGCTTTTATTTTTAAAAATAATATTATATAAATTGTTCCAGAACCTATTTATGGAAGTGTATTCAACGAAGCAGCACGGAAAGGTATCCTTACGCCTGTTTTGGCGAAAGATTCCAGTGTGGATGATGGTAAGTCTTAGCATGTAATTGACTTGGGAACAACTCAGTTCCCTTTTAGGGCCAGACTCCACCAGAGCTGAGCGGAGATGTGCGGCGTCGAGCTGTGTTTTCAACAACCAATAGAATCACATCTCCACATCTCCATCTGTGAATAACGCAATTCTATTGGTTGTTGAAAACACAGCTCGACGCCGCACATCTCCGCTCAGCTCCGGTGGAGTCTGGGCCTTAGCATTTTTTATTCGATGTCAATTTCGAAAGCTGCGCTTCGCCATCTCTATGGTTCGCTAAGGGGAAAGGAAGTAGATTTTCTTACAACCTATTTATTAGCATCAAGAGATGGCGCGAGCGCTGCCTGTGGACAACACGGCAGATTTTAAAATGTACAGAGGCATTTACATCAACCTTTACTTAGGGGCACCTTATGCTGCCGACATAAGATCCATTTTGCTATGCTTTTGTAAAGATGCGAACGCTTCTGTATGTCAAAATGTGATTTTGCAACATTGAACATAATAATAGATTAAACATTTTAAATTGTGTAAGCTATTGGTCTGATTATTAAAAATAACCGCTTATTAGGATGTACCTAAAGTTTAGTTAGCTTTAGGTTCGTGTTTTAATTCCGTACTGAATAATAAATATTTCCGCCCTCTAGCGGCGAAGTAGAGAACTTTGTGCTTGTTCGGTTTGTTAGTGAGATTTTAGTCTTAATTTGTAGATGGCGTAGAACAGACAAACGTACCAAATAATGTTCATTTGCTGTAGTTATTCCTACTTACATTTATTTTTTATTGTTACAGATGAATTTTCTGATGATGAATTGTCGTCAGACGAAGTAGCAGATTTATCAGGTACCTATAATATTACTGTTAATTATGTTAGCAAAGTGTTAACTCAAGAAAATAACTTGAAATTCATACAGGATATGTGAGGAGCGTATGTTACTTTTTAAATATCGATTTAGCTCTGCAGAACTGGTTACAAAATAATAGTAAATATCATTGCACATAGTAACTTGTGTATTGCAATTCAGGAGTAGAGATCGTCTGAGCTCAAATGACGAACCCCTCCACCGCATCTACGCATACAAGAGTACTCGCTTTGACGTAGATGCAGTGGAGGCGTCATTTCAGCTTAGACGATCTCTACCTCAACGAAATGCTCTCAAAATACCACCAAAAGGTTCGGTGATTCGTTCCTGTGTCGTGCTATCCAGACGTGGAACGCTCTTCGAGCGCATGTGTTTCCTTCTTCCTACAATCCCGGGTATTTTAAGCGGGGCGTGCAATGAAAAGGCATTTATGTAGGCCTTCAAAATGAGATTGACCGGCAAAGTAATTCTCAATTACTGTGCTTGTCAACCCCATATCTGGACCTAACGGCTGCTTTCCATCAGGTGGAGTGAAGTCATCTAAAGACCACTATAAAAAAAATACAAAATACCAATATATTATTTGAGTCATTTCTTTTCAAATATTACATAGTATTTAAAAAACATTGTATTTTCAAACTTGATAGTAAAATTCTCTCGCAGAGTCAAAGTCGCACATCCATCCAGTGTACGGAAAGACCATCAAACCCCCTTCGCAGTCTACTCTGATGAGACGAGATAGAACGCTGAAGCAGACATTTCAGCGGTATGATGACGAGTTGACAGCTCTACCCATTGATGGATATGCGTAAGTTTTGCAAATAACAATTTTATAGCTATAGGCAATGATATTATAGTAAAAAGACGTAGATAGGTTACTTGTGCCAAAAAAAAGTGGCAACTTTTCGCAGAACTGAGCAAAGCATTGACAGTGTTGACAGTTTGAGACGACACTGCGCAACATGTATTGGTCTCGTTTACACGCTGGTAAATAATCATACTATCTTGTTCACACGCTATAACGTGACTTCAATACATGAATGTTAAAGCCTTTATTCCTTGATACAAAGAGCATATTTTTATTTTTCAAACTGTTTCTCCTTCTTAATACTTCGAAAACTGTATATTTCCGTTTTGTCATACTGAGCGTTATAAGGGTTCATAAAACTCATAATAAATTCATATTCATATCAATTATTGAATGAAATTGTAGTTATACCTTAGGTGATAAAAAATAAATCCTGATATTTTTATTGCTTTTACTATTTTTCTGACCACTATGTTTACCTGGGACAGGCAGTCCAGTTAGGTAAGTCCAACTTCGAGAAAGAGATCTCTCGTCGAATCCAGCTCGGATGGGCAGCGTTCGGGAAGCTCCGGCATATATTCGCGTCCGAAATACCTCAGTGTCTCAAGACGAAAGTCTTTGACCAGTGTGTGTTGCCAGTAATGACATATGGGAGTGAGACGTGGTCGTTTACTATGGGTCTCATAAGAAGGCTCAAAGTCACCCAGCGAGCAATGGAGAGAGCGATGCTTGGTATTTCCCTGCTTGATCGAATCAGAAATGATGAGATCCGCAGGAGAACTAAGACAACCGACATAGCTCGAAGGATTGCATCGCTGAAGTGGCAGTGGGCGGGACACATAGCGCGGAGAACCGATGGCCGTTGGGGCGGAAAGGTTCTCGAATGGCGACCGCGTACCGGACGACGTTCCGTGGGCAGGCCCTCCACAAGGTGGACCGACGATCTGGTCAAGGTCGCGGGAAGCCGCTGGATGCGGACAGCGCAGGACCGATCGTTGTGGAGTTCTTTGGGGGAGGCCTATGCCCAGCAGTGGGCGTCGTTCGGCTGATATGATGATGATGATGATGATGACTATTTTTCTAACTTTTATTAATTCATTTCTAATATACACTACTCCTTTTTCAATTAGTTATTAAATGCGATTTTAATCGGATCGTGAAATTTACAGAAATACAAAGTTGAATTTTATTTTTGTTCCGGACGGCCATAGTTTAAGTTTCTGTAAAATAGTTTGTTTAAGTTTATAGTTTGTTTTTTAAGATTAGTCTGTGTAAGTTTATGTTTATTTTATTATATTTGAATAAAGAATGGCACGGGGCAGATAATTAGTAACCGTAGGTACACAACCTCACATAGGTCGTGAGGACATAGGAAAAAAAGAGATAGATAGGCACCGCTCTCAGGTAGCTTCCTTGACCTTGAAAAAAGAGACCCGCTATATCACCATAGGCCAGAACTTGTGTGAACTCGTCACACAAGTAACTACTTGATGGCAAAAAAAGGGTATAACCTTGGGTTCAATCCCCATAGAGTCGAGTCAAGTTTGCAGTCTACGAGCCAAAGGAACAAGGAAGCTACCTGGGAACCGGAAAAATAGGAAGACTTTGAATAGGAAGATAAGCCCTAGAAGACCTGGACTATCCAGAACCTAGATTACCTAGGATACTTAGAAGACCTAGGATACTTAGAAGACCTAGGATACCTAGAAGACCTAGGATACCTAGAAGACCTAGGATACCTAGAAGACCTAGGATACCTAGAAGCCCTAGGATACCTAGAAGCCCTAGGATACCTAGGGTACCTAGAATACCTAGATTACCTAGAAAGCCTAGAAGACCTAGAAAACACTACTCTACACAAATAGTGAAGAATAATAGTGAATAGTGAACAGTTATAATAGTGATTTGTGATAGGAACTGCCGCCAAATTAACAATAGAAAGTGTTTTATTCCGGACCCCAGTGATAGACTGAACTACATTACAAATAGGATTGGATTAATTATAATGAACTCTGGTGTTGTGAACAAAGTGTCGTGGAATCAAGCAAAGTGATCTCGGATTAGGAAGACAGGTGCATGACAGCGCAATCCAGCGATAGGTGCATACGGATCACAGTTTATAGAGAACTAATAGTGAGTGGTCCGGCACATTTGTTGGTCCTTCGAGCCGGATTCTCGCAGTCAAGATGCCTGTCACCAGATCTCATACCAGCCAGCAAAGAACACGAGTGCACACAGAAGAGTCATCGACAACGACGACCGAAGTTACTGGCACAACAGCAGCGGATACGTCAGCAACTAGTCAAGAATCCAGTCCAACCGAAACTCCTGAGGATGGTCAACCACAACAGACTTCACAACCAGTGCAACCACAAATAGAACAAAAGAAAGCAACTGGCAAAGAACATACTGTGAAAACAAGATCATCAATCTCGGCGTCGAATAGAAAACGTAGACTTCTAAAAGCTAAGGAAGAATTGTTAAGATTGCAACTTGAACTCGCTAACGCTAAGGTAGCAGCTATAGAAGCAGAATCGGACTCTGAAGAAGATATAGAAACAGTGATGGAAGATCGTGAACAAAATGTGAGAGTGGATAACTGGTTGGAGAATAGTAGATCGCACCTTTTGGCAATCTCCAACGAACCGCAAAATCACCCATTGCCATTACCTCCGGCGGAACAGCAGCAGCAACAGTTAATAGAAAATAGAGAAGCTGCCCCAGTACCGGCGGGAGTAGAGACAAGTGAAGTGACAAAGGCACCCGTCAGCAACCAGATAGACCTTACAGCTCTGGCGGCTGCCATAGCTCAAGCGGCCAAATCCGGACACCAGCCAGTTTCCAGAATGTTCAGTGAGTTACCTTACTTCGGAGGAGCATACCAAGAATGGTTATCATTTAAAGCTGCCTATCAAGAATCCCAGAACGGCTTTACAGACTTAGAAAATTTAACGCGATTGCGTAGAAGCCTGAAAGGGAAAGCAAAGGAAGCAGTTGAAAGTCTTCTCATATATAGCTCCAATCCTAGAGAAATAATGAGAACCTTAGAAGCAAGATTTGGAAGACCAGACGCGATAGCATCATCTGAGTTAGAGAGAGTGAAGTGTTTACCTCGCTTGACTGATGCACCCAGAGATTTGTGCATTTTCGCCAGCAGAATATCCAACATAGTGGCGACTCTGAGTGCTATCAACAAACAGCAATACCTCTATAACCCAGAGCTAACAAAGAGCACGATAGAAAAGCTGACTCCAACTCTTCGCTATCGATGGTACGACTTCGCTGCAGAACAGCCAGCCGACGAAATAGAAATAGTAAAACTGGCGCGTTTCCTGAATAGAGAAGCTGAAATCTGTGGACCATACGCACAACCAGAAGGAGTGATTGAAGTGAATAATAGCAACAGAAGACAGAAAACTTACAACACTCAAGGTATGAAAACTAATAGAAATATTCCTAAAAGCAATAACTGCTCTATGTGTGAAAAAACTGGCCATAGTTTAACCAGCTGTGAAGACTTTAGAAAAGCAGACTCTTCTAAGAGATGGGATATAGCGAAAGAGAAGAGACTCTGTTTCCGCTGTCTTCGATATAGAAATAGAACACATAGCTGCCGTGGAAAGAGATGTGACATTGATGACTGCAACAGTTGGCACCATCAGCTGTTACATTATAAGAAAAAAGAAAACAGTGAAATAGTCAGTTCAACATGGACATCAAGAGGATCTCAAGCCTTCCTAAAAATAGTGCCAATCCAAATAGTGGGACCGAAAAAGAAAATTGACACTTTCGCACTTTTAGACGACGGGTCAACAGTGACATTGATTGATGAAGACTTAGCACAGCAAGCCGGCCTACGTGGACCTCAACAGCCACTCCATATAGAAGCAATAGGAAACACAAAAGTGGACACTTCCACATCGAGGAGGCTAAGAGTTACCATCTGCGGATCGGAAAATAGACATACAATAGCTGCTAGATCAATTAAAAATCTGAAATTGTCACCACAAACCGTCAGAGGGGAAGACATAGAAAACTGCAAACATCTTGAAGACCTCGAACAGAAGATAAAATACAGCGTTGCGAGACCTGAAGTCCTGATTGGGCAAGACAATTGGCACCTACTACTGGCCAAAGATAGTCGAATTGGAAAGAGGAATCAACCCATAGCCTCACTGACACCTCTTGGATGGGTGTTACATGGAGCATGCAGTCGAGCAACAGGACACAGAGTCAATTTCCTTCATCAACCAATAGAAAATATAGACGCAGACTTGAAGCACTTCTTTTCACTGGAGGCACTAACAATAGCGCCAAAAACGCCTCGCAGTGATCCAGAAGCTCGAGCTCTGAAAATATTAGATGAGAAAACAAGTAGATTAGAAAATGGTCGAAATGAAACTGCATTACTCTGGAAGAAGGATGACATCAAACTGCCTGACAACAAAGAATACGCATTAAAGAGATTAGAAGCAACAGAGAAGAAAATCAATAAGAACCCAGAATTGAAGAAAAGAGTTAGGGAAGAGATGAACGCTTTGATAGAAAAGAATTACGCCGAGCCTGCCCCAGAAGATAGAAAAACAGACAGAACTTGGTACTTACCATGCTTTCCGGTCACCACTCCGATGAAACCGGGGAAAGTCCGGATGGTGCACGACGCGGCGGCAGTCTCAAAGGGCATAGCACTAAATGATGTCTTACTCACGGGTCCTGATCTTCTACAATCTCTACCAGGCGTATTGATGCGGATGCGACAACACAAGATAGCGGTGTCAGCAGATATAGCAGAGATGTTCCTCCAAATAAAGATAGTTGAAGAAGATAGAGATGCTCTGAGATACCTCTGGAGAGATGGAGATTCGACAGCAGAGCCAAAAGAATATAGAATGACGTCACTTATTTTCGGAGCGACGTCCTCTCCAGCAACAGCGATTTATGTGAAAAATAGAAATGCCGAAAGATTCTCCGAGCAACACCCGGATGCAGTATTGGCGATCAAAAATAATCATTATATGGACGATTATATCCAGAGTTTCGAAGATGAAGAGTCAGCACTCCAAATAGCACATCAAGTAAATCAAATACACAGTGAAGCGCACTTCCACTTAAGAAAGTGGTCATCGAACTCAGAAAAAGTGTTGAAAGACTTAGACGCTGAAGCTTCCATCTATGGCACCGAACTTGAAGTTGGACCGAAGACGGAAAAAGTACTTGGGATGGCTTGGCAGACATCATCCGACACACTCCAATACAATTTGAATTTTTCGAGACTTCCAGAAGACATACTACAGCGAACGCCAACAAAAAGACAAGCCTTGCAGATTGTCATGTCACTCTTCGATCCGCTGGGACTTGTCTCACCCGTCACCATGAAGGCGAAACAGATATTACAAGAAGTCTGGAAGAGAAGCATTGGATGGGATGAAACACTCGATGAAAACTTAGCCAAAGAATGGCACGAGTGGACTAATAGATTGACAGAATTAAAGAACATCTCCATCCCGAGAACATACGTCCAATACAGTCAAGGAAAAAATCTACAGCTTCATGTGTTCGTAGATGCTAGCGAAACAGCTTATGCCGCGGCCCTCTACTGGCGAGTAGAAGATGAAAATGGAGAAGTATACATCTCACTGATCTTGGCCAAGGCAAGAGTAGCGCCATTGAAAACCACCTCAATTCCGAGACTGGAATTACAAGCTGCAGTCATGGGAAGTAGAATGGCATCATGTGTCCTCATGGAACATGACAGGAAACCAGAAACACGCACATTCTGGACAGATAGTAGAACAGTTTTATCCTGGCTCAAGACCGGCTCTAGGTCTTACAAACCTTTCGTCGCACATAGAATAGCCGAGCTGGAAGAAAACACCAAAACAGAAGAATGGCGTTGGGTTCCCACAAAACTCAACGTAGCTGATGATAGCACCAGAGAAGTTCCAAGAAATTTTGACAATAACCACAGATGGTTCTCTGGTCCGCCATTCCTAAGAGAAGATCCAACCAATTGGCCTCGCGAAAAATCGACACTCAAAATAGTCAGTGGAAAGGAGAGAACAATGAAAATAACAGAGAGAAATTCAACAATAATAGCGACTCCAGATTTTAGAAGATTCTCAAGATGGGAAAAGTTGATACGCACCACAGCCAGAGTCCTTCAATTCATAGAACTTTGCCGTCAGAACAAACAGACCACAGCTTATGCAAGAACAAGAGCGAACAAAATAGAAGATCCATCCTGGGGAAAGAAAAAAGAGAAACAATTAGGGAAGAAAAGGAAAATTATAGAGAAAACAGACATCTACAGAATTATACCTGCTGAACTTTTAATCAGAGCTGAAAACTTAACAGTCAGAGTAATTCAAGAAGACTATTTCCAAGAAGAAATAGAAGACTTGACGAAGAATCGTAGAGTGTCAAGCCACAGCAAACTAAAGAGGATCGCCATAGAAATAATCAACGGAGTTATCGTAATCAAATCGCGAATTGATGCAGCAGCAGAAATACCTGAAGTTACGAAGAGACCACCGGTTCTTGATGGAAGACATCACATCACCAAATTATACATCGAGCACTTGCATCGCAGCGGTCATCACCAGGGCGTGGAAGCCACCATAAATCACTGTCGCCAAAGGTTTCACGTCCTGGGTCTCCGGCCGACAGCACGCAGCATCATACACCAATGCCTGCCTTGCAGAAAAAGAAGATGGACACCACCAGAACCACCGACTGGCAATCACCCGGCCAGTCGACTTGCTCATCACCAACGTGCCTTCACATTCACGGGCATAGACTACTTCGGGCCACTGCAGACGACATTTGGAAGAGCAACCAGAAAAACTTACGTAGCTCTCTTTACCTGCCTTACTACCAGGGCAGTCCATTTAGAAATGACGAACTCACTGACCACAGACTCCGCGGTCATGGCACTCAGAAGATTTATAGCAAGGCGTGGCTGTCCCAAAGAAATCTGGTCTGACAATGGGACGAATCTACATGGCGCCGAGAAAGAATTGAGATTGGCAGTCGAAAAGGCAACCGAAATAGAATCGTCAAAGAGAAGAATCAGCTGGCGTTTCATCCCTCCTGGGGCTCCATTCATGGGCGGAGCCTGGGAGCGCATGGTGAAGACGGTGAAGATAGCACTCGCAGCGGTTCTCGACAATCGACCAACCTCCGAAGAAATCCTCATGACTCTGCTTGCTGAAGTCGAGATGACAGTGAACAGTCGACCACTGACTCATGTATCGGTCGACCCAGAAGACCCCGAGACGCTGACACCCAACCACTTCCTTCTGTTGGGGCCAGCCTTTGAACCACCGATGGGCGACTTCACACCTCAAGACTTGCTGGGAAGAAGACACTGGCGAACATCCCAGAGACTAGCAGATATGTTCTGGGCGAGATGGCTAAAAGAATACCTACCAGAACATCAGAACCGGCGGGAGCCCCACGGCAAGGGACCCTCACTCCAACTGGGTAACATTGTCGTGGTGGCAGATAACACCATGCCCCGCAATACATGGCCTCTCGGTAAGATAGTCGCAGTGTTCCCGGGACCAGATGGAATAGTACGAGCAGCAGACGTCCAGACGAAGGGAGGAATAATGAGAAGACCGACCAAGAAGCTGGTACTTCTTCAGACGGACGAACCAGAACCTGCCGTCCAGACTACAAGATGATGCGTCGTAGACTTCGCCACTACGCACGGCGGGAGAATGTTCCGGACGGCCATAGTTTAAGTTTCTGTAAAATAGTTTGTTTAAGTTTATAGTTTGTTTTTTAAGATTAGTCTGTGTAAGTTTATGTTTATTTTATTATATTTGAATAAAGAATGGCACGGGGCAGATAATTAGTAACCGTAGGTGCACAACCTCACATAGGTCGTGAGGACATAGGAAAAAAAGAGATAGATAGGCACCGCTCTCAGGTAGCTTCCTTGACCTTGAAAAAAGAGACCCGCTATATCACCATAGGCCAGAACTTGTGTGAACTCGTCACACAAGTAACTACTTGATGGCAAAAAAAGGGTATAACCTTGGGTTCAATCCCCATAGAGTCGAGTCAAGTTTGCAGTCTACGAGCCAAAGGAACAAGGAAGCTACCTGGGAACCGGAAAAATAGGAAGACTTTGAATAGGAAGATAAGCCCTAGAAGACCTGGACTATCCAGAACCTTAATTACCTAGGATACTTAGAAGACCTAGGATACTTAGAAGACCTAGGATACCTAGAAGACCTAGGATACCTAGAAGACCTAGGATACCTAGAAGACCTAGGATACCTAGAAGACCTAGGATACCTAGAAGCCCTAGGATACCTAGAAGCCCTAGGATACCTAGGGTACCTAGAATACCTAGATTACCTAGAAAGCCTAGAAGACCTAGAAAGCCTAGAAGACCTAGAAAACACTACTCTACACAAATAGTGAAGAATAATAGTGAATAGTGAACAGTTATAATAGTGATTTGTGATAGGAACTGCCGCCAAATTAACAATAGAAAGTGTTTTATTCCGGACCCCAGTGATAGACTGAACTACATTACAAATAGGATTGGATTAATTATAATGAACTCTGGTGTTGTGAACAAAGTGTCGTGGAATCAAGCAAAGCGATCTCGGATTAGGAAGACAGGTGCATGACAGCGCAATCCAGCGATAGGTGCATACGGATCACAGTTTATAGAGAACTAATAGTGAGTGGTCCGGCACAATTTTATCTTGTTTCATAAATATTGCCATTTCCAAACATCGCCATACAACCTGCCCCACTAAGCTTCCAACCGACCGACATCCACTCATTGCGACCTCGTTACCTCAGTTCTAACCTCGCTTGCCCCACATTGTATCAATGCGACCTTGCGACCCGGTAAGGATGGCTCGAGTGACCTTCAATCCAGTAACGCGACCTCAATCGAGGCCGCGGAGTGACCTTGAGGGATCTCCGGCGAGGGCGCGAAATGAGGTTGGGATAGCAGGATTACGGCAGGTTTGGTCGAGTTAATCTGAGTAGGTTAATCGAGAGTTAAGACAAGAATTAGAAAGTTTCAATTGGTAATTTCGTTTAATTCGGAATTATTCTCGTACTTTATGGGAAAGATGAAAATTCAAAAATCGCAATTAACTTTTTTCAAATAGTCCTGTTACAAAGTACTTTCAAATCGTCTAGAACTTTAACTAACATAACGACTGAGATATCAAAAGAAGATAAGCTGTGTGGCAAAAGGCAAATCTGATAAAAACATAAAATTACCGAACAAGGAAATTAAGCTTTTGTAAACACCTACAACATGACTTGACTGTAATGAAAGTAGCCCAAAATATAGATCACCGCTGATTTTTTAAATGAAAGATCTTCAGTAGCAATTAACTCAATAGTTAATAGCTATCCTACAAAATCTGGAATACCCAGTAATATTCGGAGCACCTAACCGCAAGGCGCAAATCACTCGAACCCACTTCAACTACTCTGACGTCATCAAACACAGCAATCATTGAAAACGAAACCGAAACCAACTTCACTCTCGATCTCATCCGTTGCATTCAAACGCCACGCCATCCCTCTCTTCAAACGTCACTCGCACCTCCTTTCGAATCTCAACGCATCGAGAGTGCAGCCGAAATGTGCTTTCGAAAGCGTCTCATGACCTCGATATCACTCGCGCGGAGCGAAGTGACCTCTTTCGGGCGAGTGAAACTGAACCGCCGAAATTTTAGACGAGAGTGAATCTGGCCACTGTCGCTTTTGGGCTGACGTCAGAGTAGCGGCATTTGTTTTTTGCTGTGAATAGGAGGTACTTAAGTCAGCTGCGTTGGAGATTTTTAATGACGTCATGTAGTGGCAGAATTATTGAGAAGTTAGCATGATGAGCGATTCACGAAATTTCAATATGATGTAGAATAATGCTTTCACCTCCGCTTTCGGCCGCTGGAAGTTGGATAAAATACTGAGTCATTTGTCCACAGCTGAGACTTTAATTAGTAAAAGACTGTGTTTTTTTAAATAACTAACAAATAAGAACACCGCCGCCTGGTGGTAAGCCATCAACACAGCCTTTAGACATGTGCAACACCAGGATATCTTAGGTCTTTAGGTTTATTTTTAAATCTGAATCTGTGTGAAATTTTAGGTTTTGTTAAAATTGGCCTTGAGACTCTTTTGTACATTTTTCTAAATTTCTAATGATTCACGATTTGGCCCACAACGCCTCCTTGAAAAAATCACCGTGTGAACCATGTGACATGCTAGAAATAAGTTATGAAAACTCAACTGGCTTTAGAGATCATACGAATAAAATAAGAGCCTGTTCAAATATGGACATAGGTAAAAAAAAATTACGTCTAATAAAAGATTTCCCCATTTTCTAAAATAATGACTCCAAAATCGTAGGCGTGTAAAATCATATAAACCATGAATCACCAACAAGAAAGACTACGTGACGTAGCCTACGTCACAGCGACGAAATCGAAAGTACTCTACGTAATCGAGAGTGAACTCTCGCTTTCCCATCAGCTGTTCACGTCAGTGCAACGTCACGCGATGTCACTGACGTTGCACTGACGTAGTTCACTTTCTCACTCTCGGTTTCGTTTTGCGCGCTGTCAAACTATCACAACGTGACGTAGGTTGGTGCAGATCGAGGATAGTAGGTCAGTGTATTTTAAACATTGTGCTAGTTTTTTTGAAAGTATGCTTTCGGTGTCGACCTGAATGGGTTTAGGATTAATAATTTCGTTTTTTACATAGCAATTGGTACTTATGTGGGTTATTCCCGATAGTAGAAAGGTAAGAATAGTATTAAGAAAAGAAAAGTAAAAGCAAAAACAATCTTTATTCATAATATTATCATCTTTTTGAGATCACTTAAGTTAGGACAAGACGAAACACATAAATAAAAATCAATTGAGAAAAAATTGACTCCTAATAAATAATAAAGAAATATTCCTGGACATTATTCCACAAAGCGCCATCTAGCCCCAAGTGAGCTAATTATAGTCCGTTTTTATGGGATACTAGACAACGGATAAACATACTTAAATACTTTTTCTTTTGTAAATACATACTTAATATACATAGGAAACACCCAGACCAATACAAACAGACATCTTCATACACACAAATGTTTGTACTGTGCGGGGATCGAACCCGTGACCTTTGGTGTACTAGCCGACTTCTCAACAATTACACCAAGACGGTCGAAAACAACTCCTACATAGACGGTGATTCTATCTATACTAGGATTTTTAATTGTAGTCAGTGAAATGACATTTTCAGTGTGGCAGGTTTTCAGTCCCAAATAAATAGTGATGTGGTAAATCGAGTTTTTACAATTAAAAGTTAGTCGACATTACAGCCTGGCAAAAAAGTCGTAGTGAATGACCACGTCTCACTTCCATATGTCATTACTGGCAACACACACTGGTCAGACTTTCGTCTTGAGACATAGAGGTATTTCGGTAAACTGTATTTAGTAAATAAGTTTTCAGTTTCGAAATGTTTTGTTTCTGTTGTATATTACAGGTAAGAATTTCGTTTATTAACAGGTCATACAACTGGCAAAGTTTAGGAGGATACAAAAGTAGAATCTTCCAAACAAGCGTTTTCTAAAGGTTTGACTACAAGCCCAAAGGGCCCAACCAGCAAAGGACGACGCCTTATAATTTCACATATAGGCAGCGATGAAGGTTTTGTAGATTCCGGTTTACTTATTTTTGAATCGAAGAAAAATAGTATGGACTATCATGAAGAGATGAATTCAAAGTGTTTTGAGAAATGACAAAATTAAAGCCAAATGCGGTGCTGGTATTAGATAACGCACCGTACCATTCAAGAAAAGTCGAGCGTATCCCCACTTCAAACTGGCGGAAGGCTGATATTGTTCAGTGGTTAGATGAAAAACAAATTAAATATCAACCTACAATGATAAAGGCTCCATTAATCGAAATAGTAAAATTACAAAAATCTAATTACGAACGCTATGCTGTGGAAGAGTTGGCCGCTGAATACGGTGTCACAATCCTGCGTCTGCCACCTTTTCACTGTGAGCTCAACCCAATAGAGTTAGTTTGGGCTCAAGCAAAGATGTACGTTGCCAGGAACAATAAAACTTTTAAGATAAAAGAGGTGAAAAAATATTTGAAGAAGGCATGAAAGAGACAAAGTCGAAGACAAAATGTGTCAACTCGACGACATTATAGACCAATATGTGGATTCCTTCGTTATAAATGTAACTGATTCCGATTCCGATTCTGAATATACCGATTTAGAATCGGAGTCGGAATCAATAGCAACCGTAACGAATAAAAACGTATATAATTACTTGTATTTTCCTGACTTTCAAGTGTTAATTCCCCTGAACCACTTGAACATTTTTTTCTCAGCTATGGTTATAATTTTTTAGTGAGAAGTTTTAATATGGAGGTAGGGTCCATATTTCTTAAATCGTATTATTTAATTCGTTGTGTACCTATTACATATTTTCATTTATATAAGGCTTTGATACCTAATAAAATAAAGCATGACTAAATGTCTAAGTCTAGTGATTGCCGAACGTCACTATTGTAGCGGGTCACCCTTTTTTGTATCAGTCACTGTTGAAGTTGTCATTTTGCTAACTACAATTATTAATCGTACTATAGAAGATTCAGGCAGGAATAGTTACGCTGTTCAACATTTTTTATCAAGAATTCCAATAAGAGATCATACAACATACATACTTTTCAGATAAGCAAAATAAATCTGCAGGACCTAAAATTTTTGTCGTTCAAGTAATCCCCTTTTGAAAATACCCTTGCTTTAACTTCGATTTAAACTTGTGAAGAGGTAGATTTACCAGAATTTAGTCATACAATTATTATGAAACATCTGAAGTTTTTATTTATTCATTATACTTACTTTCCAGAGACCAAATAACATCAACACTAAATAAATCTCGCGTAATAATCGTCGTGGGCGCAGCAGGATGCGGAAAGTCGACGCGCGCGCCGGCGGCCATCTTGCGGCATTGCGGCGCGAAAACAACCGCTATAGTGTCCGAACCGAGGCGGGTGGCTGCTATTGGGCTGGCGCAGAGGGTGGCTAGCGAGTTAGGGGAGGAGGTAATATATTTTATCTTATTTAAGAGGCTCATTTGCAGTTATATTACATTACATTTCAAACATTTTTTAGGTGTAACACATACAGGGTGGCCGGGAAGTTGACGTCTAAAGCTAAAATTTAGATTCCTCATATCAAGGTGTATCCAAATTACCCCCATGTATGTTCTACGATTTTGCTTAGTTTAGGAGCTAGAATTATTTTTATAATTTTTTCCTCAATCTTCACCTATCATCGGTTTTTATTTTTCATCTCAATCTGGTGAGTACTTGGTGGTTGAATTATCAGTGATAATTAATGACAATACTTACAAGTAGCCCCCTAAAAATTTCGTTCTGCCTAGGTATTGCGGACCTTCCTCAAAATTTAGTCGCAAGTTCAAAATTACGGTCCGATCTTGGTGAATGCACATCTTTAATGTATGAAAAAAAAAAGTTTTACGGGGGACTGTAGATTCAAAGTAATCCTAAAAACTGCCTAGGATGTTAGGCTATAAAATGGCATCAAATAAAGCTGATGTTAATAGGGGTTTTTTTTTCAGTAACTGATCTTTGAAGTCAGATGAAGAACTTTTTCGGGGTAAAAATACTACTTTATTTTATTGCAATAGTTATGATTCTTCGAGTTATGATGTTTTTTGGTCGCGTTTTCTGACCTTGACACCAAGAATGCAGATGAAAAAATCACCTTCCCCATGAGTTATCGCCTTGTAGTCAACATTATGGTTACTTCCCGACCACAGTCATTGTCACATTTTGTTACAGTGTAGCATACCAACGTAATCAAGTGGGAAGAAAATACTAAAGCAAAAATACCAACGCTAATAAGTTAAAAGAAGATTTTTTTCCTTTCTACCAGTGTGGTAGGACAAACCGCCGGGAAGCCATGATATCTTAGGCGTGGCAGTGTCACCCAGATAGGCGAGGTGGGGTTACAGACCCCGTTGGGCCCTTGACGTTCAGGGGGGATCAGCCACCAATAGCTGATCACATGCCACAGGGCAATCAAAATCTTCCTTTCACTTGTTAGCGTTGGTATTTTTGTGATAGTATTTTCTTGACTGGGGTCGGGAAGAAACCATAATGATGACTACAAGGCGATAACTCATCGGGAAGGTGATTTTTTCATCTGCATTCTTGGTGTCAAGGTCAGAAAACGCGACCAAAAAACATCATAACTCGAAGAATCATAACTATTGCAAAAAACAAAGTAGTATTTTTACCCCGAAAAAGTTCTTCATCTGACTTCAAGGGTCGGTTACTGAAAAAAACCCCCGTTAACAACAGCTTTATTTGATGTCATTTTATAGCCTAACGTCCTAGGCAGTTTTTAAGATACCTTTGAATCTACAGTCCCCCGTAAAACTTTTTTTTTCAATACATTAAAGGTGTGCATTCACCAAGATCGGACCGTAAATAAACACTAAATAAACCGGGTTTTCTGCAACATATAACTACGGTAAAAACTACTGTTATACCTGTATTTGCCCGACGTTTCGGCGACAATTGCATGTGCCGTGGTCACGAGCGGACTGGCGGCGCGCGGCGCCGTCTGACGGTGCGCGGAGGAAAATCTTCGTCCACCCGCACATTTCCAACATTGTTAGCGGTGGTACAGTCAGCCCGGCAAAACACACTAACACTGTCCGGTTTTACTTTGGACGGTCCAAAACGCGATTTGCACCTTGCAATCACTGGATTCCATGCAGACGACAACTTGAAACCATCCTCCCTATTGAAATTACGATGTTTTTTAATTTCAATAGCTTCTCGTACCATTCTGGTATGGTAATAACGATCAGTGGAGAGGATCTTTGGGTCGTGCAATTCCATCCAGTGATTCACCCCTGAACTCAATAGGTGTTCTGCTATGGCGGATTTGGTCGTCTGTCGATTCTTCACAGCTGCGATGTGCTCTTTTACCCTCTCAGCAATCGGACGCTTCGTTTGTCCGATATAAGAACTTCCGCAGCTGCAGTCAACTTTGTAAACCCCCGGTGTCTGCAAAGGTATTACATCCTTCGGCGAGCGCAACTCTCTCGTTACTTTGGCGAACGGACTACATACAGTCTTAATGGCGTATCTCCTTAGTACTGAGCCAATTTTGTCCGTTACACCTTTCACATAAGGTAGAAAAGCAGGTACTCGGCTCACCATTGGTTGTTTTTCTACCTTTTTCCTCTGTTCCATAGACCTCCTTGTCACCTTATAGCCGTTTTTTCTAAGAACCCCCTGGACATGCTTAAGCTCCGCCCTCACATGCTCAGGGTCGCATAGACTATGTGCCCTATTCACTAACGATGCCACAACGGCTTGTAGGTGACCCGGATGGTGATGTGATGAGGCATGCAGGTATCTATCCGTGTGTGTTGGCTTACGGTACACAGAGTGTGCCAAGGTCCCATCTGGCCTCACCGTTACCTGTACGTCCAGAATCTTTGATGATATCCAGGCATTCCCTGAGCGGCACATTGGTGAACAGCGACTCAACATCAAAACTCACCATGATGTCACCCTGTTCCACTGTTATGGCCTTCAAGAGCTCAATAAAATGCCGCGAGTCTCTTACATACGACGAAGTGTTTCCCACTAATGGCTGCAGCACTCCCGCAACGTGTTTAGCCAGACTGTATGTAGGTGAGTCTATCTGACTGACAATCGGTCTAAGTGGCACGTTGTTCTTGTGTATCTTAGGCAAACCATATAATCTATAAATATAATATAAAAAGTAGATCCATGGCGTTTCTGGACGTACAGGTAACGGTGAGGCCAGATGGGACCTTGGCACACTCTGTGTACCGTAAGCCAACACACACGGATAGATACCTGCATGCCTCATCACATCACCATCCGGGTCACCTACAAGCCGTTGTGGCATCGTTAGTGAATAGGGCACATAGTCTATGCGACCCTGAGCATGTGAGGGCGGAGCTTAAGCATGTCCAGGGGGTTCTTAGAAAAAACGGCTATAAGGTGACAAGGAGGTCTATGGAACAGAGGAAAAAGGTAGAAAAACAACCAATGGTGAGCCGAGTACCTGCTTTTCTACCTTATGTGAAAGGTGTAACGGACAAAATTGGCTCAGTACTAAGGAGATACGCCATTAAGACTGTATGTAGTCCGTTCGCCAAAGTAACGAGAGAGTTGCGCTCGCCGAAGGATGTAATACCTTTGCAGACACCGGGGGTTTACAAAGTTGACTGCAGCTGCGGAAGTTCTTATATCGGACAAACGAAGCGTCCGATTGCTGAGAGGGTAAAAGAGCACATCGCAGCTGTGAAGAATCGACAGACGACCAAATCCGCCATAGCAGAACACCTATTGAGTTCAGGGGTGAATCACTGGATGGAATTGCACGACCCAAAGATCCTCTCCACTGATCGTTATTACCATACCAGAATGGTACGAGAAGCTATTGAAATTAAAAAACATCGTAATTTCAATAGGGAGGATGGTTTCAAGTTGTCGTCTGCATGGAATCCAGTGATTGCAAGGTGCAAATCGCGTTTTGGACCGTCCAAAGTAAAACCGGACAGTGTTAGTGTGTTTTGCCGGGCTGACTGTACCACCGCTAACAATGTTGGAAATGTGCGGGTGGACGAAGATTTTCCTCCGCGCACCGTCAGACGGCGCCGCGCGCCGCCAGTCCGCTCGTGACCACGGCACATGCAATTGTCGCCGAAACGTCGGGCAAATACAGGTATAACAGTAGTTTTTACCGTAGTTATATGTTGCAGAAAACCCGGTTTATTTAGTGTTTATATAGTGAAAAATGCAACAAGAAAGTTTAAAAACCTATCGGACCGTAATTTTGAACTTGCGACTAAATTTTGAGGAAGGTCCGCAATACCTAGGCAGATCGAAATTTTTAGGGGGCTACTTGTAAGTATTGTCATTAATTATCACTGATAATTCAACCACCAAGTACTCACCAGATTGAGATAAAAAATAAAAACCGATGATAGGCGAAGATTGCGGGAAAAATTTAAAAAAATAATTCTAGCTCCTAAACTAAGCAAAATCGTAGAACATACATGGGGGTGATTTGGATACACCTTTATATGAGGAATTTAAATTTTAGCTTTGGACGTCAACTTCCCGGCCACCCTGTATAATAACACATAGGTATATGAATTTGTGACCAATTTAAACCCGAGCAACTCTGATAACGGCGGTAGACTGGCCCCTTACCACGTTGTGTTCAAAAATTCGCTCGGCGAAATGTATGCTACCAAACATTCAGAAGCCCAAATTTCGTGGGGCGTTCACCATGACGAAAACAATCAGTGTGTAGAGACACAGGGTAGTGAAAGGACTACCCCGTTGGGGAAATATTGAGCTTATGTTATGGATAGTCATAAAATGTTTTTTTCAAAATTTGAGACTTAAAACACTACACAGAAATTTTATCAATGTCAATATTTATAATTCCAGGTCGGTGAATCCATAGGGTATCAAGTACGTCTGCATTCGAAGCCTCCCCGCCCACCGGGGGGGTCTGTACTGTACTGTACGTCCGGAGTTCTGCTGAGGAGATTGCAAACTAATCCAGGTACGTCTTGCCTGCATACTATTCTGTACCCTCATGTATAGTGTGGTCGTGTTGAGGATGCAGTCATTTTTTGATTTATTTCCGTTACAGAAAAACTCAGGTAGTCGCCGAGTGAAAAGGTTGACCAGTTTTCAAACACATTCATTACCGCGTTGCAAGCACATGTTACCTTCTTAAACTATGTAACAGGCAAGAGTATGTCGAAAAGTATGCTTTACTGTCTGACAATAATAATAAACTGAAATACGATTAGACGCATGGTCTTTCACGATTGACAGTTGAACCCATTGATCTTGTCAATATCATCATTGAGCAAGCAAAAACAGATCTTAAGGTGGTCAACCCTTTCATTCCCGGACTCTACAAAACTGTTGCCTTTGAAAGAATGCGTTCATGTGGGCACTGTGAACTTGACTTTCATAATAGAAACGATTTGATTAGTTAGGCGGCGTGCTAGGTTGAAGGACAAGAATGAAATCACTGCATTCTTAACGCGAACGGATTAAATAGATAGATATATAGAAAGGTTGATAGGACGAGATCACTGAAGATTCTTGCCGTAGTCTTGGCTTATCTTGTTATTGGAGGAAGGGTATATCAAATGAAATAAATCTACCCGCCGCACTCAGAGACGTCAATTAACGTTAATAGTTCATTAGGGTCAACATTTTACATTCTTGAAAGTTCTTTATTCAATTTGTTATAGTCTCTTTTCAAAAATGGAATTTTGACTCTAATGAACCATTAACGTTGATTGACGTCTCTGAGTGCGGCGGGATGCTAATTTTATTAGGAAATAGGCATTTTATCACTTTTTCACCTGGCGGTTACTGACGAAGCAAGTAGTTGCTTTTCTGTATTCGGTTTAAAGACATTTATTCCCAAAAAAAAACCGTGCTTCGGAAGGCACGCTAAGCAGTTGGTCCCGGTTGACGTCGCTAGATGTCAGACGTTAAGCCTAGTCAGAGGCCTTAGGGCGGCTTGATAATATCTGACATAAAGGTTGCTCACTAACCTTAATAATCTACTATATAAAAATAAGTCAGGTTTTCCTTCCTGACGCTATAACTCCAGAACGCACGAACCGATTTCCACGGTTTTGCATTCGTTGGAAAGGTCTCGGGCTCCGTGAGGTTTATAGCAAAGAAAATTCAGGAAAATTTCAACAGAAAAGCGGGAAAATTCACATACAGCTAAGTCCACGCGGACGAAGTCGCGGGCGGCTGCTAGTAATAATAATAAAAAAGCATTTATTTCCAATCACATTAGTCTGATCTGATTACAGTTTCACCTTAAGATTGATGTGTACAATAGATTTAAGATAATTTGATTAACGTGCAAGTACGACCAACGTGAGAGAGCGGAACTTGTACTAGGATAGCCTGTTTTACCTTACACCCCTTCAACAATCCGCTCTGAGCCCGCGTATTCACCGGCCGAAAAGGTTGACCAGTTTTCAAATAAATTCATTCACGCGTTGCAAGCACATGTTACCTTTTTTATCTGTGTAACAGGCTAGAGTATGTCGGTACGTATGCTTTATTGTTTGATAATAAATCGATCAGACGTATGTTCCTTCACGATTGACAGTTGAACCAATACGTTTTATTGGATTGATCTTATCAATGTCATGATTGCGCAAGCAAAAACAGATCTTAGGGTGGTTAACCCTTTCATTCCCTGACTATATATTATATGATTATGACATCATATAAATTATTTTAGGTAGTCAATTATAAACCATATAATATATCTTATCTACCAGGTCTCGCCGGCTGCAGCCACGTCATAATAGACGAAGCACACGAGCGCGACGTCAACACAGATGTAACCCTGCTGCTGCTGCGGCGCGCTTTAGACGTCAACCCTCAACTTAAAGTTGTCATCATGAGTGCCACTTTGGACACCAACGTATTCATCAGGTTAGATATAAAAATGATTGTGAAATTACCGAATTTTCATTTATAAAAATATCCCTTTTTCCACTCACACGCCCGACACTCACCTACACACAAAACAAAACACCAACACATCATTTTTATGTTGTTTCCCACAATTTGATAGTTTTAGCACCATTTAGTTACTAATTTTGTATTACTAGCCCAAATTTTTGCTTACACCACTTTAACCGCACAATGGTATGAGCAGAAGGATCTCCATCCTTATCATTTAAGTGACATGCCTTAGGGGAACCTTAGGTGTGGAAAAGCCTCGGTTTTAGAGTGTCACTGGAAGATGGCAATTGGATGTAGTTATGTTTAAAACAATCGAAAAGCGTAAACCGGGCGTAAGCGTAGAGTTATAGCCACGTCAGAATAGACGAAGCGCACGAGCGTGACGTCAACACAGATGTAACCCTGCTGCTATTGCGCCGCGCTTTAGACCTCAACCCTCAACTTAAAGTTGCCATCATGAGCGCCACTTTGGACACTGACGTATTCATCAGGTTAGATATAAAAATGATAGTGAAATAACCGAATTTTCATTTATAAAAATATCCATTTTTCCACTCACACGCCCGACACTCACCCACAGTACCTACACACACATACACACACAAAACAAAACACCAACATATCATTTTATGTTGTTTCCCACAATTTGATAGTTTTAGCACCATTTAGTTGCTAGCCCGAATTTTGGCTTACACCACTTCACCGCAGAATGGTGTGAGGGGAAGGCTCTCAACCCTTATCATTTGAGTGACATGCCTAAGGTTGCCCCCCACGGGTGGACTAGCCTTCGTTTAGAGTGTTACTGAAAGATGGCAATCGGATGTTGTTATCTTTAAATCAATCGAAAGGCGTAAACCGGGCTAAAGAGCGATCACAATAAGGCTTCAAGTTATAGCCACGTCATGATAGATGCTGCTATTGCGCCGCGCTTTAGACGTCAACCCTCAACTTAAAGTTGTCATCATGAGCGCTACTTTGGACACTGACGTCTTTATCAGGTTAGATATAAAACTTCACCAGCTGTATTGACATTTATGAAAATGACCCTTTTTCACTTACACGCCCGACACTCACCCACAGTACCGACACACTCATACACACATTTTATTACAACATGTTTTTTGTGTGGTTAGCCAGAATTTAATAGTTTTACCACCATTTAGTTACTAATTTTGTATTCCTTGTTTTTTTATTGATTAGTAGCTAGCCCAATTTTGGCTTAGACCACTTTACCGCACAATGGTGTGAGCGGAAGGCTCTCATTATCATTTAATTGACATGGCTAAGGTTGCCCCCCACGAGTGGACTAGCCTTCGTTTAGAGTGTTACTGAAAGATGGCAATCGGATGTAGCTATCTTTAAATCAATGAAAAGGCGTAAACTGGGCTAAAAAGCGATCACAATAAGGCTTCAAGTTATAACCACGTCATAATAGACGAGGCGCACGAGCGTGACGTCAACACAGATGTAACCCTGCTGCTGCTGCGGCGCGCTTTAGACGTCAACCCTCAACTTAAAGTTGTCATTATGAGCGCTACTTTGGACACTGACGTCTTCATCAGGTTAGATGTGAAACTTCTCTAGCTGAATTGTCATTTTTACAAATGACCCTTTTTCCACTTACACGCCCGACACACACACACACACACCCACACACACTGCTAGCTACGACTGGATATTCAAAAGGTTTCTGTCATTAACGCATCTCCTAGGCTATATTTTTCTTGCTATTAGTAATTTTTAAGTGGATTACCATGGCCATGTTAATTTTGGCACGATTTAGGTAATTTCTTGTTAATGTAGAAAACATTTACTACCCTATTCTACCCCACAACACCCAACTGCTAGATTTCTAGCCTCCTATTTAGGATGAAAAGATTTTTGAAAAGCAACAAGTACACGATATACCACTGAAACAATCAGTATTTATGTAACAGTCCCCTAGAAAGACAGCACTCGGGTTTAGTTGTTTTTTTAATAAATTGAAAGACCCAGAGATAGCTAAAAGTGAAAAGACCACAATATGGCTCCAAGCTACGTCATAATAGACGAGGCACACGAGCGTGACGTCAACACAGATGTAACCCTGCTGCTGCTGCGGCGCGCTTTAGACCTCAACCCTCAACTTAAAGTTGTCATCATGAGTGCCACTTTGGACATTGACGTCTTCATCAGGTTAGATGTGAAACTTCTCTAGCTGAATTGACATTTATAAACATGAGCCTTTTTCCATTTACTCGCCTGACACACACCCACAGTACGACACACACACACACACATACACACATAACTGAATATGTGATTAACACATCATTTTTATAGGGTTTCCCACAATTTTATGGTTTTGGCACCATTTAGTTGCTAATTTTGTATTGCTTATTTTTTTCATTGATTAGCCGCTAGCCCTAATTTTGGCTTACACCACTTTACCGCAAAATGGTGTAGGCGGAAGGCTCTCAACCCTTTAATTTTAGTGACATGCCTAAGGTTGCACCTCCCCATTGGAGGACCAGCCTCAGTTTTAGAACTGAAAGATGGCAATCAGTGTCATGTAGTTATCTTTTAAACAAAACAATTAAAAGGCGTAAACTGGTCTAAAAAGCGATCGCAATTAGGCTCCAACTTATAGGCACGTCATAATAGACGAGGCACACGAGCGCGACGTCAACACAGATGTAACCCTGCTGCTGCTGCGGCGCGCTTTAGACGTCAACCCTCAACTTAAAGTTGTCATCATGAGCGCCACTTTGGACACTGACGTCTTTGTCAGGTAGGGCTCAGACATCTAAGTTATATATTCATATTCATTTATTAATTATATATTTAACTCCATCTGCTTTATTATGCTTCTGTATATCCAGTCAAATGTCCCTTTTTTTACATAGGCCCGACACACATTTAAAGAAATGACACATACACACACGGTTTGATATCCAAACTGTTTCCGTCAGTAACACATCTCCTAGGCTATATAATTGCTGTTACTTAGTAATTTTTATGTGTTTTAGCACTATTTAGTCACGGTTTTGTATTATTTAGAATATATATAAAAATGGAATGCTGTTCGTTAGTCTCGCTAAAACTCGGGAATGGGTAGACCGATTTAGTTAATTTTGGTTTTGAATTATTTGTAATGGTCGAGGGAAGGTTGAGTGAACATGAGAAAATGCTGGGAATATTGTGGAAACAACAATTTTAGTTTCCTCTTAGCAACTGTTCCTACCAGTCACGTGACACTGAATGTTTGACAACAGAACGATGTCTGTTGGGAAAGCTAGTTTAGAATATATTATTACTTATTTATTCATTCTTTATTGCATAAGTTTCAAAAAAAAGTGACCTAGAAGTGATGCTAGAAGAAGAAAAGAAACATTAAACATTCAAAAGCAACGAAAACACAACAAAAAACAGAAACAATCAGTATTTATGGAAAAAATCAAAATAAATTATAATATGGACTAAGTATGAGATCCGCTGCCATGAAAAAATTAGTCAAAAGTTCGTATACAATATCGTTTTGTTCACCATGACGGCAAAAATCAGTGTGCCCTTGACTACCCCGTGTGGATATAGACCGTATGTTATGTTTTTAATATAAGTTACATTTTACTAAAGATAGGAAAACCAGAAAAATACATTTTGTCCTATGGCGTCAGGCGGGAATCGAACTTACATCTTTCGCAAACTGGGTGACTGCACTAACCACTGTGCTACCGAGACCATTAACAGACCGGCCGATTTTTTCTGGTATATTTACCTGGCAGCCAGGTTTGATTCCCGCCTGACGCGGACGCCATAAGACCAAATGTCTTTTTCTGGTTTTCCTATCTTTAGTAAAATATAATTTATATTAAAAACATAACATACGGTCTATATCCTATGATAATGCATTATCCCTAATGCTTAAAATATAAATAACCTAAATTACATTTTCCAGGTATTTCGACTCATGCCCCGTGATTGAAGTACCAGGAAGAACGTTTCCGGTAGAAACATTGTATTTAGAAGACATCAGGCGGAAGTTCGGGTTGAGCTTGAGCAGTACTCTGGAGAATAGCACTAAGGAGGATAGCAAACCTAGTGTCTATTGTCAAGAGGTAAAGTTGTCCTTAGTAAAAACTCGTTTTTACACCACATCCTATCGAAAAAGGCTTATAAAAAGTAAGTTAAATCGTACCGATCGTAAATTGGTTTAGTGTGAACTAAATAAAGCCACGACAGAATATTTAGATTCGGTATTTAATCAGCCATTAACCATTTCGTAGCTTTTTTTCGATTTAATAAGAAGGGAGCCAATAATTAGGTGGTTTACCCTATCTTAAAAAATGTTCTCACTTTTGATAAAAATGAAACTGCATTGCTCGAAAAATTAACTAACGTATCGCTAACCGCAAAACTTGAAAACGGCTAAACTGTTTTGGGTTATTTCTTTTATTTGTTTTTGATAAAGTTTCAAGAAAGATTCTTATGTTTTTCTCTACATAACTCAAAAATACGAAGAAACTACTATTTACTCTCACATTAAATTCAAGTCACTTTTTACCTGTCACACCGGATCGTCATTTGTTGGTTGTCAAATATTGTTTTTACTTAACTGTCATGGTCCAATAGGATTTTGGCAAAATGACTTTTTTTTTAAATGTTTTCCATCTCTTATCATTGATTTAAAATCTCATATTTGCAGATAGTAGAAGTTATAAAAGCGGTAGATAGCCGAGAACCAGAAGGGGCTATACTAGTATTTCTCCCGGGTTGGGCCGAGATCAAGGCTACCAAACTTCTGCTCGACGAAAAATATAAGGATTCCACTACGCATATGATACTGCCGGTTCATTCCAGGTGAGATAAGGTAGTCCATGCTATAGATAATCGTTTTATAGATAAGATGGATTTGGAATTCGAATTATTTGCATCAGTTGATTTTTACCTGTTATTTTGTATCTGTGATTGAGTGTATAGTATTTTCCAAAAATGGTCTCGCCTTCCTGGAGATTTATTTATTTTATTTCATAGTTAGGAATTTGGACTTATCCCAGTATAGATTGATAGATAACAAATACATAAATGAAAAAAAATGTTATTAAAAAATATATTATTATACTTCAAAAATTTTTTTTTATTATACATAGAAAATATAATTTTTACGTCTATTTTATAAACAACTAGCAGCCGCCCGCGACTTCGTCCACGTGGACTTAGCTGTATGTGAAAAAAGATTTTTCCGCTTTTCTGTTGAAATTTTACTGAATTTTCTTTTCTATAAACCTCACGGAGCCCGAGACCTTTCCAACGAATGCAAAACCTTGGAAATCGGTTCGTGCGTTCTGGAGTTATAGCGTCAGGAAGGAAAACCCGACTTATTTTTATATAGTAGATTACTTTTCAATATTTTTTTAAAATTCAATGACTTCTTTTTTTTAAACTTTCTCTTCATTGACTGACTTTTACATATACTAATTTCAGATTATCAACCACAGACCAAACCAAAATGTTCGCCAAGCCATTACCAGGAGTGCGGAAGATAGTTCTCTCAACGAACATAGCTGAAACATCTATTACTATACCAGATGTGGTCTATGTCATAGATTCTGGTGCCCATAAGGAGAATAGGATGAAAGAGGGGACGGGTGAGTGTTATTAAGACGTTGAAGGGTCAACAGCTTGTTTTGCATTTTGTCATAATATGGCAGAAAAAATGCTGTTCATTTACACTAAAAAATAAAAAGAAATAACGATAAAAAAACCTTGTTTAGAGCGCATAACCGGTCCACTAGCGCCCCCACCGCATATAAGCATGAAACATTATTTTTCAACTTCCTAGAAACAGTCATTTTTTATCACCATACATGAACATAGTTAAATTACTATAAAAAAAAAAATCTTCTTATTATTTCTTTGAATTATTGCTGGTAACTTCTTTTGTTTGAATGAAAAAAGTTAATTTCGGGTCTAATAATAATAAGGAGTCCTAATTATTAGGAATAACACATATAAAGCGGTGTTGCGAAACCTGACAAGTTTTCCAAGAATATTACGAATCACCCTTGCAAAAAATAAGACTAGAAAATTAAGCGACTCTGTAAAAATTCGATTTCTCTCCACCCAATTCAAGTAAACTATTCGATTAGCTCGATTGACACTCGAATAGTGGCTCGTATAGTTTGGTCCATGTTATAGGAACAGCAAGTTTGGAAACTGTATGGGTTTCGCAAGCAGCCGCCAAGCAGAGAACTGGCCGTGCTGGAAGAGTTCAACCAGGTAAACCAATTTCCCTATTTATCCCTTTTGTGTCTTGCCTATAGTTGATATGTAATCTAAACTACTATTGTAATCAAACAAGATTGAAAAGAGTAACTATCGAGTTTCTTGCCGGAATCTTCTCGATGGAAGCAACTTCCGAACCGGTGGTAGAGTCACTTTGTCATTTAGATTTTTTTGATTTTGTGTTTTGACGTGTCATAAATGCTTGTAAATAAGCTTACATGAATAAATGTTATTTTTACTTTACTTTACTGTATTTTATCAAATTTAAGGCCCATTTTCCACTGTAGCTGGGTTTTATTATTATTGGTATCTACTAAACTACGGTTTGACATACGGATATTCAAATAAACTCTGTTCGAAGCTGTATAAAAAACTCGATATGTTTTTTATATTCCATCCAGCACTTTGAAAAAAAAGTGAAGGTTTTTTTTATTTGAGATGATCAATTTCGATTTTGCCGAAAATTTTTAAATGTATCAAAGTTTTACATAAGTCAACTTATTTTACCACATCTGGCATTATTGTGGCTAAGTAAATGATACGTTGACATCATTTATTGTGTCACAAATGAACTCGTTTTGTTTTCAAAATGTCATTTTGACCGAATAATACATTATTGTCCTTCAGAATGAGATTGACCAGTAAAGTAGTTCTTAATCACTGTGCTTGTCAACCCCACATCTGGACCTCACGGCAGCTTCCCATCAGGTGGAGTGAGGTCATCTTGAAGAACACTATATAAAAAATGTGTTTTGTGTGTTTTACTCGGCTGTGTAGTATAAAACGAAGATACTCAATACTCAAGCTTCAATAAATTTCCAGGCCACTGCTACAGACTATACACCAAAGAGAAAGAATCACAATTCGCTCCACATACAACACCAGAAATCCTTCGTATTCCTCTAGAACAGACGGTATTGGACTGTAAGACTTACGCCCCAGAGGATAAGGCCGAGAGTTTCTTGGCACAGCTGCCTGAGCCGCCAAGTAAAGCGGCTGTGCAGTTAGCTGTTGATGATTTGGTTGATTTGGGTAAGTATTTTGGACAGGAATTGACCTTTCTTTAACATGAATTAATACCTATATTCCGGATTTGACTTGACGCTTACTAGAGAAAAAGTTCAAAGGCACCTAGAATTTTCACGGAAATTCGTCCAAATTTTGTTTTAAAGTTCCTCGCATCTGAGTGTATACGAAATTTTGACTTATGAGACTGTTTTTGCATTTTAGCTTAATAATATACCTTGCAGCCACTAAAACAATTGTTGGTCTATCTGAAACTTCGTGTCAAAAAAGAACAAACTTATAATATTTTTTACACCCAATTTCAAAAATAATTTACCTAAAACTTTTTCGCTCCACCCTTTTTAAAAAACTTATGTATTTAATGAACTATTTGCTCTGTAAATTCCATTGTGCTATGTCTTTGTGGCATCATGCCAAAGAAGATTGAAAAAATATACCAAACTACCGTAGGTCCAAAAATATTTTTGTCTTTGAACGATGTTTCCTTCTTTTGAAGATATAATACCAGGAAAAATCAATAGATCGATTTTATCTTTGAATCAATGATATTTAAAAGTGGTATAGATACGTTATGTCAGTACTGATGCGAAATCAAAAAGTGTACAAGATAGCATAATTATTTACTAGAGCGCAAACGAGACAGATACATGTTGCGCAGTGTTGTCTCAAACTGTCAATGCTTTGCTCAGGTGGTCAAAAGTACTGATTTCGGGTGCCTCTTTTTGAGCACAAGTAGCTGCTTATCTGCGTATTTGTATTATAATACAAGCCGCCGCCCGCGACTTCGTCCGCGTGGATTTGAGTTGACAAACAAACAGATATATTTCTATAAATTGTAGCCTATGTGCGATTCAGATGTATAAGCTACATTATTGTAAAGTTTAATTAAAATCCATTCAGTAGTTTTTACTTGAGAGAGCAACACGGCATATCCAGACATACAAACTTTCGCATTTATAATATTAGTAGGATCATTTCTTTGAATGACATTTAATTATTTCTTCCCCAGGAGCCCTAACCCCTTCCGAAGCCCTGACCCGGCTGGGCAGCCTCATATCTACTATGTCCCTGCCCCCGCGGCTTTCCTGTGCTCTGTTACACTCGGCTGTGGCGGGAACTGTGCTGTGCTCAGTGAACGCCGCTGTGCACTGCGCTGATAACGTCGAAGTGTTTAGAGATGCTGCTGATAGGAGGGATGGTAAGTACTAGGTTCATTTCTAGATTTATTCCTAGGTTCATTCCTAAGTCCATTTTTAGGTTCTAGGTTCTAGGTTCATTTCTGGGTTCTAGGTTCATTTATAGGTTCTAGGTTCATTTATAGGTTCTGGGTCCATTTCTAGGTTTTAGGTTCATTCCTAGGTTCTAGGCTAATTTCTAAGTTCTTGGTCCATTTCCAGGGTCTAGGTTCATTCCTAGGTTAAAGGTTAATTTCTAAAATCTAAGTCAATATCTAGGTTGTAGGTTCATTACCAGATTCAAGGTCTATTTATAGGTTCTAGGTTCCCTTGTGATAACTCTATGTCTCCTCGTGGTTATCTTGTGCTCGCTACACGCGGCTGTGGCGGGAACTGTGCTGTGCTCAGTGAACGCCGCTGTGCACTGCGCTGATGGCGTTGAAGTGTTTAGAGATGCTGCTGATAGGAGGGACGGTTAGTACTAGGTTTTAGGTTTATTCCTAGGTTTTAGGTCCATTTTTAGGTGCTAGTTTCCAGGTTAATTTCTAGGTTTTAGGTTCACTCCTGCCTAGGTTCATTTCTAAGTTCATGGTCCATTTATAGGTACTAGTTCCAAATGGAACCTAGAACCTAGAATCTAAAAATTAGATTCTAGGTTTTAGGTGCATTTCTAGGTTATATGTCCATTTCTAGATTCTAGGTTTTAGTTGCATTTTTAGGTTCCAGGTTGATTTCTAAGGTCTTGGTCCATTTCTAGGTTCCAGGTTCATTTCTAGATTCCTGGTCTACTTATAGGTTTTAGATTTCCCTCTAATAACTGCTATGTCTCCTTGTGGTTATCTTGTGCTCTGCTACACGCGGCTGTGGCGGGAACTGTGCTGTGCTCAGTGAACGCCGCTGTGCACTGTGTGTGTGTGGACGGTCAGTACTAGATTCTATATTAATGAATAGGGTCATGGTTCATTTCTAGATTCTAGGTTATTACAGGTTCTAGGTCCATTTCTAGATTCCAGGTTAATTACAGGTTCTAGATCCATTTCTAGATTCTAGGTTTTAGGTTCACTCCTAGGTTCTAGGTTCATTTCTAGATTCAAGGTCTATTTATAGGTTCAAAGTTCCCTTGTGATAACTCTGCTATGTCTCCTCGTGGTTATCTTGTGCTCTGCTACACTCGGCTGTGGCGGGAACTGTGCTGTGCTCAGTGAACGCCGCTGTGCACTGCGCTGATAGCGTCGAAGTGTTTAGAGATGCTGCTGATAGGAGGGACGGTTAGTACTAGGTTTTAGGTTTATTCCTAGGTTTTAGGTCCATTTTTAGGTGCTAGTTTCCAGGTTAATTTCTAGGTTTTAGGTTCACTCCTGCCTAGGTTCATTTCTAAGTTCATGGTCCATTTATAGGTACTAGTTCCAAATGGAACCTAGAACCTAGAATCTAAAAATTAGACTCTAGGTTTTAGGTGCATTTCTAGGTTATATGTCCATTTCTAGATTCTAGGTTTTAGTTGCATTTTTAGGTTCCAGGTTGATTTCTAAGGTCTTGGTCCATTTCTAGGTTCCAGGTTCATTTCTAGATTCCTGGTCTACTTATAGGTTTTAGATTTCCCTCTAATAACTGCTATGTCTCCTTGTGGTTATCTTGTGCTCTGCTACACGCGGCTGTGGCGGGAACTGTGCTGTGCTCAGTGAACGCCGCTGTGCACTGTGTGTGTGGACGGTCAGTACTAGATTCTATATTAATTAATAGGGTCATGGTTCATTTCTAGATTCTAGGTTATTACAGGTTCTAGGTCCATTTCTAGATTCCAGGTTAATTACAGGTTCTAGATCCATTTCTAGATTCTAGGTTTTAGGTTCACTCCTAGGTTCTAGGTTCATTTCAAGATTCAAGGTCTATTTATAGGTTCAAAGTTCCCTTGTGATAACTCTGCTATGTCTCCTCGTGGTTATCTTGTGCTCTGCTACACTCGGCTGTGGCGGGAACTGTGCTGTGCTCAGTGAACGCCGCTGTGCACTGCGCTGATAGCGTCGAAGTGTTTAGAGATGCTGCTGATAGGAGAGACGGTTAGTAGTAGGTTTTAGGTTTATAACTAGGTTCTTGCTTTAGTTCTAGGTTAATTCATAGGTTCTAGGTCCATTTCTAGATTCTGGGTTAACTTATAGGCTTTAGGTCCATTTCTAGATTCTAGCTTTAAGGTGCATTTCTAGGTTCATTCCTAGGTTCCAGGCTAATTTCTAAGTTCTTGGTCCATTTCTAGGTTTTAGGTTTATTTCTAGGTCCTAGGTTCAATCCTAGGCTCTAGGTTAATTTCCAAGATCTAGGTCCATTTCTAGGTTCCAGGTTCATTTCTAGATTCAAGGTCTATTAATAGCTTCTAGGTTCGAGTGATAACTCTGCTATGTCTCCTTGTGGTTATCTTGTGCGTTATTACACTCGTCTGTGGCGGGAACTGTGCTGTGCTCAGTGAACGCCCCTGTGCACTGCGCTGATAGCGTCGAAGTGTTTAGAGATGCTGCTGATAGGAGAGACGGTAAGTACTGGATTCTAGGACTATTTCTAGGATCCCTTGTAAAAACTTAATGAACCACCTTGAATTGGGTAGTTAAGTGTTTGCCTTTTTTCTCATCGAAAGACTATATTGTATAGAAATATTCGTTTAATAATCACGTTAACGACTTGAATACCTTCCGAAATATTACTTTTCGTACCACTTGCTCAAAAAAGTGACATTCTAGCCCGCAAAAACAGAACATAACAATAGTCATTTTTAATCTGTTCAAAACAGGGAAAGAAAATTGTACTGAATTTCATTCATCCCCTAGGGCGAGAATGTGATTTAAATTTGGAATACAGACCGAGGTTTTCGAGCGCTAATTTGAATAAGAAGTTTTAATTCTTTATTTATGACCTGCCAGTATTATATGTGATAAAATAGAAAAAGTTTAATAATAAATATTTTTTCGCAAATGGTACGAAAAGTAGAGTATTTTCCTCGGTGATAAAGCTGTCTTAGTCTTGGGTGAACTTAAATCCCTCGCTGCACTCAGGACTCGTATTAAATCCCTCGCTTCGCTCGTGATTTAAGTTTTTTACACCCTCGCTGCGCTCGGGAGCTAACCTCGAGTCCTTCGTTACGCTCGCGATTTCAATCGTCATCCGCGACAGAAGACACTGCTTTATCCCCTTGGTTAATAATCTACTATTTTAAACATTACATAACATATACTCAGGCATGACTAAAATCACAAACGAGGCAGTCAGAGAGGCACACTATTTTTCACCGTCAAAGTCAACATTTAGAAGCCCATTTCACTGAGCGCACGTCGTAAGAAGCGTCATTTTTTTCCTTGTAAGCTTATGTAAAAAATCAACAAAAAAAAACTTACCTCCTTTCAAATTATTAATGTTTCAGAAATCCGCGAACTAAAACGCAAGTTCAGCAAGACTTCGGACCACGCAGCGCTTTATCGCATACAAGAGTCTTTCGAACTCACGGCCCGAGAGAAAGGCTGGAAGAACATCGACCACTGGTGCGATGGGTACGGGCTGAGGAAGGACCGGCTTGGTTATGTTAAATGTAAGTTGTGAACATACTTCATTCCAATGATCTTCTTCTATATGTATATAAAAATATAGCTTTTCGCTAGTCCCGCTAAAACTTGGGAACGGCTGGACCGATTTGGCTAATTTTTGTTATGAAATATTTGTGAAGGTCCAGGGAAGGTTTAAAAGGTGGGTAAACATAAGAAAATGTTAAGAATAGAGTGAACAACAACAATTTAGTTTTCCCTTAGCAAATATTTCTACCTGTCACGTGACACTGAATGGTTGTCAAGAACGAAGTCTGGCGGGACAGCTAGTATTATAATAAAAAAGACGTAGATAGGTTATGTCAGTACTGACGGGAAGTCAAAAATTGTCCACAGGGTACGACGTAGCTAATTTGGCTAATAACGTGTGAACAAGATAGTGTGATTATTTACTAGAGCGTAAACGAGACAGATACATGATGCGCAGTGTCGTCTCAAACTGTCAATGCTTTGCTCAGGTGTACGGAAAGTTCTGATTTCGGGTGCCACTTTTTTAGCACAAGTAACGTATCTACCTTTTTTTTGTAATAAAATATTATTGCTTTATTATATTATTTACATATTATGTTCGTCTATGAGAATCTGTACCACGACGCGTCTTATAGAAAAATCTGCTTACAGGGAATCTGCTTGCCCAAAAGATGACATCCCGGGTTTTTTGTATCTCCCACCTGAGTGTATACGAATATATCGAAAAAAATTAGATCACAGTTAGCAAAATTCCAAACTTGAGATATTTTCGAAGATGAATATTTACTAGACATTTTTCGCTATAATATTTTTCAAAACCCTGTCTATTTACTCAACAATTTTCATGAATTTCATGGAGCGATGTATCTTATCTATGTAATCATTTTATATTATCAAACCATCGGTAGCTTCTTGACAGCCCTCATAGCTCAATTTGGATCATAACTGAAATTAAATAAATTAATGAATTTTAATATGAGTATCTATGTTTGTTATTGTTTTGGCATTTTCCATGCAGTATCTTTTACTAAAAATCTGAAAACCAGAAATCACCCTGGCTCTTAGGGTAAATATACCAGAAAGATTCGGCCGGTCTGTTTATGGTCTCGGTAGCACAGTGGTTATTGCAGTCGCCCGGTTTGATGCCAAAATGACCGAATGTATTTTTTTCTGGTTTTCAGATCTTTAATATATCTCTCTCTTTCCAGCTCTCTCAAATCTCCACCTAGAACAACTCCTCAAGTCTGGCTTCGTAGAGCCCAACCCTGAACCGGAAGACCTGACCAGTTACTCTGACATAGAACAGCTTTCATCTGCCATTTTAGTAGCTGGAGTCAACTCGCTCTTGACTACGAGGAGATATGTCAAGACGAAGGGAAAGTTGAATACTGTCACTGAACTGTTTACGAGGTAAAGGTTTGAGTTTATTTTAGGTTATGTTTAGGATATACAGGGTGAATTTTTCAAGTGGGTTTGTTAGGTCAAATCTTAAAACTAGAAGAAATTTAAAAAAATGCCCGATGGTGTCAACTTGCTCTTGACTACGAGGAGATATGTCAAGACGAAGGGAAAATTGAATACTGTCACTGAGCTGTTTACGAGGTAAATTTTAATGTTTTAGAATATACAGGATGATTTTGCAAGGGCTTGCCTATTTTTTAAGAGCGACTATGAATAAGTTTATTTATTTATCTATTCTTCATTGCACAACAATAGTTAAATGTAACATCTTAGATTATGTTTTTTTTCTGTTTAACAGTGTGAATACTGTGCATACTTTTCATTTTTCATTTTTGGTTCATATACAATAGATTTGTATGTAGGTACTGTAAGTATGCCTCTTGAATAAACAAATAATGGTATTCCTTGTTATTTCCAGTAAAGGCGACCGCGCCCACATCGGCAGCGAAAGCGTGAACTATGCTATAACTAAACGAAGCACCAAACCAACTATACTATGTTATTTCGGCGGCCGACACTCCAGCGAACGAAGGGCCTTAGTATTGCACAAAACGGCCGTTATACCGCCGCATACTGCTTTGGTGTTCTGTAGGGGAAATATACGAACTCGAATTGAGGTATGTTTGCTAGTAATTGCTATAAAAAGACATGATTTCTCTTTTGGCCTATAGTTGCCTGTTAAAAAATTTTGGGCATTAAGTCCGCCAATTTCGCTTTTCTTTGTGCAATAAATATTTCATTACTAAAAAGTCTGAAAACTAATTTAGAAATGCTAAACCACCTGTCTAAGAACTCAAAATGCACGCATTTTGATGAGAATTTGTTTGATGAATTTGAGTTACCAAAAAGTCAGAAAATCAATCAACTGATGTCTTTTATTATTAGTCTGAATCGGAATTCCCAACACTATAACATTATTTGACACAGACAAACTTAAAGACACAAAATATTACTATAATTACCATAGTGTACCAAATCATCCTAGCGAATCATTCGTCAGATTTCTCAGCGTTCCAGCACGTTAATATCATATTATAATAAAGTAAAATTATAATTATTTTCAACTATTATTTTACAGAGTGACGACAGTGAAACTACGATAGTCAGTTTGCCGAAACACAACTTACACGTACACCTGCCCTCTAGGTAAGATAATCGGTCCATTTATTTATTTACCAGTTGACTCAACAGACTTCCTTCTGTTGTCAATCATTGACAGGTATAAATGTTTGCTAATGAAAACTTTATTGTTGTTTACAATATTTCTAGCATTTTCTCATTTTTACTCCTTTTAAACTTTCACTAATAATTCAAAACCAAAATTAGCCAAATCAGTCCAGCCGTTCCCTAGTTTTAGCGAACCAACGAACAGCAATCCATTTTTAAGAGATTTAAAACTAGATACACTGATAGATTACAGTCAATACATGGCAAAGATAACTATGTAGTTTAACAATACTTGGCTAGACGGTTACCAACAACGCCTTTCCTCTTTCATCCTTTTCATATACACGGACATTAATCCGTGGTGAAAGATATAACTTTCTGTCATATGATGTATGTATGTATGAGCCGCCCTCCGCCCATAGGCCTAACGAGTAATATCTATGCTCGGACTTTTAATCAGGTTATTTGACAGATAATAAGAGAGATAATGAGTAAATAATTTAATTTAACTTTCTTTAATTTGTGCACAGCTGTTTATCCACCAAAACTTAAAAATAGGTTCCTGTCAACGTGGTCTGCTGGAAGAAATCTCTTTTTAGAGATAAGCTCACCTGTACTTTTAATCTCCCAATTGTCTGTTTATTGTAATTGTCTTTTTGTGTACGAACTAATAAATAATCTCTCATTTCCTCGAAAAATACCACCTCATAGTTAAGGTGAGGTCTGTGCCCACAATAAGCAGTGGGACGTATAAATCATCGTTGCTGACATTCAACATTGAATATATTCCACAGTCAAGCATCCACCATCTTGAAAGCACGAGAAATGTGGTGGCAAACCTTCCAGTTCCACCTAGACCGCGACCTCCAAACCCTGAAGTATGAGGAACACGTCTCCACGACAGAATTCAGGAGAAGACTGGTCAAGACCATCGCTGGGATGCTGGTGGAAGCTCATAACGAGTTTGTACTGGGGAAAACTAGGGTTGATGATGTTGATTAGTAATAAAATGTTATAAAAATTTGTTGGTTTTATTTTTCAATATTCTCTTCAAAATCAGGCAATAAACTGCAGACTTTAAAATGTATGTCAAAGTTACGTTTTGTAAAGAAGGTCATAATCATAGATTTTTAAGAAAATACTTTTTACATCTGCGGAGGTGCAATTTATACGTCTGATAAAACAATTTTAGCCTTAGTGAATAAAGCAGGGACTATAATTTGACTTTCTTAATAAATATTTACGAAGGTACGCTATCCAACTGCTGGGCAAAGGCTTCCTTGCAAAAGCGATAATGAAATGTGCAACGAAAATAAAGATTATATTCCTCTCACCCTAACCATAGGTGTATTTTACCCGTTCCGAAGGGATTCCTTCCTCGTATCGCCGGCATGCCATCGGTGGAATCTCAAAATCGGATTCACGAACCTATAAAACACTCAAAAAATCCCCAATTCTATTGACAAATCTACCTACATACAAACATGAAGAAACCGCTCGCCTTTGAAATTATGAGCATTCAAATTTCGAAAACAAAAACAAACTACCTACCTACTCAAAGGATCAGAAACATAATTGGATCAGGCATTCTTCTAGTCTAACAAATCCTGGAGTATGAGGAGCACGTCTCCACGACAGAATTCAGGAGAAGACTGGTCAAGACCCTCGCTGGGATGCTGGTGGAAGCTCATAGCGAGTTTGTACTGGGGAAGACTAGGGTTGATGATGTTGATTAGTAATAAAATGTTAGAAAAAAATAATGGTTTTATTTTGAGATTTTTTTGCAATATTCTCTTGAAAAACAGGCAATAAAGTACAGATCTTTAAACGTATGTCGAAATTACGTTTCATAATACATAATCATGGATATTAACGAAATGTCTTTTTAAAATCTGCCGAGTTGTAATAAATAAGTCTGATATTACAATTTTAGCCTTAGTAAATAAAGCAGGGACTATAGTTTCACTTTTTTAATTAATATTTACGAAGGTACGCTATCCCACTGCTGGGCAAAGGCTTCCTTGCCAAAGCGATAATGATATATGTAATGAAAAAAAAAATGTATTTCACTTACCCCACCTAACCATAGGTGTATTTTACCCGTTCCGGAGGGATTCCTTCCTCGTATCGCCAGCATGCGATCGGTGGAATCTCAAAATAGGATTCATGAACCTAAGTACACTCAACAAATCCACAACAGCTCTATTGACAAATCTACCTACATACAGCATGAAAAAACCGCGCGCCTTCGAAATTATGAGGAATGTTAGCTGGCACTTACATTCGAATTTCGTAAACAAAAACAAAGTACTCATAGGAACAGAAACATAACTGGATTAGGTATTCTTCTAGTATAAGAAATCCACATTACATAGTCATTAATATTGACGTTCATTTACCTGCCCAACCAACTGTAGGTTTTCCTACTGCCTTAGATGAAGTATGTAAAATTAATTTCTTCCTTATTTTCTACTATGTGTTCGGTTTCAAAGATTCATGTAAAAAATATAGGTAGGACGTGTGGACTTACTACTTATTGTTTGGCTTACGCAATTTGTTTGAAGAAGGAAACCGAACGCACTCTTCGTACCGATTCGTTGCGGATGACACGTATCCATGCCATCACTTTTTTTTGCGTGTGGCGGGAGGCACGGATGTGTGTCATTTTAAAATCGATGATAACTCTTTCAATTTAGCTTAAGGAAGTTTTTACCCAGAACCAAAGTAACTTGATTTTTCACGTACATTAAGCTCGTAGCCTTCGTTTCTGGATTTGGTCATATTTTTGAAATAATAGAGGTTACCAACCTTTTATAAAATGTTAGTTATTTGATATCAAATCGTCTAATGATAATAAATTATTACAGCGTTAACACGTTCAGTGCCACATAGGATAGCACTGGTGGAAACGGGTTCCACTCAGCGACATTTTTAATAAGACACATGGGTGCGTGCTGAGGAGGCGTGCTATGACTGTGTGCTGTGTGTGCCTTCCCTACTGTCAATACATAGCATAGCTGCGCATCTTCCTCGCTCAGCTACCTTGCGGTAGAGTATAGTCGTAGTGTGCTACGAAAAGGTAACGCTGCGTGCGGAAGGTGTGCCTTACTCGCTCTATTACGTACGTTCGTAGTTTCGTAGTTTAGCTTGCACATCCTCGCAGCATAGCTGCATAGCACATCTCTGGTGGGGAAGCAGCCTCAAAGTTGTGAAAAGGGGAATGGATGTAAAGTTGCATATTGTTTTTTTTTTATACTCCGTCGGTGGCAAACAAGCATGCGGGCTGCCTGATGGTGAGCAGCTACCGCCCAGCAGCTGTACCGAGCAGCTGTGCCCTGCTATAGTGCTATAACTTCGGACATTTATGTAACAAATTTAGAATAGTTTTAAATGACACAATAGCTTAAATGACACTGTTATGAACTGTATTTTTTTATTATTATTATTTGATTTTATTTTATTTTATTTTTTTGTAATCTTTTTCTGTTTTAAATTTTTCTTGTTTTGACCAATTTTATGTTCCGACAATTTATTTATAATATGCATAATTTAATTTATTTTAATCTTTTAAGTGTCTTGGACGGTATGTCTGTTAACTTTTAAGATGACTGTTATAAATAAATAAATATAGTTAGGTGTTTATCTCAAATAGAAATCAATTACCGCTGTTAGGTTATCAACACTCGACGTTGTGGAAAAACAGTGGACGCGGACGAAGTCGCGGGCAAAAGCTAGTATTAATATATAGTTACATTATAGCATATTCTCCTTGATTCAACTACAGAGTTAACTTCAGTATCAAGTCAATTGTGGCTATTTATTATCTCCCTAATCAAACTTGGTAGTTTTTCATTTGCATAGTTGAAATTTGTTGTACAAAGAAAACTAAAACAATATTTAGGCCTAATTTAATATTTTATATTCAATAAAATCATTAGGAAATGCGAAATAAGTTGAAAAGGTTTAGCACAACTGCATTAACAAAGTCACTTACCTTCCATTTCCAGAAATACACTTGTTATCCTACTTTTTATCACTTAAAACAATGTGCCGATCCGTTTACGTTAGATTTCGAATGTAAACTAAAGGTTTTCAAGCTTTGAACATGAAAAAACTAGTGAAAATACTGTTTTCTTTTCCGCATGGCGGAAGACGCAGATGCGTGTCATCTAATCGTATGGCGTTGGGCGCTAAACAGTGTCACGTCGTTTTTGCTTGACGCCACCGACGGAAGTAAGCGAAATTGGCCACCGCAGTGAATCGGTTAAATCAAACTAATTATGTATCTATGTATACCTACCTACCTCATTGTCTTTAGGCCGACATTATACCTACCAATTCTAAAGGAGTTCTATAATGTTTTTTGGTTTGGGGAAATACCTACAAGATTACTAACTTTAACGTATGCGTGTGTGTAGCTCAAGTGTAGCTATACTTACATATTACTATGACCGCTCTTGATTGTTCATTGGAGGGAAAACCCCCAGGGCAATGTACTCCTTCCTCAAGCCCACTAAGTAATAATACCTATTATGTCTAAGTTTGCACATTATTGTAGGAATAGGTAGCAACGGTCCTACAAACAGGTCAAGAACCACGAGGGGTTGAAATGTTGTTCTGGTTTTGTTTTTAAAATGAAAAAAACGGAAGGTAGGTTTTTGATCGTGACAAAATGTAGGTAGGTGTAGTCCAACTATTGAATAAGACATAATATTCGAAATACACTTTGACAGTTGCCAGTGTCATTGGAAATTGGACTTCAATCTATAAGAAATAAGTGGGACTGTTAAGTGTAGTTAGCCTAAAAAATCCTTGAAGAAGTTCTTATTTTATAAACGTTTTATGCAAAGTCTTCAGTTTCGCTCAGTGAAAACTGAATTATGTAAAAACTGGTTTAATTTTACATGCTCTGCAAGTCTCAAAAACAACGAAACCACGAGTGTTGGGAATTTTCGGACTGGCTGTCATTCATCAGATGTCATTTCTAATGAATTGTCATTTTTAATGAAATCCTGTCAAAACAACCCGTCATGTCAATGACGCTACGTACTTCCTATCCTACTATAGTTCGCACGACGAATGATGATCCCTATGACGTTTCAACTGACAGTTGTATTAGTGATGCGAAACAAATTCCAAACAAATTCGATAAAATACAATTTTTTTAGGCAAATGTCATGTCATTCAGCCAGGTCATTCAACATAATAAGCAAAATTCATTTATTTTGAAAAAAGATTACGCACATTGATGGACGTAAAACACTGGATAAAAAGTAACCGCCTAATTATATTTCATTTTACTATACTTTAATTTTGATTCTAATTGCATAGTTTGAGAGTTTAGAATTCTTCTTGAATTGAATTTTAAAGAATTCATAATTGCCAGCTTCATGGAAAACTATTCAAAAGGAGGCCACAGACCCGAAGTTCAGACTCAGATTCTGAAGATCCGCTTGACCCTGTATCAGATTCCGATTGATATAAATAAAATACAAACATCATGCATTTGTTAATTTTTTGCAACAAATTATCGATATTTTGTTTATCGATGATCACCTTCTTAGTCGATAACAGCTTGACGACGTAACTTTTGCAGCACGTACCAGTACATTTGCATTGAGTTTTTTCCATTATTTACGAACATTACGTAATAAATTCTTAATATTTATTTTTATAATTTACAAATGTACACAATTATGATTTTTTTCATTTTTTAATGGACCTCTAAAGGATTTGTTGTGACAGGACGTCAGTACAAAGTTAAGCGCCAAAGAACTGTCATAGGGATCATCATTCAGCGTGCGTAGTATAATACCTACTTCATATGTGAAAGTTTGTATGTGTGGATGACGTGTAGCTCTTTCACGTAAAAACTATTAAACTACGCACGCTGAATGATGATCCCTATGACAGTTCGCTAGCGCTTAACATTGTACTGACGTCCTGTCACAACAAATCCTTTAGAGGCCCATTAAAAAATCGAAAAAATCATTATTGTTTACATTTGTAAATTATAAAAATGACTATCAAGAAATTATTCCGTAATGTCCGTAAATAATGGCAAAAAACTCAATGCAAATTTACATGGTACGTGCTGCAAAAGTTAAGTCGTCAAGCTGTTATCGACTAAGAAGGGACACATCGATAAACAAAATATCGATAATTTGTTGGAAAATTTAACAAATGCTTTGAGTTTGTATTTTAATTATATCAATCTGAAGCTGATACAAAGTCAAGCGGGTCTTCAAAATCTGAGTCTGAACTGCAGCTATCGGCTACGTTTAATAATAACGGTTGGTCAATGATATTGTCGTATCTCGATCCCGGTCTTGAAAACAAATTTTCTTCGTTCTTTCGACCACTTTTCGTTTTATTCAAATTATGCAATTTGAATGAAAATTAAAGAATAGTAAAATAAAATAAGACTGTTACTTCTTCATCCAGTATTTATGACCATCAATGCGCGTAATCTTTTTTTCAAAATAAATAGAAATTGCTTATTATGTTGAATGACCTGGCTGAATGACATGACATTTGCCTAAAAAAATATTTTATCGAAATTGTTTGAAATGGTTTCGCATCACTAAAACAATTGTCAGTCGAAACGTCATAGGGATCATCATTCGCCGTGCGAACTATAGATACCGTTTTGAGGGTGCCCCCAAGGGACCGAGCAAGCTTTGTTTTGGGGTGTTACTGGGAGATGGCAATCAGGTCGTAAGGTGTAAACCGCCCTACACGGTTCTAATCGGAACAATGGTTGGAAGGACACACTCTTGTGGAAAGCCACAAAGGTCGTTTCAAGGTCTAGATGGTTGTAAATAGGCTAGGTTCCCTCTGTTGGGACGTGGATCATCGGAAGAAAATTACCAATGATATTATAATGAAAAGGAGGTAGATAGGTTATCGGTACTGGAGGGCGATTCAGAACCGTGTTATCGTACGATTCGATAATTTTCATTAAATTTTAAATCCATTTTTTACTGTGGGAGGTCTCTGTATTATTCTTTCAATAAATACTAGATGCTATTGGCTTTAACATATACAAAATTCGAGCGCTTTCGCTGAACAAGCGATTTACTAGAATTAAATGAAAGTTACCGAATCGTACGATAACTCGGTTGTGAGTCGCTACCCTGATGCGAAGCCGAAAATTGACCCCTGGCCTGCGTACCCCTATAATTTGACCGTGTGAACAAGATAGTATGATTATTTACTAGAGCGTAAACGAGACAGATACATGTTGCGCAGTGTCGTCCAAAACTGTCAATGCTTTACTCAGGTGCACGATCGTTCTGATTTCAGGTGCCACTTTTTTAGCACAAGTACTTACTTGGTTGATGGTTACTTAACCATCTCTACCAGTCAGTTTTGCATTCACTGCCAGAGTCACACTTGGCATATTGTTACCGAAACATCTATTATAAAAAAACGGTAATTTAACAAAAACCGACTTATTTTCCGTGGTTATTCTAGAATGGCTCCCGACTGCTACATTTTTTTTAAATTAGGTGCAATCGTTTATGACAACTATCTTGTTAGAGGGTTTTTACATTTCTTAAATACACAGAAAAGAGGTCGGGTTTTAAAAATAGAAAAAAGCAAGAAGTTCATTGTCCTCGGGGTTTTTCCTCCAATAAACGGTCAGAGCGGTTGTAGAAATACTCACTTACGTTACGCATAAATTATGCCACTTAAACTTGCATAAGTTGGAAGTCATGTTTTCTAGTTCGTAACATAATTGAAGCTTGAGTAAGGACCTACTCTGGAAAGTTCATTTTAATTTCTATATTTTGTACTATTAGTAGGTAAAACCCAACCTGACAACGCGTGGTAGAACTCCGTGGAATTTTATCTTACAAACTTCACATGCTTTTACAATCACATTAATAATAAAGATTTCACAGATATGTAACGCCTAGTTGTGTTTACAGAGCATGTTACAGGTGATCTAAAGGCGACATGTGACATTGCTGTCCTAATTATTTAAACCTCAATGTGCGACATGCTTGTGGTTTGCAATTGACGCACGAGACAAATATATCGTAGGATTTTCTAACTTTGAATGGCTGACGATATTTATAGGCTAGTTTTAATCGAAGTTCTTACCTTACAGGCACTTGTGTAGTTGTGTTACGTCTGACAAGAACGCCCAGACCGGAATCTAGCGGTGGCGATTTTTGAACATATTATTATATTAGGCTCAGCCAATTGAGTACCAGCTGTTCATAGATAAAGAGCAGTTTTTAACTTAAAAAGCATCTATTAGCAAAAATATTATAAAATCAATATAATGAGGGTTCTTGGTAGAAGCCACCAAACACTATAGAGTTTGTGTTCCTCTCCACAATCATGAAAGTAAATGGGCGGTTGGCTTCAAACTCAACATCACCAAAACGATCTGAGATTTCCTCAACGGTCACTCCAGTGGCAACGGTACCTTCCTCTGTCACTTCTATGACAGCTTTGTGGGTGATTTTTGATACATACAAAGGAGTACGGGCCATGTAAGGTAAATTAGCCTTGTCTGCATCAAAGAGATCTTGAATGCCTAGTCTGTCTTTTAAAATCGAAGTCATGTCAAGTTCCGACTCAATTTTGAATCTGGGAATGTAGCAATGTACTTCGGTACCTCCATACTCTTCTCTAGAGATTCTGATTTCTTCAAATACTGTATCTAAAGTGGTGTTACCAAAGTTTAAAAACATGTTTTCTAAAGAAACACCTGGGTAGGGTAACATAATTAGCATGGAGAGTCGATTTTCATTTCCATAAGGCAATTCTATTATACTAGCTTGAAGTTGCTGAAGGTTCGCTAGGGGAAATTTCTGTACGTTGTGCATCATATTGACTTCTCTGATTGTTTTACCGTCGCTATCTAAAAACGGTGTTTTCACAGTATTTGTAGCATTGAACGGCAGAGTCCACTGGCCTTTAAAATACAAAGCACTTGTCAACACCATTTGAGAATTCAGGAATGTGTCGCTACTAATTAGTTTCGGTATTTTTCCACGAGTCACATTAGAAATGACACTGTTGACTAAGTTAGCAGCCTCTGCTGGTTTCTTAAAGTTCAAAGCCACCACATCAGTGTCATAGAACCTTTTGGCGGTATCTTTAAAGTCCTGCAGAGGTAGACGGGCGTCGTCCACAAATAAGGCGTTTACTTTCGCTAAGTCCACAGTTGCAGTTTTGTTTTGCAGCCATTGTACAATGCTGCCAAACTCTGCTCTTGTTGAGTCACGGTTTCTGGCCCTTGTCCTGATGGCGTTGTTGATTTGAGCTAGTGTGTTTCCTCTTGCACCCTCCGCGGTAACAGCTAAAACCGTCCAAACAGTTATAGGCGAGATGATAAGGTTTGCCCATTTAGGTTGTGCTTGAGACGTATGATACAGAAGTTCTAAGGAAAAATTGCCAATTTTCTCAGTTAAACCGTTGTGCAATCGCTGTGTTGATGTGGGCGCGGCAGGCTCTGGAATTTCTGTCTCAGTCGGAATTTGCACTTGTCCTTCACACAATGCGATTATCAAAAACACAAACTTCACAACGTCGGCACGCATTTTAATTAATTATTTACCATTCACTGAGCACTAGAAATATCGAAGTGTTCGAATATAATAAAATTAAAGATGTGACGACTGTACTGCGATATATACGCGGTAGACTGAACAAGGAAAACGGACCGCTTTGTAGCTTGTAGCAGGACTTTGTGTCAAGCCCGCATTATTTTACCCGCTTTCTTTACTTCGAAATAATGAGCCTCGGCCAGACCGTTGCAATCCACGTCCTAACAGAGGTGACCTTGGTCGGAGGCTTGTGGATCTAACGGTTGGAGCCTGCGTCCACATTGGCTGACAGCAAGACCACGACCTCAGCGTGCTGTCGACTTTCGGTTTGCGATGTGGCTGACCTACCGATTTGGTGTAATGGTTAAATAACGTTAACACTACACCAGCCAGCGGTCGCTAGTTCGATCCCCGCACAAGGCAAACATTCGTGTGTATGAACATGACTTCTTGTAATGGTCTGGGTATCCCTTTTACATATAAACTAAGTCTATGTAATTACAAAAAAAACAGTTGTCCAGTTCTTTGAAGACACGCTTTGCTTTGTTCTGGGCTAGAACACGCTGTGTTGACTGATTTATCAATGTGTCAAGATACTTCATGTATAGACTTGAAATAAAAAATCAAATTCAACTGAATCTTCTTGTTTTCGATGCCTTACGTAACTTCCTCATAATGGAAAACGACATTGTATGGGAAACATTCTTGACCTCGCATACGTACCATACCCGCTGCCTGTCAATTGACATCAAACTGTCTTCAATTGATATCCCTAAGCCTTTTGGGCAAAAACGGAAGGCTCTCAACCCCCAATATTTATGTAACGGTTTTAACTGTTCAAGCTACAGAGCGTACCAAACAATAATACATACATACTTTCGAAAACCATAACTCTCCTTCAGACGCCGTCGGTGGATCATTTTGTTGTTTTCGTTCTGAATTGACATTTGAAAATCCTTTTACAAGTAAGATGTCTCAAAAAACATAACTAAACCACCAATAGGCAGCGTCGTTACGATTTTTTCGGACTGACAGTCATTCGTTCGTCAGCTATCCATTGGATTTCTAATGAAATCCTGTCAAAACTAACGTCATCGTCGTCATTTCGCTCGTTGGGCTAGGCACAGAAAATTACCTAAACAATTTCGAAGTAATTAAAAACCAGTTAAAATAAATGTGCAAGTGGTCACGATCACGCCTAATCACCAAGAATCGGGGCGAGCGACGAACTGGTACAGTTTTCTAGTTAGCTTATTTCGCCGCGTATACAACATACAAGTCGTCGCGCCTTTACAAAAATGTCTTGGTGATCTAAAAAATAATATTCTAATACTAAACTCATTCTAATCCACTCCAAATTATTTGGTTGAAAGTTGGTGCTCAGTGAACTGTTAAATAATCAGTTAAAATGCGTGTGAACGTTCTGAAGTTGGTATGGTTGCTAATCGCATTGTGTAAAGGACAAGTGCAGATTTCGAAGCCAGATATTTCAGTAACTGCAGCGCTGGCGCCGCCTCAGCGATTACACAATGGTCTGACCGAGAGAATAGGAAACTTTTCCCTAGAAATTCTGTACCATACGTCCAAAGTACAACCAAAGCGGGCAAATCTTATTATCTCACCTATAACAGTGTGGACGGTTTTAGCTGTTACCGCAGAGGGTGCTAGAGGAAACACACTTGCTCAAATCAACAATGTTATCAGAGTAAGGGCCAGGAACCGGGACTCAACAAGAGCAGAGTTTGGTAGCATCGCAGAATGGCTGCAAGACAAGACTGCAACTATAGATTTATCTAAAGTAAACACCCTATTTGTAGACGAGGACCGTCTACCTCTGCAGGACTTCAAAGATATTTCCAAGAAGTTCTATGACACTGATATGGTCGCCTTGAACTTCAAAAAACCAGAAGAGGCTGCTAACTTAGTCAACCGTGTAATTTCCAATGCAACCCGTGGAAGAATACCAAAACTAGTTAATAGTGATACATTCCTGAATTCTCAAATGGTATTGACCAGTGCTTTATTTTTCAAAGGCCAGTGGACTATGCCGTTTAACGCTACAGATACTAAGAAAATGCCATTTTTAGATAGTGACGGTAAAACAATCGGAGAAGTCAATATGATGTACAACAGACACAATTATCCGTTTGCTAACCTTAAGCAACTCCAAGCAAGAATAATAGAATTGCCATATGGAAATGAAAATCGACTCTCCATGCTAATTATGTTACCCTACCCAGGTGTTTCTCTGGAAAACATGTTTTTGAACTTCGCTAAAACCACTTTAGATGAAGTTTTTGAAGAAATCAGAATAGCTAGAGAAGAGTATGGAGATGATGAAGTAGATTGCCGTATTCCAAGATTCAAAATTGAATCGGAACTTGACATGACTTCTATTTTGAAGGATAGACTTGGCATTCATGATCTTTTCGATGCAGGCGAGGCTGATTTACCTTACATGGCCCGTACTCCTTTGTATGTATCAAGAATTATTCACAAAGCTGCGATAGAAGTGACAGAGGAAGGAACCGTTGCCACTGGAGTGACCGTTGAAGAATTCGCGAACCGTTTTGGTGTTATAGAGTTTGAAGCCAATCGCCCATTCACTTACATGATTGTTGAGAGGATCACAAACTCTATAGTGTTTGGTGGCTTCTACCAAGAACCCTCATTGTATTGATGTTATATTTATTTATTTACTTAAATCCTATATACAAACTGAATGACTGGTAATTGAGAAACTGCGTGACAAAACTGACTTGGAAGGTGGATACTCGTACATAAAACTAATTGAGATCATTATGTCTGATTTGATGTAGGTAATTAGGTACTATGTTTAGGGCCGTATTCAGCATTGGTCATTCTGGTGCAGCTGAGTGACTGCTCGCAAATCACTTTAAACCTAAATGCATCTGGATTGAAGAAAAAAACTGAAATAGTTAATATACTGACTGTCCTACGTACCTAAAGCCTAAGCCTAAAGCTTTGCGCCGTCGTTGCGCAATCAAGGTACCCCTTTTCATCTGCAATTGCCAAATGTAATTTCTTCGCAGTAGAGCAAGGATGGCTAACTGGAAATGGGTCCGTAGCATGCCACTTTTTCGAATATACATGAAAATTTCATAGGTACTAAAGAATTATTTTAAAAAAAATACTTGTAAAAGTCATGTTCTCGTCAAATAAACATTTTATTTTTTTGTAAAAAGTATTCTGTAGGGCTAGCACGAACCTACTAACGTTTTCGAATAGTAAAGTAAAACGTCACTACTCGAATACGTTCTGTCAAAAAATCGGCAGCACGAACCATAATCGACTCGCTAACGACGACTCGCGTAACGTAAGCGAGTTACTCGAAAGTAACACCACAGATAAAAAACCGGTTATGAAGGAAAGATGCGTTCTAAAACCAATAGTTTAGTTTACGGTTTTTGGCAATGCACTTGGTTGGTCAAATAAACGTAAATAAGACAATTTTGAAACTATTTTTTAAAAACCTAAGGCGTTGTTTTATACAATTTATTGTAATTTCACAGATTAATCTAACTTTATGCTGTTCTTTTGTAGGTAATTATTTTTATTCGAATACGGGAAAGTGAGGTAGTCTTTCGAACGCTTTTAAAAAAAAAAAGTTTTCATCTTTAGGCGCGATTATTGTTTTTCGTTGTTTTAATAAGAAAAATAACTTAAACTTAAAAATGAGAACCAGCTTCAGTCAGATCGTCATTTTGGTTGAATTTTGGAGATGTAAGATTTATTTACATCAGGATGATGTGTCAATACTATTGCACAGATATTTTTAGGACATATATTTAAAATGCTTATTATGGATAAATGGATACTTAACAAAGCCCAATGGGCTACAGCGGAATATTGCCCAGTGGAGTGAATTAACTGGCATGCTAAATGCCGACGGAGCTGGAGAAACACGCTCTGACGCGAAAGGTAGGTCTTTTTCGGTTGTTATTAGCGTTCGAATTTGCATTCAAGAGTTGAGAATTACTTATTTGCTTCAATTTTAGGTTTGAAGTGACTTCAAAAATCGTATTTCAACAAAGATTTTCAAAGTTTACGAAATGTATTTCTTTTAACTTTCAAGGTCAACACTCTGCTCCATTTTCGAACAAAAAAGGGAATATATCGTCAACGCAAGGATGACGTGTCCCGGGCTTTCTTGGAGAATGAGACGAGACGTGATGAACATTTTCTGGCGCTTGAGAGAGAGAAAACCCGGCAGAGAGAGCAAGAGCTGAATTTGCAAACCCAGTGGCTCGAACTGATGAGGGAAGCTATGATGTTGCTCCGTTCTCATTTAGGTCTAGCGACAACTACAGACGACTAAATGACTTCGAAGCAACTAACTGGCTCGTTGGAGCAATGTATGATATTTCAAATAAAACTATGAAAATAATGGTTTTAAAGTAAAAAATAATGTATTTCAATTATGTACCTAATTATATTTTAACTTCACGACTTTTACAACTGTTTTTTTTAAATAACCTTTCTTTACCCGTGGTCAGTCTCTATAAATAAAAATGGATTGCTGTTCGTTAGTCTCGCTAAAACTAGGGAACGGCTGAACCGATTTGGCAAATTTTTATTTTGGAATATTTGTTAAGGTCCAGCGAAGGTTTGAAATGTGAGTAAATATGTAAGAAGGCTAGGAATATAGTGAAAAACAACAATTTAGTTTTCCTTAACAACCATTTCTACCTGTGATTGATTGGCAACAGCACAACGTCTAACGACAGCTAGTTTCATCAGAGATATAATAGGTATCATAGCAAAGTCAGAAAATAATTATCGCTTCAGTCTCTCATGTCATAATAAATAATCTACATTTCAAGGTTGTATAATATGTGGTTCTCAATAGTCAAAATACTTGTTTATGTCACAAGACTAAATTTAACGTTAGAGAACTAGATACCTACTTATGTAGGTACTAATTGAACAATGACATGAATAAAACTATTGACTATTTTAATTTTTATGCTATTTTAATGCCATCTATTAAGTCTCTCAACTAATTGGGCACGCATAGCTCGCCCTGTTAAGAGAACATCTTCCACACAACCTCTATCTTGAACAGCTTCCTGGTTTAAGTCTTCTTCAGGCAGACTTGTGTTGCAGTCTTCTACGTCAGGCATTGAAAAATCAATGGCCAGATTATGCAACACACTGCAAGCAATAATAATCTGAGCATATTTTTCTGGTTTGTAGTGCAGCGTTCGGTCTTTGTTCAGGCATCGCCATCGGTTTTTCACCCTTCCAAAAGTATTTTCAATAATCAACCGAGTCTGTCCATGAATGAGAGTGTATTTGGCCTCGGCACTTTAATCGGGTGCATCAGGTATAGGTGTCATTAACCAAGGACGCTGAAGGTATCCTGAATCTCCTGAAATAAAAATAAATTAATTGTAAATCCGCGCGCCTGCCCTCCACCGCAAGAAAAGCAAAAGGTTGTAAGTTTCGCTGGAAACTCGGGCTTGATACACAATAACTCTGACATATTAGCCTTGAGCACTGAGCAAGGTTTTTTTCAACTCAGCCCTTAAAGGGGATAAAAGCGCGGGCGACCGCTCTGCTATATGTATAAGGTATAACTGCTAAAGCAAGACATTTTGAATAATAATGAAGTAGAACTCTTACTTTTCTTTAATTCCATCACGTTCAATTCTTGTTGAAGGAAATTTAATAAATAAATGCATTACTGCCGGATTGTTCAGAGCGTTTATGACATCCCTCACATATTTACTCACTGTCGTTTGTCCTATATGCTTGGATACACCCACAATCCTCTGGTAAAACCCAGTCGCATAAAACGACAATGCACACAAAACCTACAATATTTCACATTAATAAAACAACTTGTATGGTTAGGTCAAAGTTATTATTACGGTAAGATTTTAATATGTAGAAATCATATTATTATCATGAAGTTTATAACTACCATATGTTCCAAACTAACTCTCTTGCTGGATTTCAGAGTGGTTTTATCTTTCAATACTTGGCACAAGAAATTTACATTTAAAACCCGAAACTACGCACTTCACATAAAACATGGGAACACGCACCACCATTACCTCCTAACTTGCGATTCTTCAAAAATTTCAGCTGTAGGGCTAGCACGAACCGCTAACGTATTCGAGTAGTCAAATTCGATAGGTTTTTTTTGTATGAAAACTTGATCAGCGCCGTAGCGGCAAGTAGCGGAACTAGAAATTGCTAGCACGAACCTATTTTGACGTTTCGCGCGTAAAGTTTTCGAATCGAAAAATGGCGCCTATTATGGAATTCGGCAGCACGAACCTCTTTTTGACTTACGTTTTCGAGTAATTCGAAAACGCGCTAACGAAAAGTTTCTCACGGCAAATTTATAAGTGAGATGGTTTACCGATTACTCTGTTTTGTGTGGTAAACCCAAAATATTATAATAAAAAACGAGGGGAATACCAGGAAACCTTCCTCCAAGCCACTATTTAGCTTGGAGCTTGATACCAGTAGGGCTAGCACGAACCTACTAACGTTTTCGAATAGTAAAGTAAAACGTCACTACTCGAATACGTTCTGTCAAAAAATCGGCAGCACGAACCATAATCGACTCGCTAACGACGACTCGCGTAACGTAAGCGAGTTACTCGAAAGTAACACCACAGATAAAAAACCGGTTATGAAGGAAAGATGCGTTCTAAAACCAATAGTTTAGTTTACGGTTTTTGGCAATGCACTTGGTTGGTCAAATAAACGTAAATAAGACAATTTTGAAACTATTTTTTAAAAACCTAAGGCGTTGTTTTATACAATTTATTGTAATTTCACAGATTAATCTAACTTTATGCTGTTCTTTTGTAGGTAATTATTTTTATTCGAATACGGGAAAGTGAGGTAGTCTTTCGAACGCTTTTAAAAAAAAAAAGTTTTCATCTTTAGGCGCGATTATTGTTTTTCGTTGTTTTAATAAGAAAAATAACTTAAACTTAAAAATGAGAACCAGCTTCAGTCAGATCGTCATTTTGGTTGAATTTTGGAGATGTAAGATTTATTTACATCAGGATGATGTGTCAATACTATTGCACAGATATTTTTAGGACATATATTTAAAATGCTTATTATGGATAAATGGATACTTAACAAAGCCCAATGGGCTACAGCGGAATATTGCCCAGTGGAGTGAATTAACTGGCATGCTAAATGCCGACGGAGCTGGAGAAACACGCTCTGACGCGAAAGGTAGGTCTTTTTCGGTTGTTATTAGCGTTCGAATTTGCATTCAAGAGTTGAGAATTACTTATTTGCTTCAATTTTAGGTTTGAAGTGACTTCAAAAATCGTATTTCAACAAAGATTTTCAAAGTTTACGAAATGTATTTCTTTTAACTTTCAAGGTCAACACTCTGCTCCATTTTCGAACAAAAAAGGGAATATATCGTCAACGCAAGGATGACGTGTCCCGGGCTTTCTTGGAGAATGAGACGAGACGTGATGAACATTTTCTGGCGCTTGAGAGAGAGAAAACCCGGCAGAGAGAGCAAGAGCTGAATTTGCAAACCCAGTGGCTCGAACTGATGAGGGAAGCTATGATGTTGCTCCGTTCTCATTTAGGTCTAGCGACAACTACAGACGACTAAATGACTTCGAAGCAACTAACTGGCTCGTTGGAGCAATGTATGATATTTCAAATAAAACTATGAAAATAATGGTTTTAAAGTAAAAAATAATGTATTTCAATTATGTACCTAATTATATTTTAACTTCACGACTTTTACAACTGTTTTTTTTAAATAACCTTTCTTTACCCGTGGTCAGTCTCTATAAATAAAAATGGATTGCTGTTCGTTAGTCTCGCTAAAACTAGGGAACGGCTGAACCGATTTGGCAAATTTTTATTTTGGAATATTTGTTAAGGTCCAGCGAAGGTTTGAAATGTGAGTAAATATGTAAGAAGGCTAGGAATATAGTGAAAAACAACAATTTAGTTTTCCTTAACAACCATTTCTACCTGTGATTGATTGGCAACAGCACAACGTCTAACGACAGCTAGTTTCATCAGAGATATAATAGGTATCATAGCAAAGTCAGAAAATAATTATCGCTTCAGTCTCTCATGTCATAATAAATAATCTACATTTCAAGGTTGTATAATATGTGGTTCTCAATAGTCAAAATACTTGTTTATGTCACAAGACTAAATTTAACGTTAGAGAACTAGATACCTACTTATGTAGGTACTAATTGAACAATGACATGAATAAAACTATTGACTATTTTAATTTTTATGCTATTTTAATGCCATCTATTAAGTCTCTCAACTAATTGGGCACGCATAGCTCGCCCTGTTAAGAGAACATCTTCCACACAACCTCTATCTTGAACAGCTTCCTGGTTTAAGTCTTCTTCAGGCAGACTTGTGTTGCAGTCTTCTACGTCAGGCATTGAAAAATCAATGGCCAGATTATGCAACACACTGCAAGCAATAATAATCTGAGCATATTTTTCTGGTTTGTAGTGCAGCGTTCGGTCTTTGTTCAGGCATCGCCATCGGTTTTTCACCCTTCCAAAAGTATTTTCAATAATCAACCGAGTCTGTCCATGAATGAGAGTGTATTTGGCCTCGGCACTTTAATCGGGTGCATCAGGTATAGGTGTCATTAACCAAGGACGCTGAAGGTATCCTGAATCTCCTGAAATAAAAATAAATTAATTGTAAATCCGCGCGCCTGCCCTCCACCGCAAGAAAAGCAAAAGGTTGTAAGTTTCGCTGGAAACTCGGGCTTGATACACAATAACTCTGACATATTAGCCTTGAGCACTGAGCAAGGTTTTTTTCAACTCAGCCCTTAAAGGGGATAAAAGCGCGGGCGACCGCTCTGCTATATGTATAAGGTATAACTGCTAAAGCAAGACATTTTGAATAATAATGAAGTAGAACTCTTACTTTTCTTTAATTCCATCACGTTCAATTCTTGTTGAAGGAAATTTAATAAATAAATGCATTACTGCCGGATTGTTCAGAGCGTTTATGACATCCCTCACATATTTACTCACTGTCGTTTGTCCTATATGCTTGGATACACCCACAATCCTCTGGTAAAACCCAGTCGCATAAAACGACAATGCACACAAAACCTACAATATTTCACATTAATAAAACAACTTGTATGGTTAGGTCAAAGTTATTATTACGGTAAGATTTTAATATGTAGAAATCATATTATTATCATGAAGTTTATAACTACCATATGTTCCAAACTAACTCTCTTGCTGGATTTCAGAGTGGTTTTATCTTTCAATACTTGGCACAAGAAATTTACATTTAAAACCCGAAACTACGCACTTCACATAAAACATGGGAACACGCACCACCATTACCTCCTAACTTGCGATTCTTCAAAAATTTCAGCTGGTATCAAGCTCCAAGCTAAATAGTGGCTTGGAGGAAGGTTTCCTGGTATTCCCCTCGTTTTTTATTATAATATTTTGGGTTTACCACACAAAACAGAGTAATCGGTAAACCATCTCACTTATAAATTTGCCGTGAGAAACTTTTCGTTAGCGCGTTTTCGAATTACTCGAAAACGTAAGTCAAAAAGAGGTTCGTGCTGCCGAATTCCATAATAGGCGCCATTTTTCGATTCGAAAACTTTACGCGCGAAACGTCAAAATAGGTTCGTGCTAGCAATTTCTAGTTCCGCTACTTGCCGCTACGGCGCTGATCAAGTTTTCATACAAAAAAAACCTATCGAATTTGACTACTCGAATACGTTAGCGGTTCGTGCTAGCCCTACTGAACTATTTCAAAAGTAGGTACAAACATGTACATTCGAAACATTTTTTTTTTAACATGTTTCGAATTAAGGGCCGGCGCCCACTATCGGCATCGGCACGCTTCAGGATTTTAAGGTGGCAAATAGCAATATACTTTAACATTATGGCAATAAAGTAGAAATTTCCGTGATGTGTTCTCGTAAAAACAAAAATACCGCTTGAGGCTGCTGTTTCGGCATTTTCTACTTTATTGCCATGATGTTAGAGTATATTACTATTTGCCACCTTAAAATCCTGAAGCGTGCCGATGCCGATAGTGGGCGCCGGCCCTTAATCCACTAGCAGGCGTTGGGAATTTTCGGACTGACTGTCATTCATTCGTTCGTCTGAGCTGTCACGCATTTCATTTTCTAATGAAATCCTGTCAAAACAAACGTGAAACGAAACGAAACGTCATCGTCGTCCGTCATTTCGTTCGTTGGGTTACAGAAAATTACCGATTTAGTTTCGAAGTAAATAAAAACCGGTTAAAATAAATGCGCAAGTGGCCGCGACAAATCACAAAGAATCGCGGTGAGCTACGAACCGGTCCATTATCCTTGTTGGCACATTCCGCCGCGCATACAACATACCTACTAGTCGTCGCGCGCCTCAGCAAAAATGTGTTCTTGATCGAAAATATTACACCAACATATAAATCTACTCCAAAGTTAAATTTTCTGTTCAGGAAATTGTTAAATAATTAGTTAAAATGCCTGTGAACGTAGTGAAGTTAGTGTTTTTGCTTTTCGCATTGTGTGAAGGACAAGTGCAGGTTCCGACTAAGCCAGGAATTCCAGTGCCTGCCGTGCCTGCCGTGCCTGCCGTGCCCGCGCCACCACAGCGACTGCATAATGGATTGACTGAAAAAATCGGCAATTTTTCCGTCGAACTCTTGTACCATACGTCCAAAGCACAACCTAAACGAGCAAACCTCATTATCTCACCTATAACTGTGTGGACAGTTTTAGCTGTCACCGCGGAGGGTGCAAGAGGAAACACACTCGCTCAAATCAACAATGTTATCAGAGTAAGGGCCAGAAACCGCGACTCAACAAGAGCAGAGTTTGGCGCCATCGCTCAATGGCTGCAAGTCAAGACTGCAACTGTAGACTTAGCTAAAGTGAACGCCTTGTTTGTGGACGAGAAACGTCTACCTCTGCAGGACTTCAAAGATACTGCCAAGAGGTTCTATGACACTGACATGGTCGCTTTGAACTTTAAGAAACCAGAAGAGGCTGCTAACTTAGTCAACCGTGTGATTTCTAATGTAACCCGTGGTAAAATACCAAAACTAATTGATAGTGACACATTCCTGAATACTCAAATGGTATTGACTAGTGCTTTATATTTCAAAGGCCAGTGGACTCTGCCATTCAATGCTACAAGTACTGTGAAAACACCATTTTTGGATAGTGACGGTAAAACAATAGGAGAAGTTAATATGATGTACAACAGACACAATTATCCATTTGCAAACCTACAGCAACTCCAAGCAAGAATAATAGAATTGCCTTATGGCAATGAAAATCGTCTCTCCATGCTCATTATGTTGCCCCACCCTGGTGTTTCCCTAGAAAACATGTTTTTAAACTTTGGTAACACCACTTTAGATAAGGTATTCGAAGAAATAAGAATAGCTAGAGAAGAGTATGGAGATGATGAAGTAGATTGCCTCATTCCCAGATTTAAAATTGAGTCCGAACTTGACATGACTTCTATTTTGAAGGATAGACTTGGCATTCATGATCTTTTTAATGCAGGCGAAGCTGATTTACCTTACATGGCCCGTACTCCTTTGTATGTATCAAAAATCACTCACAAAGCTGCGATAGAAGTGACTGAGGAAGGTACCGTTGCCACTGGAGTGACCGTTGAAGATTTTGCGAACCGTTTTGGTGTCATAAAGTTTGAAGCTAACCGCCCATTTACCTACATGATTGTTGAAAGGATCACAAACTCAATAGTTTTCGGTGGCTTCTACCAAGAACCCTCATTGTATTGATTTACAAATTAATTTTCTAACTTAAATCAATGTGCCTACTTTTTCGTCAAGTAGCAGTGAAACTATGAATTCCTGGTAATTGCCTAACTGCCTGACAAAACTTATTTGAAAGATGTATAGGTACTTAAAACTAATGGATTCATTAGCTCTGATTGGATGTAATTAATATGTGTTAAAACTTGAATGCCATCTCATAGAAATAGAGAACCTGTTTGTTGAAATATTTAATCCAACAATGCTGTGATAATTAATAATTAAATCCACCTTGGTGTGAAGAATGTCTCATTCCTTTTACTCATGTGATATTGGTTTTGACTCAAAGTTTTATAGCATATTTTAGGAATCATGGTCACATTTACTTTAGATAGGTCTAATTTAATTATTATATTAATAACAACATTTTTTGACATTATTATTATGTTTTACATGTTCAGTTCATAAAAAAGTGTGGTCAAAACATGTGTAAGTTGAGTTGCAGTGAGATTATTGAAACAGTAATTTTATGAATTAGATTTAAATTTTTTGTAGTCTCAAAAGCTTAGTTGATTTTTTTATGTTTAAAAATGATGAATAATGATAATAATATTATGACGAGACTTGCATGCAAGCAAAGTGTAGTGTAATTATTACAAACAAGATTTTCCTACTTTGCTGTGAATCACTGTAGTAAAATTGCAGGAAGCATAACTTCTATACTCTATTTCCTGTAACTTATCATTCTGTTAGACTCTCTGAGGAATTTATTCAGAACAAATCTTAGTGGTGCATTTTGCATCTAAAACAATAAATTTGCAAAATTTAGCTTTGATGCATTCTAAAATTCAGCTAAGTCAGTTCATTAGCTCATTATACTGTCCCATTAGGGGGAAATAGCTTCTTTAATTAAAATCGGGTCTACTTTACAGTTAGTACAAATCCACAAATATTAGCAATAAACGTTTTGATTTGATTAAGTAGCTTGCTCTATGTTCTCCACCACTAGATTTCGTCCCAAGCCTTCTCACCACACATGTGCCTAAGTTGAGAAGCTTACATTCAAAATTAGTCAATCACTGTCTTGTATTCGTCTCAGCAACACAACGTGCCTTCAACAGCCTTTAGATCAAGTGAAAGAACCTCATTATGGCATAAGTTAAGATATAAATCTTTATTATTAAAGTTAAAGAAGTATGTACCTACCTACTCAACAATGTGTTCCTGTTGGTGAGACCGTGAGAACTGCCTTCATGCTGATATTTTGGCAATAAACGTATCTCTGCATTTTTATTGGATATTAAAGGTATATTATTAAAGTACTCTATGGTCATTCTTCTTGTAACCTTGTTCATTCTCATTATAATTATCTATATTGTATATCATTATGTATCAAAAGATCAAAAGTCATCTATTATTTGTTCATTATCTTGCATTTTACTGAATGAACATCTAAATTGGAATATTTTTGTATGAATTGTTTTTAAAATATGTTTGTTTCTTGTGTTTCTTTTATATCTACATTAAGATCTGACTAATATCTCAAAAGTAAGTTAAGATGTTGTTTTCTGTACTGTACTTAACTTAATTTGAGTCTGATAGTTGACAGTTACATTAATTGAATTGAACATTGTGTTTACGACTTACTAAGTAGAATATTATGAAATAAGGTTTTCCTCCTCAGATTTGTCATATTGTGTTGTAAATATACCTACTAGAAACGAATGATAGTCTTGTGTTGCAACTGTGATGAACTCTGGACAAACAAGTTTCTTAGTAAACCTTGTTTCATGATCTGATACGAGTATCAATTTCGTTAGTATTCGGGACTGACTCCCGCTTGATGTTTTTTTACCGTTAAGACTTTAAAGAAAAGTGGTGCTCGTGATTGTGTTTAACTGTGAAAGCGTGTTTTTGCAATCATTACCTTTGTCGTGCAATGAGGCCGGATGTGAAAGCTTTACCCCCTTATTCATAAAAACTTAAACAGCTCCTCAACATTTTAAATTTTGTATCGCTTTGTCACTGTCATTCTTGTTGCTGCCGCCATTTGCGTTGCGAATAAGTCGTCAATAGCTTAAACAATGCTTTAGCGCTGCGTTAGTTTTTATGTATAAGGGGGTTAGTGAATAAAATAAGCTTAAAATAAGCACTTCCATACAAAATAATGAGTAAGCTGTAAGAAATTAAAAATAGAATTGAAGTGCCTTAATTTGTATTTTTTAATAAACCATTCAGTAAAACTACTTTGTTTGTATTGCTATTTGAGATACATACTAATAATGTTTTCTTAACTTGGAAAAACTTAAAACTGTCCCTTCCTTGTGCATTTGAGTCTCTTTGATGAGTGTCAGCCAGCCGAGCCGACAATAAAAGACAAAGAAATTGCCTAGTACATTGCGTTTTCCATTAAATTAATACAATTGACAATATTTAAACATATATCATCATCATCATATTTTTCTTTTATTTGAATAAACCTGTTAAAAGTGCTTATAAATCGGCAAGAATAATAAACAAACTCTAATTTAGGTAATTATATTAGGAGGACACAAAAACAACTTCAAAACGATGAATTATAAAAATTAAATTAAATTATTAGGTCATTGTCGCATACAGTTTTGGATTAATGTGGAACTAGGTACGTTGTTAATTAAATCTTTTCAAGCCATTCGTTTGAACGCAAAGAACACGTTTTAAAGAGCTGTTTAAAAAAAGTATTTTGAATCGAAGAGTTACTTAAAATAACTCAGAAAGGTTAACAAACTTGGGTTCAATAACTCTCGTGTTAGCTGTGGACCGTAACGCAACTCCCACTTATTTTGGCAAATCTGTCAAGTTTAGACAGGACAGATTTTAAACTTTACCCGCAACACGATTCAAGTAATGAACAAGTAAATAAACAAGACTCGTCCATATTAGCAAAAGTTCGTTTAAAAATAAACAGGAAAACTGAGAGTAATACTATGTTGGGAATACCAAAATGATTCATTGAAATTGAATACACGACTTTAGACCTTGAGCCCCCGCGTAAGATGGTATTTTACAACTGCGAGTGCTCTGGTATGTTTATTCGATTAAATTTTTGAAGTCTGGTTTGTATGAACTGAGTTAGGTATTTGCGGTTTTGCCTTGCGTACTTGACTATAACCTAAGCAAATTAATGTTGTTAGACTCATAATAATGGGTATGATAGGAAAAAAATACACACCGCATACTTGACATTCAATTTTATTTAAATAATAATAGGTAATATTTTTGGCTGATTATTACATTTTGGCAGTTTCTGACATAGCTAATTTTATTTTACACAAGTTAATTAATAAATGCGTAGGTATTAATAACATTACATAGTTTTTAAGTATCTATATTTATATGTTCTTATCTACTTATTTTACTAATTACTATGTGAAATACAATCTAAGTTGACATAATAGGTAGGTAGGTAGTAACAGAGTTGTATTTGCGGTTCCTAGACATTCTATACACGTCGCTTTCAACTTAAAATAAGCCAGCGGCAGACTTATATTTGGAGCGGAGATGTTTGGAGCTAGGTATTTCAGAAAAAACGGATATTATTATTTTTATATCCGGATTGGCACTGCTTCATACATCTCTGCTCTGTTATTTTTTGGTGGAATAAGGCCTATAAAATATCCGGCGGATGTTCGCTAATTTGGAATACAATCCAGCCAAAAGTCGTTTCGCCCGTGTCCAGCCGTTATGACCTACAGCGAATTTAGTAATTCGTCTGCGACATAATCAAACAAGGTCCTAATTTATTTTTATTACACACTAGCAGCCGCCCGCGACTTCGTCCGCGTGGAATTGCCCGAATTTGCTATAAACCTCACGGAGCCCGAGACCTTTCCAACGAATGCAAAACCGTGGAAATCGGTTGGTGCTTTCTGGAGTTATAGCGTCAGGAAGGAAAACCCGACTTATTTTTATATAGTAGATGACTTGTCTTCACTTGATAGTTTGATAGCACTTAGGTATAACTTAAACTAAAATATATTTTTAATCGTTTTTCGCTACATACTGCGAAGAATGCGATTGTTGATTTATTTACAGCTGTAAAGAAAATACTAAAAACTAAGAAAGAAGGTATTGTCGGTGACCGGTGACCCTTTAATTTAATATATGACCGAGTACTAGGTAGCATGAAATGGAACAGTCAGTTTAAGGCGAATGGCCTTTGTTTTATGTTTTTGAAGTTGTTGGTACACAATGTAAGAACTGTGGTACCTATGTACTAGCACAGTACTAGCCCCCTTATTCATAAAAACGAAAGCAACGCTCAAGCATGGTTTAAGCAATTGACGTGTTGTGGCACTTACTCGCAAATGGCGGCAGCAACAAGGATGAAAGAGACAAAGCGATACAAAAGTTAAAGTGTTATTGAAGAGCTGTTTAAGTTTTTATGAATAAAGGGGTAGACCAGGAATGGTCACCGATGATGCTTTTTTAATATAGTAGTACCTAGTAAGCCAATTACAGATAGACAGACAGCCAAGTTTGACCAATAATGAATAATATCTACATTATACAATAATTATAACACCATCACTAGCCCAAAATAACAAATAACTGAGGCCATTAAGTTCGTTATCTAAGTTACATTATTTACACTTAATTGACTAGATAAATGCATGCTTTTTACAGATTTTTCCTTAAAGACTTGAATTATAGGACATTAATAATAGTTGTTATGGAATGAATCTAAAAAAACTGGTATATTGGAATAAAAGTTCATTGCACATAAATCTTAGGTCTTAGGTTAGGGTTAGGTTGAACCGGTCTTAGCATCTAAAACCTCGAATGAATTTTATAGATGGCATCTAGTAAAAGTATAAGGGTAATGGATTGGAAATGATGTCGAATGAATGTTGAAAATCTTATTTTTATCAACCATTACCAGAAGTTTATTCAATTTTTAAAAATAGAAATCTGGACATCTTATTTTGATGTTCGTTAATCGCGAAATCGAATGTCGTATCGGTTTTACCAGATTTTTTTGACAAACATTATGGTCGTGGTACCTTATTTAGTACCTATTTACTGAATAACTATGTTATAGTAATATATTGTTGTGAACTGAATAAGTCAATGATCACCTTGCTGATGTAGATAATAAGGCCGTAGGTAGGTACGTAGGTACCCATGTGAAATTTGGCCTTTGGCCTCGCAAATGCATAGGATGGTTTCATTCTAGGCTAACCTAGTGCGGGAGCTCTGCCTACGCTCCCCAACGGTCCCCTCTCCAACGGTCTCCAACAAAGGGGGGAGGCCACGAGACCGCCTAGGTTGCAGGCTCTTCCGTCGTCTCGGTGAACGCCGTGCAATGCAAGCCAGGCACCCCCGCACTTCGGCTGTGGAGCCTTGAGTTTTCATAACCTCGTAAAGCCGTAAGCTGAGCGTCCGCTTCTTGCTAAAACTGGGTGGTTGGTGCACTCAGAAAAGACCGAGCACTACCCCAATGAACTTAATTACAAGCCATCGGGGCACCGCGGGCAGGTGGGTAAGATAGCGGCGGCGCAGACCTACTAAGCTTGTAAAGAAATCATCGACTATTTGTGACATTATCGACTATCGATGACACTATCTATGGCATTATCGACTATCGATGACGCTATCGACTATTGATGACATTATCGACTATCGATGACATTATCGACTATCGATGACGCTATCGACTATTGATGACATTATCGACTATCGATGACGCTATCGACTATTGATGACATTATCGACTATCGATGACATTATCGACTATCGATGACATTACCGACTATCGAAAGGACTATCGACTATGGATAATGTCGACTATCGACGATGTCGACTATCGATAATGTCGACTATCTAAAATGTCGACTATCGATAGTGTCGACTGTCTATAATGTCGAATATCGATAATGTGGACTATCGATAATGTCGGCTTTCTCTAATGTCGACTATTTATGATGTCGACTATCTATAATGTCGACTGTCTAAAATGTCGACTATCGATAATGTCGACTATCGATAATGTCGACTGTCTATAATGTCGAATATCGATAATGTGGACTATCGATAATGTCGGCTTTCTCTAATGTCGACTATCGATGATGTCGACTGTCTAAAATGTCGACTATCGATAATGTCGACTATCTAAAATGTCGACTATCGATAATGTCGACTGTCTAAAATGTCGACTATCGATAGTGTCGACTATCGATAATGTCGACTATCGATAATGTCGACTATCGATCCTCTATCTATATTGTGTCATTCTCGGTTTGTCTATTTGCGATTGCACATTGCATTAACACACTAGTTCTTGTACATATCGGCGAGCACCTTCTCCATCGGAGTCCCTCCAATCGTCTTCCGGCAGAACTCCCGCTCGAGCATCGGCGGCGGCACGAGCCGCAGCAGCGGCAGCAGCAGCAGCAGCCGCCGATAATGTGGACTGTCGATAATGTGGACTGTCGATAATGTCGACTGTCTATAATGTCGACTATCGATAGTGTCGACTGTCTAAAATGTCGACTATCGATAATGTCGGCTTTCTTTTATGTCGACTATCGATCATGTCGACTATTGATTATGTGGACTATCGATAATGTCGTCTGTCGATAATGACGATAATGTCGACTATCGATAATGTCGACTGTCGATAATGACGATAATGTCGACCGTCTATAAAGTCGTTAATGTCGACTATCGATAATGTCGGCTTTCTCTAATGTCGACTATCGATAATGTCGACTAGCGATGCCGTCGGCTAACGATAATGTCGACTGTCGATAATGTCGACTATCGATAATGTCTTATATCGATAATTTAAACTAGCGATAATGTCTTAAATCGATAATGTCTTATATCGATAATGTCTTATATCGATAATGTCTTACATCGATAATGTCGACTATCGATAATGTCGACTGTCTAAAAGGTCGACTATCGATAATGTCGGCTACCAATAATGTCGACTATCGATAATATCCACTATTGATAATGTCGACTATCAATAGCACTATCGATATTACTAATTGTTTCCGAAATCAGCTATCGATAGTGAAAATATCGGTAATGGGCAACTCTATAATATGTCATTCGAGGTTCATCTAAAAAGAGATTGCATTGTTGATAATAATGTCTGAAATGACAACTTTCCGTGTTAGTTCTTGTACATATCAGCTAGAACCTTCTCCATCGGAGTCCCCCCAATCGTCTTCCGGAAGAACTCTCTCTCGAGCATCGGCGGCGGCACGAGCCGCAGCAGCGGCAGCAGCAGCAGCAGCCGGCCGAAGCGAGCGGGAGCGGACCCGTGAGCGGAGCGAGCGTGCGACATCAGCATCACTTGCGCTTGGTCTTGGAGGTTCTCGATTTGGAGGGGGTCTTTTAGGCCGCGGGTCTCTGCGGAGAGAAAGGTTAGAGTGAGAAATTGTGTCGAGGGAAGGGTTAATCTAGAGATACACATGCTCATTACTTGATACATACACGCTGGAAATGAGCATGCTCATTACTGGCAATGGTTCGACACACATGCTACTAAGTAGCATTTGATCAATGGTAGCATGCTCTCGTACTAGCTTAGCTTAGGGCAAATAAGGTGTATGAACTTGAAACCGATGAGCGTCTTTTTTTTGAGTACCTAGTAGGTATTTTGAATTATTATTACGTCTCTATCAATATTTCCTAATTTTATTTTTTTGTATATGTAAAAATAATTAAGTGGTTGAAACAGAGTGGGTCGAGTGTGAAGTCACAGTGAAAAGCGCGACAAGAAGAAGAATTCAACAGTTTGTAGGTTACATTTTGTGTTGTCATAGACTCGCGTGACGTCCAAGTCCATGACAACGGATTGCGCCAAAATGGCGGCGTTTGAAAAGCTTGAAAAAATTTGAAAGAAAACTGGCGAAGTTCCTTGAGTTTGAGCCCCAACTATAATAGGCCTCGTTCATGAACGAAATTAACCAAGATTTGTACAACTTAACACTGCTATCAAAATGATACTAAAACTTACCCTCTAAAAGTTAGGAATATAGAGATATAAAAAAAAAGAAGATAAGTTATAATAACATCAGGTTATAAAGAGTTTTTCATTAATTTCTGTAAAGTCTGAGAAACACGTGTAGTCCAAAGATAAAACACCACGAAATCTTTGCAAACGCAAGCAAGCACGAAATCGAAGTCATTCGAAGTCAACAACAAACAAACAATGCACGCACGTCAGTCAGTCTGACTTTGACGTTTGACAAAATTTGACATTTAAACGTTCCGTTACTGACATTTATTTGATTTATTTTGCTGTTTGACTTGCCATTGAACCATTTTGTTAAAATCTAGTCACTTGAAACATCGTAATCTAGTTAGAGATGCTTCAATAACAGTAAAATAAGAACAGCAAAACTTGTCAAAACAATACAACCTAGGTGAAGGTTCAGTTTAGAAAGAAAGTAAAATAACACTGATGCATGAACAGGAACGTCCTTCACTTATTCGGTTTCCTGTTCAGTTTCATCATTATTTACACCGTTTTGTTATTATACTGCCGTAAATTGTTTAAATATCAAATCCCTGCTTCACAAAATCCTATAAATTATGGATAGAAATCTATTAAGTAATACCTACCATTTCATAAAGTTATTATCAGTGTCAACGTGAGCGTTCCCAAATAATGATTGGGTCGACATTCGCCATTCTTCTTTGTAACACTTTATAAATATAGGTAAGTACTACATTTTGCATTTTTGGTGATGAATATTATTGATCAGTCATAAAACTAAACTATATGTATAAGCTATCATAAAAAAAAGAACAGTGCTTAATCCCTATTTTGTCTAACATCTGGTAGCTTCAGAGTGAGACGTTGCGTCGATTGAGACATTGCCTGTCTCTGGCGGGAGAGATTGGTTAGTAAGACGTTGTGTCACATTGCCACAGTTTTTGCGTAAGGTGCGTCTATTAATCATGTGAGTTTTGTTTTTCACCCCTTCGTAATACATGGTGAGTTTTAAGATTAACCCCCTTCGCCTCTATATCACGAATATTTTTTAGTAGGGAACTACAAACAAAGGATCTTTTTTTTAAGGTTTAAAATACAGGTCAAAGTATAATTCAATTTAAATGAAGGGAATTAAAAACGAAGTAGGTAGATTCAAAAATTAGAGCAATTTAAACCATTATGAACTTTGCTCTTCACAACTAAGCTGGTGAAAGTGCCATCGAAGCTTAAAACTATTAAAAAGTAAATTAAACAAAAACCATAACTATTTCTGGCAATACTATATATTTTTTCGGAGGTGTTGAATAGGTGTGTTAAATCTTAGAGCAGTTGGTTTAACAAAATTATTGGTGGTTTTGTGGCAACAGCGTGATCCCGCCATCTTGACGCGGGTTCCTCTATGTGTCCTAATATAGTCTAGACTAAGAAGGTACTTAAATTATTATTAGAGGTGTTAAAAGGTGCTAAATAAGTACTATAAAACTAGTGGAAAGTCTCTTTAAAACGAAGAGTGATCCCGCCATTTTGACGTTCATTAATAATGAGCATGCCCATTTCGAGCGTGTATGTATCAGTTAATGAGCATGTGTAAGTATGTGTAGCTTTATGGTGTGTGTGCTCACCAGACTTGAAGAGCACGATGGCCTTCATGCAGGCGAACTCCGCCGGGTCGACCAGCACCGCGCGGTACCGCGCCAGCACCGAGCGCAGCCGCCGTAGGGAGCTCGATGACACGTCCGATTCTGGGATGTACGGTTATGTTATGAGATGTACGGTATTGACAAATGTGATGTACTCAATGATATTACAATAAAAAAGGAGTAGATAGGTCAGGTCTGTGGTTGTTCACAATTTTTCGAAAGTTAAGTGCCACTTTTTAGCACAAGTAACCTATCTACCTCTTTTTATTATGATATTATTGGATGTAAGTAATATAGAAAAGGTCTACCCTTTATCGCAGAACTTTTTTTGGCATAATTTTGTAATGCATAACAACGGATGGCAGAAATTTCATTTCGCAGAAAATCATTTCGCATACACTCATTTAGCATACATTCAAAAAGCATAATTTTGCATGGCAGAATCATCTTTTGGCATAATTTTAATAAGCATAATAATCAAAAAGCAGAACCATGGTAACGCAGAAAGTTAACATGCAGAAACATCACATAGCAGAAAGTTAATATGCAGAATCATCTTTTGGCATACTTTTTATATCCATATAAATAAATGAAATGAAGCAGCAAGCTAATCAGGCAAGTCGTTTTTTGGGTTTAAAAAAAAATAACCACGAAGGTTTAAGGCGGGAGCTTCGCTCCGCTTCGCTCCGCTTCGCTCCCGCCTTAAACCTTCTAACCTAATCTATCCGTGTCGGTTTCGCCCCGACTCTAGTGTAGGGCAGACAAGTATCCCATTTTGTTGTTATAACAAATACTACGAAACCACGGGAGAAATGGAATGACAATAGTATGCCAAGTGAAATTCTACCAAATAAGCATTATGCAAAAAGTAATTATGCATCATGGAATTTTGCCAAATAAAATTCTGCCTAACAAAATTCTGCTATCTTAAAAGTATGCCATTGAAAATTCGGCCATACAAACTTTCTGCCAAATGATGATTATGCTAAGTATTTTTTCTGCCTTAAACATATTCGGCCAAAGAAGATTATGCCAAGTGTGTACTGCAAAATGAAATTCTACGAAAAGAAATTCTGCCAGATAGAAGGAACCCATAGAAAAGTGCACCTAATTCAACGTTCAATGTAAGGTTAAGTTCGGTAATCTAGATGAGTTCAGTTTCTACCTCTCTAGCACAAAAGCTTAGCTTAGCAGATGATTATCATTATGGTGATGACGGATTTGATGTAATGGTTAGCCATACACATAGCTATTGGCGGGTGGGATCAGGAGTTGCGACCTTCATTTATGTAATGTTCAGACGCCTACGGTCCTGAACCTAAACGGTTAACGCGGTTATTGCTTGAACGCTCCCAGCAGGAGTCACGGATCTGTATCGGTTTTTTAATAACTGTGGAGATCGTATAAGCTGAAATGACGCGCCCCTCAACCTCATCTACGCACACAAGCAAATTTCAAATATGTACGCAATACACATAAACACACAATTATGATTGGTTGTTCAGTTGACGGTTAAGCCTAACCGTCATACGCATACCGGCATCTGAACGACTCATAATATGTGTATTGCGTCCACATTTGAAATTGGATTGTGTGTCGTCATTTCAGCTTAGACGATCTCTACTAACGAAACAGAAACGCAGAAACGCTGCAGGACCTACAACAGATGCTGAATGACCTGGCTGACTCTTCTGTGCGCATCGGTCTACGGATGAACTTGGACAAAACCAAGGTCATGTTCAATGAACATGTACTACCGGAACCGATTGCGATACACGGCGCCGTTCTCGAAGTTGTTCAAAAATATGTATACCTCGGGCAGACATTGCAGTTAGGTAGAAACAACTTCGAGGACGAGGTGAATAGAAGAATTCAGTTGGGTTGGGCAGCGTTTGGGAAGCTACGTCGAGTCTTCACATCGTCGATCCCACAGTGCTTATAGACAAAAGTCTTCAATCAGTGCGTCCTACCCGTCATGACATACGGAGCCGAAACGTGGACACTAACGGCACGGCTGGTCCACAAATTTAAAGTCACTCAGCGGGCTATGGAGAGGGCTATGCTCGGCGTTTCTCTGCGAGATCAAATCAGAAATGAGGTGATACGGCAGAGAACCAAGGTTATCGACATAGCCCACCGGATTAGCAAGCTGAAGTGGCAGTGGGCTGGCCATGTTAGCCGTAGAACCGACAACCGTTGGAGTAAACGTGTTCTTGAGTGGAGACCGCGTCTCGGCAAGCGAAGTGTAGGACGTCCTCAGGCAAGGTGGAGTGATGATCTGCGCAGGATGGCTGGCAGGAGCTGGATGCGAGCAGCCGAAGATCGAGTACAGTGGCGTGCAAAAGGAGAGGCCTATGTTCAGCAGTGGACTACAACAGGCTGATGATGATGATCTCTACTAGACTATCAGTTCAAATTTGTGTACTGTGCCGGGATCGAACCCACGACCTCTGGTGTAATAGCCAACTTCATAACTATTTGTTACACCAAATTGACACTCTGTACCGTAAACAGTTGACTTTCTTCGGTCATAAGATATCTCGTCGTGGCAACGACTTCATAGAGCGTCTCGTGGTACAAGGGAAAATGGAAGGCACCAGGCATGTTATGTCTCTGTTATGGCTCTGTTATGCCTTGCGGTTGACTGGTAGAGAATGCCTCCAGGCATTAAGTCCGCCAATTGTTCATTTTTTTTTCTTAATTTTGTGCAATAAATAATAAATAAATAAATGGTCTCTGGCAAGAATGTAGCGACTAAGAAGAAGAACCGTAAACATACCTTGTTCTGATTGTTCAGTGCCGAAGAGCGCGGCGCAGGCGGCGTCCAGCGGTAGACACCACTGGATAGCGTTCAGCAGGAACAGCTCCGACCACGCTTCTTCTAACAGGATCACCTGGAATTAAGCAGTATTAACATAACAAAATGTGGCGTGTCGTAAAATTACATGATTGTGACCCATTGTGACCGCACCTTAATCGTCTATGACAGCGATTGAGGTGTGTCTATGGCAAGGCAAGTGACGCTTGTCAAGCTCTTGGTCTTGGCGCGCGATCGACCACCATTTGATTTTGAGAACGGCAAAATTATATGTATCAATTGGCTATCGCTGTGAAAGTACACCAAATTACAAGGTTCACAAGGATCAAACCAGCTTTTCATTTTAGACACCTTCTGATATAACAATCGCGGGGAAGACTCGCACAATACGGACTACCAGGTTTTGGATAACCTGGTAGTCAGAGGCACACTGTTTGCGCCATGGTGAACGGAACAGTCAGAAGCCACCTTTTCGCAGAGTGAATTATTTGGGTTGCTTGGGATATTGGGATATTTTCGGCCAAGGAACTAAGTATTTGGATGTCCAACCTATAATCTTGCCACCGCTGTCGTTTGATAAAGTGTTCTGGTGACTTACCTGGTCTCTGAACGCTAGGCTGGCGAAGGAAGGTAAGTTCTTAGCCCATTTCACGGCCATAAAGAGTAGCCTGGCTGCCGTCTCTGCCGCGCTTTCTACTCCAAGAGGTCTGAAAATGGGGTTTGAAGAAATTAATACGGTTTCTGAGGCAAGGCCTATTTAAGCTATGGGATGGCTTATTTTCATTTTCGTTACATTCAATAAGGTCTTAAAGATAAATACAGCAGCAAATGTGACGCCCTGCAAGGGCATAGCAACACTGAGAACGCAAAACATTTTCAAATAATGTGTTTCACAGTGAAAAAGCACATGCACCAATAAATTAAAATCTAGCATCAAACAAGCATCTGGAAATCCTGGAAAAATCCTTTTGGAAATGACGACATTATTTTTAGTTGTAAAAATAAGTAATTCAATTGATTAAGCTGGAACCTTTCTTTTCTCGAATGTCTTTCGCGCAGATGAAATAAAAATATATCTAGGTTTCAACATTGTGTCTTCTTCGCGATTCCTACTGCATTAGACTTAGACCTTAAGTTTAACGATGAAGACACCAAAATGTTGAGTAACCGAAGAACTTGTAGCAAAGAGTTCCTCTCACCTGTAAGGTACGCAGCTCTGTGGGTAACTGGCGACGGATGGGGGGGAGTACGAGGATGAGTCCTCTTCGTTGGTGACATCGATGCTGTCATCTGGAAAACACACTTAAGAATAACAACAAACAAACAACAGTCAGAGTTTCTCTGAAGGACACCGAAAGCCAGGGTTATCGGCATAGCTCTCAGAATTTAGTAAGTTGAAATGACAGTGGATTAGCCACTTTCGCCGTGGAACTAATAACCGTCCGGCTTAACGTATTCTTGAGAGGAGACCTCGTCTCGGCAAGCATGGGACCCAATCCAGCTAGGTGGGCGTCGCTCATTTGCGAAAATCTGCTTGTAAGAGGTGTGGTTTCCTCTAACTACCATGTAAATTCAATTCCTTGTGAATTGAGTTATGGGGCAACAGAAGTCCACATCAGTATTCGCTACTTCTTTAGATGTTCTCACCCCTCGTGTGAACACCTCTATTAAAATATTGAAGGATCTTACCGTCACTGTCGGTGTGATGATTCGACTCAACGTTGTCATGTGAGGAGTCTGGCTGCGCGGTCTGCTGTGGGGGCGGCAGTGTGGCGTAGTGCGGAGAGAGGAGCGGGTAGCGGGCTGGAGACAGCGCCATGGCCAGCGATACTGGAGGCCTGGAAGGTAAGATTAACTTGGTTATATTTGTGAACGTGGGTACCTTCTAACAACATCTTGTGGGTTTTACGCCAATTATTAGCTTGCCCTTTTTTATGAGAGAGAGAGCAAACGAGCTGGAGGGCCATATTATAACTCTGCCCATGGACAACTACACCACCACAGGTGTCACGTCACGAGATGCATTGTCCCCTCAAAAAGTAATAGGTACGCTCTTTTCTCGATAGCCTCGATGTCACACCCCTTCAGAAATATTGCTGCTTGGAGAGTTCCATATTTTAGATGTACAGTCAACAGCACATCAGGTTACCCCATTTCCGTTTTTTCTCTCGCTCTTGCCAAATGTCATTTCTTCGCAAAAGAGCAAGGAGGACTGAGCGGAAGTGGGTAGCGTGATGTGTCGGCCACCGTACCTACGAGGTGAAAATTAACGTGTGAATCGCACAGTTAATGAGCGATACATGCGGGCACTTGCAATGATTTTCCGACATATGCAGTTGTTTTGACAATTTATATCACCTTAGATACGACGCCTGTACCTAGCTGTTGCGTGGGCCCTCAGACTGATGGTCATCTCCTCGATTGTCCTCTGTGCCTAAAGACTTGCACCGAGGCGGTCCCGCCAACTTCGTTCTATATGATCACATTGGAACGGGAGAAGTAAATACACTAAAGTTTTAAGCGTTATGTACCTCCTGCCGATAACTCAAGTTCTTCTACGGATTTAATTATTTTTCACTTTATAACGACACGAAGAAACCACATAAAGACAATCGTTTTTCAAAGTTCGTCAAATGGCTTTCAGCATTTGCGTCTGTACGATACATTTGGCGGATAGAAGACGGATTGGCAGACATTAATTTGTTGATTGACTCATATCTATCTACAAGTACTTTAACTACAGTGGATCAAAGATAGAACTCGTTGAAGATATATTTAGCCATAACCTGTGACCTTCCAAGCGCACAGGCAGGCGTCGCGTCGCGCCTGATCAAAGGTGGGCACGGGTGACCGAGTGCCCTGACCGGCTAGCTTCAATGGTTCAGGTCATGTGGAAACAGGACTTGGCCGTTAACGTCACCCGGGTAGCCTATTGTTTTTTTCGGTAGCAACCATTAGTACTGTAAATGTAAATTTAAGCTATTAAACTTTACAGATTTGCTGCTGTGTTTGGCCAAGAATTCGAATTCGAATTATACTTAATCACTCACTTTGATGCAGCAATTATATTGTTTGATGCTTTCTTCAGCAATCTAGCTGAATCAAACGCATTTTCGACTACTTCCTGATACCAGCAATGCCAAAAGAAAATTTGGGAAATAATATGCCCCAGGTATCTTTGCTCGAGATGACAACTCGGGATTTACAGTTTCCCCTACTTTTAAAGCCGTACCCAAACTATAAGATGGATTATTTTTCCTTCCATTGGAGTAACTTTTAACTATTTCTGTCGTTCCTCCTCTAAGTCAGTAGGCACCTATATCAGAATTACCAAACTGTTTGTCTGCAGCAGGTTTTTCTAAATGCTACGACACAGAGCTTTGACAGAGTACTTAGAATATCACACAAACACGAGTCGTCAGTCCATCCACATCGTTGCGCTGACAAAGGAAGCTCCACAAAGACTGTTCCGGGAGACGAGTCAAAGACTGGGAAACGTTGCTTTTTTGTTAAAATGGCTGAGGATGCATTAAAATTCGCAAAATGTGTTCGCTTTTGTGCGGAGAATTTAAACGACTCGCTTTACTCGTAATCAAGAGCTATTGAGGCGAGAATTAAGGTTGATGACGTAAGTAGAACTACAATATCACGACAGACGTCGTTGCTATAGAACTCTGATAGTTCATAAAATCTGTATTTGGTGATAACCAACAAATATGTCCGTCCGTCCGTTCGACAGGTACACAACCCAGGGAGTAAATAGATCAGTGAATTCCTTAACTTGTCTCTATCTAGTAAACTTTTACCAATCTAATAACCTGAATAAACGTTAGATTACTTACCTTCATTGTTATTGCAGTTATCACTATTATTCTCGAAGCTTATCAAAACAACTCAGTTCCAATCCATTAGCCTTTACGACGCACTCTTCAACCCCGTTCCGCCCGCAACTAGTAACTGTTGGCACATTTGGCAGTCAAATCCGACCAATCGCGCGAGTGCTTACCGCTGTAGCTGTAAATCATGCGGTGCGTTATGCAAATAGCATGCGTGGGGCCCGTGGGGGGCCCTCGGTTATGATATGATTGAGTTTCATGGCGCGTAGGTGTAAGTTTTTCTAAATGATATTATTTGTTCGGTTTCGGATTATTTGTAAGTGTGTAGCGCCTCTTTGCAACATTTAGTTAGTATCAAAATACGTAATGACTCTACCTGCTGGGTATGAAGGCTTTAAATACTGAGCAGACCTGTTGAGATACCCGTTTGCAGGCTTAGCTATTTCAATAATCTTTTTTTACAATATGTATTACCGTTTCAGTGCACATTGCAACAAAGTAATAAAGTCTTCATCTTTATACTTAACTTATGTGACTAAAAAAGAGTAATGCTGAGTATCCCATTCAGAAAATAGCTCTAGGGGTCCTTCTCTAAAATCTTGAAAATAGACTAGAATGATATTGAACCATGCTTATGTCGCTATTCTTTGTTAGTGTTTTTCCCGAATCAGCATTATGTCTGTAAACTCATAGACTTGGGGCCACATTTCTCGAAAATCTCATGGTCGGTGAAGCAAACAGGTTCATGAATGGCCACGGTTTGGCAAACGTAGTGTTGAACAGCATATTTTATCCAGATGTACCGATGACTGGTAGTGACTTAATAGCGAAGCCGGGGGAGCGGGTCTTGTGGTGTACATTGGTCTCCACCAACGTCCAGCACTGGGCTGCAATAGACTGATGGTGATGATGACATAGACTCCCGATTCAGAAGGCTTTCGAAAAGGTCCTGCTAAGTTGGCAATGAGCGATTAATGCCCCTGGTGTTGAACGTGTCCATAGGCTGCGGCAACTGCTTACCATCAGGACGTTTTTGTCACCGTCGTTATAAGTATAAAGATTTGCCCAATTTTTAAACGTCCTTTGGGCCTCAAGGGTTGCCCCTTACGTCTACGCCTAGACTACAAACTCACCCAAAAACTCCAACGGCCACTGCAGCCTCCCTCAAGGCCCGTTCCTGGTCCATGTCCCTGAGGGTCTCCGGCCTGATGGTGGCCGTGTTCCTCGGCTGCCGCTCGTTCTGCACCGCTGAGAACAAAATTACTGTTGGAAAATCAAAAAGTTCAGATTTTGTAGATCTTCTTCAATTCAAATATATTTACTAAAGCTTTAGGGGAAGTCGTCAATGTCTCTTATTCAAACAGCTTGAGGAGTAAGTACCTAAGTCTTTCAAACTACTTTAACTTTGCTCAAATACCTATGTTGTTATCATCTTGAGTCCGCCCTGTGAACTCCTGGATCTTCGAGACTAACTAGAATAACATCAATACGACTAACACACATTCTGACGATAAAACCTAAACTGAATAGTTTCCTTTTTTTTTTCAACAATCTTGTCTCGTCTGAAAGTGTCGACATGAAAGTCCAGGGACTCGACCAAAACAACTGAAATCACGGCCAGTCCCAGGATATTGGGACACAAGTTAAAACCTGTTTTACTTTACTTAAATCGTTTTGGGAACTTATCAGTGCATTATTAGCGGGAAAGCCTGCTCTTGCCGGCTGACATCTTAGCGACCTCAAACACACATCCACTTCTACTTGGCTAATTTAGTCACGTGTTCCAAACCTCAGCATATTCTTCTGACCCACGACTCCACTCAGATTTCCGTTATACAGCTATTATGCCAAGGAGGCTTTATACAGCTACATGATTGATAGTGACATTATCCACGAGATTTTGCTCCAAGAGAGTGCAGGACAAATTTCTTAGGGTTGCTTACAAAACTAAAACTACTTAGATATCAAAATATGGTTCTAGTAAGACATTCAAAAACTACCTAGATATCGAAATATACTATTTCCAGTTAGACACTTGCAACATTGATTTTATTCTATCTGAATACACATTTCAGTAGGTAAGTAATTTCTAGAAAGAAGTCAACTTGATCTAGGCATGAGGTGCCCCTCTGAGTGAGCCCCTGGGTGGCTGGTGGCTTTTTTAGAGTGTCATGGCTCAGTGGTTAAGCACTCAGGGTAGCGATCCACAACTGAGTTATCGTACGATTCGGTAATTTTCATTAAAATTTAATTCCATTTTTAAATGTGGGCGATGTCTGTATTATTCTATTATTAAATACTAGATGCCATTGGCTTTAACATATACAAAATTCAAGCGCTTTTGCGGCACAAGCGATTTACTAGAAATAAATGAAAGTTACCGAATCGTCCACACTGGTTCGGAACCCGGTGGTCCCGAGTTCGAGGCCGGCCAGAACACCTACTTTGTGTTCATTGTGAAATTTAGCTAGCTCTCCCGTGAAGGAAAACAACGATAAAAAATCCCAAGCAACCCGAAAAACGGCGAAAAGCTCGCCTCTTACCACGATGGCTTCAAATTTCCGCAGCAAAATGTGGGGATTTTAATGTTCCGTTCACCGTTCGATGCCTCTGACTAACCCATTTGGGATATGGTCGTGAAGACGTGGTTTTTAATGGCATCCTATACTGTCAAGGGTATTCCGCCAATGTCAAGTAGTTTTGCGTTTGGATGTAAACATTCCTGGTATCATGTATTTTATTGCTTCGTAGAGTGTATTGTGGTTATTCACGGGGCTGCTATTTCATAACGTGACATATGGCTTGTTGTCAAGTCAGCCTGTGGCATGAAAAACCAAAATAAAGTGTATTTTTCGGCCATATCAGCTTCAGAAGGAACATTTAGAAGTTCGTCTCGGATAACGTCCCTAGATACTTATCTATCGTTAACCTTATTTGGACGACCAGGCATACGGGCAGGACAGTAAGGTTTATCATACTCATTAAGGTTGCGGTGAGGCTGTACCCTACAGTTCGTTCAAAGTAAGAAAGCAAAAAGTTTGGACAATCCAATTTTTGGTTCTGACAATTTAAATTCTTGACCAATTTGCCAACCCTACTCCGTGGATGGAGCGTCACGTACCGTCCGCAAAATAAAGCAATAGTCTTTCAGGCGACCGACGCGACCCCTTACGCTGCGAACGTTACCCCTGATTGGTTGCCGAAGAGTAGAATGCTGAAACGGCTTTAAATCTAAAGCAACAAGCAATAAATCAATATGAAGGGCAATTTCATGATTTCTTCCTCATGACCATACATTTAGAGGAGTGAATACGAGGGCTGGTTGAGACGTGAAGGGTCGCGGATTAGCTATCAGCACTAGCACAAATGTTAGTCCATAAAATTGATAAAACTATTTTTAAAACAACGAAAAAATGTTATTGTAATCCTCCATCTAGAAAAAGGTGAAGATACAGCACCCGCGCGTACCAAAAGTGGCCCCATGAAAGCAGGTTCAATAGACCTGGTTTCATGCCAATATGAAAGTTTGTTGTTTACGCGTACGTCATTCATGCGTCATTGTCATTCCAGTTTTCGATTTCGCGGTGTACAAATGTAACGTCTTTCATTTTTTGTTTTCATCAAAGATCTAGCTCATCTTTATTCATTGTATATGTTACTGTAAAAGCACGAACTACAGTGAATTCTAAGATTTTTCAGTAGAACCTAAGATTTACCAACTCTCATTGGTAAAATGCCAAACAAATTAAGTGTTTCGACTATTAACCACTATTCACTTAGTTAATCTTAGGATTTACATCATATAAGTCATATCTAGTCATAGTCGGTCAGATTCGGCTGATATGATGAAGTCATGCTTCATCATATTAGCTGTCTACCCATCAGGAGGAGAGAGGTTATCATGAAGACCACAACAAAAACAATAATTCCTATTTTGGAGATGACTTCGCAGGTACACGCTACAATGTCTACTTAGTACTAAAGTGCAACAATCCTTAAAATTTAAAGTGAAACAGTAAACTCAATAAAATGATGCCATCCTATTCCCTGAAGATTGCGCGTGTCATCACGTAAACAAGCTATTTAGAACCGTTTAATAAAAATGTCACATACCGTCTCCTACCCAGCGCAGTCCCGTCCCCACCCTAGGGGGTTCCATTTGATTTTATTGCCTCACCCAGAGTCGAACGGGCACCTTTTACTGCTTAACTTTAAGATACGTATGTAGGGGTGGGGGTGGGAGGCTGTGTACTGTTTTTGAAACTAAACTACTGAGGTGTTCCATGGGAGGGAAATCGGGGCTTTCTAAAAGATTATAAAGTGCTATTTCTATGTTTTTCTTGTTTGATAAACTTGGAAACGTCGATATTTAAATTCCCTGTTCTACATGGATTCCCTTTTTAAGTATTTGACCGTCGAAAAACAAAAGAAAATCTATTCTTTTTTTCAACCAGTTTTTTTTGATACTGCAGATTTTATTTGATGCAAGGTGGACGCATGATCTGTTTAAGATTGCAGAAGTTGAAAGAATGCAAACCGCTTAAAACAGGTGGCTCTGGAAATCTAGGGTAGATGCCTATGTCCAGCAGTGGGCCTCATTTAGCTAATAAGATGTAATTCGGGCTCTTTGCTCACTTCACCTTTTCGAACCACCGTTGAAATGAGTAAGTTTCGTGCCGGTTTCTTTTCATTACAGTAACAACTTTCCGACACCGGTGGTAGAGTCACATTATGTTTGTTAACAGTTTTTTTATATTATTTTGATTACATTATGTAGTATTATTTTCTATTAATTTATCTTATGTTTGGTAGAGGTTAGTTTCTTAACATAAGTTCTTGACGATTTAAAAGCACTTTACAAGAATCCACGAAATATATTTTTTCTTCGATCTCTTGTGCATTTTTCTGCTTCATCCTCATGGTATACTATGAGTCATATGATAACACAAGTGGGGTATCACCCCCATGATGGCGGGGGGAGGGGGGCGTACATAAAACGTTTTATGGCCGTGTTTTCGCCTTCGACTCTTCTTTCCATTTCATTTATTGCTACTGAATTATAGATACGCGTACGTAAATTATTTATACGTTTAGAAAATGGAAGACAGTTTATATTTGACTATAGAATTGCCCCAGTTTCGAACGGTAATGCTAGATAGACGACCGGTTTGTAGGACGCAGGTTCAATCCCCGCTCGGTATTAACAAACATTTGTGGGCATGAACATGCCTGTTTGTGTAGGTAGGCGTGTTGCCTATGTACTTGTATGAAAAAAATGGATGTTTCTCCGTTGTCTAAGTAGTATTCCATAGTACAAGCTTAGCTTTGTTTGGGTTAGACGGCGCGTGGTGTGGATAAAGGTCCCATAACCAATAAACCGATAGGTTTATTTATTAATTGCTTAAAACTTATGCAAGTAGGTGTTATCACAATTTGATTAATAAAACCTAAACCCTTGGTCTTACATAGTTAAGTAAGTACCATGTTTTATGCGAATAAACAATTCTTGAGTATTTCTTTCCTTTTCTATAAAAGCTCGATATGATTGTTATTTTTACAGAAGTTCAAACATCTGAATGTTACGTTTATTTGATATGATAAGTTCATTTTTTACCACAAATCAAAATAAACAAAAGACATGCCTGAATACTCAAAAAACACTTTATTTTGAGCAAGAATCAAGCCTATAACGTGTTGTTAGTTCTTGTAGTTAATTAATTATTTATCGCACATGAAATAATTGCGGACTTAATACCAAAAGGCATTGTCTAGAATAATTAAGGCTGTGCGCAAAACAGTAGATGCGGAATCGCTGCGATAAGTTCACCAATTCATCAAATTTAATTCTAGATCTACTGAAACTAAGCTTCATTAGGTATTCAACCCGCCACACTCAGTCAAAGCTTTCCATTTCCAAGCCCAGCAACTGAAAGTTAAATCTCATTAAGCCAAATCCACACACCAATAACTAACACACACACACACACACACACAAAACTATTTCCCCCTCACTATAAATCAGATCGCCCCTCCTACTTCCGCCGCCGCCATCTTTGAGGTCTCACTTCCGGCGTTGGGCGGGAAAAAGACAGGGATACTGTAGTGTGGGATAGTGTGAGCGGGATGTCTGTAGTTTTGTAGGGTAATGATTTTTGAAGTCGATTGGTGAGACGGGGTAAAGCTTTTTACTTGGTTTTTATAGTGCGGGGTCGTGGGTTCTTGTCTATCCTTGACTGATTTTGCTTGTTGAGACACAGGTTATAAGTTCGATTCGCGCTCTAGATAATCTTGAGGTGGGCATCTAAATTCTGTGTAGGTTTTCAAAATCTGCATTTTCGAGAGTGGGTCGTAATCTAGTTTTGTGTTTGTGCGTTGAGACTTAATAATAAATATAAAATATCGCTTGACATTATTCCGCACAGGAAAATAGACAACGGATAAACATACTTTTTCTTTTTTAAATACATAGATAAAATCTAATTTGGGGTCGGAAGCTATTCATGTAAAATGTTCCGGATATTACATTTGTTAACGGAAATACAATTGCATATATTATCGTCGACTGTTACAAACTGTGTTACTGTTGTTTCTGTTTCCGACAGAGAACCAAGGTTATCGACATAACTCTCGGAGTAAGTAAGCTAAAGTGGCAGTAGGATGGCCACATTTACCGTAGAACGGATAATCGTTGGGCTAAGCGCGTTCTAGAGTGAAGACCACGTCTCGGCAAGCGTAGTGTGGGACGCTCTCCTTCTAGGTAGAGCGACAGTAGATGGATGCGTCTAGCTGAAGATAGGGCGCGATGGCGCGCATTAGCGGAGGCCTACGTCCAGCAGTGGACCAACATAGGCTGATGATGATGATGCTGATGGTGGCTGAAAACCAATACAGGCTAATGACATGGCCATATTGTCCGTGGTCGGGCCAATGTTATATAAATCCAAAAACGCAACGAAAAACAACGCGCTATCCGTAGACGGATGACCTGATAAAGGTCGCACAATTTCGGTGGCATTTTCGGCCTATATCCAGTCGCTCTAAAAATCAATCAGTCTATCTATCTACATATCTATGTGTTTCTCTGTTATTTTAGCATTACCAATGCTGTATCTTTGCTAAAACACAAATACTTATAGTCTAAAAGCTTTTTCTTATTATTCGAAAGTAAAAATCTTTTCAAGAATATTTCTTTCGAGGGGCAAAGTCCTTTAACAATGATGGAATAACCCTGGATTACTACGTAAAAATATATCAGAAGGTAGCTTACTGTAGTGAGAGCAGCCGACCGGTCTGCGAAAGACGCGGGTTCGATCCCCGCCTGAAGCCTAGGCCGAATATTCTTACATGTCTAGGTATTTTTAGTCACATTTTTGAAATCAAATTGTTTAAGACGCATCCGTTCCACGTTCCACATAGTTCAAAAAATATTTTCATAGATAGTGATTCGAATATTGCGTATACCAATAGCTGAAAACAATCTCATCTGATTTCCAATTCCAAGCAGACTGGCATAATGAAATAAACAGTTTAAAGAACCCTTTGCCCTCCACATCTGTACCCCGTAATTGAAAAATAAAATCAAACTCAGATCAGGTGCTTGATTTGCACAACCCTAATCCTCGTTCGACTCGACGCTCACAGAAATCGCTTCATCTCGTTCACTCATATGCAAAAACCGATTCCCAAACGATTCCTGTCATTTAACGGCTATCGATCACACTCTCAAATTTGAACCGAAACTGTACAGCGTTACAGAACATTTCCCTATGACATTTAAGTGCAGTATTAATACTTTGACAGTTGAAAACGCAACTCTAAGCCTTGTGTATTTGAATTCACACTTGTCAGACTTAAAAGTTAGAGGTCTATCACTGGATTGGGATATAAATTAGTCGTTTGAAATTAAACATTAGTGTGTTGGAATAGGGTTTCATTTGCGTTGTGAGTGGTGTAGACTTGTGACCTCATGGGCAGGGCTGGCTATTAATACAGGGCTGGATTTAGGGGTTTTGGGTGAGGATTAAAATCGCATTAATCAGTGTCTGTTCTGTAGCTTTAACTCCGGTATAAACAGTTAAGTGTTAGGGTCCGCGATGTTGGATTTATTGTACAATCGAGAACAACTGGTGTTATTATAACTTGTATAATTTATATCATAGAGCAGGTTATTAAGGGTGTTTAGCATTCGTCTAAGTTAAAAAATACCCTTGTCTATAGATTTTCAAATGTAGGCTGTGGTAATCTCAAAGCCTTATTCAATTAAAAAAAACAATTCAGTGATGCTTTGTCTCCGTCCAAGATCCACAAACACATATCCAGTCCCTACGAAAATGTTGTAACATTCAGAATAATAGTTTGAAATGACATTATCAATTTCAGTGTTTTCTTTTTTATTTAAAGGTTGCTTTTACATATTACTAATTTTAATTTTTCATCTGCTCTTAATATCACTGCAACTTACTCACTCACTAGAATACGTACCAAGTTCTAGGTGTCGCCAGTTGTCTTATTTATAAGGATGAATTGCTTGAAATATCGACATTTCACACGTACGCTGTTGAAACATGTCTTTTTAAAAACATGTCATACAGCTAGATAATTTGAATCAACTTTAAGTTTTGGCTTCGCACGGGTTTAATAGGATGTTATATACACATAAATCTTCCTCTACAATCACGCTATCTATTAAAAAAACATCATAATCCATTGCGTAGTTTTGAACATGCAGCGTAGTTTTAAGCAAACACAGGGACAGAGAAAGCGACCTTGTTTAATACTATGTAGTGAAGTAAAATGATCAATTTCTTCATTTTTGTCTCAAGATCACTTTGTACCCGATTGTACAACTTCAGTCTGAGCTTAAGCTGCATGAAGAAGGTACAGTCGAGGATTAACATTAAAACACAAAATCATCCCATTAGCATTTAATTTAACAAATGAATCTTTAATTCTCTGCCTTCTACTCTCTTCTTCAGCTGTGTTAGAGTATTTTTCCAATAAAAAATGTGTAAAATTACAACATTTAGAATACCTAACCAGCAGAAAACAACCGTTAAAATATCGTTTTTACAGAAACTATTAATAAGGGTCACCAATAATAAATAAAAACGAAGCCATTAAAATTCGCTACAGCGAAACACAAATTACGATCGTAAACTCCAAAATGTGTCCCCTGACAATTTGTTCAGCGAACAATCCTTCATTTGGAAGTTGTTTACATTTCATAACACAACGCAGTCCGCACGAATTAAACATCCGAAACAAACTTGAAAATTACGAGACCGCTGATTAATTTAGTTACCAGAACGCACTAAGGCTTTTGACAATGTGAACCGGCATCCCAGCATCCGAGAATAATTAGATTGTAGCCGTCGACGTCTCAAAGTGTAACCAAATTAAGCTTTCCTTTCACGGGAAAGAGCCGAGAGCAAAATAATACAAAGCTTAAAGTAATAAAGGAATCCCCGTCAGGCGTGCCTCAGGGTTCGCTCCTACGCCCTCGTTTATTCCTTTGGAACGTCTTTTTGACACTTTCTTTTCGTGTTAAATTGGATCAACGTTTCATTGTTGGGTGTACTTATACGTTATGGTAATCGTAGAAATGGAAATTCAACTTCCAAGTTTGATTGCTGGGATTTTTGTTTACGGAATTGAGTGTTTTTGTCTTATTTGCTTTGCAGAGTCAATTTTGTGATGAGTTTTGTTTCTTTGTATCAAGTTTGATAGATGACTGCACTGATTCGACCTTTACATTGTTAAGTAACTAGTTCAATTGATTAGTGACTGCCAATCTAACTGTAATACAGTCAGTGTGACTGTCTCGTGTTACAAAGTTCCTATTTAAGAACGTCACATCTAACTTGGTAAAATTGAACAAGAATTGTTTGATGGACGTAGCACAATTATTATCCGCTTTATGAATAAATCAAAACCAAATATAGCATTTCGTACAAATTCAAATTTAACCCAAAAATGTTCACTGAATTCTCAAATCTGTAAAAAGCGCTGTGAATATTGTGAATTTGCGCATTAATAGAGCTGCGGTTAAACATCTAGTAACGAGGGGTGCTCATTTGAATGTAAAGTGTAAAGTGTGACGCCTACGGCGGCGCTTTGTAGTTTTTGTTTAATTATCTGTATTTGCGGGAATCCGCTCATTACGGCAGGGGCGTGGCGGGCGACGGCGAAATTCAACTTATTAGATTCAGCTTAAGGGCATTATGGATTTGCAAGGGTTTGTGGTGAGAACACTCGTTAAAAATTTATGCAAAATGAGAAGAGTTAGATGGAGTGAGAAAAATGGCGACTACTTTACTGATACTTTCGATGGCAAGTACCGTCTGGTGTGCTTGATTTTATTACGGGGCGAGATGAACCTTATGAGCATCGGTTCTATACACACAGTAAGAAATAGGTTTTTTTTGACGAGGATAGGGTCTTAATTGTGTAAGGATTTACTTACAGTGACGCAACCGACCTAGAATCCAACCAATCAATCCATATAACCAATAACAGCCTTCCAAAAGCCTTAAGATTCCCTCGAGTGAAGGAACAACCATGTTGTTTGTAGCATTCTAGTTCTTTGGCTTTTGTTTAGAATATTTTTGATAGAATTTTCATTATGTATTGAAACGACTAGATACAGCACTAAATATTAAATGTAAAGATGCAGACGAAAAACAAAAATCAAAAGTTTTCTTGTAAATGTACCAAATTTTGCTAATGAGGTAAAGTAACATGAAGCTTAAAATAAATCCGTCAACTTAACAACATATTTTGAGTAGCATGAGACCTTTCTAGAAGAACAATAGTAACAAGTGACATAAGGAACAATCGAACAATGAGAGTAGCCGCAGGGTAAAGGGCTAAATAATAGACACTGAACATTATAATACACGAAGGGTGGAAGGAAGGGCAGTGAACTAGTGATTTGTCAAATATTGTGGAATAGTGATATGAAGTGGAATCAAGTGAAGGAGATCTATCATTCACGATAGTGACGTGCGCTATGTTAAAAAGTAAAATGTGAATAAGGAAAGTGATTACCTAAAGACTTTCAAAGTGGTAACAGCTTAAAAAGTGTAATGCTATTTTCTAAGGAATTGGACTTACATAATTGTATCTTGGTAAAGCAAAACGATGAATTAAATATCAAGTGTATCTTTTGTTTAGTTAATTAGATAGTACCTAAATATTCAAAAGTACCTACTTATAGTAATTAAAGATATTTTTTTATATTTTGGAAAGGGAATTGAAGTTAATTAACCTTTTCTTGTATTTTGGAAGATCATTAAATGATCAAGAGATAATAAACATTGCGGTGCCACCAGAAAAGAAAACACGAATTTATTGGATTTCGAATAGAGGGGACAATGCCAAGAAAAGATCATCACACATCCGGAAAATACAGACGTAGAAATCAGGAACAGCAGAAAAGTCTGTTTCTTATTTTTCTAATAGTATTTCATTGCTATTATATCTTTATCTTCACTACTTCCAACATACACTACATTACATATGTTCCATAGGCCAAAAATCATTATAGGTATTATCTCCGTGTAGTGACATAAAAACATTTATTTAAGCTACTTAAATCAATTTGCATTATAACACTCAGTCCATTCAACTGGAATCACACTAAACTAACAATCGTATGCACGACTTAACTTGAAAAAATTTGAAAACAATTTTAGGGGTAGGTACCGTAAGCCATAATTTGTATACCAGGCGGTCGCCGGCACGTGCCGACGCGTGCCGTGCTAAAAGGGTTTTTTAACCCTTACTGTTAAAGATTTTGGCACTGAGAAGAGTTGATGAAGCTGTTTAGTTTTTTTATGTTGTCTTGTTAAAATTTTGCAAGTGTATGTCAAAGGATGCTCAGACACACCTCCAAAGGAAAAGGTCGAAATGATTGTATTTCGGACCTTTCCTGCAAACGTGGAGCATATTGTTCTTAGTCAATTTGGTACGATAGGTCAGTGCGTAAAATGGCTTTTTATTGAAAGTAAACAAAGTCTAAAATGTCATTGTAATCACTTTTATTTGTAAGTGCTGTAATGTTATTCACGTAAATACTTACCTGTCAAAAAATCCGTAATTTTACGTTTTCTTATCATCGTATGTTTTAAACCCACAAATTAGGGAGTGTTTTAAAAATCTCTATAAATCTTAATTCCCGAATATATTTTTTTCATCAAAATTATTAATGCGAATGAATCTGTCGAAAATTCCCCAGCAGCATATCAATTAGTAAAAGCTGTCATAAGCAGGAAGTGTTTACAAATTCATACTATCATAACCTCTACTAGTCCAATCACAATAACTTGTCTCTGCCGATATGTTTCCGCTCATCGACTTTGCTGCTGCGTGCGACACAGTGTACACCGCGGATTTGCGCAGCGGGGAATGATTGTTTTGATATGGTTATGACATGTTTGTTCGGTGGGGATGAGAGACGTGGGAAAGACTGATACTTGACTTCTTCAGGGGTTTTAATGTTTTTAGTCATTATTTTATTCATGTTTATTGAATTGGGATCTCACTCAATTGTTTGATGAATCTCAAAAGGGTTTTGAACAGTGCCTATTTTTAAGAAAGTGTGAGTGTATACTTCTATTGTTGTGAATTATCTTATCTTAATTCCTAAGCAACCCAAAGAACAACAAATTTGCTCAGAACGTGAATTACTTCAGAAAGTATATTGGGCTCCGATGTTTGTAAAAAAGATGCTATACATTTCGTGTATGAATTTGTAAATACTTCCTCCTTATGACAGCTTATTGTTATGTTGCTATGGAATTCGCGGCTGATGGGTATTTATCATGTCTTATGTATTTGTGAAGAATATTCGGGAATCAAAGTTATAGTTATAGCCTAGTCTTCACTGAACTTTTTCAAACAGTCCGTGATAGAGATGCGAATAAACTCAGAGGAGTTTATTCCTTAGCAACGTGTAAGTACCCACCGTAAAAAGTTTCTAAAAACAAGAATTATTCTTTAAAATATTGTATATGGTTTATCACTCTGAGTTGTATTTACAGTTTTTTGTCGCACATTTATGGGGGTTGAGCTTGAACTATTACACGATAATGTAGTACCTATTTAAGAGTAGAATGATGGTTTACATCGCTGATTGCTTAACACTGAACAATTAGGCAATATTTACAAATATTAAACCAAGTTAAAAATTTAGCTTAATCCCTTTCCAGTGCTTGCATAAAATTTTCTTTCTATTAAATGATAATAGACACTAAAATTCAACGTACCATCTTTGTTCATTCCCATGGCGAGGCATTTCTTGAGTCGGCAGGCTTGGCACTGGTTTCGATGGGCCTTGTCCACCACGCACCGACCGGTACCGGCTTGGCATCTATGAAAAAAGGTTGGATGTAAGATATTTATATTTAAAAAAAAGTCGGCTCACTATGAGGTGGTACGGTCAGCATCAAAATGACATTATGCTGAGAGAGTGGTCAAAATAGAATTTACGGTTTGACAAAAGCGTTTGTAATAGATACTAAAATGACATAGTCGAATGTCGTTTGAAGCATCGCACATTAATCGCAAACAACTAATTAGTGTTCTTTAACTATTCTTATTCTTTAGTGATGAAGTGGCTTCCCTGAAAGATTATGCGGCATTGTTACTCAAACAAGGCTAAACAGAGCTTACTATCAATATTAGAGACTGATGAACACACTTCGGTAATAAGACTCAGACACCGATCAAACATAAAATTACTAAACGGCACACGAATTTTGAGCCTAAGCAGAAATTTAATCGGCTCTCTACTCAATAGCACGTAAAAGTTTCTATGACACAAGAAACAGGAGGCTATGCCTAGCAATCTAACTGACAACCAAGTAAAGAACAATAACATTACGAGAATTTCGCTCAAACCGTGTAAATAAATATAATTAATCTTATTCCACCACTCTAATAAGGTCCAAATTACCACGTCCACATCAAGCGGCCGTAACACATTGCAATTGAAAAGCTTAAGTGGCGTAAAACAGGGAGGCCGCTTTGGTCCGCAACTCTTCCGTCTATACACTCCCTGCAGCAACAAATGTCAACGTTCCTGTAAGCCTATTATGGACAGGATTACCAGTAATGAAATATCTTTAATCTTTATTAGTTTCTGTGGCAGCAGATTCTGGTATTCATGCGGTTCACTTTGATAGAGTAAGTAGTTTTTCCTTCTTCGGATTTTCTCGGGTGCCTTTGATTGGTTTCTTGTAATGCTTTGAGTAATATTCTAAGCGTTGGTTATTAGAGATGTCTTTATTTATTTCTTGGTGAGTTTATTGGATTTTTTTGGGATCTATGTATTTTTGTTGATGTTAAAAATGTGATCAATGTTAGCTGTAGGTAACACAAGATTAAGTCAGTGTGTGATTGATTTTATTATACATTTCCTCGATTTTACAACACTCTTTTATAGGCGTGTTGCGTGTAGGCGTAACATGTAGGCATTTATTTTGATCTACATAGTTCAAATCAAGACAAGTATGACTTGTCGTCAAACGTCGGAAAAACATACTTACAATTTGAATTCATAGGTACCTATTAGTATTTGAGAATCTTTAATCTTTATATAAAATGAATAAATAAATATATAAATAAAATAATAACTACCAACAAGACACTCATAACAATTGGGCTTATCTAAATAGAGATTGAAATAATAGAATGCAACGAAAATTAGAAAATTCTAATTTTCGTTGTTGCATTCTATTGTTTCAATAATAATCATCATCATTATCATCATCTTCGTAGTCTCCTGCTCCTGTGTTCTATGAAACAGGTCGTCACATTCATATGAAAAATCAAACTCCTACGGGGGTTTGTCAACGCTTGCTTGCTTTCTTTTTCGTTTTCTCACGATCCTCTACCTGAAGGTTGTCTGGAAGAGATCGCTCACTAGCGATAAGACAGCCTTAATTGTACACTGGCCTCTGTAATTTAATACAACTGTAATGTTTTGTGCAATAATGAATATCTATCTATCTATCTTGCTCCCTTACATCAAATCAAATAGATAGTCTCAATTCTGCTCCAAAAGATAGCGGCCCCACCAAATGATTTCTAATTGATCGCATTAACAAAGACACATCTGTTTCACACTTATCTCCCAAAAAACGAGAGCACCAAAACGAATTAGTAAATCATAAAGAAGCTACACATGTCACACTCGATCGTAAGGGTGCGTGCACAATCGATGAGGGTGGTGGTATAATTGAAACGGCACTTGGGGGCCAAATGTTAAACGGTTTTTAATATCGCAATCGCATTGTGGGTGACGCGATATGGTCAGTGGTTGTTTGTTTTCGTATCGTTTTGCAGATTAAGTTTTAGTAAACGAAAGCAGTGAAATGCAGAAGACACCGGCCGGGATTATGATTGCGAGACAAATGACCTAAAATATTGTAAAGGGCTTTAACAAAATTTCCGAAAGAAGTAAAAAAATGGTATGAAAAAAACTTATTTGTGGTCATTAAGCATTTTGAGTGTACAGCCGAAAATGAGGTGCCTTGGGAAGTAGACCCTTAGTGAATAGCTTTGAATAGTTTAGATACCCCATTTCGTGCGAATATTACGAAGTATGGCCTCACGTACAAAAATCACCTTGTACAGCTTGCTTCCCAGCAAAAATCTACCCTACCTTTAAAAGATATTCGCGAACAGAACCCCATTCGAAACGTTAAACAGTGAGCAGCGCAACGAGGCCGGTCGTAAAAACGAATATTAAATTCACATCGCATTAAAATACTCTCACTCTTTCCTTCCGATGACGGAGAGGGCAAGAGATAGCGTTTTTGCACACACTGTGACCTTATTTAAGGCACTGATTTTTAAAAATAGGTAAGATAGGTTACTTGTGTGTGTGTGCTAAAAAGTGGCACCCGAAATCAGAACGATTCGTACACCTGAGCAAAGCATTGGAGGTGTTGACAGTCTGAGACGACACTTCGCAACTTGTATCTGTCTCGTTTAAGCTACAGTAAACAATCGTACTGTCTTGTTCACACGTTATAACATGTTCAAATTAACTACGTCGTACCCCGTGGACAATTTTTGACATTACCTATCTGCGTCTTTTTTATTTTAATATCATTGATTAAGGCGGGTGTTGGCTATATCCGTGTAACCGCATGAGCTTTGTGCTCCTCCATTGGTACATTGGGTTCTTCTTGCTGGCTGGTCCTTTGAACACAGCCTGTGGACATCATTGCGAACATCAATTTGTCCATCTTCTAGGCCGGACAATGGAGTAGATGACTATGAGACATTTGGCATGTTCTTTTATGTTCACCAAATATAATAATCGGAATCAAATGTTATCGTGAAGTCACAATCGAAATTTGCTTAAAAATAAGGCCACAATAGGTGTGCTAACTTGGGTGGGCAAGTCCATTTCAGAAGTGGTATTTTTTGTAAAACTATAATACTTACTATTTTGTTACACATACTACTATGAAGCAATTGTGTTACGAGACCATTTTCATTTATGCAGTATAGTTGTCGAAAAAAGTTCTTACGCGCTCCTTAAAAAACAGTGAACGTTAGGTCATAACGTTTGTATGAAGCGTTCTTGGGCAAGTCCAAATTGTGATATCTCGGGTAGTATTGATACTAATGAAGTGATTATTTTAAGATTGTTTCCATAAATGTAAGGCGTTTCGATAAGAAACAAAAAAATACAGTCATCTAGCCTTACTGTTCCAAGCTAAGTTATGAAGCTAATTTAATTTCGAAATATGCATCTTAAAACATTGTAGTTTAGACGTATACCCAGATTCCGAAATAAATAAGAGACCACTGTTAATTATATCGCTAACCAATCAAGCGTTTTTAACGTGTGGTTTTTGCCGATCAGTTTTTGTCACTGAACCCTGAATAGGGAATATGCACTTGAAACAGATAAGCGTCATATTATTTTTTTGAGTACTATTTTGAATCCTCATTACGTCTCTATCAATATTTCCTAATTTTATTCCTTTTTAGATGTAAATTAATTATTGAAAAGTGCAAAAATATGTGGGAAATTCAAAGCGATTGAAACAGAGTGGGTCTTCGTGTATGTCACTGTCAAGAGCGCGAAAAAAAGAAGAATGTAACAGTTTGTAGGTTCCATTTGTGTTGTCATAGACTTGCGTGATTTCAAAGTCTACGACAACCGGGCGCGCCATAATGGCGGCGTTTGAAACGCTTGAAAAAGTTTGAAATTTTTAACTCTTCATAAATATACTACATATTGAATTTTTAATGATGAATATTATTGATCAGTCATAAAACGATATAAGCTATCATAAAAAAATATAAAAAAGAACAGTGCATATTCCCTATTCAGGGCTTTCGTATAGATAAATAATGCTATCAAAAGTGTACACTACAAACCTCTCCCTAACCTTAAACAGGTCACAGATGCACCAAGAATTAGAAATATGTTCACCGTGGATTAAGTGGGTAGCGGGTTCGAGCCCCTTTGTCGCAGCCACCATGCAGATGGGGCCGCACTTTTTGATAGGGCTTACTGGGATTATGGTGGGATGAGTTTCATTTAATATTTTTGTGATGGATTTTTAGTTAGCGTTTTGTAAATATTTCTGGGTGGGAGTAAGTATTGGATGAGTTTGAAATAATATGCGTTATTTTTACGGACTTAGGTGGGTTTGTGTCATCATTTCCAGCAATTTTGACAGTTTACGAAAGAAAATAACTGGGTATACGATTAACCCACTTAACACATCCACGTTAAATACTTTTCTCCGCATTATATTTTTTTTTTCATCCGGTAGTTTCTTAATTTACGCTTAAAATGGTTGTTATTCTAGTTCTTTGGTAATTAAGCTAAAATGACAAATAAATATAGGTATACACAACTCCCTGAAACCATTATATACAAGTTCTTGTTGTATTACAAAATAAAGAGCACGTAGTAATTTGATTTTCTCCTTTATAAGAAGGAGAACTTCGTCCGCTCCGACTTAGGTTAAATGAATGAATGAATGAATGAAATTATTTATTGAAAGTAACAATGACTCATCGTTGTTAGTGAAACTCTAAAATTATGGTAGTTGAATTTAAGAATATACTTAAAAACAATAAATTACAAAAAGACTCAAAGCGGCCAGTTCTGCACGGGTTCCTTCTATCTGGCAGATTTTTTTTTCGCAGAATTTCATTTTGCAGAACACACTTGGCATAATCTTCTTTGGCCGAATATGTTTAAGGCAGAAAAAATACTTAGCATAATCATCATTTGGCAGAAAGTTTGTATGGCCGAATTTTCAATGGCATACTTTTAAGATAGCAGAATTTTGTTTGGCAGAATTTTATTTGGCAAAATTCCATGATGCATAATTACTTTTTGCATAATGCTTATTTGGTAGAATTTCACTTGGCATACCATTGTCATTCCATTTCTCCCGTGGTTTCGTGGTATTTGTTATAACAACAAATTGGGATACTTGTCTGCCCTACACTACAGTCGGGGCGAAACCGACACGGATAGATTAGGTTAGAAGGTTTAAGGCGGGAGCGAAGCGGAGCGAAGCTCCCGCCTTAAACCTTCGTGGTTATTTTTTTTTTAAACCCAAAAAACGACTTGCCTGATTAGCTTGCTGCTTCATTTCATTTATTTATATGGATATGAAAAAGTATGCCAAAAGATAATTCTGCATATTAACTCTCTGCTATGTGATGTTTCTGCATGTTAACTTTCTGCGTTACCATGGTTCTGCTTTTTGATTATTATGCTTATTAAAATTATGCCAAACGATGATTCTGCCATGCAAAATTATGCTTTTTGAATGTATGCTAAATGAGTGTATGCGAAATGATTTTCTGCGAGATGACATTTCTGCCATCCGTTGTTATGCATTATAAAATTATGACAAAAAAAGTTCTGCGAAAAAGGGTAGACCCGTTCTGCACCACTCCCCCCGAAATGGTACATGATCGACCGACGTATAGGCAGTCCAGTCTGCTGGCAATCATGTTAAAAAAAAGTAATAAATCTTTTTAAATTGTAGCCTATGTATTATTCAGATACTTAAGCTATATTATTGTAAAGTTTCATTAAAATCCATTCTGTTGTTTTCTGGTTTTCACGTGAAAGAGCGACACGGCACATCCACACATACAAACTTTCGCATATTAGTAGGATAGTAGGATGATGATGGTGATTTTTCCCATGTACCTACTTGTGTTTATTTTTAAATTGTTAATCTCAAAATCGAGGAGGAGACAACAACGATTCCGGGTGGCTTTAATTAATTACAGTTTTATCGCGGATCTACCTACAACCAATTTCACCACACTAAAAATGTTTTCAATGATTGATGAGGTGAACACACTGAAGAATCAGGTGGCCTAGTTGAACACTCATTACTATCAATATTGCCGAATAAAACATATTTGTTCAGCTGAGCTACTGTGTGGCAATTGTGGCAGACAGTTGTTGTTTAACTTTCTATAGAGGCTAGGAATTAGAAAACTTGGTTTGAATATGGGGCAGTAGATTGTGATCTTTATTTGGGTCAAATGTTAAGTGAAAGCAAAACAAAAAAAAGGTTGCAATCCAATAGATCTTTTGGACATAGCTAAGAAAAAGATGTTTAGAACTGTGCTTTAAACCACCAAGAGAGTTCTTTACATACGAATATTTGATATCTGCTCAGGGGTGGCATTCCGGCGGACATCACTTCACATGTCGGTGCTTCGCACTTACTTCAATCATTAATACGCTTCACTATGAATAAGTATTTTCTCCGATTTTGTATGTCAACAGAAAATAATGTTATTTGACTTAGTTCTGTTATCTCAAACAACAAGGGCGTACCCAGGATTTCAGCTAGCAGCTCATACCTGTTTCGTTTTTCGTAGAGAGAGAAATACGTTTTTAATTCCCACTTGTAAGGAAAATTCAATTGACTTCTAGGGGGGGGGGGGGGCACCTGCCCCCCCCTGCCCCTACCTGGGTACGCCCTTGTCAAACAACCATAATCTCTGCTCTGGTGTAGGTATAATGCGTATTATTTTACCAATAGCCATACTAAAATTAGTAGGATGAATGCGAAAGTAACTTCGTAGCAATGAAATTTGGTACACAGATAGAGAAGTCTTTAAGAGACGACAGGGTAAAGTTTCAGTGGCCTAAAATAGGTTAAAATATGGAATTAAAATTATTACAAGGTGTTGTCATAGTCGTAGGTACTTATGCTTTTATTGTTAAAGGACTATTAGGTATCACACTTCCTGCTAGCAAATTTTCACAAGTCCTCTCACCATTGAGCCAGGGTTCTAGGCCGCCCTCTACACTACGTTTGAATTGTAATTTCTTACGAAGAAGTGAGTAAGTCAGTAACCATATTTTTAAAATGACGATACTAGATAAACACAGTCACCGTTGAGTAATCTAATTCTGTAAAGTTGACATAATTCCACACAAAAGCAGATAAACAAATATGACGAAATTGAGGTTTCACTTATTATTTTAAACGCAATTTATAGGTGCCTAAAATGCTACTTTATTTAACAAGTCTAATGATTCATTATCTGATCACACAGAACAGTTCAGTTCGACAGGGTGATTTCATATCAAGACTGAACCGTTCAACGTGTTGCAGGGTGATAGGGTGATTAAATCGAATTCATCTAAAGAACTCATTGCCTTTAGCCGTGATTACCAGAAATAACTCTGCTCTACAGTGCTTCAATCTTGACATTCAGTAAACTCTTTACATTACCTACTTGTCACTCAGGTTGCGAGGGATTTTATGAAGAATTCTAGTTTTTTTTTCCAGCCGATGGTTGTTAAAACATCTTAAAACTTGCGACCTGAACTGCGGTAAACGTGTTTATTTACAGCATCGCATTCCTATAAACTTTCACATAAATTTTCGAACAAGACCTTTGGAGATAATCACATTTCAAACAGTCAACGAGATTTTAAAAATGTAACACCTCACAATTTTGAAATATCAATATCTATTGGAACAACCATCTTCGAACTACTCGAAGGTAAATAAAATCATTTATAATTCGCTAGTTTATGATGTCTTGCTTTTAAAACGGAGTATTATCAGGATTTTAATAATGAAACGACATTTTAGGCACCTTGAACTAATGTAAGTACTCACTTGCAATAGTTTAAACAGTTTGTCTTCTATTTGAACAATCTAATTTTGAAGCTTTCGTTTGCATTTCTAATTGTGTCCGTAAGGTGTAATGCATGTTTTTCGGTCTAGTTGAAAAGGCACATGTTTTAATTTAGGTCGAAATTGGTATCGTTTTGTCAATTCTCAACGGTCATTGTCTTTGAGTTTCGTAGTGTTATTTTTTTACTCTTCTTTTACGAAACGGAAAGGTATGTAAAAAGGGGCACTGTCGATAGTTTAAATACTTACCCCTTTATTCATAAAAACGAACGCAACGCAACGCTAAAGCATTGTAAAAGCAATTGACGTCTTATGTCACTTACTCGCAAATGGCGGCAGCAACAAGAATGAAAGAGACAAGGCGATACAAAAGTTAACGTCTTGTTGAAGAGCTGTTTCAGTTGTTATGAATAAGGGGGTTAGTATTAAAGTTACAACAAGATTTAACAATTTTTAAGATCTAGTTTTGTGTGTGAGGGCTCAGGTTGATCTTGAATGACATGCGTCTTTTTGTGACTAAAAATGCCAATCCACGAACGGCATAATACAAATTACATTCAAAGTTCGGGTTGGATGAGCTTGTTTTTTGTGCCATTTAGTAGAAAACCAGATACAAAGTTGAGGATCCAAAATAACAACTAACCTGTAGATAAGTTTCCTCCTGACAGATCGCTTGAAGAACCCACTGCAGCCGTTGCAGGCCAGGATGCCGTAGTGTTTTCCTGAACTCGTGTCTCCGCAGACCACGCATACCAGACCTGGAGAATAACTAAAGATTAGACATGTTGAGATATTCATGTAGCCAACTAAAGATATAGAGATATTCGTTTAGCCATTTAACGGCCTAAAGATTTTTTAAAGTTGCATAAGCTGTGTCATCAAAGGAACAATCTTTTGATGGTCGTAGTCCATGATATTTTATGGAAAAGAGGTAGGTAGGCTAGGTGATACTGATGGGACGTCGACAATTGACTACTCTGGCGTGTACGTAGGCTATAATTTGGCCGTGTTGCAACGTGTGAACAAGATAGTATGATTATTCACTGGAGCGTAAAAGAGATATAGATATATATGTTGCGCAGTGTCGTCTCACACTGTCAACACTGTCAATGCTTTGCTCAGGTGCGCTAAAAGTTTTGATTACCGGTGCCACTTTTTTAGCACAAGTTTAACCTATTTACTTCTGTTTTCTTATAATATCATTGGCCGTAGGTGTCAAAGTTGACACGGAAAAGATCGGAAAGACCGTCAATCAAAGCACGAATCAATTTTATGTTGATGACATTATATTTGTGCGCGTTCAGGACCTAGGTGTTTGGAAAATCTTGATTATGGGTAGGTATCTGGTTTCCACAGTACAAAGGACAACATTACCTAGACCAACGTATGTAAAAGTTGTAGCGTATTTACTTTTGAAAAAACCTGGACTGTTCAGTCCAGGTTTAGGATCGCCAACAAGTTGATGGGATACACGATAACTGAAAGTGAGAATTAAACCTAAAAGTCAAAATACATTTTACTTAATTCGTCTTTTGCTTTAACCATCCACTTGGCGACTTTGCATGCACATTATGTAAAGGCCACAGAAGAGTGTCATACTACGATAGTGTGAAAAGTAGAATGTGGACCAGCCAACCTGTCTTACCCAAATGGTTCGCTTTCTTGGTGGGAGGGTCCGGTAGCCAAGGTCTGAGCGCTGGTGGCGCCAACGCGGCTGCAACCAGCGCTGCTGATGTGGGCGGCGACCATCGGAGGGGGGATGTGTTGTCGTCTGCTGGAAATAAAAAAACTCATTTTAGGTTCACTGTTTTGTTTTTCATTTCCTTATCCATAATATGAAGTCTTATAGAGTTTTTATCATAATCATAATGATTGTTTCTAATAATAACTGGCCCAAATCTTAATATAGGTATTGAATTTCTCCAAATGAACTAGTTTGTTATTCATTCATATTGCAATAAATTATGTGTGAGTATTATTAAATAGTAATAGTTATGCTCCAACTGTGTGTTAATGCGTCTCCTCGACAGCACTTTTATGTCAAAAAAAATATTTTCAGCCTATGCTGCCCCACTGCAGGGCAAATTCCTCTTCTCCCACCTTCCACTCCTTGCGGTTCAACGCTACTTTTGGCTAGTCACAGATAATGGTCGAGCTCATACCGCTACCTCTCTCTGGGACACAATACTTACAACTTAATGCTAACTTCCAACTTCAACGACTGGAATAATTTGAATAAAGCATAATGTAGTTTCTTGGTCCGAACAAATCCAGCCGTTCTCAAGTGTGTCATTGTACTTTTAAAATTCACAGACCCACTAAAGGGTATTTTCTTGTGTTGTTTGGAAGAGATCGAATTTACATTTTCATATATTTGTAAATCATCCCTGTAGTGTAAAAGTCTTTTTCACAAAAGTGCCCATGAGTAATCCAAAAACAATTAACCAATGCCATAACAAACCATTCCGTCCAGACCCGAATCAAGGCGAAACAAAATCAATACGGACCGATTGGTCCCTCGAGGGGCCGCATGTGGTCCCTCGGACCGGATTAACCGCGTTGTGATATTGTGATGCTGATATAATAACATTTGGGCATTCTGGGCACTTCAAAAAGTACGAAGGGACTAGCAATTAGGACAGAGGAAATTCATTAGTAGGACAGGTGGATTTTACTTTTTGGGTGCGTTGGTTACTACGAAATCCTGAATTTTTGCATTGTCTGTCTATGATACTCATTTGAAGCTAGAAATCTCTACTCAGACTTTTAATGACATGACAAAACTTGAAAAATCTGTGAATTGCTATCAAATAACCTGTTATTTCACGGCAGCAAATAAAAGTCTAGGCTTAACGACTGACATCTAGCGACGTCAACCGGGACCAACTGCCCGTCAACAAAGTCAAACTCAAACTCAAAGTCTACACATACAGTTAATTTCATTAAACTAAAATTCAGGGTACCAGGGTGGGTTCTCTTGTTATATTTAAAAATGAGGGGCTTTTTGTTTTGGTATAAACAAACCTACATTAAAACTTTATCAAGATTTTAACACTACTTTTAGCTGACGTACCTACAATTCTGTCACTTACATATAAAGTTCATAATGAATGAGTTAGACTAGATAATGAATAGAAGACATTTCAAGACTTTTTTGATTTTTTGAACAAGAAGCCTAAAATCTGACTACCATTTCGGGAAGAAATATAAGTAGGTACCCTGTACTTTTTACAGCAAAAGCTCAGTTGTGATCTTTACCATGAAAATGACGGTGTGTCCTTTTTATTTGCAATAAGTCAAAGTTACAAGCAGCAATAAAATTATCATATGCATAGGATTAATAGTCCACATTTAAGAAATTAAATCCATAAACATTTAATCACTAGGCCTAATAAAATAACCATTCCAAATCAAACCCCTTCTAATAGCATTGCCACTTCGCTACAAAATAAAGCGAAGGGCTGAGTATTCAACCCTGAGGGACTGCTTCGCTAAATTCACGAATACAGATCATACGATTTTGAACTTTAATGATATTGATAAAGGGTATCAAAAGGGCGAATACAAATTAGTTTTCACTAATGTGACAAATCAATTAAGTGATTGGCGGATTAAATACCGACGAGGGAGTATAAGAATTGGTGCGGTTTCATTGCTAAATGTGTTTACTATTATAACGATGGTATCAGTTACTTTTAAGTAAGTTAAGTGAAGGGTTTTGAAGGTGAAATTAGGTTTCATTCAATTATAAATCTGATTGTCTATAATTTCCAGATCTCTAGCAAGCTAGGTATTAAACTTCCACCGATTTTGTAAAAATCTTGACACACGTATTTTTTTTTTGTAACAAAAACTCCGTCCGTAATTAGATTTTAGTCATGCTAAAGAGTTTTGAATGAAGTCTCATACTTCCACCTCCCTAATTTTGGGGGTTGCGTTTTTTATTTGCACAAAGCTGCTAGTTATTTTTATATTATTTAAGAAAATTTCATACTTCAATTCAAACAATGTTTAGGCATTTTTGGGCCGATCAAAGCCCACCATCAGAACCTCATCACATTACCGTCATTCAATAAAACATGAAGACCCGCCCGTCCCACAACTAAATGAGTTACAGTCACAGCTAGTTAGCTATAATTGGTGATTCACAATCACAATGCAATCACAGTAGACTATTGTGTTTATTTATTTACCTATATTAAGTGTCAGGGACAGTCGCAACACGTAGGGGGTGGTAGAGTTGGGAGCTGTAGAGCTGGCGGCTTATTTAGGGAGACGATAGTTTTGGAATAAATTGACGAGGAAATCTGAATTGGAATCATCTAATGGTAATAAATTATCTAACTAATGAAAAACATATTATCTTGAATTTATTTTAAGCTACAATATCTACTAATAAAGATTTTTGTAGTCGTTTTGGAATCAGGCTGATTTGAATTTCGTACCCCATTTCGAACGGGATCAATTTGACTTTCTAACCCTGAGTTTATAATTGAATGTAGAGTTTTAACGTTATTAATTTCTTCTAAAGTGTTGCATCAATATTATTATGTTTCTGAAAATACAGAAGTTCAAATAATTATTTATTAGTCTTTTACACCTGCTCGTATATTATTATCGTTTATTTGAAATCAATGATTATCGATGAAATTCTTGCCAGTATCTCAATTATGCACCTGGCAAAACGTAACCATTTGGTGTCAAAGCTCTCCAAACAACCAAATAATAAAAAAAAATACAGGAGAAGGATCAGTAACCACCTGTTTTTCTTCAGTTTTTGTTTCACCGTAACGGTTACTCCACTCAAAAGCACAAAATCTCTTTCTTAGGTAAGGATTCCTGTACTTTTGTTGCCCTACATTTTGTATATTGTCTTATTGTGTGCGAACAAACTAACTATTAATAAAATATGTATATATTTAATATTTTGTCCTGGTCTACAAGATTACACAGTCTATGCTCGGTAGATATAATTCGATAAGGGCAACGAGCGAGTTGTCATTGCCAGAGCGAAGTGCCGCCCGACGCATTCGCTGCAAATTTAATTGTTACTCTTAAAGCTGGCTTTTTAGCGTATAACTGATTTACAATTTGAGAGAAAAAGGAGAATAAATTGAAAACGGATAAGTAGCGATACTTGATGTGTGATGGATTTGATATTTCGCTGTATTTTGGTGGCATGAAGGTACAATTCGTATGCGATACGCAAACCGCAAACTGCAAGCGACACTTTTGCTCCGAAGCGATTATTTAGACAGGCTAGAACTAGAACAGGCTGAGGACCCAGGTTGGCAGATGCAGGGAGAGTCTGCCTCCCCACAAACTATGGGCCACCTCATATCATGACTTACGTGTGCGGACAGTTGTACGCGTGAGGACCTAATGTGTGCCAAGGACCATGCCACTAGGGTGGTGGAGTGTCAGTCAAAAAGGAAAAAACCATCGACACGCTAAGAAGAAGGAGTGACAGTTAGTTAAACTTGTAACATGAGCATAGCGACAACATCATAATTATCACGCCTTTTGTAGCACCAAAACAACATACACAGCATCTCGTGCATTGACAAAAATTTGGAAAAGAAAAACAATACCTGGAAATCTAAGAGAGAGGGTTATTTATACTAGAGCTGTACCAAATCGTGTTGTAAGTATTCGCTACCGAAAAGATCGTAGCTCGCTAGGCAAGCACGCAACCGCACGGTTCTGACCCAGAAATTATCTTACCATTCAAATTTCAACCTTAAGTTGTAAGGACGCGAGTTGTAACTTGAGTGGTATACTAGCGGCGAGCGCGTTGACAACTCGCTTTTGGCTTTCCCATATTATTATTGCAAAATATATTGTACCACTCTCAACGTAAGGTTCATGGGGTTGACAAGTACAGTTACTTACTGAGCTGGTCAATCTCCTCTAGAGAGCATGCAAAACTTTTTGGTACTTTTGGATAGTACCTATGAAGAGCAGTTGCCGTGCTTGCCTAGTGAGCTACGAGCTTCAAGAAAACATATCCTGACCTGAACCTTCATTATAGGTGCTGAAATAATTCAGGGTAAAAAGAAAATGCCAAAGTTGCATTTGAAAGATAGAGTTGAAAAGTGTGGCTACGTCCGCTTAATGTTGCAACCAACTCCGCGTCATGCTTTCGTAGCACACGTAGCAGTGTGCTACGAAAGACGAGCAGCATGTTCCAGAATCGAGCGATTCGGTAAAGGCCCTCTAAGTAATTTTTTCGTTTGTTCAGTGAAAACGGGGTTTCTTCCCGATTTGCTTGATATCGCTTGGTTTCGCTTGCTTTGGAGGTATTTTACTAATATTGCATCAATAAAACATATTTTTGTGCAAAATTCTACGTTTATTGTCCAAGGTCTCCTAGTGGTCTCCAAAATAATTGACAATCTGACTGTTCACTTTTTCATAACTTCTAATTCCCACCAAAACTACAAAGAGGTTGCATACTTTTTAAATCTGCAAACATTCAGCATTAGAAGCTAGTTGCCATACTTGCCATTTATGAACCTAGTTACCCAGCCCACTACCCGACCTGGCGTGCGTCAAACATATTTGGTTTATATTACTGGTTTCACAGAACAAGTTATGTGTGTTGTTGTGTTTTGCTCGTTTCTTGCCTACAACGAATCCTTTTTTAACCACAATTTGTTGAAAAAACCACAGAAATAAGTTTCCTTTCAACAAAAGTTGCAATAACATTTTGCATTTTTTTTTGTGTATAGCTAAAGTTACCACGAAACCTCTCTACATAGAGTCGTGGGGTTTAGCGGCTCTGGCTCGTCGGGAATTAATCAGAGAGGCTCAAGGGCTCGCGTCAAAAGAAAAGCAAATAAAACGGCAAGCGACAAAGTTTGTGCGACTTGGCACTGGGGAGCTGTAGAGTCGCTATGGGAAAACGTCAACAATATTGTAGAAAATTTATTTCTTTTTATCTTCTTTCTTTTTAAGTTTAGTATTGGCTAGTGTGCTTTTTCTTTTACTTTGATTTATTTGAGCAAATCTACATACTACAAGTGAATTTACACGATCCTTTCAAAAGCAAAAGGGGTTAAGTATCTTTCTAAAAATTTGTTACAAATTGTTGCATTGGCCGAACGTTTTAAGGTGACGTCATGCAACCGCTGTTTTTTCATAACATCAAAGCAGCGTAGCATAAGCATAATTTGCGTAATTAAGTATATCTTCATCATTCTCAACCACACGGCAGCTCCAAATAAATATCCAGAGTGGCTAATTTCCTTCAACAGTTCTCAAGTCAATAAGTTGACCTGAGAACTATTAGAGGCCAAACCTTGCAAGTGGACGCCCCGAACCTTGTTTGCCCTCAAATTTTAATGATACCCAATCTAAAACCTTCTGGCCCCACGTCTTTGAACTATGGGCCCGCCCACTGCAACTTCAGTGCCACAACAACAAAAAACACTATGACTGTATTCCGTACAACAATGCCAATTTACCTAACCGACTCCACAGCGCCACTGTTCTTATAAGTGCCGTCTTCCACCAGAGACAAACATTGATTTATCTTTATACCGGGGATTTACCCGCGCCTCCCCTCTCTGACTTCCAATTTCGCTGTGGAACTTTTTATGTGCCTTATAAAATTCCCTCTTTACGTCTCTCTTTCTATTTCCGCGTCTGAGAGGTATTGCGTTAACGTTATGTTGTATGTATGATTTGTGTGGAAGGGAGAAGGATTGTTCCAAATGTGACTATTTTTCTTTTGCTTGTAAATGGTTCGAAACAATAAAGCGACAAATGAGAGACGGGTTACCAGCCAAAAATCTAGTTCTATCAGTCAGGCCCAATTTAAAAAGAAAACGGTAAGGTCGACACGGAACGAGGGGCTACCACGAATGCCATAGAAATGTGCGTTTGATACGAAGCTAGCACTGAGCCCTCTGGTCACATGAAGAACCCAGGAATATTTGGTATCATTTAGCATCAAAGTTAGCTATTGTCCCAAGAAACCCTGAAATTTCAAACTAGTACGTACTGATTCTGCATTGTTCAGACTGTTTTGCTTCAAAACATATTTTATCCCTTTTTGACGTTTTTTAAGAGCAATCTGGTGAAATTGGATTCATCGAAGTGCCTTCATGGTAGGTGTGATCTACACGCTACCTTTTGGGACTGGCTGTATTCTACACAAAGCAGATGGCAGCATATTTCTAGGCAAGTCACACTTCTTTTAACATCGTAATAATAAGTACTTCATCTTATTTGTACTTGCATAAAAACTTACGTTTCTTATATCTTAATTTTATCAATGAGGGCGCCAGTTGCGCTATTGTAGGTACTTCTTACTTCATTTCTGTAATCTTAACTTACCATAATCAGGTTTCTCGTACAATAGAGAATATCTATTTATCTATCTATGGGCCTTGATAGATAGATAGATTTCTCATCTGCACATGTATGGTTGGCTTTTTAATACCAAGTAGGTCAACGAAGCCACAAAAAACAAACCTTTCCAAACTCAACACATACAACGCCACAAAAAAATTAACCCTCAAAAAGCCTAATATTCAAATCAGCAAACATTATTACCAATGAAAATGTTATTCCCGGCATTGCCCTGCTGATTCGTATTCAGTGCGCGCTCTGACCGGGCAAAGTGGCAAATCATGGAGCGGCTGAAAATCAGTCAAATAGAGCCCGAGTTACTTGCGGACGGGACTTGAATATAAATATGGGTTGTTTTAAATAAATAACTTAGCTATTTGGCGGATTTGCTGGCGAAATTTAGGTGCTTATGGATTTTATGTTATAAGTTTATTAAGTCATTAGCCAATATATGCAAGAGCTACGCAAAACATGCTTGATTTTGTGTTCATATTCAGAGAGGATAAAGTGAGAACTCTGAATCCACGAGAATCCCACTGCTGGACAGAGGCCTCCCTTTACCTCATCCATTAAAGTCTATTTTAAGCTCTTTTAGGCTTTTTAATCATAAAAATCTATCCATTGGGTCTCTGCGTGCATAAGTGGTCGCTCAACTCTGACTTTGTTTTATAGAAGAGAAGATGGATGTAAAGATCGGAAAACCAGAAAAAGACATTTGGGCTTGGTTTCAGGCGGGAATCGAACCCGCGTCTTTCGCAAACCGGGCGACTGCATGAACCACTGTACTACCGAGACCATTAACAGATATGCTGAATTTTTCTGGTATTTTTCACCTGGCAGCCAGGTATGGCATGATAATTTTCAAATAAAATGTAGACGGACGAATACTGATTATAGGGAGTAACGTGGTTTTAGAATGTTTTTTTTTATTATTATATTTTTTAAAATATTTTATGATGATTTGTAAAGCTATCTATCTCCTACAAGCAGTTCGAAATAGAAATAAGCCGTGTTTAAAATGTCACATGAGTTGAATGGCAAGCTGTGCAAATTGGATGTGTGACCCCCCACAAAGGCTACTCTAGAAATATTTATGAACCATTAACGTAAATTGACGTCTCGTCTCTGAGTGCGGCAATAAGATACACTTCATGCACACCAAATTATTAAAAATAGATGTAGGTACTTAAGTAAGACATGTTTGTGTTAATTTTGCAATTTAGATGGTCTTTTGCAAAAAAGCTAAAAGCAATCTCTTTCAGACAACCTACATACAGAGGGCAAAAGATAGAAATTGTAAGTAAGTGCACATTTACTCCTGGATTTAAAGGCGTTTCTAATCTGGTAATTACAGGAATTTCCATTTTTTGAAAATAACTTGTCGAAAGAAAAGTAGGTATGTGTGTTCCAGCCACACCATTTCATTTATTTAATTGCTCCTAAAATAATTAGTAAGTATTTTTTTTCTAAACGCTATTTTTTTTCTAGGCCGCCTATGTTCAGCAGTGAACTTCTTGGGGCTGATAATGATGATGATGATTTTTTTCTGGAATATGGTCAAAAATGGTCGAGTGTTCTGCCAAATTTCATTGCAATTGATTCACGATTTAAGAGCCTACGAGGTGGCGTGGCTAGGAAGTATGCATTTTCAGCCACGCCACTTTATTATCTAATTTAATTTCTCCTAAACTGTGGCTGGTCATTTTTTTGAGTCTGTGGTCAAAAATGGTCATAAAACTGTCAAAAGTTCTGAAAAATTTCATTGCAATTGCTTTTGTGGCGTGGCTGGAAAGTATGACACGTTATGGTAAGTAAAAGTTCTCTACCTTAATTTTGGACGGGAGCTTTGCTACAGAAATGGTTCGTTTTGATCTAATTTGTTTTCTACACTTTCTTTTGTACAAGATCAACAAACAGTCAAGTATATTTTTTTATTTACCATTTATTTTTTAGTATAAAATAGTTCAACTCCTTTCCGGTAATTTAATTATGATGCGCTATTTAATTCTCGTGCTATACTGGTGTGTTAAATTTTCTTAAATGTCGACACCATTAAAAATATTTTAAGCGAATAAAGAGAGTTATAGGCAAAGCCTAAGAGGGTTCAAACTTACTTATAAAATAGTTACCAGTTATTCTGCCGTCCTGGTGCTCTTGGGTCAACTGCAACGGAGTTTGGGCGACTTCCATTTTAATTTCTCAATGTCCTTTTTAATAATTCACACTAATTTCGGTCCACTTCCGTTTTTTTTTATGAAACAAATTAAAAATGCACACACTAAAATACCCACGAATCTATTTTAATCTGTGGCAATTTCCGATTCCCGCTAAAATTTGACAGCGAGCAGGCGCCAAGCGATTTGACGTTTGTTTTTTTAAAGGCGAAGGTACCGCCGTCGCGGCGGCCGGGGCACTTTTGACGCGGTCCCGGCTGTAAGCTTGGTTGAAGGCGTGGCCGCCCCGCCCCATTGCTTTTCGCGTCTGACGCTAGCCGTAGTGGGATGTGGGGTGACCAAATTGGAAGGAGGTTTTGCGTGGAATGCTAGAAGTTAGATTTGAGTTAAAACTTTTTCTCTTTTCTATAGTTGTTCGAAAATACTTTTCTAAAAATGTTAAAATTGGTTATCCTTAGTGTTTATTACTTATTAATACAATGTTTAGCATTACTGTAATGGAATTAGAGCGCAAAAATCTAAAATGGAACTCATACATTGTTATTTTTAAAATTTATTTATTTCATTTACTTACCAATTTGTCAAAATAAAGATTTCAACGCGTCAATGAACAATATTTTTTTAAACATTTTCATTTTTCAATTAGGTTTAAAAATGCTGTCTTATGAACTTCTGAGAGGTTTTATAAACTTTCCAAGAATTTATTTATTCGCGTGTAGGTACCTATGTAAGATTAACATCAAGAAAAGATTTCTTCCAACAAGATGATACATTTTGGTGCTCTAGTTTTTGCTGTTTGCAAAATTTCTTACTCATATTTTGTTAATTTTTTCGTTTTTTATCAATATTTAAATTAAAAACTATCAGCAGGCCGAAAATAAATCATATTGATCCACAGATAGAACGTAACACTGTCAGGCAAGGGTGCTTGCTTGACCCAAGATCTGCTACTCTCGATAAGTAAGTAGATACCATACTGACAAAATATCTACCTACCCAGTTCAATACCAGAATAAGAAATTTGAACGTGGTACTGAATCGTCCTATAGGGGTTTTTTTCTTAAAGCACACTTCGACTCCGAGCTTGTATTCGCCTTTCAAGGAGTTAGTTATTTGTGTGTCTTCTTTAGATCTGCCTAGTGATTCTGCAAATCTCAAACAACGGAATGAGCTTAGTTTTTTTCATAAGTTGGATAATATATTTTTACGTTAGACGCATAAAAATTAAATTTCAACATCGAATTGAGTTCCCAAAATCGCTGGGCTGCTCTGTCCGGAAACTTGTGGCCACTTTTGTGCAGAGGGTAAGGCAAGTAAGGCATCTCCAGTTTTTAATGCTCTTAGTATAAAAATGATGCAATTAATTAGTAATCTCACAGGTGAATACCAATTCAACATTGGATTGAGTTCTCAAAATCGCTGGGCAGGGATGTCATTCCAGCGGACATCACTTCACATCTCGGTGCTTCACGCTTACTGCAATCATCAGTATGCTATCACTCCGAAATAGTATTTCTCTTATTTTGTATGTAAATAATTAAAAAGTGTTATTTGGCTTAGTTATTTCTTTCAAACGACCACAGTCGCAAAGAAATTGAATTGTAAAGGTAACTCACCTAGAGCGAAGTGAGCTTTGGCACACGCCGGAGTACCATAGCTGGTCTGTCCGGCAACCCCCCAGACTTGTGGCCACCCGCGCGAGGGTGAGACAGGGAGGGAGTTTCTGGGTCAGCTGTTAAGCGTCCGCTTTAAGCTTTAATTTGTGGCATCACGCGGTTGCGTCCGCCGCCATTTAGAATAATGACGTTGTAGATTCTGCTGAACTGAACAGATATTTCGCTTTTCCAATTACACGAAATAGGTGTTAGTTGGAGGCTTGGGGAGTTTATTTTAAATGGTTGTTCTATAGGCAGATAGTATTTCTATACAGTACTGAAATTATTTTCTATCTCTAGTTCTGTGAGCCTGAAATAGTCCTATGATGGTACGAGTAGGTTTGAGGGCAGAAGTGGACGTCTTAAATCAAAGATCTTCTAACCATAGATTCGTGGTTTTGTTCGCATAAATAAACTGAAACTTTGCGGCCCTTATCAGGTCGTTCATCCACCTTGTGGGTGCCTAGTCAGAAAATAAGATACCATTTTCAAATTAGGCTATCGAAGTCCTTAAGTATACAAAAATAAAATATTTAAAAAAATGTATAAAAAACCCGAGTTACAAGTAGCGCCCTATCTTTTGCAATGAAGCAAATCTTATCCTTTTCACGATTTACTGATCGAAGATGATTGCTGTTTATTGTGTAGGTATGTCTAGATTTAAAAATTATGTTCCTTCAGATTTTTAGTAATAATGACAAAATTCTAACTCGCCAGCAAGATAGGTAACCCATACTTCTAGTGTGCAATGAGAGACCATTGGTTTTGACTTAAAAATTTACATAATCATAGTCTTACTTACCTACCATCTACTACCTACACTCAGTGACTTGCCAGCAACTTAGTAAAAATGAATTTACCTATGTACAGTGGACGGCACATCACCCTACCCATTCCCGGCCAGTGCTCCTTACTCTATTGCAAAAAATGAATCCGGTCAATTTAGACATTCAAAGTTACATAAATTCCCACCAAGCTGAAAATCGGTAAGATTGTTTGAAATATCATTAAAAACAAAATTTGAAAGTTCCCCATCTTTCCCCTGTAAGGAAAAAAAAATATTCAAGGTCAAAGGTAAAAAAAATGAGTTTTTCGCGATTTTCAGCAAAACGGTAAGTCTTATCATAAAAATATCTCAGACAAAAATTGTAGATCATAAAATTATCTACAAAAAATAATTCATACTTTTTTTTCTACGAGCCACCGTTTTTGAGATATAACGATTCAAAAAGATGTAAAGTTGTAATCGTCATAATATGCACACGTTTCCACGCCACCTATGAGGTAGTGTACTTTTTTTTTTTTTTTTTTTTTTTTAAGTAGGGGAAATGCCTTACGCATACCCGTCCACCGGGGGACGGACGGGTTATGTCGGACTCTCCACTGGAAAGGTGGTATACCAGTGGCCCTACCGACTAAAACCCCTACTACTCCCTCTTATCGTCCGTATAGTGGGGGAACACGGTGAGTAGCGCGAAGCCTGTTACGCGTTCCCCCGGACGGAGCCCGCCTGGACGGCGGGCCGGAAGCGACCCCCCCTTCGTGAGGGGAGGCCAGAAGGGACAGCCGAGGATGTCAAGCCGTCCCTACCAGGCAGCGGTGAAACCCGTGCAATGCTGGCGGCGGCACCCCCGTACCACGCGCCAGCTGGCCACCGTACGCAAACCCTACTGGGCCCGCAACCACGAGCCACCCAAAGGGCGGCTCCGCTGCCGTAACCTTCGGTACGGCCCCGCCGGGCCGCGACGCACAGGGGGGATCAGCCTCGGATCACTGGCCCCCACCAACCGGTTGTGCGCCGCGGCCCCAACCACGCGCCTCAAGGCGCCTGCAGGCCCCACTGGCCCCGCATCCCCACGTCGCCCTTACGGGCCGCAGCGACCCTACTGGGCCCGCAACCACGAGCCACCCAAAGGACGGCTCCGCTGCCGTAACCGGCGGTACGGCCCCGCCGGGCCGCGACGCACAGGGGGGATCAGCCTCGGATCACTGGCCCCCACCAAACGGTTGTGCGCCGCGGCCCCAACCACGCGCCTCAAAGGCGCCTGCAGGCCCCACTGGCCCCGCAGCCCGTCGCCCTTACGGGCCGCAGCGGGTGGGTGTCCAGTCCACCACGCTGCCACGCCTGGGTTCTCTTCGCTTCCCGGTGGTGCCCCTACCACCGGTACTAGGCCCCCTCGCCACGCCGAGGCGAGAACCCGTGAGGGGGGAGGTAGTGTACTTAGCGCAACTTTTACAGCTTTTTGAATCGTTATATCTCAAAAACGGTGGCTCGTAGAAAAAAAGTATGAAGTAATTTTTTGTAGATCATTTTATGATCTACAATTTTTGTCTGAGATATTTTTATGATAAAACTTACCGTTTTGCTGAAAATCGCGAAAAACTCATTTTTTTTACCTTTGACCTTGAATATTTTTTTTTCCTTACAGGGGAAAGATGGGGAACTTTCAAATTTTGTTTTTAATGATATTTCAAACAATCTTACCGATTTTCAGCTTGGTGGGAATTAATGTAACTTCACTCTTATTTTTTGGTCTAATTTGACCGGACTATAATTGGCAAGAGCGAGATAAAAAACGGAAATGGGGTAACCTGATGTGCTGTTGACTGTACTTAGTGCTCATAAGTTTGTATTCTAAGTAGATATCTACTAATCCTTTCTTGAACAGATATTTGATGATTTATTAAAAAATGCACTCAGTATTTTTACTACAGACTTACAATCACACTTTGGTCAAGTAGCGTTGTCCAATGCGAGCAGTGAGCCGTCAGTAGATCTAATGAAATTTAATGAAATGAAATTATTTAATAACTAGCGGCTGCCCGCGACTTCGTCCGCGTGGGCTTAAGTGGCTTAAGTGGACTTACAGTGATCAGATTCGTCAAATTATCTGACGTTAGATGAACGTTAGCGCGATATCTCAATTCGGGATACCTACTGTGAACGCGCTATTTTAGATTTTGTCTCAATTAGTTACGCTAATGACAGCGGCCGTCTGTCATGCCATACCACGTGATTCCGCGTACATTTTAATATTTACTGGATATTTTCAACAATTTACACAGTATCTTTATAAATTGTAGCCTATGTGTTATTCAGATGTATAAGCAGCGGTATTGTAAAGTTTCATTAAAATCCATTCAGTAGTTTTTACGTGAAAGAGGAACACAGCACATCCAGACATACAAACTTTCGCCTTTATAATATTAGTAGGATCTAAGTAAGGTTTAAGGTGTAGGTGGGTAGGTCCATGAAGATGGTATATAAAGCTCGCAATGACATTTGATATCTCGCCCAATAAGAACGCAGGGCGTGGTTCGCGTTCCCGCGATGCGTGACGTCAAGGAGGAAAAGTCACGCATTCCCCGCGTTCCCATTGGAGACGGCAAAAGTCAGCGTTTGTTGGGCGGCAATTTGGCGGGAAATCTGACGTTTAGGTAATGCGCGGTTTTGGGCGTTTTACTTTTTTGTGGCTTCCTTTTTTTAAATTCAGCCAGTTCTTTTATTTACAATCTTGCTCTATCGGTATTTTTGCCGCACAAAATGCTTTCTCGGGAGGATTGATAGGGCTCATGATAGCAGTGAAAGAAAGAAAAAATCGTCTAGAATTTTATTCATGTTTATAAAGTTACCGCGATGTGGCAAGAGTTACTTACATTACATGGGACTTTCTGGGGATGGTAAAACAGCAAAATACTTACTCCTGGAGGTGTGGAATGAGTTTTTTCAGTGTAACCAAAAAGACAGATAACAAAAAACGTAATGTAAAAATATGTAGAGTTCTAGAAAATAATTCCTTCTTCTCTATTTTGAAGGTTGAGATTAAGTATATTGACCAAGTCTTTGTTGGAATTTAAGTATTTGTCTCTATCTAATACCTCATCAATAGGCTTAGCACGAACCGCTAACATTTTGGTATAATGATTTCTAATATTTACGCGAACACTATACATCGAAATAAAACAACTTTACGGATTCTACTCGCGGTGTTATATTTTCTTTCATTTTCTAACCCGACGTTTCGACTCCTTTACAGCAGTCGTGATCACGGGATGACAAAGATGTTCTATGTCACAAAACAGTACAAATTTTTTAGCAACCCTCACTTAACTACCGTCATTTCCACTAACATTATTGGAAATGTTCCTATCCACGCAGTACGAACTAACCGTATCCTGAGACCTCACAGTATTGTGCTGCCCTCTGGGATTGATCAAGCGTATAACAGGCTCCCAAGCTGGTGGTAAATTCCAACCATCCTCACGATTGAAATTCGGATGTTTTTTAATTTCAATAGCCTCTCGCAGCATCCTTGGTAAGTAACGATTCTCCCTAGCAAGGACCTGCGGTTTATCAAATCGTATGAAATGGTTGGGCTTATCAAGGGCATGTTCACAAACTGCTGATTTTGTAGATCTCCTATTCTTAATATCACCTATGTGTTCTTTGATACGCGTCCCTATGCTTCTTTTGGTTTGACCTATATACGAGAGCCCACAGTCACAATCAAGCTTGTATACACCCGCTGTTTGAAGAGGAATATTACACTTAACAGGTCTTAAAAATTGATTAATCTTCTTCGGCGGCTTAAAATAAGTTTTAATAGAAGCACGCTTCAAGATGTTCCCAATCTTGTCAGTGACACCCTTCAAATATGGCAATACAGCAGGCTGACGCTCAACTGTGGCTGGTTTCACTCGGTTTCTGCGACGTTGCGGTGCTTTGAGCTTGTTTTCACCCAGCACACGCTTGACATGCTGGACTTCAGCATGCAGGTGGTCATCATCACAGATCCGTTCCGCTCTCTGTAACAAAGTTTTACCAACAGTAGCTAACTGCGAAGGATGGTGGTGAGAATCACCGTTTAAGTACCTATCAGTATGGGTAGACTTCCGATACACAGTATGGCCCAAACTATGATCAGGATTCCTAATAACTAACACATCTAAGAAAGGTAGTTTACTGTCAGCTTCCAATTCCATAGTAAATGTTATCCTAGGGTGTATAGAGTTAAGATGGTCTAAAAATGCTGATACTTTGTCGGATGGTAAAATTGTGAAAGTATCATCCACATACCGCTTGTAAAACCGTGGAACGACAGGTGCTGAAGCTAAAGCTTTTTCCTCGAAATCCTCCATGAAGATATCAGCTACCACAGGGGACACGGGAGATCCCATCGCTACACCATCAAGCTGTACGTAGAATTTATCATTCCAGTACAAATAACCTGCCCTAAGACACAGGTTAAGTAACTCTGCATATTCAACGGGCATATCACAGTCCACTAACCTTTTCCTAGTAATTTCTATGCAATCCTCTACTGGTAAACATGTAAACAAGGACTGAACATCAAAGCTAACCATTGTCTCATCATCAGAAAGTTGTAGTTGTTGTAACTCACCAATGAACTGGTAGGAATCCTTCACATGAGATGTAGTCTGTCCTCGCAAAGGTGAGAGTACCTTCGCCAAGTGCTTAGCCAAACGATAAGTAGGTGAGTCGATTTGGCTTACTATTGGCCGAAGGGGAGCAAGTGGTTTGTGTATCTTCGGTAACCCATACAGCTTTGGAGGCTTGGCACACGATGGTATAAGATACGACACGTCTAGATTTAACCTTTCACTGTGTTTCTTAAGAAGCTCGGTGGTCTGCTTCAAAATCTTACTAGTTGGGTCGGTTTTAACAAGTTTGTAGGTGTTTTCATCCGACAATAAAAGTGAAATTTTGTCATTGTAATCCGACGTATCTTTGTCATCCCGTGATCACGACTGCTGTAAAGGAGTCGAAACGTCGGGTTAGAAAATGAAAGAAAATATAACACCGCGAGTAGAATCCGTAAAGTTGTTTTATTTCGATTTTGGTATAACTTAATCGTAAAGTAATCGATACTTTTTTTTCTTTTTCCTAGTTGCCGCACTCAGAGACGTCAATTAACGTTAATGGTTCATTAGAGTCAAAATTCCATTTTTAAAAAGATACTTTATAACATATTGAATAAAGAACTTTAAAGAATGTAAAATTTTGAATCTAATGAACCATTAACGTTAATTGTGGTCTCTGAGTGCGGCAATAAGTCTTTAAGGAAAAAAGTATCGTTTACTTTTCGATTACCAAAAGGTTATAGGTTTGTGCAAGGCCTATTACTTACAGTTCGAGGCCAAGTAAGAGTCATCCTTGACAGTGGTTCCAAGAGTAGTACGAAGCCGGACCCTCCAACACGTGGGGCTCCATCCTCTTGGCTTTCTTTTATGCCTGTCCAAGATGTTGACGTCCTTGTGCAATAACTTCGAAATACTCCAGAATTACAGAATTTAACTAAAATATTTAACATCAAGATGAACAAAAACACCATTCAGATCTTAATAGTAGGTACACACTTGAGTTTTTCGCCCAAAAAAATTGTTGGTTGAGTGAGCTTAACTACCGAATTCAAGAATTACAGTCAAAATTAAGCAGTACATTGAAAAATAGCTATGACAAGCCATTTTGAAGGATTGCAGGACTGGGTACACTTAACTTTAAGGCACATTTTTGGGCATTACTTGTGAGCATTCAGTGTCAGTCTATGGTTACATGGCTTGTAGAAATATGGATAAACTTACTTAACTACATCAAGGAGAAACATTGAAGAAAAAACAAACCAACAAACTTCAAAAAGAATTTAAATCAAGTCCATTCCGGTAATCCTTTCAAAGGGAGCCCAAAAACTACCCACAAGTCAATCGCCAAACTCCGCTCTCTGAAACGGATTTCCACCCGCCTCCCCGTTACCCCACTTCCCCACTCCCATTTACCCCCTGTTTGCCCCCGAATTACCGCTCACCCCCTAAACCGCGGTCTTCAGTGACAGTTCAATAAAGCACGACGACCAATCGTGGCAAACGTCGCCCGGTATAAGCCAATAGGATTAACGCTACTGTCGTCTCTTTCGCTCGCTTCTAGTTACGTGTTGCAGCATCCCTTTCCCACTTACGGGCGACGGACTCTTGATTTGATTTCCATCGAATTCTCTATTTGAATCGTCTTTTGTTTTTCGAGCCGTTGAACTGCGGCCAGCATTATTGTTATTTACAGGCCGAAATAAAGTTAATGTCGTTACAAGGAGTTCGTAGACTTTTTATATTTCCTTTGTTATTTTTACAAACTTTTTTGTTTTGTGAGTACCTACCTAGTACCTATGTTACTTGTTTTACGAACCATGATATTTTTACTAGGATTCTTAGAAGACACATGATTTGCCAAAGTAAAATAATGACAAAAGACACAATAGGTACGACAGTCAGTGTTTTCCACTGATTTCAAGTGTAGCCAAAGATCATTATTTATTCATCTTTGCCCATTAGGTACCTACCTACTCAGATATCATATTTTAAACAATCACAATAGGTTAGAAACTTGACATCAAAAGCGAGTCGAGTAAGCGTGCTATGGCAGCGGCCATTAAATTGAAGCGCCTTTAATCCAAACTTGCTTTTGTAGGGATCGTCAAAGCTGAAATGATGCACCCCTCCACTGCTTCTACGCATACAAGCAAGCACTCTAGTATGGGTAGATGCAGCGGTAGAGGGGCGCATCATTTCAACTTCTTAGACGATCTGCACATAAACAAGCTGCCCTGACAGACGTCGTTGCTAATGACTGTGACAGTTTCATAAAACAAAATATGCAATCGAAAACAAATACAGGGTGTTTCTTTTAAGGTGTCAAGCCGGCGCGAGCTGATAGTAGGGTACCATACCTATCGATTTAACCCCCATGTATGTTCTACGATTTTTTGTAGTTTTCGAGATAATAATGTTTTTGTTATTTTTTAAAATTTTGTGAGCACTTGGCTTTAAATAATTATAACTTTTTTTTTTGTTCGATTTTTACTGGTGTAACACAACGTAAAATTGACATGCAAACCTTAACAGCAAACCCCGTGGCAAGCCACCTATGTTCCTGTAAAAAAGTTCCCACCAACACCAATAGATGGCGTTGGCGGTAACTTAGCTCGCGCAAGCATTGTGTTTTAGATTTTGTACTAGACCTCACCGTACTTAGAAATATTTAATTCAAGTCAATACGATCTGAATTCAGTTCTGGTTCTCGTATGCAGTTACACTGGAGTTGGCTTGCAAGCTATTGCACCTTTTCTAGTTAACTGCCTCGACACCTGTCTTTTTGGTTTTCCATTACTTTTTTGCATGTAAGGGCACTGAGCTCGTACATTTAAGCTGTTAAGTTGCGCTTATTTAATTCAATTCGAACAGAATTCAAACCTGGTACTCGTATGCAGTTACACTGGAGTTGGCTTGCAAGCTATTGCACCATTTCTAGTTAACTGCCTCGACACCTCTTTTTGGTTTTCAAATACTTTTTGAATGTAAAGGCACTGAGCTCGTACATTTAAGCTGTTAAGTTGCGCTGCTCAGTCCACACTACATTGTATCAGTATAGATACGCAATACAGATCTTCACTACCACACTCCCGCGTGTTAGTGTGGACTGAGCAGCGCAACTTAATGGCTTAAATGTACGAGCTCAGTGCCTTTACATTCAAAAAGTATTGGAAAACCAAAAAAGAGGTGTCGAGGCAGTTAACTAGAAATGGTGCAATAGCTTGCAAGCCAACTCCAGTGTAACTGCGAACGAGTACCAGAACTGAATTCAGATCGAATTGAATTGAATTGAATTAAATATTTTTAAGTACGATGAGATCTAGTACAAAATCTAAAACACAATGCTTGCGCGAGCTAAGTTACTGCCAACGCCATCTATTGGTGTTCTTGGGAACTTTTACATGAACGTCGGCGGCTTGCCGCGGGGTTTGCTTTCAAGGTTTGCATGTTGATTTTACGTTGTGTTACAGTCTCTCCCTCTGGCTTCGATAGGCGTCCCGACGAGAAGCCAGGATGATGAATTAGTGAGCGTTCTTCCGAGGTCGGCCAGGTCCACGCTTTGGTTGCGTGCTGTTCACTTCTGACATCACTTGTACTCCTAGATGGCATGTCGACAATGACACTGCATATACCACAATCGTCCTAATTGGCGCCCAACGTGGGGCCAGGCCAAAACGAACCGTATTACAAATTGGCGCCCAACGTGGGGCCAAAACGACCCGTATTACAAATTGGCGCCCAACGTGGGGCATCTTCGTTCGAAGAACGTATTAAACTTCCCGCCCAAGAACAGAAGATTCCAAGATCCCATCAAACCCAAGTTCGGACGGAAGATTACGTCATGTTCGGAGACTAGGTGTGTTGGAAACAGAAGAAGAAGATCAGAAGAAGATGATGAAGATCATGTTTACGGACAAGACTGCTGTACACCTGCCTGTTCTTTGATGCAGAACTTCGTACCCGGACCACTTTGTCTCTTCTATATTCTGGACTCCAGAACAGAAGAACACAGAAGCAATGATGCAGTTTTGGTCCAGGGGGAGAAAGAGGACGATTGTGTACAAGAAGAAGTACAAGTGATGTCAGAAGTGAACAGCACGCAACCCAAGCGTGGACCTGGCCGACCTCGGAAGAACGCTCTCTAATTCATCATCCTGGCTTCTCGTCGGGACGCCTATCGAAGCCAGAGGGGGAGACTGTAACACAACGTAAAATTGACATGCAAACCTTAACAGCAAACCCCGTGGCAAGCCACCTATGTTCCTGTAAAAAAGTTCCCACCAACACCAATAGATGGCGTTGGCGGTAACTTAGCTCGCGCAAGCATTGTGTTTTAGATTTTGTACTAGACCTCACCGTACTTAGAAATATTTAATTCAAGTCAATACGATCTGAATTCAGTTCTGGTTCTCGTATGCAGTTACACTGGAGTTGGCTTGCAAGCTATTGCACCTTTTCTAGTTAACTGCCTCGACACCTGTCTTTTTGGTTTTCCATTACTTTTTTGCATGTAAGGGCACTGAGCTCGTACATTTAAGCCATTAAGTTGCGCTGCTCAGTCCACACTACATTGTATCTGTAGCAAAACAGAATACAGAACTTCATCACCACAACCCCGTATTACACTGGGTATTTTATTTTTATTATAATGTCTATTGATTGCAGTTTCATGATTAAAATAATCCCTGTCCTCGCTTTACTACAAGATACAAAAATTTAGATTGATAGTGAAAAAAAAGTGAATCATGCAGAACATAACGAAAATTCAATCGTAAATAAAAAAGCACAAAAGGTATTCCATAGCTTCTTAATAGTTTTAAAAACTGCGCAGCACCATAAGCTTCCATAATAATACAAGAAAACATGTCCTTCGTGGGGCATTATTCGCTGTAATTGATGCTCAAGTCTTGAGTTTCGGAAATAGTGTAATTTTCATACTTAATAATTTTCTAGTATTTTGGTAAAATTTTGTCATTTCTGAGATTTATTGTCTTCTTACGTTTAAACAAAGCTCATTTGTTAATAAAACAGTCATTTTTTAACTTCCAATCTTCCACAACTCCTGGTGTATTGCCTATTACATCAAAGGTCGCGGGTTCGATCCCCGCACAGTACAAACTGCAACAAACATTTATGTGCATGAACATTGGCTGTTCATATTGGTCTGCATGGGTGTTTACTTTGTACCTATAATAAGTATGTATGTATTTACAAAAGAAAAACTAAGTCCGTTTATTATGCGACCTACCCATATGTAGGTACTAGATACCTTACTGTGGGGCTACGTGGGGCTATGTAGAATATTCTCCAGGAATATTTATTTAAGGTAACATTATTATATTAGGCGTTCCGAGAAAAAAAAACAATTCAACAAAAAAGATAAACTAACAACTGAAATTATTTATAAAGATAAACACCACTACAATAATAAACAAAGTTAATTAAACGAATAACTTTCTACCTATTTATTAAAAGAAGTAGCTAACCTCACCCATGTTCCTACAATGATCCTTCAGGACCGTCAACGTCAACAGAAACAAAAGCTAACATTTTCCAAGATGGCTGCCCGCCCATGTAATCAAACAATCAGCTGTTGTCATTAGCAGGCGGTTAACGCGAGTCGCTCAATTGAGATAAATTGGATAATGCACCCGGCAGGACGCCCAGACATGTCCATAATAGGGCGGGAAAGCTGTAAAGTTTGTCCCGATAAAACGGGACAGTTTTGGCAAATCAAATATAGCCATTCTCTTTCAAAAGTTGGCTGCGTTGAGATTTTAGTGCTAAACATAGTGTGGGCTAAGCTGAGCAGTTTCAATCGATTTATTAAATTAATTTAGAGAGCAAGGATTTAAGCGTCCAAAGAAGAAAATACCAGCGGCGGCGTTTCGTGGCCCATGTACGGAACGCTATCTTTTCAAATTTGACAATACATAGATAAAGGTTATAAAACAAAAAGATTTTTCTTGTTTTCATATTACTCCTGTTTTGCTGGATTAGGGGCACAAAGGAGCGCTATTCCATTAAGCCGAAGATCCTTTATACACAAATGCTTTAGAACTTGCACAGCACCTTGTCCCAAGTCGTGCTGGATGACAGCAATTCAGTGCACCGTAGAATATATTGTGTAGGCGAAAATCGTATAAACTGGTCAGAACCTTCGAAGACTTACTTGAGTTGCAATGATTACGAAAAAGAGATACCGTACTGTATTAACTTTTGGCAAGCAGTGGAGTGACTGACATTCGCAGCTTAACCCCCTTATTTATAAAAACTAAAGCAACGCTGCAGAATGGCTTTTGCGATTGACGTGTCTTGTCACTTATTCGCAAATATTGACAGCAATTAGAATGAGAGAGATACCTACGTTACAGTAGGAAAAGTAATGCGTCAAGGCTGTTTGGGTTTTTATAAATAAGACGGTTATTGTATGGTATGGATTACATTTAAACAAATGGTCCCACTGAAAATTTGTGTCTGAGCCTAGCAGTCACCGCAGTTCCCCCAACATGGACGATGAGTGGGAGTCCCGGAGTTTTTAGTGGGTATGCCACTGGGTGTCTCCTCCCCAGTGGTGAGTCCCACATAACCCGTTCGCCCCCCGGCGGATGCGTAAGTGCATTTCCTCCGGGTCAAAAAAAAATGTTCATTAGCTGATTGGGGTCCATTTAGTTGTGGACATCGTGACACTGCTGCCCGGTGGAAATTATTCTTTATTTATCTATTGTTTTTTTGAACTATCTTGTTTTAAATGTTTTTCATCTGTTGCCATGTTCAAAATCAATAAACGTTTTTTCTTTCTTTCTTTCTTCTTTCTAAATATTTTTGGGACGTCCCAACATTGGAACAGCACTACCCGCGGCGGGTGGCGGCGTCCGCTGACGACAGGTGACATTTGGGTCGTCACAACGAACGCCGTGTGGCGGATCGTTTCGGGCATTTTAGTTGTTAGGACAGGCGGGAGATGAGGCTAGGTTTATTTGAAGCTGACATGAGCATTGAGGATATTACCGTTACGCTGCCTACTTCCCGAATTTGATCCTTACAAGAGATGAAGCAACACTATGGGGACGCCGCTATATCAGAGAGAGTTCTATTGCCAAAAACCAACAAGTTCGATTAATGGATAAGGTTTTCTTTAACCTTAGTACCTACCCATGCAGTTTGAGTTCTAGTCAAAATTTACCTCGAAACTCCTTTTATTATTGTTTTTCAAAATTTTTCGTCGTTTACGAAGATTAGGTATACCACGCTACCCTAGAAAAATTAACCCTGTTTAAAGGTTGATTGAGGTAGGAAAATAGGTAGGTAGGTCTGACTCTGTACATTAAATTCGTCTGGTACAACGCTCCTCCAAAATGTAAATGAAATTCCCAAAACCCCAACCCTGCAGTACAGTTATTTGTAACACTCGCGTCCACAAAGACAGCAATTGTGTTACGATGCATGCACCGGGATATGAACTGATGCAATTGGGCAGCGGCACAAAGGACCGCTCCGCTCGCTCGCTTGTAATGCTTCCGAGTATTAATTGAGCGGTGGAGGATGGGAGATAGACAAAATACGGAATTGAAATGAATTTTCTTGTGTTAGATGAAGGAGAGGTGGTGAGTTCTACGTAATATTTTTAAGGAAAGTAGGTATTTGTTCTACAAATAATGTTAGGCTCGCCTTATCCTGATATAAATTGTTGTCAGTTATTACAAATGAAACAGGTTGATTGCCCATGATTGACCACAAACAAAATGTAAAAAAACTTTCATTTTCTACTCTTTGCTATTGCCATCTAGCGTTAAAAAAAATAACTACTGTAAACGTCCAGCGCCATCTATTAGAATATTACGTAATTGACATGTTACGCCATGCGCCATCTTCTGACATGTTACCGAACTACTTGCTTAGAGTAAACTACTGCCATCTAAATGATATTACTTGAACTTTACATTTAGACACCAAATAAAATAATATGAATTTAATTCATTTTTGCGAAAACAAACAAACCAAAAGAAAACCATCTATTATTTCAGCTTTCTATATTTTTTCTGGCTATTTTTATTATTTTCCTGAATATAGTACTGGCAGAAAATATAAAAAAATAAAATTATGATGACTTCACGTCAAAGCGCGGGAAATTTACAAAATAAAGAAGTGTGTAAATAAATATTTAATTTATTTAAGCTGAAATTCACGTAAGTTCAACTTTTATTTCATCAAACATTGTTTTATGAGTTGTTTGTGCTTTGAATATTGTAAACAGCAACACTGGCGCGCAGTAGACGTACAATTTTATACATACACATGTAGGTCATAGAAAAAAAATGGCTTAGCACCAAAAGCTCGTATGTATCGTGGCAAGGAATAAGTTTTAATTTAAATGGCCTTCAGTGATTTATGTCACATAGGTAATGCGTACAAAACCGTGGAAAATGAACCGGATCAGGTGAGTGATGTGGTGTTGTGAAGACTTGTGCCATTTTACATGGGTGTAGTAACTTGGTAAATGTCTCGACCTGTCAATTTGACCTAAAATCCGGGAAAAATCTCAACAAAATACTACCAAAGTGCTTGTTATCATTATTTGCGTGTAATAGAAGTGTTGTTTATTTGAACTGCAGTTAAAATTGTGTTTCTTGGCCCTTGTGACTGTGTATTTTGCTCAAGAGCGTGAAGGATGACATCTGAAGAATGCACACAATATTTTTAGAATTATGTAGTTTGCACGTTAGAGGACAAAATAACAAGGTAATGTAATAATGATATAAATATTACACAACTCATCTGGTAGTTGCAACATAATACTATTGGAATCTTATTAGATAATGTTGCATGGACCTGACAAATGCCTAAGGTTAATACTTTCTCTGTTGTAATTTGTTTATTTGGAATGTCCTTCAGTGTTAAAAGTAGATATTAAATTGCCTAATACTGTAATATTTGTGTAGGTTTCATACACTAACATATTGTGCTTCATTTTTGTTGTTATTCTTTTTCTTGTGCTACAAATAACATTATCAAAACTTGATTAGTTATGTGTTAGTTAGTTGTTGTATGGTTTTGAGCAGTAAAACTTCAAATAGTCTTCTCATAGATACTCAATAAGGCCTAAATGGCCTTGCATGACTGGATGATATTTAGAAAAATCTTAAGTTTAAGATATGAAATCATTCATTGTAACCTCCTTGACAAAACTAGAAATTGTATTGTTTCTCATGTAAGTACATGAGATTCATGTCCTATTTACATCAATGTGATTTTTATGAATAATACTAGCCAGCTTCATTTCCATCTTTTACAAATCAAGATATTTTTTGTCTTAGTTCTATAGATGCTATACTATAGGGTCTTAGTTTTCTATCACTTGCAATATCAGAATTAGCTCCTCACTGTTTTCTGAAGATATACCTAGTTAATTAATTGTATTTCATGTTCATTCTTTAAATTTTTCAAGATGCCTGAAATAACTAAATAACTGGTGATGATCACACAGAGACTTAGAATATTCTAACCTTCACCTGCCTTGTTTACAACCCACACAATTTGTGTCCAGTATGGTCAGAGTTGCCAGCCTAAACTATGCAAAATCTTAGAACATGTGGACATTATTCAACAGAGTGCCATCTAGCCCCAAATTAAGCAAAAAAATGCTTGTAATACCAGATAATGGATAAAAATACTTCAAAACTATTTCTTTTGTAAATACACACTTATTATACATCGGAAACACCTCTGGCTGTGTATAAACATGTAGGTTTGTACCGGTCTGCCAGTACATTGTGTGGGCCTCGAACCCACGACTTTTAGTGTAGTAGCCAACTTTTTAACCATTACACCAAACTGGTCATCCAGTATAATGTGCCAATGTATGCAAGGTTATTCAGGTATGCCCTTTATTTTATGTTTTAGGCATCTGATTTTTTTCTTTAAACATCAACTAATGGGCCTACCTGTGTACCATCACCGTGTCTTATCATTAATATATCAATGTTCAGTCTATAAATCAAAAATATTTGCAAAAACATGCTCAGGTGGCTCAAATAAGAGTGTCTTGATTCTCAGTTTTATTGTTGAAATTCTAACACCACCACCGCCAACAACCAGGAAAGTTGGTTAAAACAACCAACAAATCCATGACTGTTATTGTTAAAATTTAATGCCATAATACCTAATAATAAATTTAGTTGTTACTAAACCTGTTAAATAGAAAATAAAGTAAATAAAACAGGGAACTGGGCATGGGAAAAGTAACTGCCAATCTAAAGTAAAACTGGGCAAGTCAGGTTTGCAGCATGCAATCCAGTAAATGGCTCCAAATCACCACCTTTTGCCACCCTACAGATGGTTACAGCTGGAGAGGAAGACCGTAAAAACTATGGAGCGATGACATATTCTTTTACATCCTGTTATTCGGGGGAGTGGCAAATTTGGCTGAGGACAGAGACATTTGGAGAACTTTGGAGGAGATTTTTGCCCAGCAGAGGGACAGAATAGCTTGAATTTAAAAAAAAAAGTCACTGTCGAGATTTCAAATAACCTTCCTCGTCTTTCACAATAATAAGGTGGCAGTTGCAAAACAACTGCATTACCTTAAATGTTCACATAAGCCATACATTTTAATAAAAAGGTAATTTATTGAATTTAATGAATAGTGGAAAAGCAACAACCGTGTAAAAAATTGAAATTGGCTTTTCTTTGGGGGGCAAAAAATCATCTTATTTTATCATCTTTATTAAAAATCATATTAATGTTCAGTCATTTAGCAATTTACGAATCCTAATTTATTATTATTTTATTTATTAAAACATACAATTCTTATCCTAGAACAGAAAATAGTCCCACAAAACTATTTAAATAGTTTGTCTGTGGGATCACGAGCCTCTTAACTTGTCTTAAATGAAACCTACGTAAACTTAAATATTAGACTCTTAAATATTAGACTAAGTTTAACAAATAATATGCTTTAAGTTTTCTCTTAAAAACTTTTTTATCTTTTTCCCGGCGTATGTCTTCGGGCAAACTATTTAGTAGGTACGGTAACCTTTTCTTCAATGTCCTGTCACCAAAGTAGTTGTTAACTTTAGGTACCTCGAATTTGCCCGCAGACATAGACCGGGTGCCATGACCATGATTGACCATTGATGGACCACCCTCCTGACAGCCGTGATTATTTACTGCTAAGAGATATTTATGTTTCAAGCTGACCGGAAGAATTTTACAAATCTTAAATAATTTAAAGTAATTTCCTTTGCAATTAACTTTAGTTTTGTTATTTACTAGTAGTTTAAGAAATCGAATTTGCAGTGCTTCAAGCTTATCAATGTGTGTTTTAAATGTTAGACCGTAACTTGTAGTAATGTAGCACTCTTTTTTGTTATGGCCACATTGCCTTTTTGTCACTTTGATAAAATACTTCAGTATGAAATGGTGATTACTGATTACCTAAATTCCCTTGTGGATGCCTTGCCTTCGTGAGTCACGACACGACAAATCTAACAGCACTTCAATCATTGAAATACGTCAACCACAGTGGTATGAGCATATATTGGATCCATCGCTTAGTTAGAATCTCACATAATATCATCGTTTAGGTTCTAACCCCACATATGCCATTTTTAGCAACTTCTCAGGAGAGCCAAATGAAAAAACCGAATTGACTAGCATACTGTTTCCATAGGATGGTGGCTATCATGCTGTTACTTTTTCGTTATTTTAAGGGATTCTGTTGGTCGTACCTGGCTTCTGATTGGACTAAACGCCGCGTCTTTAGATGCTTTAGCGAATGGTATCAAAATGTCAAAACCGCCAATATATGACATAGGTACGTGGTGTTAGAACTTAAACGACGATATGCATATTACTCTCATTTGATAAAAATAGGCTCAAAGGTGAAGGACATTACTTGTTTTTGTCTAATTGTTGTCTAATCGGTTTTCTGTAGGTGTCTAAGATAAATGTCTAGGGTTCCTTTGTAACTGGGTGACCCACCCCAACCGGGTATTCGGGCGTTTCACACCACGAGCGGTTCGGACCGCGGGGTGAATCGCCCAAGAGCTCTTTTTAAAGAGATTCTTCCGGACCTCGGTTTTCCCCCTGTAAGTCGCCCAATAACAAAAAGGTTGATACGAAACGCAGTAGGGAAATAATAGTCATCTTTTGGCACAGGTCAACTAAAGAAAATGCACATTTAGTGGTTTTTGAACCGCGTGGTCGAGTAGTCCGAATCCAAATTCGAAAGATAACTTGGGCTATTGACACCACTGTGCCACTGGTCCGAAAGGACACATTCAAAAAGAACTTTTAAGTGATTCGTCTCGGTCCGAATATTGTTCATGTGTGGGTACAGTCAGCAGTAGAGATTGTTAACATTTTCGAACTATGTCATATGATATGTCATTTTTTTGATACCTACAAACTATCATTTTACAAAAACACTTATTGGTGAACATTGAACATTCCTTAATTCTGCAAAAAAGAGTAAGGTACGGAACCCTTGGGTTCGACTCGCAGTTGTCCAATTTTTCGCATATTTAAGTATGTACCTACAGCTACACTAGTAGTTGTAGTATGTACCTACAGCTACACTAGTAGTTGTACCTACTAAGACTAGTGAGTCATAATCCTTTGAAATACGTAAACTTGCATAACATCCACAATTCGTGCCTAGACACGATTAGGTGAGCAGAATATTTTGACTTTTCGTAGGTATTTGGCGTTTAATTACAAGGTCTTGTTTTAAAGCTAAATGAACAGATGTTCAGAATCAAAGCTTTTTAGCAGGTACTGGAATGTAGGAGTACGTATCATTATTTATTACCTTGGAACAAAGAGCAAACTTATAATTTAATGCAAAAACTTCGAGCTTAAACCAATTAAGTTTCGAATATTATTATTTTTTGCTGTGCCCTACCGAGTCCATATGATCTATACATAATATAACACCTGAACTTTCACATCGAGGAACAACAATAAGTTAATTGTATTTAAAGAAATACACAAGAAAGTGAACAAATAACGGTTACAAAATCAAAGTACAATAGTAAGCCCTTATAATAAAAAAAAAACTGAGTGGAAGATGGATATAGTAGATTATTAACCAAGGGGATAAAGCAGTGTCTTCTGTCGCGGGTGACGATTGAAATCGCGAGCGTAACGAAGGACTCGAGGTTAACTCCCGAGCGCAGCGAGGGTGTTAAAAACTAATACGAGTCCTGAGTGTAGCGAGGGATTTAAGTTCACCCAAGACTAAGGCAGCTTTATCACCGAGGAAAATACTCTACTTTTCGTACCATTTGCGAAAAAAAATATAAACTTTTTCTATTTTATCACATACTAGCTCACCCGGCGAACTTTGTTTCGCCTTAAGGGCAAAAAAAAAAAGAAAAAAAAAACTAAAAGTATCCTATGTCCTTCTCCTGGCTCTAAACTACCTGCATGCCAATTTTCAGCTAAATCGGTTCAGCCGTTCTTGAGTTATAAGTGGAGTAACTAACACGACTTTCTTTTATATATCTACTAGCTCACCCGGCGAACTTTGTTCCGCCTTAAGGGCAATAAATAAAAAAAGAAAAAAAAGTAAATAAATAAAAGTATCCTATGTCCTTCTCCTGGCTCTAAACTACCTCCATGCCAATTTTCAGCTAAATCGGTTCAGCCGTTCTTGAGTTATAAGTGGAGTAACTAACACGACTTTCTTTTATAGATATAGATATTTATAAAAGAAAGTGGTGTTAGTTACTTTTTATTTATTGCCCTTAAGGCGGAACAAAGTTCGCCGGGTGAGCTAGTATATATATAAATAATACTGGCAGGTGATAAATAAAGAATTAAAACTTCCTATTCAAATTAGCGCTCGAAAACCTCGGTAAGTATTCCAAATTTAAATCACATTCTCGCCCTAGGGGATGAATGAAATTCAGTACAATTTCTTTCCCTGTTTTTAACAGATTAAAAATGACTATTGTTATGTTCTCTTTTTGCGGGCTAGAATGTCACTTTTTTGAGCAAATGGTACGAAAAGAAAGTTTTCTAAACTCTAAAGTGTTACAAAAATAGATTGTACCTAGTTACCACAGGTACATGGAAATAGCATTTTCCTTGAGAGTCCCGCGAAGCAACAGAACCGTCCCCGTCACAAAACGGTTAATTGGAAAGGGTCGTTAGGGCTTCATTTGTTAAGAAACTACGCAATTGCACAACACGCGGGGTAAGCGGTGGCTTTGCTGTTATCGAGAAAATCCAGTTTTGTTATTTTAATTAGGTACAGTCGACAGCACATCACTCTACTTTTTTACATTTCTTTGCAAGGATTGCCCCGTAAGGGGTAGCCCGTCATGCCGTTTTACACAGTCACAGAATACTAATAGTTACTACCCAGCCACACAATGGCTCTAACTCTAACTTTCAAAATAGTTCGAATGGCAAAAAAAAGAAGTTCTTCTACAAAATAATAACGGGCAGGTAAAAAAATCGTAAAAAAATGTTATTCTCTTGTTTACAGTCGGAACGCATTATGGAGGAAAATTCAATGGTCCGGGATCTCATCACAAAAATCCTCGATGAGACTGGACCCACAGAAGGGGGCAGGTAAGACTATTTGGAAATTGTTAGTTTGTTTGGTAATCACAGTATTTCTTAAAGTTGGGTATTACCGTATCCGTGAATCACTGCATGCCGCTCTGCAGGTGCAGTGTAAACGCTGATAGTAAAAAAGTGTTGAGGAGACCGTGACAAAATTACAAAAGCAGGCCGACTTTATTCCAAACCTAATTTAGGTTTATTCATTTTGCGTAAATAACAGAATTCAGGTCGCTTTGACTCGCTAGCATTCACGATTGGGTTACTGACATTTTCTTCAGTACTTTTCGAGTATTCATCGTTAAAATTATAATTTTAACTTTTGCCAATATGGCTCAAAGGCGACAGTAAGTCTTAGATAACTTCTCTAGAGGCAGATTAAGACATTCAAACTTTTTAAACAATACTGAGGCTGCGTGTTGGTGCCTTGAAATTTCTCATACCTAGTTGCGGTGAAGCCAGGCGGCTAGCAGTGGGAGGTAAAGAAAGATGTTTAGTTATCTTTAATGTTGTTCTTACTTCGATTCCAGCTCCATACCATCACAGGATAAAGCTGTAACCGGCCTGTCAAACCAATATCCCAAAAATGACACCACAAACACCTCATTCTTACCACCGTCGTACTACCAGAACAACTTGTACAACTACTCACCACCAGACCAGAATGGTTTCTATAACCTGCAGAATGGATTCGGAGGCTCGAACTTTGTCAATTATCCTGACAATGACGTCAGCACGTTGTTAGGACTCGATCCCGTCCCAGATTCGAGTTCTGACGTCACGCCAGAACAGCTGAACCTTCTTAGACTGGCAGCTCAAGAAATCGGAGGTGCCCAATTCTCAAGTCCTTCCCAAGATAAGTATTACAATTTCTTCGAACCGAGCCAAAGAAACTCGCTGCCAGAGGCAAATGTGTTCATGAACAACTTCAATAGACCCAACAGTCTTAATTTGGACGTGAATTATCCCTACGACAATCCTTACGCTCAAAGATTTCCTGCCAATGGTTTCAAAGAACAAAACCAAGATGCCGAATTACTAACATACTTAAACCATCTGAATTCTTCAATAGACAGAACACGCGATGAGAATCAGATTCCGAATAACATAGATTTCAAAATGCCAATGGATAATGGACATTATCCGGAAGATTTTAATAAAATGCAGGAAAAAATGTTTTATAACAGGGGTTTCCAGCCAGTACCTCCAAAGAATTTTACAGGGGAAAACTTCTACGATATGGTGTCACAGATAAATGAACGAAGTCCGCTTCAGAACTTTGATTTCAGCCAACCGCCAGTTTCGGGAGCTAATGGTATGAATTTCAAGCCGAACGGCTTTCATCAGAACGAGTTCATGCAACGTAGAGACATGAATCCGACAATGCCACAGAACTTTCAACCTAATGGTACACTGAATGACCAGAGGCCGAATTTTGATAATCCTAACAACCAAGCTTTGTTGAGGCAGAACCAAGAACTGGCAAGACAGATGAGTCTTCTTATGAGGAATCGACCGCCGCCCAATCAACTAAATGTGGATGTCTCCTTTCTGCATGAAAATACTCCGTTCAATATTGGTAAGTGTTTATAAAAAAACATTTTTCTTCAAGTAGCTGTGGATTAGATTATAGATTTTTCAACAATCTTTTTTTTAATACTTTTCATAGTAATTTGACAGGTTTTCGGTCAACTTAGTTGTACAGTCAGCATCAAAATTATGTGTGCTAACAAAGTAGTCAAAAAGGTAGTGAAAGCTTGACAAAAGCAATTTTAATACTAAAATGACAGAGTAGTTTGTCGCTCGATGCGTTGCTAAAATCATGAACAAGTGAAACACCACTTTTCTTCTGTAGTAATAAGGTTTCTTTTCATAAATACTTCAAAGAATTTAAGCACTCTATACACACACATAATCGGTTTGTTTTGTTATTATTCTGTAAGCAATGATATTATAATAAAAAAGACGTACATTGTCCTAAAAAAGCGGCACCTGAAATCAGAACTTTGAACAGCTGAGCAAAGCATTGCCGGTTTGAGAAGACACTGCGCAACATGTATCTGTCTCGTTTCCGCTCTAAATCAAATCAAATCAAATCAAAAATAGCTTTATTTAAATAGACCTGTTACAGAGTACTTTTAAATCGTCAAATCTAATTAACAAACAAAACATACTTAATAATAGACATGAATACCATAATATTAAATGTAAACAATAAATATACTGTACTTAAATAAATGTGATGCTACCACCGGATCGGAAAGTTGTTTCTGTACTGAGAAGAACCGGCAAGAAACTCAGCAGTTACTCTTTTCAACTGTTTCTCTTTTTTACAATAATTGTTAGTATATTACAACAGAACTTAGAACAAGATAGCACAATAAAATTCATAATTTATGAAAAGAATAACACTCTTAGGTACATCGACGAGAAGCTATATAAAACAAATCAAACATTGTTAGTGTCTTAACCTAAGTATGATTGTTGATATAACAATAGTTAATTAGACTCCGTCGGGAGCAGAGAGCTTATTCCCAAGCATTTCTATCCATGATATAATCTCTAGTGGTGTAATATCCCTTTTTCAGCAACGTAGCTTTAATGTGACTTTTAAATCTATGTAATGGCAGCTTACAAATCGCTTCCGGAACTTTGTTATAATAATGTACACCTTGCCCCATAAATGACCCTAAAACTTTCTGCAATCTGAAAAATGGTAGCGCAATTTTATCTTTATTCCTAGTATTTTTAGCATGAATATCGCTGTGTTTGGTGAAAAGATTGATATTTTTTCTTACCAAGACAATACAATTGTAAATATATTGCGAAGCTACAGTTAGAATACCAATTTCCTTAAAAAGTTCCCTAAGAGTGGCCCGTGCTCGCAGCTTATAAATGGATCTAATAGCTCGTTTCTGAAGAACGAAAATTGCTTGTATGTCTGCTGCCTGACCCCAAAGTACTATCCCGTAGGACATAATACTGTGGAAGTAGCTAAAATAAACTAAGCGAGCGGTTTCAACGTTTGTCAATAGCCTTATTTTCCTAATAGCAAAAGCAGCTGAGCTAAGCCTACCTGAAAGACTTGTCAAATGAGGGTTCCATTGCAATTTTGAATCTAGGGTTATTCCAAGAAAAACTGTGGAGTCCACAAGCTCCATTTTATTATCATTGATTTTTAAATTTATGTCATTATTATTTACGTTAGGCAATTTAAAATTAACACATTTCGTTTTCTTCGCATTTAGCTGCAGATTGTTAACTGTAAACCAATGCAAAACTTTCGAAAGCGCTTCATTAACATCGTCGAAGACGTTTTTATTTCTATCAATGTTAAAAAGTAAAGATGTGTCGTCTGCAAATAATACTATATCACATAGGTCTTTAACATAAAAAGGTAAGTCATTAATGTATACTAGGAACAGAAATGGACCAAGAATAGATCCCTGTGGAACCCCTAATTTGACTGGTGATCCAGAAGATAGTACCCCATTAATCTCTACTTTTTGGGTTCTGAAACTAAGATATGAAAGAATCAAATCTAACGCAGTGTCCTTTACTCCGTAAAAATCAAGTTTCCGTATGAGAGTCTCATGATCGACGCAATCAAACGCCTTGGATAAGTCACAGAAGACGCCAAGAGCGTTCTGTGAATTCTCCCAAGCCCTAAAGATATGTTTTAGGAGCGCAATACCAGCATCAGTGGTGGAACGACCTCTGGTGAATCCATATTGTTCACTGTGGAAAAGTTTGTTTTCACTAAAGTGACATAGAAGTTGTTCCTGGACAATTTTCTCAAATATCTTACTCAGAGCTGGTAAGATAGATATAGGTCTAAAGTTACCTGGGTCCAGTTTACTGCCTGATTTAAAAAGTGGTATAATTTTACTATACTTCATTAACTCTGGAAAAACTCCCTCATCAACACACTCATTGAAGATTACTGCTAAGTAGGGAGCAATTACATCTATAATGTGACTAATAACTTTCACTGAAATATCCCAAAGATCGGCAGTATTCTTTAAATTAATTAACTTGAAGGATTTTAATATATCAGACGAGTCTACATGTTTAAATTTAAAAACAATATTGCAGCATGACACATTATCTTTAACTAGCTGTTCTGCTTCAAAAGGTGATGAATTGAGTGATGCTGTAGTAACTATAGGTATATTACCAAAATAACTTTCAAAAGCTTCAGCGATGTTAGCTTCGGACTTGACAATTTCATTGTTAATCTTTAGAGTGAAAGTGGTGTCGCGTGGTTTAGCTTTACCAGTTTCATGATTGATTACGTCCCAAGTGGTTTTAATTTTGCTGTTGGACTTAGTTATTTTATCACGAATGTGTAAAGCCTTGGCACACACGCAGACTTTTCTAAATGTTTTAGAGTAGTTCTTGACATATTCTATGAAATTCGGATCAAAGTTGTATTTTTTCATGCCGTACAAATCATACATTTTAGTCCTACTTATGTAAATTCCGGGAGTGGCCCATTCGGAAAATGAAGACTGAACCTTACAAGTAACTTTTTTAGTTGGGAAACTATGATCAAATTCATTTTTAACACACAAAAAGAGATTTCTGTAAAGTGCATCTGGATCTCCCTGTGTATATGGAATGAAGGGCATTTTAGTCTTCAAACTAGTCTTAAAACGTTCAATACGATGGCGTGTCTTAGGTCTACATGTAATTGTCCTAGGAATGTCCTTATTACGGTGGGAATCTATAAACGTTATTATCTGCCCGCAATGATCTGACGTTAGCAAAGAAATAACAGACTTATTAACTGGCAAACAGTTACAAAAAACATTATCCAAACACGAAGCTGTGGTGGCTGTAATTCTAGTTGGTTCATCAAATTGATGACCTAGTCCGAATGACTGAAACAAAGATATTAATCTAGTTCGCTCCTTAGTGTTTTCTAACAAATCTATATTGAAGTCACCACAGACAATAATAGGCTTGGATTTAGAAACTAATTTCCCTAGAACTTCTTCTAAAACTAACTCAAACCTATCCAAGTCAGATTTAGGGGGTCGGTACACACTAACTATAACATAGCTCTCTGACTCAACACAAGATAACTCAACGATTCGCTCAATAGACAGGCCTACGATGTCAGGGCGTTCTTTACATTTCAGTCCATTTAAAGTATATATTAAGGACCCACCATGTATACTGGTCTTCCTTACAAATGCACTAGATAATTTAAAGTTATTAATAACACAGGACATAAGTTTAGACTTATTAAGCCAGTGCTCAGTAAGACAAATAATATCTATACTGTGGCTTTCTAAAAATAATTCAATTTCTAATTCTTTGCCGGCCAAGCTTTGTATATTTTGATGAACTATACTTAAGGTTTTGGGCTTGGCTTTGGTCGCAGCTCTTAGTTTAAAGAAGAAACTGTGGAACGATTGTTACACAGTAAAGTCGGATTAGTACTACTACTAATGTCAGGATATGTATGATACATAGTATTGCCAATATGGGCACCGTTAATATTAAAAGCTAACAATTTAGATAATTGTTTTTTTGTCCTAATTGGAAGATACATAGTATCTTCAGTTAACACAAAATATGGTACAAAATTATTTGTATCAAAAAATGTGATGTCCCTGTGACGGCACGTCAAGTTATACAGACATAAATTAAGGTCATGGATGGCCTTATTCTGACTAGGAGATAGACTGCTAGAATATGGGAAAGCACATAAAATAAATTTACAGTTGCTTTTGCCCTGAATATTAACCACCTGTTCTATGCTTTTAATCAAACCTCTTTTAGTGATTGGTCGGCTGTCTCCATGGAAAACCACTACTGTGGTTTTTTCCCCTAGCTCTTCTTTGGAGATGTTGTTTACTAGGTTGGAATATGACAGCCCTGGGAAGCAAAGATTTTTTACCTTTTGACAGGTATTGTTCGATAGCAATATGCCCAAACCTTGACCTAATTTGTCCGATACCACAATTATATTTGAAACATTCTGTGGCTTACTGAGATTCACACTTGTTGGCTGTGGAATGTCAGATGTTAATGCTCTAATTTGTGATGACTCTGAAGCCAAATTCTGTAAATTGTTAGAACAATTATCGCATGAAAGGTGTTTATTCACCAAAGAATCAAATCTGTCTACATTATATGACGACATTTTAACTAATTCTGAATTAGCTAAGATATGCTCATTAATCTCTTTTTGAGCTAAAGCATATCTGCTTTGGGTGTCTCTAAGAGCACCTTCTAACCTACCTATCTTTTGCTCAAGTTCCAAAGTCTCTTTTTCGTAGGAATTTTGCCTTGTTTGCCAAAGTGCATGGTTATGCTTCAATTCATTAATTAAGTCTGCCTTTTCTTTCCTTAAAATGTTACATTTACTAGAATGAGGCTGCTTTTTAATAAGTTTTTTTTTAGTTTTGTTTATAAACTTATTAATTTTTTTAAGTTTCTTAAATTTTTTATTACTACTAAATTTACAGAGTTTAGCCTCAGTAGTGGAATCATCACAGGTGAGATCAACTGTTGGGATAAGCCCATTACACAAATCTGGAGCACATCCAGCAAGCTCATCGAGCAAGCTTTGATTGCCCAACCCACTGGTACATTTTTTGTCGCACTCTAACTGCTTAATTGTTTTGTGCGACTCAAATAAACTTAATTCTAGATCATTTATACGACTTAAAGCAAGTTCGTGGGTATTATTGCATGCACTAAAAGAGTTCACTACTTCTTGCAGTTGAGTACACCGGTCCACAACGTATGAGTACTTCTGGTCCAGTTCCGCTAGCTCACATTTCAGCTTAGAGTTGTTATCAATAATTTTCTTAATCTCCAATTCACTGTCTTCCCCCTCCTGGATCAGCTGGATGTTGTCTCTTCTTAAGGACTCATTGTCACGGCATGCTTCCTTGTACAGAGCATCAAGTTTACTGCGGGTCATCATCTTGAAAAATGTATGTATTGCAGACTGCAGAGGAAGTGTCCAGTAGGATTGCAACCGCCAAGGCAACTTGTAAGGAGTGGGAAGTCATACACCGCCACTCTAAAACATAAAGGAAGTGGTGTCAGTGCACTGGCATTAATGTCAAGACGGTGTTATAAACTACAACTTTATCATAATAATAAGGCAACAATTTTAAGAATCTAAGTTCTATGTAATCTATCCTAGACTAAACAGTGCTACACATAATGCTTATATACATTAAAAACAGATAGTAAAAACAGTCAAAACAAAACAGAAAATCCTATAAGTTTAAATATAATTTCTAATTTAAGATAGGTGGAGGGTATTTATCATATTATAAAAAAAAACGTCTATGTAACGTTTTATTAAATAGATAAGTAAATAACTGTAGTGTAATCTTTGTTGAGTGTGGGAGTAAACTGTCTGAGGCAAAGATGTTGTTTAACGTCAACTTCACTTCCACTTATAGTCAAGCAAAGAGACAAACAACTGTGCCTAATTGTAATGTTAATTGACGAATCTCACGTTAGTGAGGCATTGTACAGTGTCTGATGCTAAGAAGTGTAAGTAAATAAGACTGTTTTGATATAATAAATAATAAAATTAGTAAATGAAAATTTGAAATGTCAACAACATCTAACCTCACTTTGATGCAAGTAAGTAAACAAATTAAAGTATGACTATGATCAGTAACCAGACTGTGTCCTATTTAAACCATTATCACTGTTGCTTCTGAGAGTAAATTAATAAAAAAACAGTACTTCCCTGTAACGGTCGGAAATAATGTACGTATGACAACCGCCCGGCGTCTTAGTCTTCCTTAGATGTTTAAATACACACTCAGCATCGTGGATTGATTTATTTATAGGTTTATTGTTCACCACACTAACGAAAACACTAATAAAACTAGGTAAAAACACTTAATTATAATTAAAATCGAATTAATTTCGATCAGCTGTGCAGCGAAACATCTGACAGCTGGTGTTGCCAACGGAGAAAAAAAGTAGTAGCTCTAGTAAATAATCATACTATCTTGGACACATGGTCAAATCATAGGTAAGTACGCCAGGGTATTTTAGACTTCGCATCAGTACTGACATAACGTATCTATTTCTTTGAAATATCATTGGTAAGCAGTATGTATTTTCATTTTCTTCAGGTCTAGGCGCCCTCCTAGGCCCAAGTCCGACCGTCCCACCGCCAGTACTGCCATCGCCAATGTTGGACCTGCCTTTGCTTGCGCCTTTCTACGCTATGAGGAATATGAGGTACGTTTTAATTATAGATCATTATGGTTATTATTTAATGCATTTATTTGAAAAGTCATTGCCTAGAGGCATTCTCTGCCAGTTCAAAAATTCAAAATATCTTTATTTAAATAGACCTGTTAAAAGCGCTTTTAAATCGTCTACAAAACAAACGAAATACATATAAAAACTAAAAAACCCGGGTTTTCTGCAACATTTAAACTACGGTAAAAACGACTATTTTACCTGTATTTGCCCGACGTTTCGGCGACAATTGCATGTGCCGTGGTCACGAGCGGACTGGCGGCGCGGTTGCAGAAAACCCGGGTTTTTTAGTTTTTATATAGTGAAAAATGCAACAAGAAAGTTTAAAAACGAAATACACTTAATAATAGACTTACTGCCGTACTCAGAGACGTCAGTTAACGTTAATGGTTCATTAGAGTCAAAATTTGACATTCTGAAAAGTTCTTTATTCAATTTGTTATAAAGTCTCTTTTCAAAAATGGAATTTTGACGCTAATCAACCATTAAAGTTATGTGACGTCTCTGAGTGCGGCGGTTAAATAATATAATCAAAATAATAAATACATACACAGTATACAAACATAATGTGACTCAACCACCGGTGTCGGAAAGTTGTTCCTGGACTGAGTAAAACCGGCAAGAAACTCAGCAGTTACTCTTTTCAATATGTTCTGGACAGTTGGTAGACTTAACAGATAATTTAGGTAGTTGGTCCCGTGCAACTTGTAGAATTATTATGAAAGTGTATTTAGGTGGCCAAATGCCCACCATTATTTGTTGAATATAAAAAAATGCAATAAAAATAAATTAATAACAGGTTAATTCATTTAAAAAAAAAACTTTTATATCAATTATTTATAAAGGCGACGAATGGTGAATGCTGAATTAAGTCAAATAATGAATAATTCGCAGCAAACTACAAGTTTTCTAAATATCTCTGCGCCTTGCATTAGAATAAGTGAATAAACAAAACTAGGTCATGTTTACAAGTCAATTGGGTTCGTTATTGCGTCAATTCCTCTTGGAGACGTTTACGAAAATGATAAGAGTGAGTAGGTATGGAATTCTTAAAGTTACTAGTCCTGCATTTTGTTATGACGCAGTTTTACTTTTGTCACAGGATTTTGAGCCTAATGATGAATAGCAATAAGGGACTACTTTTTGAAGCTTGTTCAAAAGCTTATGATTTGTAACTTCAACTTCAACTTAAATAATTAAATTTAATTTTAATTTCTTGTTTCTTTTTGTAGTCTACTGTCTTAAATTGTCAAATTTTTTCAATTGTATTCTGTCACCATGGTTTTCTGGAAGAAATCTCTTATTAGCTATAAGCTCACCTGTACTTTTTGTGTTTTAATTATTTTCAGTAAAATTGTAACTATATTTTCGCGTGCGAACTAATAAATAAATTCCAAAGGTTGACTGGTAGAGAATTCCATATGGCATTAAGTCCCTTTTTGTACCCTATTTGTGCAATGAAGTTTAAATAAATAAATAAATAAGAAAAGCTGTACCACATTTAGATGCTTATACACAATAAACTTAGTTCAGGTAGTTTTCTTATTTAATTTCAAATCCGGAATTTTTATGTAATGTTGCACATAATAACACATGAGCTCATTTGATCCTATCTTCCTACAGAGGTGCAGCAACCTCATCAGGCATTCTCCACGCGCGATTAGACGCGTGCTACGAACAATGGCGTCAGTTAGAGCGAGAACGCAAACGAACTGAAGCCCGTCTCGCTCTGGCTTACCCCGGAAGGGCTGTTTCATCGTCCAATTCGATACCTGTGCCGAGATTGCCGCCGTGTCCCACCCGGGTGGATAGGTTGACTGTGGATATGCTTAGAGAGCATACTAAGGTATGTGTTTTCTGTATAACAATGCAAACGTGTTTCTTTCTAGGTATAGGCTTAGTTTCCACATGTTTAGACTAACAATGGCGTCAGAGTTGTCCAAATTTGACAGATTCTAAATATGACAAATTCTAAGTTGGACAGATTCTACATTACTGATTTGACTTAAGACGGATTCTACATTACTGATTTTACTTAAGACGGATTCTATATTGAACAGATTTATCTAATGACAGATTCTAGATTGGGCAGATTCTACTTATGTCAAATACTACTTGAGTATGACAGATTCTACTTATGAAAAATTCTACTCACTTAGAATTTCTCCTGTGCAGAATCTGTCATAAGAAGAATCTGTCTTAAGTAGAATAGGATTGCAAAATCAAAATCTGTTAAAACTGGTTGAAGCCCTACTCGCTCTAGCTTACCCCGGAAGGGCTGTTTCATCCTCGAATTCGATACCTGTGCCGAGATTGCCGCCGTGTCCCACCCGGGTGGATAGGTTGACTGTGGATATGCTTCGAGAGCATACTAAGGTATGTGGTTTCTGTATAACATAACGTGTCTCTTACTAGGTATGGCTTAGTTTCCACATGTTTAGACTTAACAATGGCGTCAGAGTTGTCCAAATTTGACAGACTACTTATGACAATTTCTAATTCGGACAGATTCTACTTGACTGATTTTACTTAAGACGGATTCTACTTTGAGCAGATTTTACTAATGACAGGTTCTATATTGGGCAGATTCTACTTGACTGATTTTACTTAAGACGGATTCTATATTAAACAGATTTTACTAATGACAGGTTCTACACTGGGCAGATTCTACTTATGTCAAATACTACTTGAGTATGACAGATTCTACTTATGAAAAATTCTACTCACTTAGAATTTCTCCTGTGTAGAATCTGTCTTAAGTAGAATAGGATTGCAAAACCAAAATCTGTTAAAACTGGTTGAAGCCCTACTCGCTGTAGCTTATCCCGGAAGGGCTGTTTCATCGTCCAATTCGATACCTGTGCCGAGATTGCCGCCGTGTCCCACCCGGGTGGATAGGTTGACTGTGGATATGCTAAGAGAGCATACTAAGGTATGTTGTTACTGTATAACATTGCTAAAGTGTTTCTTTTTAGGTATAGGCTGAGTTTCCACATGTTTAGTCTAACAATGGCGTCAGAGTTGTCCAAATTTGACAGATACTACTTATGATAAATTCTTGACTGATTTTACTTAAGACGGATTCTACATTAACAGATTCTACATTGGGCAGATTATTCTTACGACAGATTCTACTCATGTCAGATACTACTTGAGTATGACAGATTCCACTTATGAAAGATTCTACTTACTTAGAAATTCTCCTGTGTAGAATCTGTCCAATGTAGAATCTGACTTAAGTAGAATAGGATTGCAAAACAAGAATCTGTTAGAGCGAGAACACATACTGACTGAAGCCATACTCGCTCTAGCTTACCCCGGAAGGGCTGTTTCATCGTCCAATTCGATACCTGTGCCGAGATTGCCGCCGTGTCCCACCCGGGTGGATAGGTTGACTGTGGATATGCTTAGAGAGCATACTAAGGTATGTTGTTTCTGTATAACAATGCTAACGTGTTTCTTACTAGGTATAGGCTTAGTTTCCACACGTTTAGACTAACAATGGCGTTGGCGTTGACAGATACTAATTATGACAAATTCTACGTTGGACAGATTCTACTTGACTGATTTTAGTTAAGACGGATTCTACACTGATCAGATTTTACTAATGACAGATTCTACATTGAGCGGATTCTACATACGACAGATTCTACTTATGTCAGATACTACTTAAGTATGACAGATTCCACTTATGAAAGATTCTACTCACTTAGAATTTCTCCTGTGTAGAATCTGTCATAAGAAGAATCTGTATCAAGTGGTATAGGATTGCAAAACCAAAATCTGTTAAAACTGGTTGAAGCCCTACTCGCTCTAGCTTACCCCGGAAGGGCTGTTTCATCGTCCAATTCGATACCTGTGCCGAGATTTGAATCGTGTCCCACCCGGGTGGATAGGTTGACTGTGGATATGCTAAGAGAGCATACTAAGGAATGTGGTTACTGTATAACAATGCTAAAGTGTTTCTTTTTAGGTATAGGCTGAGTTTCCACACATTTAGACTAACAATGGCGTCAGAGTGGTCCAAATTTGACAGATACTACTTATGACAAATTTCATGTTGGATAGATTCTACTTGACTAATTTTACTTGAGACGGATTCTACTTTGAGCAGATTTTACTAATGACAGGTTCTACATTGGGCAGATTCTACTTATGTCAAATACTACTTGAGTATGACAGATTCTACCTATGAAAAATTCTACTTACTTAGAATTTCTCCTGTGTAGAATCTGTCTAATGTAGAATCTGACTTAAGTAGAATAGGATTAACAAAACCAGAATCTGTTAGAGCGAGAACACATACTGTCTGAAGCCATACTCGCTCTAGCTTACCCCGGAAGGGCTGTTTCATCGTCCAATTCGATACCTGTGCCGAGATTGCCGCCGTGTCCCACCCGGGTGGATAGGTTGACTGTGGATATGCTTAGAGAGCATACTAAGGTATGTTGTTACTGTATAATAATGCTAACGTGTTTCTTACTAGGTATAGGCTTAGTTTCCACATGTTTAGACTAACAATGGCGTCAGAGTTGTCCAAATTTGACAGATACTACGTATGACAATTTCTACTTTGGACAGATTCTACTTTTTACTTAAGACGGATTCTACATTGGGCAGATTCTACTTGACTGATTTTACTTAAGACGAATTCTACATTGGGCAGATTCTACTTGACTGATTTTACTTAAGACGGATTCTACTTTGAGCAGATTTTACTAATGACAGGTTCTACATTGGGCAGATTCTACTTGACTGATTTTACTTAAGACGGATTCTACATTGGGCAGATTCTACTTGACTGATTTTATTTAAGACGGATTCTACTTTGAGCAGATTTTACTAATGACAGGTTCTACATTGAGCAGATTCTACTTGACTGATTTTACTTAAGACGAATTCTACATTGGGCAGATTCTACTTGACTGATTTTACTTAAGACGGATTCTACATTGGGCAGATTCTACTTGGCTGATTTTACTTAAGACGGATTCTACATTGGGCAGATTTTACTAATGACAGATTCTAGATTGGGCAGATTCTACTTATGTCAAATACTACAGAATTTCTCCTGTGTAGAATCTGTCATAAGAAGAATCTGTCTTAAGTAGAATAGGATTGCAAAACCAAAATCTGTTAAAACTGGTTGAAGCCCTACTCGCTCTAGCTTACCCCGGAAGGGCTGCTTCATCGTCCAATTCGATACCTGTGCCGAGATTGCCGCCGTGTCCCACCCGGGTGGATAGGCTGACTGTGGATATGCTTAGAGAGCATACTAAGGTATGTTGTTACTGTATGACGATGCTAACGTGTTTCTTACTAGGTATAGGTTGAGTTAACATTTAACAGATTTTGGTTTTGACACCCTAGAATAGGGTTAGAGGTAGGGACAGATTCTACACTGAACAGATTTTACTTACGACAGATTCTACGTTGAATTGATTCTACTTACGACAGATTCTACTTACGACAGATTCTACTTACGACAGATTCTACATTGAACAGATTCTACTTACGACAGATTCTACTTACGACAGATTCTACTTACGACAGATTCTACTTACGACAGATTCTACTTACGACAGATTCTACTTACGACAGATTCTACTTACGACAGATTCTACTTACGACAGATTCTACTTACGACAGATTCTACTTACGACAGATTCTACATTGAACAGATTCTACTTACGACAGATTCTACTTACGACAGATTCTACTTACGACAGATTCTACTTACGACAGATTCCACTTACGACAGATTCCACTTACGACAGATTCCACTTACGACAGATTCCACTTACGACAGATTCCACTAACGACAGATTCTACATTGAACAGATCCTACTTACGACAGATTCTACTTATGACAGATTCTGCATTGAACAGATTCTACTTACGACAGGTTCTACATTGAACAGATTCTACTTACAACAGATTCTACTTACGACAGATTCTACATTGAACAGATTCTACTTACGACAGATTCCACTTACGACAGATTCCACTTACGACAGATTCCACTTACGACAGATTCTACTTACGACAGATTCTACTTACGACAGATTCTACTTACGACAGATTCTACTTACGACAGATTCTACTTACGACAGATTCTACTTACGACAGATTCTACATTGAACAGATTCTACTTACGACAGATTCTACTTACGACAGATTCTACTTACGACAGATTCTACTTACGACAGATTCCACTTACGACAGATTCCACTTACGACAGATTCCACTTACGACAGATTCCACTTACGACAGATTCCACTTACGACAGATTCTACATTGAACAGATCCTACTTACGACAGATTCTACTTACGACAGATTCCACTTACGACAGATTCCACTTACGACAGATTCCACTTACGACAGATTCCACTTACGACAGATTCCACTAACGACAGATTCTACATTGAACAGATCCTACTTACGACAGATCCTACTTACGACAGATTCTACTTACGACAGATTCTACTTACGACAGATTCCACTTACGACAGATTCCACTTACGACAGATTCCACTAACGACAGATTCTACATTGAACAGATCCTACTTACGACAGATTCTACTTATGACAGATTCTGCATTTAACAGATTCTACTTACGACAGGTTCTACATTGAACAGATTCTACTTACAACAGATTCTACTTACGACAGATTCCACTTACGACAGATTCCACTTACGACAGATTCCACTTACGACAGATTCCACTAACGACAGATTCTACATTGAACAGATCCTACTTACGACAGATTCTACTTATGACAGATTCTGACTTGAACAAATTCTTCTTACGGCAGATTCTACTTATGACAGATTCTTCGTTAGACTATGATTTGGAATATTTAATGAATGCACTAACATTTATACAAAATGAAAAAATACTAGATCAAAATTAGTTCTAAGGTGTCAGACAAACACACAAAAATCAAAGTTGTAACAATTCTCTTTTCTCGTCAGCAGTTAAAAATAAAATCTTTATTTAAATAGACCTGTTACAATTTCTTTTAAATCAAGAACTAAATCAAACAAAAAATAGACTCACAACAACTTAATAACTTAATATTTTCAGGTATTAACCTTAATGGGTAAAATGGAAACCCTCCGAGCTTCTGTATGCGTCGCCCAAAACAAAAAGCCAGTCAAAGCGGAAGATGCGAAGATAACTGTACTGAAGAGAGGACAAGAGAATGTTGCGAGTGAGAGGGAGAAGGAGAATGGAGTTGATCCGGCGACGTTTGATCCTGGCACTTGGAGGGAGGATGTCAAGAATTTGGCTGAGATGTGAGTTTTTTAGATTTTATAGGATTGAGGTAATAAAGTTAACTATTACTTGGGTCTCTTCAAAAAAAGAATGAATACGTTCTTTGACGACCGATTTAGTGTACTAGAAGTGAATAACGCAGACCAGAGGTCGCGGGTTCGATCCCCGCGCAGTACAAACATTTGTGTGCATGAAAATGTCTGTTTGTATTGGTCTGGGTGTTTCCTATGTATAGTATGTATTTACAAAAAAATGTATTTAAGTACGTTTATCCGTTGTCTAGTTTTCCATAGCACAAGCATTTAGTTGCTTCGTTTGGGGCTAGATGGCGCTGTGTGGAATAGTGTCGAGTGATATTTTTTTTATTTTTTGCTTAGCAGACTAGACCCTCATAGACTACATCATCACTTACCATCGGATGATATAATATAAATAGTGATAATATAAAAAAAACGGACATATCTCTTTGAATAAGTATAGAGTCGGGGCCTTTCGTTATTTTTTTATAAGGTCTACGCACTCATACATAATTATGTCTAACCATGACTAGACTAAGGTTCCACTTTTATCAATCATCCTGAAACAATTTGAGTCATAGAAAATGATTCACTACATACCTATACAGGGCTTTTAACTCTAATCTTAAAAGTAGCATACCTAAGGGTGCCTCAGAGGAGGGCACAGATCTCGCTAGAGGGTGCGTGGAGAGGGCAATCAAATGTGTTTTTATGTTTGGGAAGAAAACCGGCCCGGCCCGGCGGTAGCGTTTATATGGACGAATCAAAATATCGATTGCATTGATCTTGTATCGCATTTGCAGCAATGCTGTATCAATACAGTATTGCAACTTTCCTTACCATCAAGGTAAGGTATAGGATTGAACTGTGTTTATTTTGTACGGTGGACGGCACGTCACTACCCATTTCCGGTCAGTCGTCCTTGCTCTATTGCGAAGAAATGTCATGTGGCAAGAGCGAGAGAAAAAATGGGGATGGGGTGAAACTAATAACCTGATGTGCTGTTGACTGTACAATCATTAGAAACGTTTGTATATTCCAGTGCGCCGCACAGTGAAGTGGAAAGCGCGATGCTATCATGGCGCAGCGCGGTAGGCGCCGTGCAGGCTGCGAGACGCCGCGAACTGGCGCCACAACACGCCAGATACATGCGGACCGATCGTGAGTACAACACAAACTTGACTATTCTGAATCCATTTGCATCGTTGTCATTTAGGAGCTTTTCTTAAATATTGTTGAGAATTTGGGTAACTACAAGAGTGTGGAATATGACTGCACATATATTTCTTGAAAATATTAATTACTAAACAACTGAACTCGCGGTCCAGATACATGTCGATCGACTGTGAGTACAACATCAACTTAACGCCATTTAATCCAGCTATCGTTGTCATTTGGCGACTTTTCTTGGGTTTCATAGTGAAATATGATTAGGTCAAGGGCGTAGAGTATGACTACTTATATTTTTTGAAAATACTAACATAATTAAGTAACTAAGCTTCACCACTCACGTCTGTAAGTCGAATTTTCTACTCGCACACTTCCAACATTGCTCATAATGGTACAAAGGATTAACAATGTGCGATTAAGTACTAGGGGTCGCTTAGCTCTTTAAGTAGAAGTAGAAGTAGGGATCGCTACGGTAGAAAGCGCGATGCTATCATGGCGCTGCGAACTGGCGCCATAACACGCAAGATACATGCGGACCTACCGTGAGTACAACTCAACGTTAACTTAATCCAGGTGCATCGCTGTAATTTAGTTACTTTCTCGAGGTTTTATTGTGAAATAAGCTTAAATAAAGTTTGAAGAGTAACACTGCGCACATATTTTTAAAAATACTCACTAAGCTGAGGTCGCGCCGCAGCATGACAGATACTGAGATACATGCGGACGGACCGTGAGTACAAGTTAACGTAAACTTGATCCAGTTGCATCGCCGACCTTTAGCTACTTATCTTTTTATTGTGAAATAAGGTTCAATATAGTTTGTAGAACACTACTGCTTGCATATTTTCGAAGCAGACAAGGTGATCAAATACTATGTTCAATAAACCCAAGTTACCATTAATATCTGAACATTCATTATTTAATTATACCTGAATAGATGCTAGTGATTCGTTACTTACTTTAGTCACTAATATCTATTAATGGGGTAAATGAATGTTCAGATATGATTGGTAGCTTTTGGCTGCAGAAAAACTTATTGGTTGTGAAACTGATCACTGTCTGTTATTCCACACTCAGCCGAAAAATTCATTCGAATTATTGTACTTCCTGGTTCCGCCGTAAATATATTCCTGATTCATCCGAAAACTGAATTATAATTAAACGATTCCAGATTCAGCCGAAAACATATTCCTATCTCATCTGGCATTAAATTTTCTATAAGTAGATTTACAACAACAAAACATCATCTGCTGACCCTCCAACCATTTGCAATAATTACGTTTTTATAACACGCGGATGAATCGGGAATACCATTTACTCTTCGGCTGAATCAGGAAAATTTTAATATTTATTAAAACTCAGCCGGATAAATGTGAAATAATCTGTCTGTACACATGTAAATCGAGTGTCTAATTGTTTGTTTGTCCGCAGCCATCCTGCAGCTAGCGGAGGCAGTAAAGCAGCTATGTATTAGCGCACGCCGGGCACGGTAAGACAAAAAACTATCTCTATTAATCTAAACAGGTTAACCAGGAATTACTTGTTGTTTAAGTGATATTTTGCCTGAAAACCCTCGTGCAATATATCTGAGTACTTAATACACAATTCTGTATTTGAAATTCCACCAATCATAAGATCTATACTGGAGTTTGTATAAAGATTTGCCTCAATCAGCATCACGAAATATGGGACTGATTAAGTAGATTTTCGTTCAAAAACAACTCTATTAGAAGAGTATCTGTAGAGTAGATGTATCGTTCCACTTGTTGTTTTCAACTGGTAGACAATTTTGGCCACTCTGAAAGTCACATGTTAGTGATTCAGCATTTTAGAATTACTGCACAGCTAACTTTACCACTTATTACATTTGAATATCTTTAAGCCGCGTTTCCACTAGGCAACATATACGGCGACGTTGCCCAACAGCGCGCGTCGTTTCCAACATAACACGCGGCTTGCAGTTATACTACAGTCCGTTCGCGTTAAGAATACAGTAATTTCATACTTGTCCTTTTACCTAGCCTAGCACTCCCCCTAACCAATCAAAACGTGTCTAATTAGAAATTCAAGTCCACAGTGACCAGTTGAACGCATACTTTCGAACGCAAAGGTTGTGGATCTGAGTTTTTTGTTGTGCAACAGAATTAATTTTAAAAATCACTGCGTTCTTAACGCGAACAAAGTATACGCGCACCGATAGGGCAGTTGCACATTGATCAAAATAATAAGCTACATGCTGTACAAAATATCGCGAGGCGAATGTTGCCTAGTGAATGCGCGGGCTTTAAACGCAACTTGTATCCAGTAACAATACTTGATGCGAAGTGTTTGTGTTACTAGATGTGCGATGTGGTGCGACCTGACTCTAACAGTGGCGCTGGCGCCGCCGCCCACTCCGCCGCCCGCACTCATCGGACACGTAAGTAGTACATAACATAACATAAACGGCCTGTATACGTCCCACTGCAGGGCACAGGCCTCACCTCAACTATGAGGTCGACCGAGCCATACTCCAACACGCGGGCTTAGTGCGGATTGTTGGAGGGGTGTAAGGTTAGTGAGCAGCCTTAATGTCAGATGTTAACAAGCCGCCCTAAGGCCTCTGACTTGGCTTAACGACTGACATCTAACGACGTCAACCGGGACCAACTGCTTAACGTGCCTTCCGAAGCACGGAGATGCCCGAAATACACATCACTAAATTTCGGTCGGAGTGGTCACCCATCCCATTTCCGACCCGGCGTGTGTTGCTTTACAACAGCGATCGTTGCCGATCACTGTCACAACTGCGCCACGGGCACCACTAATACTAATACGTAAGTAGTATTACTGCCTAATTATATGTACTTCTATTGCCTTTTAATTAGATTAGATAATTTATTTCTCTAATTACATCAGATGTCAAAATATACAAAATATAGGTCATTCAAATTGAGATCGTCAGAGAAGTAAAATTACAAATGGATACAATAAAATAGAAATTAAATTAATTGAAATCAAAATTAAAGCCAATAAAAATGCAAAATATAGGTCATTCAAATTGAGATCGTCAGAGACGTAAAATGACCAATAAATACAATAAAATAAAGATTAGATTAATAAACAGTCACATAAAAAAACAAGATAAACAATGTCAATGGGTTACAATAAAATTAATTAATCATTTATCATGTCTCAGATGGCTCCTAAATACCTCGTCTAATTACTGAATGAACCTCGTGTTAAGATTTGATTGTCTTTTATAAAAGTAAAAGTAAGGAGATACAAAACTAAATTTTTGATCCAAAGGTGTCTCAAATCTAAGATATCTCTTTCACTTCACTGTATTTTTTCTTACGTTAAAAATGAAATTCACCTACACGAAAGTGACACGGATTCATACTATCTCAAACGTTACGTAGTTAATAATAATCCTATCAATATAAACAACTTTGACTAATTTAGCAATAGTAAAATTAACAATGATTCAAATATTTTACGTTCTAACACATTTGCACATTTTTTGTGCTAAAATGAGTTCCATAAATACTGGGAAAAACTACTTAGTCTAGATTCGTCTAACATACTTAATAATACAACTAGCAGAAACATCTCACATCGATTCAACAAAGTTTTTCTCCCTTCACAGAACGAAACATCTCAACCTACGACGCGAACGGCCTCGCCGAAACATTCTCCGGACAACGGCAGCAACTCGAATCAGAACAATTCGAAACCGCCTAATAGTGATAATAAGGAGGTGAGATGAGTTTTACAAATCATTGTTTTTATGCACAAAATAAAAAATGTAATTAGCGGACCAAATGCTAAGATGCATTCTCTACCAGTCGACTTTTAAAAAATGCACAAAATAAAAAATACAATTAGCGGACCAAATGCCAGGAGGCATTCTCTACCAGTCGACCGCAAGGTATAACAAAGAAGTCAGGAAGTTGAAGTTGTGTAGATAAGCTGGGAGACATCGATATTAGCAATAAGACTGCCTAGATGCATTGATTTAAACCTCATACTTAACTGTAAGTTTTTATAAATGAGAGGATTAGGCTAAATAAAAAAATATGAATATACTAGACAAAAATGCAAATAACATGTAACCTATAAGTCCGTTCGCCTTAAGAATGCAGTGATTTTTAAATTTAATTTTGTCGCACACGAAAAAAAACATGCGTTCAACTAGTCACTGTTAACTTGACTTTCTAATTAGGAACGATTTGATTGGTTAGGGGGCGTGCTAGATCGAAGTACAAGTATGAAATTATTGCATTCTTAACGCGAACGGACCGTAGGTTCTTTGTGTCTGAGTGTTATCAACTATGTATTTATTGTCTCTCATGCCCATAGTACAATTTCTGCATAGTTGAGTGTTTTTATAAATTGATTTAATGTCTCATTACTTAAATTTAATTTCACAGGACAAACCCCCCAACGAGCAAACGCAAAAGAGCGACACCAAAAACGACAAAACAACAACAAACAAACAAAACGACAAACAGCAGGACAAAAACAACCAACGACGCACACAAAACTACCGCAAAGTAAACAACAACAACTTCTACCAGAAGAATCCCAGGTACGATAACCGGTTTATGCATAGCCGACACCCGTACCATTACTTAGCTACTGGACCTATCAACTGACCCACTAAAAAGGATGTTAAAGAATGAAAACCTTGATATTTGAACTTTATACATAAATACCTAAAGAATTAGACAGTAAACAAAGTCGGGAAAAATAGTGGTAAAAGTGTCTCAACTATTTTTTCCTTGATTTTTGCTAAATTTATTTTATTTTCACCATAGTAAAAAAGGTCAGATTGTATCATTTTTACTATGACTGTAACTAAACGTTGAAGTTAACAACTTACTTCAAATTGTTAGTAATTTGATAGTGTAATATCTTTTGTATATTGATAGTAACCAATATCAAATCTAGTTTTGATATTTGACCCAGTCAATATCAAAGCAAGATGATGTAGTAAATGAGAGTCCGGCCTTGAGTATTGGTGAATGATAAATTCTAATAATGTTTTTAGAAATAATAATTTTACGTCTATGTGATAAAGTATCAAAGAAAGGTTTTCATTCTCAAATATCCTAACAGAAGTCTAGGTAGAAAATTGGCAACGTCGAAAAATTTATGATCTTCTTAATTGCAGGCTTTAACGAATTATATATGTATGCAGTGCTATCAATTTGGCTTAAGCACTTAATTTTATAAAATATTCAAAGAGCTATATTGCCAATTTTCCTACAACTGTACAATAAGACGATAATGTCCTTAATGTTTTTATATAAGAGTTTAATATGGAACGTCGTCAAATGCTAGAACATACATTTTTAAACGTCATTTAGCCTTCTGCATTTCAAAGTCGGAATCCTGATTGGGTAGTACGAATATACCGTATGTTGTTAATATAGATAACACAATTTTATAAATAAATAGATCGGTGGCTTTAACTGTGCGATTTCTACGGCAACGTTTAGGGTATCGGAATGTGTTTGAAATAGTATTCCACGTGCAAATTCATATCAATTCTAGTATTCTCAGGAGACCTACTTTGGACTGTGTCGTTTCGAAGTATTGTAAATATTCGTTAGAGACATACTTATAGACCGAAGTTTTTTGGATATTCTAAGATCATGTTTTATGGTACGAAATACATAAAACCTAAGAACATGACATTTTATTGGCATCTCAATCTCAAAATTTTACGAAACTTCGTAAACGATGCACTGGAGTAGTATTCTTGTACGATGATATGAAAGCATATCACTATTATGGTCATTCCTGTTATACTTTTTGTCCGTTTTAGAAAAATATTTGTCAGTTTTAATTGTTAAAAAAGAAAACGTATTATAAATACACTTCTGCACTCTGCATTGCCAACAACAAGATCTATGGTATATCTATGAAAGTTGGGGTTGTTGCAATCCTATATAGAAAAAGTATCATATCATCAATAAAAAAATATTTAATATTATTACGTATTACACTTTTTAGAATAAAACAACCATGCATTTACATACAAACTCATCTGATTATAAAAAGTGTATTCGTAAACGAAGACTAACACAGGTATAACGGAGACCACATTATTATAATATATGAAAAAGTATATGAAGTTATTCTGACTAGGTGTTTTTAGGTTAGTGTATGCCAGTATCCTGCGTAATTTATTAATCGTGCTTGGCTGGGTTAATGTAATAAAGTATTAGGTATTCTCGAGTGATGGCATTCGAAGATGGCTAGTTTACGACTAATACTTGCCAAATTGGTTTGTTTGGTGTGAGCGAAATAGTTGTTGTTTCGTCCCTTTCGCACGTACGCTTTAAATGTTGACGTTGACATTCGATATTTTGATACTCGAAGTATTTGTCACAATTTTATATTTACAGCTTTGTATTATGGGACTTTTCACAAAACGTTGGCTTTTTAAGTGACTATACACTTCTTATATCAGCCTAAAGTTGATTTGTTTATATCAAGATATCGTTTGGTCACCGTAAGTGTGTCTAAATAGTAAAATAAAATATTGGTGTACTTAAAAATGCCGTGTAGTGTAGTATTTAAATGACGCGTCTTTTCCATCTGGATGAGGAGTACTTTCGTAGGCAATTGCTAGTAAATTTGCAGGAAAGACCGTCTTTTGAACAAACTACTCACTGGCGGGTTGGAACCAATATAGCTTCTAGTCATTGCAATCCAATAGTAAAAATACTTAGGTGTTTTTTATATCGACTGATCTTAACCAAAATACATTATGTATTTCGCTCACACCAACATCTATAAGAAACCTTTAATAAAATGTGATGTTTCTACGACTAGTTGACACTATTTTAATATATCACGTTTCGTGCAAATAACAAAAAATATATAAAATGAAGTTATGAACTACTAGCGTATAAGTGTACTACTTTTTATTTATTCAACGTGAATATTGTTTCAATGAATTTGTATAGTTATAGTTAGTGCGTTAAGGCCATGGTAAATGGGAGATTGATTTACGGAATTGATTATAACAGTTGAAATAGTGCGAGAATCGCTTCGTTAGATGAATCGGCTAGTTTTGTCAATTAATTTTAATTCGTACTGTAGCGTACGATTTTAAACCTTTTCCTCTTGATTATAGTATGGATTCTGAAGCGCACTTGTGTTCTTTAGTAAAATTTACGGCCAAATGTAGGAGGAGTAAATTACTTAGTCAGTTCCTCACGACAAATAGATTAGTTTATTTTTTTTAGTCACGTTTTTCTCATATAAAGGGAGTGCTCATATTGGTAGTTATACGTGTTTGTAGGATGTGGGACGTTCGAAACTGACCCCAAAGTTGATTGTATCCTTTAATACTGCTTATAGTACTTTGAAGCTTTTAATAACGCTTTAATGTTTTGAATACATTTTTCTATCCTTGACATGGTGCACAAATACAGTCTTATGCCAAAAGGCATCGAGAAACCAAAACGATCGTATTTTTAATAATATCTTCCATCTTAAGTTCACTTAGGTTTAAGAGAAAACTTTTAATTTTTTCTTGATTAATTGTATTAACACAGGTCTGTGTATATTATGAATATCCTTATATTTACACGGTTCGATTAAACAAATCGTACTATGACTAAATGTTTAATGAAATGAAATACATATAATTTTTAGTACTCGATGGATGTAGTGCCTTTTCTATTTAACTGTGTGCATGCATTTTTATAAAGTTCCGTGCAATGCGTACAAAATTTGTAGGAGTTGTTACAAGAAGTTGTTTTATTTTATAGATTTTAGTTCGCCGGTATTATGTTTTTACCTATCACTTGTGATGCATTTTCCTGTGAAATAAATTATACAATCGTTGTTATAGCAGTTATTCGAGAGTTGCAGTATTTTAATAATTGGGGTTGGTACTACGAAAATGGTTTTAAATACAGATAGTAAATTAATGCATGTAAGTGTTATAAAATATTTTATACTTTTAACTTTCTGATATAAACCCCTCTTTGAACCAACCCCGTACGACGTAATGCTTCCATTTTGTTATATACAAACGATGGATATTAGTACAATCGATTTGCACGTAGCAATACGAATTTAGAGTGTAATCAAAGTTATATTCATGTCGTTCTTGCAAAACATTTAGCACAATAATGAATTGTTTAATTTCTTAGCAAATTTTAGTAGTTAGTTATAAATATTAAATTGTGTTATTCTTCATCTTGTAGCTCGAAACCTTACTCAGTTTAAATTTTGAGATGAATTACGGCAAAAGGTTGACTCCATTTTCGGTAAGATTTCAGAATTTAAAAAATACTAAATATTTTATTTAGGAAAACTCAATCCATTTTATGAAATTGTTTTGTTTCTTTTGCACTGACAACTTTTGCTAGTGCGTTAAGGGAGTCTTAGTTTACTGGTTGTATTCATCTGAATAAAACAATTGTTCGTGTGTGTGATAATAAAATACTTACAAAAATTTGAATAAATATCTTCAACGTCAAACAAACCTGAAAAGTGAGTATCTCTTCTAGATTACTTACTATCATAATGAATATTTTTTCTAGATTACTATCAAAATTAGATTACAGATAATTAAAATTAAACTGAGTTCTCTTTCGGTGTTACGCCAAGCTTCTTTCACTATTTCTGAAGTTGCCATATAGTAACTACTTACCTCAAACTATAAGTTCTTGTTTTCGCGCAAACTAAGGGTAATGTTTAGACCAAAATGTACTGAAAAGTTGTTCTTTGAAACGGTCTCGATTATAAATCGTTGTTGAGTCGTAATAAATTAGAAAAAAATAAATGATCGCGTTTGAAATGCGATGTGATAAACATTTATACTGCTTAGTGGTACCTCCCTAAATAAAAAAGCAATATTTTTGTGCAATATTATAATAGATTTTCTATATACGGTGAGCAGTCGCGATTAAAAAACTTTTATTACCCCTCTTGACAATTTTTGAAAGCTTTGAAAATAAAAGTAGTGTAATAGTACTATAGTGTACAATTTTTGTCTATTTACTGCTTAAAATTGACTTTCGGACTGTGTACAAAATCACATCGCATTTTCAATGTTATTCGATTTAATTTGGTTGTTTGTTGTTTAATATTTATTTACTTTTGATTTGACAGATGAATTTATTTACTTTTTATTTATATACGAAGTATAAATACCATTTTAATCAAATGCAGTGGCTATGAAATTTAGAAAACGCTTGCTTATTGTTAACCCTTCAAATTAGGGTATGCTATTATTGATAAGAAATCGAAGAAAATCCTGTCGAAAGTGCCACAACTAGCTTCTTTTAAATTAGACGTTAGATTTGGGCGTTGCTTTAAATTGTTCGACTAAAAACAGTGACATTGGTACTGATATCAGTGTACTTACACTTATGATACATGATAATTACTGATGACTCATGTGTTTGGTAGAAATCCTACTCTTGTACTGATTTATGACTGAATGAAGTTTTTTGGTTGTGTAAAATGAGATAATTGGTTAATTATCAAGAAGTTAATAACACAGGCATTCATAAAAAAATATCGGCATTTGAAAAATTTTAATGTACTGTTTTGACACTTTTAGGGTTTTTTTTTTCGACTAGAACACAAATTCAAACGACGAACACCTGGGTTTGTTTTCATAAACCTTGATTATTTATCTTTGGCAATGGACCAAGCCAGACCATTCTTGGCCATTGGGCAATCTCCTATGATAGTTCTAAGATTGCTAGAGAGAGACAAAACAGTTGATTATTTACAATGTTACATGGCTTATATTTTTTTATGAATAATGGGTAAAATAATAATAATTTATTACAATAATTACTTTGAGAAGTTTTTGTTTATATTTTGTAAAGTATTGGCCTATGACAAACAGGGATATACGAAAGTATATCAGCTTTAATGTTTGATGGCTGTGAATTAAGGAGGTAAACCTAGGTATAGCGGAAAGCAACGCCCAATCTCGAAAGTTGCAATAGACGCCCCTTGAGTTAGCTCAAATAAATATCGTACCTTCCGTCCAGACTTTGGAATTTTCACATAGTTTAAGCTTCCTACTCTATGCATTTTTTTAACCCGAGCTCTTTCCAAGCTACGCCCTACTCGGTAATCAAGATTGCTACTTTTAATATTTAAGTTTATTTTAGTTTTTTTTGTTTAAGAATTTTTAATGTCATGCTAATACATTTTATATAAAAAAATGATTTCTGAATTTCAACGTGACCAACGCTTATAACAGCATATCTTTATAAGAATATTGTGTGATATACCTAATTATAATTAATAAATGTCCTTTACTTAGTCCTTAAATATGAGAAAAATCTATAATACCAAAACTATTCAGTACTTAATTTAAAGCAAATAAGTGAAGGCTTACGATGGAAAAATATAAGTATAAGTGAATGATTCTAAAATTTCCTAAAAGTATCAGTTAATACGTCCTCTTAACTTCAAGGACTTTCGCTGTCTAAATCTGTTTGAGTTTGCGATTTAAGTCACGGTGCTAGCGAATTAAAACAATGTGTATAAAAATTAAAGCCACGGGTTTAAAATAGGTTTATACAGCGAATTATACATGTTTTAGTGTTACTTAGACTCGCATAAACCTTTAAAAACATGCTTTTGTACTAAAACTAAATACGTACTAATTTTGTGAGTCTATTTAGCACGCTCATGATTTGTCCACGTCAAAAATCGTACGTGCATCTAAGTATCCTAATATAATTTTATAAACGCTAGACTATGTAGTTAGAGAATATGCATGAGTAATTTTCATATAACAGTTGTTAATTATTGTTTTGTTAATTAATTAGTCAATGTTTAGATGTTTTGAGATTTTAGCGAATGTAAAGCACACATTTTACAGAATATTTTCCTACAGAGCCAATAGTGTCATATGCGAGCTTTATTCGATTACACTCGTCAAGATTCAGGGTATGTCTGAATGCACCTTCGGGCCGGGCTTCGGCACGCTACTTGAATGTTAGGGGTTGAGAACCTTCCGCTTACCTAATTGTACGGTAAAGCTGTAAAAGCCACAACTTGGGCTAGCAGCTTATCAATCAATGTTTATGGATAAAAAATACCTACTTTAACACCCATCATTGAATTAAATTCATTGCATCCGAAATATTATATCTTATATTTCGGAAAAGATGTCTTCCATCATATTGTTCTTTGGAAAAATGAATTGTCCTTCCTGTCATATTATGGCCAATAACACAAGTTTATGTTCCTGCTCTACGTTTTCCAATGATTGAGCGTCGGGTAGGTTTCGCCAAAACCACTATTGTACGTTTATTGAAAACATTCTTCTGCACTTCGGCGACGACGTGTGATACTTCGGCCCATTGAATTGTAACATCGGGGTCTTAAAGTCAATAAAAATGAGCGTTTACGATTTCGACTTGTGTGGTCGATTAAAACTCGCAAGACTGAGGCTCGCTGCTATAAAAATAACCCTCAAAACGGGCCTAACTATAAAGCATTAGTCTAAATCCAATATTTATCGATGTTTCTGCTCCTGAAATCCTGAATGTACAAAATACGTGTGACACTGCGCTAGTGTATTTCAGCTAGATGTTATGTTAGGATTGTTTACTGTTTAGGCGTCGCAGCTGCTAGCAAGACTGGAATGGTTCTCTTACTGCAGAATTCACAAACGCGAAAAAAGGTTGAGCATCCCTTACAAGTACAGCTGTCCCTTTCAGTTCTATAGACGCTATAAGGGACGGCGCATGAATTGAAAAGGCGGGCTCAACCTTTTTTGAAGTTAGTTAATTTGTGTTTCAACTCACCTGCTTCTACAAGCGTTGTTGTCTTTGAAAAGTCGAATTTCTATAATATAATAACAATATTTCATTGACACCGATGCGTAGTCGTCTAAACCGTTCTGAGAGTTAATTTATGTGAATGTGGATCAATCTTAGAGCTTTATCGAATTTGATAATAATTTACGGATGAATATTTATAAAAAAGGAAAACGTAGGAGATCATAATTCACTGTTAGATAGTTACTGCAAGATGTGTAGTTGGTTTTTTATCTATTTTAAATGATGCTAGTTGTGTAGTTTGATATCGACGTGAACCTTCGCCATTAGGTGAAGTTAGATTAGGTGGATACAGTCCAGAAGCTTACCTATAGTACGAATCTAATAGTTACGTGTTTAACCGTGCATGGTTTAAAAGAATCCTCGTCTAGAACAAATTTGTAACTACTTAGCATAATAAATGTGTCAGTCCTTTTAATTAGGGATGTGAGGATATCGATAGAGTGATCGGTGTATCGTCCGCCAATAGTTTCGCATCGTGTGCACAAATACTCTACTCTAAATAAATTTTAATCACTGTTTTGATACTAAGGAGGTGGGAGAAATGGGATGTTTTATATTAGTTGCAAATGTTAGTGTTTATAGTGGAATGAGTGTGGACAATAACGGTGGTTAGTTCTGATTAATGTAAGGCCCTTCTCACACGGGTGACAGCAAAATAAACTTCAGTTATCTACCCGTTGTCAGTTTAACTTAAAAACTGCAGCGTTTGCGCAACCAATGATATTTAAAGCGCGCCTTAAATGTAACTATAGTCCGTTCGCGTTAAGAATGCTGTGATTTCATTCTTGTTGTTCGACCTAGCACGCTCCTCAACCAATCAAATCGTTCCTAATTAGAAAGTCAAGTTCACAGTGCCCAAATGAACGCATTGTTTCAAACGCAACGGTTTTGTATCTGAGTTTTGATGTATGTAACGGAATTGAATTAAAAAAATACTGCATTCTTACCGCTACCATACTATATTATTATGTCAGTTATTATAATTCACATCTGGCAGCTTCGTTTAACACATTTCTATGTATCCTGGTTGAATGAATGAGAATAATTTGGTTACACCAGAAATAAATAAATAGCTTGTACTAAATTCTAAACAAAAGCCTTAAAAATGCGCTGGCGATGGTTATAAGCTTGCCTTGGTGTTCATACCTGCACAACAAATTACATCATTGTGATATGAGTTTCAGAAAACAGAAATAAATACTGAATTAGTTATAATTCAATGTTCTGTAACTCTGCCTTTGAGAAATGGACAAAATAGAGCATAATAATGCTGTAACTTTATGGCAGATTATGTAATTTTCAAAGCAGCACCGTAAGCTTGACTGGTTGCATTGCAATTTAAAGATACCGTTGCATCGTTGCGGCAGCTCATAGCAAATCACAGTATAAACACGGTCGTTAGAACACTTACTTGTTTATTATAAAACTCGAGCTCAAATGTAGTGATGAAAAACACCTACAGAAAACCTAAGCGACCCGGATAACGCATGCTCACCCCGCCTTGGGTTTAAATACGCTCTGCAAAATGTGGGGTTCTAAATTTTCCATTGACCCAAGGTCGAGACAAACTGATATTGATATATATTCCACATGACGCTGAATGGTTAAATCTTAAACCAGCCGCCCAAGGGGGCTTGATGTATCTTTTGTAGAGTGCCCTGTGCGAGGTTTCATTTAGGGTGCCCTGTTTGAAAGGTTTCATTTTGGGTGCCCTGTGCGAGAGGTTCATTTAAGTAGCCCTGTGTGAGAGGTTTCATTTAGGGTGCATTGTGTTAGAGGTTTCATTTAGGGTGCCCTGTGCGAAAGGTTTCATTTTGACTGCCCCGTGTGAGAATTGGCCTATATAAATGTGATACGCTGAGCCGCGCCTCAGCGCGACGGTACTACCACCACAGTTTTTAATCTTACTCTATTAGATTGTTAAGTTTAACATGCTTCTACGAGGTTTTGCCGTAACACTTGGCAGTTTTTTTTCTACTGGGTATTTAGCAGATTTGATATATTTTGAGCCATTATTTAGTGTGCATAGTCTACTAATATTTTTGCTACTCGCCCGTTCGAAGTTCATAGTTCTGTCCAGACAGGAATGGCATCATGAATTTTATACGTGAGGACCAAATCTGGTTTTTGTATCTTATTGTGAGTTGAAAAAGGGAATACAGGATTTATTTTGCCAGTTCCTCTTAAATGTAAGTGAGAATTTCTAAAATATTTTTATAGTTGTAAGTGTTGGTAAAATTAATTTTTACACATAGGTACTGTGTTGATAAGTACACAAGTATTAAAGCTCGGTTTGCCTGAGTGTGGGAATTTTCTTAATAATTTCATTCTCTTCTGTTCGACATGGGTCGGAAAGGGCCATTCTTCGGATTCGTTATAGGGCATATGTAATCGAATAGCTAGTTTTAATTGTGGTGCTAAACTACACTATACGTCGACACCAATAATGTATTTTGTATGTTTATCATTTAAGTTTAAGTGACATTTAAGTGACAGTGTTAATTCAGTTATATGTATAATTTATTGTATCAGCAGATAATACTGGAATGTGTCAAGATTTGTTTCTTTATCATTATTGAAATCTCACTTCATTTGGTCCTTTTTTTATTTTCAGTGACTATTATGTTAAAAAGTTACAATGTTTGTCATTGTTGCAGTCGACTGCATGTATTGCCATGGTGTGTTGTGACATGGTTTTCAGTATTTTATCAGCCACTTTATCCAAATTAGGTATTATGAAGTATAATTGTTCAACAAAGTGTTATGTTTAACACTTGGTGAATTTTAAACAATGCAATGTAAGAGAGATAATGCTTATTTCTATTTTCTATAGCATTTTTCATGTCTTATCTACAGCGACACTGCCACTGTAAAATGCCCATTATTAACGTATTTTTAATACTGCATTCTGTTTTTTTATCATTGTTCCTTGTTATGATTTTTGTTGTTTTTAGCAAAGCTTTGTAGGCGCAAACAATGTGTTTATAAACTTTATAAATAGATTGAAAATGAAAATTCGCTAGTCCTATCTCATGTAAAACTTTGGATCTGTCCGTTTAAAAAATACTTAGATGTTTTAAGATACTTAAAGAATAATACAAAATATACTGTCTGTGGTGAATATCGAATTTTATGAGCTTATTAAAACTTAATTCCGTGGTATCGGTATTGCGAAAATATTGTATCATGGTGTGCTAATTATGTATATGTTTGGATACTGCACGTCTCCGTTTTCTAATCTTGTAACTTTTTACCTAAGCTAGGGTTTCCTCCGTCACGTATTCTCATAAAAGAGTTTACTTACATCCAACGGTGAAAATACTGGCACCCCTTTCGTTATGTAAAATAACTGAAAGTTTTCAACTTGCATTTTATATTTGTTCATGTTTTTTAATTCATATAAAAATCATGATAAACTTACTTAGTAATTTAAATAGTTCATCTTTTAATTTCGACATAATTATGTAACCTTTCCTTGATGTGTAAGCAAAAGTATTTAAGTTATTAATTTTACATAACAGAGGGGCACTAAATAAATTAATTGAAGTTAATCTTTTATAAACAGTTGTAATTTTCTGCTCTGCTAAGTTCAATACAAAACTATTGGTATTTTTATAGAACAAACAAACTAACTTTATAAAAATGAAATTATTTCACTTCAAGAGGTTTTACTAAAGTTTTAAAATATTATTGAATTAGTGGAGTAGAAAAAAGAGATGTGCAATATCGAAAAGGCGGGTACTACACAAATAAAATTCAAAAAAGTTGTTAAACGAAGCTAAAAATAGTGTTTCATAAGATGCCAATATAGTTCGCATTGGACCAAGGAATGTATATTATAAGTGTAGCTCATTTCACTAGCTGATGGTACCCTACGGCATTTTACATAGATGGATTAAAAATATATAATAATTAATATTTTGACATGTCTTCTGTCTCTTCATGTTAGATCCATGTATACAAGTATATTTGTGATTAATGTTTATTAGATAATACACTGCGTGGTGACAGCTATCGTGCCGAGACTGATTTTTGAGCAGGTATATTACTTTGGATGGGAATCACGAGGTCACCCAGTGGTGCGGTCTGCTCTGTGCAGTATTATAGTGAGGGCAGTTATGTGAAAACTACCACTTTATTATATCAAAGCCTGACCTCAAAGGAATTGAAAGTTGATTATTTGCATTTTTAGTCTGTGGATCACAGCACAATTTATTTTAAAAGTTGGAAATATAAATATTTCTGGTCAGGTTATAAACTGCCTGAATTGTGACGACTTGTTCAAAACTACAAATAAAACTTCGATCTAACTTAACACACGTAATACTAGTTTATCTGGGTGTTATGACGCTTAACAGACACCATAGCCTTTTCGCTGGCATAATAGCGGTTTTACTATCTCACTTGTCACATTATTACTAGACTTCTTGACGCTGATTATTTAGGAGTCGTTACAATTTACGCACATTACCTAGTAATTGTGGAGGTGTTTTGTCTAATAGGAATCGTCAAAATGATTCTTTAACGGGGAGCTGGACATTTGGCGACTTTTGAAAAAATATTAGAGGAAACAGTTAAATTATTGCATATTCAATGGAAAAATGTTAACATAATTGAATTTTATACGAAAAAAAAATTGGTATGACATTGAATTGATGATATTTAGATAAAAAGTGATGAGCTGTAAAACCAACCACTTTTTAATGTTCTATGAGGAATAATACTGCGAATTGATTTGAAATATAGATGAATATCACTTTCTGATTACGCTTAATACCTACAGATTAGACGAATAGACTTAAAGTTATATCTAAACTTAGTTTCAGGTATACAAAGTCTCCGGTATACAAAGTCTTAATTACTTACATTAAAAATATGTGTTTCCTCATGACTGCCCAAGCTAAGATAATAGTAGCGAAATACAATATCCATTTAGGCGTATCGGTGTTATAAAACTAGTTCACAATTTATATAAAAACATGTCTTGTTCAGATGTTGTGAAATATAAGTGTTTAATGTTGTCCTCCTAAGTCCTATCCAACCGTTTAGGGTATATTATTTGTCTGGGTATTCAGTAGTTAATGCTAGATGCAGTCTTGATTTTCTTACTAATATTTTGTTACTGTTTTGGCACTGTATTAATTACCTTCTGACAAAAAATATATAATGAATAAAATGTTTTGGAAGTTTCATTCAAGGACCCTATCCATTTTTCTTATATTTTAGGTAAAAAATCGTTTTTTCTTATAATATACTAGATGTCCGGGCAGACGTCGCTCTGGCTAATGTTATTGAACTTTCCCACCTTTTAAACCTTCCCTGAACTTCCGCAAACATTTCAGGACCAATATTAGCCAAATCAGTCCAGCCATTCTCGAGTTTTAGCGAGGCTAACGAACAGCAACCCATTTTTAGATATCGAGAAGATTTTCAGCGAATCACTGAGGACTACTGAAGAGGAAAGTATGTTAGATGTGAAAATGAATAGAGAATACAGAAATAATAATTGAATAATTTATTAACAATATCTACATAAACATTTCCTATCACGGAACAGAAAGGACAGTGGAAGTGCAATGCAACAACATTAGAACATTAACACTACAAAGAAAAATGGTGTTTGATTGGTCGTTTCAATTCTAGTCCAAATTAGCTTAATTCACAGATCGTACATCCGGAAATAAACCTTCACACTCTACAGATAATATTTGTTGTGCTTTACTGCTGACATAGTCCAGTCATTATAGTAAGTTCACCTCGGAATTCGAGATACCCAGCTGTAAGTCTGTAAATATAATTAACACCCTAAAAGCTGTCTCAAAACCAAAATCTCAAAAAAAAAATGGTAACGGTAACGTACACCCGTACGCAACTATTAAATTTCAAGGTCAAAGGTCACAAAAATCGGTTTTTTGCGCTTTTTTTGTGAATATCTCATTTCCTATGGGTTTTTTGCTATTTGTATTTATTATCAATATTGTAGAATACTTAATTTTTTACAAATTTTGTTTGAAAAAAAATTGTAGAAAATTAAGTGAACCGGGTGACACTTAAGAACGCATACCCATTTATTGGCATAATTTCATTTGCCATACATCAATTGGCATAAACATCAAAAAGCATAATTGTTATTGCCAAATGTTTTGAATCGCATAATCATTTTAATGCAGAATAGTAATAAGGCATAACATCAAAATGCATACTTTTACCGACCATAACTTCAATAAGCATACTTTAAAACGCATAATGTCAGTATGCATAACTATCAAAAGACATAATGTCACTATGCATAACCATTAATATTCATAATTTTGTTTGACATAATATTAAAAAGCATAATTCATAAAGAGCATTTTTTCTACTTCAGGGCAAATCCGACTCAGCCAACCCCGACATCACGTGGTACTTGTTTTGCCCTACCCCAAGAGTATAATTTAAACCCGCAATGCCGGAGCCGTGACAGAATTATTTTGCTAAAGATAGCAAAACCAGATAAAGGCATTCGGTCTTGGCATCAGGCGGGACTCGAACCCGCGTCCTTCGCAAACCGGGCGACTGCACTACCAATTATGCTACCGAGACCATTTCTCTGGTTTATTATACCTGGCAGCCAGGTTGGTTTCACCAATGCTTAGGAAAATACCTTAAACACTCGAAAGAAACATTATTGCAAATATTTGACTTTCGATTAAGATGAAAGTAGGTTTTTGATAGGTTATTTTATTTTTTAGGATTAGGGATAATGCATTATCATCTTACTAAAGATACCCGTCCCCGGTAAGTCGCCCGGTTTGCGAAAGACGCGGGTTCGAGTCCCGCCTGATGCCAAGACCGAATACCTTTTTCTGGTTTTCCTATCTTTAGTAAGATGATAATGCATTATCCCTACTAAAAAATAAAATAATTATTTTGCTGTCTACATTTCACTATGAGCAAATGATATATAAGAATTATATTATTAAACTAAATGAAGGCGGTTTTCGGACAAGTGCTCTTCGTTTTTTTCACATTTACATTACATGCTGCTTGCGTTGAACATGTAATATTTGTAAGCTTGCATAAGAATTGTATGCTTTTTTAAATTATGGTAAATGAGTGTTATACCTAATTAAAATATGGATTTTGACGCTTATGCTTATCAAAAGTATGCCTTTTGAGTATGTCTTTCGAAAAATATGGCAAATAAAAATTATGCCTTTTGATACTTATGGTTAGTGAAATTATGCCTTTCGATGAGTATGCGTTATGAAGTTATGCTTTTAGGAATTATGGCAAGTGATGATTATGGTTATCAACATAATGCATTGTGGTTTTATGACCAAAAATGTTATGCGTTTCATTAGGTAACCGGTGAACCGTTTTCGAAATAGAGGGCGGAGAGCGCGCGGTCACAGCATAACTTCAGGTCAACCGGTGCATCCGGTCAAAAACGCGCCATATATATTTATATATTTTTTTCGATAAATCAATGATTATAAATATTTGACAATTTTTATTAACTATTATATTATATTTTATTTAACAACATTTACCTGCCCATGTAACTGGCTGCAGCATTTGAGGAAGAAAGTTGTTCGGCCCAGAGATTATTAGAGAGTGAATCTCAAACCTTATTGGCAGTCTACAATGCTCCGAAATCTGTGAAAAGTTTCGATCATCTTCGTTATATGCATTACGTCAAGTCTACAAAACTTAATAAACATGTGCAGCTTTCGGCTCCAGAAAATCGTTACGCATTGCCCAATTCATACCTGGGGTTCCAAATCATGCCCTAACCAAGTTTGAACTTGATAATATACACGTTCGAAATGTTGATAAGCAGCTGCACTTGTTGGTGGAATATTTTAAAGCTGCACAGGTTTATTAACACAACGTTTTGAGACAACTTTTAGGGTTGTTGACACCCTAAAAGTTGTCTCAAAACGTTGTGTACAAAGCGCCAAAAATCCGCCATTTAGTTTTTTTTTATTTTGATACACCCAGTGTCACTCTCACAGTAAAGACGAATCTAACGACATCTCACAAGGCGAAATCCGTTCTTCCATTAATCCTAGGAAATAATAATATTTTTTCAATTTCAAACTCAAGTAGCAGTCTAAGGGTTAATTGTAGACTGTTCTTGCGCTATAAAGAAGCTTTCTAGGCGTCATTTCCAATAGGATGCCAGTATAATTTTTGTCTGGTCGGCACTTTCATTTTTGGGTACGAAATGGTTGTTCTCCTTTGCGTTACAGGTCGATATCTATATGTCTATTGAAATTTACAAGATTTTACTAGAAAACAAATAAAATGGTACTTAGCGATGGTAGGAAAGACCTACATTTTCAAGTTTTTTTATCCTACTATCATTTTTGCACTCCAAAATGGAGCAACACGGCATAACTACGGAAATATGAAGTTGTCGCGAGACGAGCAACTCGATGCGATGTTAGAACACGACTAGGACCAAGTAAGCGCAGCAGCGCTTCATTGTGGCACGCGTGCCACGCCTACTTTGCACTTCCACTGTTTTTTCTGTTCCGTGTTTCCTATACAATCTATTCCTCCAACTTTAAGACCACTTTCCCAAGTTTTCCCTTAGGTACGTCTATCGAATCCAGAGTGTCTGTGACAATCCCCGTCGCTACGGTGACATTATTTTCTCTTATGGTGAAAGGCTGACCAGATGTCATCACCATGCCTTCTAGCAGTGTTAGGTATACTTCGCCGTGATCTCCTGGCATCATCATCTGCATAGAAGGATCTGGAAGGGGTAGAATTAAATTTAGATAGATATATTCTTTATTGCGCACCAAATAACAGTAATAAACAGTTCAGAAGTACAGAATAACGCGGAATAATAAGGTTGACCACCGTAAGATCTGTTTTTGCTTGCTCAATGATGACATTGACAGGAACTGTTAATCACATAAGTAGTTGCAAATATTTATCAAACTTGAGTAGTGATTTATTGAGAGATTTGGATCAGCTTCTTTCGGTCTCAAAAGCGACCTCACTCACCCTCCCAAAAACTCCCAATAAATCACAGTTTTGCATCGAAAAGATACTAGTAACTTCGTAGTGTTTATCGTGTAACGTTTATCGTGTAGTGAACAACACTAGTCAGTTCAAATGCACCGTCAACAAAGTTTCTACCTCGGCTTGCTTGACTTTTATCGTGCGTTTTTTTTTCGAATTTCGTTAATTTATTTTATTCATGTAAAAATTGTCCTGCGCACATCACAACCTTTTTGTAGAGCTGAACTACAATTGAAGATGTAATCATTCTGCTGATCAAGAAAAATGATAAAACATTTATTGGGAGTTTTTGCGAGGGTGAGTGAGGTCGCTTTTGCGACCGAACGAAGCTGATCCAAAGCTCCCAATAAATCACTACTTACTTGACACAACGTAGTGGCAAGACCAAACTAATAAAAAGTTTCCGTTAATCGTGGAGACATGCGTATAATCAAATTTAAATTTTGTTGTCAAACAGTAAAGCATATTTTTTAATACAACACTAGCCTGTTACACAGACTAAAAAGGTGACATGTGCTTGCAACACGTAAATGGATTCATTTAAAAACTGGTCAACCTTTTCATTCCGCGACTATACAATTTGGGCGGCTTTGAAGCAATCTCTTACAAACAACCCACAGATAGATGATATTGACGTCAAATGCATTACATACACAACACCATACTGTTAGCTGAGAAGTAAAAGGTTGTAGGTTTGACGGTGGGTTTTCTTATCCATTTTATTATAGCCCCAAGGAGGGGATCTTTCCCCTAAAAAACGTAGATAGGTTACTTGTGCTAGAAAAGTGGCACCCTAAATCAGGACCTCGACCACCTGAGCAAAGCATTGACAGTTTCAGACAACACTGCGCAACATTTATCTGTCTCATTTACGCTCTAGCTAATAATCATACTATCTTGTACACACGGTCAATTATATGTACGTACGCCAGGAGTCAATTTTTGACTTCGCGTCCGTACTGACATAACCTATCTACGTCTTTTTTATTGTAATATCGTTGAAGGAAGGTGTATTTTTGTTTTTCAGCCCCGATGGCTAATGAAAGAGGAAAACGTTTGAGGCTGGGACTGTTGAATGCAAGGTCATTGAACACTGGTCAAGACGAACTCATAGTTATGATTCAAAGGTACAAGTTAGACATCCTAGCCGTTAATGAAACCTGGATCCGGGACGGAGAGGAAGCCCTTGCACCCTCCATACCTAACTACAGATTTATACATCGAGCTCGTAAGGGTAAGAGGGGCGGTGGTGTAGGTTTTTATGTAAGGAAAGAATTTTCTACTAAATTACGGCAGCACCCACAGTCCTTGTTAGAACAACTTTGGCTTCAGGTTCGACTACCTGGAGGGACCTTGGCCCTAGGCACAGCCTACAGACCAGAAAGTATTTCAATCCGGGACGCGCTGGATTCTCTCAGCGAAGCAGTTAACGTTATGTCGAACTGCGACTATACGTGTATACTGGGCGACTTCAATATAAATGTCAGTCAAATAGAGACAGTCCAGGTTAGAGAATTTCTTTCATTTTGTAAGCAGCATAACCTTGATCAACTGATTAATGAACCCACCAGAATAACTAATATTACCGAAACGACTCTGGACTTGGTTCTCACTGACGACGCATCCCGTTGCACAAATATCAAGGTAGTACATAATCACTGCCTAAGTGATCATGCAACAGTGATGGTTGATTTTGATTTGAGAAAACCTAAGTTTGTAAATCAAATTACTTATCAACGGGCTTTTCATAATATAATCCCTAACCTCTTTGATGCGGACTTGGATTCTCTACCCTGGCACCTCGTTGCGCAGGTAGACGGTGTTGACGAAATGGTTTCAACTTTCAATGTATACTTACTAACGCTTTTTGATTTACATGCACCGATTAGAAAAACAATCATTAGAGACAGAAGTAAGCCATGGATAACCGATACAATAAAATGTATGATCAATTTAAGAGATGAAGCTTTAGCAAAGTTCCTTAAAGTCAAAACAGATTCGGCAAAACAGTATTATTGTAGTCTTAAAAATCACGTAACAACAGCAATAAAACATGAAAAAAAAGCTTACTTCAATCATTTTGTGAATAATAACTTACATAGACCTAAATCTTTGTGGAAAAATATCAAAAATACGACCCCCTTGAGTAAAAACCGCCAAGAGTGTATACCTGATCATATCAATGACCCTAACCGAATCAATGATCATTTTCTGAAATTACCACCTTGCAAAAATGTAGATTTGACGGGTGTTTCTGATATAATCACGAAACCCAAATTGCTCAACTCCTTTGATCTAAAACCTGCGACAGAGTCTGACGTTTACTCTATTATTACCAACATCACGACAAACTCTTCAGGAGAGGATGGTTTGAACGTCAAAATGATAAAGCTGACTCTGCGTAAAACCCTTCCTGTTATCACAGCAATTATTAACAAATCTATTGAAACCCACACGTTCCCTAAGCAGTGGAAAAGAGCACTGGTTAGACCTATACCAAAAAAGGAACCCGTGAACGACCTGAAGGACTTGCGGCCTATTTCTGTATTACCTATACTATCGAAAGTACTGGAAAAGGTGGTATTAAAACAGGTAGTTAACTATTTGGAAGATAATAATATTATACCTAGATTCCAGTCTGGCTTCCGTCGAGGCCACGGCACGGAGACGGCCCTACTAAAAGTAACAGATGATATCTCGGAGGCGTCTGATAAGAGATTAAGTACCTAGTATATTGATTCTGTTGGATTACACGAGAGCTTTTGATTGTTTACACTCACAACTTCTGTTGGCAAAATTAAGTTGCTACGGGTTCTCAGCTAACACTTGTAAGTGGTTTGAAACATTTTTGACCAATAGACAGCAAACTGTTGTTGTTTATGGTGCTGATGGTGAGAGGATTCTCTCGTCTCCCAGGGTGGTCAAGCAGGGAGTACCACAGGGCTCAATACTGAGTCCTGTCTTGTTTACAATATTCACAGCAGACCTACCACAGTGCATAGCATCATGTAAATATCATTTGTATGCAGATGATACACAATTGTACTATTCATTTGAAGCGAAAGATACTCATAAAGCTATTGAAAAAGTCAATGATGATCTACAGCACATCTACACCTGGTCCGAAAAGAATTCCTTGGTTTTGAACCCGACTAAGTCCCAGGTATTAATCTTGGGAACAAAATACCAAATACAGCGAGTCCTGGATAGCAAGAAGGAAGTCTCGCTCAACAATGTCGTCCTTGATAACGTCACAACTGCGCGAAATCTGGGTCTTGTTTTGGATGGAGAACAAAAGTACGTGGAACACGTTAATGAAAAAATCAGGAATGCTTTTTTCAAACTTAAAATTCTTTACAAAATTAGACCATACTTGAGAGAAGAATTGCGGCAGCTTCTAACAGACTCTCTTGTTCTTTCCCCGTTTAATTATTGCAGTCCCGTGTTCGGCCCTAGGTTAAACGTCTGCACCGAGAAAGCCATACAACGTGTTCAGAACGCCTGTATACGCTTTTGTTACAATGTACCTAGAAGGGAATTTATAACTCCCTACCTGAACAAAAAAGGCATTCTCAACATGAGAGCAAGACGTGTAATCTGGAACAAGAAGCCTGAATACCTGTTTGAAAAACTCACTTGGGTGAAGGACAACACGCAGAGAAGCTTACGGTCTGCCTCACAAAACTTGATGAAGATACCTAAGCATAGCTCGACAAGATATCGCGGGACCTTCAAATTCTATGCAGCGAGCATATGGAATGTTCTACCTCCTCCTAGAGTGACGTCACGGACGTTGTAGCGTACGCACACATTTTTGTTACTCTGTCGTTCAAAAAATATTAAAAGCGCAAAAATCATAGTAAAAGTGGTATTTTACTCTTAATATTGCAATTATAGCGTGAGACGTTCTTGCGGTGAAAAAGTGCTGGATATAAGTGCCTTAAACATAAAATAAAACAGTGACAAAGTTACAACGGACGATTTAATATACTGATATACCCTCAAAATATACAGATATTTACAGTAAATAAAAGTGTAAAAGAAATAAAAATAAATTAGTATACGCAACAGACAATTACAACAATGGCACCAAAATGCAACGCATGCGGGAGATTTCTGGCAGCTGCTGATGCCGTCAAATGCCCTAGATGCAGCGGCGTCTGTCACCGAGCGTGTGTCAACGTCCCTCCGGGCGCTAAAGTCGGCAAAGACTGGCTCTGTACCGACTGCACGGCGAAAGTGCCAAGGAGCAACACAGACTGTACTCCAATAAGACGCGCAGGCATGGACCACACTTTGGACTCCTCGATGAGCGAGTGCGGCTCACTGAATACAACCGCCCTCGACACTACCATAGACGTGAAAGAGGCGGAAATGACGCGCCTGGAAATGCGGGCCTTTTGCGAGGAGCTACGTCAGGCTCGGGAGGAGTGTCAGGTGTGGAGGCAAGAGATGGCGGAAATACGGGCCGCGGTTAAATCGCTCGACGCTCGTATGGAGAATATGGAGGCACGGATGGAAGCTATAGAGGGACAGGTGGCTGCTGTACGGGTCGAAGATGAGGGACTGAAGGCAATGGAGAGGACAGTGGCTCAGCTTAGGACTGATCTCGCTGAAAGGGACCAGGAGCTGCTACTGAACGATATAGATATCGCCGGCGTGCCCGAGGAGGATGGCGAGAATGTTAATCATATTGTTCTGGCGTGCGCTGTCAAGCTGGGTATCGAGTTGGACGAGCGGGAGCTGGTGCGGTGTGCGCGCGCAGGGCCGCAGCGTACGGGCCCGGAGGACTCGCCGCGCCCGCGCCCCATCACGGTCCGTCTAGCTCGCCGCAGCGTCCGAGACCAGATGCTGAAGGCGGCGCGAGTTAGGCGAAGCCTCAGAACAGACGGTCTGGGTCTAACTTCCGCGCCCCGGCCTATGTATGTTAACGAGCGGCTTACAAGAACGAACCGCCAGCTGTTCAATGAGGCCCGGGAGCTGGCACGCAAGACAGGGTGGCGTTTCGTATGGACTCGCGACGGCCGAGTCTATGCTCGCCGGGACCAGGGCGCACCGGCTCGTCGCTTAAGACATGCCAGCGAGCTCGAGGGAGTTTTTGGGCAGGATGTTGTTAGATCGACTTAGGGCTAATCTAACTAGCATGAAGTATGTATTTCTTAATCATTGTGTTTATTGTTACTTTTTAATTATTTTGTGTCACGGTGTTTTTGTACTTTTCCCAGGCAAGCAGTGTCAACAAATGTCTAGAAAGCCTCAATCATACATCAATATTATATATATGAACATATGCAAACATAAACATTCATCATCATCTTACACTCAACAAGACTCACACACTATATCACAGAAAACTGTAAGTACTCCAATCATTCTACAACATTCATTTCACACTCGTACATCCACTAAACACAATATCACAACACCCACATTTAAAAAACTACTATTCATATACATTAGCAATATTCACTTCATAACACAGCGACAGCGACAGAACACTAGCATAGCACAGCGACGACCCCCAAAGCTCCTTTATTATAAGCGAGTATCATTCGCACAGAGCGCAAATCATCGTCGGGTAACGAGTGAACAACTTACTCATTTTGAATTACTTTTTTCTTTAATTAAACGCTTTAAGAGGGCACGGCTAAACGTAAGTTGAAGTTAGGTCTTCTGAATGCTGGTTCACTCGGCACTCGACACGATGAGCTAATAGTTGCTATGGAGCACCACAATGTCGACTTGATGGCCATCAATGAGACTTGGCTGCGTGAGGGCGAGGAGGGTCGCGCGCCGGCCGTGCCGGGTTACCGTCTGCGTCACATTCCCCGGCCGCCGAGTGTTCGCTCGCGTGGCGGGGGAGTGGGGTTCTACGTGCGGCGCGGACTGGTTGCGCGCACGCTGCCTCATCCTCCCGCAGATAATGTCGAACAGATGTGGCTGTGCGTAACCATAGGGGGGAGCAGGATAGTTATAGGAACCGCGTACCGTCCGCCGTGGCTGAGTGCGGAATTATTTGTTAATTCAATAGCGACGACTATTGAAACATTTGCGTGGTGTGATGGTTTAATATTGATGGGTGATTTTAATATAAATATGATGTTTGATAGCTGTGACCGGGGAAGACTACTTCAACTTATGAATTACCATAGGTTGAGTCAGTGTATAACGGGACCTACACATTTCACCACACACAGCGAAACATTGATAGATTTAATTTTGACAGATTTAAAAAACTATGAAACTTGTATTGACTATATACGCGACCTAAGTAGCCACGCGTTCATTACGTGCGAGGTTAAGGTTCCCAAATTTAAAATGACACCAATGAAGTTGACGCGCAGGGCGCTTAAAGATATAGATTGGGATAGATTCAATGAGGATGTTGCTGGGTTAAATTGGAATTTGATTAATGGACTTAAGAGTGTGAATGAGATGGTTGGACTATTCAACTTTTATGTCAAAGGTATTTATGACGTGCATGCCCCTGTCAAGACTATCTGTGTTAAGAATCACCAGTACCCGTGGATCACTTACAATATTAAATTAATGATGAGGCGAAGGGATGCTGCCTATGGCAGGGCACGAAGGACGGGGTGTCAGGCACATTTAGAATTTTACAAAAATATTAAGAAATGCGTGGATCAGGCGCTTGTCGCGGAAAAGCAGGCTTACTTCAATCAATTTATTAATAAAAAGGCAAATGATCCACGCACTATGTGGAAACATATAAACCAGCACGTTCGCATTAAAAGTAAGCCTGAGTTGCCGGGGCATGTGTTTAGTGATGCAAACGTAGTCAATGACCATTTTCTAGATACGCCAGGTAATGATCATGTTACGATATCTCAACTAACGTATTTTGAGTTTCAATGCGCCACGCCTGGGCAATTCGTTTTGCGGGAGGCTACGGAGACCGAGGTCCTTAAGATACTAAGCTCATTGAAATCGAATGCTGTTGGGCATGACGGGATATCACTGGAAATGCTTATGGGGACTTTGCCATATTCACTTGCCACTATAACTAGAATTGTAAATAGGTCAATTGCCACGAGTACATACCCCGAAGACTGGCAGGAAGCGCGCGTAAGGCCCATACCGAAATGTAACCATCCTACCACATTATCAGACCTTCGACCAGTAAGCATACTGCCATGCTTGTCTAAGGTGCTGGAGAGAGTTGTGGCTGATCAGATTAGGGTTTACTTAGACGAGAACAATATTCTTCCGGGGAATCAATCGGGGTTTAGAAAACAGCATAGCACGTCGACGACTCTTCTTAATGTGGTCGACGACATTCTGTATGCCCAGGATCAGGGGGAAGGGACAGTCCTGACCCTGCTAGATTTTTCTCGAGCATTTGATTGTTTGAATGTTCCCCTGCTACTTTCAAAATTACATTTCTACGGCTTTAATGCTAACACTGTCACTTGGTTTAGTAGTTATTTTCAACACCGGACCCAGCGCGTTGAATTGAGTGACACGGAAGGCGGTACTCTGTTATCAGAATCCAAAATCGTGAAACGAGGGGTGCCCCAAGGGTCAATATTGGGTCCATTACTGTTTATTATTTATAGTGCTGACGTCATTGAAAACATAAAAAACTGTAAATATCACTTGTACGCCGACGACATTCAAATTTATCGATCGACTAGGCCTAGTGAAGTACGGACAGCTGAAAGACTGATAAATGACGACCTTGAGCGCATTGCTGATTGGGCAGACTCAAACTCATTGGTACTTAACGGGAACAAGTCCAAGTATCTAGTACTGGGTTCAAAGGATCAGATCAGGAAAATAATAAACAAGGGTATTAATTTAGCAGTTAAGGGCCAAAGCATAGACAGAGTAAGTGAAGCTAGGAACTTAGGACTCATAATGGACGAGGAACTACGTTTCGAAAAGCACTTGAACAATATCATTAGTGGTTGCTTCTACCGACTGAAGGTGCTTTATCAAATCAGAAACTTCATTAATACGGAGAATCGTATCAGACTGTGTGATTCTCTCGTGCTTTCAAGATTTAATTACATGGATGTAGTCTACGGTCCGCCTCTCTTATCCAGGACGCAACAAGCTATTCAACGTGTGCAAAATGCTTGTGCTAGATATTGCTTTAGTATACCTCCTAGGTCTCATATCACTCCATACCTAAATAATGCCAATATATTAAGAATGCACTCTCGCAGGGCGTTGCATTTTGCTGCGCTTTTGTTTGGAGTCATAAAAAGTAACATCCCGGCTTATCTTATTGGTAAACTGATGTGGTCGCGTGACGTGCACACTAGGACTCGCCGGTCTGCCCACTCGCTGATCCTGCCCCCGCATCGTACTGCCGCGTTCAGGGGGAGCTTCAGATACGCTGCCTCCAAATGCTGGAACGATCTTCCTCCACCATTGCGTTGTCTGGAAACATTATACGCTTTTAAAATTAAATTCAAGCTATATTTATTGGAAACGCAAAGGCAGCAGCAAGCGTGTGAATTTAAATGACCTTACCTCTGGTATTCAACGGGCAAACTCGGAGAAAGGTAAATATATGTTTTTTCCACCATCTGCTTTTTATTTAACTTATATATAAGTAAGTAGTTTATCTGAAATAAAAATTATAATATGAGCAACACGATTCTTACAACTATTGAGGGAATCAATAGAATAAACAATATATTTCTTAGACATGCCTTACCTGACTGACAACCAATACACTTTTTCTTTTTACTTATTTTGCGACGCATTTTGGCTGATGACTTGTAGTAATAATGATTTTTGACATATAATAATTTCGAATTCTTGACTAATTTTACTTGATTCCGTACTTTAATGATCTCGATTTGGTTTTGCTTACTAGCACTCATCTGAAATACCACCGGCGCCCCGCAGGCGCGTCTCGTAACTGCCTGCCCCGCAGCTGTAACGCTGCATGCATGACTGCACTCTGGCCCAAGGTCGGGTGACGTCGCCACGCTTATTCGGTTGCTCGAACGCACACAAACACAGTAGGTACACTACACATCCCCCAAAGTATTTATGTATTGTATTGCACACTTTTACACTGGGTAGGTACACGTCACATTATATTGTATGTATTTTAAATATTTATTTTTATAATTATCATTAAGCTTATATAGTCGTTGCGAATGTCCGTGCGGCCACTCAGCTGGCCCCACTGAAAATCAGCGTCTGAGCCTATCAGGTTCAGGCATTAGCTGAGTGGGGTCCATTTCATTTTGGACATCGTGACACTGCTGCCTGGTGGAAATTATTCTTTGTTTTTCTAGTGTATGTTTTATTTTATTTTTGTCTTTTCCTAACCACCTTGTTCTGTATGTTTTTATCTGTTGCGATGTTCAGAATCAATAAACGTTTTTTTTCTTTTCTTTCTTTCTTTCCTATGAAATTAGGAATGAGTGTCCATACCTTTAAAAAGAAATACAAAGCAGCTTTGATAAAAAAACAATTAGCTGCACAAGACTTAACCAGTGGATATTCAAAATTACTACGTCTAAAAGATTACTTCGAGTGATAAAACACATACGCTACCGCGCGCACACACACACACGCACACACATACACACACACACACACACACACACACACACACACACACACACACCGTGCTAAGGAGTAACTACTATTGTACTTTTATTAATTAATTTTTTTTTGCCGTTTTGCTTATTGTTATCAGCAAGATGTAGGTACCTATAATGTTAATTTTTTAGCCCTTGTTACTGTCATTCTCGTCTAAGATCCGAAGAGAATAGGAGGGGCTGAAAATCAGCGCTGACTGGAAGAAATTCCATGCCAGCACAAGCTGAGCCATCTCCTTTTGCTTTCTCTGACCTTGCTGTTTGTAAATTTTATTGTTAACTGTATATGAAAGCAATAAACGCATTTTTAATTTAATTTAATTTAATTTTGTTTCGGAAGGCACGTTAGACACAGGTTGGTCCCGGCTGCCGTCGCTAGATGTCAGTCGATAAGCCTAGCCGGAGGCTGCTTGGTAACATTTGACAGCAAAGTTTATCACTAACCTCACACCTCTCCTCAACAATCCACATTGAGCCCGCGTGTTGGAGTATGGCGCAACCTCAATAGTTGAAGTGAGGCCTGTGCCTAGCAGTGGGACAATATAGAGTAGGGTTGAAATAGCTAATCGCAGTTTTGCGTACAAAAAAAAGGTTGACCCACCTAAATCAATCCGGCAAGCAATATTCCAAGTGCCGCTGAACATTTGCTGAGAGTACTTCGAGAAGATTGGTTTCTTCCTACCCCCCTCGCTTCTCGTCAGGAAGTAAATCTTCGCTTTATAGTGGTTACTGAGTTTGACGCTTTTCGACGCGCAGAGCAGCATTCCGGTCTCCACTGCCCTGATCTTCAACCCTCGGAGAAGGACTCCTACGTTGTCACCAGCTAACGCCTGGTAGGAAGGCGAGTAATATAAATGATTAAATAAATATCATTGGACATTATTCCACACAGCGCCATCTAGCCCCAAATTGACCAATTGGATGCTTGTGCTATGGTATACTAGACAACGGATAAACATACTTATACACATACTTAATTTACATAGTAAACACCCAGACCAGTACAAAAAGACATGTTCATGCACACAAATGTTTCTACTGTGCGGTGATCGAACCGGCGACCACTGGTGTAACTGGCCCACTTCTGAAAAATTACAACAAATCGGCCTAAAAAACCGCGTGGAATTAAAATAAAAAATATCCCGGGATATTATACCACACAACGCCGTCTACCCATGTTTTTTTTTCACTATGCGGGGATCGAACCTGCGGTCCTTAGTGTAGGTAGGTACACCAAAGAAGTGGGTAGTCAAATAAAAAAAAGATCAATAATTCGCATCACCTTTCTATGATCACATTCAAAAAAATTGGAAACGGCATGACAGGCTACCTACCCGTTCCCAGTAAGTTCTCCTTGCTCTATAAAGATTTTTAATTTAAAGCAAGATAACTCGCCTAGTGGTTGACTGGAAGAGAAAGCCTTTTTAGGCATTAAGTCCGCCAATTGTACTTTTTTTCACCCCTGTGCAATAAAAAATTGAAAGCGGAAATGGGTAGTCTGACATAACGCTGACTGTACATGAACGGTTCGTGGTCGAAAAGGTATGAAGGGATTGAAGAAAGCAAACGACAGAATCGGGTGCGTATTGGTTCATATAACTTCATTTGATATATTTTCATTTCAATAATGTTAATGAAATATAATAAACATTTGGTATAACCACTCTTTAAATAATTTTCTTCAACATAATGTCATTTCATATAATACATCATATGAGATAACGTCATTTAAGATAACAATCAGTACGCCTAACAACATTTAATATTAACTTTACTTACTATAAAGCTCATTTGCTGTAATTTTGTTTAATCTAAATAACATTTCATATGAAATAAAATATGTTTTTGTTATCACAACTAATTCGTATACTTGTCTGTCCTATTCTAGAGTCGGGGCGAAACCGACACGGATAGATTAGGTTAGAAGGTTTAAGGCGGGAGCGAAGCGAAGCGAAGCTTCGTGGTTATTTTTTTTTTAAACCCGTAAAACGACTTGCCTGATTCAATCGCTGCTAGCGTTGAACCTAGCACGTTTTATGGCCTCTAACAATGTGTACCTATTTATTTATGTGTGTATTCATAAACAATCACAAGATTTATAAAAAGAAGTTTGTTATTTGATGATTATATTTATATCATATATTAGATTAGATTCATTTATTTCACAATAAAACATTACAATGTAATCACAGTTTGGTGTCAAATTACAGGAATTAATATTGCGATCGCCAAAAGAAAGGAATAAAGTACTTAAATAAATTAAAACAATTTAAGTCAGTAAAATACAAAGTAAAAATAAAAACAAGCATACATTTTAAAATACCTAGTTGGTACATATAAGTGGTAGTTGTTTTAAATAGTATATCAGTATATCATGTAATCTTTATATCAAACAATTTTATATCAGTTGTCCGTTATACGTTTTCAAATTATTTAATTTGAAATTATATGATTCGTTTATTATACGAAATGAAACATTATATCAAATGATGTTATCTTATTCGACTGTATATGTTCTGAGTGTAATGCCCGTTTTTCAGCAGAGCAACAGCACCGTCTATTGGTCTCTTGATTCGACTCAGACTCAGGACTCATGACTCTGGCGGTGCCAATCGCCAACTTCCTCAGCCGTCTGTATTTATTGAGAAAACGCAATGCTTGCGCGATTCATTGACGGATAACGCCATCTAGCTGTTGCCTTCGTACATTAAACATAATTTATTAAATTATTAATAATTACAAAATTTGGATAATTAGTTTAATTCGGCGCGAGTGTGTCGCACCATTATCTGTAGGCTGTGCGTTCCGAAGCCGCGTCGGTAAAGAAAAAATAAATAACTAAGGAGGTAGTGTCATGGCCGGCGGGTTTAAATCTTTTGCTGGTCATGCCTAGGAGTTTGTATTTTTGATGTGTAATTTCCCTTTGCCAATTTAGAACCTCGGCAGAGTGTTTTAACCGAATAATTAGTGCGGTTGGTGCGGATATTTGTGCATTTAGTTTGGGTGTACGGTTACCCATTTATTTTTACCTAGGGTGTGGGTAGGCTGTGCCACCCTCTAGGAAAGGAGATATTTAAGGGATATTTCCTGATTTCATGTTTCAAGTGTTGCTTACGGGCTAGGAACAAGCGCATCTTCGCCGTTCCTCCCTGTTTTGTGGTGAACTTGCCCCAAAAGGGTGCAAAGATGTCTAACTTAGATACCCCCGACGGGCCTAGAACAAACTGTCCTCCCTAACCCTTACTTTCTCTGGCTCAATTCCCCTCTAATTGAGTCCAGCTTAATATCTTATACTACATGAGTGATATACGATTTATAGTTATAACATACATTACACACCCGACAGAGTCGTATGCTGTTTGAAGCGTCACTAACCAAAATCTTAAACGGTGAGAGATTTTAATTCTGTATAGGTAAGTAGGTACTATAAGTAGTGAATACTTCAGACATATTTGACCACTCTGTGTACAAACATCATTTTGATGGTGCCTTTAAGGTGACTAGACTAGAGCATTTATAAAGGTGAGTATGTTCATATTCATTTATTCACTATAAATAATATGATACATAAACAATAAGGTGAATTTTACGTGGTTTTACGGTCAGCTATGCTATTCCGGTGGTCGCCGACACTCACTTCGCTTGTGCGAGTTAACTTTAAAATTCCATTCCTTCGCGACGGTCGTCGTTTGAGAGAAAAGAACGAAGCCAAAAATCATTTTTTAATTATTTACATACAAAATGAGAGAACATACTAATTCAAAGTAAAGCGTATTGATGATTGAGGTAAGCGTGAAGCACCGAGATGTGAAGTGATGTCCGATGTGCACCGCCGGAATAGCACGGCAGCTATGCTATTCCGGCGGACGCCAAAACTCCCTTCGCTCGTGTGAGTAAACTTTAAAATTCAATTTCTTTGCAACTGTGGTCGTTTGCAAAAAAGGACTAAGCCAAATAACATTTTTGAATTATTTACATACAAAATGAGGGAAAATACTAATCCAAAGTAAAGCGTATTGATGATTGAGGTAAGCGTGAAGCACCGAGATGTGAAGTGATGTCCGATGTGCACCGCCGGAATAGCACGGCAGCATCGGAACCATGTCATTTCTGTTTTCGGAATTGACGGTGCTTATTAGCAAGACACCGTGGGGAGATAAGTTCCCCAATAACGTCACTAGATGGCGTTAAACTACTTTGAATCGCGCAAGCAGTGTGTTTTCATGAAGCCATGTTGTCACAGAGACATAATGATTACCAACAAACAAACAAGCAAACTCTAACTTACGCTAGCTAGCGGTTGCCCGCGACAAAGTCGTGTAATTTTTAAAATAGCAAGGAGCTTGAATAGAGTTCCCTTGCTGAGAAGATAATACTAGTTCAATGCAGGTAAAATAATTAGAATATGCATCAAGCTTTATTTTATTACCACGTTGGGTTCAAATTCCCCCGGCGAAATGTGGGCTTCTGAATGAAATAAAAAAAAATAAATGAAAAAGTTTATTTGGTACAAATAATAATATGTTCCGTTTACTATGACGGCAACAATCTGTGTGCCTCTGACTAACCTATTAGGGACCCATTAGAGGTCGTGAGGGTTTGTTATGTCACCTTAGTAATTACCTCAATAACAGTCAGCCAAATGTTATCTGTTTGCTTGGTTAACAATTGCCCCTACGATTAAACTATAGTCCGTTCACGTTAAGAATGCAGTGATTTTTAAATTTAATTCTGTAGCACACAAAAAACTCAGATCCACAACCTTTGCGTTCGAAAGTATGCGTTCAGCTGGTCACTGTGAATTTGGCTTTTTAACTAGGAACGATTTAATTGGTGGGCGTGCTAGGTCGAAGGACAAGTATGAAATCACTGCATTCTAAAAGCGAACGGACTATAGTATATTTAAATTACCTGAGTAACACTCTTCTTAAATATCTGAATATCTGACAAGGTGGTTTTGAGATTAAATCCGAACCCCATCAAGTCAGCGTCATCATTCCTCTTCATAGTCCCTCTCTTTATGGTTCCAATAACAACAGTACCTCTGCCGGGTACTGTGAATGCGTTGTCTATGGGCATAAGGAAAGGTGACTCTAGATCTCTGACAATTGGTGGTATGTAACTGTCCATTGTCTCTAGGAGTTTTCTAATCGATGGAGCACCTGCAATGATGAAGAAAATAAATAAAGATCTCTGAGCATGATTCCACACAGCGCCATCTAGCAGCAACTAAGCAGAGCTCTAGGGTATACATAAATAAACATACTCCAACTCTTTCTGTTGGGGGAAAAGCCAACCCCCTTAATCGTAAAAACGAATGCAACGCTAAAGCATAGTTTTAGCTATTGATGTGTTCTGTCACTTACTCGCAAATGATGGCAACAACATGAATGAAAGTGACAAAGCGATACAAAAGTTAATGTGTTGTTGAAGCGTTGTTTAAGTGTTTATGAATAAGGGGACAAGAAGTTAGTTACTACACCAGAGAGGGCGGGTTCAATCCTCGCTATAAACAATAATGTGCAAGAACATATCTGTTTGTATTGGTCTGGGGGTTTCTTATGTAGGTATATTATGTTTTTATTTAATATTGAAGTATGTCTATTCGTCGCCTAGTATCCAATAGTAAAAGCATAGATTAATTATGTCCAATAAGCTTCACCAACCATTCCCTCAACCCCAAAAACATAAAATGTTGTAATATTTACTAACCCAATTCAGTTTCTTCTCCATTCAAAGCCTTCAGTGCTGAACCAATTATGACAGGGACAGTGTTTCCGTCGTAACCAAAATCTGATAGCAGCTCTCTCATTTCGATTTCTACTAGTTCTAAAAGCTGAAACATTTGTACGGTGGCCGGCACATCACGCTACCCATTTCCGGTCGGTGTTCCTTGCTCTATTGCAAAGGAATGACATTTGGCAAGAGCGAGAGAAAAAACGGAAATGGGGTAACCTGATGTGCTGTTGACTGTACATCAGTAGGCCTAGCACGAACCGCTAACGTTTTGGTAATCGAAAAGTAAACGATTTTTTTTCCCATGACTTTAAGAAAAAAAAGTATCGTTTACTTTTTGATTACCAAAACGTTATCGGTTCGTGCTAGGCCTATAGACATAATACAGGGTGGCCCCGCAACAGTGGTCCACAAATTTTTTTTAGGTAGAGGACATCATAACAAGTCATTTAAAAAAACATTAGTTCGGCATTAAAACCTACTTTAGAAGTTATGTTTTTTTCAAGCTTCTTTTGAAATTTCTCAACTCCAATCACTTAATTCACTCTTGTTTGGAAACAATCGCACTGAATTAGTTCAAATTTGGTATAGTTGTACATTACGACGAGTGTACGAGTGTACGAGTTTTGAGTTAATTCAAAGACAATTCGTTTTTTTTTAATTCTCGTCAATAATTTTTGGCCATTTCAAAAACTAATACAATTTTCAAAAAATCACTGCTGCAATGTTTGTGCATCTGATGATTTGTTTATGATCTTAAAACTGTCCATAAGTATGACAATAGTCTATGCAAAAACTTGAAGTGATGCAACCAATGGAACACTTTCAAAATTAACATCATGTACGGTAAGTCACTAAAACTATTACCATACTTATGGACAGTTTTTAAGATCATAACCAAATCATCAAGTGCACAAACATTGCAGCGGTGATTTTTTGAAAATTGACTTAGTTTTTGAAATGGCGAAAAATTATTGACGAGAATTAAAAAAAAAAACAAATTGTCTTAGAATAAACTCAAAACTCGCACATAATATGGTTTTTACATTACTATTGTACATCTATACCAAATTTGAACTGATTCAGTGCGATAGTTTCCAAACGAGAGTGAATTAAGTGATTGGAGTTGAGAAATTACACAAGAAACTTGAAAAAAACATAACTTCTAAACTTCTAAAGTATTGATTTTCAGGGAATTAATGATTTTTTAAATGACTTGTTATGATGCCCTATACCTGAAAAAAATTTTTGGACCACTGTCGCTGGGCCAATGAGGAGAACAGACATCATAAACGGTTCTCTATTGTGTCTCATAAAATTTTTGTCCATAATTTAACGTATCATAATGTTTTCTGATATAATTATCATTTGTCCGAATGATAGGTAGCCCTAATTTACTGTCTCATAATATCACTTGCCCTAAAATCATAATTCCGAAACGTTATATGTCCTAAAATTCTTTGCCATAACTATCACAATCTATAGTATTTATGAAACCTAACTGCTTATCTCATAATAGTGTTTTGTCCTAACGTCTCTTCTCATAATATATCGAGCACTAAAATCAAAATTGCATAAATGTTAATAACTGTCCTGATTATTTTTTGCTATAAAAATTGCAAGCAAGCAGCATGCAGGCAAGCATACAGGCAAGTATGCAGCATGCAGGGATGAAGCATGCAGGGATGCAGCATGCATTTTATTTTAGGGTTTGAAAAAAAAAAAAACTATCACGGCCATGTCGGGTCCGCCCTCGGCATTCACCATGTAAACAAGCATGCAACATGCAGGAAAGCATGCAGCATGCAGGCAAGCAAGCATGCAGCATGCAGGCAAGCAAGCATGCAGCATGCAGGCAAGCAAGCATGCAGCATGCAGGCAAGCAAGCATGCAGCATGCAGGCAAGCAAGCATGCAGCATGCAGGCAAGCAAGCATGCAGCATGCAGGCAAGCATGCAGCATGCAGGGATGCAGCATGCATTTTATTTTAGCCTTCACCTTCCTTCCTTCCTTCCTTCACCGCCTTCACCTTCGAACCTATCACGGCCATGTCGGATCCGCCCTCGGCATTCACCATGTAAACAAGCATGCAGCATGCAGGCAAGCATTCAGCATGCAGGCAAGCATTCCGCATGCAGGCAATCATGCAGCATGCAGCATGCGTTTTATTTTAGGGTTTGAAAAAAAAATAACTAACCCTCGAAGGTTAAGGCGTGAGCACAGCTCACGCCTTAACCTTCAAACCTATCACGGCCATGTCGGATCCGCCCTCGGCATTCACCATGTAAACAAACATGCAGCATGCGGGCAAGCAAGCAGCATGCAGGTAAAAATGCAAGCAGGGATGCAACATGCATTTTATTTCAGCGTTTGTAAAAAAATAACTAACCCTCGGATTCGGACTTACATTGTTATTATAAACCACCATTCGGACAAACATTCATTATGTCAAATCACACTTAGACCAAGTGATTTTATAGCTAGTAAAATTAGGACGTATAATTTTTATAGCACTCAATTTTATGACACAAAACCATTATAGTTGTGGACTATTAGGTGAAACAAAGTTTCATATAAGAGACCATTATGGATAGTGATGATTTTAGAAAACGCGTTCGGGATTTTGACTTTCGGACGTACGATATTCGGAGAAGAAAGGGACTACCTCATAAACATTATGAACAGGTGGTTCCACCAAGATGGATAATGGAATTCAGGATGATAAAACAAAAGATGGGATGAAGTTCAGAAAGTCCCAGAGCCTCTGTGAAGAAGGCTGTCTGGAAAAAGGGAGGAATAGAGACAGTTCTAGGAGTCACCTTGTAACAAGCTCAGGGTGAGTGAAATTATACTATGTATTGTAACTGTAAACTTGCAGCAATCAAGGCTTTTTTTTTTTTTTGTCCAGCAGTTGACCCTACGTAGTAACTGCACTGTATGAACTTACCTCATCGTCAACAATGTCAGCCTTATTGATGTACACCAAAATATACCGTATTCCCACTTGTTTAGCTAATAACAAGTGTTCTCTCGTCTGAGGCATTGGTCCATCATTTGCGGCCACGACTAGGACTGCAGCGTCCATCTGTGATGCTCCAGATATCATGTTTCGGACATAATCTGCATGGCCAGGACAGTCTGTGTGTGCGTAGTGGCGGAGTTTTGTGCTGTAGCCTATGTGTGCTGCATTTATTGTTATACCTGGAAAATACACAACTATCATACTGATGCAGGTCTTTTTCCTTTCATTTCACCTTTGAAAATATAAGCTTGGCTTAGAAAATATGTACATGTTTTTTTTTTGAAGACTGCTCTAGAACAACTTCATAGATAAGACTGACTAGCTAAGTAGTTACTGCTTTACTTTGCTTATCAACCCCAGAATTAGGTTGGATCTTATAACTGTGGAGTGAAGTCAATTTGGAGGGGCAATAAGCAACGACATGAAGATGTTGTCACATCAAGAGAGAATAATTACTTTATCTATGACTAAGATCACACGCATAATGAGCAGAACATTTGAATTTTTCTCCTGGGTCACAAGAAGAGCAGGTAGGTACAGTGTCTCAACATAGTCCGGTTCACCGTAGTACTAGAGACAAAAATTCTATTTGCAACTTCTGTGTATACCTACGACTGGTATCAATGGATTGGTGGTTATGTCCTGAATATGAATCTGTCGGTCGTAGAGTGCCAAAGTGGTGGGGGGGAGAGGGGGGATGGATCAAAGTTGGCGAAATGGACCTTTTGTTTTTACGCTATATCGTCGCAAATACTTGTTGTATTTCTTATTTCTTAGACTTGTTAGAATGGTAATGATATTGTCTATGATTCTTTCATACACATCTTGAACGTAAGTCAAATGTTTTTAAAGTTATATTATAAAACATATTTTTTTTAGTCTAAAGAAAAAAGATTTTGCTGGATTTCTAGAAAACTAGCCCGTTTTTGTGTTTTTTGGTTCTATTAAAAAACGTTAAGGAACTATTAAGGATTCAATGAAGGTATGTATTATTAATGTAGGACTAATATCGATTGAGCGATAGTCGAAAAAGCGCAATAAAGGAGCGCGCCGAGTACTCACGCGGGGAAGACCGCGTCGCTGTGTCATCGTGTTTTTCTATGTTTTAATAATTTGAATAAGCTGATTGAGTCAATTCTTAGTTTATTATTAGATTTTTGAGACTTCAGTATATTTTTGTTCTAGTACTAAGGTATTTTTAGTTCAGACAGCACCAATAATTATTTAATACAAGAGGCCGCCTGTGACTTCATCCGTGCGGTCTTAGGAAAAAAACAGTGATATATCTTTATAAATTATAGCCTACGTCCTGTTCAGATACATAAGCTATATTATTGTAAAGTTTCATTGAAATCCATAAAGTAGTTTTTACGTGAAAGAGCAACATGGCACATCCACACATCCAAACTTTCGCATTTATAATATTAATTCGACTATCAACCCGCCCCGACTTCGCAAGGATGCAATGGGATTGTATAAAATATATAAACCTACCCCTCTAATAATTCTATCTAAAAGAAACCTCATCAAGATCCGTAACGTAGTTTCAAAGACACAAGCATAGGTACACAGGAATATAGGGACTGAGAAAGTGACTTTGTTTTATACTATATAGTGACTTACACTTATTAAAATTCCTAACCAAACTTTACAAGGTAATAATGTTATAAGTAGGTAAATATCTAATTTAATCATCTGAATGAAAGTAACAAAGGCGTAATAGTTAGCGATTTTACTTACTGCGCTAGGCGGGCTGTAGGAGTCAAGGTTTTGATTCCCACTCATTACAAACATTCATTGTGTCAATAATTTTTACAGTTTGTACTAGGTCTGCGTGTAAGCTCGTTATTCACTTCTTCATTAAATGTAAATACAAGATCTATCTGTCCATTGGAAGTTTTTATGATCCTAAAGCCCCAGAGATATTTATGCATCTGAGCATTATAAAACCAACTTCTACAATCTGGCAAGACATTTCTTTTGATATGGTAGACACACTAACTCAACACAGACTGCAAGACAGAAGAAACAAACAAATCCAGTCGGCCACAGTTGCCTACTTGAACTCCTAATTTTCTTGATCGTTTTCTAGTTAATCGGTAATCGTTGCCGTCCACGATTGTTATAAATAATATGCATTCTGGTTTTTCAGGAAAAACACTGCATATGGTTCCTCCAACTTTGCCTTCTAACTAAGCTTAATTCATGCCCAGAGTAGGAGCAGGAAGAGGTATGTTCAAAATCTCGGGACTTCTTTCAAGAATAGCGACTTGTGTTTGAAGTTTTTGTGAGAAGACTCTTCGGGTCTTTTTGGAGTTCAGGAAATCCTCAGTAGTTTTATCAAGTCCAAGTCCCATAACCATTGTCGAGCAAAATGTTATGAAAGTATAAGTTTGCGACCAATTACCAGATAGACCGAAAGCCGTGGCTGGCTGGCTAAAACTTTCTACTCAGTCGACGGCAACGGCCCTAGTCTTAGGCAGTCCATTTTTTATAATAACCTGTGTTCAGACTTTTACTGATATTTTTGTCTTTGAATCTTCCAACTGAGTTCCAACAGCAGAACAAACACCTCTTCTTCGGTCGAACAGACAATTTCTTTTCATGGCCAAGTGAAATTACACTTGGACATGAGAAGGAGTTAATTGTCTGTCACGTTTCAGGCACGGCTAGAGTAAGGTTCAATCCACCTGTTCACAAAATTGAAGGCGTGCTTGTATCTCACACATATTGCTTCAAAATAGATGTGCAGCTTATTTCAAATTTAGGTAATTTCAAGTAGTCATCCGGGATGTAATTTCTGTCACGTTGCTTGAGTAGTAAGTAAATGTAGATCTACTTCACGTTACTTACTTCTATCTTACTTGTAAAGCACAACAATCGTTACTGAGCAGTCTGATACTCGCACAAGGTATTAACTCATAGTAGCAGCCAATGGATAGGTGCAAAGATGTATCGCAAATTAATCTACAGGTAGTTTTCAACCCAAATGTTTGCCAGCCATTAAATAGTTATAGGTAGTATGTATAGTATCAGCTATGGTTGTAGGCTGCAGCCCCTTTAGACTTAACAATCTGCTTCATTGATCCATTTGCTAGTAAATCTATTAGGTATCTTCTTCTTGATCAAAATCAACTTAAACAGATGTCCCACACATAGTGACCGTATTCTTAAAGTTTTATCAGAAGTTTACCACCTCTACTTATGTTGCCGCTCACCAGAGTTAATGTAGTGTTAGTCGAGTACATTCGTGAACTTAGTACGTTTTAGTTGTAGTATGCGCTAATTTAAAGATGATGATGAAAAAGACTGTGCACCACACTCAATTAGCCCGCACTGGGCAAACCAGCAAACCAAAGGGCAAATTTTTCTTTAGGAATTTGAAAGGATGTTTATCTAAACGCCAACGGGCGGCTACATCTGTAGGCCACGTAGGCATACATGCTTAAAGCCACTATTTACAGCCATCATATTTGAAAATATGTTTATCTACTTATGACCTATTTGTGATTACAAATAATGTTATAAATGCGAAAGTTTATAAGAATGGATGTTTGTTACTCTTTTACGTTCAAACTACTCAACGGGTTTTGATTAAACTTTAACAGTAATATAGCTTATACTCGTACATCAGAATAACACATAGGCTACAATTTTATTTATAAAGTTATCGTTCAAAATACTGAAGCCACGGGTGGCCGCTACGACCTAGTAAGACAAATAAGTTTTTCATGGATGATCAACATTAGCCTACGTTGAGTTCCTTTTTCTTCAAATTTTAACACACACTTTCCATTTTATCTATTCATAAAATTCAACTAAATGGTTTTCTTAAATTGCATTTTCACCCGCCTAAACTTCTATTAGTTGGTACCTACTTATTAAGACAAAAAAAAGCCCGGCTAACGTGCAAAGTGCTAGTTTCGGTATTTAACAACTACAATGTTAATATTAAGTTTATCTTAGTTTTATTCACTACTAAAACACTAAAATCATATAACAGGAACCGTTATATGCAGCAAATAGGAGAAATTCGCTCATTTTACTTCGCCTCTTGAGGCGCGAAACAGGCGGTGATGTTGTGCGCCACTGACTACAACTCAATAGTTATAGAACTGAGGTTAATAATTCTTACCTTTTTTCAAAGCTGAATTGATTCGCCACATTTTTTATAATAACCTGTATTACCTTAAACCTAATGGTTTTCTTGTAATCTGCAGTGTCATTTATACAATGGGTTACAAAAAGACGTTTTTTAAAAATAACTTTAAAAGTATAACTTTTACGTATTTAAGTTCTTGTGAACAAAGATAGCAAATATAATTACCATTCAAATGATACCAAAATCAAAGAAATACAACAAGTATTTACAGAGATAGAGCCCAAAATCAAGAGGTCGTTTTAACACCTTTTACGGCGCCCCCCCCTTACCCCCACCACTTTATCACTCTACGACCGACAGATTCACATACACGACACTATCCCGCACCCATTGGTACCAGTCGTGGTTATACACAAGAGTTGCAAATAGAAATCAAGTTCTAGAGCACTTTTGCTCGAACGTGAACCAGACTAAACAGGCAAAATTAAATATATTATTATTGCTTCTGCAGAACCTTTAGCAAAACATTAAGTACTTAAGTTTCGATCAGAGTGTAGACGTTTTAAACTATTTAGATATTACATTTGTGTTTAAAATTACATTTACCTCTAGCTTTTTCTTCGGGAGCTTTGTCAATTTCGTCGTAAGAAACAAACTGTGCCAGTCCGTCATTCTCCAGAACTTTTGTTATTGCCGCCGTCAGAGTAGTCTTGCCATGGTCCACATGCCCTATAGTACCAATATTACAGTGTTTCTTCTCTTCTATCTTACTTTCAGCCTTAGTCGAGAATTCGTTACAGAAAACACTCACAAATAACCTGTTAGGTGAAGAAACATTACTCGTGAATGAAGGTTTTTTGATGAAATTATAACAAACCGAACGGAATAGTAATCGTCCAGTCATAATTGTGGTTTTTAATTGGTTTTTTACATAAAGTTTGCTGTTTTGGTAAATTTTTTAGGTTATGTTTTGGGCAATCGCTAAATGTCACGTTGACGTTTCACTATTAGTTCAGAAATAATTTTGATGACACGTCCAAACACGTCTGAATGGATTTAAAGCTTAGACATAATAGATGCTCTAAAATCCACAGCATTTGATTCAAACTGTGAAACAAGGACTTCACGCTCTAAGGGATCCAAACATCGGATCCGAATGATTTTCCTAATTTACGGAATCAGAATGCTACACCTCCCAATGTTAATGCAGCTAAATTGAAATCAGTAGGTGGCGCGGGCGGATCGCTGTAGTGATAAACAGATTTTCTTAAAAAGTCGTTGAAGAGATTTGCTAGTTGTGCTTAAGACTCGAGTTTTTATGAATATTCTACCTATCGAACAGCCCAGTCTCAATAATAGGTACCTACCTTCATTTATGCACTTCATCAGGAGCATCTAATGTTTAACATCATCATGAACTATCGCATGACGTCAACTTCTGGACACAGGCCTCTCCAAGATTTCCAGAGCAGTCGTTAGTAGGTAGACAACGACATTCACACACCGATTTAATTAGGTACAAGGTAGGATGAAGCTGAAAAAAATAAATAAAATGCCAAACTGCCATTTATAACGATATTTATTTATAATTCGATACTTTCACGCTATAAAGCACAATGTCGGATAAATAATAACAATGTTTATCTTATAGGAAACGAATAAAATGCTCTCCACTGGAATAACTAAATAATTAATTACAATCCTAAATCTATGCGTCTACTGAGTTCAAACGATTTGAGTTGGAGCTCATTTTAACAGTCAATAGGTTTATAAATAGCTCAGAGGCTATTTAATTGTTAAATCTTAGAATAACTACACAATCTATTGATGTGATCATTTGGGCACAACATTTGTATCTAAATCACTGCTACTTAGTTACAGATAGCGTTACTGTACTTCAGGGCGAGGAGGGTAGACAAAAAACTCAGCCCAAAAACTTTTGTGACTGGAGCCCCTTAAGGAGGCGAACAGGAACGAGAGAAATTGAGTAAAATAACGCGTACAGTCAGCATCAAAAGGGGCTCTGTCGATATGTTGGACACTATATTTTTAACTTTAAACCTTTTTTGACCCTTGACATAAGGTTCAAAACCAATGAAAAATTACAACATGTTAAGATATGACATTCTTGAAAACATTGCAGGAATACTGAAACTAAAAAGATACTTATTTAAACGTAAAATGTTGAGGCCAATTATTTTTTACTTGTCGTAACGTTTACGTTTTTGTACTCGTACCTACATACAATTTCATAATCACTACATAATAAGACCAACTCAAAGTATCGACTATCTATTTACAAATGTTCAAAACAAGACAAATCAACATTTTCACAATTCACCACATAAGCAAATGCTATTAAAATAACATTTTTACTTGAAACACTAGCCTATTTTAACTTAGAAAATAAGAATGCAGAATGAAGGCAATTTTTTGAATGAACAGTTCCTATAAAATCCATTTCAGCTTATTATTAGTTTTAATTCAATATGCATTCAGTTTTTCTTCTACATTAAGAAAATGTTTATAGACATGTACATCTAAACATTCGTTCTCTAGGCTTATTTTAAATCAGTATGATTTTAATCTCATAAGCGGAATCCTTTGTAAATTATTTCGGTTTAAATTGTTACAATTTCTAGAGTAGGATTGACATTTAAATGTACTTGTATGTATGATATTATAAAATATAACAGCAATTTCTGTGGAACCAAATAATCTTTTTAATTCAGTCATCTACCATCACTAACAGGTATTGTAACATTGTACGTTTCATGGCATTCTTGAATACCTAACTTTATTTGATAGTATTTTAAACATCATTTTAGTGGGGATTTTGTTATACACACTTATTTACACAGGGTGCATTTTTTTTTTGAATATTTTACTAACCACTTTTTTACGTACCTAACTTTTCTAATTACTTTGCTAGAGTATAACTTGAACTTTAAAACAAATGGCTGCTAAGTTCTGTGTTGTCTGAACTTTTGTGTCAGTTGATCCAAGTTCTAAAATAATAACAGGATTAGTACATTCCGTGTGTAAGTAAGACCGTTTTCTTGGTAAACTCAACGACTATTTCTTTAAACAACATTGTTTTAAAACCACAAAATAAAGTTAGCTATTCACGCCATTATAGTCTTATCAAGGCAAGATTTTGACTGTTATCTTACGTTAACATTGCGTATTCACTTTCAATCTACACAAGGCATGATTAACACCCGTATTCATGAACAAAATGAGTTCTCAGTTACCACGTGCGCACTGGGTAGGTATTTTAAAGCATCTGATTAGACAACTGATTTTGACAAACGCATGGTGGCCAATTTTGGCAAACGCATGGTGGAAAATTTCTTCTCAAAATTGTTTGTGAATACGTAAAAACACGCAGTCATCATGCTTTGTGGCAAGTACTGATGTAATGGGATGAGAAACCGTACAAATTTAAATTAGGGCACGGTCCGTTTTGGGTCAAAAGTGCTAATCACACGCTCACACGCGTCCCGAATTGATAAATAGTATGAGCGTGAGCGCGCAATCATCACATCTGACTCAAAACGGACCGCGCCTTTAGACTAACATGTTTTAAGTCCTCAGTTTCATTTCAGTCATGAAGTTTTTAAGGAAATTCATTGGAATTAATGTCCGTTCGCGTTAAGAACGCAGTGATTTCAAATTTAATTCTGTTGCACACAAAAAGCTCAGATCCACCTTTGCGTTCGAAAGTATGCGTATAACTGGTCACTGGGGACTTGACTTTCTAATTAAGAACGATTTGATTGGTTAGAGGACGTGCTAGATGGAAGGACAAGTATGAAACTACTGCATTCTTAACGAGAACGGACTATAGTGTTTTTTTATGTAGTACAGTAACTTCTTTAATGTCGACATTTATAGTTGCAACAGTTTGCAGTAGATATGTAACAATTGTTAAGTAAGTAATGGAGAAAAAAACGTAAGAAAAATGCAAGGAAAGTAAGAAACTAAAATAAAGTACAACAATATTTTGGAGCAAGGTCACCACATGGTCCTTGGGGCCTAAACGTAAATCTCTTTCAATAATTACCAAAAAAAATATTCGCCCAATCCCATCTCTAGCAACGTTTCTTGACCTTTTTCTGCCACAAAGGTATGGGGCCATTACTGAATAGTTATGAATGGAAAAAAATACTACCTATTCAAGAAATAGGTTGGTGTTGCGTTTCGCAACTAGAATAGTGAGTGACATTCATTAATTACTGTTTTAGGGTTCAAAATGAGACTGCAGACCAATACACCAATAAGAAAATAATTCTGTTCCATCTACGGGACTATGCCGATTCATGAGCTAGGTCCACGGACCCTAGGTTAAGAAACACTGCTTTAGAGCTGTACTCAGGTCAGTAGTTAGTCTTAGTTATTTCTCTTACAAAGAGATAGTTCAGTCATAGTAGATGTTTGATTGTTTTTGGCTTAGAAACCAGTGACAGAAAAATACAAGGTAAGCTGAAATTAAGAAATGAAAGAATCACTGACTTTTAGGTTTAATTTATATAAACTGCTCTAAAGAATCAAATACCTTTAACTTTTTACAATCTAAAAATACACTGTAAATTCATGCCAGCATACATTTTAAGTACCTGATAATAAGATATTTTGGTAAGTAGTTAGGCCGTATAAACATATTATTGCTTCTGGGCAAAGACATTTAGTCATAATATGTCATAAACAATGTATTTGCAATACTTACCTATGTATGTAGTAGTGTAAGCAAAATTAGTTAGAACAAATAGGAAAAAAAGTCTATTAAAATAAATGCAGGTTGGTTATCCACGAAAGGCCTAATAAAAAAACCGTACCGTACCGTAGTTACCAGACCGTACCGTAGTTACCAGATCGTACCGAACCGTAGGTACCAGACCGTACCGTACCGTAGTTACCAGACCGTACCGTAGTTACCAGATCGTACCGAACCGTAGGTACCAGACCGTACCGTACCGTAGAACTTGTGTAATATTTCTTCTTATGGTTCTCTTTTGGTCTTGATCAAAGGTCTTCTTGGAAAATGAATAAATTTAACTTTCTTGGAAAGCTAGTTTGATGCTGGCATGCATTCACAACATACTCCATACTTAGCCCCTTTGGTATACGAGGCTTCGCAAATCTTTGATAACCCCACTATTTTGGTCCCGTAAGAGGCTAATCTCGATCTATTTGGTGTAATGGTTGCGAGGTGGCTACTGCACTATAGTCCGTTCGCGTTAAGAATGCAGTAATTTCATACATGTCCTTCGATCTAGCACGCCCCCTAACCAATCAAATCGTTCCTAATTCCCAGAAAGTCAAATCCACAGTGACCAGTGGAACGCATGCTTTCGAACGGTTATGGATCTGAGTCAGTTTTTTGTGTGCAACAGAATTAAATTGAAAAAAACACTGCATTCATAACGCGAACGGACTATAAATAGTAGGTTCGATCCCCGCACAGTTTGTAATAATACCATTTTTCTTTCCTACTTGAAGTGGGTGTTTCCTAACTACGTATTTACAAAAAAAAGTATTCAAGTAACCGTTGTCTAGTATACCATAATACAAGCCTAATTAGTTTAGTTTGGGGCTATAAGGCGCTGTTTGAAATAACGCCCCATACAATAATGTAATACAATTTCATAGTTTCCTACGTCGTCGACATTTTGATAATTCGTCGACGACACCGATTTTTTATTACGGTAGTCGCTTAGAGACAAAAGTCATCGGGTATCGAAGATTTGCGTACCCTTGCATACAGTCGCCATTCAGATATATTAGAAAACGTTGCCAAATACTTCTAATCAGTTTCACGGTCAATAAGTTCCACACACTCAAGTTACCAATAATATCTGAACTGATGCTAGTAACTATTAGTCACCAACTTCTATAAAAACATTATATTAAAAACTGCTTAGATATTAATGAAGTAATGAATGTTCACATATTAATGGTAACTTGGATGTATAGAACTTATTGACAGAAACTGATCAGAGGTCACCTTTCTGCTTCAATATATCAGGGCCTCAAGTCTGCTAATTTTAGAACGCTTCAATTGAATCGTAATTGAGTCTCAATCGGCTAATTTGACACATTTTCTATGAAAAATATGTCAAATTTTGACTATTGAGACTCAATTACGATTCAATTGAAGCGTGTAAAATCAGTATAAATGGGGCCCTGATGGCGATTGTAAGGGCCTTAGGCAAGCATGCAACTAAAAGAACAGTATTTCTTCAGATGTGACCTTCGCAATACTTTGGGGTAGTTTCATTGCTTCAGTACTCGGTAGTGAAGTGTGAACTCGACTGTCGACTTCCAGATGAAGTGGCGGACCGTTCGGAGGTCCATGTTGGGGTCTAGCACCTGGAAAGTAAAAGATTTTTGTTAAACGTCTTATTACATTGACGAATAATTACTTGAAAATATTAAAAATTGTGGAAGTCACATATACAGTGTGTTTGGGAACCGGTGTCCGACCCGTTAAGGTGAAGTAATATGATCTATTTTATGAATAAATCCACCATAATTAAGCACTTTGCCCCAGTTGTTTTAAAATGGCCGCCATTTTAATTTTTTTTTCTCGGGAGTACGGGTGGGTTATTTTAGTTTGCAATATCTGCCGATTTAGAGGTCCCACAGTCACAAAAGTGGTATCGTTGGACAGCTACAAAAGTAGGCAATAAGCTGACAAAAAAGCATTTTTTCATAACTCCCTTAAAATACCTCAAAAAAATGTTTGAACTTGTAAATTGTGATAGAACTTGTTAGTTTTTTTTACATTTATTTTTTTTTCAGAAAAACTAAACTGTCAACATACATTTATTTTTAACTTTTTGGATACCCAAAGACATCACCTAAACACTGAAGCAAAAATCAAAGTTCCAAGTAAAATAGTTTAGAAGTTGTGACAAATTGAATATCACCCTGTCATCAGAGACCCTTTGAAACGCAGGTAAAATTTGGCTTGCGAACAGGTAAAAAAAAAATTAAAACAACTGGGGCAAAGACTCAAGGGCGTACCCAGAATTTCAGCTAGGGGGGGGCAGCTCATACCAGGATTTCAGCTAGGGGGGGGCAGCTCATACCTGTTTCGTTTTTCGTAGAGAGAAATACCTTTTTAATTCCCACTTGTAAGGAAAATTGACTTCTAGGGGGGGGCAGCTGCCCCCCCCTGCTCCTACCTGGGTACGCCCTTGGCAAAGTGCTTAATTATGGTGGATTTATTCATAAAATAGATCATATTACTTCACCTTAACGGGTCGGACACCGGTTCCCAAACACACTGTATATTTTTTTATTTTATTTTATTCGGAAACTCAACAGCATTTCTTTACAAACATTATTAGCTTAACTTATTTAAACACTTAGCTAATAACAGAGTTTCACGACATGCATAGATCATCTTAGCAAAGCGAAGTGACCTCAGTTCTTAAAAAAGAAAAAAGTATCACTAGGTCTACTTATACTTAATTAATACGTAGTTCAATCGAAATCGATTCATCCGTTTGAGGGAAACAATACTACTTTTCAAGTAACCGTGATAGGACAAATCCTGAACTATAAAAACTGAAGATAAAATACCACACGCAGAATTAAAAAAAAAACTAGTCAGGAATTAAATTTTCAAACGTGTTAAAAGTAATTAGCTTACCTTTTATTCTGAATTTATTAAGTATGGATTGTTTATAAAATAAAATCATGTGTACTACCTGATCGCACTAGGGTAGCTTAACAGCATCAATGAAAATACTTAATGGAATTCTGTGCCTCCTGTGAAAAGTGGTATAAGTCGACTTATATCGAATTTGAGATTATTGTTGCACCTTCATCAGAAAAAAATACTCTTTTTTTCTGTGTTATCAACATTTTTATACGTCTATTAGTTTCCGAGATGGTATGATACATCTATGACAAAATGACGCGTTTTGATAAATGTTTTTGTGTAAATAAATACATATTGACATGTATCGTTCAAAGTATTGAAGTTATGATGTAAAAAAATGTGTATAAAGGTGTATCTCAAGAAGTATTATTATTTACATTTATTTATAACCATGTAATAATGTGTCACTTGATACATATTTAGTTGTATCAATTGTCACGAAGTAAAATTTGCACCCTCCATCGGTACAACTTAAGTTGTATTATACGTCACAAAAATATAAAAATACAATTTATGTGTAAGATGATACATACAAAGTTATATCAAACACAACCGAGAAATATTAACGTTTTTAGATCAAAATATGTGCAAACTGATACATCCTCTGAACGCGGTAGTTGCGCGGGGCGCCGAGGACGCAACTGCGCCGTCCGCGCGGGGCGCCGCAGGGCCAGTGCCGCATAAGCTACGAGACGTGATGTCCGCGCGCGCCGTCTAAGCAAATTCAACATGGCGCAGAGCCTACGTATTAGATGTATCATCTTACACAAAAATTGTTTTCTTTTGTGCATTTTTATTAAAATGCACTAACATCAATTAACACAAAATGACTATTCCAGTTGCATCAAAATACACAAAATCTATTGTGTTTTTGAGTAATGTAATCTTGCTTTTAATATCTTTTTATCTTATGTTTTTGGACGGTCTATAATGTTAGATGTCATTGTTGCAGCGTCCTCCTTGCCGTGCTAAACGCATGTTGGACATGTTAAATATAGATTGTAATAAAAATAACGAAGAAGATGATGATTCCGTGGAGAAAAATATTTCTTCTTCTTCCTGTATAAAAAGTAATGATAAGAGTAGTACATCGAACAACAAGGGAGTATTATTAGAGCAGAGCCTTTCTAAACATAACTTGCTAAACATAAGGTATCGTCTCGCCCGCATGTTTGACGACTTCCAACCTAAAAAACTATAGAGTCCAAAAATACTATAGAGTCTTTTTGGAACCCGTTTGGTTCGGGAGGTAATGGTACTATAACCATAGACCACATGCATACGCTGCAGCAGGTTATACAGAAGATCGAAGAGTACAACTTGCCACTTTGCCTGGCGTTCGTGGACAGTGAGGCCTTTGATTTGATTGAGACCTGGGCAGTGCTTCAGTCTCTCCAAAGGTGCCAAATAGACTACGGTTACTTCGAGGTGCTAAGATACCTATACGAAAACGCCACCATGTTGGTTCGATTACAGAACAAGGAGATGTTATTTCTCAGAAATAGTTCACAGCTGCGTTGGAGAATATTTTCAAGCTTCTGGACTGGAAAGGACGTGGCATCAACATCAATGGCGAGCACCTAACACACCTGCGATACGCCGATCAAAGCTTATGGCTGAGACCTTGGATGACCTGAACATAATGGTCGAAGATCTCGGTAATGCTTCTCAAACAGTGGGTCTTAGGATAAACATGTACAAGACGAAAATCATATTGAATGCCCATGTTGCACCCGCTCCCGTTAACGTTGGGAACATTACACCCGAAGTTGTTTACTACTATGTTTACCTGGGACAGTCCAACTTCGAGAAAGAGATATCTCGTCGAATCCAGCTCGGAATCGGCTTTCGGGAAGCTCGGGTATATATTCGCGTCCGAAAAAGCTCAATGTCTCAAGATGAAGTCTTTGACCAGTGTGTGTTGCCAGTAATGACATATGGGAGTGAGACGTGGTCGTTTACCATGGGTCTCACAAGAAGGCTCAAGGTCACCCAGCGAGCAATGGAGAGAGCTATACTTGGTATTTCCCTGCTTGATCGAATAAGAAACGATGAAATCCGCAGGAGAAACAAGGCAACCAACATCGCTCGAAGGATTGCATCGTTGAAGTGGCAGTGGGCGGGGCACATAGCGCGGAGAACCGATGGCCGTTGGAGCGGAAAAGTTCTGGAATGGCGACCGCGTACCGGACGATGTCGGCAGGCCCTCCACGGGGTGGACTGACGATCTGGTCAAGGTCGCGGGAAGCCGCTGTATGCGGACAGCGCAGGACCGATCCTTGTGGAGATGTTTGGAGGAGGCCTGTGTCCAGCAGTGGGCTGTCGTTCGGCTGACATCATAGATATTGTTAATGCCTTTTTAAGTGTTTATCATAAAAAAATAAATAAACTAGGTTTTAGTTTAACTTGTTATGTGTTACTTGTTACTTGTGATACTCTTGAATAATGAATATTTTTCATACTAGTACTTTTTCTCATTCCCTTTGTCTTTAAACATTTTCTTGTATCATACAACACTAATTTGAGTAGAGATACAAGTCAACATATATCAAAAAACACAGAATAACACGACCGCTATTTTCGTGTAAAATGATATGTATACCAAAAATCACAACTTTTGACAGTTTTGTGCTTTTAGTGCTTTTGCAGATTGAATAATTTGACTTATTTGTTTTCTCTCGGGGCAATAGTTGATTCAGTTTTGTAAAAAAACCACCTGACAAAGCAACAATATCAGCTTTCACCAAAGCTTAACACAGTGTTTAAAGTGATACAACTCATTTAGAATCATTATACACTATCATTCATTTGGTGCGTTTTGATACAATAAACACTTTTTTTTAATATCTCTTTGTGTAGGTATCGAATTTAAGCAGGAACTTAACAAGTTGTGAACTAATACGACCCCTATAAAATAGTATCATTACTATTAAAAAAATATTATTCGAACTCGGTTTATGAATTTTTAAACACAAAACCTTCATTACTGTAAAGTTGTCTTTTTTGACATGTACCACTTTTCACAGGACCCACAGAATTAATCTCCTAACATTTTCTCAACTATATCATCATCATACAGATATCATCATTAACTTTAAGACACCTTTGTGTGTCGATGACCTGAACAAGGTGAGACGCCATTGGAAAAATGTTTTGTGGACATTGGAACTGATAGGTTGAATTTGCCTGTAATTATACGTGAAAGAGTTGGTGAAATTTAAGTAAATACCTGATCACAGCACAGCAGTTCCACCCTTTCCTCCGGAGCGTCGTTCCCGCTGTCCTCGTTGGCGCTGCCTTTCCCGCTGCCGGCGCTCGCACCATTCGCGTCGCCTCCCCCCACTATCTTCTCGACCACGTGCTCAGCCACTTTGCGGCATTGGATGAAGTCGTTCGCGACTAGACGGTCCTGGGAATATGGTTAGTGGAACATGGTTTGAAAAGAGCATAAGTAAGCCATTGTTTACAATAGTAATAGAAATTGAACTTTATTAGCATTAAACATGACATGACATTACATAAACGGCCTATATACATCCTGCTGGGCACAGGCCTCACCTCAACTATGAGGTGGAGTGAGCCATACACCGACACGCGGGCTCAGTGCGGATTGTTGGAGGGGTGTAAGGTTAGTGAGCAACCTTCATGTCAGATGTTATCAAGCCGCCCTAAGGCCTCTGACTAGGCTTAACGACTGACATCTAGACGTTGACCGGGACCAACTGCTTATCGTGCTGCTGCGAAGCACGGAGATGCCCGAAATACACATCACTAAATTTCGGTTGGGGTGGTAACCCATCCCTTTTCCGACTCGGCGTGTGTTGCTTTATGTTCACATTATGAAAATAAAAAGTATTTATTTCATGTAAACTTTTACAAGAGAGCGTCGTGGCCCACTGGTTAAACACTCTGGCTTGGAACCCAGTGGTCCCGAGATCAAATCCTGCCGGAACACACTTACTTTGTGTTCATTGTATAATTTGCGGCTAACTCTCCGGTGATGGAAAACACCGATACAAAACCCAAGCAACCCGGATAACGGGGGCTCGCCCCTTATTACGTTGGGTTCAAATTCCCTCAGCGAAATGTGGGCTTCTGAGTGTTCCGTTCACCATTACGGCAACAATCAGTGTGCCTCTGACTCTGGGTTACCATTAGGGCTATGGTCGTGAGGGCATGTTATGTTAACTTTTACAAGTGTTTAAGAAAAGTCAGTAAAAAAAATATATGTAAGAAACACTTAATGTTTACCACAAGTTCGGAATTTGTTTCTATCAAGAAGAATCCGGCAAGAAACTTGATAGTTACCCTTTTCAACATTCATGGTTTGTTCACGATTATTGAAGTAACAGAGTACAGTCATAACAAAATGTGCAGAGGAGCAGATTATTCTACGATGACCTCAAATTCTTATCATTAAATAAATAGTAATCGAAATTTAACTTTATTTGCATTTAACATGACATATAAGATGTTAATAGTAAAATTCATTTTGTAGGACCACGCGCGGTATGCTCGTGCCCTATCTTACTCTTTTTGTTGTAGTCAAAGATTTTTGCTGAGAATGTTTTATTCAGTTACTTATATGTATCTTTTTGAATAAAAAATGTCTGGATGGCTTTATAAAAAAAGGAATTCTAATTTGATATTATTTTCATCTTGAGGTATGAGCTTGTTTTAAGGCAATCTCTTCTTCAAGAAAGATTTAGAATCAGGCTTACAAATCATTTCACTGATATGATATATTTGGGAAAAGTGAGCCATTATATTGGAAAAAAAGCCCTGTTTAGAGGTGTCAATAAATTATTATCTTTATTCTGAAACTAACTTGAAAAATGGACATATTTTAACAGAAAGCTAGTCAGTTACAGTTTGCGGCTAATAAAAGCATGCATAGCGAGGACTGGCTTGGCTTAGCACAGGATAGAGGCCTATAGAGGAAATTGGGAGAGACCTTTGCTCAGCAGTGGGACAAAATAGGTTAAAAAAAAAGCATGCAGAAGAAAAATAGCTAGAACTATAAATAAAAACATAATACAACCAGCATACCTTTTTCTGTCTATCCTGTTTGCTTTGACAGCTCGAGTGTGGTAGCAGGTAGAAAGGCAGCTTGTTCAGGTTAGGCGCTGACATCTCAATAGCCACCTCCACCACCCAGGACGGCACCGTTTCTACCAGCAGGTTGCCTTCGTTCTCACCGCCTGCATCTCCTACCTGTAATGTCGATATCAAGTCTCTTTATCAAAAAACTTCTTATTTCATTCAGGGAGAAAGTTTATTTCAAAATTCAAGTATTTTTGCAAAATTGGTTTTATCATTTTTTTATATCTTGGATAGTTCAGGATTTAGCCTACACAATGCTCAGTTGAAAAGTTAATCCACTATAATAATACCTTTTATTATGTTTGTGTAATAAAGCTAGGTTAAGTTACATAGTAATAAAAAGAATATTGATGCTTTTTTGGAGACTTTAACCACTACCCATGGTTTCATTCACTATCAATTACTTGATACTGATCCTCAAATTATATTAGCCGAAAAATACTCACTTGCAGCCTGTAAAGTGTCCTGCCTCCAACCTCACTGAAAATCAATGGTGTATGCAGTGGAACGGTGAAGAAGTTATTCCCAATCACTTTCATTCCTGATTCATTCACCCTATTCGGATGATTCCAGTGCTCTAACAATGCTTGCAGCAGTAACGCTCCAAAGTTAACCTTTTGGTCATTCTCCGTTGTCAAACCAGCCTCTTTCGCACTGACCCATGCACTGAGACAGTCAGTCTCATCTTGTCCTAAGTGTATTGTCAACATGCCAGTCTTCAAGTCAACATTAAACCAATTTGGCACGTAAACCATTTTGAAACGCTTCTTCACTTCCTCGTCATAATCAATTTCTCCTAAATCCTCAACTTTACCAGCTTTTAACACATCGTACAGCGCTACATTATTTGCTGTGTCTTTTGTTAGTATGTGCCTTTTGTCATTTAGAACTGTGTAGTGTTTTATAGCTGGTCCTCCAGGAATGTGGTACAATGGTTGTGTCTGGTATACATTATTCGTATTGTAATTGTTTTGATTATACATGTCAGAGCTTAATGAATTTCTTGGCGGCAACTTCCAGCAACGTATATCAGATTCTGATGTTGACACCCATACACCTTGCTGGTCTGCAGTGAAGCATAGCTTCAGAATAGGAGCTGTTTCCTCACACACAATCATAAAGTTATCTGGGTTACGTAGCTCTGTTATAATGACTAGTCTGTCCCGTCCTCCTGATATTATGTGTGTGAAGTTTTCAGTGGCAAGCAAAGCCCATACCGCCTCAGAGTGAACGCGGATAGTGGACACACACCGCTGCTGTGATAATGACCACAATTTAATTGTACCATCAGAACTTCCAGACACACATTGAGAGCCATCTTGACTCACAACTAGGGCTTTGACATTGTCAGCATGGCCTTTCAGCTTCATAAGTCTAGAACAGTTCCGCGGATCCCAAACTCTAAGTACTTTCTCTGTTGAACCACTGACAAGAATGGTGCCTGGAGGGTTCATAGCAAGACTGTATATAGACTCTTTGTTGCCAACAAGACTTGAAGTTGTGACTGTGTTATTACTCGCAGTTAGAGCAGTTAATGTGTTCACATCCCATAGAAAGATGGCGCGATCTAGGCCCGCGCTAGCAACTTGCTCTTTGTCCTTTGCATAAGCTAGGGTACGTACGTAGTCCTTGTGGGTACGGAGAGTTGACATACAGAACCCTTTCGGAGCATTCCATACTTTCACAGTGGTATCAGATGAGGCGCTTATAAGATTTTTCCCGCCGCAACAAAGCACTATATCATTCACCCAATCAGTATGGTGTTCCATACTCTGGACGTACCTATCCTGCACTCCAGTAGCAGTATTCCAGACCCTGATAATCCCATCTCGACCGGCGGAATACAATCTCCCTTGAATAGGGTCAAGTTGGAGTGAACTAACGCCGTTTTTATGACGACGCTCCTCCTCGTCACGTATCACGAACGACACCTGAGTTTTCTTACGCATCGTTGAACTCATTTTCCGACATCTTCAAACTAAATTACTTTAAAAATTAAGGAAATAGCAGGAATACGATGCAAACGAAAACTTGTTTCCTTTTTTGACGTTTCACACATGACAGCTGACAATCAGAAAAAATGGCAGCTGAACTGCTGTTATTTGATTGGTTTAAACCTTGTGGTTTCGTTGCTTTCGACCAATCAGATTACGTCTGAATGGGAAAGATCCATATTCAATCAAGTCAAATGGCTGCGTTCATGAAATTACACTAAGTAAAACATCATTCGAAAAGATTTTATTTTGTTGACAAATATTTTGTAACTTAAACCAATTTTAAATGCTTCTTGATGGATTTTGTGTAAATTTCCACAGTATATTTCAAACCATTGCTTCTTTCGCTTTCAAAATCGATTTGAACGTGGCTGTTGTTGATTCCACCCTTAGTTATTCTGGGAACTGCTTTTTTAGTAGGTGTAAGATCAGAACAAGCGATGCCTGTTATCACCGTGCCCTCAGGATAAGTGAACGTGACTGAGCCCTGCCTTTTGAAGAATAACAAACCATTTTTCTTCACTTCAGCGTAAGACATTCGTACTCCAAAGTCGTAACCTTCAAACAGGTCATAGGTTGCCACAATTTTAAAAAGAAACAGCGCAGCAAGAAAACACTTTAAACGAACCATAGTTTGTCTTAATTTTAAAAGTTAATACTACTGAGCTGGCTCGAAGTCACTAGCTTACTGATAACTGCAAGAAAAAGTGCAAGGACAAAGTTGTTCTTGTGGATAAACAAATAACTTAAGGCAAAGTCATTAGGGAGTATCAAAACAAGCTAGAAACCCTAGGGTTCGGTTATTAGACTTTCTATTGAGGAAAGTGTAGGGTTCTCATATCAATTGAGATTTGTTTGAGCGATATAAGCTTAGCTGTACTTCTAGGTACCTACTATTAGTAATAAAAACATTTTTTGTATTTGTACGATTTCATTTGTAAACGGATCAGTAAATTGAGGTTTGTGGTGTCCGGTATTATTCTCTACTGGCACTGCTTCAAACGTAGTGGTACCTAAATCTTTGATGGTTGAAAAACTAAACGAGAGCTAGTATAAACAACAGCAACACAGCAACCTTTGCAAATAATGTTAAAATGAAAAACAAAATGCTAAAGCTTCTCCTTTATAGATAATGCTAGATAATAACAAGTTTACGTCAACTGACCAAGTTCGTGACCAACGAAATAAATAATAAACATTGAAGTCCAAACTACAGTTTTAACATTAATAGTAGATTGAGGAAAGTCTTTTTGCATATACACACATCAAAACTGTCTAGGGATATCATAGGGATATCATTTTTCAAATATTTCATAAAGTTAAGTTTATTATTAGGATATCATTTTTCAAATATTTCATAAAGTTAAGTTTGTTTACAAGTTGAGAATTATCTTTGAATAACGCGGGGACAGAGGCATAAGATAAAGGTTAAGAATATTACAAAAAAAAACGTTTGATTTTGCTAAAATTTTAACACCTTTTAAAAGAAAAATCTGTCTTTTTTTAACGTCCTTACGATTGTACAATAATGCTACTACAATGAAATTAATTATACAATCTGAAAGGGCAGATATAGCATTTTCTGTGTTCTAAAAATTTCTACGTTGGTATCAATATTTTAAATTTTACAGCTTCCCAAATAGCTATACTTTGTATGAAAATTCTTGAGATACCTATCCCTAGACACTTTTGATGTGTGTAGTTCCTATGTTTGAACTTGAAATAAAATCTCTTTGGCTATTATTATTTGTGTCTGGCTAGTTTTGCGGTATCTTTCATGGAAAAATCAAACGAGAATTTTTCCAAATTCAAATTACGAAAATAGTAGAGAAGGAAATATTCAAGGCTTGCTAGTTTAAATTAAGTTAGTTACTGCCGTACTCAGAGACGTCAAATTAACGTTAATGGTTCATTAGAGTCAAAATTGGACATTCTGAAAAGCTCTTTATTTAATTTGTTATAAAGTCTCTTTTCAAAAATGGAATTTTGACGCTAATCAACCATTAACGTTAATTGACGTCTCTGAGTGCGGAGGTTAGTTAGTTTAGTTTAAGTTTGGGATGTAGTTTTCCAAAGTTAAGTTACAAGGTAATTTATAGTAATTACACCTACTTATATAAATAATATGTCTCGGTAGGTGCTCGATAGATAATTTGTTGGAAGGTGAAGAGTTTGATGAAGTTTTAAAAAGCGGCTCGTACGAGCTTAATCCGTGAACAAGATAAAAACGACGCATTTTAGTGTAAAATCCGGAGTTGAAGGTGTGAAAAAGAGCCTAGGTAATCATAAGAAAAAGCTTTGAACTCTAAAACGTTTTTAGTTATGATTGGTAACAAAAACAAAGACAATAAAGTTGTTAAAATGCTGTAAAAAATGTATTAAACATTATTACAGGACAGGGGAGTTTCAGTAGAGAGAGATTCAGTACCAGCTATGCTATTCCGGTGGTCGCCGACACTCACTTCGCTTGTGCGAGTTAACTTCAAAATTCCATTCCTTCGCGACGGTCGTCGTTTGAGAGAAAAGAACTAAGCCAAAAATCGTACTTACTTACTTACTTACTTTACATGTCATAAAAAAGACGCGAAGAAAATGCTCTGACAGGTAAATTCTCATTCAAGATCCGTAGTTTAACAAACATAATGAAGATGACGAGATAAGTACATAATATAACTGCATAAAAATTACCTGACTTCATAAATATCTTACAAAAGAGAACAAAGGTGCCCCGAAGTCCAGATAAGTAGATACCCTCTCATAATGTATCCCGAACATTTCCCTGTGCGCTTAGAAATATATTTTCCATGTAAATTCTATCAAGGAAACAAGAGAGAAAAAGCTTAGTAAAACTGCCTTTTTTCGGCAGAGTGGCTCTTAAGGGTTCACATGTTTTGTAAGGTTAATCGGCTGTGAAGCCGGCATTCAGGTGTAACCGCGAAGGATAGATTTTATATTACTCTAACATAACATAGGCACAATGTTTGCTGTCATGCTAAACGAAACATTGAGAAGCCCACAGCTGAGCTGAGCGAATTTTTCAACACAACTTGCCGTGCCATTCCGGCGGTGCACATCGGACATCACTTCACATCTCGGTGCTTCACGCTTACCTCAATCATCAATACGCTTTACTTTGAATTAGTATTTCCCTCATTTTGTTTGTAAATAATTTAAAAATGTTATTTGTCTTAGTCCTTTTTTTTTCAAACGACCACAGTTGCAAAGAAATTGAATTTTAAAGTTCACTCACACGAGCGAAGGGAGTTTTGGCGTCCGCCGGAATAGCATAGCTGGTCTGCGGCGAGGCTAGAGCCGTTATCGGTCTTTTTATTTTCTACCGGTGTTTTCCTTCACCGGAGAGTTAGCCGGTAAAGTACCTACAATGAACACAAAGTAAGTTTATGGCGAGACTTGAACATTTGGGACCACTGAGGCCAGAGTGTTAAACCACCGGGCCACTCACGACGCTCACCTATTATTTTATTTTTTTGTACAGTCAACGGCACAGCAGGCTACCCATTTCCGTTTTTTTGTCTTGCTCTTAACAAATGACATTTCCTTGGAATAGAGCAAGCAGGACTGACCGGATAAGGGTACCGAGATGTGCCGTTGGCCGTACATAGAAGGTAGACTACTTACTCGCAACTTTAAGTTTATTAAAATTGTTATTTTTATTATTAATACTAGCGACCCGCCCCCGCTTCGCACGGGTGCAATAGGATGTTATAAACCTTCCTCTTGAATCACTCTATCTATTAAAAAAACCGCATCGAAATCCGTTCCGTAGTTTCAAAGATTTAAGCATTCAAAGGGACATAGGGACAGAGAAAGCGACTTTGTTTTATACTATGTAGTGATACAGAAAGTTCGCACATCAGAACGCAATTTAAACAATTTATCATTGGCATGAACTATCGCCATCTGTTGACATGGCGAAACTTTAAAACTGCACGCGCTGAGTTGTGGTTGCCAGTAAAAAATAAACAGTTAAGCCGCATATACACTTACCGGTAAATTGTCGGTATTAACCGTTTCAGTGGGGCGGGCAACTGTCAAACTGGCGCTAGCAGAGCACCGACCCATAACAAACACGGATTTGTATGAAATTTGTTGAAAATAATTAATTAGAGGCGATTATCAAATAAATGCCCAGGTGTTGTGTACCAAAGTGCAGAGAAACTGGAGGCCACCACTTTCCTCGAGATAAGCAACTTAAAAAAATGTGGCTAAAAGCAATAAGGCGAGTAAGTTCGAGCCTAAAACCGGGGCGAGGGTGTGTCATAACCACTTCGACGCCAGTGATTATGAAATAATCAGTAAATACTCAGGTAAAGTACCTACATACATAAGGATTCAAATTGATTATTTTCTGTTTGTCTAGAAGGCACAAAACTATCGTCTATTTGGTGCGTAACAGAGAGGCTCGCCACCTTGAAGTGAAATTTAATAAACCTCAGGAAACAGGCAGCCCATAAAATTAACAATTGAATGGTTAATAGTCTGCCTTACTAAATTTGTGGCCAAGTCTGGCCTTTTGGGTCCACCAAAAATTCACTTAATTCTCTTTGATTTAAAGGTTACTTAGATGCTAAGGTTTTTCTCACTTTTTCAGGCACCATAAACCAGCACAAAATCTTGAAGAAGTCTGTCATCCCTTCAGTGTTTCCATGGAACGTAAAGCAGGGCCCCACATTAAAAGAAGAACGCCTGAGGACACGTAATTTGAGAAAAAAGCTTGTTTCAAGATGAGAATTTAACTACTCCGGACTTCAATCATTTTCAGCCACTTGAAGAATTAGATGATGCAAATGTTTCCCACAGTGTTGATGTAATTGAAATTCAGTCCTCAAGCTTGGATCTAGCTTCTGGGTCTGGAGAAATTTGTACAAAAGGGACACAGACTTGTAATATTTTGAGATTATTCTCTACAGAGCAGTTGCATAAATACAGGAAAAACAGGAATTTGGGAGAGGTTGTTGTGGTTGGGTATTTTACAAATAAAAGAAAAATGATTAAGAAAACACATAACAATTTATTTAATCAATACTTGGTATTCCCCCCCTAGCCCTTATCACTGCTTGAAGTCGATTCTTCATTGATCTAATCAACTTTTCGACGTCCTCTTGAGTTATGTTATCCCACTCTTCCAACAATACTGTCTTCAATTCTTCTACCGTGAAGGGGCTTGATTTCTGGCTCGTACTCTTCGTTTTAACTGGTCCCATTAACGCTCGATCGGATTTAAGTCTGGACTGCTGCAATACTCTGTCCATTTTCTTGTCAGAGCTGTAAGAAAATGAAAAAAAAATCTGTTAATTAATGACTTGTATGTGGTTCATGTTTAAAGTTTAAACAGGTCTCCACACATTCTCCACTGTCTACCTTGTTCTAAAGGTGTAGGCTGACACTGTTGAAGGTTGCGGCACTGAACGCCTGAACAGGTTGATATACCTACTTACATCAACCAAAATCTAGTATTTTCTCATGCCAGTAAATTGATTCTGACTTCCCAGCCCAGATGGAAGTAGTTTTGCTTGCTTAAATAGCTCCTTATAATCGAAATAAGACTTACATAGATAAGTAATGCCGTATTTGAACTTCATCCAGTGGAGAAAGCTTGGTGTTGCTGTTGATGTCTCTGTAAGACTCATTGGGTGGAAGTTCCATTGAAGGCTCGCCGTCCACAACTTCAGGTTGCCCAAAATTGAAGTTTTGGTCATATGACTCTAATCTGTAATACGAAAAGTATATTTGAAAACGTTCAGACTTGAATTATAACCTCAAACTTTAAAAGTAAGGAAATATGATGTTTCGTGTTTTCAATTGTCACTAAAATGATACAATGGCTACATACTAGCTAGACTATCACAGGTAAACACTCAATAAACTTTAAAACAAGTTACAAGACCTTCAAGTTGACAAAATAAGAAGGAATTTATGGAACACAAATTACCTTTCAATTTAGTCAGTTTTCCTTCCACGTAAAGAGGCACCTCTTTTTCTCAATTCTTCTTTTAACGCGCATATTTTCCAAGTGAAATACATGTTTGAAAGTGAGGAATAAACGAGAATTAACGCAATATATGTTAATCGAAATTATTGTTTACCATTCAACAAGGGTGGGTGCTAGGGTGGCGCCATCTGAGATTAGCTTTGCCTTGTAGGCCCCGTTGGGTCATTGCGGTGTGTTTATGGTCCGGGATAATTTACGACAAGCAATGCACAGCGGACCGCGTGTGTGTTTGTCATCGGTTATCTCCCGGCCCGCTGACTTCAAAATGGCTGCGATTTCAATTGAAATCAGTAATTACAGAGTTGCTGATGCAGAGTGAAGGTTAATTTATGAAGGAGTATTGTCGAGGGACAAAAAGAGCCTTTTTGCAGAAACAAAAGCGTTACTATTTTCGAAAAATGGACTGTGTAAAAGTGACCTTATCGTTAGACGAACCCACTGACCTCATAGCCATTAGACTCCCGATGACAGACGAGAAGAGTCGGTCACCGAATTAAATTAATAGGCCTTAAATCAGAATCTTGCATGGATTCGACTAATATCGGCAAATTCCGTGAGCTGCCTAACGGGAAACGACCCTGTGATTGGAATCCTTATTGACCAAATCGTGACTTTGTCCACCGTTTTCCTCTTCCTCAGGCTTTTCATCATCATCATCATCATCATCATCAAGACGTCCGCTGAACGTAGGCCGCCCATATTATATTCCCAAAGTAGCCAGGCGTAGGCGGCATTCATCCACCGAGATCCTGCGATCTTTATCAGACTGTATGTTCACACGTGGGTGTCACACGCTAAGTTTGGCTTCAAAATGTAAATCATCAAAGATTTACATTTGAGAACTTTTTGCTTCTAACGGCCATCCGTTCCTCGTGGCATGTGCCTCGCCTACTACCACTTTTACCCGTTAACCGTTAACCGTTAGCTTCTATCTTGCAGCGAAATTCAGAGTATAGCCTTTCCATTGCACTTTGGGTGACCTAGCTTTCTTATGGGGACCATAGTACTTAAGTGACCTAAAGATGTTGACAGACTTAATTTCAAAATCCTGCCTTAATTAAGTCCTGCCTGATGCCAACATGACTAAATGTCTTTTTTTGGTTTTCAAATCTTTAGTAAAGATACTGCATGGAAAATGCTAAAACAATAATAACAAATCATAGACTTTATGTCATTTAAGAAATTTAACATGAAGTGTTTAGTTGCTGTAAGGTCGATGGAAAAGAAAACTAATTCTTACGTTAGGAAATATGCGTTCACCACGTTTCTATTTTAACTCAAAACATTGGAGTTAGGGCTGATGAATAATCAATAGTAAAACTACATGAATAGCAAATTATCCAACAACAATTTGGCTAAATCTGAGTTAAATTTTCCCTAATCTAACGTTATCTTCGATATTCTGTATAATTACTTAGCGCCGTGTCCGTCGTTTATCGAACCGATAAGGAATTTCTAAGGTTTAAGGTAAGAGCACCTATTACAGACCCATTTGGGGCAAAAGCTAATATTATCTTGAATATAATTTAATTTCATCAGTTTTTCCAAGCAGGGGAAAGCTAGCGCTTAATTCAACATAGTCTCTTTTTTTCTATTTGCACGAAATGTGCTTTCTTTGAATCAGTTACAAACAACTTTTTATAAATAAAACCCGTAATAAATAAATTACTCGTTGTATAGTCTAAAACACTATAATTTTCTAAACACATTGTTAGATTACATAAATTTGATTATTTTTAATTTATTGATTTCTATTTAGTTAATTTGATTACTTTAAAATTAACCAAAGATAAGCTTACCTCTTGAATACAAACTCAAATCCTGTTATAATGTAAATATGTTGTTAATGACAGAACGTTTAGTGCAAAGCTCAGGGCAAACTCTGTCCTAGCCCATTTTTATTTTACAAACAACTTCGCAAGGTTCCCACTTCAGGACCCTGTGTCTTAGCATTTTTTAGACTATTTCAAACGACGAAAGCGTCGTGGCCTAGTGGTTAAACACTCCGACTCGGAACCCGATGGTCCCGAGATCGAATCCGGCCGGAACACACCTACTTTGTGTTCATTGTAAAATTTGCGGCTAACTCTCCGGTGATGAAAAACACCGATATAAAACCCAAGCAACCCGGATAACGGCGGTAGGCTCGCCCCTTGCCACGTTGGGTTCAAATACCCTCGGCGAAATGTGGGCTCCTGAATGTTCCGTTCACCATGACGGCAACAGTCAGTGCGCCTCTGACTAACCCATTAGGGATATGGTCGTGAGGGTATGTTATATGTTATGTTATGTTCAAACGACGAAACCTTATTCAACTTATGGTTACCTGTCCATCATTGGCAGCCTTACCTCGCTAAAGGCTTATCTATTTACAGATCTCGCAACAACTCCGTGTAATCCCCAGATGGAACTCGTTGATTGTGAAAGGGTATTACTACTCACTAATTGGTCTGGATAATCCAAAGACGCCTTAGATGTCTGCTTCGTACTATTTTAGGTACCTATGAAGGGGGTGGGCGAAATTAAATATTTTTTATTGCATTTTATAATAATAATAATGCCTCCTGGTCGATTCCGACCACAGCGGCTAATCTCAACGAGATTAACCAGGTACGCAGGAGATATTATAGTGCTCAAGTGTGCGCGCAATACACAGGTGCACTCCCTATTCCATCACCTTTCTATGACCCGATAGGACGACAGTTTGACACGACCGGAGAAAGGTGAGACGCAGCATGGATCATCTTACTTTTCGGACTCGAGGTGATAGGCCTCCACAGTGGATTGTTTCGAGTTGGCTAGGACAGTCACTGTCAACAACATAAACTTAACATGTTGTTGGTTCGCGTGGGGTTCGAACCCACGGCTTCCGGGTTGAGAGCCCAACGCTCTAACCGCTACACCACGGAGGCAGTTTGCATTGCATTTTATATAGGTACAGAGGCGCACACATCAACCTTTACAAAACGGGCAAAATGGGTCTAATGTCTGCCGCACAAGTTGCTCCTATGTAAAGGTCGATGTGTGCGCCTCTGTACAGTTAAAAACCGCTCAAGAGCAAGTGGAACTCGCGAACCTAGAGTTCAGTATAAACTTGTACTTAGGTATTTTTGAAGTCTACACAAATCAGCCTCAACCTCGCCGAGCGGGGGAGCTTACTTCAAGCATCAATACGCTTTACTTTGAATTAGGCTTTTCTCTCATTTTCTATGTAAATAATCTTAAAATGTTATTTGCCTTAGTTCTTTTCTCTCGAGCGATCACAGTCGCAAAGAAACTGAATTTTAAAGGGAACTCACCACCGTGACCCGTGAAGGTGATTTAAATCGTATCTCTACCTTTTTTGCAGACTTTTTAAACGATCGACACATCGACATTCCAAAATTAATAAAAAGTTGTTTTAAAAATGTCGCTTTGCAGCGATAAGACCGCCTGAAATAATGTCCCCTAACTATTAGTTTGATGCACGTTTTTTGTGAAATAAAGATTATTGCTCATAACATTAACTTGATTTTAAAGAGAACAATGAAATAGAAGTTCACATCAGGTATTCTAAGAAAAGAAATCAACTTAAATCGACGAAGTCCACTTCCCCCAACCAGGAATAAACCGAAATTCTTCAAATTGGGTAAAATAAATGGACAAACGAGTATCCAAGAGCAAACTCAGTTTGACAGCTGCCACTGGCTGGAGCTGAACACGACGGGATTAGACAATTTTCTTGGTACGGGATCCCACTGCAAGTTTTCCTGTTTTTGTTCATTCATTTATTAAAAAGTAAAGAACAATGACGGGGTAGCGCCGTGAGGGATTTTGAGTTGTAACGAATCGTTTCAAAAATAATTTGCATGGTTTTAGGTGGGGACCCGGCAAGTTTTTATTAAGATTTTCATCGTAAGCCAAATTAAGTTTCGTATTACATTATACATCGCCATACAAAGGTACTTCATAGAAGAGGTAACCTCCTTCTTTTTATTTCCTAGTTCCTCCCCTTAGTTTAAGCAGCCGGCAAACAGCTTTTTTTTCAACAAATGTTAACAGTTTTTGTGAAATTTCCTAAGAAATAAATATTATACTATTAGGTTAGAATATTTTAATTTCACAATTTGCAAGCTGATGGATACAAAGAGATGTCTTTGACTTCATCTTTGGTATTTTTGATCTTTTATTTGGTATTTTCATTGTTCAAAATAACGTATTTTGTTGTCCAAAGTAGGTATTCAGGTTTCAGTGTTGACCTGTGTTATGTCGGTTTGATTAAATTTCACGATAAAGTGTTAGTCTACGATAGTGTAGGTAAACTTGCAGCAGACCTCGTACTACTGCGAATTTCTTTGGAGGACTATTCGTTACTGACAGGTCCTAAGTTCTGGTTTAGAAGTGAGTTCTGTTTTTGTTAAAAGCTTTTACAATAGATTTACGATGGAATCAAACAGGAAACTCCGCCATTATTTCATGGACAAAAAGATCAGTATTAAAAAGTTTTCATAGCTCATTTTAGGTCATTGACTTTTGAATAAAGTGAAAGAAAAAATATCACAGAAATGGTAGAGATGAAAAACATAAATATATGTCAGCAGTATAAGGAGCTATGTAAAGGTTGGTGTAAGCGTCTCTGTGCTAACAATTATTATGAACTAGCGGCCGCCCGCGGCTTCGTCCGCGTGGACTTAACTTGAAGAACAAAAAGTGATATTTCTTTATAGATAATAGCCTATGTGCTATTCAGATGAATAAGGTATACTATTGTAAAGTTTCATTAAAATTCATCCAGTAGTTTTTACGTGAAAGAGCAACACGGCACAATATCACATACAAACTTTCACATTTATAATATCAGCAGGATTCAAGTAGAATGTGTGACTAGTGAAGGTAAATAGATTCAAATAAGAAATTTAAAGGAGGCAGATAAACAAAATATTTAATTGGGTTTAAACACCCAGACCCAAACTTACGTGACGTTTCTGACCCGCCGAACATCAGTGTCGCGCTGTTACTTTACTCTATTACTTTGCTCACCACAATTATGTGTAGATAGGTATCGAATCTCTTAACCCCGAATTCACAAATGCAAATCAACGTTGAGCATCCCTCAGAAGTATAGCTATCCCTATCGGTGTGAGCGCGTGCTTAGCGTTGATTGATGCTTGTGAATTCGGGGGTTACCTATTGCAAAACAGGCAAAACAAAATAATTTTGTTTGTGTATTCAAAACTGTGTCGCAGTGATACCCTAATTCGATTAAAACATTTGGTCACAGATTAGATAGAGCACATCAATTTGTTCGCCCGAACAAACCCGTTCCAGTTTACTCAGAAGTTGTTCCGCGCGTTTCCTAGATGGCGTTAGTAGTAACGCGAGATGTGAATAAAACTGAGGAGCTAGCCTTCTTTTTAACTGTATAGCGATATTTTAGCGGCCACATACCTACTTAGGTGCACTTTATGTTAAAAGCTAAACGTTTATCAAATATACTGAAAATTGACTAAGTAAACAGACTTGACTCCTCACTTTAATTAGATAGATAATAATCTAAACGAAAACACCACACTAGTTTATGAAAGTGAGAGTATTAAAGAGCTCCAGTTGGCCCCTGATTGAATAAACAATCATATCATAGATTAGCAGATGAAGACTAATGAATCCTACGTGTAGTCTGTTACCTGTTACCTACCCCACCATAAGGCCAGGTATATTAAGGAGCAATCTACAGTCAACTTAGTCTTTGAACCATAAAGACAAAAGTCACATCCAACTTTAAATCCGTCAAAATCGCTGTCAAATGCCAGTCAATTACATTAAGAACAGTCGCGGAATGAAAAATGAAGGTTGACCTGGGGGGCTAAAACGGTAACATTTTAGCATTTCATATTATGAAACATCTAACTGACGTTTCATCTAGGCCGCGGTCCGTTTCGAGTCAAAAGTGAGTAATAGCGCGCTGACGTCGCTCACGTTCATACAATTTATCAATTCGGGATGCGTGTCAGCGCGCTGTTACTCACTTTTGACTCGAAACGGACCGCGGTCTAGATGAAACGTCAAATAGATGATTCATAATATGAAATGCTAAAATGTTGCTGTTTTAGCCCCCCAGTTTTCAAATGAATTCATTCACGTGCATTTTACGCGTTGCAAGCACATGTTACAAAGGTAACACTCTAGCCTGTTACACAGTTTAAAAAGTTAAACTGTGTAACAGGCTAGAGTGTTTTATCAGAAAGTATGATTTACTGTTGATAAAAAAAAAGATTAGACGTATTGATCCTTCACGATTAACAGAAAGTCTTTATTAGTTTGATTTTGCCGTATATGTTGGGTCAAGTTTGATAAATATAATAATTACATCCTCTTCGCTATCAATGGTTGAATGGTTAAAACTACTAATGTGATTAACAGTTCCTGTCAATGTCATCATTGAGCAAGCAAAAAAAGATCTTAAGGTGGTCAACCTTTATATTCCGCGACTGTACAATTCAAATTAAACTTATCAAAACGGTATTTGGTACTGTGAAAAGAGATTAAACAAAATCTGAATTGCAATGATCTATTTCCCATTCAAAACCTTGACTCGAGGAATGTAAATATGATGTCTAAATAATGAAAATTGTGCTTAAATCGATTGCATTTTCATAAGATTCGAGCAGAGATTCATAAAACACTCATAAAATATTCTACGCGTTCGGTATTCACGTTTCGTATGAAGATAAACTTTTTGTATGCTGTGAAAATATTGAAGCAACGCTTATTCTGTATGAGACGAGCGAGGCAGATACAGTATTGTATTTTTAACCGACTTCAGAAAGAAGGAAGTTAACAATTCGACTGTAATTGCTTTTATTCACGTGAACTTCATATTATTCGTTTATACATCATTGCACATGAAGAAAAGGTATACATACATAAACGGCCTATACGTCCCACTGCTGGGCACAGGCCTCACCTATGAAGTGGAAGCCATACGCCAACACGCAGGCTCAGTGCGGATTGTTGGAGGGGTGAAAGTTTAGTGAGCAACCCTAATGTCAGATGTTATCAAGCCGCCCTAAGGCCTCTGACTAAGCTTTCCGACTGACATCTGGGGACGTCAACCGAAGAAAAGGTATAAACGGTAGATTTATTACTGGGAACCAGAAAAAGGAATTAAAGTGTTAAGTTATATATCATGTTGCTAGTTTCATTTTATACGTTAAAGAGTGTCGTTGCATAGGGATTTTTGAAACACAATGTTTATTATACAATTTGCTCTCTTCGGTGACGAAAAACGCCAATAGAAACCAAGGCAACCAGATAACGGGTGGCTCGCCCTTCACTGCATTGATTTAAAAATGTAGGCTTCTAGATGTTCCGTTCACCATAACGGCACCAATCCATGATCACTAAATTTAATTCAGGATCGTCTCCCATCCCACTACCGCTTATTTTCACCTAGCGTTTCCTCTTGGCTGAACACTAGACTGCCTAAAACAAGGTCACATGCCAAACTTCCAACATAAGTCTAATTCTAGCCAAAGCACCAGAAAGTGCTAAATTAGCCTTCTTCCAACTACCATAAGAAAACGTGAGAGACATAATGTAACTACACTCATTTGTAAGGACAGGAAAAAATTAGAGCAAGCAGGAAAACTCATGTTTTATATAATAAAGCCCCGTGTTTACTGACAGGGTCGTTTCAGGAAACGCCCCTCTGTTTTGGATGTTATTGCGAAGGTTATACCGAGAAGAAATAAAACCACTTCTGATAAAAGTTAAGGTTTGCTCGAGTTCTTTTCTGATGTGTGCCCGATTTTGACATGCTCTACATATGCTTGGTGTTTCACTGAAAGATCGAATCGGAAAATGAGGAAATCCGTAGGAGAACTAAGGTCGCCGACGTAGCCCAGCGTGTTAGCAAGTTGAAGTGGCAGTGGGCAGGGCACATAGCACGAAGTATTGTTGACCGGAAAGTTACCAAGTGGAGACCATTTGAGGCCGAACACAGGTGGACGGGTGACCTCAAAAGATCGCAGGGTTTCGGTGGATGCAGGTCGCCTACAACCGGCCGCCCTGAAAATCTATGGCGGAGGCCTACGTTCAGCAGTGGACGTCATGTGGCTGCTGATGATGATGAGGAAAAGTACCTCTCTATACATGAATAAACAAACAAACAACTGATTTACGCTAATTTCGCTAATTTTAAAATGACACTTTTCTAAATTTTGCTAGGGTTTCTTTCAGGTCAAGACCGGGGCCCGGTTTGACCGAGGGCCTGCGGTATTCGTTCTTTCCTTCTTTTTTCTTGCTCTTTCGTGATCATTTTTGGTTGCTTGATGGCTATTTCTACCTATATGTGCTTATCTCTTTAGTCTAGTTATTTATCTTTTACTTTATTCTACACTTCTCCCTTATCGCATTAATTAAGTATTATAGCATTATTTTGTATGTTTAAGTATTCTGTTGTGTATTATGTGTATGTATTATATCATGGTTTGCGTTTATTCCTATCTGACTACTATTTTGTACACCTACTCTTCTTCTTATCAACTTTCCTCTACCTGTGGGTTGTTTGGAAGAGATCGCTTTTTAGCGAAAAAAACCGCCCAAATTGTACATTTACCTGTTCTTACTTGTTATTCTTATTTAGTGTGCAATAAAGAATATTTACTTACTTTACTTACTTATTCTGCCCGTCTACCACCCTCTTGTTACACCACAGGACTAGATAGTTTGTGAAGTATATGATATGGTTAACCTAATTAACATTTTGGGTCGGACGGTTGAGATCCCACCACAACGTGAATTTCAATTCATTTGTGGTTAGGGGACACTTTAATCATTTTTCAACCTTCATGAAAGATTAGTACTTATAGTATTTATAGTATTTCCTCTCGTGGAGGAGGAGAAAAGAGGCCTTTGCCCAACAGTGGGTCCTCATGGCTGATTAAGATTTAGATTATTATTTATAGCCCTGAGTACTTATATCCCGAACATTAACCTGACGTTTCTCCAAAGGTTAAAGCACACTACTGTATCATGTATGAACCAATGATAATTTTAATTAATATGTATGTTGGTCTTCATAGTGTTCATCTCATACTTCATTTATTTATCACAAGTAGAAATTGTGATAAATGAGTACCTCAAACTCAAATATATTTTTTTCATATAAACTTGTACAAGTGTTTATGACCTACTGAAGATAAACCGACCACCGCCTATTAAAGCTGGTAATAAGTAAAGACTACATTAATATTTAGATATAGTTTCACTAGCGACCCGCCCAGGATTCACACGGGTGCAATGAGATGTTATTAATATTTATACTAAAACCTTCCTCTTCAATCACTCTATCTATCAAAAAAAACCGCATCAAAATCCGTTGCATAGTTTTAAAGATTTAAGCATAGAAAGGGATATGGGGACAGAGAAAGCGACTTTGTTTCATACTATGTAGTGATTAGGACCGGAGGTGCGGAGAGGACGTTTTGGCTGTGCAGTAAGAGGAATAGTCGCTAATTTAGATTTAGATCCAATTATCCTATTTCAATATATCATCATTTAAAGTCAATTTATGAGCTTCAAAACTTTGTACGAGTTACATAAACACATCAAGCCCTCTTCTGAAAGCTTAGTTCAGCTGTTCGCTTTTTATTGTATTTAATGTAAATAACAAATCACCACGGGCAGAATAGCGATTCCTTTACCATCGAAGTTACTGAATAAGGCTGTGTTTCCACCAGAGATGCGTTGCAAGGAATGTGTTTTTAAGAACCAATAAAATCCCTCCATTTACCTAGCGTCGCTCAATGAAGCGATTCTATTAGTTGTTAAAAATAGAGATTTAAATCGTTAGATGCGCCCATGCCATACATAAGGCGCGCAAAAATGTGTCATCTTTGAGAAGGGTGAGCTCACTCTTCCTGTCGTAGTCGCTTGTTAGAAGCAGTGACGGGTGCACGATGTTGATATTTCTCTGATTTCAGTAAATAGGCCACTAAACATACAAAGTATGCCAAAATGTGCATTTACAAAGTGTTCTAAAAATTCACGAAACAAAACACAAACAAATTCCAGGGAACTTACATTTCATGCTTAGGTACTAAATCAAAAATTATTTAAGCAATTATGTTTTTTCAGAATTACGTTGCCATGCGACCGTATGACAGAGAGCAAACGATGTCAAATACATATGTGGGAGCGAGATGTCAATACGTAATTAGCAGCGTCATTATTTGAGTAACTTATCACTAAGACATAACACATTGACCGTTTTTTGAAACGGAGGGCACATCTAACGATTTAAATCTTTGGTTAAATACACATTCCTCGCAACGCATCTCTGGTGGAAACGCAGCCTAACCCCGCTGAATGTGTAAAAAGACAAATGGTTTGTCTATTGGCAAGACTAAGCAGGTAGAATGCGCCAGATTGGATACAAAGATTAATGAACGGATATAACCGGGGGCGTATCCGAATACAAATGCGGAGTGGATTGAGCATTTTAGTTTTTCTAGACTTGGTGTGTTTTTGTAAAAGCGGGTTAAGTCAATGATATTGTAATAAAAACACGTAGATAGGTAACTTGTGCTAAAAAAGTGGCACCCGAAATCAGATCTTCAAACAACTGATCAGAGCACTGACAGTTTAAGACACTGCGCAACATGTATCTGTCTCGTTTACGCTCTAGTAAATAATCATACTATCTTGTACACATGGTCAAATTATAGGTACGTACGGCAGGGGTCAATTTCCGACTTGGATTCAGTACTGACATTACGTATCTACGTCTTTTTTAATGCACAAAATCCTGAAACAAGCGATACATTCATATGGACGGTAATATTTCAGGCTGTGTTTGCCACCAATAATGTGTTTGCTTGTAAAGCCTGTTTGACGTCGAACACAGCGGCTAATCTCAACGAGATTAACCAGGTACGCAGGAAATATTATAGTGTTCATGTGTGTGCGCAAAACACGTATACACTCTCTATTTCATCACATTTTCAAATCTTTATTGGAAGACAGATCGGAATGATGGAGAAAGGTGACGTGCAGGCGCGTCCCGGCGGGGCCGTACCGCCTAGCTGGCTCGTGGTTGCGGGCCCAGTAGGGTTTGCGTACGGTGGGAGCCAGCGGGCCGGAGTGCGGGGTCTCATGAGCGGGGGCTCATCAGCTCTCGCTTGCATTGCACGGAAGCCATCAAAATGGTAGAAATGCCTGCGTATTCTAAGCGCTTTCGTGGCCTGCCCCCTTTGCTGGGGGGTCAGTTTGAGGGGCTAGCACTGGTGGCGTACCCGTGGCGCAATTGTGTCAATGATCGGCGACGATCGCTGCAACACACGTCGGATCTGACATTAGGTTGCTCACTAACCTTACACCCCTCCAACAATCCGCACTGAGCCTGTTGGAGTATGGCTCGCTCCACCTCATAGTAGTGGTGAGGCCTGTCATGTGAGGCCGTTTATGTTATGTTTTATAAAATTGAAATTGATTCCTTCCCCAAAAAGATCACAAGGTTTGTTAAACGGAATCAGTCCATAAAATCAGAATCGCACCTGGCGGAGACATCAGAATCCGGCCTCACGGAGAGCAAACATTGCTATCTCGATTATTTGCATCGACAAGTGAATCGATTTTGGATACAATGCCGAATAATAAATGATTTTTGTACGCCTCCGTTTTATCGGTTTCGCTTTACGTATTCTTTTGTGGGAACCTGTATGGTAATAATTATCATAGGCAGTTGGGCCTCTTTTGAAAGAGCTGCTTAGTGGTAGAACAGGAGCAAAGGACTACATTATCTAAATAATAAAAAATATACCAGAAAGATTCAGCCGGTCTGTTAATGGTATCGGTAGCACAGTGGTTAGCGCAGTCGCCCGGTTTGAGAAAGAAGAGGCGATTCCCGCCTGAAGCCAAGACCGTCTTTTTCTGGTTTACGGATCTTAAGTAAAGATACTGCACGGAAAACGCAAATAATTTTAATAATACATAAACTAAATCCTACTTAACTTCTCATATATTTGAGCATAAGTCAGCTATTCTCAAAGTGTACCCGAGAAGCGAAAGTGGGGTTCACAATTACACAAACTACTAAACGTTGATTTAAAAATATTAAAAGGCTCTGTATATTCAATTAATTAATAGGTTGAATGTTTGAGAATAACTAACAGCTTAAGCAATGACAACACCAGCGGTTATAACAGAGTGATTAATCATAGTAATTACAGCAGGTAATTACAGATAATGACATGAAAGGCCTGCTTGTTGATGGCTCTTTGCACGTATTAAGGTTAATCCAGGTATGAGCTTATTGATAACATACCACCATGAAGTATGTAGAACTAGCGGCCGCCCGCGGCTTGGTCCGCGTGGCCTGAAGTAAAAAAAAGTTTTTTTTTTCAAATTTTAGCCTTTGTGCGATTCAGATGTATGCTACATTATTGTAAAGTTTCATTCAAATCCATTCAGTAGTTTCTACGTGAAAGAGCAACACGTCACATTCACACATACAAACTTTCACATTTAAAATATTAGTAAGTTAGGATGTAATCAAATAAATTGACACTTAAATTGTGGAACGAACTCCCTGCCGAGGTTTTCCTGATGAGCTATAGCATGGAGTTCTTCAAGAGGGGTTTGAAGAGGTTCTTGCAGGGTCGGCAACGCACGAGTAATGCCTGCCTGGTGTTGCACGTGTCCATTGGCTGCGGTAGCTGCTCACCATCAGGCAGCCCGCATCCTTATTTGCCACCGTCGTAGTTTAAATAAATATCAAACATAAAGATCTTCTGACCATGAAGGGGAAGCACGAACAGTCAGCATCCATTTTTTTTATTTAAAAATATTTTTGATTGCAAACATTGTTATATCTGAAGTATTTTAGAAAAGCACGCTCATGGTTGCAGCACAACAGTAAAATAAGAGTACTATTTGACTTGTTCTCTAAACTATAGTACCGCTTCAAACGGAATACCTACTAAGTCTGTCAAAATGTTATTGTGGTTTTACAATTGCTGCTGTCAAACTGTCATTTTGTCGACTGTTACCACACATCGTTTAATTATATCTGTGCTATGTATCAGTATCACAACTATACTAGGATTTTTAATTGTAGTCAGTGAAATGACATTTTCAGTGTGGCAGGTTTTCAGTCCCAAATAAATAGTGATGTGGTAAATCGAGTTTTTAAAATTAAAAGTTAGTCGACATTACAGCCTGGCAAAAAAGTCGTAGTGAAATTTTTATTTTTCTTTTATTTTCAAAGTTGATTTTGACATTCTTTTTTGACATTATTATTTGACATCATATTTTATGTATTATTTCAATTGTATTAATCATTTCATATTAATTGACGATCATTTCATAATGAGAAATAAATAAATCTTAATCTAATCTAATCATAGAGGTATTTCGGTAAACTGTATTTAGTGAATAGGTTTCCAGGTTCAAAATGTTTTGTTTCTGTATTATATTTTTACAGTCAAGAATTTCGTTTATTAACAGGTCAACTGGAAAAGTTTGGGAGGATACAACAGTAGAATCTTCCAAACAAGCGTTTTCTAAAGGTTTGACTACAGGCAAAGGGCCCAACCGGCTAAAGACGACGCCTTATAATTTCACATAGGCAGTGATGAAGGTTTTGTAGATTCCGGTTTACTTATTTTTGAATCGAAGAAAAATAGTATGGACTATCATGAAGAGATGAATTCAGAGTGTTTTGAGAAATGGCTTAAAGCATTTTGCTAAAATTAAAGCCAAAATATGCGGTGCTCGTATTAGATAACGCACCGTACCATTCAAGAAAAGTCTAGCGTATCCCCACTTCAAACTGGCGGAAGGCTGATATTGTTCAGTGGTTAGATGAAAAACAAATTAAATATCAACCTACAATGATAAAGGCTCAATTAATCGAAATAGTAAAATTACAAAAATCAAATTACGAACGCTATGCTGTGGAAGAGTTGGCCGCTGAATACGGTGTCACAATCCTGCGTCTGCCACCTTTTCACTGTGAGCTCAACCCAATAGAGTTAGTTTGGGCTCAAGCAAAGGGGTACGTTGCCAGGAACAATAAAACTTTTAAAATAAAAGAGGTAAAAATAATATTTGAAGAAGGCCTGAAAGAGGTGACGCCCGATAATTGGAGACAGTGCATACACCATGCCATAAAAGTCGAAGACAAAGTGTGTCAACTCGACCACATTATAGACCAATATGTGGATTCCTTCGTTATAAATGCAACTGTATGTAGCAACAACGAATAAAAACGTATATAATTACTTGTATTTTCCTGACTTTCAAGTGTTAATTCCCCTGAACCTCTTTGAACATTTTTTTCCCAGCTATGGTTATAATTTTTTAGTGAGAAGTTTTAATATGGAGGCAGGTTCCATAATTCTTAAATCGTATTATTTAATACGTTGTACCTATACCTATTAAATATTTACAATTTAAAAAAGGCTTTGATACCTAATAATATAAAGCATGACTAAATGTCTAAGTCTAGTGATTGCCGAACGTCACTATTGTAGCGGGTCACCCTTTTTTGTATCAGTCACTGTTGAAGTTGTCATTTCGCTGACTACAATTATTAATCGTACTATAAAAACGTTTGGTGTAACGAGTAACCATCGTGGTCGATGCGTGTAGCTGAACCTCATATCATAATGACAACATAATTCCATGCGCTGTGGGCTCTCAAGCTTTTTGAAGGAACAGTATGTCATACATTTAAGACACACATGAAAAATGACAAATATGTTGCCCGTGGCGCAGTTGTGACAGTGATCGGCGACGATCGCTATTGTAAAGCAACACACACCGGGTCGGAAATGGGATGGGTGACCCCGACCGAAATTTTGTGATGTGTATTTCGGGCATCTCCGTGCTTCGGAAGGCACGTTAAGCAACTGGTCCCGGTGACGTCGCTAAAAGTCAGTTATTAAGCCCAGTCAGAGGCCTTAGAGCCGCTTGATAACATCAGCCATTAAGGTTGCTCACTAACCTTACACCGCTCCAATAATCCGCACTGAGCCTGCGTGTTCTAGTATGGTTCAATTCACCTCATAGTTGAGGTGAGGCCTGTGCCCAGCAGTGCGTCGTATATAGGCCGTTTATGTTATGTATTAAAAGCCAAAACTTTACTCTGATTTTAAACTAGGTCCAGTAAAATGACAAGCAATTTCACAGAATTCGATATAAGCTTACAGCACTATTATGCCGCAATTTGAATTCCCAGAACTTGCCTTCCCTATGCAAAATATTAATTAGTGAATGCTTACCTGAAAAGACCTGGGTTCGATTGCCTGCATAGATGAAATTCACAGGTATTTACGGTCGAACGAACGAAAGGTTAGGTAGAAATTCCATTGTGATAAGTGAAATAAATAACGGCGGGTAAAGCTAGAAATAGCGACCAGGAATATTTTGAGGACTTATGGGAATGGTCCTCAAATTTTACTCGGGTAGAGAAAATGCGGTGGTATTTTTAACTATAATAGTCGAGAAAATGGTCACTTGAAATTTACTACTACAGATGTGACAATAGGAAATATTTTGAACCAAACCACATTTATAATTTCTAGCAAAATTTTCTTAGAACGGTCAAGAGAAAAACTTCTATTTTGAATGCCCATTCAAAATAAGAAGTTTTTCTTCTGAAGAAATTGCAGAGTTGAAGTAAGATCCTTTGAGTGCGGAAGAAAACATTTTTTTAGTTGACGCGCAGCGATTGGCTAGTAAGTCCATTTCTAGATAGTTTGAGCTTCGTAATAACTCTAGGAATGGGCATTTCTACAATAGAGCTTTTATTTTTCAATTCTGTGGTTGATTGAATATTTGGTTTCCTAAAAAAAAGATTATCCAACAAAAATTGAAGTTAGGAATACCAGAAAGCAATATTCCTATCTTTAATTTTTGAAAAGGCTCTGTTAAATTGTTGTAGAAATTCCCAAATACGAGAAATTAACTGGTTTACTTGCCAGGCGAAATTCGAACTTCTGCCTTGGCAAGCCGATTCACCGGCTGAATTTTCTAGTGGTGTTGTAAGCCGACGTTATTCTATCAATGTTTCACTAAAATACCATCAACACTAGAGGAATACTTTTAAAACTATTTTTGCTTTTGAAGAGATGAAACTAGCTTTTTGTATATGTTGTTTGTATTAGTTTTTGCAGGTTTTAACATTTTATTTTATGAACAACTTTATACTGAGCATATCACAATATTTGTCATACACTAAAAAAAAAAAAAGTTTTTTTTTGGTTTGTCAACTCTCTCCTCCTTTTTTGCAGTGGTTGCAGCAGTGGTCCAGCAGCGGTGGTTTCTTGTCAATATTATTAAAAATTGTTTCTGATATTTATGCTTATTTCTTACTCACGTTTCATTATTAAAAACTAATAAACATTATCTTTCCACCATTACTTCATCCAAATTCTAAAGTGTTCTGCAAGTTTCAAAGATATTTCTAATTTGTTCAAAGTTTTCATTAGTACGGTTTATAAGTTACGATTTCAAATTTGTAATGAGTGTTGAATTCCAGCCTAAAAGTTTTAAACTAGGCGTGTCTGAAATAACATTTAAGAAAGAATTTTTACTTATTATTTAAATTTGAATAGTTGTTAAGCGAAAAGAACCGGTTAGTTTTAAAATGTTTAACCTTAAAATGTTGTCGTCTTTTTCATATTTACTCACTATCCTAATCCAGACGGAGACAATTCCAAAAGTAAGCAGTTTTTTTTATTTTATTAGGACTGGGCAGTCTTTGATTACAATCTAACCTGGTGGTAAGTGAAGATGTGATCTACGGTGGTACATGACTGTCCAGTAAATGCTTATTCACTGTTCTTTTAAAGAGACCCAGATTATGTTGGTGCGGGAACACATGCGCGGGAAGCGAGTTCCATTCCTTAGCTGTCCGCATTATAAAAGAGTACCATAGTTCTCGAGTCATAATTTGCTGTAACAAACCGCCTTTTCTTTATTGTACAATCGATTGTCATTTTTAAATGTTTGCCTAAAAAGAGGAACCAATCCAATCTACGATAAAAACCTAAGTGAAAGAAGTAATAACAATCGACTGGGACACTGAAAATGCTTTAAGATACGATTCCATTTTAAAACCTTCTTGGAAAGCCGGCTAAGGCCCGGCGCCCATTATCGGCATCGGCAAGGAAAAGGATTCTTCGGCATCCTACATGCAAGCGCACACTATCGGCAATTATGCTTATGGATGCCGAACCAACAGGTTGCCTCGGCGCCGGCGGCGTACCGAAGGATGCCGAAGCATCCTGAAGCATGCTCAAGGCTGCCGATACAGCAGCCTCAAGCATGCCGAAGCGGTATTTTCGTATCACGACCACATATCACGGAAATTTCTGCTTTATTACCATTACGTTATAGTATATTGCTATTTGCCACCTAAAATCCTGAGGCGTGCCGATGCCGATAGTGGGCGCCGGGCCTTAGTCTATCCCAAATGTAAAATTGCCGGAAAATCGTGCGCCACGCTGAATTGGGTCCGACTTGCGCGGTGTGCGCTTAATTCCTTGCATGATCGCTTCGAGGTTTGCCACTGTAACTATAGTGCCTTCTAGCGTACTATGACGTCATTAATGTCCGGGCGAGGCAAAAATTTAGTGATGGAGCAAAAAAAATTGTGACAGCCTATGATATTTAAAAGAGGTATAAATACGTTAAGTAAGTACTGACACGAAGTCAAAAATTGTCCCCTGGCGTACGTACCTGTGATTTGAAGGTGTGTACAAGATACGAGAGCATAGTTATTTACTAGAGCGTAAACGAGACATACATACTGCGCAGTGTTGTCTCGAACTGTCAATGCTTTGCTCAGGCGGTCAAAAGTCCTGATTTTGGGTGCCAATTTTTAGCACAAATAACTTATCTACGTATTTTTATTATCCCAAATGTAAAATTGGCGTAAAATCGTGCGCCACGCTGAATTGGGTCCGACTTGCGCGGTGTGCGCTTAATTCCTCGCATGATCGCTTCGAGGTTTGCCACTGTAACTATATTGCCTTGCTAGCGTACTCTGACGTCATTAATGTCCGGGCAAGACAAAAATTTAGCGCAAAAGAAATAGTGACGGCCAATGATATTTAAAAGAGGTATAAATACGTTATGTCAGTACTGACGGGAAGTCAAAAATTGACATCTGGCGTACTTACCTATGATTTGAATGTGTATACTCGTATAAGATATCATGATTATTAACTAGAGCGTTAACGAGACAGATACATGTTGCGCAGTGTTGTCTCAAACTGTCAATGCTTTGCTTAAGTGGTCAACAGTCATGATTTCGGGTGCCACTTTTTAGCACAAGTAACATATCCACGTAATATCATTGACTGTAAATATGTTTCCTTGCTAGCGTACTCTGACGTCATTAATGTCCGGGCAAGACAAAAATTTAGTGACAGCGAAAAAAAAATAGTGACGCACAACATTTTGTGACTTCAAGTCAAAAATTTAGTGAAGGCAAGGCAAAACTTTGTTACTTTAAGACAAAAAATCTGTGACGGCGAGACAATTTTTAAGCCTTAATATTTGACGATCTTGAACACTTGAGCAATTTGATGCTGGCTGTACTATATAAAAGGGAATAAGGTATTTTCTTCATCACCATGTGTGAGGTTGGTTAGTGTATGTATTCAAGCCAATGTGATTAAATTCTGATAAACATAATGACCTGTTATTATGTTTACTGTCCAAATAGTGTAGATCATTTGATCGCTTAGGCAGTCTAATTAATACTGATAATTACTACTTGGATATTGTTCGAAGTAATAAGGTGCAAGCGAGACAACAACATGTTGCTTCCCTGTTCCACCCGTGCATGTTGTATTGAGTATTGGTAACCCGGAAATACTTAATAATTATCTTTTTTTTTTTATTATCAAAGTTTTTGTAGATTTCTTTTCGAAAAAAAAAACTGTTTTAGATCCAATAAAACTGTTTGAGAAAATCATTGAATATCAATATTTTATTTAATAATATACTAGTGTAAGGATACATTTACTGCACGAGTTTCTGAGTCCAAAGTAGCATACTTTTTATAATGGTAATTTATATAATATAATTTTAGAATGATAATTATTGCGACTTGTTCATATTTCTGAAAATACACACATCAAAACTGTCTAGGGATATCATAGGGATATCATTTTTCAAATATTTCATAAAGTTAAGTTTGTTTACAAGTTGAGCATTATCTTAGAATAACGCGAGGACACAGGCATAAGATAAAGGTTAAGATTATTAAAAGAAAAACGTGTGATTTTGCTAAAATTTTGACACCTTTTAAAAGAAAAATCTGCCTTTTTTTCACGTCCTTACGATTGTACAATAATGCTACCACGATGAATTTCTTTATACAATCTGAAAGGGCAGATATAGCAGTTTCTGTGTTCTAAAAATTTCTACGTTGGTATCAATGTTTTAATTTTTGCAGCCTCCCAAATAGCTATACTTTGTATGAAAATGCTTGAGATATCCCTAGACACTTTTGATGTGTGTAGAACAAATCATGTCATTTTTTATTATACCCGTTCTTTTTGGCCACAAAATGGAAAATATTATCTCAAGCATATTCGTACTACACAATAAATCCCAATGTCTTAAATCAGGGTAAAAACCGCACCAAGAATGTATTCACGGCTAAAAACCGTAAGAAATCCAATAATATATGACCGTTGGTTCCGAAAACGCACGCCAGAGGGAGTTAGGTGACTACGCACAGTCTGAGTCGGGGCATCGTAGCTCGCCGACGTAGCGTCGCGTCCGTAGCCGCTACGGGTCTCGTAGCCGAACGTAAAAGTTGGTGTCGTAGCCTTTTGGCAGTGCGTGTGAGAATTCTAGTGACCGTTTCGTGGTTTTTAACTAGAAAAAAGTGGATTTCGTGTTGTGTTGTGTTTTGTGTTGTTTGTGCTGGTTGCGGGTGAGTTTTTGCTTATTTACTAGTTTTGATAGTGTTTAGTTTTAAAATTAAGGCGGTTTTAACCTACTATGTGAAGTTTTTTTTTCAGTGTTTACTGTTTTTATAATGACTTAAAGTTCTACATGTAATAGGAATTAAAATTATGTAGAAGTTTGAGAGAAGAAATCATTGAATTACATCTTTCTTACATTAAATTCTTACATTCGCTTAATATCATAGAAAAATTGATTAAAGTTTGCAAGTTTATAACTAGGCTTAAAATTGATAGATAGATACTTATCTAGGAAATGGTTCAAAGAATTTAAAGAACATTAATAAACCCCTAAATACATTTATAAAAATCAAAACTACACCAACTGCCATTGTTTTTTGTGCAATTATAAAAAAAAATACTCAACTTCTTCCAGGAGTTTGTTATTTTATTTTTCTTTAAGATGACTTAGATTAAACTTATTAAAAATTTCATCCACTGTGGTTTAAAAACTGGGTTTGCATTGAAACTTTTAGTAAATTGCTAGCAAACATAAAGTTGCCGCTTTAAAATACTGATAAAAACTCTGGTTTAGAGTTCTGAATAGCCTTTAGTAGTATTTGTGGTAACATTAAACCTATAAAATGTTTGCGGGTTTCTTGTTTGTAGATAATTATTGCTCAAAAAGACAAATTGAATACAAGATAAGAAACAGAAACATTGTAAAACAATTTGTTTATTTGTCACCTGCAATGTAGCTGCAATTTAGTTAACGTTAATTAAAATGGTTAATTAGCATTCTCTCTCATTCGTGTTACCTCGGAAAAAACATCAATTTATCAAAATGTGCATTGCAATAATATCTTATTTCATCAATTTTACGGTTCACTAGACGAACTTTCAGTTAAGCACATCTGTTCAAAACAACAGACACACAAGAACACACGTTTTGTTTTGTAATTTATAAAAGAAATACGTAATTTGAGACCTTTGTTCCAGCAGTGGGACAAAAAAAGGTAATTTAAAAAAAAACGTAATCTGCTTATTCATACAAAGTGTACGTTTTGTTAAGGAAGAGTGACTCCTACTGCCACAGGTGCCATAGCACTTAAAAGAAAGAATTCATCTCTGATAAGGTATATTTAATTATGGTAGAATAATTTTTATCTTTTTTTTTCAAAACTGTACAAATAACTATCTGAAAACCAGAAAAAGACATGTGGTCGTCTTGGCATCAGGCAAAACTCGAACCCGCATTTTTCTTCGCCTGATGCCAATACGACCAAATGTCTTTTTCTGGTTTTCAGATCTTTAATAAAGATACTGCATCGAAAATGCTAAAAACAATAATAACTATGTACAAATAACTGTTTTCCTTTTGTGGTATGTGACGAGGCTTCACCATTGTTAAGCAATACCCTTTTTCTACATATAAATAAATCTATCAAAACATACACAATGTAACAGACACAAAAGGCACAGAACTAATTATGCGGCCACACAACACATTTCATCCATTTTTGTAACACATTCGTACAATTTAATACAAATCCACATTGTATTTACCCTCGACCCATTTTATGGACATTAACTAGCCACCACTGATTAATTATTGCCTTTTTAATTAAGGGGGGTTAGGCGGTCAGCGAAAATTCAGATTTCGTAGCTCTTCGCGCCTGAGGTGAGGGGGTGGGGGAGGAGGTCCGCGTTTAGTATGGAATCAACGTGCTCGAAACTAAAAATCGTATGCGCCTTTCACATTTATATCAAAAAGTGAATGAAAATATTTAGCATTTTCTAAATCTAAAACAGTCACAAAATCGAGAAGGTACCTATGTTTTTGTGATTTTATATGAATTATTATCGTAAAATGCGATTGTAATGAGCATTTATATGATGTTTTAACGGTAACTTCAGGATTTTTTTCTATCAAGCAAAGGTTTTCCCATCGTGTTTTGGAAACAGTCATCCCATCACACATACCTTCTGTAATACATATTAGAATTTCCAGTGCGAAAAACATTCAATATTTTCAATTATAGCTCATAGATAACAGTCCATTTTGCCGTTTTCACCTGCTAAGGCCCCTTAACTAGCCACTGATTAATTAGCGCTCGACAGCACTGTCAATTATTGCCTTTTTAATTAATACGGTAACCCCGATGTCCCCGATAGGATACCATTTGCATATCATTTATTTTGATGGCCAATTTTAAACACGGCTACCAGAAAATTAACGCGAATTGTAGAAAACGAGGAATTTTGGGCTTTTTTTAGGTGGCATAAAATGGAAAATCATTTGAACTTAATCCACATAGCGCCAGGTAACCTCAAAACTACTTGAACAAACATACTTGTTTTTTTTGCTGTACAACCTAAAGTACAGTCACGGAATGTAAAGGTTGGCCTGTTTTCAAATAAAATCATTTACGCGTTGCAAGCACATGTTACCTTTTTAAAAAGTAAATGTGCTACTGAATGATCTTGAGTCTTGAGACCCTTAGTGAATGACCACTTCTCACTCCCATAGGTCATTGACATAAAGTTTTAATATAAACTTAAACAACCTCCTCATAGTTGAAGTAACTAAGGCCAATGCCCAGCAGTGGGAAGAATGAATGCTATTGTTATTGGTGATAGAGGATAAGTGGTCTAAGAGGATTTCAATTCATTAAAACAAAGAATTCATTGTTCAAACCTTCTGATAGGTGAGTTTTAATTAAGCTATTTTGACTTATTGTTTCAATCAATGCTTCTGTATTCAATTGTGAATACAATTGCCAACCCTTATTATAAAAGGCTTAAACCGTTCTGGAATTAACAACATTTACAATGAATTACACTCTAAAAGCTCTTGTTAAGGTATGATTGGGGTTTTAAAGTACCGCCGATTTATCCACGTTTCCAATTAACCTTTCATATATTATGTACAGTTTAACACACCTTGTAGGCAATGATATTATAATAAAAAAGACGTAGATAGGTTACTCGTGCTAAAAAAGTGGCACCCGAAATCTGAACTTCGAACACCTGAGCAAAGCATTGACAGTTTCAGATACTGCGCAACATGTTTCTGTCTCGTTTACACTCTAATCAGGAATCATACTATCTTGAACACACTATCAAATTATAGGTACGTACGCCAAGGGACAGTTTTCGACTCCGCATCAGTACTGACATAACGTATCTACTACCTCTTAGAAATATTAATGCTTGTAGGTGAAAACATGAGTTATCAAAGATGAAATTAGCACCACCGCCTTCCCCATGCCGGGCGGCTGCTCTGCTATTCGGTTTGGTATTTTCCTGGTATTTTTGACTTGAATATGATGCACGACACATTTGACACGGAGCAGACAGCAGACACACACAGACACGCACACAGCCGACATTAGACGTCGCTAGATGTCAGTCGTTAAGCCTAGTCAGAGGCCTTAGGGCGGCTTGACAACATCTGACATTAAGGTTGCTCACTAACCGTACACCCCTCCAACAATCCGCACTGAGTCCGCGTTTTAGAGTATCGCTCGTTCCACCTCACAGATGAGGTGAGGCCTGTGCCCAGCAGTGGGACGTATATAGGTCGTTTATATTTTTGTTAAAGATACAGCATTGACAATAATAAAATAACCGTGAAAAATAAATAGGTAGGTTATTGTTAAGCACCAGAGTCAAAATAACATTTATTTCTTAGTACCGATATTCGCTACAGTGACATACCTACCATGTTGAATATGAATTCCTGAATATTTCTGGAATCCCAGGAAGCCATTTCCACAATTTCCAAAAAGAAAAACAGGTGAATATGGACCCGAAAAGTTCCCGTGGCGCCTTTGCAACAGCGGATCGGAAACAATCACCGTTGTAAAGCAACCAACACTGGGTTGGAAATGGTACTACCAGACCGACCGAAACTTAGTGATGTGTTTTTTGGACATCTCCGTGCTTGGGAAAGCACGTCAGGTGGTTGGTTAGCTGGCTCGATGAGGCCTTAAGGCGGCTTGATAATATCTGACCACAAGACCACTAGCCTTAGACATCTCCGACTGAACTCCTGTGTTCGCGTTGGCCCTTGTTGTCGATGAATCCCTTAATTTCTCTGTCTTACCATGTGGTTGACTGGTAGAGAATGCCTCCTGGCATTAAGTCCGCCATTTGTACTTTTTTATGTGCAATAAAGAATAAATAAATAAATAAATAATCCGATTATCCGATCTAAACTCATCTCTTTTTTTATTTATTTTATTTATTTGGTTCCTAACAGTCATCTTACACATGATTACCTAAATTACATTCTTAAATCTTAGCCTAGTGTAGTAACTACTTACTAGTATGCACAGCATGCACTAATTAATATCATATTTAAACATAAGAAAATAAATCAAATTAGGACGTAGTTACTGCACAGGGAACTATGATTTTCTTCATATGAGTTGTTAGGGATGTTTATCCGTTGTTTAGTTCCAATAGCACAAGCTTCGCTGAGTTTGGGACTAGGTGTGCGAATTAATGTCAAAAAACGACCGATGATAACCTACTAATATTATAAATGTGATAGTTTGTATGTGTGGATGGATGTATGTGCCGTGTTGCTCTTTCACGTAAAAACTACTGGATGGATTTTAATGAAACTTTAGAATAGTTGAACTTATGCGTCTAAACAGGACATAGGCTACAATTTATGAAGATATATCACTTTTTTTTACCTAAGTCCTCGCAGACGAAGTCGCGGGCGGCGGCCTAGTGTATTCACATTGAAAGGTCGCGATAGTTCTGATGCCGATAGTATCGTTAAAACAAATTGAAATAGGAATATTTTGACAACAACAAACAATTACAACAATTTACATGTATCAATAATAAAATTTATTAATGTAATGTTCTTCTCTTTAAGACCCGAGGCAACTGTCTTTTTTCAACCTGTTTATCATAATTAAGCGCGGTCGCTTCAGATTCCGAGTTTGTTAGCCGCCTCAAAAGCTTTTTTGACTTCTCTTTGTTTTTGCGCAACTAATTAGGTCTTCTATTTATTCAGCATCTTTGCCTTCCGGTACTAAAAATGTGCTGCGATGTTATGTCATTGGTTAGAATTAAACTCCGTTCTTCGCTTGGTGTTCAGTAAAATATTATTTTTCTGTCTTGACTTAGAGCGCGTTACAGAGCGTCGTGGTAGGTACAATAGTTGAACACTGGCTCTGAACCCTATGGTCCCGAGATCAAATCTGGCCGGAACACACCTACTATGTGTTGTTCATTGTACAATTTGCTTCTAACTCTCCGGTGATGGAAAACACCGATATAAAACCAAGCAACCCGGATAGCCACGGTAGGCTCGCCCCTTACCACGTTGGGTTCCAATTCCCTCGGCGAAATGTGGGCTTTTGAATGTTCCGTTCTGAATGACGGCAACAATCAGTGTGCCTCTAATCCACTAGGGATATGGTCTCGAGGGTATGACTTAGCGCTAAAGCAGACGGAACGATTGTTGAAATACGATTTGGCGACTTCATTGCTTTCGGACGTGGTATCGAAATTCCGCATATGACTAGACGCTTGCGTTTGCTTCCGAAAAGCGACTGAATTTGCTTTTGGCGTTTTTAAGTGTTCAGTCTAGAACCTTTGGTCGCTGTGTACAGCCTTTAAAAAGTAGCTAAATTGCTAGTCGCCGATGCTAAGGGTTATCCCACACGTACCACAACCACACTACATCGCAGCGTCAAAATGTAGTCAAGCAGTGGCTACGTGTGAATAGTACCGCCGAAGCTTTTGTAGTTGCGTTGTGTTTCCTACAATGTCGATGTGGTTGCGTTGTCATTGCGATTTGGTTACGTGTCGATCGCAGTGAAGTCATGAGATTATATCGATGCAGTACCGGCATTCCGCCACTTCATGCGTTCGGACGTGGTGATGAACGAAATTACGCATTTAACGACAAGGCACTTGCGTTAGCTTTCGAAAAGCGACTAAATTGTGTGAAAGTGCACGGTGTGGAACGTTTGGTCGCTGCATTCAGCTCCTAAGAAGTGGCTAAATCTCCGGTCGCCGATGCTAAAAGAAGCATTGTCTGCTTTGGCCTACGGACGTAAAAGAAATATGGACATCACCTCGTCTAATCATGAGTGGAGCATATTATCAGCTGCCAATTTAAGTGTGTGCGTGTCATCGGCGCTGTCACACGGAGTGAAAGTTTGTAGCACCTTGCATCCTTCACCTTTTTTAGTGTGATGTTTCGTCCATCTTTGTTTTACGTCCGTGATCTGGTCCTTATGAATTATCTAACTGCCCATTAGTGTGCCATTGAGTTATGTCACGCAAAAGTGTAGTAACGCCGTGACGTAGCAAAATCATATTTAATAAAACATGACGTAGGCTAGAAATAGCTTCGCGGTAAGGATGTCAAGAATTCTATGATCAGATTAGATGAAAAAAACATTACCCAATTATGTACTGCGAAAATTGGCAGATTGAAACTACAGTTAACCATACATAAGAGTTCATTCAACAGGTTTGCGTTCGATTAATTGTGATCCTAACCCCCAAAATCATACTTTGTATTGTACTTTTTTTTTTCAATATTATCATAATTTGTTTTTCAACATGTTATAATTTCCAAAATATCGCAAACTGTTATGCACCAGGGACCACTGGCTTGTAGGCCAGAGTGTTTAACTACTAGGCGACGACAGTCCCAAATTAAGTAACTTAACGACGACGCACGTCCTTTTGTAGTACAGTCACGAAATGAAAAGGTTGACCAGTTTTCAAATAAATTCATATACGTCACCTTTTTAAACTGTGTAACAGGCTAAAGTGTTGTGCCGAAAAGTATGCTTTATTGTTTGACAGTAAAATTCGATTATACGTATGTTCCTTCCCGATTGACAGTTGAACCAATATTTTTTATTGGTTTGATTATGCTGTGTCAAGTTTCATGAATTGGATAATTACGTCCTCTTTGCCTATAATGATAAAAGCTACCAATGTAATTAACAGTTCCTGCCAATGTCATCACTGAGCAAGCAAAAACAGATCTTAGGGTGGTCAACCTTTTTATTCCTCGACTGTACATTTCACAGGGCGGCAGCTTGTCAGTTGCGTGCGTGTCATATGTGACTGGAGTTAACAATGTCAAAAAGCTCTTGCATCTGTGTGAAATGGAACAGTTTTATTTGAATCTGCTGACGAAGTTTTCCGAATAGTTCATCAAACCTAATGGAATACGTGACATGACAAAGAACATGAGCATTTGTGTACACGTGAAAATATTTTGCGCACTGATTGGAGTATTATAAAATAGTTCTTTTTAATGCAACTGTACTGTAATCCAGAGACGCAGTTGTGTCAATAATGCGTAGAGGACAATTTATACAGCTTACACAGAAAACTGAAGGGTATAATCATTTGTGGACTATGAGAAGGCCTTTGACTAGATTGGAATCTGGTCTGTTCTGGAGTCCCTGCAGCTATGCCCAGTAGATTAGCGATACATCCAAGTGATGAGATGTCTTTACGAAGCCGCCATTATGTCCGTCCAAATCCAGAATCAGCAAACAAGTCTTATACCGTTGCATCGAGGTGTGAGACAAGGGGATGTTATCTCCCCGAAATGGTTCTCAAATGCAATAGAAGATAATTATGTTCAAGACGCTGAACTGGAAAGGACGTGGCATCAACATCAATGGCGAGTACATCTCTCACTTGCGATTTGCTGACGACATCGTCATCGTGGCAGAAACGCTGCAGGACCTACAATTGATGCTGAATGACCTGGCTGACTCTTCTGTACGCATCGGTCTACGGATTAACTTGGACAAAACCAAGGTCATGTTAAATGAACATGTACTACCGGAACCGAATCGGTGCACGACGCCGTTCTCAAAGTTGTTCAAAAATATGTATACTTCGGGCAGACTTTGCAGTTAGGTAGGAATAACTTCGAGGACGAGGTGAATAGAAGAATTCAGCTGGGTTGGGGCAGCGTTTGGAAAGCTACGTCGAGTCTTCACATCGTCGATCCCACAGTACCTAAAGACAAAAGTCTTCAATCAGTGCGTCCTACCCGTCATGACATACAGAGCCGAAAAGTGGACACTAACGGCACGGCTGGTCCATAAATTTAAATTCACCCAGCGGGCTAAATTCTATATAAACTAGCGGCTGCCCGCGACTTCGTCCGCGTGGACTTAAGTGGACTTAAAATCAACGGATTCGGCAAATTGTCTGACGTTAGATGGACGTTAGCGCGATATCTCAATTTGGGATGCCTGTGAACGCGCTATTTTAGATTTTGTCTCAATTCGGAACGCACCCATAGTTACGCTAATGACAGCAGCCGTCTGTCATGCCATACCACGTGATTCCGCGTACATTTTTATATTTACCTGATATTTTCAACAATTTACACAATATCTTTATAAATTGTAGCCTATATGTTATTCAGATGTATAAGCAACATTATTGTAAAGTTTCATTATAATCCATTCAGTAGTTTTTACGTGAAAGAGCAACACAGCACATCCAGACATACAAACTTTCGCCTTTATAATATTAGTAGAAGTAGAAGTAGATTAGTAGGATGATTACTACGGCTAACATGGCCAGCACACTGCCACTTCAGCTTGCTTATCCGGTGGGCTATGTCGATAACCTTGGTTCTCTGCCGTATCACCTCATTTCTGATTTGATCTCGCAGAGAAACGCCGAGCATAGCCCTCTCCATAGCCCGCTGAGTGACTTTAAATTTGTGGACCAGCCGTGCCGTTAGTGTCCACGTTTCGGCTCCGTATGTCATGACGGGTAGGACGCACTGATTGAAGACTTTTGTCTTTAGGCACTGTGGGATCGACAATGTGAAGACTCGACGTAGCTTCCCAAACGCTGCCCAACCCAACTGAATTCTTCTATTCACCTCGTCCTCGAAGTTGTTTCTACCTAACTGCAATGTCTGCCCGAGGTATACATATTTTTGAACAACTTCGAGAACGGCGCCGTGTATCGCAATCGGTTCCGGTAGTACATGTTCATTGAACATGACCTTGGTTTTGTCCAAGTTTATCCGTAGACCGATGCGCACAGATGAGTCAGCCAGGTCATTCAGCATCTGTTGTAGGTCCTGCAGCGTTTCTGCCACGATGACGATGTCGTCAGCAAATCTCAAGTGAGAGATGTACTCGCCATTGATGTTGATGCCACGTCCTTTCCAGTTCAGCGTCTTGAACATATCCTCCATTGCATTTGAGAACAATTTCGGGGAGATAACATCCCCTTGTCTCACACCTCGATGCAACGGTATAGGACTTGTTTGCTGATTCTGGATTTGGACGGACATAGTGGCTGCTTCGTAAAGGCATCTCATCACTTGGATGTATCGCCAATCTACTTGGCATCGCTGCAGGGACTCCAGAACAGACCAGATTTCAATCGAGTCAAAGGCCTTCTCATAGTCCACAAATGCTAGGCACAGGGGCTGATTATATTCTTCAGTTTTCTGTATAATCTGCCGCACTGTGTGGATGTGGTCTATGGTGCCGTATCCGCTCCGAAACCCAGCCTGTTCCGGTGGTTGGAATTCGTCGAGTCTTCGCGCAAGACGGTTCGTGATCACTCTTGAGAACAGCTTATAGACGTGGCTTAGAAGGGAAATGGGTCGATAGTTCTTCAGTAGGGCTTTGAGTGGAGACCGCATCTCGGCAAGCGTAGTGTAGGACGACCTCAGGCAAGGTGGAGTGATGATTTGCGCAGGATGGCTGGCAGGAGCTGGATGCGAGCAGCCAAAGATCGAGTTCAGTGACGTGTAATAGGAGAGGCCTATGTCCAGCAGTGAACTGCAACAGGCTGATGATGATGAACCTCCACGCGGACGAGGTCGCGGGCGGCCGCTTTTAATATCTTTATAAACTGTAGCCTATGTGCTATTCAGATGCATAAGCTATATACTTGTAAAGTTTCATTCAAATCCATCTAGCAGTTTTTACGTGAAAGAGCAACACGGCACATCCACACATACAGACTTTCCCATTTATAATAATAATAGGATATGATATTTTTCGCTTACTTTCTTCGTATTTCATTCTGCACTATGCTTGTAACAAGACGTGACCTATACTCTGCACTTAAACTGATAGCTTTATCCTTATAAATTCGAAACGGATATCGTTCGCTGTTCGTCCAACAGGGAGTTTAGTTATTTTTCGCTTTTTTCCGCCGCGCAATCCCACAGGATTTATGTGTTTATTGCTCATAAAGTTCGCTGCAGGAAGTTGTGTGAACAACGTGACTGTTGCTCACTAGAGGGCGCTTCAGGACTTTTCTGTCTCTACGAAATTAAGTTGAAAGTTTCATTGCTATAGGCTCGTATTCGTGAACTTTATTAATAAATTTGTATTATTAATGAAGTACTTGAGTTAAGATCTGAGTGACTTTTAGGTATGAATTGTTTTAAATAAACAACAAAATGGGTCCCAATGCTGGGAAAAAAGCTCGTTTTATCTATTAAGTGGCATTATCCATATACTAACACGTCGCCTTTTGCAGATTGATGGATACAACACGCCACCTAGTGCAGATTGTTGGATAATTGTTAGGCTCACTGTCAGATGTTATCAAACTGCTTATAAAAACTTTTATTGCCCTCATGTTGTACAATACAGGGCTTATGTTAAGATTTAGTTCAGAGCATACACGCATCCAGGGAACCGCAATCTAGAAAAAAGTAGTCGACTGAAAAATTCAACATGAAAAATAACAATAAAAACTCTCAATGATGTTACACTTAAGTATGTCTTTTCATTAAAAACCCGGACAGCAAACTTACTGGCTTTGCACATTTAAAAAAACTCAATCAGTTTTCAAATTATCACGTTTGACTTAATTTGTGAAACTTGTAAAAGTTTTAAGTTAAAATCCTATGTAAGCACTAACATAATGAACGCCAGAGGTGATTCATGCTCAAATTAGCTAGGACAGCACTTAAGTCGGAGCAGAACCCGCCAACTTAGTCATAACTCGACCTATTTAAAATCCACTATGAATAGGAACACTGTGGCAATGAAACTGCCCGGCAGTTATAAGTAGTGTTGTCAAACTATCGATGGCAGTATCAAGCTCTATCGATGTTTATGATTAGAAAATGATTATGAATTTACTAGTTCTATTATGAACACTAAAACGAATAGGTACTACACAATAAGATTCTGTTTAGCCAATTATTATGAACGTACTAGTAGTTCTATTATAAACACTAAAACGAATACTACGATCACTTAGATTCTGTAATCAATGAACCAGCATACACTTGCGCACACACGCCATACCTAACCACTATACATATCACATGAAGCAAAAAGTGACAGTTTATTTAATACGAATACAAAATGTTCAATAATAATAATAAACATTTAGTTTGCAGTCGTTTTAGTATTTTTCGGTTTCTGCACGATGCATAAAGCTTGTGTAACGACATCCAGACACTATTCACCACTAAGTACATCATTATTTATCGAAAATCAACTATGTTTATGATTTAATCAAAAATATTTCCGGAAATTACAGAGCTGAATTGATTTTCGAAACACTAATTAAACTTTACTTTTAAACACACTGAAATAACTGAATCATAATAAAAACATTTATTTTAAAGAAAGGTAACAAAAAGTATACTAAGTATGAAATATAAAAAAATAACTTAAAGAGTATAAGTCAAGGGTGAGATTTTTAGAAATCACTGTCAACACCAAAAATGATTATCTCTCAATTATCATCTTTCACCACCACATCTATCTTACTTTCCTTTTTCTCTACCGGAAGGTTGTCTGGAAGAGATCGCTTTTAGCGATAAGGGCACCTACATTGTACTGTTATATCTCTGTAAGCATTTTTATGTAATTGTTTTCTTTGTGCAATAAAGTATATCTTATCTTATCTTACCTTAACACCATATCAGCAATACATGTAACAATAATAATGTCTTTCGTCCTAAAAATGTTGTAGTTCTGTATAACATCGATAATTTCAAAACAGCTGCGCAACACTAGTTCCCCATTGTAAGAACTGCAAACTAGGTAATATTGCCTTTCATGTTGCAAGAGCTATTTATCTCCGTTAACTGTCCAATAACTGGCTCGCTGGCTCGTTTAGCTGTGATCCAACGTTCACGGGTCGTGAATTAGATCACACGGGACAAACATTAATGTTACGTGAAATGTGAAATCGAGCGCGTTGTGGCTCAGTGGTTTAACACTGTGGCACGGAACCCGAAATCTGACTAGAACACACCTGCTTTGCGTTCATTGCACAATTTTCGGCTAACTCTCAGGTGATGGAAAACACCGATATAAAGCCCAAGCAACCCGTAGAACGGCGGTAGGCTCGCCCCTTACCACGTTGGGTTTAAAAATTCCCTGGGCGAAATGTGGGCTTCTGCATGTACCGTTCACCATGGCGGCAACAATCAGAGTGACTTTGACTAACCCATTGGGGGTCGTGAGGTTATGTTATGTAAAATGAAATGGTCAATATTGAGCCAACCTAAAGTACTTTACTATTTAAGTATACAAACAGCAAGATGTATCTATACAACCATACACTTAAGATGTAAATTAAGATATACCCTATTGACCACAAGACAGAAATACATTACAAGAACTTTTAAAATGTTTATACAACTTAGGCGGCCTTATCGCTGAAAGCGATCACTTTCAGACCTTCAGGTAGAGGAATAAAGAATGGCAGATGCGGTAGTGCAAAGAAAAATATACTAAATAATAGACACGCAAATTATAATAATATGGATATACAAAATACACGGCTCGGCTCTCGGCTGACATGATGATAATGACAAAATACACAGTACACAAACATAATGTGATCCTACCACCGGTGTTGGACTGTTCTTTCTTGACTGAGAACAACCGGCAAGAGACTCAAACAATCAAAAGCAAACGGTTCTCTATTGTGTCTCATAAAATTTTTGTCCATAATTTAATGTATCATAATGTTTTCTGATATAATTATCATTTGTCCGAATGATAGGTAGCCCTAATTTACTGTCTCATAATATCACTTGCCCTAAAATCATAATTCCGAATCGTTATATGTCCTAAAATTCTTTGCCATAACTATCACAATCTATAATATTTATGAAACCTAACTGCTTTTCTCATAATAGTGTTTTGTCCTAACGTCTCTTCTCATAATATATCGAGCACTAAAATCGAAATTGCATAAATGTTAATAACTGTCCTGAATATTTTTTGCTATAAAAATTGCATGCAAGCAAGCAGCATGCAGCCAAGCATGCAGGAAAGCATGCAGCATGCAGGGATGCAGCATGCACTTAATTTTAGGGTTTGAAAAAAAAATAACTAACCCTCGAAGGTTAAGGCGTGAGCTGCGCTCACGCCTTAACCTTCGAACCTATCACGGCCATGTCAGATCCGCCCTCGGCATTCACCATGTAAACAAGCATGCAACATGCAGGAAAGCATGCAGGCAAGCATACAGCATGCAGGCAAGCATGCAGCATGCAGGCAAGCATGTAGCATGCAGGGATGCAGCATGCATTTTATTTTAGGGTTTGAAAAAAAAAAAACTAACCCTCGAAGGTTAAGGCGTGAGCGCAGCTCACGCCTTAACCTTCGAACCTATCACGGCCATGTCGGATCCGCCCTTGGCATTCACCATGTAAACAAGCATGCAACATGCAGGAAAGCATGCAGCATGCAGGCAAGCATACAGCATGCAGGCAAGCATGCAGCATGCAGGCAAGCATGCAGCATGCAGGCTGCAGCATGCATTTTATTTTAGGGTTTGAAAAAAAAAAACTACCCTCGGATTCGGACTTACATTGTTATTATGAACCACCATTCGGACAAACATTCATTATGTCAAATCACACTTAGACCAAGTGATTTTATAGCTAGTAAAATTAGGACGTATAATTATTATAGCACTCAATTTTATGACACAAAACCATTATAGTTGTGGACTATTAGGTGAAACAAAGTTTCGTATACGAGACCATTATGGATAGTGATGATTATAGAAAACGCGTTCGGGATTTTGATTTTCGGACGTACGATATTCGGAGAAGAAAGGGACTACCAAAGCAAACAATTCAACTCAATTTTACAATTTATCCTACAAATATCTTCTCTAAAGATAAATCCTTCTAGTACAAGGCGTAACGACAAATCCGTTGATTAATTCAGCCAATATACTCGATGTGTGCACTTGTCTTGTCTCGTTTCATAAATATTGATCATTCCCAGTATCCTGTGTTGCCAACAGTCATTTAGAAATTCCGCCGACTCAAAATGTATTTATTTAATCTTTATTGCAGAAGTAAGGTACAATACAATGAGCAAAATTAATGCCACATGGCACACCTAATGCGAAATGGCTTTGTCTACCTGTCAAAGTTTGTGTAGTGCATCACTGCACTTAATCTCACAGAAATTCGTTTAGAATCCGAATGAAATCTCGTATTTTTCTAGTGTCAGTCTGTCTTAACACGTAGCGTTAGATTAAGGGGAATGAAAAACTGAATAAAATAAATTAATTTTTCTTTTAATAAACAATGAATTTCAGTACGGAGATCGCATCATTACTGGCTACAACTCTGAAACAGACCGCAGACCGCAAACTGAATGTTTCTATGAATCTCTTTGAAAGTAATTTCAAGCGTTGCCGCACTACAGCGCCGCGCTTGGGAACAAAAGACTGTCGCTTGCAGTTTGCGGTTGCATTTTGCGGTCCGTCTTGGAATTGTACTTTTATATTAGCTGTTACCACCACCAGATAATTTCGAGGTGCCCGTGGCGCAGTTGCGACAGTGATCGGCGACGATCACTGTTGTAAAGCAACACACGCCGGGTCGGAAATGGGATGGGTGACCACCCGACCGAAATTTAGTGATGTATATTTCGGGCAACTCCGTGCTTCGGAAGGCACGTTAAGCAGTTGGTCCCGGTTGACGTCGCTAGATGTCAGTCGTTAAGCCTAGGCAGAGGCCTTAGGGCGGCTTGATAAGATCTGACATTAAGGTTGCACACTAACCTTACACAACAATTCGCACTGAGCCCGCGTGTTGGAGTATGGCTCGTGCCACCTCATAGTTGAGGTGAGGCCTGTGCCCAGCAGTGGGACGTATATAGGCCGTTTATGTTATTAGCTGTGTCTATGACTTAGGAACACAACATCCCGTTATTCAGATAGTATGAAGGGAAATCCGTTACGTCGGCAACACTGCCAGTATTGAGGATGCTCGAGTGGAGGCGGATTTGAACTGGATCGAACAGGCTCGGATTTCGCTCAAATTTGCCTAGCACACTTGATGGAGCAATATAATATGTACGTACAACTGCTAGTCGAACGTTTTCTAGGTTATTTTATCGTAAAAATATATGGGAAAACGTCAAATTGGGTATTTAGAAACCGATTGCAAAGTTTTTTGTGGAGACAAGGTAAAATATGAGAAATATGTGTACTCCACAGAGACTGACTGATAGTAGTTTCATACGTTTTATGAATTAGTGTTATTGAGAAGGAGAGCGTCTTGGCCCAGTGGTTTAACTCTCTGGCTCGGAAAACGGTAGTCAGAATCTCAAGTCTGGAGAGTTAGTCGAAAATTGTACAATGAACACAAAGTAAGTGTGTTCCGCACACTTACTTTGTGTTCATTGTACAATTTTCGACTAACTCTCCGGTAATGGAAAACACCGATTTGAAATCCGAGCAACCCGGATAACGGCGGTAGGCCTGCCTCTTACCCCGTTGGGTTCAAAAATTCCCTTGGCGAAATGTGGGCTTCTGAATGTTCTGTTCACCATTAAAACTAAATACTTGATACACAATAATACGAATATTGTTAATTCCTTGTTCTTGTGCACCACTTCTATGTCTCAGCTTCACCATGTGGTTGGCTAGTAGACAATGCGTCTTGACATTAAGGCCACCATTTGTGCTTTTGTTTTTTTGCAGGTTAGATAAAATAAAATAAATAATGTGATTATACCACCGGCGTCAGACTATTGTCTTCTAAGAAGACATATATTCAAAAAATGCGTATGAAAAAGGCTCGTTTACTTCGAGTCGCTCGGCAAAATCAATGTCTCTTTCATATTTCTCGAATCCCAAAAGGGATAAGGTAACAGAGAAATATCTGAGATTAGGGAAGGGATGAAAACTTATCGATAAAATTGATATTCAATTGTTTTAGCGGATTAAATGTTAAAGGCAGCTAAACAAGGATTTTAGCTTGTAACTAAAGCAAAGAGAAATTTGCCTAATCTTTTAATAACAATACCCAATATTCGATGTTGATAACAGTTATTTCAGTTTCAGAGTTCTCATATTTTGACACAAATTTTTTAGGCCGTTTTTTTGTACTAACGTGTGGACTGGAAATCCTAATGAATATGGCAAATGCCCTCGAGTCACAATCGACAAGTTTGTAATTGCAAATTCAGCTGCGTTTCAAAAAATATACTGGCAAAAAATCGCCTGTACTAGCTAAAAACGTTTCAGGCTAAATGTTTATTAAAAAGGACACATTTTAATTGTTGCCTTGTTAACCACTGTGAATTCATAACATTAAATAGAATTTGCTAACTGAATTATTATTTTACAAATTAGCATTTTCTTTTCGTTTTTATCAGACACTACGAACCCATCAATAGGTCCATGGTCACCATTATGCCACCGTCTCAGGAATGTATGTAAAACTAGGTCTCATCCCCTGGCCCCTGGCGATAGGCTACGAGCCATTAAAACATACGTTCTTAGAAATAGAGTCTAAATATTATTCAATTTCACAAATATATTTACAAGTATGTTTTAGTCGTCAAGAACTAAATAAGTAAACAAAAAGAGCACTAAAAACAAACTTAAAATAAAATAAAAATACACAGTTATTCAAACATAATGTGACTCTACCACCGGTGTCGGAAAGTTGACAGACGAACAGGCCACAAAACACAGTCTTTTCAACATGTACAAAAATGACTAACCCCCATGATTCGTAAAAACGAATGCAAAGCAAAATCATAGATTGAGCAATTGACATGTTCTGTCACTTACTCGCATACGGCGGCAGCAACAAGAATGAAAGAGACAAAGCGATACAAAAGTTAATGTGTTGTTGAAGAGCTGTTAAAGTTTTTATAATTAAAGGGGTTAGAGACTCTCCCTAATGAGATGTCAATAGGACTTTGACGTATTCACTATGATAGTTTAATACTTTTCTAGACCATCATAATGCTTTTACTTTGTTTGCCTTTAAAATTGTCCTTGCTGTTTTAGCATTGTTGTTTATAGAACCTTCACTCAAGGTCCTGTTAAGAAGTGGATTCGACGTTACATTACTTGAGTAGCACTTTGTCTAATCAGGGCCATGTACATTGAAAGCTACAAATTGTATTTTAGTTAGATGTGTGTCCACAGTGTTTGAAACTCATTGGCTGAGCCGTAGCAAGCAAGTTTGGAACAAGCATGGTGAAGTTATTACCTAATTTAAACGAAGGACGTGCTTTAGAATGCATAAAGCTGTTGACCCTGGCTGATGTCGCAGTAGTAAATCAAAAAATGCTATGACCCGAATACGTAACTTTGAGGTTGAATGAAACAGCTTGGTAGAACTACTTGTCCACACAAAATGGTCCAACAAAGTTCATTTTAGTCAGTAGATGAGTCAGTGTATTTCAAATCACGTGATATTCTGCGCACAATAAAATTGATTGCTTAATTTGGGCCTAGGGCGTGCTCTGTGGAATAATGTCTAGTGATATTCATTTCTGAGCCTAGAGCATTGTCGTAAGTTTATTTATTTATTTTCATTTATTTATTAAAAAGCTTATGCTACCATTACAGGTGCCTTAACCTAATGCGATAGCTTAGCCATCCTTATAATTAGATACAACTATTGACAATTAATAAAATGTGTAACTATATAATGATGAACTAGGTTTCCAGGTAGGTTAGGTAGGTATCTAACTATAATTAATCTGTATAATATATGTGAAACCTAATCTAACGTAATTCGTAACAAGTTGGCATCTTTATCGGTTTTCTTATGGTTGCATTTTAAAGGAGCATACTCTGGAATGGCTCCCAAGATCTGATAACCAAACGCATGACACATGATAGCTTGCATGACGTAACGCACTTTGCTGTATACGTGACACATTTACAAAAGCGAAGCGCCTTGTTTCCATCTTTTTCATGCGTACCGCTAAGTAGTGTAAGGCTTTGCCTCTGTGTGTTTCCCGCTGAGTGCATCTTAGGAATCTTCAAGCGAAGCATGAATAGGTTTCTTCTTTCTCTCAAGTGATATGGTGGTGAAAAGGTGGGCTACTTAAATTCAACTTAAAAAAATTTGTTCAGTCCGTTACACAAGAGTAGCAGCATGAAGCTTAAGAAGTGTTTTCGAAGTCAGCAATGCTAGGCAGTTAAAACGTCGCACTGTTAGGGACAGGCGCTTTCTCAATTAAGAGAATAGCTCGCTTTCTCGAACAAGCGGGTTCATAGTGTATTGTTGAAGACACCTCTTCAACAATACACTAAACAGCTTAGTGGCAAACCTTACTGCCAGATGTTATCAAGCCGCCCTAAGGCCTCCAAATAGGCTTGACGACTAACCCTGGCACTGACGTTAGCTGGGACTAACTGCTTGACGACAATTCCGAAACACAAGAGTTGCGCGAAAAATATTATTATACCACTTCGGTATAGGTGGTCACTTATCGTACCTTTACGATGATTTTTGCCGATCCACTGTCACAACTGAGCCAGGCGCTCCACTCCTACATAAATCCTCTTAAGTCTTAACTAGTACTACTTAGAAGAGCTTATAAGATAATACAGCCGTCAATAAGTTGCGGCAACTGTTCCTAAGTTTTCCGCTCAGTTCACCGCCATTCCGAAAAGAAAACACAACACGCCTTATCGATAACCGTGAACAGCCCTATGACAAATCGACTGCGTTCCCCGAACCATTTGCAAGATTCATGCATGAACTCGTGTGTGAAACGACGTAGTTGGTTGCGACTTTGTTGAGAATAAAACTCCTAAATTGAAAGAGAGCTGTGGTATCTTTTGAAAATACGTATCTTACTGTAAAATTTGAAATACACACATCAAAACTGTCTAGGGATATCATAGGAATATCATTTTTCAAATATTTCATAAAGTTAAGTTTGTTTACAAGTTGAGCATTATCTTAGAATAACGCGAGGACAGAGGCATATGATAAAGGTTAAGAATATTACAAAAAAAAACGTTTGATTTTGCTAAAATTTTGACATCTTTTAAAAGAAAAATCTGTCTTTTTTTAACGTCCTTACGATTGTACAATAATGCTACTACAATGAATTTCTTCATACAATCTAAAAGGGCAGATATAGCAGTTTCTGTGTTCTAAAAATTTCTACGTTGGTATCAATATTTTAATTTTTACAGCCTCCCAAGTAGCTATACTTTGTATGAAAATGCTTGAGATATCCCTAGACACTTTTGAGCAGTGTATATGAAATGGTCATTAGTATACTCGCACACGAGACGTTTTTTGGCGCCACAAAACGGTAGAATATTGTTTTGATTTTTTTAGTATTATTGTTTTGATTGTCTGTTGTCATTATGGTCTGCTAAAAGAAATCTCTTATTAGAGATAAGCTTACCTTTACTACCTTGTTCTTTTTGTTAAGTTGTATAAAACCTGTGAATTTGTGTACAATCGAAAAATAATATCGTGCCAGAGTTATGATTTGAAATTGAACAGATGCTTAGCCAGTTTTTTTCGTAAGCACAAAACCGATTTTAGTTAGGCGATAAATTAAAAAACCTTGCTAGCCGATTTTCCACATCCTAGATATATATTTCAGGTAGACAATTCACCGAAAAACAAGGCATCGTTAATTTTTTTGTGCTAAAACATCTCTTTGTACGTCCCTGATAAAAATATAAAGTGTGGCGAAAAACCGTCGCAAAAACAGTTTTAAATAATGACGAGGGAGCGCATGGTCAGCTGGTAGGGTTTGGAATCCCGTAACACGGGATTTCGCTATACTCATTAGGCTAGTGGAATACCGCACCTCTAAACGCGGGTCCGCAAATTTTGGCATCAATTTGGAATTAATTCGTTATTCACCAACGCAGATCTACGCTCCAGAACCAAAATAGTTGATGTAAAAGCCGCAGTGAAAGACTCATCATCTCTGTATGAATGCACGAGGAGGAAAGCCATCAGAGAGGAGTGGCGGCGTGTTGTGAACCTCGCCACCAACGCTTGAAGTGATGACCACGACCACTCTGTCAAGAGTGATACCGACAAAGAAGAAGAAGGGAAAGCCACTGCCAAGCCAAAATGGGATTGGGCTGGACACATCTGTGGGATGCCGGACAATTTGAAAACCTCTAATTTGAATTCGAGTTGAGCTTTTGGTATGATTCCCCGGGATTGGATAAGCCACGGGATTGGCAACCCCTAGTTGGGTTTCCTTTTTGTGCATTTATTTTACAACATTTCCGGCACAATACATTCTCGAACAAGTAGTTTCTGCGTGACAATTTTGCCTGTAGTTTATTTTAGTAACTGCCATTAATGTCTACCTTTATTGTACTTTAAATGATTTGTATACTACGAAGTGATTTTAACAGTTCACCAACGAGTGTTTACCCTTGCCACTACAATATTAGTTTAGCTTTTAGGGACATGCTAGGGAAGTACATCAATGTTGAAAGGGTATAGTTAATAATGCAATATTGTTTTAAAATTTTCACTGTTGAATAAAACAACTTTACGTATTAGCGGTTTTACATAGATTTTACATATTTAATATGAAGTTCATTGTGCATGACAAATATGTTATCAAATAATAGTTGGGAGTATCACGAACAAAACGTAGCTCTATATCCTGGTGGTGTAGTGGCCATACGTGCTAAGCCCATGGTAAAGATACCACAGAGACTTGAGATAAAAGTAAAATGCCGAATTTACCCCGGTGTTTTTTTAGATTCATCGCTACTGTCTGTCGGAACGAGATTAACTCCTTTATTCAGCTCTTCAACAACACGTTAACTTCTGTATCGCTTTGTCTCTTTCATTCTTCTTGCTTGCTCTATTTGCGAGTAAGTGACATAACACGTCAATTGCTTGAACTATGCTTCAGCGTTGCGTTCGTTTTTATGAATAAGGGGGCTAGTTAGTAGTTTTTTTTATAAAAATATTTGCTATGGAACCCTTCATGGGAGAGTCGGACTAGCACCTGGTCGCTTTTTCCCCGGTAGGTCCCGAGTTTAAATCTGGCTGAGGTTCCGGTGAAAGTAAACGTTATACGTTGACACCAGAGGTCGCGGGTTCGATCCCCGAACAGCACAAACATCTGTGTGCATAAATATTTCTTTGTCTTAGTCTGTGAAAACACCGATATGAAACCCAAACAACCCGGATAATAGCTAAGCCTGCCCTTTACCACGTTGAATTTAAATTCCCTTAGCGAAATGTGGGCTTCTGAATGTTCCGTTCACCATGACGGCAACAATCAGTGTGTCTCTGACTAACCTAATAGGGATATGGTTGTTAGGGTACGTTATGTTTTGTATGTTATTTTATATAAGCCGGATAAAGGTGTCATAAAATTTAATGACGACAAGAAAAAATAACTAAGCGGTGGCAGGGTTAGGATTAAATGAGATTATATCACGTGCGAGACATAAACCCTTTTTTATGTTTTCATTATCATCATTAGTCATTATTAGTCGTAAAATGTTTACTACTAGTCATATAAAGTGTGACCATTTACAGGGGTCTCAAAATTTGAGGCAGTGTACCATTACTATCATAATAACTCATTTACAAGAAACATTACAAAACATAACATACACTGATTGTTGCCAACATGGTGAATGGAACATTCGGAAGCACAGTTTGCCGATCGAACTTGAACCCAATGTGGGAACAGGCGAGCTTACCGCCGGTTTTTTTTTGGTTTTTCCCATCGCAAGAGAGTTGATCGCTATTCAACAATATGAACCCAATTTTTAACTCAGGCGACACGGGCTTCTAGCCAGAGTGCTAAAGCTCTGCCTAGAAATTTGAAGCTACGATGCTCAAAAGGTACTTTATTGTGGGCTAAAATGAAATTGTTTCTATCTTCTTTCTTTTTAGACTAAAGCTTATTTTGAACTCTCAATTTTTGGTGCTACGTATCTTCCTGCCACCATTAAAATTTCATCTATAATACGTCGAACATTTAATTCTTTCATCCATTCATTTATTCAGTTGTCTTGCAGCAATATTAAAAAAGTTTCCGGCTGAAACACCAGGTTTTTAAAAACCATCTACATTATCAACTTTTGTACAACAATTCCCCCAAAAGATCAAACAACTGTACTGTATAATGCAGCAACTTTTTAATTCCACATTTAGCATCTTTTATCCTTATTCCTCAAAGCTAAATATTCTTCGAAGAGTTTTGAATGAAAGAAAAAATCTTCATAAACATCTATACGAAGATATTATTAAAATAAACTTTTCAATAAGATCCTCCTAAATAGGAGGCCGTAAAATATTTGTCGAATATAAACTTGTTCGGGAATGTGTCACAAGTTTTTATTGGAGGGATCTTTTGTGAATGTTCAGAGATTGGACCAAAGAAAGCGGAGATATAAGGTTAATTTTGTTTTCCTTCTCGTAAAGAAGCACTTGGAAAGAAAAATCAAAGTACAACACACATTTTTTGTCTCTGTTTCTTTTATTAGTCTGAAGATAGATGTTGTGTTGTGTTACAGTAAAACTGCAAAAAAAGTAACAACTGCTTTTGTTCAACTAACTCCAAAACTTATCAGAATTTTAGCACTAATCATCTTACCCCCGAATTCACAAACGACTATCAACGCTAAGCACGCGCACACGCTAATGCTGTCCCTTTCAATGCTATTGACATTTTCCGCGACAACATGAGCATGATTAGCGTTGATTGGCGTTTCCGAATTCGGGGGTTAGTTTTAGGCGTGCTGTTGAACAGTCTAAGATAATTTATTTTGACCAACATCTTAAGTCTGGGTACCCTGAGGGCTTTCAAAAGATTTTTTAGACAGTTCCCTAAGACTAGAACTCAATGATTAAGTATAAAACTCGAGTAATCGAGATTGGAATTGAAAATAAATGAGCACAACCTGAGTTTAGCTGTAAAGTTTGTTTTTTGTATTTCACGTTCATTCCTCGGAGTAATTTCGCAAACACCTACACTCTGTAGGTATACTCTGTATAACTGGTTTTGTCTGACGATGTTCAACACATTTCAACTTTAAATCCCTACAGCGGAAAGCAATTAGTCGCATAGCTAGCTGCGAGCCGCCATCTTCTCTTGTTTACTTGTTTGTCTCATGGCGTCTTCGGACAAACTTCTTTATTTCATACTAGCGGCCGCCCGCGACTTCGTCCGCATGGAATTTAGTTCAGCCACCAATTACAAATTGTAGTCCAAATGTTATTCCGATGTTTAACCCTTCCAATTCGGAACGCACCCATAGTTACGCTAATGACAGCAGCCGTCTGTCATCAACTGTCATGCCATACCACGTGATGCCGCGTACATTTTAATGTTTTACTTGATAATTTCAACAATTTACACAATGTCTTTATAAATTGTAGCCTATGTGTTATTCAGATGTATAAGCAACATTATTGTAAAGTTTCATTAAAATCCATTCAGTAGTTTTTACGTGAAAGAGCAACACAGCACATCCAGACATACAAACTTTCGGCTTTATAATATTAGTAGGATTCTGTTTGCCTGCTCTAATACTTAGTGAGCGTCGTGGCCCAGTGGTTAAGCACGGAACCTGATGGTCCCGAGATCAAATTTGGCCGGAACACAACTACGTTGTGTTCACTGTACAATTTGCGGCTAACTCTCCGGTGATGGAATACATCGATATAAAAAAAACCCAAGCAACCCGGATAACGGCGGTAGGCTCGCCTTTGGCACGTTGGGTTCAAATTTCTTCGGCGAAATGTGTGCTTGTGAATGTTCCGTTCACCACGACGGCAACAATCAGTGTGCCTCTGACTAACCCATTAGGGATATGGTCGTGAGGGTATGTAAAACTTAGTGCAAAAACGTCGTGGCCCTTCATAACACTCTGGCTTGTCCGTGCCCCGAGTTAGCAGCTACTTTGAGTTTCACAATTTGCGGCTAACTCTCCAGTGAATGAAACCCAGATGGTAAGGTGTCCCAGGTAATAGTGACAGTGGATCGGCAACGATCTCTTTTGTAAAGCAACAACACACGCCGGGTCGAAAATGGGACAGGTGACCAATGCGACCGAAATGTAGTGTTGTTGTAGGAACGTTAAGCAGTTGGACCCGGTTGACGTTGCTAGATGTCAGTCTTTAAGCTTAAACAAAGGCCTTAGGGTGGCTTGATAACATCAGATATTAAGGTTTTTCACTGACCCTCCAATAATCCGCAAACCATTGGAGTACGGCTTACTCCACCTTATATTTGAGGTGAGGCCTGTGCCCAGCAGTGGTACGTGTAAACATTACGGCCTGTATAGGCCGTGTGCGTTTGTCTCCAGTGAAAAAAAAACCAACCAACTCCGATAACAGCGGTAGGTTCGCCCTTCACCATGTTGATAAGGGGGATAAAATACACTCAGTAAAATGTATAAAAGCTACTAAATCGAGGTTCTAAGTGATAGTTCCAAGAATAGTGCCCAGTAATACACCTTGGTTTTCAATTTCGTTAAACTATTTAAGAAGACGTCTCTCGATTAACCAAAAGCTTCATAATTGAGTTAAAACCGTCGAATAACCCTTTACTCGAAGTTAGACTAACTTGTTGGATCACTTCTCTAAATTAGGAGTTACTCATCGAAAACTTCGGAAATGAGATACTAGAGTGGGTGGAACATGAACATCTAACATCTTCGACATGTTCTAACATGAATTATTTTAAACGCAGGAGTTTCCACTTATTCAGCGCTCTGAAGTTTTCAACAACTGTTTGAATGCTGCTATCTTGGGAAAAAATATTAAGTAAAATTATAGTTTTACTGATAAAAAATACTAGCGGCCGCCTGCGACTTTGTCCCGTTGGACTCCCCCCCGCCCTTTCCCCCAGCGTGATGTTTTATAGCCTATAGCCTTCTTCTAAAAATAGGCTGTGTAGTGTGTGCACCTCAACGCCTATATAGGTATACGCATTGTCCGTATAAATTAGATGACACAATAAAGCGCAACATCGAACCAGAAACACCTGTTTTAATTAGTCATCTCCCGGTCCCATTGCATGGCGACCCTGACAGGATTACAATTATTACATTACAGGATTATTACATCACAGCTGTTCAATACAATTTTTTTTTACAATTCAAACCAGTGTTCCCCAGATTAGCGAGTTCGAAGAAACAAACACATCAGCTTTATTTTATAAGTATACATATAGATAGTTGATACGTTAGACCATAAGAAAAAAATTAATCTAGTATCAGAAATAACTTTTATTTATTCTAGGTCTGAATATTTCTGCTCCCTGCAACAATAAAGAAAATCATGCTTTCTGACCAGGACCATGATGTGATGTCGTGTCTCTAATTTTATAGAACACAAAATTGGTTTGAGAGTGTTTTTAAACAGTGTTTTTTTTTAAATATCTGTTTATTATTTAATAGTAATTTTAACAAATAACTTAACGGTTTCATTATGAGTGAACAGGTCTTTAAAGAGTGTTATATCGAGTAGTTGTTCATTGTTTCCTTAAGCAATAATTTTTGATACGATAAATATATATTGTAACCGCCACTTTCTATGAGTACATCATTTTATGCCACCTGAAACACTCAAGGTCTAGGGTAAAGGTACCAATTGCTGAACACCTCTAACACTCAGCGAGACAGTACAAGAGACACCCCTCGCATACAAATAGCACGCATCATTGCAAATGTCTCGTGTTCCACAATACTTGAGTGAGAATACAAAGTCAGTTGATAAAGTTTATTTATAGGTGTCTGACAAACAGGCTACGTGCTGTTTTGATGATTTTGAGATGTATTTGTAAGGAGCGAGAGTTCAAAAATTATATATTTTCATCTGATATGCCAAATAAAATAAAAAAATTACGTGATCATAAGAGTCGACCAACGTGCTGAGGAAAGAGCTAGAGGTAGTGAGTCTTTACATAGCTGCTTATTCATAACATAAGTGGGAAAATCTTTATAGAAACTATAGCCGCCTTAACTCAGCGAGCAAGTGAGTGGAAGTATTTAATAGATCGCAAAAATCGTGACTAAATAAAGAACAAAGTTCTTCAGGAATTCAATCGACTACTCTGGAAATCTATGTGGAAAACATATAGTCCACTGCAGAAGAGTTATGACCTAGGATAATGATGATTATAAAGTGACTAGCTTTTATTCAGAAGTGTCTATAAATACCAACTTAAAGCTCAAGTTCCGAAGAAATAACATACGTTACTAGCAGCCGCCCGCGACTTCGTCCGCGTGGACTCAGCTGTATGTGAAAAAAGATTTTCCCGCTTTTCTGTTGATTTTTTTTTGCTATAAACCTTACGGAGCCCGAGACCTTTCCATTGAATGCAAAACAGTGGAAATCGGTTGGTGCGTTCTGGAGTTATAGCGTCAGGAAGGAAAACCCGGCTTATTTTTATATAGTAGATAATGTTCACGTTACAAAAGGAACTCCTTCCAAGAAACTGTCCAACATCGGGTACCGGCTGTAATTGGTGAGGTGAGGTTACCCCTGTTTTTCTGCCTTCATATTTTTATTGCTGACGTCATTCGGGCAGGTACGCAATGTTTTTAGGAAAACCTGCGTAAATCATAACTTGTAGCCCGTGAAACCTTGTTATATAGCGGAAAAGGAATGATTAAGATAGACAAATTGTTTTATTGGCCTCAATATGATTTTATTGAGGCAGCAGCTTTTATTATTTCTTTAAGATACAATTTCTAGGAAATACTAGTAAGTGAAATCAATATAGTTAAAAATGATTGAAGACATAGCTGTTCCTCTATGTTTGTATTGGTCTGGGTGTTTCCTATGTATTAAGTATGTATTTACAAAAGAAAAAGTATTTAAGTATGTCTATCCGTTGTCTAGTATCCTATAAAAACGGACTTTAATTAGCTCATCTTGGGGCTAGATGGCGCTGTGTGGAATAATGTCCAGGGATATATATTTATTATCTTGAAAAGACAAAACTAGGTCATCGTTTGAAAATCTTTATTCACACCAAAAATTCTTGAATAAATCCTGACAAAAAACTAGTCAAACATTGCTAAAGAGGGTCTGGAGTAATTCCGGAGGTATCCCACGACCTTCGGGACGATCATGAATCAGACCGAGGAGATTGATGTCGCCGGCCTGATAGATCGGCCGGAGTGGGGATTAAAACAATTGTTTATCTGATTCTGGGATGTGGGGATTTGAGGTGAACCTTGAAGAATCTTTGTGCGATTGCGGGTTACCGTATCTCTACTCGCGTATAAGATCGTTTTCGGAAAAAACAGACTATCGTGCACGGCGTTTTTCTCGGCGCGTATAAGGTCAAAACTGGCGTGCATGGTTTTGTACCCTTGTGGGTTCAATCACCGCACACTATAAGCATTTGTTTGCATGAACATGTTGGGAGTTGCCTATGCAAGTGCGTATTTACAGAAGAAAAGTAAGTATTTAAGTATGTTTATCCGTTTGTCTAGTATCCCATAATATGAGCTTTAATTAGCTTATCTTAGGGCTAGATGGCGCTGTGTGGGATAATGTCCAGGGATATTTATTTATTTATAATCTGTGAGTTGAAATACAAATATACGCAGACAAAGTCAAGGGCAAAAGTTAGTTAGTCATGGAATTTTTGCTCAAAACATAACTAGAGCACGTCGAGATATGTCTCACCTATTCTTTACCTCTCAAATATTCAAAAGCGCAAATTTCTTGCTACCTAGCTTTAGTTGTTCTTATTTGTGCGCGGCGAGGACAGTGCTTGACCTAATTACAATGGGCAGCTGTACACTAGTGATGCTGATTTGTCGATAGATTGATTATCGATGGTTACCTTCGAAAACACGATAAATTGATAGTAAAAGTCTGAAACATGACAGCATTATTGATTTGCATCAAAACTATTGAAAGTGAAGCATATTAAAAGCAACTATACCATGAATGTTATCGATATTATTGAGAGTATAGTTTAGCTTTTTTATATAAAATTATCAAGATTATCACTATTCACCCGAGGGAACCAAATCTTCGGTAACACTTCAATTATACTTCAAAAGCAAAATTCCAACAACCCACCCAAATATGTTAAGTGCACAATAAAATTTATTTTATTTAGGCAGAGATTTAATAAAAAGATTCTATATTTAATTAGTTTTTATGAATCCATATTGACATACGACTGATACTTATGTAGCAAGCATTATAAGTTGAATCTGTAGTTTATCGATAGTGAACTATCCAGCAACACTACTGAACACTCCACTGCACAATGAAATCTTAAAGAGAAAAAATACTTCCGACGTAAACTATGTGCTTTAAAACTTTGAAAAAACTTATTAGTTCAAACAAAGAAAAATGGAAATTGGATGAGCTGGTGAAATGCACTTTTTTGTTCAGAAATATTAATAACAGAGTTATACGAGTAAAATATCAAGGATAGAAGAAGAAGAATAAGAAATAAGAAGAAAGAAAGAATAATAGTTTATTTAGTGTGCTGGCAGATAGTTTAAGTTGAGAAGAAGGCGTGACAAAACGCCAGAGCGTAGACGTAACTGTTAATCCGCGTTAACTTTCTCGATGCGTTTGATCGAAGGAAATAGCACTAACCCTTCAGTTACCTACCAAAGCATTTAGATAAGTGTAGTATCAGAGCGCCACCTGACTTTGCAAGAACCTTTAAGGTCTTTTTTAAGTGTTAGGAAAACTTACCTGAGAAAAAAGTCCTAGATCATCATTTATCAAAATAGTTTCTTGGAACAAAACCTGTTGTTCAAGAGTTTAACAACCACAATTTCACTCAAAGAATACACCGTGGTTTAGTTACCTATCCATCACTGAAGTCGTATTTAATTTATTTATTAATATTCATAAAAGGCAAATCTGCCTGACGTAGGTACTCGTTTAAATCAACGCACATCCGAAACTACTATACCCAGAAACTTTAAATTTGGTGCAGCGGTTTCTTCATAATATTGGCAAGCTTTAAGAAAGGATTTTTAGGAATGTAACCCGTAAGTAGGTGAAATAGGGACTGAAAGTCCACGCGGTTAAAGTCGTGAGAAGCCGCTAGTTCAAACGCAAAACTAAAAAGAAAAGGAAAAATCGCGAATATAAATCCATCTCATTTCCCTTGTGACTGAAAAAGTCTAGAATGTCTTAGAATTTACAAGACAGCTATCCTTCAATGGCTTCAAAACTTTTGTGTAAGTAATAACTGTCTATCCCTCTTTTATCAAAGGATAATTCGCTAACCTTAAGTGTCTTTTTATGACTCCCTAAAATACTGGTATTCTATTTCAGTACTCCATGGAGTTTATTAAGTCTCTTTTACAACATTCTGTAAAGTAATACATTTTTGGTTCAGGGTAGTATTTTGGTTTGGTCTGGATATAGTTTAGTATTCTATTCATTGTTAACAATTTTGTTTATAACCACGAAATATGTCTAAGTCATTCTGAGCATGATTGACCAAACTGAAACAGGTTAACATCATCAGTGTAGAGCGTAATGTCTCTCTTGAAATCAATCTCATGGATATTATTGAGGATAATTAAAAGCAAAGGACCTAGTATTGACCCTTTTGGTATTACATATATGAAAGAGTAAAAGCCCGAGTATTGATCCTTTTGGTATTACTACATGCAATTTATATATAAAATAGTAAAAGTCCGAGAATGGATCCTTTTGGTACGCTACATGAAATGTATATAAATCACACTAAAAACCGAGTATTCATGATTATTTTGTTACTCCTTATGAAAATTTAATCTAAGATGAAATTGATAGAAAGCAAAAAAAACCCAATCACAAACCCGTAAAAAGCAAACTTCGCAACTAAACCATTTACCCTGTTTTGCTCTGACAAGCGACGCAGATCATGACGAAGACGTTTCGCCGCGACCGCGAAACTTTGCCCATAACGAAACATACGCTTGTTAGACAATGTGTGGAACTAACAAGAAACAAGAAGTTTGCCTGTCCGATGTGCTCTTGACAAACAGCCCGGGGGAGTGTTGGCGAACTATTCGGCGTTACTGTTGATTAAAATGAACGCAACGGTTTTGCCATTGATTTAAACGCAGGCGTAGCTAATTAGCTAACTGTAGTTCTACTTTTTCAAATTGTTCCAATTGCAGAGCCAAGTATTTTATCAACGTGAATTGTAGGCAATAAGATTTAAGTGATGTCGGTATGACTGCCGTAGATCGATCTGCTGTGTTGTAGATTGGTCCAACATGAGAGTGAAAAAAAATAACTGTATTTCTTTTTTCGACAAAACTGTATTAATCTCTATAGTTAAACTTAAAAAAACAGTCAAAAATGCTTGGCTGCCTTGTATAACAAGTGCAACACGACTTATTTTTGCCAAACAAGGACATCGGTCTTCATTATACTGTCTCTACTTTTACCTGTCATTTGAAAAACACAGCTGTTATTAGATCTCCTGGTCTTCGAGATGATAATATTATAGTGCACAAGTGTGCGCACAGTGAAAACACAGGTGCAATCTCACTTCCACTAACTTCCTCTGACACATAATGTGAGGATCAATCGACAAGACCGGAAAGTGTGTCCTGACTAATAATATTCCCAGCAGGCAGCATGGCTGGTCTGACTTTAGGGACACGAGGTGATCCTCATCCACTGTCATAACAAACTAGAAACAACAACACAAACATAAGCATGTTGTTTGGTCCCGCAAGTTGAGGGTCCAACACTTTACTACAGAGTTGGACAGGTGATACAACAACACATCGAACTCATAGCCACAGTAAACAGATGACAGTAAAATATCTACATACAAACGTGCTCGGTTCGAATGTGTGCGTACGCGTCGGCACGCGATTTCACGCACACGCTAGCATAAAATAAGAGGGAATAAGGTGGCGGCAGTACGTACGGGCTGTGCCGAGTGTTTGTGAGCACGCTAGGCTAACAACTCGGCGGGCGGCCTTAGTTAGATAACCAACTGTTATATTTACGGTGCCAATAGACTTATTATGTCAGGCGAGAGGCTATGGTCACAAAGTCAGATAAATATGTCGGAATTCGAAATCTGCCACCCAATGAGCAGTAAGCTGTCAAGCGACAACGTCACTGATTGGGCAGTAAGCGTATTGACCAATCACTGAAGTGGCCCACCACCTCAGGTAGTTTCTTTTAAGAGATAGGGAGCAAACGAGCTAGAGGGTTACCTGATGGAGAGTAATCACCTCTGTCCATGGACAACTGCATCACCAGATGTGTCGCAAGATGCGTTGCTTGCCTTTCGGAAAGGAATACGCTCTTTTCTTGAAGCCTGGCATGTCGCTGAAGTATGCCATGATACAAATGCTAAATCTAATACATTTCATATGAAATCCCTTTGCAAGACGTTTTTTCGAGACTAAACGAAACCGTTCGTCAACACATTAAAAAACAAAAGAATCAACATTTCTTAGCTGCTACTGAAATAATGGTCACCTGTCAGAACATCCAAAGTATAGGAAACAAAACAGATCTATTAGAACATTTTTTAATCCAATCGAATGTAGATGTACTTTCTATCTCCGAACTTTGGAGAAATAAATATTACTTTGACTCTTTACAATTTCAAGGCTATAAAATAGCTTCCCTTTTTTGTCGAGAAAACTATGAAGGTGGAGGCGTCTGCATTATAGTTAAGGAATCTTTAGAAAACATAGAAAGGAAAGATATAGTACAATTTTCAAGAGAATATATATTTGAAATAAGTGCAATAGAGGTACCCATATTTAATTGTATCTTGATAGGGATTTACAGAGCTGACCGTGACATTGAAATATTCTATGAGCAAATTGAAAAAGTCTTACTTAAAATAAGCAATAAAGACAAAGGTAAAAAAAATGTGATATTTGGAGATTTTAATATAAATGTATTGGTCAAGAACAAAGCAACATATCGATTACTAAATCTGATGAATTCCTATAACTTTGTACCGCTAATAAATGAGCCGACACGAGTAACAAAAACGTCAGCTACATGCATTGACCTAGCATTCACGAACGATGCCTCTTACATTCGAGAATCGTATGTTTGTGATTATGGTCTCTCAGATCACAAGGCTATTAATATAAAACTTAACCAAAAATCTTCATGCGTAAACACTGTATGGTATAAAGAAAAAAGACTCTTCACAAAAAACAACATCAATAAATTTAAAAATTCTTTAAGTCAAATAGATTGGGAAAACGTAACAAATAGTAATTTAACTCTTAACGAGAAATATAATTTATTCCTGGAACGAATTAAAAAAATCTTAGATGAGAATATACCACTTACTAAAATCAAAATACACAAACTACCAAAAAAAGGATGGCTAACAGCCGGTTTAAAAAAAACATGTGTTCACAAAAGAGCTCTGAGAATTATCTTGAATGAAACAAAAAGTGAACCTATCAAAAAATACTATAACACATTTAGCAAAATTTTAAAGCAAAGTGTAAAAATTGCTAAAAAAAAGGAGTACATAAGGCAAATAAATAATTCAGATAATAAGTATAAAACTATGTGGAGAATAATTAACCAAAAAACTGGTAGGGTGAAACCAAGAGAATACAGAAATTTTAAATTGAAAATAGATAACAAAATCATACAATGTCCAAGCACCATAGCCAATATTTTTAACAATCATTTTTCAAATGTTGGAGGTTCCCAAAATAGTAACAAAGGGAGACCAGTTGTTAATCCACCTTTGAATTCAATGTACTTACGTCCACTAAACCAGAAAGAAACCCTCCAGATAATAAAATCAATAAAGAATAAGCACAGTTGCGGTATAGATGAAATCCCCCCTATTTTAATAAAACAATGTGCGGAGGAACTTGCGTATCCTCTAACAAAATTAATAAATCAAAGTTTTCGAGATGGCATATTCCCTGACTTACTCAAAATAGCAATAATAACTCCAGTCCATAAAAAGGACGATAATCTGACTCCTAATAATTATAGACCCATAGCGCTGCTTCCAACCTTTTCAAAAATATTTGAAAAGGCTATGTGCAACCAGTTATATGCATTTTTGGAAAGTAATAACATCTTCGATGACTGCCAAAATGGATTTAGGAAATCCAGATCTACTACATTAGCAGTATACAAATATGTCCAATCAGCCCTCCAGCACATTAACGACAAAAATACTGCCTTAGACCTACTGTTAGATATGTCCAAAGCTTATGATAAAGTTTCATATTCAATACACCTCACCAAATTGTATGGCTCAGGCATTCGCGGCCCTGCCTATAACTGGTTTAAGTCGTACCTTCAACACAGGAAACAAATAGTCCAAATAGAGCACCATATTAATAACACAAATGAAATACAGACAGTCAGATCTAGGGAAACAATCTTAACAGGTTCAATACCACAAGGCAGTGTTTTAGGATGCATTTTATTTTTATTATAATATATTAATGATTTACCGAAAATATTAGATAAAACTGTAACTTTACCAGTCTTATTTGCAGATGACATTTTGATACTGTTTAAATGCAATGACAGCAATGACCCAAATACCCTAGTCGTCCAAACATTGAACAATATTTCACAATGGCTTATAGACCATAATCTGGAAATTAATTATGACAAAAGCAATATTATCCAATTCCGATCATACATGAAACCAGCAATGAACCTAAACATATCTTTTAAAAATAAAACTTTGTCAGAGGTCAATACGTTTAAGCTTCTTGGAATTACAATAGACACCAACATAAACTGGAAAACTCATATAGCACTAGTTAAGTCAAAACTTTCGAAGTTCACCTACGCCCTATTTCAAATAAAAAACAGCACTAATCTTGAAACTGCTCTCACAACGTACTACGCGTACGCTTACAGCTGGCTAAGATATGGGGTAACATTATGGGGAAATAGCGTAGATATGACTGAGCTATTTATAATGCAGAAAAAGTGTGTCCGGATTATTGCCAACATTGACAATACCCAAAGTTGCCGACCTTATTTTAAAAAATATCTAATGCTGACTTTACCCTCAATTTATATATTTGATATATGTTTATTTGTCTTTAATAATATTGATCATTTTCCTAAAGTCAGCGAGGCACACAGTATTAACACTCGGAGTAAAAATAAGTTACTCCAACCTACAGCAAGAATAAAAATGCTTAGTGATAGCCCGTTTCACATGTCTGTAAAAATATTCAATAAACTTCCACTACAAATTAAAAACGAAAATAAATTGACAATATTTAGGAGCAAACTGAAAGATTTCCTTATCCTAAATAGTTTATACTCTGTCGATGAATACTTGACACATAATAAATACATACCATATAATAAATAAATGAATTTTATGCTTAACTCCTACAGTTAAAATCGAATACTGGCAAATTAAAATAGTAATTAAAGTTGGTAATAAACATCAACTCAATGATAAAATAGCAAGAAGAATAACAATATTTTTTGTTTATTTATATTTAGCACTTTTATGTTTCAATTTTGTAATATTTTTAATTCTTATGATTTTTCTGTCAGATATTTTCGAATTGTATTTTTTATTGTTATTTTTAATTTTTGTGGTGAAATCTTAATGTTTTTACTCTTATTTATTATTTAAGTTTAGATACTATGACAGTGTATAAATAACTTAAAATTTATAGTAATTGCAAATTAGAAAGATTTATTTAGAAATAAGAGAAAATGTAATTATATTTCTGAAAAAAGTTTGCTGTGCCCGAAAAGGGCGACTAAGTCAAAAAGATCCTATTATGTACTTTCCAACTATTGTATCACTTAGTTTGCAAATAAATGCTTTGACTTTGACTTTGAAGTTGACACGCTGAATTTCATACAAGAAATCAAACATCAGGCGTCTAGTGGCTTTAAGCTCGATGAGTTGCTAGGCTACAACAAACACTATAACATTAAAGTGTTGCAATCTTTTTAATCCAAAAAACCCACGATGCGTTTGATGCCGCAATCATAATAATGCGTTCAAATTCAATGCATGCGATCGAGCTCCACTCCCGCTCAACCGCATTGTGCGAATAACTCCGATTTGCAAGTAATTTTAGTAAAAGCAGTACATTCGCACAGTCGTAAACTAACGGAAAATTGAGAAAAACATTTCGCGAATATGCTGATGTTATTACGAAATGTAGCGCGCAGTCAGCTTTTTCAGATAAATCTACTGTGTATTTGGTTTAGTGTAATATGAAGTAAACGTGGCACAAGAATTTAAAGATGAAATGTTGATTTTAACTGCGTTTTTAGCAAACTGCTTGTGAAGTTTATTAACGAGGGTTACTAATATTATGAATACGAAAGTTTGTATGTGTGGATGTTCCGTGTTGTTTCACGTAAAAACCATAGGATGGATTTTAATGAAACTTTACCATAATAAAGCTTATGCATCTAAATAGCACATAGGCTACAATTTATAAAGATACATCATTTTTTTTAACCTCAGTCCACGCGGACGAAGTCGCGGGCGGCCGCTAGTTAGTCGTATAATGAAGGTTTTGTCAGGGCATAATATTGAGCAGTGGGCATATCCAGAAATAATCCCTAAAAAATGTAATGTAAGACTTTCAAACGTTTGTGGTAATAAAGTGACTCGTTTTAAATATAAAAACGTCTTACACATCTAACATGTTTCCAAAGCTGACCTACTTAAAAAAGAGCGACACATTTCATCATATTCCAAGTTAATTTTATTTAATGCAAAAGGAGTCTTTCTTTTATTTGAACTAGGTTACGTAATATTTTGCTTCGCAAGCAGTTTGCAAAATGTTGCTAAGGATCCATTTATGGAATGCAATCCCGTAGCCCTCCAAATCCCGTGGTATTGATATGCGAGATTGATCAATCCAAGATTCATACCCTTAATATAATATCAGAGAACCGAATAGAAAGTAAAGATTTGGCTTAAATTTTTTGAGGGCGTACCTATATCTAATTATTCCGGTGCCACAATTTGGTTTTCTACCAAATATTAACGAAAAGTAGTTATTCATTCGAACAGCAGCAAAACTTATTAGTATTTTATGGTAACGGATCTTTAACTTTGTCCTTATTATGATCACGAATATATTAACTGACTGATAAGGAAAATTTATTAGAGGAAGCAGGAATTCCAAGATTAGGCCTTAAATATTAAAGGAGAACATTCTGGGGGGCTAAAAAGGCAACATTTTAGATGATTCATATTATGAAAACATCTAAATGACGTTTCATCTAGAGGGCGATCCGTTTCGAGTCAAAAGTGATAATAGCGCCCTCACACGCGCCCCGATTGATAAATTGTATGAGCGTGAGCGACGTGAGCGCGCTATGATCACTTTTGACTCAAAACGGACCGCGCTCTATATGAAACGTCAGTTAGATGTTTTCATAATATGAATCATCTAAAATGTTGCCTTTTTAGCCCCCCAGGTCTCGTACAAAATATACCCAGAATTTAAGTGCCGGCCAGACAAAAATAATACTGGAACATAATTGGAAATGACGCCCTGAATATTTCTTACTAGGACAGGAACCGTCTACAATTAACTCTTAGACTGCTATTTGAGTTTGAAATTCCAAAAAAAAAAGCTCTCTAGAAATAGATGAATGGGTTTTAGCTTGTTAGTTGCGTTAGATTCGTTTTCACTGATCCAGTGAGAGTGACCCAGTGGGTAAATCAAAATGAAAAAAAACAAATTGGCGGATTTTTGGCGTTAGATTCGATGTTTTCATGCTCTGCAGCCTGAACGGCTTGGCGGACTTTAGCTGGAGAGGTGTCGTCTAATTTCATCATCATCATCATCAGCCTATGCTGGTCCACTGCTGGACGTAGGCCTCCCCTAATGCGCGCCATCGCGCCCTGTCTTCGGCTAGACGCATCCATCTCCTGCCAGCAGCCTTTCGCAAATCGTCGCTCCACCTAGCCGGAGGGCGTCCCACACTACGCTTGCCGAGACGTGGTCTCCACTCTAGAACGCGCTTACCCCAACGGTTATCCGTCCTACGGCAAATGTGACCAGCCCACTGCCACTTTAGCTTACTTATTCTGAGAGCTATGTCGATGACCCTGGTTCTCTGTTGGATAACCTCATTTCGGATTTTATCCTTCAGAGAAACTCCGAGCATAGCTCTCTCCATAGCTCGCTGAGCGACCTTGAACTGGTGCATCAACCGCACTGTGAGTGTCCACGTTTCGGCTCCGTATGTCATGACGGGTAGGACGCACTGGTTGAAAACCTTAGTTTTCAGGCATTGTGGTAAAGGCGACGAAAAGACTCGACGAAGTTTTCCGAACGCTGCCCAACCCAGCTGAATCCTCCTCTTGGCTTCCCTCTCGAAGTTGTTTCTACCCAACTGCAATATCTGCCCAAGGTAGGTATATTCCTGTACAACCTCGAGCTGGTGACCGAAGACAGTGACCGGTCCCGGATCAATGTGGTCATTGATCATGACTTTGGTTTTATCCAAATTCATCCCGAGACCGATTCGCCGCGAAGAGGAGTCTAGGCTGTTCAGCATCAGCTGCAGATCCTGGAGCGACTCCGCCATCAGGACTATGTCATCTGCGAATCGTAAGTGTGAGATGTACTGGCCGTTTATGTTTATGCCCATACTTTTCCAGTCCAGCGTCTTGAACATATCCTCCAGTGCATTAGTGAACAGTTTCGGGGATATGACATCCCCCTGTCTCACTCCTCTAAGCAACTGGATGGGTTCAGACTGCTGGTCCTGTACTTGGACACTCATAGTAGCAGCTTCATAGAGACATCTCAGCACTTCGATGTATCGATAGTCCACTTGGCATCGCTGCAGGGATTCCAGGACCGCCCAGGTCTCGATGGAGTCAAAGGCCTTTTCATAGTCCACAAAGGCTAGACACAGAGGACGATTATACTCCTCGGACTTCTGTATAATCTGCCTCACTGTGTGGATGTGGTCTATGGTGCCGAATCCTCCTCGAAACCCGGCCTGCTCTGGAGGCTGGAATTCGTCGAGTCTCCTAGCGAGGGGGTTCGTGATGACTCTGGAAAACAGCTTGTAGACGTGGCTCAAGAGTGATATGGGTCGGTAGTTCTTAAGAAGAGACTTATCTCCTTTTTTGAAAAATAGAACTACAATGCTCTTGTTCCACGCCTTTGGAGTCCTCCCGGAGTGAATGACAGAGTTAAAGAGGCGCTGTAGTTCCTTCAGTACAGGAACACCCCCCGCCTTCAGAAGTTCTGAAGTAACTCCGTCTTCACCCGGGGCCTTTCCATTTTTGAGCTGCCTCAGAGCCAGCACGATCTCGTCTTGGCTGATTTCTGGCAAGTCATCGGTATAGTGGCGTGTTAGGGTGGCTCTAGAGTCGTGGCCGTCGCGCTGAATACGAGGTGCATGTTGAGCGTACAGTCGGCCGTAGAAGTCCTCAATTTCAGCGAAAATCTCCGGCTTTGACAGTGCGGTACTGCCATTGTGCGTTGTCAGCTTCGTCAGGTGGCTCCTCCCAAGCTGCTGAATGAATACCTTGGACCCTCGGTTTTGCTCTATTGCCTGCTCTATACGGCGTGTGTTGGAGCTCCGAAGGTCATATCGTACCATCCTCGCAATACGCTTGTTTAGAGTCGACCGCTCTGACGGTGAAGCTGCAACGTTTTCCCGCCGTATCGCCAAAAGCCGTAGAGTCTCATCTGAGAGATTGGACTTCCTGCCTGTACGCTGTGTTCGACAGAACTTCATGCCCTCATCTTTCAGCGCGTCAACCACGTTCTGTAGGGTCTCGTCTACGTCATCGGTAGGTTCCAAAGCAGCGAATCTGGTTCCAAGAAGGTCTTGAAACGTCTCTGAGCCCGCCATGATTTGAAGGGGATTTGGTCGGAGCGTGGACTTCATCAGACGACTCCTCTCAAGCTTGAGATTGATATTCAGGGAGCCTCGTACGAGTCTGTGATCAGAACCGGTGTTAAACCTATTGATCACGGAAACATCCCTGAATATGTGTTTTTTGTCAGTCATGATGAAGTCAATCTCGTTTTTTGTCACAGCGTCGGGGCTTCGCCATGTCCACTTCCTCTGGGGCTTTTTCTTAAAGAATGAATTCATTAAGAAGAGCCCCTCTTGCTCAAGGAAGTTGACTAGCATTTGCCCCCTGTGATTCCTCACCCCAAAACCATGAGGGCCCAGTTTGGACTCGCCGCAGTTCTGGATGCCTACTTTGCCGTTAAAGTCCCCCATAACAACGTTGAAGTGGGCCTTGGTTGAAGTGTTTAAGGCACGAGATATGTCCTCGTACATACCTTCCACTTCTTCATCCTGATGTGCCGAAGTCGGTGCGTAAACCTGTATAACTTTCAAGGTATATCGCTTGGATAACCGAAGTATCAGGTACGCCACCCTGGTCGACACACTGGAGATTTCTTCAACATTGTTGGAGAGGGACTTATGGACGAGAAATCCTACGCCACCCTGGGACTGTTGGTCGCCCTCGCGGAAGTACAGAAGGTGGCCGGAGTTCAGGGTTACAGTGTCCTCGCCCTCTCTTCGGACTTCACATAACCCTAGGATATGCCACCTAATGTTTTCCAGCTCCACTTCCAACTGAGCCAGATGTTCGTCCAGCCTCAGAGTCCGTCCATTGTACGTAGCCAGGGTCAGGTTTTGTAGGTAGCCTATTGTAGCCTGGGGATTCTTTGCACCCCCTGCCCTGCCGTTACCGTGGCCGCTACCGTAACCAGGAATAGCAGAGCGACCGGGAACTGGGGGCCGTTTCTTTGTTGCGTCTGCCATTGGGGGGGAAATGCCCATAATCTCCACGCTGGGCAGGCGGGTTGGAGATCGCAGGAACACAGCTGCTTCAGTCGCTGACGCTGCTGCCCGTCAGCGACCCGGTCAGGATTTAGCTGTGTCCGATGGGTGGCGCTATACCGCTGTCCACCGGTCGCCAGAGCCTTGTCCGTTGGTCAGCAGGATGACCGCTTGCAGGTAAGGTTGACAGTTGGAGCTCGAGCTGGTTATGCTCCCAACATCCCCATCGTCTAATTTGCATTTACTATAAGAGTGGTCCGGGATCCAGTAGGAGTAACTGCTGAGTTTCTTGCCGGTTCTTCTCAGTACAGAAACAACTTTCCGACACCGGTGTATTTATTGGCGACCGTCTTGGTGTAATTGTTGAGAAGTCGGCTACTACACCAAGGGTCGCGGGTTCGATCCCCGCACAGTACAAACATTTGTGTGCATGAACATGTCTGTTTGTATTGGTCTGAGTGTTCACTATGTATATTAAGTATGTATTTACAAAAGAAAAAGTATTTAAGTATGTTTATCCGTTGTCTAGTATCCATAATAACGGACTATAATTAGCCCACTTGGGACTAGATGGCGCTGTGTGGAATAATGTCCAAGGGTCCAAGGATATTTATTATTTCTATTATAGTATTTAAATCTATTATTAAGTGTATTTTGGTTTGTTTGATTAAGTTTTTGACGATTCAAAAGCACTTGTATCAGGTCTAGTTAAATAAAGATATTTCTGATTCTAATCCCGGGATCCCGCATTCCGGGATTGTAATCCCTAGTTCCATTATTGGTCATGTCGTCGTTCAATTTAAATAACACCGTAACTCATTTCTACATAGTATCCAGGAGAGCTATTAATGTTTTATTCAAGGTTTACAATTTGTTGCCTTCTGCTAGTTTATGTAAATTTTATTGTTAACAATTTATCACTTGAGTTTCATAGAGAAAATAAATACAGTGAGAAATTTAGTACGTTTTATCATTTGCTAGTGTTTATTGATTTATATATCTGGAGCAGTTGGATTGTATTACAACTATATTTTACGAGTATTCATGACTAGAGCCTTGTTAATATTCTGGCTCTAAAATCGAGTGGTTTTCAGTTAAAGTGGTCTGAGGTTTGGAGAAACCTACTTCAGGCTCTTGGACTGTTTAACGTAACCACAATTTACTCTTATCCAATTGGACAATATATTGAAGTAATTATTGTAGACTGGAGAACAATATATTTATCCTACAGTTATGCGTCATCATATCATCGATCGTCGAATTAAGTCTATTGATTAAAACGATGATAACGAATTAATAGGTTGAAAATCGGCATATTGAATATTCTGTGCACTAGTGAAACTCGATTAATAAATCGATACACAATCGACTGTCTCAGAGTAGAGGTGAATGCAGACTACAAAGCCGTGAATTTGTAAGTGACTAGCTGAGCGCTCTGTACACCGTCAAGCACTTCGGATGACCAGAGTGGTTTGCACCACCTTGCGTAGTGTTTAGTTACTCCACTAACCTTTTCAAGTTATGCGTAAACCATGCTCAAAGAGGTTTGTTGCTACTATATTCCAACTAATCTAAGAAATAAATTTTGACAGCTGTCATAAGACTACTATTTTTGGCCACTCCTAATGCTTACATCTTTCTCATGCCGGCTGGATCTATACACATTTCTTGAACATTCAGATGATGTAGTAAAAATGCCCAAGATATTTATTTATGTGTGTTATTTCTATGTCCTTCGGCAATCCCGCTGTTACTTTTTACTCTCATTCCCTTCCTCAAGTTTATGGCCTTGCTCGTAAACCACGAATCAGTTTATGACTTAAACTAATTGGGACTGTTGCTTTTGGTAATAAGCATAATTATTTATTATTGTTGCGGCCTGTTTATATATAATCAACGGTTTTGGCCTCTTACCTCTGGGAGCTAGCCAAGAGCAAACGGCGATAAGTTTTACATGTCAATAACCTCATAATGTGTTAGCTGATATTTTATTTTGTTGACTATAATCTACCACAACTGTATATGCAAAAACAGTCACAATCACAATTACACGCACTCACACACATACTAACAACACACACACACATACACACACACAATTTATGGAACAGAGTCAGATATGTACTGAAATAGGTATCCCTTATGGATGGAAGAATAGAGAGCGTGATTTTTCTAGCACAAGTAGGTATCTAATTTCCTTCAAATAAATTTCTGATGATGATTCCGATGTGAAAAAATCTGTTGGTAAATAAAGAATTTGAAGACATCAATTTGTCTTGGTGCCAATCTGGCTTGTGTACAGGTTAAAGCTTACCGCCCTCCCTGTATTCACAAAGGTCAATAAGTCAAGTAGGTATAAAGAACTGAAAGTCTACTTAACTTCGGAAAGTTAGGTTTGAATCATAGAAAAATATTCCACACAGCGCCGTCTAGCCCCTGACTAAGTGAAGCTTGTACTATGTAATACTACTCTATCAGGTGCTTCCAGAACACCCAAAAATGCCGATAAAATCACAGTAAAACTAAAACTACACTTCAACAACAGCGCCCCCTAGCGAACAACAGCGCAGTTAACACGTCACGGAAGTGTTACGATCTGTAAACACATAAAGTGCCGGAGTGGGAATAAAAACGTAACTGCACAGATTGGGCCGGAAGTCACACTACATAGTTTGTACCAGACACATTTTCGGGGGTGATTCAAATATTGTTTAAGGGGAGAATCAAGTATTTTGAAAATAAATCTGCCAAGATTGTGTTATATTTTGTTAGTGACAGAGCGTCGTGGCTTAGTCAGTGGTTAAAAACTCTGGCTCGGAACCCTGTGGCCCTGTGATCGAATCTGGCCAGAACACACTACTTTGTGTTCACTGTATTATTTGCGGCTAACTCTCCGGTGATAGAAAACACCCTTCAGATGTTGGGTTTAAATTCTCTCGGCGTAATGTGGGCTTCTGAATGATCCTTGCACCATGCCGGCAACAGTCAGTGTGCCTCTCTAACCTCTCTAGGGAATGGTCGTGAGGTTGTCTTGTTAGTGATTGTTATAAAAATAGACGCCATTTATTTTATGGTAAAAATATCCACAATGAAATTCTTAGAAATAATTATGTATGTACGAGTACATACACCGAGTCTATACACTATTCTAAAAAGACTCTAAATTATCAATTCAAATTGAATTCTAGGATTAGAGTAGAGGCTTTCAAGTAGAGAATTCAAACTTTAATATTTCTTTAATTTTGAACAACTTTCAACTTTAATTTTGAACATTCACTATCAATTTGAGTGACGTTACAAGTTGTATCAAGTAATTACACATTTTAACAAGGTATGCATTTTAATGCTCGCTTTTCCTCGCTGGTGAAATGCTCGTACCTGTAACGTTACATTACACGCGAATTAAAAACAAACAATATGAATAATGGAAGCATATTATACGCCATTAAACGTGATATACTTACCGCACATGTGACGAACAAGCCCCCAATTTGTGTAATGCTATAGAAGGCTGTTGTTACGGCGTCTATTCAATAGATTTAATTAAGATTAACAAGGATTAATGGTGTTTCTGTAGGATTAGGTACAATCATCTCGAGAGTAGGGTACTGTCTATTATGTGGCCTCTGATTTTGACCCTTCGATTTCTGGACGAAAAAAGGGTTCAGGAGACCGTCTTAACGTTTGGTTAATGGTATGTAAACATTTGAATGACAGGTTAGAAGCTATTTATCATGTTACGGTTCGGTATTAGGAAGATGAATTATGATAATCTGTTTATACAACATTATATGGTTTTGAATTTAACATAGGGATTAACACTTTGGTTTGGCACTTGTGAGGACCCGAATTCAAGTTTAGCCGGAACACTACTTTGTGTTTATTGTCCAATTTACAATAAATATTGTACAATTTACAATGAGGATGGTACAATTTACAATGAACATGGTACAATTTACAATGAACATGGTACAATTTACAATGAACATGGTACAATTTACACCAAAAAATAATAAAAACGATCTTGACAACGGCGGCGGTTTCGGTTGGGTTCAAAATTCGCTCGGTGAAATGTGGGCTTTTAAATGTTTCGTTGACCATAACGGCAACATCCGGCGTGCCTTTAACTACCCCGTTGGTATTTGTATGTTATGTTGTGACTTAAACCTAAGCGAAATCGAAAGGCGTATTTGAATTGGATGTAGGAGAAGTTTCAAAAGAGTCGCTAAGTTTTTAAGGCAAAGAGATCACCGTCTAGGTTAGCTTCTAAGTTTTGAAGGAATGTGTACTTTCGTTTGCTATGAAGAAGTTCTATTTCTCCTTAGCAATCGCAATTTGTGATCTAAACTTACGTGGGCCATCCTGTTTGAATCTGTCAGATGATTTTCTTTGAATAGTCGGAGAGCATTGTAGCCCAGTGGTTAAACACTCTGCCTAGAATTCTGGTGCGCCCGAGATCAAATCTGGCCAGAATATACCTACTGTGTATTCATTGTTTCATTGACGACCATCTTGGTGTAATTGTTGAGAAGTCGGCTACTACACCAAAGGTCGCAGGTTCGATCCCCGCACAGTACAAACATTTGTGTGCATGAACATGTCTGTTTGTATTGGTCTGGGTGTTTCCTATGTATATTAAGTATGTATTTACAAAAGAAAAAAAGTATTTAAGTATGTTTATCCGTTGTCTAGTATCCCATAAAAACGGACTATAATGAGCCCACTTGGGGCTAGATGGCGCTGTGTGGAATGATGTCCAGAGATATTTATTTATTTATTGTTCGCATAAATCTTTGATACTACGCAACGAATTTTAATGCGGTTCTTTCTAATGGACGGTGTGGTTGAAGGAAGGTTCATTATCCATAATAACACCCCATTGCACCCGTGCGAAGCCGGGGTGGGTGGCTGGTACAAAATGAAAACCGAATCACCGTTTTTTATCAGCAATTTAATTACAAGCTTTTACTATTAGTATTTTTTTGACAATGCATGGCGAGAGCGTGTAAAAAACATTACCAGGAAATTGACGATATGCCGCAGGCGTCACAATGGTTCATTTAAATAGGCTTCGCATATTTCAAAAATGTATTTTTATGTGCTATACACAACTTTCAAATATAATTTTCGAACATATTTTCAAACTGTTCTAATTGATGCACTACCAGAACAATATGCACCGTAGAGTTATTTATGGATTTCGACTTACATTTCCGCATGCAGGTAGATAAATCACCACCATGGTCTATACAATATCATTTGTAGTACTCGTATTATCTATTTAAGTATAATTGTTGATTTGACCGATTTGGTGTAATGGTCTAGAAGTGGGCTGTAACACCAGTCACAGTGGCAGCAGGTTCGATCCCCGTACGGTACAAACATGTGTGTACATGAACATGTCTGTTTGTTCTGGTCTGTGTGTTTCCTATGTTATTTAAGTATGTATGTACAAAAAAAAGGATTTAAGTATGTTTATTCGTTGTCTAGTTTCCCATAGTACAAGCATTTGGTTACTTATTTTGGGGCTAGAGGACGCTGTGTAGAATCATGTCCAGTGATATTACAATTGTCAATTTAAAAGAACTTTGCTACAAGTCTATTTAATTTTATATAAAGTTTTTTGTGTTTATTTGTTTAAGTTTGGAAAAACTTACCACTCAGAGCTACCGATGCTAAAAGACCTATTACTCTCAACTGTTACCTTCTAGTTAAATACGGACTCACCCACTAAACACCTTTCTACCAAATATTAACTCTAACGATCTTGGGGACAGAATAGCACCCGCCCATAACGTGTTAGCCCGGGCCTAACCCTTCGGTGCCAGACGGGAAAAAAGGGTCGGTCTGGGAGACCGGTGTCTTTAATGTTTGGCACATGATAGGTTAATATTCAAGGAAGTGCGAAATGATTTTCATAGTCGGTTTAGCTTCCGTGAATGTGTTGCCACCTTCTTAAACGCACTTTTTATTCATGAGTGTGACTTAGCGTAACAGTGGATCGGTAACGATATAACCACCTATAACCACCGACGTAAAAGAAAGACGGACGGAGCATCACACTAAATATGATATAAGTATGATGAAATATGAAGCATACAAGGTGCTACAATTTCGTTTTTTGTTCTGCTACACTCTCTCAAACACACTAGGTGCTACAAACTACTCCATTTTACTCCGTGTGATAGTTCCATTGACACGTGCTACTCACGCACACACCTGAACTGGCAGCTGATAATTATGCTTCACTCATGACTAGACGAGGTGACGTCCGTCTTTCTTTTACGTCCGTGGATATAACATACTGTTTAATGACTATTAGGAGTTAGCTATTAGCAACACGCTTCACCCGGTAACATGAAAAGGTTTATGGGATAACACCTAGAAGTCGCCAGATAAACCTTATGTACTGTCAGATGTTATCAAGCTACCCTGAGACCTTGACGGGACTTTACGACAGACAAAATACCAAAGTAGTATTTGTTAAGTTCCAAATATAAGATAATACAAAATAAGTATACCGTCTCTTATTTTAAATAAGTTTACAGAAGGTTAACAAAATAACGTGCATTCCCATAAATTTCGGAGTCAATGTACTGAGGCGTTCACATCAACCTATACACCTGCACCTTATCCTGCTGAAATAAGAGCCATTTTGCAATGGTTTTGTAGACGTTCATGTGGTCTTCTCTACAATTTGTAGCTAAGTACTTTCCCCATTCCACACCTCCTCAGTAATCACAAGTCACATTCACTGACCCCTGTAATGAAACCAGGTATTCCTAGAGGAAAGGTAAACTATCGAAACTTCGAATGAATTTAATTCGAAGTCGAATTCACTAACATTGTGAGCATGTGGTAATGAAGATACTTGGGTAACTGCTAATTTAATGTTGACTTGAGACTTGTTGATTTCTCGGTGAGTTATATCAGAGAGGTAGGTATCATATTTTAATTATTTCAGAGGGAAGATTAAACCTTCTAACTGAGGTATCAAAGAAAGGTAGTTATAAATCTTATTATATTTAGTATAGAAGATTGGAGCTTCTAACACAAACTCAGTTTTGCCCTGACTATAGTATAGTCTAGTATTGTAAAGCGGCCGCCCGCGACTTCGTCCGCTTGGTCTCTAGCTTAAAAAAAATATTATGGCCTATTCTCAGACCCAACTAAGAGACATATAAAATTTCATCAAAATAGGTTTAGCCGTTTTGGAGGATTTTGACAACAAACATTGTGACAAGAGAATTGTATTTATAAGATGACATTATCATTGTTGTATCTTTACCACGTAATCACTCAGTTACAATGGTTTATAACTTGCTCGGCGGAATGTGCGCTTCTGAAAGTTCCGTTCACCATGACGGCAATAATTAATGTGCCTCTGACTACGCGATGTACTTATTTCTATTTCTTTTTTATTTAACCTGATGTGTCCCACTGCTGGACAAAAAGTTCTCCCCCCAAAACTCTCCAACTATGCCTGTTAGTAGCCAGTAATTGCCATTCGCTGGAGTGATGGCTCAAGTCATCCACCATCATTTACGGGGCCTTCCTCTACGGCGATGACCATCTGTAGGGCGCCATTGGGTGGTAATATGAGCATATATATCTGGATGCATCCTGCATACATGGCCTACCTAGTTCCACTCCAATTTGGCAGTGGTTTCTCTCACGTCACGTATTAGTATTTCTACTAATGAAACAAAAAACAAACATCCAGAATCAGACCAATTTTCGTCTCATAAATTAAATTATCTTTAGCCAGAAACGAACCAGCGACCTTCACTCAATACAATAGGAATGAAATGTTTTCTCAAAGAACGTTAACAACATAGCAAAAAATGTATGTCTACATCCCAGGAGACGAGAGTTAGGAGGCAGCCTTTTTGGATCTCTAGTCACAGTATAATCTTACAGTAAGCTATCTACATACAAACGTGCCACTCTCGGTTTGAATGTGTGCGTGCGCGTCGCGCGCCGTAACGCAATTTCACGCACACGCAATTTCACGCTCACGCTAGCATAAAATAGGGAGGCATAGGTAGGCGGCAGTACGGACGGGCTGTGCCGCGTATCTGTGTGCACGCTAGGCTAATAACTCGGCGGGCGGCCTTAGATAGCCTACTGTATAGTTTATACTGTGCTCTAGTCTTGTCCTGAAATTTGTTCTAACCCGTACGTGTCTAGCTAAAAATAGAACGCTAACTTGGCAGACACTTTTGTACTCACAAACACGTACTGACTACCTACAAATACGTTAGTAATTTATTTACTAAAGTCTTTGTTTCATTTATTTGTAGTAAACAGATTTCTGCCAATCGAAAATGGAACTGGGCAGGTCACGTTTGCAGAATGCATAAGATAAGATAAAATATACTTTATTGCACAAAGAAAACAAGTTACATAACGATGATTATAGACATTTAGAATTCCAATACATGGGCCCAAATCACCACCTTGAGGCACTCCACAGATGGTCATCGCCGGAGAGGAAGACCTCAGAAACGATGGGCGATGACATATCCTGTTATTCCGGGGAGTGGGAGATTTTGGCTTACGACAGAGACGTTTGGAGATTTTTTAGAGAGACCTTTTCCCAGCAGTGGGACAGAAGAAGTGAAATTAAAAAAAACAGATTTGATCTGTGTTTTGGTTTCTTAAAAAATACTTCCTTATTGTGAAATCAATAGTTATTAATGGACCTCTTTCATGGAACTAATGAAATACAGTTTAAAACTTTATAGGTTATTGCGTCATTTAATGACGAAAAAACCCAGCCCTTTAAGTTTTCTCAACATCAAATGCAATTTTAGTATTGCATCGAGTACATGTCACTACACAACTCAGTTCAATAATATTGCATGTTTGTGAACAAAACTTTACAAGAAACTGCTCTAGCAAAAACATAAAAAAGCTTTAAAAGCTTTCGTCAAAGCTCAATAGACTTGACTGACAGTGAACTACCAATAAACGCTTTCGCAAATGAACTAAAGTCACTTAAACTTGTTAGTACATAGTTTTGTCTCACTTTACGAGCTATAAACAAATAAATCGCGGCAAGTTGTAATACGCAAATAAAAAAGTAACTGCTGAAATAATCACAATACAGTTGCGAGCAAAAAAATGTCGTCTTAACAAAAAATAAAGTAATTACTGATGTATTCCCGTTTATGCCTTCTGGCATCTCGTTCGCCATTTATCCTTATATGCATATTCAATATTGAATCAACTCAAAAAACATAGATAAAAATTAATTTCGACATTTCTTATTAAAATAGCAAGAAACGGTTTATTGTACGAATAATTGGTGCCTAATTTATTTCTTTATTGCATATTTAAAAAAAATACGAAATGGCGTCCTTACCACACGGTCACAATTAATCACAATCATAGTTGTGTTTATTCAGTTAATAATCCAAAGTCATGAGTAAAAACTCCGTCATGCTTGTCAATCAATACTTCCATGACTGAAACAATCAATGTTGAACTTACAAGCTTTCGTTCCGCAGTGCATGACGATGATGATGTTTGTATACTCATTTACCGTAAGTACTTCTGTTATCAAGTACTTCAATTACATTCACCGACCGATTATTTGCTTGGCAGTGTACTTACGCTTCAATCCTTCAAGTTTTTACGGACTGTATAAGAGGTTTTTCTGCAGTCGTAAATTTATGAAGTCGTAATTGTCTAAGGTTTATTTATGTTTAGTAGACTTCTAGTACATTAGGCATTATTTTTCTCTTTCATTGAACCGGTTTATATAGCGCTAGCAGCATACTAGCTTTTGTCCGCGAATTCGTTCGCGTAATTCCATTCCATCCATTCCATCCAGGTCCATTTCATTTTGGACATCGTGACACTGCTGTCTGGTGGAAATTTTAGTTTGTTTTTCTTTTGTTATTTTGATTTTTTCTATAACTATTTTGTTTTGTTTGTTCATGTTCAAAACGTTTATTGACCTTGGACTTCGTACACATACAGATGTGTACGAAGTCCAAGGTCAGTCCAAAAATAACTGAAAAACGGTTTCGAGGAATTCAATCCTTTTTTTTAAACTTCCCCTGAAAAAAAAAATTAGCTTTTCTAAAAATACCGTTACTGAATCGTGTCTTGATTGGCCCGTGACGTGGCAATAGTGGATTGGAGATTCACTCCCAGTTGGGTTAGAGGATATTTGACCAACCCGACTGTTTAATAACGTATTTTTTAGGTATTTTCGTGTTTTGGAATACACGTTAAGCAGTTGACGACATTATTAGCCTTTGGACCTTCGAACAATCCGCACTAAGCCCGCATGTCCTGCCTCATATTTAAGGCGTGCCCAGCAGTGGGACTTAAAAAGGCTCATTTTTGTTTGTGGAAGTCAATAAATACAATATAAATTAATTTAATAAATGTTTCGTTTTCATTGTAATCGTTACATTAAGTACAAAAAACAACACCAAGAAACCTAATAAAAAAATTAAGCCACAAACGTAAAATACACCAACCTTATTATCCATAGTCGGTTAGTAATAGAAAATAAAATGCGGATTATCCGTAAAAAAGTGTACAAAGGCGCACACATCAACCTTTACGAAACTATTGCAAAATGGGTCTAATGGCAGCCGCATAAGGTCGGTATGTAAAGGTTGATGTGTGCGCCTCTCTACAATTGAAAGCCTCCTGCTGCGGGCATCGGAAAGTCCCGACTCGGTCGTAGTTACCTTTTTACTTCCGGGAACTACCTGGATTTATGTGTTATTGTATCGTTGTAAGGTAGTTGGGAATAAACTATCTTTATTTTTATAAAGCTTTGCTATTGGAGACTGATATACAGATAGATGATGTTCTTGAAATAACCCTAGTATTCTTATATTCTTATTTGACCATTCGGACGTACAATTTGGCGACCGATTTAGAGAGTGGTCGAGAAGTTAGCTATTACACCAGATGTCTATTTTAAAGAAATCATTCAGAATATTTTAATCCCGCTATGACTGTAAGGCAGGTTATGCATATAAGTAAGTAAGTAAATATTCTTTATTGCTCACTAAAACAACAACAATATTACAGGCCAGTAGATAAAGTAAACACGTAAATGTACAACTTAGGCGGTTTTATCACTAAAAAGTCGACATACTGTTTAAAGTGTCCTTTTTCGAATAGCTAGCTTACTTTTCTCTATACCACATAGATTTATTAATTGCTTATAATTATAATGTTCCTTTAAAGATTATGAACTATTGCAGTCAAATTGTACACGTTACAGTTAAAAAATATCGCTGATTTATACATAGGGCGCCCTCCAGCGAGATGGACCGATGACCTGCGAACGGTGGCGGGATCGGACTGGATGCGAAAGGCTCAGAACCGGGAGTTGTGTGTTTGGGAGAGGCCTATGTCCAGTAGTGGACTATGACAGGCCGATAATGATCATACATATTAAGTATCGTGAGATAGATTGTTAACTAAGGATGTTAACAATGATAGGTGACTTTAAAGATATTTTTATCATTGCATCAACGACACAGATACTTGGTCGCATAATATCAATTCACGGAAGAGATAGCTATGAATGAAACAATTTGAACAATTGCCTTCAAGTCCCCTAAAACAACATTTTCATACATTCATATTTTTACAAAACCACATTGTCATTTTCTCGGATAAGTAAAAAGTCACGGTGTATAAATATAAATTCAAACTGCCAAGCTGTGGGACTGGATGTGAATTATCACTTAATATTTAATAAAACGGATCAAGGCTTGCTGAGCCGTTTGAGCACGCACCAGTTAGCATATAGAGTGCTCATTCACAACTTAGGTCTTCGCATTTAAATTAAAGGTTATCTAGCTTTCTGTATTTTGATTATAAATAAATGAATATCTTAAGACATAAATCCAAAGCGCGCCTTCTCGTACCAAACTGAGCAAATTACGTACTATGGCAACTAGAAAATAGATAAACACACTGAAATAATATTCATTTTGTAGATCCATACATACTCGTATGTACATAGGGAACAACCAGCCCAAAAGTTCATGCACACCACCTTTGTCTATAAGACTAGCCAACCATCATCCCAAATTGGTCGTCATTTTCAGGTGTAAATAATGAGGTCCTTTCAAATTCCGAAGTTCTGAATCACGCTGTACGCAGCAGTACTGTCGCGACACTACTGGCCCCATACAATTTGTATGAGCTTGTTTGAGATTACATTCGGAGCTAGGCAGCAATGCAGCGGCAGCACTGCTGCGCGGCAATGTCGAACTACCGCCGGTTTCTTACTGACTTTTTTCGCACAAGTAACCTATCTACCTCTTTTTTATATCATTGGCTACACACAATTTTGTCCCTCATCTGACACCAACGAAACTTTATGTGGGTATTTTAAATGTTTATAAAATAATCTCAATTGAACTGACAGTAAACACACATACCTTTTTTTCTATAGTTAGGATTCACAGTTGGCTCAACAATGAAAATACTAGGATTTTGTGCATGTTGAATTTTCTCGTGTATGTTTGCGCCGGAATAAATTGTCTTTTGCACTTTGCAAAACTTCATAGCATTTTTGGTAGCTAAATTATTTTTATGTTCTTTTTACATGTCATCAACAGTATTCAGCTAATTCGGAAATGAAATATGTCCGTGTTTGGCCCAATTTAGAAGCCGGACTGCAATTTAGCAGATTTTCATAAAATCTTTCGCATGCGGAAAGCTTTCTCATGTATATGCATGATAACTCGGTGTCGAGGTGAATTAAAATTATTCACATGCTTGAAGTCTATTTCGTATTTATTTTTAGTTTATCCAAGCCTTGAATAATAAGATAAATATGTATAGTCCGTTTGCATTAAGAATGCAGTGATTTTAAAATTTAATTCTGTTGCACACAAAAAACTCAGATCCACAACCTTTGAGTTCAACTATTCACTGTGGATATGACTTTCAAATTAGTAATGATTTGATTAGTTAGAAGACTTGCTAGGTCAAAAGACAAGTATGAAATAACTGTATTCTTAACGCGAACGGACTTTAATCTTATTTATGCACTCAATATACTAAAGTAATTTTAAAAATATGTGCTGATAGGTATAAACACCCAATAACAAAATGAACACCATGTTTCATCACATGGATTCTCATCCTTAACAGACCATCGAGCAAGTCCAATATAACTAAGAGCATAACAAAATGTGATTTTTCCTCATAAAAGCTTGAGGGAGGAAAGTGGTATTTTCCTGAATTACACCCGTCCAGTTGCGGTCATTTTATTTCCACCATATTTTGTGGAGCTTTGGTTTTTAAGCTTTGAAAGCTTGCCTATTAAGAGTTTGGTTGGAGTAGAGCTTTGAGTCTCAATGTTAATTTATTTATTTATGTATTAGGTCATTATGGTCTGCTGGAAGAAATCTCTTATTAGAGATAAGCTCACCTGTACTTTTTGCGTTCTAATTATTTTCAATGTAACTTTGTTTTTGTGTACGAACTAATAAATAAATAAATAATAAGTGTTTTTGTTATTTGCTATTACTTTACTACTTTGAACGTATATTGCCATCAACAAAAAAAATGTGATGTTATGTTACTAACAACAACCTTAATAAATATTACATACTCATCAAGTTCCCAATACTAGCTATATAATATATAGCTTTTGATATTTTGCTATTTTTACCATGCAATACTACATTTAAGCGATATTTATTTCATCCATTTGGCATCTCCCCAATCGCTTTGTCCGTCCATCTTCCCATACAAATCTTTGAGTAATTTTCTTCGCAGCTAACACAAGATGTAATAAGAAAATGTATAACTCCTGACCCAAGAATTAATTACATTTCTGGGAATGACTGAGATGTTGAAATTTTGCGTCTAATTTCGCGGTTCGTTTGTGAAGTTATACGTATAAAGTGGGAACGAAACGAGGCACGCAGAAGCTTAAGTGTAAATACGTTAATTATTAATCTGCAGCTGGTGGTTTCTACTTAAGGGCGATTAAAGGGCAACTGTTTTGCGTCATCAGGAACAAAAGAAGATTTCATATTAGTTTGATTTGATTTCACTGACCGACTTAAGGGCTTACCAATTTGATGACACGACGTATGCATTGTTCTGTGACGCGGCATCTCATCGTACTACGAACAATGATATTATAATAAAAAGAGGTAGATAGGTTATGTCAGTACTAACGCGAAGTCGAAAAACGTTTCCTGGCGTAGGTACGTACCTATATATAATTTGTCAGAGTCAACAAGACAGTACGATTATTTACTAGAGCGTAAACAATAATAAATCATAGTATAACATTGTTTCATTTGTTCTTGATTGTATGAATAAGCATAAACTGACAGAGAAAAAAATTAGCTAATGTAAGTATATTCACTGTAATTATGAAATATGTTAGGAGTAAAATGTAGAAATTGGACGCCGTATATTAAACGCCTGGCAAAGCTTCAGGTCTATGACCTTCCAATGTCTCTGGAGCGTAAAGTCGCTTATCAGAAATCGAAAGTCCAAGGTCAAAGTTTGCCAAAATGCGATGGAGCCAAGTGTACCAAGAGTCTATGAGGCAGTTAGAAACACCACCAGTTCAAAAACCAAAACACTTGAGGAAACTTCTGCTAATTCAAAATGGAACTCAGAGTAATGAATGATGTGGTGGCTACCTGTAATGGTGGATACAGTTAGCCAACACCTTCCATGTTATGTTATGATGATTTTCCATGCAGTAATGATTCGAAAACCAGAAAAATACATTCGGGCTTCATTTTTTCTTCATCTGTATCGAAAGTTAAATATTTGAAATAATATTTTTTCCGAGTGTTGAAGGTATATCTGCCCTTAATATTGATGGAATCACCCTGACTCAGAGGGTAAATATACCAGAAAGATTCGGCTGGTCTGTTAATTGTCTCGGTAGCTCAATGGTAAGAGCAGGCGCATAGTTTACGAAAGACGTGGGTTCGATTCCCGGATGTCTTTTTCTGGTTTTAGGACTTTCTATGTTGTTATATTTAAAATTTCAAGACTGATTCTGATGTTAGTAATCGAATAAACTATTTATATAAACAACTCTTGAAACTGTCCTACACAGATCATTCTGCCATTGTCATTATTATCAGCAACAGTCAATCATCTTAGCCCCTGTCAATAGCAGTACGATTAGATGCAATCATTCTAATTAATAGTAGTCTGAACTGAACTATGTTCTGATAGTAATAACAGTAACTTCTCATGTTGTTTGTCTGAATTAATTTGTGCCAGGAAACAGTGCGATTGCACTGTGCATTTTAATATGATTCAAATTTCAAACCTAAGTTGCTCTATTCTAGTAGACCATGACACAGAACTGTTCTACCACAAAAAAAACCCAAATTAGAAACGTACATAATTTATTTTCAATACATAAAATATTATGTAAACGTGTGATTATAATATAACACCGAGGTCGGAAGGTTGTTTCTACTGGGAAGACTAGGTACTGTGGCTGCCTTATACCTATCGCTGCTTTGGAAGAATAGCGTATTATTACCAAATACTACAAAATTGTTTTTTTAACACCATTCAACGTAAAATGGTCTGTTTTGTATACTCAGTAAAGATCGTATTTCTATAACAACAATAGGCATGATGACTGTATTTTTTTTTTTGTTTATTATCGAAAGACCTTACATTTATGTAAACAATCCTCAAAGAATCACTTCATCTGGATCAATACCACCAGAGATATCACAATTTGAAATGCACATTTTTTGGACTTGCCCAAAAACGCTCCATACAAAAGCGACAGTGACGTCACTATCGCTGTCACTTTTGTATGGAGCGTTTTACACTACAGTACAGTACATACAGTCATCATGCCTATTACGGTCATGGCACCACCGAAAGACTGTTTCCTATTGGTCAATTTGGGGCGCAATTTTTGATATACAGCGTTGTATCGCCAGTTGCAACTTGTCTTTAGAAGTAAACATTTCGTTGGTTTGCCGGAATACGGTCATATTACAAAATAATACTGGTTTTGAGTGAGCATTTATCTAGGACACTGCATTATTTCGACATGTGACACTATTGTTTAGAATAATAAACTGGGACTTTTAGACACTTCTCTTAAACAAAGTATCATTTGGAAGTACTACATTGTTCTACCAAAAGTAAGTATAACTTGAATGTATTAAAATTAAAAATAACTGTTGACAATAAAAAATGGGGTTGACGGTATTTGCACAATCAAAATTGAAACGTTTTTCTAGATAAATTATTTTCGTCACTGTAGTTGTACTTTTCGTATTAAGACTGTTTCCGATAAAGAATCTGTCGTATTGTTGTACTTGACACAGTATTTCAGAAAAAAAACAACCCAAAAACGCATTTAATTTTTTAATGACAGATACCTACCTAACTAATCCAACTAATTATTTTATGATCTCAAAGTATTCTAGTTAAATGTTTAGATAACTTTTTTAAATAACTAAAAACTGGAGACTTATATAAACTCTGTTTCGTGTTTAGAATTTAGAAAATCCTTGTAATTTTAATTTAAATAACGGATTTGCGGAAGCTGTCCATGCGGTTGGATCCAGGTTTTTCAAGACTGGCTGACGGAATAAACTGCAGAATCTTTCGATCCACACCTTCGACCTTACGACTGAACGTCTGTCTTTGACACTGCAGTGCCCTGGTGACGCTGGTAACTATCGCCTTAGACGTATTTGGTAGTCCTTGCGACACAAAATCCGTGTCTTTAACACAAACCGTGGTTACAGAGACAATTGAACGAAACAAAGGTTCCAAAGTGTTCGCAATGCGACACGAATTCCGTGTCTTTAACACAAATCGTGGTAAAGAGACAATCGAACGGAACCAAAATGGAAGGTTCCGAAGTGTTCGCAAGAGACAAGTCTATTGAGCAGAGTTGGTTGAGAGAGCTGAAGTTGGAGGATGGCAGTGTGGCGACGACGAAAGAAGCGGTGTTGATGGAGGTTGAAAGATTCTACAATAAGCTTTATACCTCTATCGCCAAAGCCGTTCCTAGGGTATTTTTCCAAAAGACCCCAAAGCCAAGCTAACCCGGCACTAAAGATATCCTGGACATCACCCTGTACGAGATTAGGATGGCTCTCAAACAGCTTAACAACAACAAGGCACCGGGCGACGATGGAATGGAATAGGTTCTTAGAGTTCATTATAGGCTATTTGATTCCGTGTTCGAAGGTACAACGCTAGAGGCATGGACCAGAGAAAAAGGAGACAACTTGTTGAAGAACTGTAGAACCATCTCGCTTCTGAGCCATGTCTACAAGTTGTCGAGTTCGAGGGTGATCACGAACCGTCTCGCATGCAGGTTCGGTGACTTCCAGCCTCCCGAACAAGCCGGATTCCGAAAAGGCTATGGTACCATTACACCGCATTCATGCACTGCGGCAGATTATACAGAAGACCGAAAAGTGTAATCTGCCACTTTGCTTATCGTTCGTAGACTATGAGAAAGCCTTCGATTCGGTCGAGACTTGGGCGGTGCTGCAGTCTCTTCAACGCTGCCACATTGACTATCGGTACATCAAAGTGATGAAGTGCTTATAAGCAAACGCCACCATGTCAGACCGAATGCAGGAGCCGAGCAAGAGGGCGATTCCTTTGCGAAGAGGCAGGGGGACCGTCATCTCTCCGAAACTATTTACGTCGACATTGGAAGACACCTTTAAGCTCCTGGAATTGCAAGGACTCGGCATTAACATAAATGGCCAGTATATGACTCACCTTCGGTTTGCCGATGACATAGTAGAAGTGCTCGGCAGCATGCTCGAGAACCAGTCTCCCACACTCGATTGAGGTTCTCGAGCATGCTCGACAAGTGGGCATGAAAATTGACATAGACAAGACAAAGATCAAGTCAGACACCCGTGTTACGCCCACTCCAGTATCTGTTGGAGGTCCGATTTTCGAATCTACGACGAGTATATCTACTTAAGACAAGTGGTTAAAGTAGGTAGGTCTAAATTCGAGAAAGAGGTAGATCGTTAAATCCAACTCGGCGGGGCAACGTTCGGGAAATTGCGTATCGTCTTCTCTTCCAACATACCTCAGTGCCTCAAAACGAAGGTCTACAACCAGTGTGTTTGCCAGTGATGACATGGATCTGAGACATGGTTATGGACAAGTCACCCAACGGGCTATGGAGAGGGCTATGCTCGGTGTTCCGCTATGAGATCGAATCAGAAGTAACGAAATCCGTAGGAGATTGCCGACGTAGCCCAGCGTATTTGCTGGTTGAAGTGCCAGTGAGCAGGGCATATAGCACTAAGAGCTGATGGCCGTTGTTGCCAGGAAGTCTTCGAGTGGAGACCATTTGAGGCCAAACGCAAGGTGCACGGATGACCCCATAAAGATCGCGTGGTTTCGGTGGATGCAGGCCGCCTACAACCGGCCGCTCTGTAAATCTATGAGGGAGGCCTATAATTAGCAGTGGACGTCGTGTGGCTTATGATGATGAATTTTAAGTTGATAAAAGTTATGTTATTCTGTTTTGAGATTTTTAATTTTTTTTCAGTTTCCAAATTTACAAGATTCAAAGCTACAATCATTACTTAATAAGCTTTAGCCATTTTTAAAGTTTAACACTTTCTTTTTTTTTCAGTTTAGTATGTTCATTCATTGATGTAAAACCAGTTAATACTTTATCTTTCCATAAAACATGTTACTTACAGCAAGAATTTCTGTAAAACAACGACTGAATTGGTACTGTAACACTATTGATTTAAATAAAGTAATGCTAAGATGTCACAACTCAAATTGTATCAGTGTTACTAAGAAAAACATCGTGAATATATTGTGTTATTTCAAAATACACCTCTGTTATTAAAAATAACCTTATTTTTTTCTAGTATTTTTTCGTAATAAGCCAGTAATCTTCATAGGTTTGTCTGTGCTATTTTGTTTTAAGTCCGAGACTTGGTAGTCATTCTCAATTTTTAATACTAAATATATATTAATTTCTAAAAAACATTTAATAAATATAAATTCCGATATATCTTTCGTGTTTTTATTTAAGTCTCATCAACATTGGCGCAGTAAATGAAAAAATACAGCTTCTTGAGATTTCAAAAAACTTTGAAGTGCTCTCCTGAAAAATTTACCCATTTTGAGTTACGACAGTATTCTTCCAAGGCAGCGCTATGTATAAATTTAATGATAGTTGCGATTGTAATAAATGCTGAAAAACGAATTTAAAAGGTAGGAAATGAACTATTTACTGTTATCCTTGTCATAAGATGAAAGCTGAACATATCTGTCATCAAGTATGTTTATTTTTTATTAAACAGATAAACCGCAATTTTTTTTGAAATAAATGAGCTCACCACAAAATAAAACCCTACTCTATTTCAAATTACATCGCTAACCGCCCAAAACAAAATAACTACCCGCAAAAACAAATACCGCCCAAAAAGTACAACCGTCCGTTTTGCATAACAAATACCAACATGAGAATACATGGACCTTTTTAGAAATTCCACTTCGTATGTACCACTTTGTTAATTAAATGGGGATGGGAAAGATAATTCAGCTTGAATTATAAAGCTGAGCAAGCCCGATATCCGGCATTCGATAAAATAACAAATAGAATAATCAAATTGTAAAAAAATACTGGAGCTATCAAAGTTCCTATATAATGAACTAGCGACCCGCCCCCGCTTCGCACGGGTGCAATAGGATGTTATTATACTCGTACATATTAACCTTCCTCTTGAATCACTCTATCTATTGAAAAAAACCGCATCAAAATACGTTGCGTAGTTTCAAAGATTTAAGCATACAAAGTTACATAAGTAGGGACAGAGAAAGCGACTTTGTTTTATACTTTGTAGTGATTTAACCAGATAATACTTCGTTTAGGTGTCTTTAAGGGTTCCGTGCAAAATGGAACCCTAGTACTAAGCCTCTGATGTCTGACTGTCACAAGGATATATCTCATAAACCGTGATTGCCAGAAAGCTGTTTTTTCATTTACAAATCCAAGTCCAAATCCTTTAGACTTAGTTTAGAGGTAGAGTTGTCTTGTAAGATTTGTTTGAGGCATTTCGAACCTGAAAAAATAGTTTGAATAGTGTGATAGCCAAAAAAAGGCATAAGACTAAAAAAATCGTTTATATCCTTTGGTAGGTATATCAGCTCCCCCTCATGGGTTCTCGCCTCGGCGTGGCGAGGGGGCCTAGTACCGGTGATAGGGGAACCACCGGGAAGCGAAGAGAACCCAGGCGTGGCAGTGTGGTGGACTGGGAACCCACCCGCTGCGGCCCGCAAGGGCGACGTGGGGCTGCGGGGCCAGTGGGGCCTGCAGGCGCCTTGAGGCGCGTGGTTGGGGCCGCGGCGCACAACCGGTTGGTGGGGGCCAGTAATCCGAGGCTGATCCCCCCTGTGCATCGCGGCCCGGCGGGGCCGTACCGCCGGTTACGGCAGCGGAGCCGCCCTTTGGGTGGCTCGTGGTTGCGGGCCCAGTAGGGTCTGCGAACAGTGGGTGCCAGCGGGCCGGAGTGCGGGGGTGCTCTGGCTTGCATTGCACGGCGTCCACCGAGACGGCGAAAGTGCCTGCGTACTCCAGGCGCTTTCGTGGCCTCCCCCCTTCGTTGGGGGGTCGGTTGGAGGGGGCCTCATTAGGGGCTAGCACTGGCGGCGGAGCAGTGCGGCATTACTTACGGTAGGATCCAGCTTCGCCGCCAAAGTGCCACGGTCGAGTGCCGTGGGGTTTTAGTCGGTAGGAGTCCGACATAACCTCGTCGTCCCCCCGGGCAGCGAGGTATCCATGAGGATTTCCCCACGAAAAAAAAAAAAAAAAAAAGGTATATCAGCTCAAAAACTAGCTGCGAGTATCATCGGATAATATAGTATATCAATTAAATTGTTGTTGTGACAACTCAAGCCAAAAATGGCCCAAAATAGACTCGCGTGGAGGAGGGGAAGAGAGGCCTTTGCCCAGCAGTGGGATCCTCATGGCTGATTTAGATTAGATTAGATTAGACAACTCAAGGTTACATTACAAGGTTATTTTATTTTAGTTGCGGCGTAGCATAAAACTAAAATAAGATAGATAATCATTATTGTTTAAGTCTTGTATACAATTATATTTTAACATAACATAGTTAAATGTAACTAAGGCAACCGACATCGCTCGATGGATTGCATCGTTGAAGTGGCAGTGGGCGGGACACATAGCGAGGAGAACCGATGGCCGTTGGGGCGGAAAGGTTCTCGAATGGCGACCGCGTACCGGACGACGTTCCGTGGGCAGGCCCTCCACAAGGTGGACCGACGATCTTGTCAAGGTCGCGGGAAGCCGCTGGATGCGGACAGCGCAGGACCGATCGTTGTGGAGATCCTTGGGGGAGGCCTATGCTCAGCAGTGGGCGTTTTTCGGCTGACATGATGATGATGATGATGATAGTTAAATGTAAAAATAAGCTAAGGAAGAGTGGCTGCTTCTGACACAGGCGTTATATCACACTTACTGAAGGTGGTCGATGCCTACTTTGTAAAACCTATAGTTTCCATAATAAATATTTTCGCTTTCATTTTTCATGTTCAACTAGTAACAATTTGAGCAGTTGTTTAGTCAGCAGAGAGCCGAACATAGGTCGTGAACCTACTCCACTCACTTTTTGTTTTTTTGGACGAACCCTTGGAGTTAAGTTACATTCAAATAGGTCGTGTAACGTAACAAGCTCGCTTCGAATTTCACGTAACAGAAAACATACTCAGTTCAAGGTAACTCAAGGGATCGCAAAAGTTTGTTTGACCTTATTATTTCATATGCTCGTGTGAACTCTGCGAATTAGTGTTACCAAGTTATTAGTGTTTTATATAGTTAAACTAAAACATTTTTGGTAGTTACCAATTCAACTTCTCGTTAGGTATAACAGAACCTTGTTAACCACGGGCTTCTATTTGTTATAAAATAGAAAAAAAAACCTTAAAAGCTGAAATAATTCAAATGTATACACACATACACTAGAGCCGCCATGGTCTCGTACAGCTCGGTTCCTGATATGCTTTCTTCCCAGGACACTTAATTTGTGGAACGAACTCCCTGGCGGGGTTTTCCCGATGACCTACAGCATGGAGTTCTTCAAGAGGGCTTTGAAAAGGTTTTTGCAGGGTCGGCAACGCACGAGTAATGCCCCTGGGGTTGCACGTGTCCATAGGCTGCGGTGGCTGCTCACCATCAGGCAGCCCGCATGCTTGTTTGCCACCGTCGTAGTAAAAAAAAAAAATGGATCAGGTTTCTATTCATATACTAGCAGCCGCCCGCGACTTCGTCTGCGTGGACTTAGTTGTATGTGAAAAAAGATTTTCCCGCTTTTCTGTTGAAATTTTTCTGAATTTTCTTTGCTATAAACCTCATGGAGCCCGAGACCTTTCCAACGAATGCAAAACCGTGGAAATCGGTTATTGCGTTCTGCAGTTATAGCGTCAGGAAGGAAAACCCGACTTATTTTTATACAGTGTGTTTGGGAACCGGTGTCCGACCCGTTAAGGTGAAGTAATATGATCTATTTTATGAATAAATCCACCATAATTAAGCACTTTTAATTAATTTTTTTTAATTTATTTCAGGTAAATTTTACCTGCGTTTCAAAGGGTCTCTGATGACAGGGTGATATTCAATTTGTCACAACTTCTAAACTATTTTACTTGGAACTTTGATTTTTGCTTCAGTGTTTAGGTAATGTCTTTGGGTATCCAAAAAATTAAAAATAAATGTATGTTGACAGTTTAGTTTTTCTGAAAAAAAAAAAATGTAAAAAAAACTAACAAATTCTATCACAATTTTCAAGTTCAAACATTTTTTTGAGGTATTTTAAGGGAGTTATGAAAAAATGCTTTTTTGTCAGCTTATTGCCTACTTTTGTAGCTGTCCAACGATACCACTTTTGTGACTGTAGGACCTCTAAATCGGCAGATATTGCAAACTAAAATAACCCACCCGTACTCCCGAGAAAAAAAAATTAAAATGGCGGCCATTTTAAAACAACTGGGGCAAAGTGCTTAATTATGGTGGATTTATTCATAAAATAGATCATATTACTTCACCTTAACGGGTCGGACACCGGTTCCCAAACACACTGTATAGTAGATTTGAGTATAATCGAAATTAAAACCTAGTTTCTCTAATTATAGTGACAATCTATCAAATTGACTAATACGATTAATTACGTGATACAATAGTATTCCCTAATAGCAAGCCGGAAGCAATCAGTGTGCTTCTGACTAAGTACCCCGTTTGTAATATATTTGTAAGCGTATGTATGTATGAGTTTGTATAACATACCATACACCACGACCATATCCCTAATGGGTTAGTCGGAGGCGCAGTGATTGTTGCCGTCATGGTGAACGGAACATTCAGAAGCACACATAAATATTATGTTTTTTATGGTTCGAAACCACAATAAGTTAAAATGATCTTCTTGAACGAAAATTATTCAATTGTTTATCGTTACAGTCAAATTTTGACCTTAGTACCAGTAGACATGATCCATAAACACTTGTTGAAAAACATTACCCTCTAAATAATTTCATAGTCCACGTACTAAAATAACCTTATTCCCAAGCTATTTCCATACGACCCTAAAACCACACTTCCAAGTAGAGACGTTGTGGTAAGGCTGTATGTAGGTTTATGCCGTTTGTAGATGATCGTGTAATAGAAAAGACGTAGATAGGTTACTTGTGCTTAAAAAGTGGCACCCAAAATCAGAACTTTTCGTACACCTGAGCATTGACAGTGTTGACAGTTTGAGACGACACATGTATCTGTCTCGTTTACGCTCTAGTAAATAATCATACCATCTTGTTTACACGTTATAACACGAAAATAAACTACGTCGAACACCGTGGACATTTATTTAATTCGCGTCGGTACTATCTACACAACCGAGATAAGCTATCTACCACCTTTTTACTATAATATCATTGGCTTGTAGGCGTAGGTATCGGAGCCGAATTTCGAAACTTCTGCGAAATCTGACGAATTATTAATCAGCACATAGAATCATCGTTAACATCAACTTTATTTATTTGTTTATTTTTTGTGCACATAATTGAATGTTACGAAAGGCGGACTTATTGCCAAAAAAGGTATTCTGTACCAGTCAACAATAAGGCTAAATACGATCCATAAAAACCCATAAAACACATGCACATAATATTATGACTCTACCACCGGCGTTGAAAGGTTGTTTCTGCCTCAGAAGACCCGGCAAGAAACTCTTACTTTATTCAAATAGTCAGCTGTTTTAAAGTACAGAATGAATGAATGAATAAACCAATAGAGTTATACAGTTTTGACATGAAAACAGAAAATTATTTCATTAAACTAAGTGAACTTGAGCAGACCAGTTCCTGAAGTTGAAACTAGTTGACGTGTGTGCCAGCCATCATCCCACTTAACTATATTTTATCCATGTTATAGCCACACAATACCCAGCACTGCTGAACATATAGGCCTCACTGACGGGTTTCCAAAGCGGCTTGTAGCAGGCGGCCAGCATTCACTAAAATCCAGCGATCTTAATTAGGTCACCTGTCTACCTAGCAGGTGGGCCCTGAAATGGTTTCACATACTTCCGGCTCCAACGACATCATCTAATAGGTAACAGGTGCGGCCTGTGTCCAGCTGTGGGACATAGGGGATTTTGCTTGTTAAGTGTAATTTAGCCTCTTTCTAGAATTGCTGAATGCTCAAAATCATTAGCATCACAAGTTCAGGCTAATACGTTTAATTCTTCAAAATCAATAAAAATATCCATCGTGTCAGGTGAAATATTCTGTGATTTTGCTCTAAAGATATATTTACCGACTTATAGTTATTATTCGAAGTAGAGCACTTTACTTAAGCTACTTACGAATCACCAAAAAAAACACATAATGTATGAAAATACGAACATAAAAATATGTCAAAGCTTATAATGATACTGCTGACTCTACGTAGGGTAGTTGTATCTATTCACGAGAAATTAAGCTTTTGAGAACGACTTTTTACAACGAAGCAGTAATAAATTGCAAATTTTTTAGACATTTGAAAAGAGTTAACATGAATAAAACTTCAACGGGTTTTCTTATTCCTAATTTGAACGTGCAAACTCTATGCAAACTCTATTAAAAACAAACATTAAAACTCGAAAAATGCTGGACTTAATATTTCTAGATATCAAACGCTTTTTCTGAATGTAAGTAAACATAAATTGCAAAGGCGGCTAGAAATTTAAATACTCGTACTAAGTACTGCTTTTAAAATATTTGAAAAGGATTCACAAAATCCCTTTGAATGTGTTTTCGACGTGATAGCGTTTGAAATACTTTTTATGCATTGCAGAAATAGAGAATCTTTATTTTGATATTTTTTTGAAAATTACGTGATTGAGTGAGAATGTGGATTATCAAAGATTTTTTACAAATGTTTTTGATTGCGAATGTGAAAAATAAAATAAAGGAAAGTCGAAATTATTCAGTTCATCAGTAAAAATGCTCGAGCTGCCTAGCTTAATTGGATTCACAGTTTTTTCTCCCAGAATTTGTATGAAAATTATACAATACTTGCATGGTCTCTTTTACTTTTAAATGCTGTTTTTTTATAACAATGAATACAGGAAGGCACGGCATCCGCGTACTAAAAGCAGGTCCAATAGACCTGTTTTCAAGTTTGCATGCACGTCATTCATACGTCAATGTCATGTGCCAGTTTGTGAGTTCACGAAGTATGAACGAAAAGTATTTTCCTCTTTTTGTTAATAGTATCGTAACTCACTTTTTAGTTTTTGATAAAAACTGAACATTAATCCAAGTAATGACCTTGTGTAATATCAACTGTAATGTTGACATGATCTTGAGCTGAATTTGTTGGTTCTAATAAATAAAATCTGAAATAGCGTTAAAAGTTTGATTTTTGACTCGAACTCATTCTTTCTCACAGTTTTTGGTAAGGACATACCCACCACCGTTATAAACCTAAGCTTTATGACGTATTTTCATAATTTTAATTTATCATTAGACTCAGTTCAATTAACATTCATTAGTCATTCTAATATGCATACTTCTTGGTGTACTATAATATGCATACATCTTCGTGTGTATGAATGAATAAACAGCTTAATGCACACTTTACCTGACTATCAGTAAATTACCTAGTTCCATCATCACAACTTAATGCGATTTTAAAAAGCCCTGTTACACATTTAGTATGTTTCTTTTCGAAATTACTACAATTATTGGCGTTGTTAAAAGTCCTAGGTGCTGTAAACCGACCCAACATTTAAGTTCTACTTACTGGCGAATGGTTAACTAAATGACTGCCCCTAAAAGCCTTGATGGTATTTTGATTGTAATAAAAACACTCGAATTAAATACGTAAAGTACGTCGTATCGTCCAGGTAATCAACAAACAACGAAAAAACTTTAGTGGAATTAGATCTCCTATAAAGTAGGTACATACTTTAAAATCGTTAAATTAAATTAACCAAACAAACTTCAAATTACACGTATAAAGTGTCCTTAAATGAATAGCAGAGTAAGCAGTTAAGTAATGTAAAATAAAATATCTACAAACGTGAGAGACGTTATATGTAAAACAGTAATACAAACGTTGTGTATTATTTCTAATTATATTTTTTACTCTCTAGAGACTCTTTAGAGAGCGGTTAGCTTATCGCCAAAACTTTTTGGTGTAATATCTGTTTTCGATAATGCTTAATAGTTTTAATGTTGTTTCAAATCTATTTTACGTTAGCTTACAACAATTTTAATAAATGTGATCATAACAAACGGTCGCTTACAAAATTTCATAGTCTAATGAGCTATAATTACAATTACGATTGTAAATTGCAAAATCACACTTCGACGCCTTTCTCTTTGCACGTTCTTTCAAAGGATTTTATTTTTAGACACGTAGAGATACTGCTCAATTATGTGTATTCGTATAAGTAATTTTCGTTTAATGTAAACGTAAGATATTTTCACGTCCCAGAGCTGATCAAAGTCGTTCGTTATCTCTTAGTAACTTGTCTTCTAATGATATGAATAATTTAGAGAGAGAAAGAGTATTGGGAAAAGCAACCTCATTTGTTTCAGATTTAGGTGATTCTTCAAACGAAATACTACTTTGTTAATTTACATAATTATTACAATTTATTTTAGCAAACCTTAAATTTTTGACCAACCTGTTAATTAACATAATTCTGATTGCACCCTGAATGCACGGTAAACGACACATCAAGCTACCCACTTTTAGTCAGTCTTTCTTCCTCTTTGACGAAGAAATGACATTTCAATGGCAAGAGAAAGATAGAAATGGAAATGGGTAGCCTGATGTCCTGTTGTTGTCCTACTTGTTTTAATGTACTATGTCTATACTGCTACCACTGTGACATCTTCCAATCCTTTTTTTTAATATTCTAATGCTGTATTAAATGTTCACTTGCTTTTCCTGTCTCTCATCTTTCTCCATGTTGTCTGGAAGCTTCACCGATGAGACTGCAAACCGGCTGATATAAAGCTTTGTTAATTTAGTAGTAGAAACATGACTCTTATTTCCATAATAATAATAGCAATGAAGTGTGCATTAAAGTGTTTCCCATTTTATATTAGTTGAAATGTCAACTAATATAAAATGGAAATGGGAATGGCGCCTTTCTTGCAATGGCAAGAAACGCGTTTTGAACAATGATGTTGTCTAACGCGAATGAATAGAGCAATTTCAAAAATACGCTCCAACATATAAAAAGCATGCCGTATCGAAACTTGGCGTACGAGCGGATACTTTTTGCACAAACTCTACCTACGCAATTCCAAACAAAACGAGCTGATAAACCAAAAAAAATGTTCCACCGACACGTTCCACTTTTGCACTTGTTAATATGAAATACAAGCGACACTTTTGGGAACGTTCCAAAAGATTTCGAGAGCAAAAATGACAATTGCAGGAACAAATTCGCTTAAGAATTTTTAGCTGTTCGCGAGATTGCGAGACTTGTTCCGGAGGCGTTTGGGAAATTTTCTTGCTGAATACTGTCATTTGAGAATAATCTGAACTAATATTATAAAGCTGGAATGTTTCTTTGTTTGTTTTGTTGAATTTTCCGATCTCAGGCATTCGAATACTTGCCCTGTGGTTAGGGGTTTAGAATACTGCTAAGGTTTCCCCCGCCTGAAGGTTTCCCCGGGGTCGCTAGGAGTGCACACGGTGGGGACCGTGTGCCTCCATTGCACAGGTGTCTCCGTGGAGAGCGGCGGTGCGGGGGGGCCTAGCATTGCCGTTAACACCAACGGGTGTAAGAGGGGAGGTGTAACTCCCCTCGAGTTGTGCTGGGTAGCCAGCATAGCGCGCCAGGGGTTCGCCAAAAGTGTCCCTCGCGGTGGTACTCGGGGACCTCTGGTAACGCGCAAAAGATGGCCTCCGCGGAGTTTCGTGAGTATTACTTTTCTTATTGGGGTGGGTGAGTCCCACACTCCCCGCTCTCCTACCCTGGAAGCGGGATAGTGCGTAAATTCATTCTCCGCGTCAAAAAAAAGGTATACGAATCGATATAATATTCTTTAGGTATAATTAAAGGCTACAGATCAGTACGCTCAATTCTTACAATTCTGGAGTTGAGACCATTTTGTGACCATGTTCATCAGTGGAAGTCGTGTGGTTATTGATGAAAATAATGATAATTGGTACGCAGTCAATAGGAGCAGATATACCATTAAAATGTTACAATGTGGGAACCATTATCTCAAAAGAGGCGTTGTGCCTTTTATAAACAAATCAATTCAAGCCAGTAGCTTGAATTCCCTTTCCCGTGTAACGGAACGCTCGAGCTCAATACCTCAATATTCCACTGCCTTTTAATTCTGCTCGATGCAGTCTTCGGTGACGTATTCATGCGTTCCGTTTCACGCATCGCTACGTGCAGAGTGGTGGCATGCTTTGTTAGCAATTGGCGTGATATTTTCAGTGTGAGGAAAACTGAAATAAAGGCGATACAGGAATTCATGCGAACGACTCAAAAAGGAAACGTTCGTAGACTGGATTTTATGAAACAATTATGTAGTATTTCTGGGGATATTTTTAGTAATTTTATACATCTATGATGAAAGGGTATTTTGGGTAATAATATTGAAGTTCATGTCAGTCTACACGACTAATACTTACATAGTTAAAACAACTGCTTTCATACGTCTCGTTGCTTAGCACATGTCCCCCTTTAACTATGAGGTGCCATACTCACACTGCCCAGCTAAATGCGGATGGACGGGACCTTACATTTTTCAAACACATACAGTCATAGATAAAGTGCTCACGGCTATATCCGAAACAAGGAAATCCGAAGCTATTGCCCTTTGGTGAAAGGAACATTCAGAAGCCCACACTTCCACTCACTTCACTCAGTTGGTCCCAGTGAAAATCACGAGCCTATCAGGTCCAGGCATTAGCTGAGTGGGGTCCATTTAATTTTGGACATCCTGACACTGCTGCCTGATGGAAATTATTTTTTGCTTTTCTATTGTTTTTTTTCCCAACCGTCTTGTTTTGTATGTTTTTTATCTGTTGCGATGTTCAAAATCAATAAACGTTTTTCTTTCTTTCACTTCACACTTAAAACTTAAACCCAGTGTTTGCACAAAGGAGAGTCTACCACCTACCAGCGTTATTCGGGTTGCCAAAATCCAGGCAAATCGTCGGTGGCCACCATCACTAAAACGAGACCACAGTTCACAAACCTATATATCTTCCCTCTTCAGACTTCATGCTATCCTGCTCATGCACACACGCACAGCAAACTAATCGAGCGCGCTGAGGCAATGAAATGAATACGTCAAGTCTTTAGTTTCAGTGAAACGGAACGCTAAAAGCTATTGTTTTACAATGATTCAAGTATCGGTTTTCATAAGTATGTTCAATATCAGACAGTTTTTTAGCTTTTGGAAGATTTAAAGTTGAAGTTGTACGAAAAAGTCACCCCTTCACGCCATCCCTTTGAAACAAAATATGTCACCATGATGCTGATGTTAAACTTAAAAAAACAGGATTATAAGAAGAAGCAAACACAACCCCACTGCTTTAACATTTAGCAACTAACAAAAATAAATTAATCTCATCACGAACATTTACACATTAAATTAGGACCTTGGGAAAAGTTACAAAAATTAAACAATGCAGAGATTTTCACTCTGACTCGGAACCCGATGGTCCGAATTCAAGATTGTCTGAAACACCTATTTTGTGTGCATTGTTCAATTTGCGGCTAACTCTCCGGTGATGGAAAACACTGATGAAAAACTCCAGCAACCCGGATAACGGGCGTAGGCTCGCCCCGTAGCACGTTGGGTTCAAATTTCTTAGGCACAATGTGAGCTTCTGAATGTTCCGTTCACCATTACGGCAACAAACAGTGTGCCTCTGACTGCCCCGTTAAGAACATCACTGATTAACGTTTTGCTTTCTGCTTAATTGCTTTATTTATCAACTAAATTTATTTCCGTTCCCCGACTAGTTGAGGGGAAACAGATTTGTTTAATGTTTAATGGCCAGAACTATCATAAATCGTTAAGTTTATTACTAAACTTTAGCCAATTGACGTTTGTTGTTAAATCTGGATTCTAAATAAATAAGAAAATATTCCTGGACATTATTCCACACTGCGCCATCTAGCCCCAAAGTGAGCTTAGGCTCGTATTATGGGATTTGATTTATAGACAACGGATAAACCTAATTAAATACGTCATGTTATTTGTACATGTCGGAAGGTCATAGAATGTGCATACAGTTGCTGATTTAATACCGACGCACAGCGATGCCATGCCAAAAGTCAAGAAATCAACATCATAGCGTCGTTAGACAGAATCTAGGCCGTTGAGACGAGCATTGGAAAACTCAATTTTAATATATCGGATGCATCTAGTAAAAAGGTGGCCGTCTCTAGGCCACGTGTCGTGTATCGCTATTTCTTAGAAGTTTCGTTATTTTAATTTACACAGTAATTCTAGAATCAGTGTTAGCTATCGTTTTATTGCCTGATCCCACCCCACAAGCCCACAATGGCTGAGAATAGCCGTGATCTGCCTCTGTTATCCGACATACATATATACTTATTACACATAGAAAACATAAACCAACCTAGGTGTTCCCTATCTCTATATATAAAAATGGATTGCTGTTTGTTAGTCTCGCTAAAACTCAGAAATGGCTGGACCGATTTGGCTATTCTTGGTTTTGAAATATTTGTAATGGTCCAGGGAAGGTATAAAAGGTGAGTAAACATGAGAAAATGCTAGGAATATAGTAACAAACCACAATTTAGTTTTCTCTTAGTAACTGTCACGTGACACTGAATGTTTGCAACAGTACGAAATCTGTCGGGACAGCTAGTGTATAATAAAACCTTTGGTATACACCAAATTTGTCGTCGAAATAAAACCGTTAAGAACTCTAAGGATCAGTATGAATAATGACGCAACATTAATTTATTTGCACAATTAAATATTTTTAATTTGCTCAAATAAAGGTTTAAAGCAGGAGACACCAATTACTTTTATTAGTGGCCCTTTTTATTTAATATCAGTAAATAAAATATGAAAGGAATGAATTCCGGCACATTACTTTCCTTAATAAAATCAAAAAAATGTCATGAATAAATGTGAGCTCTGAACATTTTTTAATACCAAAAAGACGGACTGAAATGAATATATTCTTGCGGAACTTCATTAAATATTGTGAAAAAATTGTTTTTGCTTTTCACAAGCTTCGGTTTTTAAATAAATTGAATGTATTGTACACTTTTTCATTACAACACTACCTTTTGGCGGCTTTTGTTTTTTTGGTATTGGTTGATTAAAATTCGAGAACACAGTACTGAGTGTATTTGTTTGTATTCTTTCAACTTTACACCTGTACATTAATTAAAATACAAGCCCGGTCATAAAGATATTTAAAAGCAGCTTTTGATGGTAAAACAAACATTTCCAGTAGAAACTTCACTAAGCACCTCATGTTTCCTATTAAGCTCCCAAATTGAACACCTAAATATTCCTAAATAAGGCTACGAAAAGGATTACAGTTTACACGAGAACACGAAAGTTTAGAAACAGGGTGTTCCCTGTGATTAACTTTTAATTATACTATACTGTTCAATTACAGCTGTTAATTTTTTGTAAATTTTCATGAACAACCTAGGTATTTATTTCCTATATTATCCGACTGCACGATGGAGAGGAGGTTAATATTGTCATTTGTAATTCTCTTACTTTTGTTTTCAATGTTATCTATTTTATAAAAAATATTCATATGAATAAACTAAATTAACGAAATATTTTTCCTTTAAAGGTACGTTCGAGAATCCGCAGCAAATTTCTGGACGAAGCAGTATGTATCACAATTACTATTGAAGTCTAGGTTCTCACTACTACTACTAGTAACTAACTACCTATCTCCTGACTACTTCTAGTAGGTACTACCAGTGGTTACCTACTACTACTTAGCTCCTGACTACTACTACATAGTACCATTCGTTTCTTACTACTACCAGGCTCCAGACTGTTATTTCCAGAACTTGTATACTACTCTCTTACCGTGGTTGTCGTAAGAGCCGGCTGAGGGAAAACTGCGACCAGGAGATGGAAAGCAGCGTCTCCACACAACAACTGGCCATACTGCGATCGCCAACCCGCCTGCCAAGTGGCGATTATGGCAAACCCGCCAAAATGAAGGCATAACCAAACGAACAGCCCCCAGTCCCCGGCGGCCCTGCTATTCCTGGCTACGGCAGCGGTTATGGTGACGGCGGGGCAGGGGTTGCTAGGAGCCCCGGGTAAGATCCTCACCCGGGGCTCCTAGCAACCCCTAGCCTAATCGGGACGTGCCCCAACTCTCTGGTTATAATAACATAATCGGCCTATATACGTCCCACTGCTGGGCACAGGCCTCATCTCAACTATGAGGTGGAACAAGCCATACTCCAACACGCGGGCTCAGTGCGGGTTGTTGGAGGGGTGTAAGGTTAGTGAGCAACCTTATTGTCAGATGTTATCAAGCCGCCCTAAGGCCTCTGACTAGGCTTAACGACTGACATCTAGCGACGTCAACCGGGACCAACTGCTTAACGTGCCTTCCGAAGCACGGAGATGCCCGAAATACACATCACTATATTTCGGTCGGATGGTCACCCATCCCTTTTCCGACCCGGCGTATGTTGCTTTACAACAACTGTCACAACTGCACCACGTTCACCTCCTGGTACGTACGCACAATCGCGTAATACGCACAATCAATGTTTTATTTGCAACATTTCAATGTTCCACACAACGTGAAGCCAAGTCTACACGATACAAACTAGGTTGTATAACAGTGTAATAAGAACCTCAGCGAAGTTACAGCGAAGTTTCTTGCAGAATTAGTTACGCTTTTGAGGTTTAGGACTTGAGTATTCCACACTGAGTATAGTATGTTAGGTTCTAAGTTACAATACACGATGATGTGAGTTAGGGTTGCTCTCTGGTACTTTGACAACAATGTTAATGCACTTGTCCTTCAGTTTAGTGTTGTCAAACTGTCGATAATTTCGCTATCGGTATTTGACATTCAAAAACAGTTGAAAGAGAGAGTCATACCCTCTAGACCATATTCTAAACGGATTAGTCATAAGCCCACATAGTTGCCGTCTTGGTGAATGGTAAATTCAGAAGCCCACATTCCATTTGGCATTTGGGAATTGGCTTGGGTATTTTAATGGGTGTTTCCATCACTGGAGTGTTTGCCGCATTGTTCTGGCCGATCGTGAACTCGGGACCATGGGGTTCCGAGACAGAGTTTAACCAATCGGCTACGACGCTTTATAGTGAGGCATGGTTATATCCTACTATTGAATATTGATAGTGAAAATTGGGCTACACTATCAGACTATGTCAAAGCAGGCGATACTATGGATACAACGTAAGTAAGTAATCATGTTTAATAACCAAAACAAAAATGTACAACAAGATATTTGGATTCTATGTCCCGTAGTGGTCGAGTTCTTTAAGTTTAAACAATCAAAATGGTGGCTATTTCTTAGCTAATGAACAAAAAAAATACATAAACTCTTAAGACTAAATTAACAATGTGGCAAAAAACATTTCTATGCACGATGGGTGTGTGTGTGTGTGCGTCCGTGTTTGTGTAGGAGGGAGAAGCAGTAAATAAACATGCTAGAGATAGACTATAAACGCTAGATTAGATTCCTGTCGTTCACTGCGTGGTATTAGATCTGCTATTTCAGTTCAGTGTTTCCAAGACTTTCTTTGTTTGCACATAATCCTCATTCAATAACAGGTTTGAAATTTCAAACTGTCGACTACGACAGTTATGAATGAGACAAATGCTCACTAGTTTAACCCTATATTGTGATAAACATAATGCAAACGATTAATAATAAAATAAAACATAGTTGTATCTTAAAACATGTAAGTAAATTTTTTTCGACGGTAAGTCAGTACCGTTTCCATCCTACTAGAATATTTTAAATGCGAAAGTTTGTATGTCTGGATGTGCCGTGTTGCTCTTTCACGTAAATACTACTGAATGGATTTTAATGGAACTTTACAATAATGTAGCTTATTCTTCTGAATCGTGCATAGGCTACAATTTATAATGAAATATTACTTTTTGCTTTTAGACTTATAATACAAGTAAAAGACCTTTTTATAGAAAAGACAACAACCAGAAAAAGTCGATAGTTTCGATAGGACTACGATAATACAACAGATTTTTGAAGACACGACAGTATCACGATACTATCGATATTTTATCGTTTTCACAACAACACTTCCTTAGTTAACGAGTACGATTGAGGGTCTCTTGTTAACGACTATATACTTGAAATGGGGTATGCCCCACAAGTGACTTCCGCGCAGTATACCCCGGGCAACGTTGTTCCAGTGACCACCGTAACGGAGTGGCACTGGACAGCGGCAACAACTTGTGGCCTTCATTGTGACCCTAACCTCGCCTGTTATCACAATGTCGGATTTGACGATTCCCCAATCGTCTCTAGCGCGCGGGCCGAGTCCTTCTCAGGACTTGGCTGCAGCAGCAGCTCTTCCTGGTGTGGCTGGTCCTTCTAAGGATAGGTCACCCACCTGCGGTGTGGCTAGTCCTTTTCAGGATAAGTCACCCGCATCCGGTGTGGCTGGTCCTTGTCAGGATAGGTCACCCGGTACGACCAAGTGTACCTCGGTTCACGGTGACGAACTGTCGGTAGGAGCGTCGGCCCGTTTGGTCGTCGCCCTTGCCAAAGACTTCGGCACCCGCCCAGCTGGTTCATCCAGCAAGCCTGTCCCCGTTGTCTCCGGCAGCAAATTCTTTTGCCCGGAGGACATCGAGATGTCCGACTCGGATGACACCCTCAGTGCCATGTCCGACGCGGACTCTGTAGTGAGTGATGCCGATGGCATGCGCTCAAAGTTTTTGAGGCCGCGCAAACGCGTGGCAAGTGAGGACGACTCAGCTTCTGCTAAGTCCTCCTCGTCGAAAGTGTCGTCGGCCAAGCGTGGCCGTGGCCGCCCACCAAAGTCGGGTGACGACAGAAAGGCCTTAGCCGCTAGCAAGGCCAAGCTAGCGGCAAAGCGCTCTTTGCAGGAGGCTGAGCTCAAGGAGCAGACCGCCGCCGCAAAGGAGCTGCGGGAAAAGAGGAGTACGGTCGACTACTCCTCGATGTCGGTGCAGGACCTTGAGTCTTTCGCGAAGGTGGACGCGGAAGACATCATCGGAATTGCCAACCAAGCCGGCAAGGCCTCGCTCACCAAGGCGCTGAAGGAACACGCGCTGTCGTTCCTTGGCATCACCGCCGAAATGGCCAAGAGGAGCGTCTCAGACGAGACTGCCTCCCTGAAGGCCACGGTCAAGCGGCTCTCGGAGGAGCTCGCTACCATGGCCAAAGAGCTGGCCGCCCTGCGAGCCGCCCAGAACGGCAGCGCAAAAGCGGCGACGCGTAAGGCGCCTCCACCCATCCCGGAGCCGATCATCCCGGTTCCGGCCTCAATGGGCTTGGAGGCCAGGTTGGAGGCCCTCCTCGAAAAGAAGTTCGCGGAGGAGCGCTTTTATACCCGTACCCGCTTTGAGGGTATCGAGGAACGCCTCCTCCCGGAGAAGAGGCTGCGCCCGCCGCTCGCACACGAGCTGAGGCAGAAGGCTGCGGAGCAGAAGGCTGCTGAGCCCGTGTCAGTCATGCCAGAGGTCTTCAAGCCTCCCCCACCGCCTAAGGGCAAGGGCAAGGGCAAGAAGACCAAGGCCCCCACCTCAGTGACACCCAGCGCAGAGGTTCTGCCCCTCGCCGTCGCTGAGGCCCCGAAGGCCGTACCGGCACCGTCGATGCCGATGGAGGAGGACGTGCTCCTCCCGTCGACGACCCCAGCCAACGAAGGATGGAATAAGGTCGTCGGCCGAAAGGCCAAGGCCAAGGCCAGGAAGGCTGAGGCCCCCAAAAAGGCGGCTCCCGCGTCCACTTCCGCGGCTAGTAAGAAGAGGCAGGGGAAGAAGGCGGCGGGCAAGCCCTCCCCTGCACCAGCGGCCAACCAAGCCGCCAAAAAGAAGCTGGTCTCCCCCCGATCCTCCGCTGTCATTGTAACCCTGACAGATGAGGCGGTCAAAAAGGGGGAGACCTATGAGTCCGTGCTCAAACGGGCTAAAGAGGCCATCGGCGACGTCTCTGCCATAGTGGCCACGCCAAGAAGGTGCCGCACCACTCAAACGGGCGCTCGCCTGTTTGAGTTCCCGGGAGCGCAGAGCGGCTCCCAGGCGGACACCTTCGCCGACAAACTCCGGCAGGTGATGGCGGGCGCGGCCAATGTGGCCCGCCCAGTGAAGTGCGCCTCTCTGCAAGTTGGGGACCTGGATGCGTCCGCAACCGTGCAGGAGGTCGCCACTAAGGTGGCCAATGTCGGGGGCTGCTCGGTAGAGCAGGTGAAGGTCGGTGCAATCCGCACCGGCCGCAGAGGCGCTGGGACACTGCGCGTTCAGTGCCCCATCGCAGCCGCCAAAGCCGTGCTGAAGGCTGGCCGTCTGGCGATCGGCCTGAGCACGGCATCTGTCTGCGCCGTTGAGGACGAGCCGCTCAGGTGCTTTAAGTGCCTGGGCACCGGCCACACCAAGCCGCACTGCCCCTCCGCGGTAGACCGCTCGGAGCTCTGCTTCCGGTGCGGAGCCGAGGGGCACAAGGCGAGTGGCTGCAAGGCGGCCGAGCCTAAGTGCGCGGTCTGTGCAGCCAGTGGCCGCCCAGCCGGGCATGTCATGAGGGGGAGCAAGTGCTCCCCCCCTCCCAAGAAGGGAAAACAGCCGGCGCCGCCTAAGGCCGCCGCTGCTGTTGGTGCCGGCCCGTCGTCGGCGCAAGATGGTGCAATGTCCGAATAATGTATCAAGTCGGACATTGCAAATTTCTACAGGGCAACCTGAACCACTGCCGTTCGGCCCAGGATCTGATGGCCCAGACCCTGGCCGAGTGGCAGGTGAATATCGCCGTCGTGGCTGAGCCGTACTACATCCTAGATCGCTGGTTCGGCGATCTGGATGGAGTAGTGGCCGTCCTTACCCGGCCTGCTCCGGACTTTCCCCCTCTTTCCTTATTGGAAAGAGGGTCGGGCTATGTCGCCGTCTCCGGCGGGGACTTCGCTGTGGTGGGAGTGTATTTCTCCCCCACCCGGTCGTACAGGGAGTTTGAGGACTTCCTCGTCTCCCTGTCTGCTGTCCTGGGTCGGCTGGCCCCAAGGCAGGTGCTCCTCGCCGGGGACTTCAACGCCAAGTCGGCGGCGTGGGGGAACCCAGCCACGAAACCTCGTGGTCGGGCCCTGCAGGCGTGGGCGGTATCGTGTGGCCTGTCCCTATTGAATAGGGGCACGGCGCACACGTGTGTCCGCCACAATGGTGGGTCGGTGGTGGACATCACCTTCGCCACCCCCGCATTGGCCGCACTCATTGCGGACTGGCGTGTGGACCCGGTGGAGACTCTTTCGGACCACAAATATATCAGGTTCGAGATCTCCAGCCGGGGTCCGCAAGGCAGGGCTAAGAAGCCGGACTCCCCGTTCCCACGTTGGGCCCTAACGCGCCTAGACCGCGGGATGGCGAGAGAGGCCGCGTTTGTGCAGGGGTGGTTCTGTCCACCCCGTCCCGACGCCGACGTAGAGGCGGCCGCGTCCCAGCTTAGGGACTCCCTGACCGAGGTGTGTGACTTCTCCATGCCTCGGTCCCGCCGCCCCGATCCCCGACACGCCGTTTATTGGTGGTCGGAGGAGATCGCGGGCCTCCGGGCTGCCTGCATTGCGGCCCGGAGAGCGTTTACATATTGTAAACGCCGGCGGAGGAGGGCTGACCCTAACGAAGAGGCCGACCTCTACGAGGCATACAGGGCGGCGCGGGGCACAATGAAATATGCCATCCGCCAGGCCAAGGATCGGGCCCGGGCAGAAATGCTCGAGAGTCTCGATCAAGACCCGTGGGGGAGGCCATACAAAGCGGCACGCGCTAAGCTGCGTCCCATTGGCCCCCCCCTGACCGAGACTCTCGACTCGGCTCTCCTGGAGCAGGTGGTCCGGGTTCTGTTCCCGGCCCGCCGCGAGGACTTTGTCCCTCCGGCGATGCCCCCTCGCAGCGGCACTCCCCGCCTGCCTGAGGAGATTCCCGCAGTCTCCGCGGAGGAGTTCGGAGCGGTGGAGCTCCGGCTGCGGGGAAAGACGACGGCGCCAGGCCCAGATGGTCTGCCAGCTAAGGTCGTGGCCATAGCGGCGGGCCAAATGGGGGAGAATTTCAGGGACCTCTTCGACCGGTGTTTCCGGGAGTCGAGGTTCCCTGCGATTTGGAAGGTGGGTCAGCTCTGCCTTATTCAAAAGGCAGGGCGCCCAGCCGACTCACCTTCGGCCTACCGACCCATCATCCTGCTGGATGAGGTGGGGAAAATGTTCGAGAAGGTGGTCTCTTGCCGCCTTCTCGAGCACCTACGACAGGTGGGTCCGGACCTGGCGGACGCTCAGTTTGGGTTCCGGCCACGGCGTTCCACCATCGACGCCCTGGCCCACCTCCGGGAACTCATTCTGGAGGCTGAGGGGTGTGGGGAGGGAGTTATTGCAATATCGTTCGATATTAAGAACGCGTTCAACTCCCTTCCCCACGCCACAATATTGGAGGCCCTGAGGTACTTCCGAGTACCCCTGTATTTACAGGGACTCGTCGAGAGTTACCTCAGGGAAAGGGCTGTGGTCTTCACAGACCGCACTGGCGCCATTCGGCGCTACAGTGTGGAGTCCGGGGTTCCACAGGGGTCGGTGCTGGGGCCGCTCCTGTGGAACATAGGCTACGATTGGCTCCTCCGCGGCGCCCTTCTCCCGGGTATGAGCGTAATCTGCTACGCAGACGACACGCTCGTCACTGCCCGGGGGAAGAACTTCAGGGACGCCGCTCCGCTAGCGGAAGTCGGAGGAGACCTCGTAGCCGACCGAATCGGTCGCCTCGGACTCACGGTGGCCCTCGAGAAAACCGAGGCCATTTGGTTTCGGGGGCCCCGTCAGCCTCCAGCGCCACCTGACGCACACATAGTGCTCGGGGGCGTCAGGACGCCGGTGAAGACCGAGATCAGGTATCTCGGTCTTATCCTGGACAGTAGGTGGCAATTCCTGCCCCACTTCCAGGATCTGTCGCCGAGGCTTATGAAAGCGGCAAACAGCCTCAACTGGCTGTTGCCGAACATCGGCGGCCCGGGCTCCAAATGCCGGAGGCTCTACTCCGGCATCCTAAAGAGCATGGCCCTCTACGGGGCCCCGATTTGGGCGGCGGCCTTATCGAAGGCGACAAACGTCCGCCTCCTCCGAGCGCCCCAGCGGGCGATAGCGCAGCGCAGCGTAAGGGCATACCGCACCGTCGGTTTCCCTGCGGCCTGCGCGCTGGCGGGAAACGCTCCCTGGGAGCTAGAGGCGGACGTGTTGGCGGCCATGTACCGCTGGACGGCCGCCAAGAGGGCCGCGGGCGACCCCTTCTGCCCTGAAGAGCGGGCGGCCGTCCGCAAGGAGGCACAGGAGAGCCTGGTCCGGCTGTGGATGGCGGACCTGCGAAAGGCAGACTCCGGTCAGCGAACACTGGAGGCACTCGCTCCAGTGCTTGACCGGTGGCTCTCCAGGCAGCATGGGTCCCTCTCATATCGGATGACGCAAGTTATGACCGGGCACGGGTGCTTCGGGTCATACTTGCACCGCATCCAACGAGAGGGAGCCCCAATCTGCCACGAGTGCGGCGCTGTGGAGGACACGGCTCACCACACACTGGCGGTGTGCCAAACGTGGGCCCCACAGCGCATGGCGCTTGCCGCCAAAGTGGGCCAGGACCTCTCTCTGCCCAGCATTGTGCTTGCAATGCTGGCAGACAAAGAGGCCTGGCAAGCGTTCGCCACCTTCTGTGAGGAGGTGGTGACCGCCAAGGAAGCCGCGGAGCGGTTGCGGGACATGGATCCCGCGTCCAACAGGCTCCGCAGGGCGAGGAGGTGGGGAAGACCGCGCGCATCTGCGCGCCACGTCGCACCCCTCCGTGGAGGAGGCCAGCCGGCGCGCGGTACGGGGGTACCGTTGCCGGCATTGCACAGGCCTCCACCACTGCCTGGTAGGGACGGCTCGACACCCTCGGCTGTCCCTACTGGCCCCCCCTCTCGAAGGGGGGGTCGCTTCCGGCCCGCCGTGTAGGCGGGCACCGTCCGGGGGAACGCGTAAAAGGCACGTGCTTGCACAACGTATTCCCCCACCATGGACGATGAGAGGGAGTAGTAGGGTTTTTAGTCGGTAGAGCCACTGGGGTAGCCCGTGGAGAGTCCGACATAACCCGTCCAACCCCCCGGTTGGCGGGTATGCGTAAGTGCATTTCCCCTACTATAAAAAAAAAAAAAAAAAAAAATATACTTGAAATAGCTAGAAATAAATTATTATGTTGTATTGTGTTGTGGTGCGAAATGTCGAGACGATGTGTTTCTACACTTATGTATCGTGTCGGTTAGAGTATTCTGACGTTGTCAACAGAGTTTAAAACGATATCGGCACTGCGTAGGCGTCTTGAAGATATCATGATCATTGTTTCTTCTGAGAAAACCCGGCAAGAAACTCAGCAGTAACTCTTTTAAAGAAAATATGTTTTTATAGAACAAACATGAATAAATAAATCAACAACAGTTTGGACATGAAATAAAATAGAACAGGCAAAAAATTTGTTAATTTGGTAAACTGCAGACCAGTTCCCTAAGATGGTGACTGTTCACAAGTTGAAGTGCGAGCTAGCCATCAATGCCATCATCCCACTCAACCATATTTTAGGGAATTGAACCATCACACAATACTGAAGCTGATTGCTGATCCCCGAAGTGTTGAACATTTTATTTTTGTTAAAAGGTAGTTCATTACCCATTATTTCTATTTGAATAAATTCGTCTCAAATTTAAGCTTAAATTGGCCACTTATAGCATAAATTACAAATTGGAGAGATGATTTATTCTGTTAACACCTCAAAATTCAAAAAATAATCTATATTATGATCTTAATTAGACAGTTTTGTTTATATCTATACTTATAATAAATCTGTAGAGAGACCAATTCCGTACATGAAATATATTTAAAAAAATACTATCAAGGGGTGATTAGGGATCGCTACCGATGCCAAAAATGCAATCAGTAAAATTTTTGTCTGTCTGTCTGCTGTATGTTCGTTATAGAAACAAAAACTACTCGACGGATTTTAACGAAATTTGGCACAATTGTTCTTCATACTCTTAGGCAGGTTATTGTTAATAGGAGCAGAGCAGTGAAGGGTAAGATTGGGAAAACGGGAAAAGTTACTCCATTTTGTACACGTAAAAACTACTAGATGGATTTAAATGAAACTCTACAGTAATATAGCTTATTTATGCATCTGAATAAGACGTTACAATAATAATAAAGATATGTCACATTTTTTTTAACTCAAGTCCACGCGGACGAAGTCGCGGGCGGCCGCTAGTATAAAATAAACCACAGTTAATAAAAAACGGTCTGTGGCGCGTTTGTGCAGTGAACTGCCTCTTAAAAATCAAATCCCGGTTTATAGATACCTACCGATCTAACTCATAATGAAAGTCGGTAATCCGGTTCAATGACCCAGACAAATGTTTGCATGTTTTGCTGTAAGTACTTAATTTCCGGCGAGACCGATTGGTAAACGAACTTTTTAATTATCTCGGCCGCAAGCTCAGCCCTAAAGCTTTACAGATAGGCCGTTGCTTGTTGGCTGAGGTTTGGTACCTACTTGCTAATGTTGCTAAGGTCTTACTTAGCACTATTTCTGATCTAAGTGCTATGGATGGAGGACACCGACGCTTCACCATTTTGCGAAACTATTTCCGTGCCCTTTTTTTATAGTGGTCTTCAAGATTACCTCACTCCACCTGATGGGAAGCAGCCGTGACGTCCAGATATGGGGTTGACAAGCACAGTAAGGGAGAACTGCTTTGCTGCACAATCTGATTTTGAAGGCCTGCAAAAATGTCTTTTCACACCCTGCTTAAAACCCGGGATTGTAGGAAGAAGGAAACACATGCGCTGGAAGAGCGTTCCACGTATGGATAGCACGACAAAGAAACGAATCACCTAACCTTTTGGTTTTGGTCGAACCTCAGTCTGAGGCAAATATTATTTGACTCAAGATTTGGGAATCAAATCCTTATGATTTCGTTAAATTTGGAGATATCCAATTTGATTTCCAATTGTTTTCTTAGGTCTCTAAGCATTCATGTTTCTAGTTATCTGGATAGCTTGGATTTTATTGGCTAATATAAGGCTGTAAATATTAATGTATACACCTAGGTAATGTATATCAAAACAGGGAGTTACCTAATGTCTTACTGAATTAAATATGAGGTTCCTACTCTCCACTTAGATCGTGGAATTACGGATTTCTGCAAAATGACAGTTAAAATAATTTTGGTGTGAATCTGTATTCGATTAATTACGTGTGGAGTACTACTTACTGTCACCTTAGCATGTTAATGGATTTTTGATAATTACATTGGTTTTTATTTCAACTGTAGATCATCATCATCCTAGCGATTATCCCGAATGCTGCCGTTACCGCGCCCGGGGTCCGGTCTTCTACATCTGCTTCTCCACTTCGCCCGGTCTTGTGCATCGCTCTCTGTGAGGCCACTGGAACATGTCATTCATTTATTTAGTCATCCTTCACGTCGTCATACGAACACTTTTTGGGTCTACCTCGTTTGCGGTCGCCTGGCGGAGGCGGCGTGGCAAGACATTTGTTTCCCACGTAGCTTGCCGGTTGCCGTAAGACGTCCGTACCACCGTAGGCGTCTCTCTTGAAGCAATGTCACGAACACGAAGGCTGCTGCGGATGTGAGAGCTCTTGACACGGTCTTTCCGCGTGACTACACACATCCAACGCAGCATATTCATCTCCGCACGCAACTCTTGCTTATGTCATTCAGGTAGCGGCCACGTTTCACTGCCGACTGTAGATAAAGTTGCGTTATTTGTTTTTTACACTTTCAATGATGCCGAGCTATCGAAGGACTATACGCACCACTAAAGGGTAGTGAACTTAAACGTTAAAAAGATTATTTGATGTCATTCAATCCTCACGATTCAAGATACGCCAAACCTACGACGAAATTAAATTCTTTTCAAACTCCTGACAGGTATTCAGATCTTTTCAGTATCGGCATAACAATGATACCCTCAGATAACGAAAACGAAAATAGCCTTAAGGCAGTTGTCCCACTGCCAGCGATGAACGAAAAGCGAGAAGCGAACTATAAGCGTTCCACACGAACTACACGCCACAGCTACAAAATGCCGCTACCGACATTTTTCCTGCAGTTATGGACAGTGATATTATTATAAAAATATTTAGATAGGTTACTTGTGCTAAAAAACTGGCACCCGAAATCCGGACTTCGATCTGAGGAAAGCATTGACAGTTTGAGACGACATCTACACTGCGCAATATTGTATCCGTCTCGTTTACGGTCTAGTAAATAATCATGCTATCTTGTACACACGGTCAAATTATAGGTACTTACGCCCGGGGACTATTTTTGACTTTGCGTCAGTACTGGCATAACCCACTCGTATCTTCGTCTTTTTCATTGAATTAACATTTCCGTCACCGGCATTTTTCCTGTAGTTTTCATATATTTAGATGGACTCGCACCACCACACGCTACAAAACGTCAATGCGTCTTGTGGCCTGCATCGGCTTCAAGCGCTGACACACGCCACAAGTGCGATTATTCATACTTATGATGCAAACAAAATGGTGATGAAAAAAATTGGAGCCACCGACCGCAAGTGCAGACTGTAACCTACAAGTGGCTGTCGCGTGCTTCAGTTTCCCTTGTAGCCGCTTCTGGGTTCTTGTGGCAGCGTTAGTGGCTCAGACATGTTGCCAATATTCGAGGACGCTTAGTTTATAGTTCCTATAGTTTTGTCGCTAAGCAAGTAAGAGAACGAGGGAGATTACTCGCGCCACTGCAGATGTCTACAGACAGCGCTGGCCCCATCTCTTGGTGCAAATAAATAGGTTGCAATGAAACCTACTTTATTTTCTCTTTGCAAACCATAGACGTGGCGCGGCGTTTAATTCAAATTTGACATTCTAATAAAAACCAAGAAAAGATGGAGAAGCGAATTTTACTTCTCCTATCTAATGCGCATAATAAAGTAATTCCAAAATACAGTAGATTTTAGATCCGCACTGTTTTGATTCCCAGCTGTTGGTGGAAAATCTGCCTTATTTCTAAAAAGTGTCAGACGTGACACACAATGGCATTCGGCAACTTGGCTCCATTCAAGACATTCATTTTTGATAACATTTGTCAATGCCCCAATCTCATCAACGCTTGAAAGAGCGTCTGTCTTTCTAATGTTCACGCCGTGAAAAATAACGTCTTAAAACATCCCATCAAAGGGGATTCTTTCGTTCCCACTCGCGAGATAACACGGTGTTGATTCCTAACACGGAACGGGAAACGTTAGTCTTTTGTACAAGGAGACGTATTACTTTTTAGGGCTCCGTGTGTTAATAGAAATAAAGGAAAGTAACAAATCTTGGTTGTACACGTCTAAGAAGCAATTCTTTTTCGGAAATATGTGGAGGTATCAAGTTGAGATTGAAAGTCAAATACTTGGTATAACAACAATTGATATTGATAAAAAAACCTAAGCTTAAGTTTGAGTTTTGTAAATTCACGATTTCAAAATTCTAAATATTATTTGGCTTAGTTTTTTTCACTCAAACGATGTGCTTGTGAAAATGCCACCCAGCGAATGATATTATGATAAGAAGACGTAGATAGGTTACTTGTGCTAAAAAACCTGTCCGAAAAATAAAGCTTAGTTCGTTTACTCTTACCGTCACATTTGCTGCGCTGTTTTAGTTATTGTGTTTTCCATATTGCCAAAATGTGTAGTTTAACATTGGTATCCACTACCGATCTATTGTCGCTACATAGGCCAGGATACTTTAAAAAGTAGTCACATCTCCTTGAATAATACTTTAACGAACACACATTTTAACTCGCTCTACCGAACAAATGAAAATTTTCGAGCGATTTTCATTTTCACAGACTCCTTGTAGCGAATCAAGCTCGCTCTTTCCCGGTTTTTTTATAATATCGCTGTTTGTCAACCGAGTTCATTATTCAAGCGACGACAGACAAGCCCCGACAAGCGAGACAGTGACAAATATATTTTTGTTGTGAATTATGGAGTGTTTGACTGCGATATTGGGTATCGTGAAGGCATAGCCACAGTATAAATCATACAGTAGGCTATCTAAGGCCGCCCGCCGAGTTATTAGCCTAGCGTGCACACAGACACGCGGCACAGCCCGTCCGTACTGCCGACTCCCTAGGCCTCCCTATTTTATGCTAGCGTGTGCGTGATACCGCACCACGGCGCGCGACGCGCACGCACACATTCAAACCGAGCACTCTCGGTTTGAATGTGTGCGTGCACGTTTTGTATTTAAATGTTCTACTGTATGGTTTATACTGTGGTGATGGTATGGCCTAGTCACGTCCTGTTAATACAGTCGAGATTCCTCCGGGCACCTCTTGTCAGCAATGGTTATTTATATTCAGTAGACATGAATGAATTTGCGTTTTGTAATTCTGTGGTGGGATATTACGGAACGGAATTTTCTGATAACATCTTGGTTGTCAGTGCGTTTATTGGTCAAGTCAGTTCTAGTTAACAGTTCATGTTGTTATTTGCTCACTTTTTGTAAACAAGAAAAAAAGATGGAAGTTAATAGGGTAAGAGTTATGTTTTTCTTAACTGAGATTTGTGGTCATCATAGATAATCTGCTCTACTGGTCATTTTGTATTTTGTGCCTTGATTTTTTTCTTACGTAATATTAAAGTTTTTTATGAAACGATATTAGAAAGGTCCTTTAAATAGGTTATTTTTATTTTTAGCATTAGGGATAATGCATTATCATCTTACTAAAGATAGGAAAACCAGAAAAAGACAATCGGTCTACCTGGCATCAGGCGGGACTCGAACCCGAATGTTTAAGGTATATGCCTAAACATTGGTGAAACAAACCTGGCTGCCAGGTATAATACACCAGAGAAATTCGGCCAGTCTGTTAATGGTCTCTAGTTTCACTCGACCGAATGTCCGAACGTCTTTTTCTGGTTTTCCTATCTTTATGTAATGAATGCTTATAAGCTTACACGAATAAATGTTTATTTTAATTTAAACGGTTAAAGAACTTTATTGCTTCTTATCAGAAATTTAATTTACTACAGCATAGGTAGGTAACATATCTTGAGCTCGTGTGTTTACTTAAAACACTGCAAGAACACCAGTCTAAAGTAATCAAAGCTAAGAACAAACTATAAATCACTTAGTGTCGTCCCACAGTTGTCCCACTTGGAAACCTACCTAGAACCTGGCTAACCTAGTTACTACGTACTTAACTTTAATAAACCTAGACTATTGGTTCGAAGTTGGTAACAAGTCGATCTTTACTAGATGAGCTACAAATAACAAACGTTTGTACAATGCAATTTAACTCTAATGGCAAGTAGAAATCAACATCTAGATTGTTATGTTTTCTCTTCTTATTACATTTACGAGCTTAGAACGTTTCAGTAAATTACGCAAAATTAAGACATTTATTTAAAAAATCATCTGGCAGCTGCCTAGGAAGGGTGTTTTTGATTTTTTTTAGTTTGGTCTGGTGATCCATAGATCAAAGACAGTGAAAAACACCAATAAAAAATCCAAACAACCTGATAACACAAATCAAATTTGGTTCAAATTTGCTCGGCAAAATTTGGGCTTTTGAATATCCCGTTCACCCTGACACGCGCTCTGTTTTGAGTCAAAAGTGATAATAGCGGGCTCACACGCGTCCCGAATTGATAAATTGTATGAGTGTGAGACTTTTCACTCAAAACGGACCGCGCCCAATCAGTATGCCTTTGATTACCCCTCCTGGAATATGTGAGTGTATCTTAAGTTATGTTTCTTGATTTAAAATGAGATTAGTACCTAACTGTTTACTGTACTTGTCAACTTTACATCGGGATAACACTTATGGCCGCTTACCATCAGGGCCTCAAGTCTACTTATTTTAGAACACTTCGATTGTATTGTCTCATTTGACACATTTGGTTTGTTAAAATGTCAAACTAGCGGCCCCCCGCGACTTCGTCCGCGTGGACTAAAGTAAGAGAAAAAAGTAAAATCCTACTTATATGCGAAAGTTTGTATCTGTGGATAGATGTATGTGCCGTGTTGCTCTTTCACGTTAAAACTGCTGAATGAATTTGAATGAAACTTCACAGTAATATATCTTATACATCTAAATAGGTCATAGGAGGACAAAAGCTACAATTTATCAAAAAAACTAGTGGCCGATGCGACTTCGTCCACATGTAGTTTTATAAAAAAAAAAGACTGTCGAGACCTTAGACAGGTTGAGACACAATTACAATTCAATCAAAGCATTTATATATTAGCAGACTTGAGGCCTAGGTGTATTGTTTTTACAAAAAATAAATATTTTAGTATGAAAATCCTAATAACCATTGTACAAGTTTTACTTAGTTTCAAGCTAGGTGACGCTGTGTGCAACCACATCCAGTGAATTTGTTTCAGTTTCGGTAATTTTTGACGGTTTCGGTAAATCAGAGCTTAAAATTTACCGAAACCGAAAGTCTGAAGTATAATATCTAAATTTTAAAACCCGGGCGACCGTAATTACATTTTGTTTGCTTTTATCTTGAAACTTCAGCGAATGCGCAAACTATCCCACAGTTGCTAACGAGTTGATAGCATAGTTTCAATGAGTTGCGAGGAATAAGATAGCCTTTTTATGTTTACATCGTTCCGGTTAAAAATAGCTGGAATAGCGACTGTAGACGTTGTTTTTAAGTTATTTTCCCGCACTTAGTTAAGGCTTCTTATATCACAAACAATTTGACTAGCGTCTGCAGTGAAAAGAGCTATAAATACGTTATGTCAGTACTGATAGGCCAGTCATTATAGTAAGTTCACCTCGGAATTCGAGATACCCAGCTGTAAGTCTGTAAATACTTGTATATTGACACCCTAAAAGTTGTCTCAAAACCTACATATGGTAGGGTGTACGCAACTATCAAATTTCAAGGTCAAATGTCACAAAAATCGATTTTTTGTAAATATCTCATTTCCTTTGGGTTTTTGCTATTTGTATGTATTATCAATATTGTAGAATACAAAATTCTCTACAAATTTTGTTTTAAAAATTTTTTCATTTGGTGAACCGTTTTCGAAATAGAGGGCGGAGAGCGCGCGGTCACAGCATCACTTCAGGTCAACCGGTGCCTCCGGTCAAAAACTTGAAAAGTGAAAAAATGTGATTAGTCTCGATCATCTTCGTTATCTGCATTACGTCAAGTCTACAGAACTTAATAAAGCTGTGATGCTTTCAAATATTCCACCAACAAGTGCAGCTGCTCATCAACATTGTAAAAACAACAAATATTGAACGATGAATTAACCATGTGTTGTACCAACAACAGCTGTATAAAATACTTAAAATCGAAAAAATCCTTTAATTTGAATATTCATATTACAGTATACAGTAATTCAACCGCTCTCCAATTATGATATAACTAACCACTGATTGATTGATATTTAATTGCGGATCCAATTTCCAATATGTACACTTAATTTTGCTCACACGTTGAAGGTAATGATAGATGCGCAAACACTCAAATGGATTCCAATTGAATGTTAACGAGACACTCCAATAATTAAGGGCTTGTTGAGTTGAATGTGATATTATGTTGACTTAAAGGGCGAACATCTTGACATTCAAATTTGAGCTATAAGTGGTGTGTAGAACAATGTATTTTGCAATATTGATATTAGACGTGGACAGGTTGTGTCAGTTCTGACGCGAAGTCAAAAATTGTCCACGTGGTAAGTACGACGTAGTTAATTTAACGGTGTGGACGTGTGAACAAGACAGTATGATTATTTACTAGAGCGTTAACGAGACAGATGCATGTTGCATAGTGCCGTCTCAACACTATCAATGCTTTGCTCAAGTACACAAAAAGCTCTGATTTTGGGTGCCACTTTTTTAGCACAAATATCTACCTATTTTATTAAAATACTAGCTGTCCCGACAGACTTCGTACTATTGTCAAATATTCAGTGTCACGTGACAGGTAGGAACAGTTGCTAAGAGAAAACTAAATTGTGGTTTGTCACTATATTACTAGCATTTTCTCATGTTTACTTACCTTTTAAACCTTCCCTGGTCCATTACAAATATTTCAAAACCAAGATTAACCAAATCGGTCCAGCCCTTCCTGAGTTTTAGCGAGACTAACGAACAGCAATCCATTTTTATACATGGAGATCATTGCTGCCGAGGTATTTTTGCCTGTCGTAGAAGGTGCCTGCAAAGGACATTGTGGTCGTGAAAAGTGTGTCGTGGCTTAGTGGTTAAACTCTCTGGTCCCAAGTTCAAATCTGGCCGGAGCCCCCACTTTGCGTTCATTGTACTCATTCGCAGCAAACTCGGATAACGGCGACAGGTTGGTTGGTTGGTTTAAAATTAGCTGAGCGAAATTTAGGCTTCTGAGTGTTCCGTTCAGCGTAAAACTGAAACGTGTGTTATGTCGAGGTGCTAGTAGCGCAGTTATGACAGTGGAGAATGGCTCGCTTCACCTCATAGTTGTGGTGAGGTCTGGGGTGGCATTCTGGTTAACATCACTACACATCTCGGTGCTTCACGCTTACTTCAATCATCAATACGCTTCATTTTGAATTAGTATTTTCGCTCATTGTGCATGTAAATAATTTAAATAAGGTCATTTGGCTTAGTTCATTTTTCTCAAACGACCACTGTCGCAAGAAACTGAATTTTAAAGATAACTTTTGGCGCCAACCGGAATACCATGATAGTCCAGTCATTATAGTAAGTTCACCTCGGAATTCGAGATACCCAGCTGTAAGTCTGTAAATACTTGTATATTGATACCCTAAAAGTTGTCTCAAAACCTACATATGGTAGGGTGTACGCAACTATTAAATTTCAAGGTCAAATGTCACAAAAATCGTTTTTTTGTAAATATCTCATTTCCTTTGGGTTTTTTGCTATTTGTATGTATTATCAATATTGTAGAATCCAAAATTCTCTACAAATTTTGGTTGAAAAAATTTTTCATACGGTGAACCGTTTTTGAGATAGAGTGCGGAGAGCGCGCGGTCACAGCATCACTTCAAGTCAACCGGTGCCACCGGTCAAAAACTTAAAAAGTGAAAAAATGTGAATAGTCTCGATCATCTTCGTTATCTGCATTACGTCAAGTCTACAGAACTTAATAAAGCTTGCAGCTTTCAAATATTCCACCAACAAGTGCAGCTGCTCATCAACATTGTAAAAACAACAACGTTGTCGAAAATCGTTTCGCATTGCCCAACCCCATACCTGGGGTTCCAAATCATGCCCTAACCAAGTTTGAACTTGATAATATACACGTTGTTGTTTTTACAATGTTGATGAGCAGCTGCACTTGTTGGTGGGATATTTGAAAGCTGCACAGCTTTATTAAGTTCTGTAGACTTGACATAATGCAGATAACGAAGATGATCGAGACTTTTCACATTTTTTCACTTTTTAAGTTTTTGACCGGAGGCACCGGTTGACCTGAAGTGATGCTGTGACCGGGCGCTCTCCGCCCTATATCTCGAAAACGGTTCACCGTATGAAAAAATTCTTGAAACAAAATTTGTAGAAAATTTTGTATTCTACAATATTGATAATACATACAAATAGCAAAAAACCCAAAGGAAATGAGGTATTTACAAAAAATCGATTTTTGTGACATTTGACCTTGAAATTTAATAGTTGCGTACACCCTACCATATGTAGGTTTTGAGACAACTTTTAGAGTGTCAATATACAAGTATTTACAGACTTACAGCTGGGTATCTCGAATTCCGGGATTCTTACCTAATTTAAGCTTAAATGACTGGACTATGACTTTTAACTGTGCCCAGCAGTGAGACGTATATTAAAGTCCATGTTTTATTTTGTTGTTTAGTCAGTTCGTCAGAAGTGAACAACCTTGATCTGGCTACATGTATCATAAGCTAAGTCCATTTAAACTAAGGCTCGAACAAACAAGCCTGGCAAACGCTGCGATACTCCAAGGAGAGCGTAACGTAGTTAGTTTTAATGAGTAACTCCTCGACTCGACTCGAGTTGTGTGATCGGCAAACATGTTTGTGTTCTAGTTTGTGGTGGCTGTGTACACTTGTATGTAGTGCTGGTTCCACCTGCTTCTGTGTACTCGTCAGAAGGCGATAAGCTTATAGCATATAACGGTAATAAAATAAGGAAAAACATGCATTTATTTTTGTTCTTCATCTTTGGTTAGGAGAGGTACAAAAATGAGTACAATAGCCGAATTTACTGCCTATTTAGGTATAAGGTATTTTCTACCGGCGAACCTTGCCTCGTATGGTGATGTATTAAATTAAAATGTAAGTTTCTAAGCAGTACAATAAATGAATAATTGATACACAATAAATAATTGACACACAACGATAAACAAAACGTGCAACGCACCGCAACGAAACGCACTAATGGTGCCAAAAAAAACCCAAAGCAAAAACAAAACGCAGAATCGTTCAAAATCAACCGTCAGCGAAACACGCAGCATAAAGCCGCACTTCAATTTTTTATTTCTTTCAAACCAGGAACTGGGTTTTTGAACGTTTGTCGGCCGCGTCGCTTGCTTTGGCGCCGCGCCAAGCCAAAGTACGCTTGACGCATCTGCGGGAACAGTGATACTGGTATTTTGTATCGGAATACGCCCGATGAATATCAAGTGACGGGAGGAATTTCATTAGATTCCCAACCCTCTTCAGTGTTTGCTTATCATTTTTGTGTGAGGAATTTTAGGATTAAAGCTGGTTATTTTTACACTGAATAGATTCAAGGCTGTGATTGGTTTAATATTGAAGTTCAACAAACCAGAGGATGATAGAGTTATATTAAGTTTAAATAGAGTTTTTTATGGCGTTATAATGTGCTTGTTTAGGCAGTTTCATTCCAATATCTCAGACTATAGTGGCAATTGATTTCTTCACATCTGAAAGTAAGGTTTCTCACTAGCCTAAGTTTTCTCCGACAATCCGCACAGAGCCCGCATGTTTGGAGTATGGTTGACAAAGGCGTTTACATCCACCTTTACATAGGAGGCACTTTTTACAGGTACTGCTGACATAAGACATTTTGAAGTGGTTTGGTAAAGGATATACACACCTCTGTGTCACCTCATAGTTGAGCTGTGGCCTCAACGACCCGATAACACTGTGACTATAATGTTTAACAATTTATTATCTATTCAGTAGGACACACAACTCATGGTTCATTAAATTACCGTAGACGCTATTCAATGTGATACGGAAACAACCATATAATATAATTATGACACTTACTTCTAGCTTGTTTTGGCTCCTAGCCAGGTTTGAATGTATGTACAGTCAACCAAGAAAGTGGTCTACCACTTTTGACAACAGTTTCTTCGAGATGTAACGATCACTAAGGTTGACTTTTCTAACAAAGTTTAACACAAGGCACAATTATGTTATGACGTTTTGTCTGTTAACTGAGATTCCTGACATTTGACGTCGTTGGATGACTTACTTTAACCTCATTCAATGCAATAACCTATTTTGCACAGCTAAAACCATGTCGACCTTTTTGAAGAGAAACTTATTACTACTGAAAAAGCAAGTCTCACTGACAATTCTACTGTCCAGTATCTCCATCAATGAAATATTAATGTCAATCTGTTACAAACTTGACACTTGGCATGACGTTATATCATAAATGACAAAGAGAGCAATAGTCACTGACACAAACTTATTGCCAGGGAAAATTGACCTTGTTGTTTCATGACGTTCAAACGAATCTCAACCGTAGGGTGGTAGACCATATTTTTGGCTGACTGTACTAGGACGACGTGCGATCTTTGTTTCGTTACTAATAGGTATTTTGTATCGTCGTGATCCATGCATACAATGATATTATAATAAAAAGACGTAGATAGGTTACTTATTGTGCTAATAAAGTGATACCCGATATCAGAACTTCGAACACCTGAGCAAAGCATTGACAGTTAGAGACACCGCGCAATTACTGTATCTGTCTCGTTTACGCTCTAGTAAATAATCATACTTTGTACACACGGTCAAATTATAGGTACGTGCGCCAGGGTACAATTTTCAACTTCGCATCAGTACTGACCTAACGTATCTACAACACAGTTTTGTTTGTTTGATATTATTTAATAACGTTTACAATATGAAATAATATTAAACCCAAAACCGAGACCAAAAAATCAAATGAAGTATTATTACCTATTTTAATTTATTTTTCATTACTCATACTCTGAAAGTAGGTCATTACTGACCTGAGAAGCGGGCTGAAAGTAACACTTTTCATCCCTAGGGAGAATCACTTTCAACTGACAGCTGTCAAATATTTTTTTTAAAAACTAGTTCTTTTTCACATTATCTATTGAACCATGTTCCAACTTCTTATACAGCCACGATGTAAAATTTTAAATAACTTAAAGTTAAGTATTGATCAGAGAATATATATGTTTTAAATAAGTTTATAATAATTTAGTTTCAACAATTTCTTTAAAATAACTTAGCTTTGAGCAAAATATTTACCATTTTTCCAAATAAAAAATAATGGCTGAATAGCGGGCCGGCCACAGAAAAAAAACAAACAAAATAGGCGGGAAAGCGGCAATTCGATCTTCAATTATTTTCCTCATTTTTTCTTTAGCTAATTCATGTTTTTATTTTTACTTTCCTCGTATTTGTAATGAAAAGCACAGTGTTTACCTCGGGTGAAAGACTTATTTAGTCCCTCGAACTATTGGCGCCCTCACTTCGTTCCGGGCGCCAAACCCCGTCTCGGGACTAAATAAGTTACTTTCACCCCTAGCGTAACAATGTACTATTTTATACTACCTGCTCGTCAATGGCACATTATGTGTCATGTAAAGCTGTCTTAAAGTAAGTCATTATAGCCCTACTGTCTAACCGGGACATAATGTTGTACTGAATTTCATTATTGCCCATGGGCTATAAAGTGATTTGAATTTGGAATGCAACCGTGTAATCAAAAATGTTTAGGTGCAATGAGATTTTATTCTGAGTTCGAATGTCGTACTGGCCACTAACAAAATAGATGCCAAAGAAAGAAAAAAGGCGCCAACCGCTCAAATAGCTCCTGAGTCTTGTGCTGATAAAATAAATGTACCAAGGATTGTAACTCATCTTTCCAATGTCTTGGCATAACTGTCTTAAGTTTCTAACATCACTTTTAATTTTTGATAAATACCTAATTTCTCATATTTAATTACCTATTTTCACTTGAAATAAATATTTAACCACTTTCTTTTTTCAGCCATTAATTTCGATTGCCTCGCAGAAAGTTTAAAAAGTAGAGTATGCACCGCGGGCTTAAAAGTGTATTTGTCTTGGGCGGTCTTGAACCCCTCGTATTCAGGATTCTAACCTTAACTCCCTCGCTCCGCTCGGGAGTTAACCGTTGAATCCCTCATGCTCGGGGTTCAATATGACGCCCGGGACATAATACACTTCTTTAAGCCCTTGTGGCATAATCTACTATTCTTGAAAATATAAAGATTAATAAAATAAACTGTCTCCAACTCGGTGTGGGTTCAGAATATTGCTTTTAATTATTGAGTGAATTATGAAGCATTATCTCCCACTTAAAAATTGCGGTTAAAATGTACAAAATCAAAACTGAAAACCTTTGAAATATGTCTGTTCATCAGACATAATATAATCTGCCATTGCAGTTACATGAATTGCATAATAATTTCAAGGGATTTAAAAATAACCCCTTAGTTTATCTGCTTGGGTGTTACACAACTCCTAGTTCATTAATCATGGGGTTTATTTAGTTTCTGCTTGCATTACTGGCACCATGCCAGACCAGAATATATACCCAATATATATGCCCAACGCAACGTGCGATCTCGTTCCGATATTAGTACTTTATATTGTGAGACGCACGGTGAATATCAAGTGCCAAACGTCAAAAAGTTCTGTTACCACCCTAAATTGATATCGTCGAAAAGTTTGCGAATAATTCGAAGCCAGATTATGAAACTTCAGCCTAAAAGATTCACAAAAGAAGCAATTACAATCTCTTCAGAATAAAATGTAATACTCTAGTGTTACGTAAAAGAACAGGGGGTTATATTCCAAGAAATAGTATGCACGAGGTGGCGTCATTTTCGGAAAGATTCATAGAAGGAATGAATCTGATTTTCTGACTTGTTTTTGATAGGGACGACATAAAACGTTATGCACTTCTTCGAAAACCTATCTTTTATGTCTTACTACCAAGTTACGTTCAAGGATTTTGTGTGTTATTAGTACACGATTGGATTAAGAGCATTGAGTGAAAGCGCTCCTTACACGTGATACTCCGTGGCAGACCCACCAAAAGCTTTGTATGTTTAATAAACAAGGATATTAGCTAGATGACGTAAATATAGCTTCAGATCAAAGTGAGCCTTGAATTTAACATCGGAATTATAGACAATAGAAAATTCTAAAAGCCTCCGAGGAAACACAACACCTTCCTTTAAACACGTCATCTAGTAAAACTCCTTCTTTATTCAAGATATAAAGCTATAGGTGATATAAAGCTATACGTGGGTCTACCACGGAGCATAACGTCTCCTTACAGCATTATGTTGCGTTTTTTCTGGCGAACCTTACCAATCACTCTACCTTTAAAAGGTTAGTGGAATCTTCTAGTAAGTAGGTACTTGGTAGCACGCGTAGATTTAAGTTCTAGGTTTTATTGCATAGTTTGCGTTAGAATCTCAACCTTGAGGTCGTGGGTTCCAATCCGGAGTAAACCATCAAGATGCTAATGTTTGTGTTGTTGTTTCAAGTTGGCTAAGACAGTGGAGACTGATCACCTCGTGTTCGAAACGTAAGATGATCCATGCTGTTGGATGGGCATGTAAAAAGTCGGTCCTGTGGTCCTTACCTTTCCCTGGTCGTTTCTATCTGTCGTCCCATCGGGTCATAGTAAGATATTACAATTTAGGCGGTCTTACCGCTTAATAAGATAATGAAAGAGAAAGTGCACCTGTGTATTGCACACCCACTTGAGAACTATATCTTCTGCGTACCTGGTTAATCTCATTGAGATTAGCCGCTGTAGTTGAGCTCAACAAGGCATTGTTATTACTTCATAATAGCGCTTACAACCTGTTAACGGCTATTTTACACACCAGCATCAAAAGGGGTAATATAATATACTGTAGCCATAAAATGTGTCATTCTTTTACGTCATGTTACATATCTGATAAAATGCATTTTCGGGGCGTAATGCCTGTCATCACTATCAGAATATATGGGTTCAGATTTTGCAAATGTATTTCAGCATGAATTGTTAAAATGATGAAACTAAACTTGAAATATTTTAAAAATGTATTTCCCAATCTGCCGACGCACTAAAATTTGGAGTGAATGCGAAATAAACATTGACAAACTTTATTTAGTTTATGAACAAAACATTCAGAGTGAAGTTACCGTGGCCCAGTGGTTAAGCACTCTGCCGTATAAAGGTGAGTATAAACTTGAGCATTTCAATCAAACAAACAAACAACACTGACTTTTTTTGAATATACCTGTTACAAGTACTTTCAAATCGTCTAATCTAATTAACAAACAAAATACAATTAATTATAGACATGAATACCATAATATTAAATGTACACAATAAATATACTGTACTTAAATAAATGTGACGCTACCACCGGATCGGAAAGTTGTTTCGTGCCGTTTTTTCACAACTATTGTGAAAAAGAAAAACAGTTGAAAAGTCATCTGTTTCACTTCTTTACAATGGTTGTTAGTAAAGCGTTTCCTCGAGCGTTTCGGTGGAATGTCTGGTCTTACGAGTGTAACAACACGCCTATATTGAAACCTTTTTGAAAATAAGGACCACCGTAGCATTTAATAATCGTATTTTTTAAGAATTCTTTTTCTCGATGATAGATAGATAAACACTTTATTGCACACAAAATAACACATTTGAGAACCTATGATGATGGATGATGGATGATGGTATCTTGTGCTGTTTTTTATTGTTGTAAATTGCCTGTATTGTCAGTCGTTTTAAAATTTTAATTCATCTATCTACGAGTTTAAAAACGATAATTTTATTCCAGTTATGTTTGGATATTGTCAAGCCTGTGAGAGGCGGCACCCTTTGACTATCACATAATGATGTAGTTAATTGCTAACCGATCCCATTATCGAGTATTCAAGTACTTTCGTAGCCTATCAAAGCCTCCTCGCTTATTGAACTACTGATTGACCCAATTAATTTGGGTACACAGTGTAATATTACACCGTGTCTATTATAACTTAATATTACAGGAAGTAACCTTGTTACTTAGCTTCCGTGTTTTGTAATTGGAATTAATTGTGAATAAGTATTTTATTACAATGGGACTGAAGTACATAATATGTTGTCACATCACTAAATATTTCAGTAATTGATGGAACGATTTCCATGAATTTTAGTTGGTTGAGTTTGTTGAGGCAAAGCTCAATTAAAAGACTTAATATTCAAAATATGACTAAAACATCATTTTCTTCGCAATGGTACTGCGTTTTGTACCGGGGAAGCATTGACAATTTTGTAGATTGTCTAATTATTGTCTTTATTGAACTATCGTTAACCGATCGACGTTATTAGGAATAGCTACACTAGTAGAGCAGTGAACAAATATGGTAAACAACTTGCTTTGAAATTTTCTTTCTCCAAACTAAGTTTGAACTGTGAGTGCCAGAAACTAAATAATAGACCTATAGTATGTACGCGTTGAAAATGCAGTATTTTTTAATTTAATTCCGAAAAACTCAAGTACGTGACGGGCGTTTGTAAGAATGCATACAACTGGGCACTGTGAACTAGGCATTCTAATTAGTAACGATTTGATTGGTTAGGGGGCGTGCTAGGTCGAAGGACAAAAATGAAATCACTGCATTCTTAACGCGAACGGACTATAAATCTAGATCAGCCTATTCCGTCCCACTGCAGGGCAAAGGCCTCCCCTTCCAGTCTCCACCCCACACGATCTAAGGGCAATGTCAAACAATCTCTCTAACAAGAATCCAGTTTATCACACCACCTTCTCTTAGACCTTTTTAATGTACATAATTTTAAACACATACTTATAGTCCGTTCGCGTTAAGAATGTAGTGTTTTATCTCAACGCGAACATACCGTAGTTATAATTTAACGCCTAGATACAGTAAAGACAATTTTTTGTCACGCAAGCCCCACCTCATCCGAGAAGGTGTGAATTGAACCTATGGGCAGGAATGGGGGGTCTGCGGGGGACTCCCCGAATTGGGGTGTAGGTCCCACCGGGCCAGTAGTAATTATTCTTCATTAACACACTTTTTGTCGACATGACACATGAATTATTACTTTGAAATGTACATTCCTGGTTGATTATTTTAAACGATTCGTAAATGAGAGTGTTTTTGAGTGAAATTTTAATAATTAGTCATTTAATTCACTCAAAAAATACATATTCAAAAAACATAATCGGGCCATTTATAATACCTGAAAGACTAACATACATCTAATTGAGAACCTTTCATTTAAGACCAAAGATCAGCCTCAGATAGAGTAGTTTTAAAAATATTTAATGACAGTAACAGAAGCATAAGATGTGTGTCAGAATCATAGCAAGTAGAAGATGTACAGAGGCGCTCACATCAAGATTTACAAAACCGTTGCAAAATGGGTCTTATGTCTTATTATGTATTAGGTGCCCCTATGTGAAGGTTGATATGAGCGCCTCTGTACAGCTGCCTACCCCGTGAGGAAACAGGCAAGATAGTCTGTCTATAAGTAGGTAGTGTGAACGCGGCTACAAGCTCTTACGAACGGCTACAAGCTTATTATACTCGTAGCGGCTACGTATGTAGGAACGACTACGAACTTATGAGAACGGCTACGAGATTGTAAAAGAGGCTACGAAATTATAAGAGCTTTTGCATACATACAAATAAAAGCAAGGTATGTTCCTCCGATGTAGTTTTCATCATACAACTTTTCAGAACGAAAATGCAAGCAAATACGATAGTAATGTTCATGGGCTTGTAGTTTTGTGCAATAAGCTATAATGCTTATAATATCACTCTAATACTACTTTCGTTCTCAGTAGGTACATAAATACCTGGAATGAAGTTTTTGATATTTTGATGTGATAAAACACAGTTGGCCTACATAACGCACGTTTTTGAAAACCAAAACAAACAAAAACAACACAACACAGTAAACACGAAACAGTAGTATTGTTAAAACAGTAATTCATCAGAGATTCATAATGACTACTATTATATTTTGCAGTTTTACTATGGCGGGGGCGTACTTTTACATTAATGAAGTAAATAAACTTCGAATTACTATATAAACAACCTATGTTTAACGTCGGCAAGAGTTAATACGCATTTTCGGTTAAGCGTGTTCCACCTTCGACCTCGTCATCCCTCACTAGCAGGCAGGACTGGGGACAAACGATAACCGATTTTACATAATAAAAAAAAAACAATCTCAATCATCAATTCGACTGGTTTTTTTAGTACATACTTTAAACGTCGAATAGGAACAACCAGTCAACCACTCGATTTGATTGGCTGGTAGAGAATGCCTCTTGGCATTAAGTCCGTCATTGAAACTTTTTTCTTAATGTACAATGGTGAATAAATAAATAATTTGATATGAAAAAAAGAACTTCGATCGATTAAGATACTGATTCATAAATAGCTCCCACACAGTAGGCCATCACTCGCAAAATCACCCTGTATGGGCCTCAAAACGAATAAGTCCGCAACATCCCTGCCACTTCAAATTCCCAGCACATGCCGCGTTCAAACTTTCCCGGTGAGAAGTGAGATTAAAAATGTTCTTCAGAAGTCGTAAGGGGCGTTCCCGTTATGTAGGTCGTTTGAGTTCAATAGAACATTCTAGGTCATCTTGACGCCGCTTGAATAGGGTTAGCCCTAGATAGCATTGTGTGGACGTTTAGCATATATTATAGTGTTTTTTTCTATGTAGGACGGTTGATTGATATCGTTATTAATAATATCAAACACTACCTTGGTAAATGAGGTTACGTATTAAGGGGACTAGTAGAGCTAAATCCAAGTTTTATAGTAACGAAAATTAAGTGTTACACTTCGGTGATCCAGATGAAAAAAATATGTCGTATTCTTGAGGATTCAAGGGTTGGTTTTATCAATTTGAAAACACGATTTAACAAATTCGGCTCGATAGAAAAAAATCGCAAAGATGGGTCTAAAAAAATTTTAGAATGAAAAAAAACTGTACTAAACATCATGCTATCATTCTGTTCTTTTCACAGAATGTGTGTTTTATAAAATACTAGAGCGTGCTCATTTTAGTTTTGTGATTTAATGCGTATATTTTCCAAAAAACACCAATAATTGTTTTCAAGCAAATTGCGTGTGCGTGTGTGCGTGAAACGCCGTGTACAGACAGTACCGGCCAAGGCCTGATGCTAGACGGACGTGTCGCGCATTGCGCTCCGCATTTGAATAATATTTAATTGCTTAGTAATCACTGTTAGAATATTGCGTATGCTATAATAATGCATGGGACACGAAAACTCACCAAAAAGTCAACAAAAACGTCTTATAAAATGAATTAATAAATAAATTACCATAAAATGGACAATGCTTTAAACTAAGCGCTATTTTCGTTCGGTGTTTAGATCGACGCGGTGGAGGAACATGATTAACACACACCCGTAAATAGCCTTCACTCATGGTCGCAAGATCAAAACCTAGTTTTCCTTTTTGTATTATGTTTGTTTTTGTTCGTAGGATAAAGCTTGATTATGATTAGAATGAAAGTTATTTGGCAATTTTAATAACAATAAAACGTTATTTGTATATAGTTTTATTTCCAATAACAACTTTAATTTTCAATCAGAATTTTGAAAGTAGCCACACGAAAGTTTCTTGCCGGTTCTTCTCAGTTGAGTTCAAACAACTTTCCGACACCGGTGGTTGAGTCACATTATGTTTGTATACTGTGCATTTATTTAAAAGTATTCAAGTCTATATGGACTATGCTATAAACTAACCGCTATTTTCGATGATAAGAGATGTCGATGCGGTGGAGGAACGTAATTATGAGACAGCCGATATATTATTTAATCTTATGGTCCCGAGTTCAAATCCATGGTTTATTTTTTGTATTTATTTATTTAGTATTTATTGTAGTATTTAAGTCTATTCTTAGTATATTTTTGGTTGTTTGAAAACTCACCAAAAAGTCAACAAAGTCGTCTTATCTTTTTATTTTTGGGATTCAATGCGTATATTTTCCAAAAAACGCCATACTGTTCAATTGGTTCTCAGGCACAGTGCGTGTGCGTGTGTGCGTGAGACGCCGTGTAGCGACAAGCGAATTCGAGTAGCGACGAGTACCGGCCGAGGCCGTTGGTTGGACGTGTGACGCATTGCTTAGCTGAAATAATATTTTATTATTTTTTCAAAAGTACTCGATTATTGTGTACACCAACACGGGTGGGCCACGAAAACTCGTCAAAAAATTAAAAAAAATGTCTTATAAAAGGAACGCCCGAAGAATGCACGATGCTATAAGGTAAGCGGTATTTTTGTAAGCTTCAGTAGACAACACAGTCAGTGCAGTAAACATAGAATAATTGTAATTATTATAAGGCAGTGAAGTAGGTATTCAAGGTCCTACTAGTAATTGTCATCCTAATCAAGCTATATTTTTAATTTATAGCCTTCGAATAAACTAAAAGGAGGAAGATATAGGTACCCGCGTACTAAAAGTGGCTCTACAAAAGTAGGACCTAATTTTAGCCCATATGACAGAAATGGCCCCGCGTACCAAACAAAAGCAAGTCCGACGGACCAACTTATAAAAATAGGTCCAATTGACCTAGTTTCAAAAGTAGCTTCAATGAACCTACTTTCGAAAATTGGTCTAATGGACCTGCTCTCGAAAATAGCTCCAATTGACCTAGTTTCAAAAATAGCTTCAATTAACCTACTTTTGAAAATAGGTCCGATGGACCTACTTTGAAAAATAGGTCCAACGGACCTACTTCATGCCAATCCCTGTCATGACTTGTTTAGAGTCATTTTTAGAAAAAGACCGAGGCTTGTCACAGAAAACAAAGATTGCAATGACACTTTTCAAAAGTAAGTAAGAGTTTAATTTGATAAGAAAGTTACTATACTTCTAATACTTCAGTTGGTCAGATTGACGAGTTTGGTTCAATGTTAGTGAACGCTCTGCATCTGGCAAAATTATTTCGTAGTCGCAGGTTGTGAAACCATAGATCTATATAATGCATAGACAGGTATCATGTATATTCATATTCATTTATTCACTATAAATTTGTAACAGAAAGTACAAGGATAGCAGTAAAATTGTAGATGGTAGGCATAAATTCACCTTTTCAAGGTATTGTGAATTTACACATAAAAAATAAAAAACGAATTATAACATTAACAAAAACAAAAAAAATAACAAAGCAACTAGAATATTTAAAAATCTACAAATCTATCTATGTCTACAGGCGTACAAAAAAAATAAAAATAAGAGGTGCCAGTCAAACGAAATGTATGATTTCGATTTTTTATTGTAATTTAGCTTCAAAGTATTCTTTGATGCTATAAGAAGAATTATCAATGAGCATGTTCCTAAGCTTAGTTTCAAACTCTTTGCGTTGCACAGCTTTCAAGGAGTTTGGTAAATGGTTGTAGACTTTTATTGCCATGTAATAAGACCCATTATTAAGCAGTAACAGCTGAACTGGTGGCGCCACTATGTCGTTCTTCCGGCGAGAAATGTAGCGACTTGGCTTGTCGCAGTTTTTCTGGAAATAATGATGCTTGCATGCTGCGTAAAACTGAAAACTAAAAATGTGGTAAGATAGAAAAAAAAAAGGAATATTACTGAGGAAAAGGTATGCCAAGAAAAAGAGACGACTGGTTTACACTCAAAAAGAAATGATAAACACTTTGGCCAGGAATGCGGAAACCCATCAGGGTATTTATTGTATAGGAGATATACAATAAAATGAGAGAAAACTTCTTGAAAAATTTGAAAAGACCTGACGAAGAGCGAGCTACGGTGGAAAGAAAAGCTATTTTGCAAAGAGCCAACGGAGAATGGCTTGAAATGAGACGATCTCTCCTCACTGCGTCTAACTTCAGCAGGGTTATAAGACGCCGTGCAACAACACCATGTGCTTCCTTAGTGAAGGACATTATTTACAATAAAAAATTGGATCATGTAGAATCTATTAGTCATGGCCAGAACAATGAAAAAGTAGCTCTCACTCAGCTGGGCTTGCAAGAAAATGTTGCCATTAAGCCGTGTGGGCCGTATTTAATGACAACGAATTACCTTTTTTGGGTGCCACGCCTGATGGTTTGATGGGTGAACATACTCGGGTAGAAGTTAAGTGCCCTTTGACGGCCAGTAAAATGGGTCTAGAATCAGCAATAAATAAAAAAAGGTAACTTTCTGGCTCAAAACGACAACAGGCGAACTAGCTATTAATAAACGGCATGCTTGGTACTTCCAGATACAGGGTCAGCTACATGTAACCCAAAAGAAATATTGCCTGTTTGCCGTGTGGGCAAATGAGAAGGAGAAATTGAAAACGGAAATGATTGAGCGAAATGATTTTATGTGGGAAAACGAGATGAAAGATAAACTAATTAACTTCTATTTGGACATATCCGTGATATGCTGTCAAAACGGCGTCAATGTCTACTGTCTTTGCAAGCATGTAGAGGGCATATGAATGCTGGTTTAGACGAGCACATTTTTTCAATATGAGTCTTCCAATCCAAATTATGGTCAACAGTTAAACCTAAAAAAGTTGTATTATCTACTTGGTCAATTTTATATTCTAAATACCTAATGTCCATTCCAATAATTTCACGAATTCTTTTTCCAAATGTCATTACGTTCGTCTTTGTAAGATTAATTTTTAAATTGTTCGTATCTAGCCAAGTTATAACATTGTCCATAGTGTAATTTACTTCGCGTACTAACTGAACTTTGTCAGGTCCCGATACAACAATGGTACTGTCATCAGCAAATAATACTGTCTGGTGACTGGTGATTTTTGGCAGATCATTTATATAAACTATAAATAACAGTGGCCCCAAGACACTACCTTGTGGCACGCCAAGTGACATGTTTTCAAATTCTGAATATTAATTAATTTCAGTTTTTTTAAAAGGGCATATTCTGGTGACTCTAGTGGATTGAATTCTGCAACTCAGATACGACTCAACAAGTTTCAGTACGTTACCTCTTATACCATACGCAGACAGTTTTTTTAATAATATACCATGGTCAACACAATCAAATGCTTTTGTTAAGTCCATGTACAGGGCGCATGTCAACTAAAACCAACCTGTTCCTCGGCAAAGATGTTATATTTTTCAAAATAGTTACTCAAGGAGCTTTAAATCACTCGCTCAAATATTTTCGAAATGACTGGCACCAATGCTATTGGTCTATAACATGTAATATCACGTCTATTACCCTTCTTGAAAAGAGGTACAATGATTGTACTTTTTAATTTATTTTTAATTTATTAGGAAAGGTGCCTTTTGAAATACAATTGTTAATAATGTGACTTAAAATGTGAGATAATTTAATTGGTATTTGTTTTAATATTTCTGTAGTTATGTCATCATAACCAGTGCTTTTACTATTTTTCAAAATTATAGGTAAATATTATTATAATAAGCATGTCATCTCGCTTTTCCAGAATAACATGATTCATATCCACTACTATCACCTAAATAGCTTCAATTAAACAACATAATTCGTTAACAAGAGCTTAAAACTAACCCATGCTTAGCCATCACTAAATATTTGAGCTTAAAACTAAACGTTGTACTTTTTATACGCTTACATTAACCGGCAAAATGGCCAGAAAGTGAAAACTTGACTACAGTCCATTTTACAAGTCTGTTACAAGTCATAACATAAAAATTTAAAAATTAATAAAAAATAATGTGATCCCACCAAATAAAAGTTTTAACATTTAATTAAATGAGTTCTATTTCTTATTCACAGCCATCCATACAATTACTAAATACTAGGTATTTATTATCCATACAATTATTTTTTTACGCACGTACTAGGCTAGTACTCTTTTTTGATTGAAATACAAAATATTCACCTATAGTCTCATTATTATTTTAATATTTTGTTTTTATACCCAGTGTCACTTTTACAGTAAATACTAATCCAACAACACCTCTCTAGTTAAATTTCCATCAACCCACAAATATCTAGTACTTCCTACTAATCCTACTTCCTACTAATATTATAAAGGCGAAAGTTTGTATGTGTGGATGTGCCGTGTTGCTCTTTCACGTAAAAACTATTGAATGGATTTTAATGAAACTTTTGTTTTTCGACTTAAGTACACGCAGACAAAATCGCGGGCGGCCGCGCGGCCGCTAGTAATAAATAAAATAAATGTCTTGTCTATTTTGTTGTTTGATCTATGGGTGCTTTAATGTAATATCAAAAGTAAAGTAAAATTATCAATTGTTTTTAGGTCATGAATGATATCATTAAATATCATTATTTACAATTGATAATTCGTTATGTTTTCTGAAATGAACTTATTTCTTTGTTTTTTTATTTTTTTAGAAAATTCTCACACACTGTCACAGTGTTCGTTGCCAAACTCATCCGAAACGGCTTGGGCGATTTTAATAAAATGTTATGATGCTACGGTGGCTGGCACATTACGCTACCGATTTCCGGTCAGTCCTCCTTGCTCTATTGCAAAGAAATTTAATGTCATTTGGCAAGAGCGAGAGACAAAACGGAAATGGAGTAACCTGATGTGCTGTTCACTGTACATACCTACGTTTGTTAAATCTGAGATATGCCATAAACTATTTTATAGACCTGTTTTTTTTGGATTCCAGGTGGACGAAGTCTCTGGTGGCAGCTAGTTAGATAATAGGTATAATGTAACAATAGAGGTGAAATTCCTTCCGGTCGTAATTAATTTATTATTGACTAGCGTTCGCACGCAACTTAGGCCGCGTGGTCTTAGGTTAAAAAAATAATAATATATCTATATAAATTGTAGCACATGATTCCGATTCATAAGCTGTATACTGCTCTGCTCCTGCATAACGAAAAGTATACATAGGTATAACCTGCCCAAGAGTATGAAGAATAATTGTTTCAAATTTCGTTAAAAAAGTCGTCGAGTAGTTTTTGTTCAGACAAAAATTTTACTGATTGCATTTTTGGCATCAGTAGCAATTCTTAATCACCTCTTGATTGTTAATTTTTAAATTTATTTCATGTACAGAATTGGCCTCTACAGATTTATTATAAGTGTAGATGAGCGACATCTCTTGGAAAAATGGCGAGATCTCATTGTAGTTTTATGTTGACACGGTAGTTTCATGTTGCGCCGATAGATGGCGATATACCGGTTGTCTATGTGTGTGTGTCTAAATTCTCGATTTCAGTTAGGTCTAGTAGTCCTCTTAACAAATATTTGTTAAACATTGCTTTGCTGAGAAACCTTTTGTTGGAACATTCTTTTTATACTGTGACGGAATATTTGAATACTCATTTTGATTGACATTTTTTATTAATTATTTTAGTTGTATTTGACCTGTGAATAGGGTAGATGACTATGAGTGATTTTGCATGTTTTTTTATGTTCCCCAAAAATAATAATTGATTACAAATGTTATTGTAAAACCACAATCGAAATTCGTTTCAAAATGAGGCTACAATAGGCCTGCAAACTTGGGTGGGCAAGTCCATTTCATATGTGTTAAATTTTTGTAAAACAATATCACTTTTTTGTAACCCAAACTATTATGAAGGAATTATGTTAGGAGACCATTATCATAAACGCAATATTGAATATAGCTGTCGAACAAAGTTATTACGCGCTCCTTACAAAAACAGCGACAGTGACGTCACTGTCGCTGTCACTTTTGTATGGAGCGTTTTTGGGCAAGTCCAAAAATGTGCATTTCAAATTGTGATATCTCTGGTGGTATTGATCCAGATGAAGTGATTCTTTGAGGATTGTTTACATAAATGTAAGGTCTTTCGATAATAAACAAAAAAAAAATACAGTCATCATGCCTATTCATCTATTTTCAACGTTGTTTTTGACATTCTTTTTTGACATTATTATTTGACATCATATTTTATGTATTATTTCAATTGTATTAGTCATTTCATAATAATTGACGATCTCAATATTAATCACTTCTATAGGACATCAATGTAATGTATAATGTTATTTTAATAATGAGAAATAAATAAATCTAATCTAATCTAATCTTTGCAAAGTGAGCATTTGTCTTTCGTTGACAAAATAAAAAGACACCTATAGACCTTTGTATGGGAATCGAGACTGCGAACCTTTGAGTGTCATCCAGCGCTCTTGCAACTGCTATACGCTAAATGGGTATTCTAGACATAATATGGTTTTTTGACAAAATCAAATTCTGATTGGGTTAGTATTAGTGAACTGTCATTGACATTTTTTATTTGAGCAAATTGCAGTTTTATAACAACAGTGCATAATTCCGCAAGTGTTCAAAATAAGATGTGTGTCAGGATGGCGGGTGTATGTCACCGATTTAAAAGTCTTTTTAAGAAGCTAAGGGTACTATAATCCGTTCACGTTAAAAATGCAGTGATTTTAAAATGACATTTTGTCGCACACAAAAGAACTCAGATCCACAACCATTGCGTCCGAAAGTATGCGTTCAGCTGGCACTGTGGACTTGGCTTCCTAATTAGGAACGATTTGATTGGTAAGGGGGCGTGCTAGGTCCAAGGACAAGTATGAAATCACTGCATTATTAACGCGAACGGACTATAGCTAAGTACCTCTGTGCACCTTTGATAATAATCTGTGTACCAAACTGTTATTAAAGATATGCCGGAAAAAAAGTACACTCACTGTCTTGAAACACGTGAAATAAGGCTCACTTTTAACTTCATGTTCTAACAAATCCTGCCGTTCAAATCAAAACTTTGAAGTTGAATATTTATGCATCATTTTACAATAACAGTGTCTGTGTGAGCCACACCTCGGTTAGCACAAGGTAAACTCATTTCGTTATTGTTTGCCGGAACACGGTTTAAAGTTGAAACTGGAATAACTAGTTTTGAGTACGTTATAACTGAGCTGGATAGTGTTGCCATACTATCGATAGATGACCATTAAAATTGTTTGAGTATCGAAAATATTTATACTTTTTAATTCTGAAAATTATAATTACTAACTGGATTAATTCTTTTTAGTCTTAGTTTTTCGATGGTTGATAATTTACATAAGAAAATTGTATGTCTTTAAGACAACAATGCTTTGATCGTTTTTTCAACAGTCGTTAGTTTTTGGTATCCTATAATATTATTAGGGTAATGGATTGAATGAAGAAAAAGCACTAATTTTAAAAGATACTAGCGACCCGCCATGGCTTCTTACGGGTGTGATGGGATGTTATTATACATTTAAACCTTTCTCTTCAATCACTACATCTGTTTAAAAAACTGCATCAAAATCCGTTGCATGGTTTTAAATATTTAAGCATAGAAAGAGGGATATAGGGACAGTGAAAGTGAATTTGTTTTATAATATGTAGTGAAAGATTTTTTTATCTGTGTGTTCGTTGTTTTTATTTTCTTATGTCTGGAGGCAGACAAGATGGTGTCACTTATCTATATTTGTATTTTTTTCTACTTATCGAGAGTCTTTTTTTTTTAACCCGGTGAAATGCCTTTACGGACTTCCCGCTGCTTGGGGGGGGGGCAGCGGGGGGGTGTGGGACTCGCCCACCCCTGCAAGGGGTGAGAATACCCACTAAAACACCGGGGCGGCCTTCTTCTGCGCGTGACCAGGGTTTACCGAGGACTCTCCCAGGGAGGAACTCTACCGGTAAAACCCTGGCGCGCTGTGCCGGTTCCGGCTCACCTCGAGGGGAGTACTTATCGAGAGTCTACGTCAACCTGAGTCACATTGGAATTAAAGTGACCAATTTTATGTCCGGTTAGTATGCTCTCGATATCCTAGCCGATTTTCAACTTTTTGTCGGTATCGATAGATTCAAGTTTAACTTTGCTTTGCAACACTACTGCATAAGTCGATAGTGACCCTTCCTCGTATCAGATCCAACTTTTAATGTCTCCGTGGAATTGTATCCTTGATTCGGGCAATTTGTCGACGTACATCTGTAATTAGATGAATAATTTCCAGTTATCGATGCCGCCATTACACAGTAGTTATCGCCTAAATACCGTGGCAGCCATATTGGAAACATTTGTCACCGTTGGCGTCGAATCAAATTGATATATCGGAACACAAATGTTTACGGCAATTTAGAATTGTGATGATACATATTTCTTTGTAGCAATCTGAATATTAGTTCATGAATATCGAATAGAATAGAAAGCATAAAGGACAAAAAACAGGTAGGCAAACATTCAGGAAATATTTTTACCGTGAATTGGCTAAGCGAATAACTGTATTTATTTGGGAGCATACGCAATTTATGAAAATATAACAGGAAAAATGAAAATGTGCTTAGTTGTGTTAGAGGATCAGCAACGATCACTGTTGTTAAGCAAACTATGCTGGGTCGGAAATGGGATGGGTGACCACTCCGACCGAAACTTCCGCAGACGTGGCTAGGTATCCTTTTAATAGGGGCCTTTGGACCCTGGGGTCTGACAACACCTGATAGCGAGGCTTAACTTCAAACTTCAATAATCCGCATTGAGCCCTTTGATAAAAGCAAAAAGTGGAGAATACGTTACGTTCCTAGATCGCAAATCCGAAACTGGGACATATGAATGACTTGCACGTGAAGGAGTCGCTGTCCTATTGGCTTGAAAACAGGTCCATTGGACTTTACTCTGCAGGCCCACACACAGTACGCGGTTGCCGTATATTCCTCTTTTTATTTTAATTTAGGACTCGTAGAGAAGAAAATTTAAAAAGTTCTCGAGTGGGTCTCCTCGAAAACTTTCATTTGAGGCCAAACGTAGCGCACTCGCGAGGTGGACGGATGACATCATAAAGGTCGCAGGGTTTCGGTGGATGCAGGCCGCCCGCAACCGGCCGCTCTGGAAATCTATGGGGGAGGCCTATGTTCAGCAGTGGACGTAATGTGGCTGTTGATGATGATGATGAAGACTGAACCTGTGTTTGGGAGTGAGGCATGTGGGGCAGTAGGACGTTTAAAAGCCATTGTTTATCTTTTCATTCAGATCTAAGGTAAACATTACCCACGTGAGAGATAAGAGAAGGCCACACCGAAACAGCCTTTTATGGAAGTCTAGTTAAGCGTGTACCTTGATAATGTAAGTCCACTGCTAAGTGCACCAAAGGCGTGAGAAGAAATTGTCTTTATTTCGCTGTTCCGCTGTCCAGTGATTAAACAATCTGTCTCGGAACTCGAATGTTCTCTAGTTGAAGTCTGGCTGGACGCCTATTTTGTGTTCATTGTACCATATTTGCCACTATCTCTCCGGTGATGGTAAACAGTTATAAAACACAGTTATACAAGAGTAGCTCTTAAAATAATAAAGTTTTTGTTGAGTTAAAGTTAAAAGTTGACATTACAATACAATACATTATTTAAACATTATGCTGATTATTTATCATCATATCCAGCGGTTATGCGGGTACAATCAATTTAAATAACTGAAACATTAATGTATTTTTAATTACTTACAATAACAATATGAAGCCCGAAAACGTATCTCTGAATAAAACATTGATGGCACGCGTAAAAAACAGCATAAAATATCAGATGAACATTCCACAAACAAATTCAAATCCCAACTCGAAACGTACCCAAATATCAAACAGCTTTTGAAACGTAATCAAAATTGAGGTCCCCTCACAAAGACCGCAACTTTCCGCACACCAAAAAACTCCAATACTACAACCGCAAATTATTCTTTTGAAAGTACTTTTAGCCGTCCAGAAATTAAGTCGCGCCCATCAAAGGGGACAAAAGTCCCAATTCCGACTGTGTCAATAGAATATTCTTTGGAACCGACTAAAGCATTCGATTCATCGAGGCTGAATCGAATAAAGGCCGATACGGGTTGAATGCGATTGCTGGCTTCATTGTGATGATGCAATTCCTCCGGCGGAATTCTTTAAAACTCGTATCTTTCGAGTCTAATGACTCGACTCTGCGGCGAATCTGAATGAACTAATCGAGGCTGGCCGTTTCAAATTAAAATCTCGTTATTCGCAACTGTCCCCGTATTCTCTTCACGTTTGGGATTGTCAGGGTTTTGCGACGAGTAATTTCTATTGAGGAGTAATTTCTATTTAGACCTCTTTTTTGTGATGAAAAAACCTGCGGCATACTTTTGGCCGGCTGACGTTTTAGACTGCTATATGTTTTCCCGTGTCAACCAGTTCTTGACATTGACATATGTCCATTGACATAATATGGTAGATGACCAAATTGTCGTGGACAGGCGAATGGCAGGCGACTTCAGGCGACTATTCAATTCAAGGGTGACTTTGGAAATCTAATCTTTGAATAAGCTGGTTCTTTAGAACCAGGGGGGCTAAAACGGTAACATTTTAGCATTTCATATTATGAAACATCTATCTGACGTTTCATCTAGGCCGCGGTCCGTTTCGAGTCAAAAGTGAGTAATAGCGCGCTGACGTCGCTCACGTTCATACAATTTATCAATTCGGGATGCGTGTCAGCGCGCTGTTACTCACTTTTGACTCGAAACGGACCGCGGTCTAGATGAAACGTCAAATAGATGATTCTTAATATGAAATGCTAAAATGTTGCTGTTTTAGCCCCCCAGCTTGTGTTTGTTTTAACAAAAGACAGACAGTTTAACTGTCTGGCTTTGTAACTCTTGCAAATCAGGTGGTTTATGTCAGACTGCTCTGCGGAAACAGTGTGAATAAGTTGAACAACCTCTATTTTCGAAAAGGGGTTATTGAAGCAAATACAGACTTAAATACTAATCGTCTTATTCTTGAAAAGATTGCAACGCTAAAGCATAGTTTAGGCAGTAGACGTGTTTCGACACTTACTCGCAGCAAGACAGAATATGGCGGCAGAAATAAGAATGAAAGAGACAAAGCGATACAAATTTTTATGAATGGGGGGGGGGGGGTGAAACACTAACTAGTGTAGTGCATTACAGGCAGTTTCCCACAAAACGATATATCACAACCCCAAATTATCATTTCGAAAGTAGTTTAGAAATTAAGTCTCACCAATCAAAGGGGACACAAAAGTTCTAATTCCAACTGAGTCAATAGAATGTTCTTTCAAACCGACTAAAGCATTCGATCCATTCATCGAGTCTGAATCGAATAAAAGCCATACGTGAATGCGATTGCTCTTTTCATTGTGATGATGCATTTTTTCAGTGTAGCTCTCTAAAACTCGTATGTTATCTAATGACTTGAAACTGAACTAACTAATTAAAGCCGACCGTTTCACATTATTAAAATAATAGCCTATAGCCGAATTAGTACATAAACGGCCTATATACGTCCCACTGCTAGGTACAGGCCTCACCTGATATGAGATGGAACGAGCCATACTCCAACACGCGGGCTCAGTGCGGATCGTTGGAGGGGTGTAAGGTTAGTCATCATCATCATCATCATATCAGCCGAACGACGCCCACTGCTGGGCATAGGTCTGCCACAAAGATCTCTACAACGTAAGGTTAGTGAGAAACCTTAATGTCAGATATTATCAGGCCGCCCTAAGGCCTTTGACTATGCTTAACGACTGACATCTAGCGACGTCAACCGGGACCAACTGCTTAACGTGCCTCCGAAGCGCGGAGATGGTCGAAAAATACATCACTAACTTTCGGTCGGGGTGGTCACCCATACCATTTCCAACCCGGCGTGAGTTGCTTTACAACAGCGATCGTCGCCGATCACTGTCACAACTGCGCCACGGGCACCTCCCCGAATTCGAATTAGTAGTTCCTGAGATACGTTCAAACAAACAGGCTCTTCAGCTCCATATTATTAGGAAAATAATAATACCAACAATATAAATACGCAGAACCAGGCTGTGGGAGTTTTGTTGTAAATTATTTCTTTATGCCAGCAAATAAGCGTTGTAAACACCTGCGAACATATTTACAGCTGATTCCTGCAGCAGCTTTGGTGCAGCTGTTCTTTACCCCCTTTTATAGGTAGTGGCAGAATATATATTTTGCTATTTTGAATACTTTCAGTGGTTGGAGAGTTCAAAAACAAAAGTGGGTCATACGTACAAGTTACGAAGTTAAACGTAACAACAGTATTATTTGAGGTCCAGAAGGAAAAAAAAACTGCCAACTTCGAGTCAGACCCGAACGAAAGGATCCGTACCATCATTGAGTACAAAATTGCAAAAAAAATACTTCAATTGAATAGGCTCCCCCCCTTTAATATTGACTTCGTTGTATGATAACCACCCTTGATATTTTTCATTTTATTAGCTACTAGCTGTCCCAACAGACTTCGTTCTGTTGTCAAACATTTAGTGTCACGTGACAGATAGTAACATTTACTAAGACGAAACTAAAATTGAAATTTTGACTATATTCCCAGCTCATGATTACTCACCTTTTAAACCTTCCCTCGACCATTACAAATATTTTAAAACCAAAATTAGCCAAATCGGTCCAGCCATTCTCGAGTTTTAGCGAGACTAACGAACAGCAATCCATTTCTATATAGAGATTATAGCGGCAACACTAAGTTGTAAAAAATTCAGCTTTCTAGCTATCAAGGCTTAGGGGATACAGCCTGATGACAGACAGACAGCGGAGGCTTAGTCATAGGGTTTTATTTTTACCTTATAAGTACGGAACCCTAAAAAACGCTTTTGTGAAAAAAACTAAAAGTAAAAAACACTTTATTCAGTGGCACTAGTCAAGGACTTCGAGCCAAATCAACTGCTAGTAAAAGTCGATAACTCATTTCCTAAATAAAAACTCCTAAATTTTTTGCCGTTTCTGCCGTCAGCGTGAAAATGGATCCCCTGTCGGCTCCCGAAAATCCCAGGACATTAACAAATAGCTCTCAATTAATCATAAAACCTCTACAACGATTTATCTAGAAAGATAACGCGGTATCTTTTTCATTTTGGATTCATAAAGTAATTTTCACTTTGATAAACTCATTGGAGCTTGGAGGGTTTACCGCTTGTTTTATTAGGTTAGGTTTATTCTCATCTTCTTTATTAATTTAGCAGGCTGGGAGAACAAGATAAAGTGGATTAACGCTACTATTAGTATGAGATCCGATGACAACTTTTCTTGCGTCTTCAGACACCGGTAGTTTTAAGTGATGAGATAAATAAACTTCCTTTATTATCAGTTTCATCAAGGTGAAACCGTAAGGTTGATTGTTCTTTTAAGCCTCTAGTCACCACGTCAAACAATTGTTCTTATTACTAAAAGCAACATATCTCAAACAACGTTGAAATAAAGGCATGCCAGATGCATGCTAGAGTGCCATACTTACTTATTTATTTATATTTTATTGCACGATAATGAAAGTACAATAGGGTAGATGACTATGAGTGATTTTGTATGTTTTTTTATGTTCCCCAAAAATAATAATTGATTACAAATGTTATTGTAAAACCACAATCGAAATTCGTTTCAAAATGAGGCTACAATAGGCCTGCAAACTTGGGTGGGCAAGTCCATTTCATATGTGTTAAATTTTTGTAAAACAATATCACTTTTTTGTAACCCAAACTATTATGAAGGAATTATGTTAGGAGACCATTATCATAAACGCAATATTGAATAAAGCTGTCGAACAAAGTTATTACGCGCTCCTTACAAAAACAGCGACAGTGACGTCACTGTCGCTGTCACTTTTGTATGGAGCGTTTTTGGGCAAGTCCAAAAATGTGCATTTCAAATTGTGATATCTCTGGTGGTATTGATCCAGATGAAGTGATTCTTTGAGGATTGTTTACATAAATGTAAGGTCTTTCGATAATAAACAAAAAAAAAATACAGTCATCATGCCTATTGACGGACTTCATGCCTAAAGGCATTCTCTACCAGTCAACCACTGGGCGAAGCAGAAAACTTGTTGGCGATGTCTATTAATCGAATCAACTGTTATCTACCATACCTATCTGTATCTACAAAATACATACTTAGGTTAATAAATAAAAATTATATTCAAATACAGAAATATAATCAATAATTAGATAAACAAACATATACTTAATATAGTACCTACAATAAAATTTAAGAGAAAATATTGTACCTGGCTCATGGTCATGAAGTCTGCAAGAAAAGCTTACGGATTGCTTTTTACTTCTTAAAACAGAACTGTGAAGTAGACTTACGTAAAGGACTGAAAGCAAATCGAATGAAATCAAAATACCTTCTACTCATACTTTCTAATTAGTTCAAACTATGTGACAAACGATTAGTTAGTTCAAAGTTTTGTCATACCTGGAAAGTTTTCCCCATGTTTAAAATAGTTTCTCCGTTGTATCGAACGACGTGCGTAAAATTGCGGTTGGAACTTATACTTTGGGGGTGACCCCTTTTTTATGGCAGTCGATATAAGTATGTACAAATAAATTGTGTTTTTGTAGTGAATGTTTCTTTCCGTTCGCTGGTTGTCGTTCTTGGATGAAGCTAGACTATGTTGTTATCTTTTAGGGGAAGAGTGTGGTATTTTCATATTTAAAGCTGAGGCTTAGTGTTTAAGAAGGCCTATAATGTTTCTTTTTGTCAGAAAGTAAGGCTAGTTGGAGGCCAAGGGGTTGTCTAATGATATTTTAATAAAAAGATGAAGCTAGGTTACTTGTGCTAAAAAAGTGGCACCCGAAATCAGAACTTCGAACCCCTGAGCAAAGCATTGACAGTTTGAGACAACACTGCGCAACATGTATCTGTCTCATTTACGCTCTAGTAAATATTCGACCTATTTTGTACACACGGTCAAATAATAGGTAAGTACGCCTGGGGACAATTTTGACTTCGCGTCAGTACTGACATTACCTATCTACGTCTTTTTATTGGCATATCATTAATTGCGCATATTCTCCGCTTGTTGGAAAATCTGTAAACACCATTAAAGTATGGACCAAAATTATTACTATTTACCATAATTTAAAACGGTACACAGAATATCCAATGACAGACAGTAAATACGATGACAGGAGATTTTCATTAAAATGGGAATCAATTAATTTATATTAAATGCGGTTTGAGCAGGGGTTGGCGTCACGACGGATTTTATTAATAAATAAAGTGGTGAATTTAAATTTAAATTTAAATTATGTTGATACGTGAGATTATATAAGTTTCACGTAACTATTAATTACACATTTTATATCGACTGGGCTTATTAAATACTAGCGGCCGGCCGCGACTTCGAACAAAAGTTAAAAAAAACAGATGTTAAGGCTATTTGTTAAGTTTCATCAAAATCCATTCAGTAGTTATTACGTGAAAGAGCAACACAGTACAAACTTTCGCATTTATAATATTAGTAGGATTTAGTATATTATCTAATTAAAACATTGATGAATTACCTAGCATAATACACTTGTTTTAAAACTTTCACTTTAATAAATTGAAATGGTAGTGGCCTGGTTACGTCTGTAGTAGGTCCGAATGGCCGTTGGAGCAGACGAGTCTTTGATTGGAGACCGCGGATCGGCAAACGCAGTGTAGGGCCCTCTAGCGAGATGGACCGATGACCTGAGAACGGTGGTGGGATCGGACTGAATGCGGAAGGCTCAGAACGGGGAGTTGTGGCACTTTGAGAGAGGCCCATGGCCAATAGGAGGGTCTACAACAGGCTGATTATGATCATGATTTATTAAAAAGACATATATCTTAGGAACCCAATGATCCTATCCCCTCTGGTCTGCTCATGAAGAAACTTCTTGTTTTCTTTGTAATGTATCTTCATTTATCAAATTGAACTTTCCACCCTCTTCTCAAACCATTTAAAACTTCTATCATAACATTAAAACGAACAAACTCGTTAATATTCTAATGATAGACCTTGAAATTACGAAGTTTTAATTAGCACTCCGTGTTGTGTTAAATATGTAAACAAAATATGAACGTAAGAACCTTCGTCGGTATACGTGGTGAAACTTGAGAAACGTTAGAAATCAAAGGTGATTGCTTAACAATGTTCTAGCTTTGAGACAAAGCATCAAGTTGAAAATAGTAACAAAATTAATCTATAGTCCGTCCGCGTTAAGAATGCAGTGATTTCATACTTGTCCTTCGATCCAGCACGCCCCTTAACCAATCAAATCGTTGTTAATTAGAAATAAGTCAAGTCCACAGTGACCAGTTGAACGCATACTTTAATACGAACAGGTTGTGGATCTGAGTTTTTTGTGTGCAACAGAATTAAATTTAAAAATCACTGCATTCGTAACGCGAACGGACAACAGGTATCTCTATTTTTGTAGGTTGCCAGTCTTCCGAATGCCTGATTATAACACAGGATTATTTAAAATGAGGTACTATAAGTATTTACTGAAACTAATTTACTAACCGCCGCACTCAGAGACGTCAATTAACGTTAATGGTTCATTAGAGTCAAAATTTTACATTCTTAAAAGTTCTTTATTCTATTTGTTATAAAGACTCTTTTCAAAAATGGAATTTTGACTTTAATGAACCATTAACGTTAATTGACGTCTCTGAGTGCGACAGTAAAACATAGACCGGAACTGATGTAATTTGGGTGCGTATTGGTTGATATAACTTCATTTGATATATTTTCATTTCAATAACGTTCATGAGATATAATAAACGTTTGGTATAACAACTCTTCGAATAATTTTCTTCAACATAACGTTCATTTCATATAGTGCATCAAATGATATAACGTCATTTAAGATAACAATCAGTACGCCTAACAACATTTAATATAAACCTTACTTAGTGTAAAGCACATTTGATGTAATTTTGTTTAATCTAAATTGCATTGCATATAACTTTCATATGAAATAAATGTTATTTGTTATAAAAGCTAATTGGTATACTTGTCTGCCCTATACTCGAGTCGGGGCGAAACCGACACGGATAGATTAGGTTAGAAGGTTTTTAGGTTATTTTTTTTTAAACCCTAAAAACGACTTGCTTGATTTGCTTGCTGTTTGCATGATGCATGTTTGCTTGCATGCTGCATATCTGATCGCATACTGCATGCCTGCTTGCATGCTGAATGCCTGCTTGCATGCTGCATGCAAACAGAAATACCCTAACAAAAAAACCTCGACTTGCCGTCGTACTTGTCTGTTCTGACTAGTTGGGGCGAACGAAAAAAAAAAAACGAACGCATAAAACCTCAAACAGAATAGATAAATAAACACTGATCAACAATTTTATTTGTGTCATTATTTTTATATTATACATATAAGTGTTAGTTGTTTTGAATAGTGTACCATGTAAGCTTTATAGCAAACGTTTATTATATCAAACAATTTTATATCAGTTGTCCGTTATACGTTTCAAAATTATGTCATTTGAAATTATATCATTCGTTCATTATACGGAATGAATAATTATATCAAACGTTGGTATATCATACGACTGTATATGTTCTGAGTGATATACGATTTGTGGTTATATCATACATTACACACCCATGTAATTTGCCATTCACACAAAGTTGTCATAATGATGTGCTTTCCCACCTAACACAAAGTCAGACAGAAGCCTTTGTACGTCTACGGTACGGGTACGGGTTCATGCAAACGTCAACTACAAGGTACAAAGCAAAGCAATATCAACAGTGTAAGCAGGCATTATATCTATTATTATTCACTAACTAGGTATTTCAACTTTTTTACTAGTTAAAATACTGGTTAACTAGAATTGTTGTCCTCGCAACCAGTTTCATAAACAACAAAGTTATTTTTTTTCCCTCTGCCCCCAAGTTAAAAGGGCAGAAACAGAATGGTATTCCAGTGAGTGCCGAATCTCACTTCACTAGTGGAGAGTTATCTTTAAAATTCAATTTCTTTACGAGTGTGCGTGAAATCGCGTGTGGTCGTTTGAGAGAAAAGAACTAAGCCAAATACCATTTTTTTATTATTGATATAAAAAATTGGTTGTTTGTAAAGTAGGTTTACGATCGAGATGATTACGTGATAACGGCATTTCACGGAATGACTGGCAGCGCTCGAGATGAGACGGGAGATCGGTCCGTCTCTCTCTCGTTATACCTGCGATCGCGCTCGTGAGGTTTTGGTGTGACACAAGTTTCTGAACATGTCACCCGACTAAAACGATTTTAAAGACGTTATCACGTCAAAATGAGACAAATTACTAATTCAGATTGCAGCGTATTGATGATTGAAGTAAGGGTGAAGCACCGAGACGTGAAGTGATGTACGCCGGAATGCCACCCCAGGAGTTGTTTTTTTTTCAGTGTTAACTTCTGAAGTGTTCTACCCACCCTCACCTACGGAGCGCAGACATGGTCATCAACAAATAGTAAGAAGTCCGCCCTTGGGGTTTGCCAGCGAGCAATGGAGCGCAGTATTCTGGGGGTCCAACTCGTTGACCGTATTAAAAACTCGGTATTGCGCTCCAAAACGGGAATCGCTGACGTGGGCCGAACAACGGAACGGGCTGATTTAGATTTTTACCTTCGGAAGGTTCCGTTAAGGAGCTGTAGCATTGTCTCGTGGCCACCTAGCCACCGAAATGAGTCAATACCTTCAACACAACATATAACTGAACTTGTTAATCACCGTCTTTGAAACCTCAAGTCGTAATTAATACGGAACATAAGACGCGTAGAAAACGAGCGTGCCGCGGGCGTCGGCGAAGATATTAATGAAACTGTAAGCCAGGCTTCATTGTAATTATGAATAATTAAAGAGTATATTTGCGCTGGAAAATGATGTCATCAGCGTGCAGAAGTTGTTTTGTCTCTATACATAAATAACGATGAAATATTGTACGCGCTCGAGCGTAGTCAACTGCGACCTACTTTCCGAGCGAAACGTGGACCATGGTGACACTATGACTGAAACGTTTTTAGGCTTTTTCTGATGTTTTTTCAACATAAAAAAGCTGTATTATCTTTTTTGGGAACCTTTTCAAATTCCTCTTGAAGACCGTCCTGCTGTAGCTCATCGGAAAAAACTCTACCTAGTACCTAGAAACTAGAAATTTAGTGTTTTTTTTATAATGCAATTGAGTAACAAGATAATTAATTTATAAATTCAACCGTTATGGGGTGAACTATATATCATAGTTGGGTTGGATTGGGAGTCACGGGCGGCCGCTTGTTAATTTATACAGGGTGCCCCTAAAGGTGACAATATTCTGAGTTCCTGACATCCAGGTGTACCCGAAAATACCCCATTATGTTCCTCGATTTTTCGTAGTTTTCAAGTTATGATTATTTCCAGTAAATTGGAGATTTTTTGGCTTTATCTACTTAAAGTATATTTTTTTCGGAAATTATGCATCTTTTTTTTTTGTAGCTTAGACCTCATTTTTAGTTGTACTTTCACATAAAATACCCAGCTTCTTGCCATTAATTTAGACCTACTTTCTTTTTCAATTTACATTTTACAGTCATATTTCCAAAAACAGTTCCACTTCGTTTACTACTCGTATCCTTGGTACATGCACCGCAAACTTTAAATCACACTCAAACTTAACGTTCCTATATTTTGTACAATAAAACTTTCAGACTTATTACTAAAAACACTGAGCACGCAATATGTAAATTATTTTCCAATGCTCAAATACCTTGAACATTGAATTATGACCAAGAAATATTGTACAAAAAGCCAAGGTTGATCATAATCATGACTTAGCTATGGGGCTTTAATTAAAATGACAATGTCAGCGCTATTTAATAATAGATGCACAATTCAGCCATCTCGTGTTTGAAAATGAAATTTCTGAATACGAAGAATTACTAATTTCCATGTCCATCAAATTTATGAGTTTTGTTCAGACGCTTTTATTAGTGTTATGTAAACCCATCTTATTGCCGCACTCAGAGACGTCAATTAACGTTAATGGTTCATTAGAATCAAAATTATATTTTTCAAAAGAGACTTTATAACAAACTGAATAAAGAACTTTTAAGAATGTAGGATTTTGACTCTAATGAACCATTAACGTTAACTGACGTCTCTGAGTGCGGCAGAGTGTCAAAATCACGTGTCATGCTTTTGGTTTCCTTGTAGGTAAGTACCTATGAAGCCGTAAAGATTCCTACTTACGTTCTCGCGGTCACTAACTTTTTATTTCGTCCGTGTTGCTACCATGACGAAATAGACAGTTAACTACGATTACTACGCGATTTGGACACTAAGGGTGAGTTGCACCATAGTAGAAGTTAAAGTTAAAGTTAAAGTTTTTGTCAAATTTGACAATTTGACGTCATTTTTGGGCCTAACCGGTACTTTAACTGAAATTTGGATGTTTGTTATTGTTAAAGTCAGATGGTGCAACTCACTCTAAGGGTAAGTTGCACCATAGTAGAAGTTAAAGTTAAAGTTTTTGTCAAATTTGACAAATTTCGACGTCATTTTTGGCTTAACCGGTACTTTAACTGAAATTTTGATGTTTGTTATTGTTAAAATCAGATGGTGCAACCCAACCTAAGATAGGTAAAGTAAGCCTAAAGGCGTCTGTACACTGAACTATTTTCGATATCTCAACTTTGTGTCAGCTCTGGGGCCATTTTACAGCTCAGTTTTAGCTCAGTTTACGTTTTTTCATTCATTGAAATTTGACTCAAACATGCAAAACAAGTTAGGGCGCAATTTAAAAAAAAAAAGGTTTTTTTTACACTTTTTACCACACACAACATGACTTGCGACGGTAAATATGCAGCTCCAAAGTTGGGCTTGTGACTGAAACTGTCAGGTTTCAAGATATCATTGTTATGCCCCCGGGGTGGCATTCCGGCTAATATCACTTCACATCTCGGTGCTTCACATTTACTTCAATCATCAATATGCTTCCCTTTGAATGAATGACTATTTCCCTCATTTGTATGTGAATAATTTCAAAATGTTATTTAGTTTAGTTGTTTTCTCTCAAACGATCACAGTCGCAAAAAAACTGAATTTGAAGATAACACACCACGACCGAAGTGAGATTTGGTGCCATCGGGAATAGCATAGCTGCTCTTAGTCTAAATCAGTTTTTATTAAAAGATAAACAGGTAAAATTATAGGTAAGCTAGTTCATCAGTCCTTTATACTATTGAATACGTTACTATCAAGTATTTCATTCAGTGGGTTTTGCAGAACTGATATGCATAGAAAAACAGCGTAATGCGATTGTTTTAAAATCCACATCCAATCACAAACTGTAAAATATTTATCTACTACCACTATAATAAGGCAACAATCGCAAATCAAAAACATTTTTACAATAAGCTGAAAAAACAATGTTTCACATTATTAGGAATACCTCACAAGAAACAAAACAAATTACTTTCACAAAAACAGACTGGAGATTACAAAGGTTTTTATACTAAAACTAAAATCCGACTGAAATAATTAATTGAAGACATTAATCCCCATGCTATTAAATTGTGCGTGAAGCAAAGGCTAAAAACTTTCATAATAATATACTTGGGAAAAAGAAAAACATTTTTAACTTGTACACTAACAAAAACACAAAGCCTTTGAGCAAAGCGATGCTATAGAAGTTTTTTCACCTCGTTATCCAGTGAGTGTAGGAGTGAGTTAATATATTATACGATGTACGCCAGTCTCTGACGTAAAGGGAATATGTTATGAACATCTTTGAAGCCCAGGACTGCTTCTAGATGCACGTAGCTACTAAAAAAAAATATGGAAAGCATTTGGATGAAATTAGGTCTCAGTTTATTCCTTGAAGAATTTTAATTTATGTTTATTAACAACTACTGACTAGGTACTTTGAAACTTAGAAACATATGTATTACCGTCTTCGGACTAACCAACTGTACCAGAAGGAGGGTTATGTTTTTCGAGTGTATGTGTGTATAAGTTTTGGCACGCTTTACAGTCTGAACGGCTTGATGGATTTCAACTTGAGAGGTGTCATTCGATTGGTATTTATTGTGAGAGAGGCATCTTACGCCCTTATTCATAAAAACTTAAACAGCGCTTAAATAACACGTTAACGTTTGTATCGCTTTGTCTTTTTCATTCTTGTTGCTGCCGCCATTTGCGAGTGAGTGAAATAACACGTCAATTGCTTAAACGATGCTTTAGCGTTGCGTTCGTTTTTATGAATAAGGGTCAGTGAATCGGATTCCTGTAATTAACCTACTACTTACATGGATAAATATTTTCACAGACCAGACTACGGTGCGCGCATTTGACACTTTCAGCTTTTTCGTGTTCGCTTTGCTTCAACTGGATTGAGGTCACGTTGGGCAGCACAACTACATACTTACCTCAAATTACGTTCTTCTCAAGCTTAACACCACTTAGGCCGAGGCCACGATAGCTCTTAAGCAAACGTTGGTACGGTGATATTTTCTTTGGAAATCCTTATTAATTTAGGTAATTTAAGTTTAGTTTGTTGTTGTAGCTAAAGTAGCAACTTCTTTGGAAAGTTAGTGTAAGTCTATTATTTGCTTGCAATGCCTTACAGCTGCTAAAACTATTTTTATTTTCATTAAAGCTAGTGAGAAACCGTGCTGTCATAAGAATGTAATCAAGCCACCCTAAAGCCTCCGACTAGGCCTAACAACTGACATCTAGCAACCACAGCTTTGCTTAACGCGCCGCCCAAAGCATGGAGAAGTCCGAAGAGTACATCACTGAAATTCTATAGGTGATCACTCCCTTACCACTTTCAAACAACTGAACCGTAGTACAATAAAACAAGTAGAACAACTTGGCCCCCGAGCAAGCCATAATTGCTTTAACATGTTGGGCTGTAACTAAACGAGTGTTCCGCGAGTTCCGCGACTGGAGTATCGTTAGCATCAATAAAACCGTCAGTGTGTGTGTGGTGCTCACAAACAAACTGCGCTCGCTGCGTTTGTTTGAAGTTACCATACTAGTTATGACAGACGTAAAAGAAAGACAGACGGAACATCACACCAAAAAAAATGTGAGGCATGCAACGTGCTACTTACAATTTCGTTTGTTGTACACGACCTGCTTCACTCACACAAACAAACTAGGTGCTACAAAGTACGCCATTTCACGCCAGTCACGCACAGACATAAACTGGCAGCTGAATATGCTTCACTCATGATTAGACGAGGTGACGTCCGTCTTTCTTTTACGTCCGTGACTAGAGTCTGGCTAATGAAAGCGTGACCTGCACTTTTCTTAAAAGTTTTTTTATGGCAACATTATGAAGCTGTCAAAGGCACGTCAAAGTCTGTCATAGCAATTGTCAGTATTTCGTAAAAGACGTATATTTTCTCATTTATAATTGCTTTAATATGGGTAAAACAATAAAAAGTAACGTGCGAAAGCTGCTACATACTATGATCAGCAAGTTTAAACAAAAACAAGAAGAAAAGAAAGCTGTTTTTCAAGAAAAACAACAATGTTTAGATGCAATCTCGGATTTTTTAGGTTAGTACGACTTTGTAATCTTGGTCTTTGTTGGCTGATTATTATATATAATTACGATATTATACTAGTTTTTCTTATGTTTATAGAGAATTTAGAAGATATTGAAGGCCTCTGTGAAATTAAAAACACTGTGGAAAGATTCAGAGAATTGGAAAAGAAATCTTTAATAGAAACGCAGACTAAGTTCTTAGAAGAAATATCTTCACTAACTGGTATGTACCTGCATCGTTTTATTGCTTCGATAAGTGTGAAGACATACAGTGGATTTGTAGGTCCCTATTATTGTCGTTGTGGGTCGGTTTTTACATATATTTTGTAATATCATATCCATCAAAACAACCAACTATGTTTTGAGCAATTTTAGTAGGTAGGTAACACAGCCACATCTGGCACAGTATAATGGTCAAAGTCTATTATGATCGTAAATGTAAGAAAAAGTGTCGAGTGTAGGGTCTATTGTAATTCTTAGAAAAAAAAAATGTGTAGTCAAATCAAAGCTCGCTTTGTCTTATATCTCTCCATTTAGTTTGTTATTTATCAGTACACAAAACTCAAGTAGGGTAGAGGAACCATTAAATGAACGATTAAGCGTTCTTTGTAATTTTGAGTATTTTTTTCTCACCCTTTTCTAGCCGTTTGCACTTGCTGTTATTTTTTATGTTTTCGGTATATACTCAATATTCTATTAGTTTAAGAAAATAATGCCTAAAATCTACCAGTTATTCATGAAAAAATGTTTTCTATAAAACTTTTGCTATTTGCCCTAAAGATGAACACTGTGCCCTAATTATGAACGTTTTGAACCCAATAGATGAACTACCATTTTAACGGTTATAACTATGGGGGTAAATGTTATTGGATTCTTTAATAAGCAATAAACTAAAGAAGATCTTATGAATAAGTAGTTTTTTATATATTATACAGGGTGTCCCGAAACGTGACGTCAAGCGGGCACGGGATGATAGGCTAGGTCATACTGGCTCTGGGAAAAATAAGGAAAAAAATCTATGTCACTTGGTTTAGTAATAATAATAATATTTTTGATTTTTTTGGAAATCGACACCCTTGACTAAGTTTTCATGTACTGTACTCAGAAATGACCAAATTTCGCAGCGTTTTATTTTTTTATTTCATCCTAGAAAACTATGCTTTCGAATATAGCCACTTTTATGATGATCAATTTTGGACATTTAGTAAAAAAAAAAAAGTTCGACTAAGTCATGGTTAAGAATTTTTATGTCAGCTAACTTCATCCCTCATTTTCTTTAAAAAACATTACTATAGCATCCTTGGCAAGTTGTCCAGAAAAATAGCACATTTAATCAAGATTTCAAAAAGGTAAAATACTTACCATTTCCTTGTCTAATGTTTCCATGAAAAATATTATGAACCAAAATGGGTCGTTCAAAACTTGAACTAGGTGAAGTCTATTAGTATGCCTTACTTGGATGGTAAAAGAAAAAATGGCCGTAGGTTAGTGGCAGCGGCAAAAATGAATCGTTTACTGTTGCTAAGCATTCCATGATTGGTCGGTTAATGTGATGGGGACCAGTCCGTTTTTTTTTTCATAGTATCTCCGTACACATGACATTAAGCAGTTGTTGTCCCCAGCTGAAGGTGCTAGCAGAAGTCAGCCGCGAAACTTATTCAGAGGGCTTAGGGCGCCTTAATATCTTCTAACTACATGGCTCAATAGTAGCTCTGGTATCTTACTTTTACGGTAAATGCCACATCACCCTTACCATTTTCGTTCAGTCCTCCTTACATACATACATAAACGGCCTATAAGTATCCGTCCCACAGCTGGGCACAGGCCCCACCTCAACTATAAGGGTGGGCGCTAGCCATACTCTAACACGCCGGCTCAGTGCGGATTGTTGCAGGAGTGTAAATTCAGTGATATAAAAAAAAACTCAGATGTCATCAAGCCGCCCTAAGGCCCTCGACTAAGCATTATGACTAACATCTAACGATGCCAACCGGGACGAACTGCTTAACGTGCCTTCCGAAGCACGGAGATGTTGGAAAAATACACTACTAGTCTTCCTTGCTCTATTGCAAAGAAATGTCATTCAGCAAGAGCGAGATAAAAAACGGAAATAGGCTGAGATGCCGGTGACTGTACCACAATCCACACTTAGCTCACTGTGCAGACGTGTTAGAGTATGACATTGTAGCAATACAGGATAGTTTCGTTGAGCAAGCGTGACCGTTGAGCATAATTCTGACCTCAACTGGTGACACTTATGCTCAACACTGGGCACACGCAACGTCTTCCGGGACCCACCGCTTAACGTGCTTTCGAAGGACGGAGAAGCTATAAAAGTTTTTTTTTTTTTTTGGAGTGGTCACCCATCCCCCTACTACCCATCACAATAACCGACCAACCATGGAATGCTTAGCAACAGTAAACGATTCATTTTTGCCGCTGCCACTAACCTACGGTCATTTTTTCTTTTACCATCCAAGCAAGGCATACTGTAGACTTCACCTAGTTCAAGTTTTGAACGATCCATTATGGTTCATAATATTTTTCATGGAAACATAAGCCGAGGAAATGCTTAGTATTGTACCTTTTTGAAATCTTGATTAAATGTGCTATTTTTCTGGACAACTTGCCAAGGATGCTATAGTAATGTTTTTTAAAGAAAATGAGGGGTGAAGTTAGCTGACATAAAAATTCTTAACCATGACTTAGTCGAACTTTATTTTTTTTACTAAATGTCCAAAATTGATCATCATAAAAGTGGCTATAATCGAAAGCATAGTTTTCTAGGATAAAATAAAAAAATAAAACGCTGCGAAATTTGGTCATTTCTGAGTACAGTACATGAAAACTTAGTCAAGGGTGGCGATTTCCAAAAAAATCAAAATTATTATTATTATTACTAAACCAAGTGACATAGATTTTTTTCCTTATTTTTCCCAGAGCCGGTATGACCTAGCCTATCATCCCGTGCCCGCTTGACGTCACGTTTCGGGACACCCTGTATATCATCATGTAAACACATTGACGCGAAAATTTTGCACTTCTAAATCAAGTTTATTTGGTGTTACTGGAGTACTTTAAAGAATTTATTTACCTCTTTATTTAAAAATCACGTATATCATTATAAAAATAATTATTTTTAGGCCTTCCCACTCTAATTGTGTGTTGGTTTCTTAGATATCAATAAACAACGATCGAATTTAGGAAAGTTATACGTCTGAATAACTTCATGTGGTTCAAGTTTTGGGGTATCAATTCAAAAGTTGAACAATAAACGGTTTCATACTAAAATAATTGTCGTTAACTGTTTTTTGTCTGAAATTCAAACCTCATTCATGTGGTTCAAGTTTTGGGGTATCAATTCAAAAGTTGAACAATGAACGGTTTCATACTAAAATAATTGTCGTTAACTGTTTTTTGCCAGGAACAGCTTGCGAAACAGCCGATTGTAAGCGCGTCCGTGACATTTGTGTCAATATTTTGAAGGTGTTAAGAAGAAAAAGGGGCACTTTATTACATATATATAAATATTTCACAAAAGAAAGGTGCAATTATTTTTTATCGCATTATTTATATCGATCGTTCATCTATTGGGGGTTGTTCATCTTTTGGTTCCTCTACCCTATTATTCTTAATTATATCTATGGACTTATGTATAGATGAATTTCTACTTTAAAAGCATTACCATTTGTTATGTCTAATATGATTAGTCCCTTCAATGTCGTAATAACAGATTTTGACTGTATAACATTGGGATAGTTTACCTGTACGGATTGGTACTTACCCATATTGGTATCTCTGCACCGGGAACCCGCCTTTTAATGTCTACTCTTATTCGTTTGTTACATTTCACAAAAATGTGTTATTTGATGTCATCAAACTATTTGGATAAATTTAATATTAAATATTCATTTTACACTTTGCTTTGCAGATGTTGGTGTCACAACACTAAAAAAAATTAAAAAGGAAGGATCTGTAAATGAAGGGATGTGGAACACTCCAGGAAAAAAACGCCCCCACAAAAGCTCAGTGTCGAATTTAGACAGTTTTGACATGATGCAATAAGAAATAAAATTAACGAATTTTATGTTGCGAGAAAGGAGGTCCCAACATTGCGCACATTGCTAGAAGAATTACGTTCTAGCATTGGCTTTAGTGGATGCAGAGAAACTCTGCGTAAAATATTAATTGCCAATGGGTATGAGTTCAAGAAAAATAAAGAAGAACGCATGGTTCTTGTCGAGCGTTTTGATATTGCTGCTTGGAGACATAGGTATCTACGAGAAATTGCTGCTAAACGAGCGGAAGGAAAACCAATCATCTATTTAGATGAAACATATGTTCACAAAAATTACAAGCCTAAAATGTCATGGCAAGGACCATCATCGAGTGGTGCCCCGCAACCAAGCCCACTGGAACATATCTCTTCAGGGAAAAGATTTATTATAGTACATGCTGGCTCTGAATCAGGGTTTGTACCTAATGGACTATTAGTTTTTAGTACGAAATCAAGGTTGGCGGACTATCACCATGATATGAATGCCGCAAACTTTGAAAAATGGTTAAAAGAAAAATTAATACCTAATTTGAATGAACCCAGTGTCATCGTGATGGATAATGCTAGCTACCACACTGTACGACAGAATAAAGTACCTACGACACAAACGACAAAAGCTGAAATACAAAAGTGGCTTGATTCCAACGGTATAAATTACGAAAATTACCATACAAAACCCGAATTGTTATGTTTAGTTAACAAACATAAACCTGATCCCCTGTACGTTGCTGACGAACTGTTGAAACAATACGGCCATGAGGTAGTGAGACTGCCACCTTACCACTGCGATCTCAACCCGATAGAGCTGATATGGAGCTCAGTTAAGCGTATGGTGGCAAAAAAAAACATTAATCTGTCTGCAAAAGAAACAGAAAATCTAATTAAAACCTCATTTGGCCGAATAACTACAGAAGATTGGAAAAAAATGACAGACCATGTAATAAATGTGGAAAATAAATACAAACAAAGAGATCACATAACAGAAGAAGTCTTGGAAAAATTCATTATAAGTGTAGGTGATGATGACTCTACTGATACCGAAGAATCCTTAGAGGTTGAATTTTTAGACTCAGATTTTGAGTATGATGATTAAACAAAATTAAACACCAGCATCAGCCCGTGGACTACAAGAATTTAATTAAATAAATAACACATTTAAGTATATTCTAATAAACAAATCTATATACACACTCGTTTTTTACTTACATCCATGTCAGTCAAGGCTCCGACACATCAAAAGGAGCCCTTAAAGAATAAAGTTCCGTAAACAAAATTGAGAGTCGTAAATATACAAGAAAATTAAATTTACTCAAGTATCAATTTTTTTTCTCCTACTTTAGTCAGTAATACCAGATGAAGATTTTTTGAATTTGCCGCGTTTTCTCAGGTCACGCTTTCGTTAGCCAGACTCTAGTTATACTGTGACTGAACCGTGGGTAGCTCAACAAGGTTTCTCACCAAAAAAAATTTGTGAACTGTATAACTAAACTGTTTAATGACTTTTGTTGACCGTATCTCCTGTATGCTTTAGAGCAATTCCCGCTTATTCTGAATATGTCGTGAAAACAGCCCATTTCAGTGAATGGGAGTAGCCAAAGTAAGTGAAAAACAAAGCACAGAGCGTTGGAAATTTTCCATGATGTGGACTTTTTCGAGAACTACCCTCGCTAATGAATTAGTATTTTGTTTGTTGTGTATAGAGTTTTGCAGTTTTATGTCCAGCAATGTTATTCATAATTGTCACTCTAAGGTTCAAAGTTAAATTTACCCGTAAACTGTATGCATTTATTTAACGGCCTATATACGTCCCACTGCTGGGCACAGGCCTCACCTCGACTATGAGGTGGAACGAGCCATACTCCAACACGCAGGCTCAGTGCGGGTCGTTGGAGGGGTGTAAGGTTAGTGAGCAACCTTAATGTCAGATGTTATCAAGCCGCCCTAAAGCCTCTGACTAGGCTTAACGACTGACATATAGTGACGTCAACCGGGACCAACTGCTTAACGTGCCTTCCGAAGCACGGAGATGCCCGAAATACACATCACTAAATTTCGATCGGGGTGGTCTTTACAACAGCGATTGTCGCCGATCACTGTCACAACTGCGCAAAGGGCACCTCGGGTATGCATAATGTTTATAAAATCTTTTAACGTAGAATCGTTAGAACGCAAGGACGGAATCCTAAGTCGCGACTGTTCATCATACTTACTGAAACGCCGAACTTCGATATTATTTCGATATTTCAATATTGGTTTGCTATGACATGTATGTTAATATCGGAACTTAATGTGAGCACCTGAGCAAAGCATTGACAGTGTTGACAGTTTCAGACAACACTGCGCAACATGTAGCTGGCTCGTTTACGCTCTAGTCAAAAAAAAAACTATCTTAATCACACGTTATAACACGGCCAAACTAACTACGTTGTACCCTGTGGACAATCTTTGCGTCAGTATTGACATAACCTATCTACAACTTTTAACTATAATATCGTTGGCTATAACGCTCTCTTAGATCCTAATATCCATAAGTCACCTAATATGGGCTATGGCCTGTTACCCAAGTAACTTACCACAGATTCCTCTCAAACACCTTCTTCATCCCCCTTAAGCCTCCCCCCCCTTCGTCTCTCCAACCCGAGCTCGACACGACCTCATTATATATTAATAACAGTTCTTGAAATTACAGAGAAAATTACTCTGAAGCGACGGATAAAAGGAAAAACACGTTTAACATACATACATACATAGGGAAGGAGGAAACATTAACATAGAGAGGTAAAATAAATATTTAGACTGAATAATAATTTTGGTTACACAAGAGAGTTTCTGTTTTCGGCCTACATTACCAAACTTCATTTATAGACATGATAACTAAACTGTCTAAAGATAGAAATACTATTTGACTATTTAACATAAACTGCCTATATACGTCCCACTGCATAACATAAACAGCCTAAGTACATCCCACCGCGTAATATATACCCACTGCATAAAATAAGCAGCCTATATACGTCCCACTACGAGGCCTGAGGCGCCTCACCTCAACCACAGTAGAACATCTACATACAAACGTGCCGCTCTCGGTTTGATTTCACGCACACGCTAGCATAAAAAAGGGAGGCATAGGGAGGCGGCAGTACGGACGGGCTGTGCCACGTGTCTGTGTGCACGCTAGGCTAATAACTCGGCGGGTGGCCTTAGATAACCTACTGTTTATACTGTGCCTCAACTATGAGGTGGCGCAAGCCATACTTCAATACCCGGGCTCAGTGCGAATTGTTGTAGGGGCCTTAAAGGCCTTCAGCCGCCTTTGGTGCCTTAGGAGGCAAATGATGTCAAAAGTGACCACCTGCTTAACGTGCCTTCCAAAACATGGAGATGCCCGGAAAATACATTACGATTTTCGATCAGAGTTGTCATTCATCCCATTTCCGACCCGGCGTGTGTTGCTTTACAGAAATCACGCCGCAGGCAGTAAAATAATTTCCATCCTTTTTTTTATACTACGACCGTGGCAAACACAGTAGGTTTAAAAAGATCTGAAAACCAGAAAAAGACATCAGAGACAAGGCGAACAGTCGGTGCAGTCGCCCTCTTTGCGAAAGATGCGGGTTCGAGTCCTGGCTGATGCCAACATGACCAAAATGTCTTTTTCTGGTTTTCAGATCTTTAGTAAAGAAACTGCATGGAAAATGCTAAAACAATAATAAAACATAATAACAGTAGGTTATCTAAAGCCGCCCGCCGAGGCTATAAGCCTACTCTTGCACAGCTCGTACCGTACTGCCACGGGTACTGCTGCCACCTTATTCCCCCATATTTTATGCTAGCGTGTGCGAGAAATCGCGTGCCGCGCACGCACACATTCAAACCGAGAGTGGCACTTTTGTATGTAGATGTTTTACTGTTCTCTGTTTACTATGCTGATGGGGGCAGTTACCGCAGTCTATGGACACGTGCAACACTAGGGGACAACTCTCGCATTGCCGACCCTGCAAGAACCTATTCCAACCCCTCTTTAAAGAATTCCATGCTATAGCTCATCGAGAAAACCTCGGTAGGGAAGTACTTAATAAAGGCCATACCTAATAATTTTTAAAAGCGTTTATTCCATAACTTCAAAAGTATAAACTAACTTGTAAATAGCATTTTAGCAAATAACAAACAAACGTTAATAACGACGTTAAAACACTAACCGTTTGTCAAACAACTGTTATTTTAGCGTGAAAAGGTACGTTATTAACCCAGGGGCCACATGGGAGAAGAATATTTCAGTTTTATTCGCTTTGATGCTGTTTAATTAAAGTTTTTAACGAACTAATTAGGATTCTGTATTTAGCTTACATTTAGCGGGCAAAAGACTAACATTAGCAGGGCTGGACAACATGTTGTTATGTGTAACTAGCGAACTACCCCGGCTTCACACGCCTTTTCCCTGTAAATATTAGTAGGGATACATACCCTCAAGACTATCATCCCTAATGGGGTAGTCAGAGCACTTTGATTGTTGCCGTCATGGTGAACGAAACATTCAGAAGCCCACATTTCGCTGAAGGAATTCAAACCCGACGTGGTCATGGGCGCGCTTAACTAGGTTGCTTTGGTTTTGGTTTATTGAACAATGAACACAAAGTAAAATGGTAAATGTGCTTTGGCCAGATTTGATCTCGGGACCACTTCGTTCCGAGTCAAAGTGCTTAACCACTAAGCCACGACGCTTTTATTAAATAAGTAAGTACTATAAATGTTGGAGGAGTTTATAGGCTGATGATACATTTTATTGTCAGATGTTATCAAGCCACCCTAAGGCCTCCGCCTAGGCTCAACGTCTGCCACCTAGCATGGCCAAAAATTAGAGACGGGGTAGTCACTCTTACCAACCCCTCATTTTGAATGTTAATATTTTTTTGTTTGTAGTATGTAGTATGTTTCAGTAATTGGCTTATTCAATGTTCAAGTAACTTTACAAAAATGCTGCTGAAACCAATGATATTACAATAAAAAAGACGTAGATAGGTTATGTCAGTACAGTCAAAAATTGTCCACGGGGTACGGCGTAGTTAATTTAACCATGTTATAACCTGTAACGTGTGTGTGCACGATTATTTACTAGAGTTTTAATGAGACAGATACATGTTGCGAAGTGTCGTTTCAGACTGTCAACACAGTCAATGCTTTGACTACATCTGAGGGTGTACGAATCGTTCGAATTTCGAGTGCCACTTTTTTAGTACAAGTAACTTAAGATACATAAAACATAAACGGCCTATTATACTCCCCACTGCTGGGCACAGGCCTCACCTCAACTATGAGGTGGAATAAGTCATACTCTAACACGCGGGCACAGTGCGGATTGTTGGAGGGGTGTAAGGTTAGTGAGCAACCTTAATGTCAGATGTTATCAAGCCGCCCTAGGGCCTCTGACTAAGTTTAACGACTGACATTTGGCGACGTCAACCGGGACCAACTGCTTAACGTGCCTTCCGAAGCGCGGACATGCCCGAAATAGCGATCATCGCCGATCACTGTCACAACTGCGTCACGGGCACAACTAACTTATCTACTAATTTTCATTACAAAATCATAGGTCGAAACATTTTTTAATGGATAAATAAATGACCTACCCTGTGTCGCTTAGCAACAGCGATCGTTGTCGGTCCGCTGTCATCACGGAGCCACGGGCACCTCAAGGTAAATAACTATAACAAAATTAGGGAGGAAACCCGAGAGTGGTATCTACACTCAGCGCAAACGCCGCTTACCTCCCTGAATAAAACCGAGGGAAATTAAGGTAGGAATCTCGACGCTTGGACTAAGAGGTTGCAGGGAGGCATCTAGGGAAACTTTACCGAAATTAGAGCTTTCAAATAACGGTTATTTTTGCATAATTTGTGATTGTGGAATTATGGGGAAAAAGTTGGATATTCTGCAGGACATCTTAGATTGGTGGTAAGATGATAATCATTAAAAACAATGCAAAAACTACAGCCTGTACACGTCAAACTGAGGTGGGCTCAGTAAATAATATTTTTATATAGCAAAACATATTTCATTTCTACGCCGGTTGCTTACCCTTTCTGCCTTCTTTCCGTTACCTGGCTGTCTGGAAGATATTGCTTTTAGAGTTTGGGCGAAATTTTACATTGACACCAAAATGTTTTTCTACGACTTTCAATACTTACATAACTTAAATAAATAACCAATAATGCCTTTTTCTATATTCCAGAGAATAGAAACAAAAACTGTTCATCGAATTCCAATTTTCCATTCCGGTTATTTTTCACCACCCGTCGACCATCAAAGCGACGTCAGCTTCAAAGGCTTAATTTCCAATAAACAATGGAAAAAAAACTGATACTTGGAACATAAAAAATAATTATTCCCTGTTCAATGGTTCACATTTTGTAATGTGAAATATTATGTAAATAACGATACGATTTTCGTCAATTCAACAATTTTCATCCCTGAATTTTGATTGAAATTCTAGTAAAGTTTAGTGAATAGGTATTTAGTTTATTCAAAACTAGCGACCCATTCCGGTTTTGCACGAGTGCAATGAGATGTTATCATAAATTAAATTTAGTTAAAAATATTATAAATTAAAATTAAAATCCGTTGTGTCGTTTTAAAGATTTAAGCGAACATAGGGACAGAGAAAGCCACTTTGTTTTATAAGTAAGTCACCATGTAGTGATGAAGCGCAACTCAAACTTAAACCACGTACAATAACAAATTTTACACACACTTACAAACTTACATGGAAAGGAAATTAAGGGCAACAGAAGATCGATGTAACACTATTCCGTTAAAGTTAGTTTTTAGGTTTTTATAGTAATGCGTTTTGAGAAACATAATTTATCTGAATATTACTCTAGACTCAATACGGGTCAAGTCAGGAATAGTGCGTAGCGAGTGTGTTTAAGTTAATAACAAGTCGGCAGTAAAAACCACTTTAGGAAAAGACTTAACATGAGCAAAGCGAGCGCGTCTCTCTTGGTATTCAATTTATTTATTTTATTTACCATTTCATAACACTGGTATACGTCAAGTTACAATACAAAATTATCTTAACCACTTAAGATGATGACATAATTTTAGCATTAGGTAAACTACAACAGAGGGAGTGCGTACGCACATAAGTTTTTGGCAATTGATAATATTGAAGTATTTGAAGCAATTGAATTGATGGAGTTTTTGCTGCTGCTATGCAAATGCTACCCGAGGTCATGGCCCCTGCCCCCCACTATGCCAGAGATGAGAACACAAACCACTGCGCCAATAGGCCTGTTGTTATGGCGCCTATAAATTCAAACTGAGTTTTAATTCCAAAGCTTGAGTTCCGCATTCTGAACTGCTTTTTAATTTTAACTCAAAAGTAAAAACGTTCACCATTGTTTCGGATTTAAATTCTTGCCAAAAACGCAATTCTTTATTCTTGTTTATCGCGTCGTAATTCAGCAAGAATGTAGCTCTTACAAAAGTTGTAAGGGAAACGGTAGAAATGTAAAAATTGGAATTCAAAGCCGACCCACTTTCCGTATCTAGAAACATAAATTAAATAACTTTTCTTTTACCTTCGCGGTTTAAAAAGCGTCCCTGCAAGTGGTAGAGCCGGCCCTGTGCCGAGATTACCCGAATATTTGTTTAACATAATTTGTTTGCGCTTGTATTTTTTCGTGTTCCTGTTGGAGGAACGGATTAAGGTTTTTATGTCCCCCCGAGAATTTCAGGGGGCAGGTGTAATAGGAGGAATGCGACGTTTTTTTGCTTTTTGTTTGGCGAATGTGTTTGTTTTTCTAAAATAATTAGAATGTTTTAACAGGCCAGGTTGTGTTTTTTGGCATGTTGTGATAACGATTGTTGATGTGATGAAAGTAGCGAAGGGGAATTGATAAATATTAATATTTCCAATTAAATGTTTTATTCCAATAACAATGTTTTTTTTTGCTTTTGTTTTTTTTTTGTTTTTTTGCTTTTGTCTTTAACCTATTTGTTTGCTTTGAAATATTGATAAAATAATGCTGATTACAGTAACAATACACCACGAATATTCGTTCGGTCTGTCAGGGTTCCAGTAGCTTAGTGGTTAGAGCAGCAACACGGTTTGTCGAAGACGCGTGCTTTTGACTGAGTGTTTTTTTCTGGTATTTCTATTTTTGATTTTTAACCGGTCGCCCCTTCTCCAAAAGGGGCTCAAAAATACTCGAACTATAGAAGTACAAACTAAAACTGCTATTTTGAAAAATCTATGCGAACGAAGCCAGTGCAGGTATATTTTTATTTACATAATATTTATGTAGAAAAACTTCTTCAAGCCCATTACCTTCTGATTGAAAAGAGATAGGGCAAGGCTTTTAACTAAAGTTTACCTCTAATTCAATAAGCGTGGGAAGTATTAAAATACCATTTATCTTTATTTTCAGGTAAAAATATAGCAGAGCAGAGAAAGGCAACATCAATTTATTCATATCAGGTAAATTTGTTTTGGAAGCGCTGGGTAAATTTATTTTGGAAGAATATCATAAAGGGTAACTCTTACGTCAGACTTATAACACGGTTGGGGCGTTCTTTAACCCACTTCTCAAAGACTCCTTGAAAGACGCCAGGACCGATTTGGAAAACTTTTTGGAATGGGCGGTTTTGGTTTTGAACAAAAACTGAATGTACCCGATTTTTAAATCAATGACAAAATCCGATTTCAGTAGCGCCTAGCCTTGCCAATCCGTGTGTGTAATTAAGATTTACGTAAACAAAATTAACGCGAAATTCACGCAATCCCCCTCTTTCATGTTGAGTGAGGATCCTGGGGTGGCATTCTCAATGTGTGTGACGTTTGAAGTGTTCGAACGGCACACAAGGCAAGTCAGATTCCATTTTGGCGGTCTGTTAAACTCAATAACTACGCGAATGTGATCATTTTGTGTGAAAAGAACTCAGCTAAATAATATATCAAAATTATTTTCATATAAATGAGGTAAGAAATTAATTCAAGGTGTAGCATAGAGACGATTGAAGTGGACGTTTTCTCCTGAGTGAGATCCTGATGAGATTTATTGTTAACGAGAATGGCATAACTGTTTTTTAAAGGAGAGGAAGCTCACTGCGCATCAGCTTTCGTTTCGTTACGATTTGATTGGTGGTATCCACTATCCAGTGAATTTCACTTGCTAGATTCGCTAGGCCAATTTAAAGCAACCAGATATCCTGGATTGCGAAATCGATACTATCTATTTCTACTATCCCTACTACCGCTTCTGATATATTAGACGCATGCCTTATCTTGTGTTGTTTAACAAAACATGAACTGTATATATACGTCTCACTGCTGGCAACAGGTCACTTCTGCCCTGGACAGATCAGGCCAAAGCCGCAGTTGGTCCCCTCCATGAATGTACCAGAAAGGCCGCCGTGCGGGATGACTGGCGGTGGATTGTAAAGCGTGCCACTAATCCAGTTATAATGACCACGACCACTCTGTAAAGAGTGCAACGACTAAGAAGAAGGCTGGCAACAGACCTCTTCGCAATCATAAGGTGACGCGAGCCCTACTTCAACACGTGGGCTCAGTGCGGATTGTTGGAGAGGTGTAAGGTTAGCGAGCAACCTTAATGTGAGATGTTGTCAAGCCGCCCTAAGCCTCCGATTAGGCTAATCGACTGACATCTAGCAATGTGAAAAGGGAACCTTGAACAGCGACTGTTGCCGATCACTGTCATTAGTGCGCCACGGGCGTTTCCTCCTTATTTTGACAACCTGTAAAATGTTATTTCATAGGTTATCCTTTGGCCTGACGAAGGCTCTTTAATTTTTATCAGCACACTTGCAAACTTTTTGCGTTTCATGCTACACACAACCGTAGTATTCATAAAAACTTATCCGTTACTTCGTAACTCTCAATCCGCCTGATTTTGAATGGCAGGAGGATTTGTAGAATATTTTATCAAAGTAACTTTGCCAGTAACAAATCAAAAAGTTACAACACTCCTGATCTTTATGCAGTTGTAATAAAGTCGTAAGTCGTGCGTTTATTTGCGGTACTGTGCTCGCGCTAGTTCGACGTGGTTTACGGTTGTAGAGAATTTTATGGAGGTAACTTTGAGAAACGATTCGGTAATCTGCCTCACTTCGCGAATTTGAAGAGATTATAATATTACAAGTGCTTCGGAATTTAACTTTATGTTTGCATAAATCTTTTGTTTTCTATCGATACCTTGGAATCTTGAATTCATAATCAAATCGATGAATTGATTGCAGACAGATTACCTCTTTATTTATTACTTGCTGTCCCGACAAACGTCGTTCAGTCAAGTGGTATTTCACTGAGTAATATACTGTTGTGAAGCAACACACGTCGGGTCGGAAATGGGATGGATGACCACCCCGAACGAAATTTTGGGATATGTATTTCGGGCATCTCCGTGCTTCGAAAGGCACGGAGATGCCAAGCAGTTGGTTCTGGTAGATGTTACTAGATGTCAGTCGCTAAGCCTAGTAGAAGGCCTTAGGGTTTGATAACGTCTGACATTAAGGTTGCTCACTAACCTTACACCCCTCCAACAATCCGCACTGAGCCCGCGTCACGGTAAAGAACCGTGACGCGGGCTCAGTGACAGCTAACTATTAAATTAAAGAAGAACTATTACCGTGCCCGCGTGTTGGAGTATGGCTCGTTCCACCTCATAGTTGAGGTGAGGCCTGTGCTTAACAGTGGGGTGTATAAAGGTCATTTATGTTTATGTTATGTATAGTTACATGAAGGTAATGACTTGGCGCAATTAACATTCAACAAAAATGGCGATCCCATCCCACTTGACAGGTACAAAACCCAGGAACATTTTGGAAAAAATACCAATAATTTTCATCAACATTCAATGTTTTCAAAATGTGTTCTCCTGTCCTGAATCCCAACAAATGAAAACCATGAAAATAAATAATCCAGCAGCTATCGTGTTAAAAGTGCTGTTACAAACTCGATTTTGTTTTTAAAAACAGCTTCATCGACAAAACGTGTGGTATTTTATTCACGGTTTTTTTCCTACCATTAGCGATGTAATTACTTTTTGTTCATATTTATTCAACAAAAATAAGATAGGCGTGACCTTGAATAAATTCACCATAATTATTGTTTCTTGTTGGTTTGAGATTGCCTAGTTTCGCCACTTGTAGAGAGTACGTCAGAACTTAGAATACTTACTTAACATACACATGACTCACAAAACATGTCTTACCGTCTAATTCGTCACGCGTCACTCAAAGTTGAGCACGCCTTCAAAGTCATGCCATCACTTTCAGTTCTATAGTCACTTTTCGGGTTGGCATTAGACGGCTCTGTTTGACGTTTGTGAATTAGAGAATACTATTTAGGTAGGTTTATAATCATTTTTGGCTGCGAATCACTATCATCAACATGATGATGTGATTAACATACCATACCAGATACGTCACAAAACATGACTTGTACAAAAGATGTGCTGTTAGATTGCAAGAGCTCATATTAAACCTCCTGAACATTCAGATGCCCACAACAGTAAGCAAAGCTACACCAACACATTAAGGTTAATAAAACACCCAGTGAAAGTTCAAGACTCCAAGTCCAAGTCCACGACTTCAGGTCTCATACCCACTAGCTATTCAACTAGCTGAATTAATCTATGAAAGAGTTTATTCTAAAGATCTGAAGACCAGAAAAAGACATTTGGTCATCTTGGCATCAGGCAGGAATCGAACCCGCATCTTTCGCAAACCGGGCGACTGCACTAACCACTGTGCTGCCGAGACCATTAACAGATCTTTAGTGAAGATACTCCATGGAAAATGCCAGAAACAATAACAAACATAGTTTATCCTAAGTTTGCTGAAATACTCAGTCTTGAATGCTACGAAATAAAGATGACTACGGCGTAGTCGCCTGAGTTGCTACAAGCTACGCAGCGGACCGTAGCAACAGAATATGCTTTGTGCTCATAAAGTACCAACCAGATCAAACTACAGCCTTTATAACTCTCCAAAACCACATTTTTGCTCACAAACCCGTGTGCACAGTTGAAAAGATTCATAACAAACGGCCACATTACGCCATACCTATGGAAAAGTCTAAGAAAGTCTGTGCGTAAATCATCTACGTTTACTGGAAATGTCTCCATAAAGCAGCAATTTGGAAGTTTACAAGCCCCGCTTAGCAGTGACTTGGGCAATAAAAATAACGTTTCCGTATTGCTGTCTCACCCTGCGGTATTCTTTTCACACGCCATTAAATTATGAGAAATTGTTCCCTAAGAGGCTGAGGAGGTTTCCGTCACTTTTTATGAATTGGTAGCTTTGCTTGTGACTTGGGCCGAAAATTTGTAAAACTTTACAACCCTTTTTTGAGCCTACAAAAGTTGAATTTTAAATAATCCTCATTTAAATCTTGGGACTTTCTTAAAACATTGCAGATATTTCGTTGGTTTGATGGTTTATGTTGGGCGTTGTTGAGTCAAATCAGTGAACGGGTCAGAACTGTTTTTTTTTAACAGGACTAAGTTGCTGTCCCATACGTCGTCCTATGAAATGCTTATCAAACTGACACAGTTCAGTAAAACAATAATTTCAGCCAACAAATACCGTAGATTACGTCCCTTTTGACAAGTTTAAAACCCAAATATACCCAGAAAATATTTTGGCAATTTATTTAATCAACTTTTTGTGATGAACGCAGAAAATCTAACAAATCAAAAACCATGAAACCATTAATTCAGCAGTTTCGAGTTAGCCATAAGTGTTGCATGAAACCCGACTTCGTTTCATATTATTGCAAATATGTTGCCTCTTGCTTAGGCATTATTGAAAATGTATTATTTTTAACGTGATTTTAATGCCCTTGACAATCTGGCAGCTTTTTAACAAACAGTATAATGTCTATAACCGTTTACAAATTCGTCGTTTCTGTTAATAAAAGATTAAAAAGTTTATAAAAGTTAACATATTTGTAAATAAAACCATTTCGAAGCATTGCGAGCTCCTGCGTTCTTCACACGCCATTAAGCCATGATGGAGTGTTGGCACAGTACACAGAGAACAGTAAACTATCTACATACAACCGACCGATCGGGTGCCCACGACACAGGACTATCCTAGTGAGGGACCCAAAATAAATTGCTGTATTTTGTTACAGCATATGTTTTTCAAATTCCATCCATGTTATTTTTAAGGAAACTGTTTTTAACTTCCCATGTTATTTAGTAATAAGTACCTATGTTAACATGTAACAAAAAAACTTACTGTTAATAAATTATTTTCTATTATTTCTACAAACGTGCCGCTCTCGGTTTGAATGTGTTCGTGCGCGTCACGCGCCGCGTCGGCACGCGATTTCACGCACACGCTAGCATAAAATAGGGCGGGATAAGGTGGTGGCAGTACTGAGGGGCTGTGCCGCGTTTCTGTGTGCACGCTAGGCTAATAACTCGGCGGGCGGCCATGGATAACCTACTGTTTAAACTGTGGTGTTGGTAAGGTGTATAAATATCACGTTTCAAACGCGGGTTGGGTTGTGGCCCCCACTTTAATTGAGTACGAAAAGGCTTTCACCGCTGAACGTTTTTGCGTACCGACACATTTCTGAGGAAAAATTAAAGTATTAGGTATTTAACACGGATTGAGGAAGGAGCAGGGGAAATTTGAGGTAAAATAATTGATACTTAACCCCTTTTTTGGGCCCGTAGCCCAGAAATGGCAGTTTTTTTTATTGTTAGTAGGAAAAGCAGACTAAATGCTAGAAGCATTCTCTACCAGTCAACCACTGGGCGATACAGAAATGTAGTTGGTGGTGCAAAATTCTAATTAAAAATCTAGATGGAAAGATATAAAACTTCATTGTACGAGAACATAACAGTAGAATACAATACAAACATAAGCGACTTATATACGTCCCAATGCAGGGCACAGGCCTCACCTCAACTATGAGGTGGATTGAGCCATACTCCAACACACGGGCTCAGTGGGGATTGTTGGAGGGGTGTAAGGTTAGTGAGCAACCTTAATGTCAGATGTTATCACGCCGCCCTAAGGCCTTTGACTAGGCTTATCGACTGAAATCTAGTCGACGTTAATATTTTTAAAGAGTACCACTCCTACGTACGCTTCAGATGAAATTGAAGTATACCCCGGATACGGAACGATAACCACAGAGGGAAAGATGATTGACCTCCCAAATGTTATTGTTGTGCGAGAATCTATCAAAACTCGGAGGAAATCAAACTGACATCAAGAGAAATAGCTTTTGCTGAAGTAGAAATATCGCTTCGTTTCGTCAAGTAGCTAGTTCACGGCTGATCAGTTTTTAACGACGATACAAAGCAGACTTGTCTTTTGTAAAGGACCGGTTACTTACGGTTTTTACAAACCATCTGACAAATAGAAAAAATGATTTGTATTAGAAAAATAACAATACATGATCCGATTTGTATCAGTTAAGGCTATTATCTACTATAAATCGGAGTACGTTACAACATTTATTATAAACACCACTCCATAAAAAAGATATGAAAGTTACCCTTTATGATGTTTTTTTGATATTATGTCCTAACTGTTTATGTTTTATATTTAACATACAGTTACAGTTTTCGCCGTTACATTGTAAGTAACTGGTGTCTGAAATAGGTTTACAAACCTTTTTTTTTTATCGTGGGGAAATCCTCATGGATACCTCGCCGCCCGGGGGGATGACGAGGTTATGTCGGACTTCTACCGACTAAAACCCCACGGCACTCAACGGTGGCACTTTGGCGGCGAAGCTGGATCCTACCAAAAGTAATGACGCACTGCTACGCCGCCAGTGCGAGCCCCTGATGGAGCCCCCTCCAACCGACCCCCCAACAAAGGGGGGAGGCCACGAAAGTGCGGTGGACGCCGTGCAATGCAAGACAGGGCACCCCCGCACTCCGGCCCGCTGGCTACCATCGTACGCAGACCCTGATTGGCCCGCAACCACGAGCCAGTTGCGGCCCCACCGCCGCAACCGGCGGTACGGCCCCGCCCGGCCGCGACGCACAGGGGGGATCAGCCGCGGATCACTGGCCCCCACCAACCGATTGTGCGCCGCGGCCCCTACCACGTGCCTCAGGGCGCTTGCGGGCCCCACTGGCCCCGCAACCCCACGTGTCGCCCTTACGGGCCGCGGGTGGGTGACTAGTCCACCACACTGCCACTCCTGAGTTCTCTTCGCTTCCCGGCGGTTGGACCCTACCAACGGTACTAAGCCCCCTCGCCACGCCAAGGCGAGAACTCATGAGGAGGAGGTTTACAAACCTGTGTTCTTCAATTTTATCCATCTTTCTTTCGTTCAATTTAAGACAAATACTCGGAGACTTAGTCAAGTATTAGTATAGACTAGACGACGAATTAACCCATACTTTGGCAACAGTGTAAACAAAACAGTGTATCCGAAGTTTATCCGTTTATTTTGGCATTATTATGTTCAGTAATAGTGACTGTTTGATTTGAATGAGAACAGTGTTTGTCTTACTATTTGGATAAGCTTTTGTACTATTTGCTGGTAGGTGTTACTATACTGCCTTCAACGTTTTGGCAAATATAGAGGATAAACAGTGTGGGAATAGGCAGTGAATAGCTTGACTAAACAGATTAGTGTTGGCTTACAAATTAGTTAGTTTTGTATTAGCAAAACTAGCTATCTCTATTGAGAGTTAGCTAACTCTATTCAGAGTTTGTTTTCTTCATAAATAAAAGTCATCGCCGAAAGCGTTGTAGCCTAGTGGTTGAACACTCTGGCGCGGAACCCAGTGGTCCTAAGTTCGAGACTGGCCGGAACTTCACTTTGTGATTTATTGTACAACTAGTGGGCGCCCGCGACTTCGTACGCGTGGAATAAGTAAAAAAAAAATTTTTTTTAATGAATTGTAGCTTATGTCCTATTCAGATGTTTAAGCTATATTATCGGAAAGTTCCATCTGTTGGCGAAATGTGGACTTCTGAATGTTTCATTCACAATGCATCCTATTCCTATTTCGGATATGGTTGTGAACGAACGTTGTATTATAACTAGATAAGTACAACTCGTTTGTAGGTATAACGTAATTCGAAATCACGGTTCTCACCCATGACTTACCCTGTAGTACGATACGTTACGTGTCTTGTTTAACTATTCAGTAGGTGTGAAGGGTGTGAATAAGAAAAGACTAATAATCTGACAAGAAGGGCAGTTTATTGTTTCATACAGGGTGATTTAGCAAGTCGTAGCACGATATCAGTAAATGTTGGCGAAAAATCTGCAAAGATGAAGTTATAGATAAGCATAGTAATGCCTGTTCTTGAGGCAATAGTGTGGTAATTATTTGGTTGTTCAGCTTTAACACCGAGAATGCCTCGCTTCATCGTTTCCAGCTTTAAATTTTCACGTAAGCGCGGTTTCACTTATTTAACCTAAAAGGCCATCCACATAAAGAGATTTTAGTAAACTAATGAAAAAAAAATGTTATAACTCCTAATTATTATTTTGTTACTGGTAACCAACCAAAACCTGGTTCCTTTTAACGAAAACTTTCTTCAAAAGCACTTAAAAATCTTCTTTTAAACTATTTCTCTATCAAAAGAACTAACGCGGCGTATGGCGTTAAAATTGTGACGCCACTTTTCTTGTTCCCGCCATCAATTATAACCACAAAACTGAAGAAATTTAATTTTCCCGGTTGTAAACACCGAACGAAACTCTGAAAACTTAAATGTAAGTTTACATTGTTTCCGCTAACTGAAAGTTTTCCACTCCAGTTTCGTAGTCGCGACTCCTGTTTCTTTATTACAATGTTCTTTTGTTCTTTTTCAGAAACAAATAAAAATCAAACACAACCGTGTAAGGCGCAATTTATGAGTTACTGGCTTTTGCTCGCGGCTTTTCTCTTGTACGTGTTGTTAATAGTATTTATATGTCACTTACCACCAGTGGCGTCATTTTAAGGAGCAGAAGCCACTGTTCACTTAATGTTAATAATTCTAACAACAACTACAACTTCCATGCAAAAGCCATTGCCTGATTTTGGCCTTTTTTTGCTCATAGTTCGACCGAAACAGTTTTTTTTGTTTAATAATCCATAGAACAAAATCTTATGATTACAGTTACAATTAAATACACCAAATACAACGCAATCTTTATGCCAAATCACAAAAGTTTGCGTAGAATTAAAACGGACAGTTTTTTAAACTGCTGATAAGATTTGTTCAATACTTAGATCATTTGAAAGCTAAAAACCTAGTTTTGGACAGTGTAAAGGCACCACGCTTTTCATTTTTAAGTCTAAAACTCTTTCTTTGACAATGCTTTTGTTATGAAATAATTTTATGTTCCCAATTCCGGACTTCTCGTAGTTTTCGCTGAGTACTCGTTTTATAAGAATATGAACGTCGTGTAGAGTCCCAGCGTTTGTGTATGATTTTAATTACGGTGCGGCTAGAATATGTGTAATTAAAAATCTCTGGGTCCTTTTCACATTATGGACAGGTGACTCTGAAGTAAGCAGAGTTTGTACTAAGGCCGTATCTCGTATGAAGCGAGTGCGTTTTTCTAAGGGATGAGGGAGGCCTCAGTATTAAGAACTTCATTAGGTGTACTTGAAATGCTGAGTGGAAACCCTCTTAGCGCCACACGAGATAAATATTTTTTAACTCCAAACTACCTTGTGTGGACTAATATTTTTTTCTTTCTTTCTTTCATTAATGCGCTGCGTTGCGCTGTGTAGGTCAATTTGTTCAACATGTGAAACGATGGGCTCAGGCGCAGAATGTCTCTTTCTCAAAATGTCCCCTGGTCGCAAAATGTCCTTTTCGCAGAATGTCCTTTTCTTACAATGTCTCTTTCGCAAAATGTCCTTTTCGCAGAATGTCTCTTTGTCAGAATGTCCCTTCCGCAAAATGTCTCTTTTTATTTCTAACTAACTTTAATCATAATTCATTTAGCAATTGATGTGTATAATATTTTTATAGATATAGGTAAGCAAACAAAATAAAGATATAGTACGAATCATATTTATTTCTGTTCTACCATAATCATAAAACAAAAAGTCAGCCATAATCATAACACAAAAAAAATATTATACATTGGTATTAAGTCAAAATCATAAAAAAATAAAATGGGAACACACAAAAAAAAGAGAAATTTATTAAAAAAGTTATATTTTTACAGCTTTTAAAATAGTTTCATACTTAAAGAGTAAAATAACACTATGGAGTGTTTCCATTTTCATATTTTGCCTTGATAACAGTGTATATTTTTTTTGTGTGTTCCCATTTGAATTTTTCATGATTTTGACTTAATACGAATGTATAATGTTTTCTTTTGTGTTATGATTATGGCTGGCTTTTTGTGTTATGATTATGGTTGAACAGAAATAAATATGATTCGTACTATATCTTTATTTTGTTTGCTTACCTATATCTATAAAAATATTATACACATCAATTGCTAAATGAATTATGATTAAAGTTAGTTAGAAATAAAAGGAGACATTTTGCGAAAGGGACATTCTGAGAAAGAGACATTCTGCGAAAAGGACATTTTGCGAAAGAGACATTGTGAGAAAAGGACATTCTGCAAAAGGGAAATTCTGCGAAAAGGACATTTTGCGACCAGAGGACCTTTTGAGAAAGAGACATTCTGCGCCTGAGCCAAACGATGCAGTGGTTAACTTTACCTTGTGTCGTTATGTGGAATTCGTGTCGTATTGTGTCGAGGTGTCCATGGCGCAGTTGTGACAGTGATCGGCGACAATCGTTGTTGTAAAGCAACTCACGCCGGGGCAGAATTGGGATGGGTGACCACCCCGACCGAAGAACTGTTGCCACTAGTTCCGTGATGGAACTAGAAAAGATATGATGCATTGAATTACTATTGTTTCATACATACATAATAATCGGCCTATATACGTCCCACTGCTGGGCACAGGCCTCACCTCAACTATGAGGTGGAACAAGCCATACTACAACACGCGGGCTCAGTGCGGGTTGTTGGAGGGGTGTAAGGTTAGTGAGCAAACTTATTTTCAGATGTTATCAAGCCGCCCGAAGGCCTCTGACTAGGCTTAACGACTGACATCTGGCGACGTCAACCGGGACCAACTGCTTAACGTGCCTTCCGAAGCACGGAGATGCCCGAAATACACATGACTAAATTTCGGTCGGATGGTCACCCATCCCTTTTCCGACCCGGCGTGTGTTGCTTTACAACAACGATCGTCGCCGATCACTGTCACAACTGCGCCACGGGCACCTCTATCGGGCACTATTGTTTCATCATGAATCAAACTAATGGAACTAGGCGTAAGTAGTAAGCCTTTCACATCAGAGATTTAGGCGTGAGATGTCACCGTTGCAATTGAATAATAGCCGACATTGCACGGACGATTGCTCGCTTTACGCTTTACGGCAAAATGCTCGTGGCTCATGTCAGTCACAGTTTACTGTGTGTTAGTCGGCTTTAGGTAACAAAATAACCTTTCTAGCTTTACACGAAAGGCGGAATCCGTGACCCGTTCGATCGGCAATTTCCACAATTACGCTCATTTACGTTAATTACTTCCCCTGTGGTCTGATTTGTTTCTTTGTTTTCTCTGTTCGTTACTTAATGAACTTAGGAGCTAATTTTATACGTAGCAGTGAGGTTTTGTTTGAATGTAATTTTTGAATTTAAGATCCATCTTAAAGTCATTAAGATGGCCTCAAATTGTCACCCTCTGGCAGCCCACAGACGGATTTCGGAGCAGGGGAAGGCCCAGAACAAGCACCATAGCGAGGACTGGCTTGGCCTAGCACAGGATAGAGACCTATGGAGGAAATTGGGAGAGACCTTTGCTCAGCAGTAGGACAAAAAAAAGGTTGAAAAAAAAATTACTTTAAAGGCGGAAAGATCCCTTGAAATGTTACCACTTTGATTCAATATTCAATTGTTTGTCAGTCACTGGTTACTCTCGTTACGTGGAACACCAGTAATATTCAGTTGCGGTGGTCACCCATCCTGCCGTGGATAGCTTAACATCGGTAATCATTCGCGAATCGCTCTCGCCACTAAGCCACTGGTACCAATGTTCTCTATCACATGAACAGCGGCGAATGCTCGGCCTAGTTGGGTCAATTAATTTCACACTTGCTGGACAGAATTGACTAAATCGGACTTTCATAAAAGTGCAGTAAAATCAAAGGATTTGTGACAAAAAATCTATAATATCTCTGCCATGTTTGTCGAATTACCTGTAATTTTGAAGCACCTAATTAAAAGTCCCACCAAAGGTCTCCTCGGCGCTCGAGTGGATTCTACCTTTAGCCACAGTAAACATAACAGTATGTTATCTAAGGCCGCCCACCGAGTTATTAGCCTAGCGTGCTCACAGACACGCGGCACAGCCCGTACGTACTGCGCCACCTTATTCCTCCATATTTTATGATAGCATGTGTGTGAAATCGCGTGCCACATAACACAAATTCAAACCGAGAGCGGCACGTTTGTATGTAGATAGTTTACTGTTCTCTGTTCACTGTGCTTTAACCTCGTGGGCTCCCCTACAATAAAGAGAAACTGTAAATGCTTTAAACTCTCTAAATTGTCAAGTGTCTAAACCAGCAAAATGTTTGGTTGAGATAAAACTCTGTCCACTTTAATTTAGCAGCAAACAAGGTTTAATTCCTGCGTATATTTGAACTGCAAAATCGAGGTAAAATACAAGATGGAGTTTACAAAGGACTATCTCAAATGGCGGCAACGAATTTGACGTAAACCTTTAGTGGATAGTGTTGAGCGAATGGTCGATCGTTTTATCGATAGATTACTCAGATTCAGTGATGTTGGAAATAAGTGGTTAAGGCGGACAAGATTCGACTGACGATTTTTAAATGTCTGTATACTGCATTTGTGCGTTTTGATTGAGCTAGTCTCTATCAGTTGCTTAAAAATGATTTTCTAGAAATAGAAAAACAAAACAACTTTACAAATGTTATTAAAAAATATGATCATAATGTTTAAAATAATATAAACATACCTAGTAAACTCAATAGGAGTTGCAGGTTTTTACTAATTTGTATTGTATAGGAAATCTAATGGCTTATTTAGATTTAAGTTTCGTTTTCTTAGCATAAAGTAGCTTATGTTGGCCTGTGATCACCTGGAAATTTTTGCTGTTCTAAGTTTGTTATAAAAACATAATAATCATAACATTATTTATCTTTATTTATTATAATATGTTATTATTTTATTAAAACGTTCATCATTAATACCAAAATAGTAAGATTTTTGCCCCAATAAATAACTCCATTTCAATTAGAAAGCAAATATTTTTTTAAAAATGACGTAGCCTTCATAAATGTTAAATGAATATGCTGAAAACCACTCAGTAAATTGTACGCACCACTAAACATAATTATCCAAAAGTCTACAATTTATGTGCCCTCTGAAGCATTCGAGTAAAAATGTTAGTCTACAATTTACGTAGGTAAAACAAGTTCATGTGCCACTGAAAGTGATTTAAGGTCAGATAGTCCTTTAAAAGAATCTCCGTAGGTTGTCTGCAAGAGATTGCTTCTAGTAATAAGACCGCCTAAATTGTTCATTCATGTGAACATGTATTACTTACAAATGTGTTAATTAAGTTTGCAATAAAGGGTTAATCTACCTATCTCCATACGACTAAAGTAGCCCAACAGCGCTGAGAAGCCATTCCTCAAACTTTAATTCAATTCTTTATTGCAAAACATAAAGTACATAAAGTTGTTAAAATAATCTTGGTATCAACTAAGGACCCTGTAGGGTCTATAATAGGGTACCTCAGCTGTCCCAAGCCTCATTTCAGCTTGAGACACCGAGGACCCCAATTCTTTTGGAAATTGTGAGACTTTGTTTTGAAACAGATGACATAACTAATACCGCAAATAAAGTTTTCTTAGCAGTAAACGCGAAAAGTTTACCCCATTTAGAGACTCTTACAAGGGTTATAAAGAGTTACCCCTTTTTTAAAAAACCAATACCATGCCCTAAAATAAAACTCTATTGTGCTGAAATATCGAAATCTCAACAAATCCTGGTTTGAACAATTTTCATGGGACCATGAAACTAACGAAAATACCTGCTCTTAATATACAAACAAATTCTATTCTATAAGTACTTACAGAAAAAATGCGTAATTACATAACCCAGCATAATAATATTGCCAAGTGAAAAAAGATAAGAATTCTTTCGTTCCCTTGTTTCCTTTGTCTGTCCATAATGACGATAGTCGGTCCCGAAAAATGTTCCAATGAATAAATATACGAATATTGGTATGTATTCAATATGTGAAAACCTATAGAGTGCTATATGGATCGGAATGTGTGTACTTGGAACAGTAATGAAGCGTAGACCGTTTGTTTTGTTTTGAACGGGTTTCTTACTTGCTGAAATATAAAATATCACAAAACCAATGATATTTTAATAAAAAGATGTAGTAGACTCGCCCACCTCTGCAAGGGGTGAGAATACCCACTAAAACACCGGGGCGGCCTTCTTCTGCGCGTGACCAGGCTTTACCGAGGACTCTCCCGGGGAGGCACTCTACCTGTAAAACCCTGGCGCGCTGTGCCGGTTCCGGCTCACCTCGAGGGGAGTAGTTACCTCCCCTCTTACACACCCGCCGGTGTTCGACAGTGCGAGGCCACCCACACTGCCGTCCTCCTCGGGGTCGCTTGTGCAATGAAGGCACACAGCCCCCGCCGTGTACTCTCCTAGCGACCCCGGGGGCCCCCTTTAGTCGCCTCTTACGACAGGCGGGGGTGACCTTGGCTGTATTCTTACGCCCCAGACCACAGGGCGAAGGGGACATCCTAGGGCGTTACGCCCGTGCCCCGGCGTTTCCTCCTCTGACGACTAGGGAGTTCTCTTTCCCTAGTACGCTCTGCAGTTTCTTTTGCGGACATCACAGTTTCGCAGAACTGTGCCACAACCTCCCAAAATGTCCGACTGACCGACATTGCTTGGACAACTGTCGGCAGCAAAAAAGCATTGCCAGTTTGAGACAACATTGCGCAACATGTATCTGTCTCGTTTGCGCTCTAGTAAATAATCATGATATCTTGTACACATGGTCAAATTATAGGTACGTACGCCAGGGGACAATTTTCGCGTCAGTACTGACATAAGTCATCTACGACTTTTTTGTTGAAAAATCATTGCTCAGAACGTATTGAGGATAATTTTGGGTAGGTGTTATTGGAAACAACAGAATTGACAATTTATAGTGCTTCTGCTTCACCACTTCAAACGGTCTTATTCATTTCTCTGTTTGAGGCTACTGGCACGCATGCTATCCCTCACGACGTCAAACCAACACTTTTTGGGTCTACCCCTTTTGCCAGGGTCTGGTGGCATGGCAAAACATTTGTTTGCTACGTTCCTTGCTGATTTCTGTAAAACGTGTCCGGACCAATGCAGAAGCCTGTAGACCCTCTTGAAGCTTGTCAGCAATGTCACGAACACGAAAACTACCACGGATGAGAGAGTTCTTGACGTGGTCCTATCGCGTGACTCCACACATCCAACGCAGCATATTCAACTCCGTGACACGCAATTCGCGTAGTGGAGGCACTAATACAATTGTTCTGTTGAACTGTTAAAGCCAAACTTGCTAGCTATTGCCAATTTCAAATAATATTTATTATCTTTGAAACAAACTGTGTTCATTGTGTGTTTGTTTACAAGCCTCGAGCTTTTGAGATAATTGTAAGACAGTATATTGTAATAACGATTAAACAGTCGCTTATTCTTGTTTCAAATTTAACAAATGTGCGACGATGCTTTGTACAAAGAACGAGACAATCAGCAAATATCTTTCATTTCACGACAGGAGGTAAAATTTCGAGGTTATTCCCCGAGGCAATCCTCATTCAAAGCATCAATGCTTTATTAAACTTCAGCGAGATAACTTTACGACGTTCAAGCTGTATATTTTAAATGTTTTATTTGAAGACTAAAGCCATACATCTTTAATTAAATTTTTATGCAGGTTATGTCGTTATTTTTCTGAAAAGCAAGCAGGTTATGTTAGTTATTTATTTTTTCCATAATAAATCAAAGCTCTTGCTTAACATAGCTGCATAATAATATATTAAGGATTCATAATATTAAGTAACTAGCGGCCGCCCGCGAATCCGTCCGCGTGGACTTGAGTTAAAAAAAATGAGATATGTTTTTATAAATAGTAGCCCATGTCTTATTCAGATGCATAAGCTATACCTATTGCTGTAGTTTCATTTAAATCCATCTAGTAGATTTCACGTGTAAAAAATGAAGTAACTTCTCCCGTTTTTCCAATATTACCCTTCACTGCTCTGCTCCTATTGATCGTAGCGTAATGAAAAGCATACCTGTTTAGAGTAAAAGTATAACCTGCCCAAGAGTATGAAGAATAAGTGTGCCAAATGTCGTTAAAATCCGTCGAGTAGTTTTTGTTTCTCTAACGAACATAGACAGCACACAGACAGACATTTTTTTTGCATCAGTAGAGATATCTCATCACCCTTTGATAGTTATTTTTAAATATATTTCATGAACAGAATTAGACTCTCTACAAATTTATTTGAAGTATAGAATAGATAAGTAAATAATTAAATATATCATGAAACAAAAATAATACTTCATTTACCTCTTTTTGTGAATACATACATAATAATAAAACATAAGGAACAAGCAGACCAATACAAACACATGTTTATGCAATCGAATGCGATCTATAATGCAGTAGCCAACTTCTTCATTACATTTAAATTGATTTAAATAATTTAGATCGATCTAACAACACTGCGGAACAAAGAATGTCATATATAATCTGCATTTATACATCGCTGTGCTGGGCACAGGCCTCTCCTCAACAGTGCGTTTTCGCGAGCCATACTCCAACACGTTGGCTCGATGCGTATTGCTGCAGGGTAGTAAGGTCAGTGAGAAACTTTAATGTAGATGTTATCAAGCCGTCTTAGGGCTTTCGTCTAGGCTTAACGGCTGACATCTAGCAACGTAAACCGAGACCTACTGCTTATCGTGCCTTCCGAAGCACGTAGATGCCTACAAAGTACATCCTAAATTCTGCTGTATTTCTATTTAGATCAAGTCTTTTCTTTCAGACTTTATTTTCAACAGTGCTATTTTTTTTGACAAATTAGAATGGGAGGTTCATGAATAATTTTCCAGTTACAGTAAACGCGACACTTTTTCAGAGAGAGGTTTATTGTTATAGACGAGAGGAAGTATAGGGAATTACTTTTGTAATTTACTCGTGGGACGTGTGTTTTGATTCTATTAGAGGTTGTGAGAGATTTTTGGATAAAGTTCATATTGCGTAGGGTGGTTATCCGGGTCTTATATAAAACCTGTAATTTTTTTTAAAGATTTTTACACTTATTTGAGGAACCATCTTTTTAAAAATCAGTTACATTCATAGTAGCAGTGTAGGAATTAGAAGTGCGATTATTTTTATTATAATCAGCCTGGACTATCACACTGCAGGGCAAAGGCCTCCCTACACCTTTTCCACTGACTGCAGTCCATGCTCTAGATGTTCCTAAGAATAGTACTCCCCTTTAAGAGAGTATAGAATACCTAACTCAATGCTGAATTACTATTCAGGATAACATTCATCATCATCAACAGCCATACGACGTCCACTGCTAAACATAGGCCGACCTCATAAGTTTCCAGAGCCGCTGGTTGTAGGCAGTCTGCATCCAACGAAACCCTGCCATCTTCATCAGGTCATCTGTTCTCCTTGTAGGTAGACGTCTACGCTGGATTTGGTCGACCATCAAAATGGTCTCCACTCGATAACTTTTCGGCCATCAGTTGGAAATTCATATTTTATAACTCCGCAGCAGCGGTTAGAATGTATACTGACCTCAATTGAATTTGTCAGTTGTATTTGTTTGTTTTTTTATTATTTGTGTTATTGTTTCGATTAGGCTAGGAAATTGGAGGCCGGCAAATAGTCGATCATACACTTCACCTTTTTCCGGTCGTGTCGATTTGTCGACCAATCGGGTCCCAAAAAGGTGATGAAAGTGAGAGCACCTGTGTATTGCGCACCCACTTGCGCACTACAATTTATCTTATTCGTGTCTTGTGCACTAAAATTTATCAGCCGTTTTGTGGTTGAAAACTACTAGGCCATTTTCATAACAGGTCCATCTTGGCTAATCCTAGAACCTTCTTCAAAGATAACTTTGATTTTAGCAAGATTATTAAAAAATAATCTTGCTAAAATCATTTGCGGTAACCACCAACCATATGATCCAACATAATCCTGCCAAGTAGAAAATACGTGTACGAAAGAATTGCAAATAACACCCATACTCAAGCAGAAAGTGTACCGCCGTTGAAAAAGCGCCACATTGCTGTAACTGCCAATTTATTCATGAGAACGGTTGGAGAAGATGGTAGCTGCTGTGATTTGTGAGGATCTACGGCAACAACATGCTGTGTTAACAGCTACCATGATCTTAGTTTATTTGATAGTTTAGTTATGGGGAATATGGCGGATGGAGGTTAAGGAAAAATATTATTAACATGATGGTAAATAAACAGTGGAAGTGCCCGTGGCGCAGTTGTGACAGTGATCGGCGGCGATCGCTGTTGTAAAGACCAACACCAAGGGATGCTAACTGCTCTCAATGTTATCAAGGTGTGTCAGGGCAAGTGAGTAAACGGCCATAGTGTTGGAAGAGAATGGTCGTCGACTATGTTGAGATTTGAATGTTCATAAAATATTTACTAGTATCCTAAATAGTAAAAAACATAGGAAAAACTCAAATGATCATGATTCAACCCAAACTGTCTCTTCTAGGCAAAATATACCTTCTACGAGTATTCATTGAATGAGCTTATTGAAGATAATATTACTAACTACTATCTACTCATTAACTTTCTGTTATATTTATTGTCATGACAAAACTGTATGAGTCTATTGGTTTATTCAAACATTCACATTGTACTGTAAAACATTGGATGATTTAAAAAGCGTAACTAATGAGTTTCTTGCCAGGTCTTCTCAGTAGGATCAATCTTCCGACCGACGTCGTAGAGTAACATTATGTACATGCATTATAATTATTGTTTGTATGTCGTATTAATGTATGTTTATTAGGTGGTAAAAATTAAGATTCTTGACTCTTCTTCAAAAGTACTGTGTAATGATCTACTTGATTAAAGAAATATTGAATTTGAATCGTTGACAATATTTTGTAAATCTCTGTCCCTTTCTATAACTCATGTAGGTGATGATATCTCTGTTATAATTCGTGGTGCGATTACGGGGAAGATTATAATGTGTTCATTGTACTGATTAGCAAAAACACCACCCATAAACCATGGACAAATGAATAAATTCACGTAGTTCAAACCACGTGAAAAACAAATGAATAAATTAACTTTTTTAATTTAAATTTTACTATCACGCTAACAAAAACAGCATCTGTATTTAGGCTGAATTGAACACTTTCCCCCTTATTCATAAAAATTTAAACAGCTCTTCTACAACACGTTAACTTTTGTATCGCTTTGTCTTTTCCATTCTTGTTGCTGGCCCCATTTGTGAGTAAGTGACACAACCCGTCGATTGCTTAAAGTATGCTTCAGCGTTGTGTTCCTTTTTATGATTAAGGGGGTTTGACTTTACGTAAAATATTACCTAAATTACCTCATGACCCAAAAATTTCACCATATATATCAGTTCAACCCCCCAGACGTTCACAGCACCAACTTAGTTTGCCTCAAATTGGTATAATTAATGGTATTTTTATTAAAATACACAACCTACAATGTCACTAGAGGTTTCCCATTGTGTGTCATGATTTACTGGGGCCTGTTTGGCCAGGACAAGTTATTACGGAATCTGGTAACACATGTCGGCGATTACGGAGGGTTGAAAATTTTAACGACCCTCTGCGGAAATTTTTCGGATGTAATAGCTTTAGGCTTCAGCTGTGTGCTGCTAGGCGCTTGTAATCTCTTTGGGTAAGTGTAAGTAGTTCGCATTAGGTAATGCATAAGGTCGGAAATTGGATGGATGACCACCCCGAGCGAAATTTAGTGATGTGTGTTCGGGCATCTTTGGAAGGCACGTTAAGCAGTTGGTCCGGTTGACGTTGCTATGAATATGTATATGTCAGTCTTAAGCTTAGTCAGAGGCCTTAGGGCGGCTTGATAACATCAGACATCAACCTTACACCGCTCCAATCAATCCGCACTGTGCCTGCGTGTTGGAGTATGGCTCGTTCCACCTCATAATTCAGGTGAGGTGTGTGCCCAGTAGTGGGACGTATATTAGGCCGTTTATGTAACCTACAACAGAAATGAAAATAACTCAAGGGTAAGCACAACTTTCAAATTGTATGGGAATAGGAAGCAATAAACGTTTTGGCGGTCTTAATAGCGTAACGACTGCCACAATATTAATAATTAAGATTGCGTGCGTGAAATGTTTCATTTTTACTATTTATGCTTGAATAAATCATAATAATTTTGTAGCATGTTAATAGTATACTAAATTGGCAGAAATTGCATTGAATCGTTTAGATAAACATTTTAACTACGTACTGATTGATAATTAATTTATATCAAGTAAGTGTATTTTATAATATCAACGTAAATTTTATAAATCGATCAATTTGGATACTGAACCCTAACGGATCCAACACCCACCGGTGTACTCTGTATAAAATTCTCGTGTCCCAGTGTTTGTTGCCAAACTCCTCCGAAACGGCTTGACTGATTTTATTGAATTTTTAAATGTATTTAAGTTAGATCTTAGAATAGGTCGCATCGTAATCTATTTTTCACCTTTTTGTTTTTAAAAAAACTAAAAGACACACGTACGAAGTCGTGGGCGGCCGCTAGTATTATTATACAAATGTTATGAGTTTAATCTAATGAGTTTAATCCTAACTGTAAAGTAGTTACACATAAACATAACATACATAAACGGCCTTTATATGTCCCACTGCTGGGCACAGGCCTCCCCAACCATGAGGTGGAACAAGCCATACTCTAACACGCGGGCTCAGTGCGGATTGTTGGAGGAGTGAAAGGTAAGTGAACATCCTTAATGGCAGATGTTGGCAAGCCGCCCTAAGGCCTCTGACTAGGCTTAACGACTGACATCTAGCGACGTCAACCGGGACCGACTGCTTAACGTGCCTTCCGAAGCACGGAGATGCTCGAAATACACATCACTAAATTTTGGTCGGGGCGGTCATCCATCCCATTCCGGACCCAGCGTGTGTTGCTTTACAACAGCGATTGTCGCCGATCACCGTCACAAAATCCGTGAGCTCGTAACAAAATCGACTTCAAGAGCGAATGTTACAAATATTTAACAAAATGAATGCTGTTTACCTTGCTAAATGACCTTACCCTTTTAGTAATACGATAATGGCGTTCAAGCTTGTTATCTAAGTATTTTCAGTAAAAGCATCTGCTGGTTGTTCCATAAAGCAATTTTGAGGAACGAACAAAAGTCAAGTAAGTTAGATACTAATAGTAAGTTTGCGGTAAGATTCTTTAAGTATTTAAATTAATACTTGTTCTGGTATATAAAATAAAATAATGATGAATATATCCCTGATTAAAAGCAAATAAAGTGATTAAAAGCTCGTATTGTGAGACACTAGACAACATACAAAAATACCACCTTTAATTTTGTAAATACACACATATTATACCTACATAAAAAACACTGCACACACAATGCAAACAGACAATATGTTTACGCATACAAATGTTTGTACTGTGCAGGGATCGATCCCGCGATCTTTAGTGTATCTAGTAGTTGACTTTTCGTCTTCTATTACACCGAACCGGCCGTCAATCACAACCATGTTCTGACATGCTCGAAGGTGGGTGTTTTTATAAAAAAATTGCATTGATTAGATTAGATTAGATAATTTATTTCTCAAATTAAAGTTCACTACAAATTACATCAGATGTCAAAATATAGGTCATTCAAATTGAAACGATTTTTTTATAAAACATTTAAATCGATCGTATAGCAACCGCATTTGCGAACCGGACGACGTTCCGTGGGCCGGCCCTCCACAAGGTGGACCGACGATTTGGTCAAGGTCGCGGGAAGCCGCTGGATGCGAACAGCGCAGGACCGATCGTTGTGGAGATCCTTGGGGGAGGCCTATGCCCAGCAGTGGGCGTCGTTCGGCTGATATGATGATGATGATGATTAACACGCTTACTACACGCTGGGACTACTTGCTTCACGGGCCTTTCTAAGCACAGAGATACCTAACGTAATACTTAGTCTAAATAACTATTTAAGAAACAAAATAAGCGAAAATACCCAATATCCTTATTATCAAGAAATCTTTATCCCAGACGAAAGAACAGTAACATTGATGGATGTTTGTTTTTCCCCTACATGAACGAATTGATAAAGTTTTTGCAAAGCTTACCTGCTTACTTTAGGAATACAGGTCTTTAACCAAGTTCAGCTTGAGGTCACCCTGTAGAACATAGTTAAAGTTTGCGTATGTTGTGATTTTGGATACTATTTTGTTGTCTATTGGAATGAAATGAATGAAAATTGATGGATTTTAGTAAAACTGAGTCTTAGTACTAACAGCATCAGCCAGGACCTACTGCTATCGGTGATTGCCGACGCGCTGTCAGCACTGATAAAAAACGTCCTTGAAATTATAACAAAAACATTAAAATCAGTGTTTTTCTTAGAACTTGATAGTTGGAGAACTTTCCATATTTAACATAATTGTGTTCTGTTTTTCCAAAATAATTATTTCTGTGTAAATAAACCAGTGGGAGATTTTTGCTGATGTGGTCAATTTGAGCAAAAATCTCCCATTAGTTTATTTACGCAAAGATAATTTTTTCAGTTAACATCTTAAAACACAGAAAATATCTTATTTTAGCATCGCAACCGGTCAGTTTTTGTTTAAATATCTTAAATAAACCCCAATTAATAACTGAATACCACGCGGACGAAGCCGCCAGTGAAAAGCTAAAAGGTAATAACTCTCTGACATAAACTCATGCATACAAATAATTAAACATAGTAAAATTAAATTAAATTAAATACACTCACGACTAGTACAAACGTTTGTGTACCTGAAATTTTGTTTTCACTAGAAAATACATTCTCTCATCGCCAAAGGAGTTAAAAACTTATTCTCAACTTATTTAAGTTAGTCTTAAGCCCATAATTGGATAACAAAAGAGAAAATTACAGTGCAAAGCGTTAGAGGTGCGAGAGTGGGCGTTGACCGTCGCCCACGCCTTAAGCTCACAGCACATTAAGCCAACATGGCAACTTAACGGGTCCTACCCAGCAATTACGTTGACATTTGAGCATTCAATCGTAAAACGAACAATAATTTATTTCGAAATATTGATAAAAAAGACATCAATGAGCAGCTGACCACGTTCTGCGTGGTTACAGCGCGAAAACGTCTTGTGAGTGCTAGGCGTGATCAATCATTATTTGCCATCTAACAGCAAGATTGGACCTTGCGGCCGACACGCAGACTGCGGGCTGACGCCTCGCGGCCGGCGCCCGGATTCCGAGCTTGCACTTTGTGGCAGTGGTCTGGCCATGTTAGCCGTAAAACCGTTGGAGCAAAACGTGTTCTTGAGTGGAGACCGCGTCTCGGCAAGCGTAGTGTAGAACGTCCTCAGGCAAGGTCGAGTGATGATCTGCGCAAGGTGCAAAAGGAGAGGCCTATGTTTAGCAGTGGACTGCAACAGGCTGATGATGATGATGACCTCGCGGAAAACACATAGCAAGCCCGCTGGCAAGCTATCGGTTACCCGTTGTCGTAGGTGAACGGCAAACGCAACAACTAAATCAAATAGGCGTTGAGTTATAATAGTGTTCTATTTAGTCGCTTTAGTGGCGGCAGCGGCTCAGGCTTTGTCCTCGGTGAGCGACGGGACGCGACATGCAGCGAGGCGACTCGTCATATCGCGCCGCTTTGTTGCGTTTGTCGTTCACCTAAAGGTCTACCTACATTTATCGACGCGGAATTGGCTAACGCCGGTCAAAAAAAGATTTATGTCGATGGAATAAGGTTCGCATCGGCTCGGCTCGGCCGACGCGACGCGACACCGGCCGACGGCGAAAGAGCCCTTTCTTGCCGTCGCAACAACTAATCAGCTAGTGTGGTGATACACGCAGTCGGCTCAAGCCGATTCTGCGTCGATAAATGTGGGTAAACCATTAGACAACGGGTCACTTGACGACGTGCTGGAGCTATACAGTTTGCGGTGCCGACGAAGAGTGCTGTGAGTTTTACGCTGACCCCAACTGAGCCATAGGGTGATTTTTGTTATTGCTAAAAACTTGTAAACCTGCAATACATAACAGAGCACCTATCTACAAAGGGTGTTTTTTTAAGCAGGCGCCAAATCCAAAACTAAGAGGAAATCAGAAAAATAGTCAAAGGAGTTACCTATAAGGATATATTTTGAAAAAAACTAAAAATACATTTTCAAATTATTGAAAAAAAAATCTACTTAGCCGAAAAGAACCTGTTGGTTTTGAAAAAAAAATGTCGGCCTGTATTATTATGCCATCTTATAGAGCCGCATAAAAAGATCAAATTCTAGGAAGTTACATTAAAGGGCAAACTGAAGAAAACCCCCGTTTTGTAATACGAGTATATTGTAAAGGTTTCTATGAATCCCTATTCCCATTGTCATGCTATAACTTGAACGACTATGCCGGTGGGGAAGCCTTCGTTACACTAACGAAGGCATACTCGTATGTAACATGAATGAAACCTTCGCCTGCGAAAAACAAATACAACCACCGAATGCTTCGATATCATTAAAACTCACAAAACTTCGAGGTGCTCCCACACCAGCTACGGTATTCCAGTTGAGTTATCTTTAAAAATCAATTTATTTTTCGACTGTTGTCGTTCGAGCGAAAAGAACTAAGCCGAATATCATTTTCAAATTATTTACTTACAAAATGAGAAAAAATACGAATTCGAAGTGAAGCGTATTGATGATTAAAGAAAGCTTGAAATCAAAATCAAAATCAAAAATAGCTTTATTTAAATAGACCTGTTGCAAGAACAGGTCTATTTAAATAAAGCTATTTTCAAATCGTCAAATCTAATTAACAAACAAAACATACTTAATAATAGACATGAATAGCATAATCATAAATGTAAACAATAAATATACTGTACTTAAATAAATGTGATGTTACCACCGGATCGGAAAGTTGTTTCTGTACTGAGAAGAACCGGCAAGAAACTCAGCAGTTATTCTTTTCAACTGTTTCTCTTGAAGCACCAAGATGTGAAGTGATGACTGCCGGAATGCCAACTCAGGGGTTGTGCCTCAGGAGGCATTAGCGCGTATTTCAACAAGAGGGGTCTTAAAAGGTTCCTGCAGGGTCGGCAACGAGCGAGTAATGCCCCTGGTGTTGCACGTGTCCATAGGCTGCTGTAACCGCTCACCATCAGGCAGTCCGCTTGTATGCTACCGCTAAAAAAAAACATCACAGATTCGACTTTGACCAATTACAACACTACCTCCCAGACTGACGAACATGAGCGTGTAATGTAACATTATAGATTCGATTTTGAGCATTGCATTACAATACTACCTTCCTGACTGACGAGCATTCGCGTATAATGTAACACTGAGTATAGATTTGAATTTCGAACATTCACTAGTGAAATAGTGATTTAGATGAGTGATGTTGCAAGTTGTATCAAGTTTACACGTATCATTACCCTCAGCATTTACAAATGTCAATCAACGCTAAGCACGCGCTCACGCTCATGCTGTCCCGTAAAATGTCAATAAAACTGAAAGGGACAGATATACTTTTGAGGGATACTCAAAGTTGATTTACGTTTGTGAATTTGGCGGAAATAGATGCACATTTGATTGCTCTGTTCTCCTTCTTGACTATTGAAATTCTGTAACCCGTACCGTTACATTACACGTGAATGCTCCCGGTGAGAGAGCACCTTTAAACAGTTTTTCTCACAAAAGTGCGGTATTCACTGCGGCTGCGGAGTCACGTAGTATTTTTTTACGTTTTTTTGAAGTTCCTTTATACTAATGAGGTCTGCGGAAGACAGCGATCTCCTAAGATGCCTCATTTTTATTCCGTTTAATATTTTCCTTTCTCCAATTCGTCTTTTTTGTTTAACATTCGACTTCAATTTTGTCTTTACGTGTCGATTAGGCATTTGAGACAGCGATATTGGGTATCTGCAGATGTTTTTCGGAGAAATGGTTTAAGGGATGTATTTTTATCTGTTTTCGCTGACAACACGTATTGAATTTGAGAGACAAAGGACTCGAGATGTGACAGGTTGACGTTTTTGTATGAAAATGGCGTCCATTGTTTAAAAAGTTGAGGTTTGGAAATTCGGAAGTTAAGCCCGTTTTTATCAGAGCTCAAATAATATGAACTGTTATTTTTCGCATCAAGTGCTGATGCGATGTTTTATAGCATTAATTATTTCTTTAACCCGGCGTCATGGGGGTTGGGTCTAAGATACCCGGCCGTTTTTAGAATTTCTATAATTTTTATACTATTCACCCGACATTGCTGTTTTTTCCTATAGCTGGAGTTAATGAATCACTTCACACGTTTGTGCCCTGAAATAAGTCAGAAAACGCCTGAGTTTGGAGCTATAAGTGCCGTAACCTAAAAATGGGTAATTTAGACCCATGCCTGTACTCGGTGTAACAATTTCACTCCATTTTTTCCATACAAAATGAGTTTTTTTTAATATTTTTATTTTATTTGTATTACTTCTTCTTTATTGTAGTTCAAACCTTTTTCATTTAGTGTGTTAGTGTAAAAGACATATTTGAGCGGTTTTTATAGAATATATATATATATTTTTCAAAGTCTCGTTTCCATGATAAAAATTATATATTTCATATTTTTTTTAGTGTTGGATAACCCTTATAGCTCTAAATGAATGCTGGTAATAATAAAAACTTTTTCTTTCAACTGGAGACTAAAATATTTACATATCTTACCAGGGTCATATAGACCCAACCCCCACGTCCGTGTTACAGTTTTTAACCCCCATGACGCCGGGTTAATACGAATTTTTAACTACCTGTTTTTCTACGGTTTTTTTTAACTATTTTGTAACAAAAAGTTTTTTTAAATTGAAAAAAGTAAAGGTGAAGTCATCTCTAAAAACAAAATTCTCCCAGCAGACCACGGTGTCCACCGTGACTGGAAAAAAATACAGTAAAAACAGTTGCGTCCAGTCCAGTCCAAAACAAGCTAAATACGTAAAACATCCGAATAATATGAATGCTCAAGAAGAGTAACCCTTCTATGCAACCTTATTTAACACGCTTATGAAGTATTTTCAAGTGTAGCTTTCTTATTCATAACGTATCTTGTTTTAAAGTGGTAACTAAAACTCGAATCTTGAGACCTTTTTAGAATTTTGATACAAATAGGTCATCGAGTTTACCAAAGGCAGCCATCAGCTACTTGTGAAACTAGCTGGTGCCCTACTTATCAATGATTCATTAGGAGCCTGTCCAATTAGCTCCAATTCCGTTGGATTAAAGTTAAAATTATAGAGGTGAAATTGGGAAATAACTAGGTACCTTAAGTAAAAATTTAGGTTGTGGCAATTTAAAAGTAAGATTATTAAACTTTATTTGTACATTATTTGTTTTCAAAGCCAACTTATTTAAGAATTCATCACTAGATAATATAAAACAAAGTCGCTTTCTCTGTCCATATATAGCATACATAAATGCTTAAATCTTTGAAACTACGCGCAACGGATTTTAATGCAGTTTATTTTAATAGATAGAGCGATTAAAAAGGAAGGTTCATAATTATGTATTGCATAATATTGCATCAAATTGCACCCGTGCGGGCAGGTTGCTAGTTAGGTTCTGAAATTATCAGCTTTATGGCTTTATTATAGCTTTTTAAGTAACGTTAAGTGTTAACCCAAAAATCACACGTCTCGACCTGGTGAAAATACTTTGAACCTTTATGGGAAAACCCTGTAAATCTTGGTTTGGTCTGGTCTGGGTGTTTGCTATGTATATTACCCAATAAGTATGTATTTACAAAAAATGTTTAGTATGTTTATCCGTTAGGATACTAGTATCCCATAATACGAGCTTTTAATAGCTTACTTTGGGTATGGATGGCGTTGTGTTATCCAGAGATAAACGATTCGGCCAATCCTATTAAAAAACAAATTGCTTATCAGTTAAATTTATTCACATATGCTTCACACATCAACCCTTCTCCTAATCATTGTTATAACGATAACAGTTTAGCCCTAACGCTGCTAATTACTGCTAAACAGCATTTTTCCTACCGAAACATCCTTATCTGATCAAATCACGCTAGGACCCGGGATGCCACTGTTATGAACCAATTAACTCTTGAGAGACCGTTTATGGCACCCCTAAGTGGCACTTACTCTACCCTAACTACTATTAAGAGTGGGATAAGTTTGTATCCCATAATGTTTAGCTAATTCGATTTTAATGGCGAAAAGTAAGACTTACAAATTAAGGTTTGCTTTTCTATTACTAGGAATGAGTTTGAACTTCCAATCAGATATCTACACGGACTAAGGTGATTCAGAATGCGTTGTAAAGTAAAAGTTTAAATCTTTATTCATGAAAACTTATTAAAAAGCACTTATGACAAGTCACAACATAAAATTTAAAAAAAGTAATAATATGATTCTACCACCGGTTCGGACGTGTGGATCCTACCGAGAAGAAACCGGCAAGAAGCTCAGTACCTAGTTACTCTTTTTAATCTTGTTTGTTTACAATGATTGCGGTAACAGAGTTACAACATTAAAGTCAACATTCATGATGTGTAGAGTAGCAGACTATATCTGAGATGACCACAAATTCTTGTCGTTCAAGTAATTCTTGTCACTTAAATATCTTTTATAATGTAATTCCGTTTGTTAATGTGCATGGTGGTGTCTATGTATAGTTTTCACATAACGAATGGTTCACTAATAATAAAATATCACTACCGATTCCTTTGGTTCCAAGGGTAAACATCTGTAAAAATATAAATGTTACACTATTTACTATTTATTATATATCTAATATATTACTATGCATGCTTAACGGAAAAATAGTTTGGATAGATAGGGGAGCTGAAAAAACCGTTTTCTGTGAAAAGGTAGCCCGTAACTGCTCTGAATAAAAACAGTTTTGTATGAATAGCCAATGCTTTTAACGTCCGAATTCTAAAGGTCAAAACTATTTTTAAAATAGCGAAATTTTCTCGCAATTTTCATTAAAAATATGTTCTGTCAGCATGATTTTGAATCATATGGGTTTTTCCAATAACTGTCCTGACATTCAATTGATGACCAACATTGCAAAGAATGGTGTCATTATCGTTATAATAATGACAATCATTTGGAAAGAAGATTTCCTGGTGACGTTCTTGAGGGTCTGCCATCAACAGCATTTAAAAGAAACGAGTCAAAGTTAGCTTTGAGGATCGCAGTAGGCGTTTGCATTTTTCATTAAAGCTTTTTTACAGGTATAATATTATGTCAATGCAACTTTATTTTCATTGTGTTCAACTCATGTACGGTTCAGACGCGAATGCCGTGACAATTAATACATAAACGGCCTATATACGTCCCACTGCTGGGCACAGGCCTCATCTCAACTATGAGGTAGATTGAGCCATACTCCAACACGCGGGCTTAGTGCGGATTGATGGAGGGGTTTAAGGCTAGTGAGCAACCTTAATGTCAAGGTGTTATCAAGCCGCTCTAAGGCCTCCGACTAGGCTTAACGACTGACATCTAACGACGTCAGCCGGGACCAACTGCTTAACGTGCCTTCCGAAGCACGGAGATGCCCGAAATACACATCACTAAATTTTGGTCGCGGTGGTCACCCATCCCATTTTCGACCCGGCGTGTGTTGCTTTACAACAGCGATCGTCACCAATCACTGTCAAAACTGCGCCACGAGCACCTCCGCGACAATTAATGCATCATGAAAATCGTCAGTGTGAGCGTGTGGCCACGTGAACGTACACGGGACGGCGCCCACAAACCAGCTGCGCTCGCTGCGTTTGTATGAAGATGACATACTGGGTATACTGTGACACAGTCGTTCATTAGATTAAGCTTTAGTTAATTAACAAACTGATTGTTTTGCATCATAATAGGTAACAATAACAGAGGAAAATGTTTGTTAACCAGAGTCTAGAGCGTAGAACACATTCAGATTTGTTTGCCTAATTATATAGAAGGTTTATACTCGTGATTATCATCCCTTTACCAAATGTGGAAAGTGCTAAAACTATCGACGACCAATTAGGTGTTAAACCAAATACCGCGAGTCTGATCCAACAAGTACAAACATTTTGTGTGCATGAACATGTCTGTTAACTGGTCTGGCTATTTCCTATATATGTGAAGTATGTAATTAGGAGCCTGTAATGTCCCACTGCAGGGCAAAGGCCTCCACATCCCGATTCAACTGTTGCCGATGACTTACTCAAAAAGGAGTCCAGCTAGCCCCGCCACCGCATTTTTGCCTACCTGTGCTTCACGCCAGTCTGTGACCCTCTTAACCCAGAGTTCTTTCCTTTCCTATTGTTAGAAAATAATGTAAGGTTGCTTTCCAATAATGTTATTATTATTTTTTAGCATTTCCCATGCAGTATTTTTTTAGTTGATCCGTCTTGGTGTAATTGTTGAGAAGTCGGCTACTATACCAAGGGTCGCGGGTTCGATCCCCGCACAGTACAAACATTTGTGTGCATGAACATGTCTGTTTGTATTGGTCTGGGTGTTTCCTATGTATATTAAGTATGTATTTACAAAAGAAGAAAAAGTATTTAAGTATGTTTATCCGTTGTCTAGTATCCATAATAACGGACTATAACTAGCCCACTTGGGACTAGATGGCGCTGTGTGGAATAATGTCCAAGGATATTTATTTTATTTAGTATCTTTACTAAAGATCCGAAAAACAGAAAAAAACATTCGGCCTCGGCTTCAGGCAAGATTTCTATTTTTGAAATTTTCGTTCACTGTTTTGTTTTCAAATAACATTACTGAAATCGACTATTAAACTTCTAAACTAGACTTCAGTCTCAGTTATAACTCTATCTCCAAACTTTTAAAAATACCTATTTAAAAATATTTAGCAAGTCCTTTTTAGAGGACACTCTTTTCAATTAAGTTGCCTTTAAAGGCGTTTTTCGCTAATCTAGCTATTCATCTCAGTCCAACTGGACGCCCAGATAATCCTTAATTAAATATTATTTGAAAGGCTAGAAAAATCTTGAGACATCTCAGTCTTAATGTGTTTTTGAGGGCCATTTGAAGCCGTTGCATTAGATAGAAAATATCGGCAATTTAGCAACAGTTTTTCAAATATTATTATTAGCTATTAGATATAGCAAGGAGCTATCGTATTTAGACGTTTTGTTGAGGTATTGACATAATTTGACAACACTGGAAAAAATAGACAGGTTAGCATACTATTTGATGGATTGGTTTTAATTTTTGGTTGTTTTTGAACAAGCATGCTGTCCCAACTGACCTCGTTCTGTCAAATGCTATTTGAATATAAGTGTGACAACTTAAGCTAGAATAAAACCGAGGAGTATTTTTGGAAACAAAATGTTTTTTTTGCATCTTGAATAATGTGCTACGAGCTTAAGCCGTGTGGTACAGCGGCTAACTCTCCAGTTATGGCAACAGCAAATAAAAAAAACAAGCCCCTGAGATAACGGGAGGCTTTCATCACGGCATTTATTCTAAAATTAAATAATTTATTTCATTCACGGAAAATACGACAGCACAAGTCACGATATAATTGCACGAATTGAACTACAAGTGTATAAGTAAAAAATAACCCAAATCCTTTAACTTTAATGTTAAGGACATTTTACTTTACATACATTACTTCTTATCGTTACATTTTAAAAATACGATGACGTGGTTTGTTATGTAAATCTTAATTTAAAAATTGGGCAAGTCCTTGCAAAGTCACCCTGTATATTTTTTTCTTAATTATATAAAACTTGAATAATAAAAACAGTGCAACTTAATACCTACACCTCAGTAATATTGGAAAAACAGTCAACTAACTAAATTAGTATTAGTTCAAAGTTTTGCACCAATATTTTCTCTCATCCAAACTCAATTTAGATAAATTCGTTATTATTAACTTTTGAAATAACAACCAGTGCCCATCACAGCAGAGTTTTGAATAGAAAATAAATATTTTATTTTAACTTTAAGGATAGCGTGAATTGCAGTGGTATTACTGCTTCAGCCATTCAAGAAAGTTTGTTAAAAGGAAAACTAGCGGCCACGCGTGGAATTTAGTTAAAAAAATACATTACGACCTATTCTTAGACTTAACGAAGATGAATATAAAATTTCCTCAAAATCGGTCCAGCCGTTTCTGAAGAGTTTAGCCTCGAACTTTGTGAATTTTAGATTTAGGGAACTAAGACACAAGATAAGATAAGATATTCTATTGCACAAAAAATACACAAAAATATTTATAGGGATTTAGGAAGTACAAATAAAGGCGGTCTTATGTGTGTGATTTAAAAGATGAGTTCAAATTCACTCAGTGTAATATGGGCTTCTGACTGTTCCGTTCAATGACAGCACACTCAGTGTACCTCTGACTAACTCGGTTGATATAAAGTCGTGACCATGTTATGTCTATTTTATTTTATTGTAATACTGATTCCGAATGGTTGGTAAAAGGCACAAGTTCCTGTTATAGCTAGCATTTACGTTATTTCCGATACTAACAAGATTACTCCATTATATCAACATGAACAGCGAAGGAACATCGCTTTTCTATTTCACTAGTTAGTCTATCGCTTCCCCATTGTCCCTTGTAATAGCTATTGTTCCCAATAAAAAGTTATCTGATCCCATTATCTGCAGAAGAAGTAATCTCATTTCATCCTTTTAAGTCTTCATTTTCCTCAACACACATTCTAACAAATTCACATTCGCCATTTCTCGTTTCGTCTAAATTGCGCATCAATTCCGCGAATGTTATATGACCAAATTAGCAATTAAATAAAACGGAACGATAGTAACCGTCATAATTTTAAGAGTCAATAGTGTTTCGTGTATGCGGTCCAAATGTACTGCTCCCGGGAGTCTGATAACGTACAATATATTTTGTCGGGTTTTCACAACTCCTCTCGTACGCAATGCGGTATTAAGGCTGGGGTTATGTGGTAGCGTGGAGATGGAGCGTTATTATAATTCAAGGTCGTCAAATTTTAAGACTGAAATAAAAGCTGAATTACGAGGAGATGTGAAAATTTTGGTAATATTCAGCAACGAGAGTTTATTTTGCATTTTTATTTATTTTTAATTGAAAACTAAGCTCAGTATAAAAACATATTACGAGTGGACTAAATAAACCCCGCAATAATCAAATTAGAAAGGTGATCAGGAGTAATAGGTGATATCTGCTATATTTTCTAGAATGGCTTTAGTAGCTAAATTACTATTAAGAAAACCTGGAACTAACCGCAATTTAACCGGACTTAAATTCTGAATAAGGATATTTTTACGCAGTTGAGGTCTCCAAAGTTTTCGTCGGATTCCATTCGATATTACTAACATAAAATACAAAGAAGATCATTTCATGTTGAGCGTATTAAAGTAGTGCTTATGATAATACTTAAAGTGCATTGGCATATGAAGATACTCGTAAGGTGATGTAAAGTGAGTCTAACGGTCGTGCTATTTTTCCCCTCGACGAGGTGGGGCCACTACCTCAAATACATTCTGGCCTTCTGTGCTTCTGTGTTCAGTTCACAATACTTGATACACAAAAGTGAAAAAAAAACATTTGGTGCAAACATTAAACATTGCAAAACGTTTATCTAATACAAAGGCATAGCATATAATTTACATAAACACATACTTATGCAGATCCACGCTCTAGCAGAAACCGCAGCTGTATGCGGGAGCATCCTTTTTGAATTTAAATTCACCCTTCACAGAGTTTGAATTACGTTATTCTTTTTCAGGGATCCGTACCTAAGAAGTTAAAACGAGACCCTATCACTAAGCCTCCGCTGTCTCTCTGTTTGTCACCAGGCTGTATATCATAAACCGTGAAAGCTATAAAGCCGTTTTTTTTTCAAATTTTGTATTTTTGTTGCCGCTATTACAACAAATACTAAAATTAAAAAAAATATAACATAAAGGGGAGTCCCCATGCAATAAACGGGGTTTTTTCGTAGTTTTGTTCAATATTAATAACGGTAACAGGTACATGTTTTTATTATTGTTTTTAGCATTTTCCATGCAGTATCTTTACTTACTAAACATCTGAAAACCTGATGCCAATATGACCAAATGTCTTTTTCTAGTTTTCAGATCTTTAGTAGGTAACAGGTACACTTCAAATGTTAATTATTTAGTTGTATATTTACTTTCAAAATAAAAAGTTACTAATGTTTTCTTCCAAAGATGATGGTACGGAACCCTACGTGCTCAAGTCCGACACGCACTTAACCGGTTTTCGTTCCAGAAAGAATGCGATTGAGGCTTGGAACGCTTTTTAGTGGTCGCCAATTCTTTTTGATGTAATGGAATAAAATTGCTCGTCATTAACATTTATTTTCCGATTGTTTGGCAAGCGTTCCGAGGAGCTTGCGATTGGGACGAATTGCCATTTAGTAAGACTGCATTGATTAAACTGTTTTTTTTATTGCTTGCCTTTTCATGTTGTGTTTTAAAATAAGTTGGAGGTTGGAATTAGGTTAAAAAAATAATGTGTTACATTTTTATAAATTGAAGCCTAGGTGCTATTCAGATGCATAAGCTATCATAATTATCACCATATCAGCCGAACGACGCCCACTGCTGGGCATAGGCCTCCCCCAAAGATCTCCACAACAATCGGTCCTGCGCTGTCCGCATCCAGCGGCTTCCCGCGACCCTAACCAGCTCGTCGGTCCAGCTTGTGGAGGGCCTGCCCACAGAACGTCGTCCGGTACGCGGTCGCCATTCGAGAACCTTTCCGCCCCAACGGCCATCGGTTCTCCGCGCTATGTGTCCCGCCCACTGCCACTTCAACGATGCAATCATTCGAGCGATGTCGGTTGACTTAGTTCTTCTGCGGATCTCATCATTTCTGACTCGATCAAGCAGGGAAACACCAAGCATCGCTCTCTCCATTGCTCGCTGGGTGACTTTGAGCCTTCTTATGAGACCCATAGTAAACGACCACGTCTCACTCCCATATGTCATTACTGGCAACACACACTGGTCAAAGACTTTCGTCTTGAGGCATTGAGGTATTTCGGACGCGAAAATATGCCGGAGCTTTCCGAACGCGGGTAGCGTTCGGAAAGCTCCCATCCGAGCTGGATTCGACGAGAGATCTCTAGAGCATAAGCTATATTATTGTAAAATTTCTTTGAAATCCAAGTCCATGACAACGGAGCGCGCCATAATGGCGGCGTTTGAAAGGCTTGAAAAAGTTTGAAATTTGTAACACTTTATAAATATACACTACATTTTGCATTTTTGGTGATGAATATTATTGATCAATCATAAAACAATATAAACTAAGATAAAAAAAGAACAGTGCATATTCCCTATTAAGTATTATAATAGTAGGATTTAGGAGTTCCATGTTGCTGATTGTTTAAATATTAATTCTTATCTAAGCTGGCAATTTGCTTCGTGTAGAATGCGGTTTGTAACAAAAACTCATCACACAACAAAAAAGTTTTATGGTCCGCGGTTTCACCTGCCTAATTTATGAAATTTCCACAGTTATCCTATTACAATCATAGTGCCATAGTCCTGAAGATGTGTGTTTGAAGGTGTAAAATTATGGAAAGTGTTACCAATGCTCAAGTCTTGTGGTATCTAGAACAGCACCAATTGATCAGTGACCGACAGTACGGGTTCCGTCACGGTCCTTCGGCTGGTGTTCTTCTGGCTTTTCTTAAAGTTAGGCCGATAAAATTTTAGGAAACATGAGCGTTATGAACATCGTCATCAGTACTACAAAATGTATGAAAGAAAATTTAAGGACTTAAAATTGGAGGAAAAACAACTTTAGGTGAACCAATTTAGACCCGGATTTGACTTATTCTTTGTGAACACAGTTAGTATTTCTTACCATGATAATAGCAAATAATTTTCATGGCTCCATTTTATTAGGTCGGTTTTATGTTGTATCTAAATTGTTTGTTTTATTGTTACAGATTGACATTTACATCTGGAGATAAAATGGCAAGTGTTCTAGAGAATTATCTATTTTGTTGTTTATTGCTCGGGACCTGCCACATAATCCTGAAGCTAAAAATACCACGAAAGTAGGTTAACACGTAAAAGCAACTTGTTTTTTGCAAAGACGTCGCTTTATCCAAACATATTTATTTGAATAATGAGACACAAGCAATACATATCAATTAAATGGTTCTCGGATCTGACTGAAGATATACGTCAAAACCTACTTTCGAAAGTATTTTTAGCTTCACGATTAACTTTCACCTAACCAGGTTATTCCTATTTTAGCATGAGAGATAATGTTAATGTAACGGGGGCGTGTTGAAGAAATAATGTCTAAATATTGATGGAACAAACCTGGCTACCAGGTGAAATATACTGAAAAAAATCGTCCAGTCTGTTAATGGTCTCGGTCGCACAGTGGTGGAACACAGAAGAAGCAGGTTCAAGTCCCGCCTGAGCCCAAGACCGAAAAGTTTTGTTTTTTCAGGGTTTCCTATCTTCACCTAACCAATCATACGCTTTTTTTATGTTTACGTCTCGCATTCTCGGGAACCCAGTATTGTAACGATGGTACCGCAAGGCGCCACCCACTTTAAAAAGTGCCAACTGTCGTTTAGGCTTTCTTCTTTTAATAACAAAAGCCATTTAAAAAACACTGTCTTTTTGATGTCGTAGTCCATTATCGGCTATTTCGCACTTTGTCTTAAAGGTTGACTAATGTTAAAAGGAAGGTTACTGAACAAAGAAGCCTTTAAATTGATGTCACCTCTCAAAATGTCAAAGGTCTGCTTTACTTACTTTGAATGGGGTTTGACAACGCAATTGGTTATTTGAAAGACAGCCATAGTTTCTTGCTCTTTCTTCTTGGTCAAAAGTTTAGATTAGATTAGATTAGATTATTTATTTCTCAATATAAAATTACAATATAAATACATTAATGTCAAATTACATGAATTCATATTGAGATCGTCAAAAGATAAAAAATAATGTCAATAATAAAATAATATAAAATGTCACTATAAAAGAAAATACACATTAAATTAAAACAAAATTACGGAAAAGATAATGTCAACTTACAAACTAAAATAAACAGGTAGGTAGTCTTATACCTACGTAATGTCAAATGGTGAATACAAATATACGGAAATGTCAAAAAAAATAAAAATTAGGAATAAGAGTATAACATTGTAATTGAAATTATCAATAGTTAACCAATAATCATGTCAAAATGTCTAAATTAATAATAAAAATAAAATAAATGTTTACAGTCCTTTGTTTAGGTATTCTGTAATGGAATATATAGGGTTATCTAACAAAAGGTTTCTAAGGCGACGCCTAAATGCTTCGTCAGATGGCTCGTTTTTTAATTCAGAGGGGAGTCGCTCGTAATACCTTGGGCCTATGACCCGAGGATTCTTTTCTGCAAGAGCCATGCGACGAGGAACTGCTCTTAAGCGACCGGCAAGATGAGAACGCTTACCATTAACATCCATGCGATGAAACATTCCCAGATTGGACCTGATGTATATTAATATTTGATACAAATAGACCGAGTAGTGCGTCATGATACGATGCGTCCTGAATAACTCTCTGCATGAGTGTCTGGGTTTCACTCCAACAAGTGTACGCACTGCTCGTTTCTGCATTATAAGCACTCGGCCAGCATCGGTGGAGTTACCCCAAACGAGAGCGCCGTACGACATGATGGAGTGAAAGTGTGCAAAGTATACTTTTTTTAATGCATCAGACGTTATCAGCGGTTTTAATTTTCGAATCGCAAAGACAGCACCACTCAGCCTATAACACAGTTGGTCAACATGGCTCTTCCAGGTGAGGTTACAGTCAAGTGTGAAACCTAAGAATCTGGTTTCCGTGCATAAAGGCATCGGACTGCAGCTTGCAACACAAGTAGGTAAAGCGACAGGCCTCCCTGAAAATATCATCGCATTTGACTTGGTGACATTTAATAATAGCCCATTGGTCGAGAACCACTCCTGCAGTTGTGCAGATGCCTCCGCAATTTTTACGCTGAGTTGTTCGTACGTGCGCGCGCTGACTACAACTGTTGTGTCGTCAGCGTACAAAACTGACATGCCTGTCGTTATGCATGACGGAAGGTCATTCACAAATAACAAGAATAAGGCGTTCCCTAGGGAGGATCCTTGAGGAATTCCTAAAGGAACCCGGCCAGTTTCGGATTTTACCTTATGCCCATTAACTGCCACCTGTACCACTTGTTGACGATCAGCTAAGAATGATGCAAACAGTTGGTGGGCATTTTGTTGAATACCGTAACAGTGTAGTTTATTGAGTAGCAGGTTGTGGCTGATAACGTCGAAAGCCTTGGAAAGGTCACAAAATATACCGGCCGTCTTCAGCTTATCGTCTAATCCGGTCACGAGGCAGTCGAGGATCTTATGTGCCGCAGTGGTGGTCGACATTGTGGGCCTATATGCGAATTGTTTATCCGTTAATAAGTTATTTGTCTCGAGATGGCGCATAACGTGTGTTGACAAAATAGATTCGACTATTTTGGAGATGGTTGGGACTATAGTTATAGGTCTATAATTGTTGACGTCACACTTATCTCCTTTACATTTGTAGACGGGACAAACTCGGGCACTTTTTAGTACATCGGGATATATACCAGTCACAAACATGTCATTCACCAAGACTACAAGTATTTCGGACATGAGCGGCCAGATAAATAAAAGTATATTTAAGGAAATGTCGTATATATCCATAGTAGAACGCGACTTTAACATGGATTTGAGTTCTTTATCTAAGATGTCACGACTAACTATAGGTAATGTGAACAGTGGTACATCCGAGTCACCGAGGTGTTTGCGTAGGTAACGTGCAGACCTTGACTCATCGCTCAGAATTACATATTTAGATGCAATATTTATAAAATGTTCATTAAATATATTAGGAACCTCGCTGTTCGGTACATTAATATTTGAATTTCGATTATTCAATTGGATGTTACTAGACCTATCTTTCATGCCTATTTCGTCATTAATGACCTTCCAAATTTCTTTGTTAGGGTTTTTGCTCTCATTTATCCTCCCCTCAATATGTGTTTGCCGAGCTCGCAACGTTTCAGACTTTATCAATGACGAGTAATGAGCGATGCAGTCGGCCAGTAAGGTTTCATTGGGGTATTGCTGCTTAATTAAGTGAAGGTCATTGAATTTTTTAATGTACTCTGACAGTTTGTCGGTCAGCCATGGAACAACTTTCTTGTTTTTCAATTTAGTTTTTCTAATTGGAAAATGGATGTCAATTAAATGTGTCAATATGTTAAATAATTTGGTAAATTTATAATTAATGTCAAGGTTAATGTCATGTATAAAATTAAAATCGTAATAGCAAATGTCAGAGTAAAATGAATAAATTGATTCGTCGTAGAATAGCCGACGTTCAACAACATTATTTGAACCTTTACTGTGGCTTTGTTCCATAGCAAACTCATACCGCTGCGCACCATGGTCACTAATCGGGGTATCAACTGGTGACACGGTGATACAGTCACGGACATGGTTCGCCAGGCCGCAGTCGAGGGAAGATGCGCAGTCCGCGGTCACTCTCGTAGGGAAAGTTACAATGTTAATGCACCCATAGCTATGTATTACGTCATTTACTTGCTGTTTAAAGCTATCGTCTATAAAGTAATTCACATTTTGGTCGCCGACCAAAAGAAACCCTTTGTTTTCGTCAGCTATCTTATTCAATAACGTGTCTAATGTTTCCAAATAAATGCCAAAATCTCCCTTTCCCGTCCTATAAAGAGCAATAACAATTAATTTATGACAAGTAACTTCAATAGCCGCGAATTCACAGTGATACTCGACCGAGAGGCCTGCAAGTCTTTGCGCTGCCTAGTTTTCAGTTAAATTAAATTCGGACTAGTCAATTTCGGACAAGTGAAGGGGTTCCCTCTTAAAAGTTATAATATTTATTGTACTTTTACCACAAAGTGTACCCTAAAAAAAACCTTTTTTTACTTCTGTCTAATGCTATAATAAATGGAGTATAGTTGATAAAGTACCTAACTAAACATATTTATTAGACTCTGACAAATAATATTACAAGCTTTGCTTTGTTTTAGTTTACTCATTCATCATCTTCGTCTTGTTTTAGTACAGACAAACCTTGCATTTATTTTTTATCTCCTAGCCCAACAGACTAACGATAATTTGCTGTATTTTCAGTACATCGTAACCCTGAACACTGGAGCTTAAAAAGAAATGGACCAAGCAGAAAACTGTTTATTGTAGCACTAAATATTTAGTTCGCCGCACGGTACATTTATTTTAGCTGGATGCTCACCACAGACGCAAAAGAAACCACTAAAATGTACTTTACAAACTATAAGTATTACCCTTTCTTTTCTTAGTTTTATTTACCGATTTGAAGCTCTATTGAAGCTGGAGGCCTTTGTGGAGGCAAGTTGGTTGGAACCCCTGGGCCACTTTGTGTTTAATATTCATTATTACCTGATAGTTCAAACTATCTGAGGTCATAACAAGTAAGTTCACTGTGTTATAACCCCTGTAGTGTCAAGGCCATTTTTGAGCAGTTTTTGGGTAGTGTGCCGAATCTTACTAAAATGACGGTAGATCGTTGCGCGTCATTATTTGGCGCCAAAATTAATAAATGCATATAAATATAAAAATATCGAGAGTAAATTAGTTCACAATTTATAATACATAAATACTATTATTTTGCGTTATTTACCTATAATGTTGTGAAGGTGTCAACAAGATCATAAAATTACTCGTATTTTGTATACTAGAGCTTAAACGGGACAGATACATGTTGCGCAGTGTCTTCTCAAACTGTCAACATTGTCAATGCTTGCTCTTAAGTTCTGATTTCTGGTGCAACTTTTTTAGCACAAGTAACCTACCTGTTTTTTATTATAATATCATTGCCTTATGGTTAATCATTTTAGAATTCATTCATTATCGAATCCAGCCAGTAGGTATTTGTCGGTTAGAACTAGAGTAGTCCATGTATCGTGACGGAAAACAGATTAGCCGATGGTCACCAGACGTTGACGTGACACCTAAGGTACATTGAATAGGGTGGATTATTTATTTATTTATTTATTTATTTATTTATTCATTTAACAATCATGCTTGCTTACAGTGCAATCACCAAAACACAGGCAGATTAAACATTACAATAAAATAGATAGCGACATAATAAAAATTAAATTAAATTACAATAAAACACAAATAGAATTACAATCCAATTAAAATTTACAAAATCAAAAAAACATGCGAATAAAAAACAAAAACAAAACAAAACAAAACAATAAATTAAAATTTCAATATCTCATGTCAATTGGTACGTTACAACTAAAAACAATTAAAAATACAATTTAAAAAAAAATATAGATAAAATACTGTCAAATAGGTAAAGATTGTATGAAGTGGTAGGCAATAGACAACAATCTCCCCAGCCCATCAGCGAACAAATCTAGATCTTCGTATTGGGCGAGCAAGTCCCCGATCAAGCGCAATGCGCGCACTGTAGGTGCGTGAGCAGCATGCTTGGTGCGCGTAACGGGCTTTCGCAAGAGACGCGGCCGCCGGCGCGGTGCCACCAAGCCGGTGCGATCCTGTGGCAGGCGCAAAGGCACTGAAAGGCACACTTTCTCCAACACATCAGGGCTTGCCACCTTGTGGTAAAGCACTGACAGATAGTGCGCCAAAAGTAGCAGTTTCCTCCTCGAAGCGAGCGGATCGAAGCCTACCATACCGTACACGAACGACGATGGGTACAGGAAAGGGTAATAGCCATAGTTATTTTTATACAACCATCGAGCAAACTTACGCTGTATTTTTTCTACCATGAGGCTGTATTTACTCTCCCTTGGGTCCCAAATGACAGCCCCATATTCGAGTTTACTGCGCACATAGGCATTGTACAATACCTCAGCAACAGATGCACTATTAAATTCAGAGGACGTCCTTATAATAAAACCTAGCACTCTACTGGAAGACTTACATATATTTGTCACGTGTTTGTGAAAGTCCATCTTAGTGTCTAATGTTAAACCTAGGTCCCGGATGTCGTCAACTCTCTCTAAGGATACGTCAAATAATTTGTAGTCAGTTTTTAAAATAAATTGCTTGCGTGAAAATGTAATCGTTTTGCATTTCGTGTCGTTGAAAGGCATACGGTTACTTCTACTCCACATAGCTACAGCGTCAACATCACTCTGCAAAGCCCTTGCATCGGCCTCACTACCTACACCAAGATACAGCTTGAGGTCATCCGCGAATAGGAGGCATTGTGGTTGGATTGAAATTAGCGGTGTCCAGGCTTAATCAGGTGTTGAAAGATTTGATTCAGATTAAGCTCGTCTTGATTTGAGAGCGATAACTAGATCAATCGCTTGATTTAAACTCTGACGGGCACAGTTCAAGGTTTACATATTATAAATGGATGTGGTCGTAAATAAAAAATATAGTTAAAGAAAGAAAGGAAAGTATTATATTGGCCTTACAGTGGGCGACATCAAAAATAACAAATAAAAATTGAGAAATAAAATTCGCACAAAACAATATAGGTAAAAACAAAAAAGAAAAATATATGATAAGTGCGAGATACAATAAGTCTACAATGTGAGGCCAACGAGGTCCCTGATATAGCGTAAAGTGAGTATTTTTAATACAAAGGGTACCCTCAATATTTGGTTCTAAAGTAAGGTTTTATATTGTATTATGGAAACCAGAAACAATTAAGGTTCCACAAACACCCAGACCCAGTACAAATATCTGTTCATTTACAAACATTGGAGCTGTTGCGGGAATCAAACCCGCTACTCTTTGAGTCTCAACTGGCACTGGAACAGCTGTTCTAAACGGGTCACGGGTAACGGGTTGATGATTTTGATGAAACTTTACCATTTTATAGCTTATACATCTGAATAGGCTACAATTCATAAAGATTTATTACTTTTTTTTAAACTTAAGTTCACGCGGAGCAAGTCGGCCGCTAGTCAATGATATACTCATCTATCACCCAAACGTCCAGGCGTGCGCTCGGGTGAAGTTTGAGTAAGCATAACATTAGATTGTCGCCAATCTAACTTTTTCTTCTACAATTTATCATTTTATTCACCGCGTTGACTTTACATTATTTCTCGCTAAGAACAGCCTAGGTCTTAGAATTTTATATTCTTTTTATAAATTACGAACCAAAACAGCCTTATTAACAAGTAGTAGATACGTCAAGTTATTTAAGCAATATTCTATTAACGAAAACTTGCTTCTCTAAATTTACTGTATCTGCAGTAGAAAGCGCCAGTTAATTTGTTATTTTAATTAAACAAGATTTTAATTAGAAGTGTAATGAGTTCAAAAATAGAGAACCGAACTATTTTATTATTTCAACTACGGCAAGAAGAAAAACTTTTTATTAAAAAAAAAATAGTTAAGAACAAACAAGGCTTTGTAGGTAGCAAGTTTGCAAGTAAATGTTTATCAATATGTTTGCTTCTAAAACCCACATCAATCAGTACCATTGTCGTGTCAGATTTCTATAACGCAAAAAACCTTATTACGGATCATTCCAAAATATGTGATGTTGTCACATTATAAAAACACTTTTAACCCGTATCAAAGTCAGCCCCGACTGAATAACATCAAATGGAAGCGGACCTTAGTAATTGGCGTACAAACCCCACTTAACGAATAACCGTAGAAAATATAATCCCATGAGGAAAACAAATCCTCATTACACCATACAATGCGGTTCCCTACTGCCATCGCCACTGAATAAAATGAGAAAACACGGGACAGTAATGGCGGCGGCCGCGGTCGTTTTGCTACTTAGTTTATTTAACGATGTCTCCAGCTATAACTGTGGACTTCGTTCGAGTATTAGGTAAATGGTTATTTGTTTTGTAGTGACGTATAAAGTATTTTCCTTGTGGTCAAACTGCATTTTGTAGCTAATGAAGCCAAAATAAAACTTTATTCCTCGTCACCAAACTTATTTTCTTACCTTTTATGTTAAACATTGATTAGTACGTACACTATCGTGATTCTGTGGTATAACTGGTCGAAGAAATTTATTTATTTATTCTTTATTACACAAAAAAAAAGTACAGTTGGCGGACTTTATGCCGAAAGGCATTCTCTACCAGTCAACCATCGGGCGAAGCAGAAACCTTTTTGGCGGTGGATAAAAATATAATAAACCTATACTGCAATAAACTTACACATATACATACTTTATAAACATACATATACATATTATTATAGTACCTACACAATATAAATATTTTCATACAGACGATGCTAATAAATGAGAAATCGGTCGAAAGGAAAGAGATAAAAAGACAATAGAGAAAAATAAGCTCGTGGTTATGGCTTATGCAGAAAGAGGTCAGGAGAAATTTTGTTTGGCTAATAAAAAACGTAAATCTGAGAATGTCAACTTTCTTTACTTGTTGAATAAACTTGTCGCAAACCCTTCAAGCAACTCCAAATAGAGCACTTTTGTAAAAGAAGGTAATGTGCTATGTATACACCAAAAAGACAACTGCTAATACTAAGTCTGAAAAGGAAACAAGAATTATGGCAGTGTTTCCTCGAGCGAGGAAAATGCCAACTCTAAACTTGCCCTGATTGTAAGATAGTTTAAATTTTGGTATTTGTTTCCGTATTTAAGTATCATTTAGTTGTTTAAAGTAGCCTAAACATACAAAACCGCCTGATTACACATTGAAAGTCATGTATGCTTTAAATGCCGTACCTGCTTTTTGCCCAATAAACTAAACCTTCCCTTATCTGAACCGCAGCGGTCCTGTTCCCTCAGAACTCCCTATCTCCTCATTTCGCTCAAACACAAAAACCCAAAACAATAACCACCCATGTCGCTGTAATAAAATAATATTCTACCCCCGGCAAAAAGTGTCCCGTTTGGAAACTTTCCAAATAACAGAATATGGGACGGAACGCTCGTGGAAAACTAATGAGGCAATGCGTTTCATTAATCTTATTGGAATTTCGAGGGTCGGGAAATAATTCGATATTTTCTTTTGAAACGTAAGTTCGTGAGGTTTTTGAAAGATTAACAAGATTAGCGGATATCGGCTACGGATATCTACTTCTTCTTAGTTGTTCAAATCATCTTCATTTATTAAAAAGATACGTACTTACACACCAATACAAGACACTGTTTTACTTGAAGACAGCTAAAGTATTTTGTGATTTTGTAAATAACTCAGCTTTGAATAAGAGGAAATAAATTATATGTTGATCAACAGTTTCTGTGTGGATGACAACACAGTACAGTATTTTTTACGTACATCATTACATTTAACTCTAAGTTGAATGAGTTACTAGTTAAAAAGTAATAGTTTCAGTGTTGTTTTAGGTCTTTGATGCTACAGATTAAAATAAAATTTTAGATACATAGTAACTATATCAATTGTATGTATATCTTTTAGGATTTCGAAAAACATGTTCTAGGTCCCTTAGGCCTTTACCAAACGGGTCGAATGAAAAGTATCTAGTTTATTTGTTATTATGGCTTCAATTTGGTATAAAAATATGAATTCAATATAAAATTTTAGCCGCCCTTGCCGCCATTTTGAAAGGAAAGGTTAATTGAAATCGGTTTCGTATACTCGTAGGCTGACTCGAAATCAACCGAAAAGCCGATTTGTTCACATTTTAGTCAAAATTTACAGGTTTTTTTTTTCATGTGAACATACAACCGTGACTGTATCCGAGTTTGGGTAGTCAGCGGCACGCTGAATCCAGTCGTCATGGTATATAACATTGAGAAGCCACTTCACACAAACTTCACCAAAAGGATATGAGCCCAGCGTGATTACGGGCGGGTTCTTTGGAGAAACAGCCAAAAAACAAACAAGGACATGAAAAAATGAAATCTGAACGCGGAAAACTATATTCACGGTCAACTGAATTCTAATTCAACTGGCCTTGTAGACTCTGAATAAAGCAGCCAGCTAAGCTATTCCGGTGGGCGCCAAAAGTCACTTCGGTCGTAGTGAGTTGTCTTAAAAATATTTCTTTTTGCGATTGTAATCGTTTGAGAGGAAAGAACTAAGCCAAATAACATTTTTTAATTATTTACATACAAAATGAGAGAAAATACTAATTAGTATTGATGATTAAAGTAAGCGTGAAGCACTGAGATGTGTTGTGATGTTAGCCAGAATGCCACCCCTGATTATAATTATCAACACAAAATTACATTATAAGTCAATAAAAATAAGTTAATCATTAACCAAACCAACAAGCCAGTCCAAGGTTCAAGAAAATTTGAGCATAATGAAGAATTTTAAATCATTTCAATCCGACATTTAACAGAATGAAAGCACCATACATAATTTATAAGGATAACATGAAAGATACACCGCCCAGCGGATTACGTATCCGGCTCGAAGGACCAAAAGGGATTTGACCAAGAAAAAATCCTACCAATTCGCTTACTTATAACTTCAAAGTAATAAAATGTAAATAACATTAAGTCACATTTCCGCCACAAAAGGACCTAAATATATACAAAAAATGTATTCAAGCATTATCGTTGTAAGCTTTAGTAAATACAGATTTTGTGTACTTTAGAGATATAATACCGCCAAAGAACTGGCTTACCGAAATAATCTATTCTTTTTTAGTAAATAATTCGACTTAACTCATATTTTATCTCGCTATCTTTTGCTTTTATGAATGAACAGTGTTGTCATGATATTCTGTTATAATAATAGTTAATTGTTTCCAATGGAGAAAAACAGTTAACGCTTCTCAAATAAATCCCTTTTTCATAAAAACGAACGCAACGCTAAAACACAGTTTAAGCAATTGACGGATTATGACAATTACTCGCAAATGGCGGCAGCAACAAGGAATGACAGTGACGAAGCGATACAAAAGTTAACGTGTTGTTGAAGAGACGTTTAAGATTTTAAGAATAAACTGACTTGTTCAGCCAACGTCAAATATAACACGTGCCATTGATTACACTTGTTGTAAGTATGTTTTGTTTGTTTATCATCCTTTGTCATCCCAAAGCTTGCTTGCATCTGTGGCTAGATGGCGCTGTGGGGAATAATGTACAAGTTGTCATTATTTTTCATCATTTTCCATGCAGTAGGTATCTTTACTAAAGATCCGGATACCAGAAAAAGACATTCGGTCTACATCAGGCGGGAAACGAACCCACGTCTTTCATAAAACTGGGCGACTGCACTTACCACTGTGCTACCGAGACCAATAACAGACCGGCCGAATTTTTCTGGTATATTTATCTGGCAGCCAGGTCTGTTACAACAATGTTTAGGCATTTAGGCGTTCACATAATTATGACACTGACTATACATCATAAAATATGCTTTACAATGTATTTTTTAATATCAACATATTCTATGATAATAATATCTTATCATCCCACGCCAATAAAGTCATGTTACAGCTACTTTAATAAGAAATATCACAAAAGAAATATTATATCTTAAAGGTCTTGGAAAATCATTTTCTCATTAGAACAGAAGCCTTAAAATTTGATGTCTCCGCTGTACCTCATTAACAGCCTTGTAGGTGTATCTTGGTTCGTGTACAATCAGCCAAATACAAGTAGCACACACACATTTTGCAAACCGCATATCGTGTACCAATTCATATCCGTTAGAGATCAGCTTATACTGGACAGTGAGACTTTCTAGAGCGTTACTGTTCCTATCGTAACAAAGTAAAGTAGATTGTTCTAACTTTCTTGTTACTAAGTTTAAGTGCTAATAAAGCAAGATATAACTCAAGAAGAGGTTAACACAATCCCTCTTTATGTCCAAGAGTGGGTTGTCTGCAACAATTTCAAAATTTGAACCCTATAGCACTTGTAATAAAAGACCCAGATTTTATCGATATGTTGAAACATTTTTATAATCAATCAAACGAGCCTATAGTGATGAAAATATTGTTATATCTTAGCGAAAATATGAATTTAACAATCAATCAATATCTTTATTTAAACAATCTACCAATTTGGTGTGTTGCATAAGGGGCCGCTTACTGCCTACTAGCGCCACCAATTGTTTTTTATTAATTGTAAATTATTTAAGACTAGCGGCCGCCGGCGGCTTCGTCCGCGTAAAAACAAAAATTATTTTTTATTTATTTAGCCTATGTGCGCTTCTGATGTTACCCTAATCTTTTCCATACAAAATCATTAAGGCTGTAACTAAATATCGAGAGTCGTGTGTAAAGAGCAGTTCGAGTTAATTTAAAAATGACGAATGCTCCATGTTCTGATACAAGTAAAGCTATGTAGTCTAAACTCACTTTAAAGCGAACTTTCTACTTTCGAAAATAGTGAACGTCCGAGAAACAACAATCGGAAACCAAAAAATCCACAGATGGCTCTAGACTTCCAATTACAAATCTTTTTAAATCTATATTACTCTTATTGGCTGCTAGTTGTAGCCGTTTCCATTACAAGCGGATTATCACAAACTAATCTGAACGTAGGTGCAAGTCGAAGTCATTACAAGTTCTCTAGTTCTCGGATTGGGTATTTTATCCTGTTCCGATACTGTCGACAGTCGATCCCGGCGGACGAAACTTGTCCGTCCGTTCGTAACTTCACTCTTGTAATTTGTTTACGCTGAACTATGATTGGGAAAGTTAATTTTGAAAGGTCGAATCTGGAGAGGTCTTTCTCATCCAATTGTTAAGATGTAGTGATGTCAATAGCGTATAAATTATTCAGATCTTAAACTGTTCAGAAGAGTTTGGTCACCTTGTCTGCTGGAAAATACCTGACGGTGACTGTACAATACAGCCCCATAGATATATAGATAGATAGATAGATAGCACTTTATTGCACACTAAATTATCAAATTTTCTAAGTAATACATGTTCACATGAATGTACAATTTAGGGGTCTTATTGCTAGAAGCAATCTCTTCCAGACTCCTCATAATTGAGCTGTAGCCAGTGCTTAGCAGTGTTTTCATACCTTCATTGTTTACTTTTTTAATGTTTAATGCTTAATCTAGTACAAAAAGGCTGACTGTACGGTCAGGAAGCCAAGTGGTTGTAAGGCACCGCATCCCGGCCGCACAGAGAAGGGAATATAAGATTAGGAAGGGAACTAACTCCCTAGAAAGCCTAGAGCCCCTTGTGTCAAGACACTAGGTCGCTTGAGCCCTAGCCCTACCTAACAATAAATACATAGATAGATAGTGAGGGAAGGAGCTTGCTCCCGGGGTGCCCGGGGTGCAAGCGGGAAGAGTTAGGACAGTAGGTAGGGTTATAGGAACCGCTGCCAGTAGAGCAGGCTCACTCTACTGATCATGATACTGACGGCTTAAGGTGTCTTGGCCGCAGCGGTGGGGAAATGAGAAGTCAACACGGCCGGTTGAAATCTAGTTTATTGTCAAAAGTAATGTAGTATTTGTAGTAAGTTAGTTGATGTACACAAGTATGTGTGTTTGCTTGTGAGTCGTCGGTGTAGAGTGCCGACGCTGCACGCTGTGGGTCCATCGGTCAGGTCGGCGTAAGTAGGCTGCTGACAGCTGCTTCATGTGCGACCTAGCTCGTACATATTGGCAACTCCAAAGAAGAGAAGAAGAAACAGGACAGAGGAATGGAAGTTGTTCGTAGCATGTCCCTCAGTTGATGCTCTGGTCTCCAATAAGTGTGTAGCAGCGATGTTGATGATGAGTGTGTCAACGATGTGATGGTCGTAGTTCATTCTGCTATGAGATCTTCCCATCCGAAGCAATATTATGTTGTCAATTCGTTTGATAAAGTAGTGTGGCACATGCGGCACCTCAGTTCACTGGTGAGACCCGCTTGTGGAAGGCCAGTGACCGGTCCGCTTCTGTAAGTTGTAGATGGGAAGATCAGTTCTGCATACTGAAAATGGCGACTTTGTTGACTCGATGGCCGTGGTTGGTTGTTGTGTTCTTTGTATCATTCTCCATAACAGCATTTGGCGACTTCTCAATCACTGGTGAGACCCGCTTGTGGGAGGCCAGTGACCGATCCGCTGCTTGTTATGATCTCTGCTCAGCGAATGACGATCTGATGATCACTGAAAGAGATGTTGTTAAACCGAATGAATTGGTCGAATGAATCGATGAATTGGTTTCGCAAATGATTGTCAATGTTTACAATATTATGTAACGTTAGATGAGCAGGCAAAAATGCTGGTCTTGCGTTTTTGCTGCAGTAGGGCAAAGGCGATGGCTCGAGTCACGAGTGTGTAATATGATGCGCTGTTATGGCACGCGTTCAAATGTAATAGCTATTTTAATTATAATATTGTTTAAACCAAGAAAGTTATTTGGTCAGTTTAGTACCTAAAGTAAATAAATATTATAGTTATATCAGCAAGAATTCTTCGCGGCCTTCCCCACGAGAATGTAAATATCTTTAGTTTAATGTTTCTTAGTTCTACAGTTAGTTTAATGTGATCTCGTATGATCTACACCAAAGTTTTGCAATTTGTCATGTAGGTGTAATCTTGTTTGATCTACACCAAAGTTTTGTATTTGTCAATAAGTGTGATCTTGTTTGATCTACACCAAAGTTATGCAGTTTGTCATATAAGTGAGATCTTGCATGATCTACACCAAAGTTATGCAGTTTCTGATATGAGTGTGATCTTGCATGATCTAAACTAAAGTTAGTCTGCCCGCAGTTACGGTGCTAGACAAATGTTTGCATTCCCCCAAGTTAGTCTGCCCGCAGTTACGGTGCTAGACAAATGTTTGCATTCCCCCAAGTTAGTCTGCCCGCAGTTACGGTGCTAGACAAATGTTTGCATTCCCCCAAGTTAGTCTGCCCGCAGTTACGGTGCTAGACAAATGTTTGCATCCCCCCAAGTTAGTCTGCCCGCAGTTACGGTGCTAGACAAAATGTTTGCATCCCCCCAAGTTAGTCTGCCCGCAGTTACGGTGCTAGACAAAATATTTGCATTCCCCCAAGTTAGTCTGCCCGCGTTACGGTGCTAGACAAATGTTTGCATCCCCCCAAGTTAGTCTGCCCGCAGTTACGGTGCAAGACAAAATGTTTAATTTCCCCCAACCTAACCTACTGATGTTTGATAATAAATTGTCATTGATATTATAAATGCTTGACCTACTTGACGAGCGAATTACCTACACTCGAAGTGACCTACTGTTTGTAACGAATGCAAATGTCGATGTATGAAAGTAAATTATTATAAAATAATTAAGTTGAAATAAAGTTTAAGTAAATGTCGTTAGTTCTGAGATGCTGGAGTCGAGAGACTATAATTTGTTACAAGTTATGTTAGAAGGTCTCTGATCCGGGTGCTATCTCTAAATAATTAGTATTCAATAAACAAAACTATTAAATACGGGAATTGGGAACTAAATACATGCAATACAAGCAAGCTGGTTTTGTCACACTGACGTTTATTGTCAAGACCATAACTAGGCACATAAACAGTAAAACCTGCATACTTAACATTTCTCCCCCTAAATGTCCAAGCTGAAGAACGGTTTATAATTAACCCTAGGAGCCCGTCGCACCCTCAACTCTGGAGAACATCTCTCAACCAGCTCGGAACGAGCCTCAGAACCATGAGCAATGGCCGGTACTACAGGTGCAACTGTTTCCACGACAGGTGATGATTGCTCATGCTCTTCCTCCTCATTGTCAGATGACGCAGAATGTAGTAGAGCTTCATTTGACGCAATGTGCGGTTGCACATCAGCATCATCCTCTTGGGGTATATCTATACATGTCCCATTAAGATCTTCAATTTCACCACAGGGTATGAGTTGATTTTTGTGCTTTTTGAACTGATTTAAGCTTGAGCAATCCTTTATGAGGTATGTTACTTTACCTATCTTTTGAAGCACCTTCCCTTTTTGCCAACAAAACTTCTTATTACTAGAAAACTTTTTGAACATTACTAAATCGCTTGGTTCGAAATTGCGCCTATTTTTTCCACCATAAGACTTACTCTGTAAACACTGATTGCGTTCTACCACTTTAGCGAGAGTGTCAGATGAAAGCGGCGGTGTTTTAGGAACCAGAAGGTCCAAACGCGAGCGAAGTTTCCTTCCGAACACCAACTGTGCAGGGGAAGAGCCAGTAGTTCCGTGTATTGAATTTCTATAATCGAATAGATACTTGAGCAAATTTTCATTACACTGTTTTAAATTGCTGTCGGCCATCAAACAAGATTTAATTCCCTTTTTAACAATTTTTACATAGCTCTCCGCCTGCCCGTTGCTGGCCGGGTGATAAGCGGGGGATGTAACATGCGATATGCCATTAAAAGCGCAAAAATTTGTAAACTCATCCGATATAAAACATGTGGCATTGTCACTCACTATGGTATGAACGAGACCGAACCTAGACATTAACTCGTATAACTTTGCAATAACTACTGAAGAAGAAGTACTATTCGTTTTGAACACTTCAACCCACTTTGAATACGCATCCACAGCGACCAAATACCATTGGTTGTTTATAGGCCCAAGGAAATCTATGTGTATTCTGTGGAACGGACAAGGAGGGTGTGGCCACACCGCGAGCGGAGCACGCGCTGGAGACGGCCGGAGCTGAGTACAAATTCTACAATTACTTATCATTGACTCAATAGCTTTGTCTATGCCAGGAAACCATAATCTACTCCGGGCCTCAGCTTTTGATTTCACAATTCCCAAATGTGATTTGTGGAGTTCTGACAAGATTTTGTTTTGAAACTTAAATGGTATTACGACTTTGTGACCCCTCATGATCACACCATTTTCAAAAGAAAGTTGTTCTTTACATAGGTAAAAGGGTCGAATACTGTCATCTGAGACCCTTCTTGGCCAACCGTTCGAAATATATTCTGCTACTTTAACTAAAAGAAAGTCTGTTGACGTTTCTTTGCGCAAATCATCGATAGTAACGGGTAAACTTGAGTCGACAACAAAATTCACATATGCAGCCCTATCGTCAACCAGTTCCGGCGATTTGTACGCTACACAATCCTCAGCGCAGTCTGAACACGCGCGGGATAAATAGTCTGCGCTATTTTCACCACTGCGAATATATTCAATTTTATAATTGTAACCTCCCAAGAACATAGCATAGCGCTGTAACCTATTGGCTGACACTTCAGGTATGCCACGATGGGGCCCAAAAATGGAAATGAGCGGCTTGTGATCCGTGCGCAGAACGAAAGGAACCGATCTACCATAAAGGTACTGGTGGAACCGTCGCACGCCGAATATAATGGCAGTTGCCTCCTTTTGGATTTGCGAGTAGCTCTTTTCAGCTTTATTCAATGTTCGTGAAGCAAATGCCACGGGACGCTCAAGTCCATTTTCGTCAACTTGCGACAATATCGCAACCAAACCAGTAGGAGATGCGTCTACAGTCAAAATAACCTTAGCTTTTGTATCAAAATGCGCCAAAACTTGGTCAGATACCAATAACTGCTTGATGGTGTTAAATGCATCGTCATGTTCCTTATTCCATTCCCATTTACTGTTTTTTTGCAATAGGTTATACAACGGACTAAGAATGGAAGAAGCATTCGGAACAAAGTTTCGGTAATAATTGACAAGCCCCAAAAACGATTGTAAATTACTGACATTCGAAGGAATTGGTGCATTCAAAATAGCATTCACCTTTTTTGGGGACTTTTTCAACCCTTGCTTGTCAATTATGTAACCAAGATATTCCACTTGAGACATAAAAAAGTCGCACTTAGCCTTCTGAAGGGTTAAGCCTGCGTCCTGCAGACGTGTCAAAACGGCATGTAGTCTGGTCAAGTGCTCGGATCTATCTTTTCCCGTGACTAAGATGCCATCCAACATACATAAGACTCCTTCCAACCCTGCTAACACGCCTTCCATGACTCGTTGAAAAATTGCTGGTGCGCTTGCCAATCCGAACACTAATCTCGTAAATTTAAACAAGCCTTTGCGAGTATTAATGCAACTCTCTTCATCTAGTGTACATTGTAAATAGGCTTGCGATAGGTCTAATTTACTGAAATAACATGCTCCATGTAGTTTAGAGAATAGCTCCTGAGCAGTAGGCAAAGGATATTGGTCCACTAACAACTGTTTGTTTATAGATACTGAGTAATCCGCACACAACCGTATCGAACCGTCCCGCTTCAACACTGGCACTACAGGTGACGCGTATTCAGAGTGTTTGACCGGTTTTAGAATACCCACACTGACCAATCTATCTATCTCTTTATCAACTTTGTCTCGAAGAGCAAAAGCTACTGGCCGAGGTTTAAAAAAAATTGGTTGGGCATCTTCCTTCAAATTTAATTTTATCTTAGACTTATTGAATGTTCCTAGCTCATCTGAAAAAACCTTGGGATACTGCAGTTGTAGCTGATCAACGACATCAGACGAGTGCTCGCTATAAAGTATTGGGAGCAACTCTAATTTAAATACAGAAATAAAATCCCTTCCCAACAGCGGTGGGCCGCCATCACGAATAACATATACGTCCAACGAATGTGTTTTGCCAGTATAACTAAAAGGTAAACATGCAGTACCAACACATTTAATATTATCGCCTGTATAAGTCAGTAAACGTTTGTTAGTACTGGACAATGCTACATCTTTAAAATATTTCGAGTATGTATTCAAAGAAATAGCAGTGACAGCTGAACCGCTATCAATTTGAAACCGCATTTGCACTCCGCGAACAGAAATTACTTCTGTCATAGGCTCTCCTTTGAATGTGCGAATGTGAAAAAACTCACCATCATCGCCGTTTTCACCGACACTCTCGCTACCTACGAAATTTAACCTTTTGCACATACGCCGCAAATGTCCCTTTTTATTGCATTTCCTGCATGTGTAATCCGCAAAACGACATTGCGCGATCGTATGATTTTTAAATCCACAAGCTGAACACGGCACACGATCATTAGCATCCTTTTGAGAGATCTTGAACAGTTGGTCGGGCCTAGGCGGGCCATATGCCGCCGCCGACGCCGCTGCAGCTGTCCGCGCGCTTTGCACAGACTGCGCAATCTCTACCGCCCTTGCTAACGTTAAAACCTTCGGATCCTGAGCGAACAACTTCTCTCGCTCCGCTCCAGGTAGCATTGCCATTACGAAATGGTCCCTTAATGCTTCCTCCACGTTTAGGAATCCACAACGTGCCGTCAGCCCACGCAGACGCGCTGCCCACTGAGAGAAAGTTTCTTCTCTAGTTTGCGCCGCCGAAAAGAATTTAAATTTTTCACCAAACCCGCAAGTCGCTGGTGTGAAATGTTTATCTAAAAGTTGGAATATTTCTTCGACAGGCACAGACGTCAACTCCTTGGGAAGCGCTAAATCTGCCGTTAACTTATATGTGTCTTCTGCGAGTGCGCTCAGCAGTATTGCTCGTCGCTTGACTCCCGAACAATCATTCTCTTCGGTTATGTTGTTCGCAATGTACCATTGCGTGAGACGGTTTTTGTACACATCCCACGATTGCGAATTGTGGTCAAACCCAGTAAGCAAGCCCAAATGAGACATTTTGTTCACTTTTTGCACGCAACAGGCTCGTCGCCAATATTAAATACGGGAATTGGGAACTAAATACATGCAATACAAGCAAGCTGGTTTTGTCACACTGACGTTTATTGTCAAGACCATAACTAGGCACATAAACAGTAAAACCTGCATACTTAACAAAAACTGCATCCCCACGCGTGTCTGGTTGCACGGTGTTTGTAAAGGCTTTGATAGAGTTTTTACATGAAGAACAAATGATTTGAAAATCTAACTAGTAAGTAGTTGTTTGCGACTCTTAAATGAGGGGCGTAACTCCGACACTAAGAACAAGTTAATCGAGATTGAAATGAGTCTTTACTTAGAGGACCGAACTAAGGAATCCATAGGATGTTGGAATCGAAAGAACAAAATGTAGGGGTCCATAGGAGCTGATGTGAAAGGAACGAAGGACGAAAATGTACGGTCAGGAAGCCAAGTTGTTGTAAGGCACCGCATCCCGGCCGCACAGAGAAGGGAATATAAGATTAGGGAGGGAACTAACTCCCTAGAAAGCCTAGAGCCCCTTGTGTCAAGACACTAGGTCGCTAGAGCCCTAGCCCTACCTAACAATAAATACATAGATAGATAGTGAGGGAAGGAGCTTGCTCCCGGGGTGCCCGGGGTGCAAGCGGGAAGAGTTAGGACAGTAGGTAGGGTTGTAGGAACCGCTGCCAGTAGAGCAGGCTCACTCTACTGATCATGATACTGACGGCTTAAGGTGTCTTGGCCGCAGCGGTGGGGAAATGAGAAGTCAACACGGTCGGTTGAAATCTAGTTTATTGTCAAAAGTAATGTAGTATTTATAGTAAGTTAGTTGATGTACACAAGTATGTGTGTTTGCTTGTGAGTCGTCGGTGTAGAGTGCCGACGCTGCACGCTGTGGGTCCATCGGTCAGGTCGGCGTAAGTAGGCTGCTGACAGCTGCTTCATGTGCCACCTAGCTCGTACACTGACTTAATGCTGAAAATTTTATCTAACAGTCGACCACTGGGCGAGACAGAACGCTGTTTGCGTTGCAAAATTCTAGATTAGAAAGAAAACCAAATATGATGATGATCTTCTATGGGAATCATACATTTAAACAAACGGGATGGAATATTGTGTTTACATAGCTTAACATAACTCTCTCGTTTACACTCTAGTAAATAATCATGCTATCTTGTACACACGGTCAAATTATAGGTACGTACGTCAGGGGACAATTAGGACTTCGCGTCAGTACTGACATAACGTATCTATCTTTAAAATATTATTGGGCGAGATACTTAAAGGCCGCTCCACACTTAGTCCGCGGATCACGGCGCGATCTCGCGGAGCGAACTAGCCGCGAATTTAGAAACGGTGGTCCGGACTCTCGAACGACTCGAAGAACAATACTGACCATCGTCGCGGACGACCAAAAACCGACCAAAATTGGGGAACAAAGCGCGAAACCGCGAAGAATATGCGAAACGGCTCTACACTTAACGTTCGCGCCCCTTCGCAGCCATTGCGCGCGATCCGCGGGCTAAGTGTGGAGCGGCCTTAATAAGTATCATGACTTCCGACCACCAGCAATTAACTAAAATTTTGTTGGTGGTTTGCTAACCTGTCCGAAGTGCACTTGGACATTTGCTAACGAGGTTGGCTACGTTAGCGATTTGGAGCACATGAGCGACGGTAGTGGAGGGTTGAAGTGGAGACCGTAACCGAATTCGGTTAGCAGGATCGTATTAAAAAAGTCAACGTTCAAATAATATGTTGAAAAAAGTGACCTACTGCCGATTTTACTCAGTACGTCATTATGTTTGTAGTATAGTTTTTATGTCTATTAAGTTTTTAGTGCATTTTTTGTTTGTTTAAACAGTTTTTAGGGATTAAAAGTACTACATGTACTTTTACAAGTCCATTATAAAAAATATATTTTTGATTTTGGTTTTGTTGTATGACTCAAGATGGCCGAGGAAGGCGATAAGTGATGGAGTATCAAGGTTAAGACCCCTCGATTTTGTTTTTTTACTTCAAGTGACTTAAGTTGTCATGCTTTCTAAAATGATTATGCCATCAAAACTGTATGGCCAAAGCAACTTTTCCTAAAACTTGTTCTAAGAGATTTTCATTTGTTTCAGGATCAGAAGCGACTGGACAGGTGAACTCTATGGCCCCCCACTCTTGGGGCTGACAAGATGAAGCCAACTGGTCTGTTGGTGTTCTGCTCGTTGCTGACTCGGACACTATGTGTGATCGCACCGCAGATACCAGGTTTGTATCTTCGTTGCTTTCTATTTATCTGATGATGCTGAAGTAGTTGTCTACGTTATGATGGTAAGATGATAGAAGATTGAAAAATGAGACTAGGCAAAAGTGATCCGTATACATACCAATAGCTGTATTATTATTATGGCATCTCATAGTCCGGCTTATAAGGATTCATTCCATTTTTATTTCGCTGGGGAAGTGCCCGTTCAGACCCGTTCACCGGGGCGAATGGGTTATGTCGGACTCTCCACTGGGAAGGCTAGCCCAGTGGCCTACCGACTAAAAACTCAGCGACTCCCTCTCATACTCCATAGTGGAGGGAATGCGGTGACTGGCACTAAGCCTACTACTTTCTTATGTTTGAAAATAAATTGAAATAAAACATGTGGCTTAAACCCTGTTATGGTAACACAATGTTGGATACCTATCTTTTATTTTCTAAAAGTAAAGAGATCTTTGCTCTTTGAAAGCAATTGTTACTCCTGACTTTCAAGTCCTCTTTATCCAAGTAACTACTTCCATTCCGTGCCCAATTTTATTAAAATTTTAGAAGACCAAATTCTGCAGATTCTTTACACTTGCAACTTCTTTTAGTAAACTTCAAAACCGGTGACAAGAAAGTGATCACCGGTCCGTTCTGGCACGAGGTGTTCACGGAGACTTACGAAGAGCACGAAGAAGATGTGTCCACCACAACCTCGGAGCCGCTTCCGATCTTCGAAGATGATGCATCAGCGAGCAACGTGACGGCACAGCTGGGGGCCAGGGTCCATCTGCACTGCAGGGTCCACGATCTGGGAGAGAAGACGGTAAGTCACAACATGTTTAAATTCTGACATATTTGTGCACTTGCTTACCCTTTCTGTCTACTTTCCTTTACTGTGGGTTGTCTGGAAGAGCTTTCTTATAGCAATGAGACCGCCTAAATTGTACATTGACTTAAAAATGTTTCTCTTGTTTGGTTACTCTGTTTTGTTCGTGTTTCTTATCTTATCTTAAGTCAATCGTTCTCTTGTTTCAATATTTTAATCGTTACTGAATGGCAACCTGAAGATATCGTCAAAAAAGTGGGCCGAAAAAGGGATGAGGCAATTTATATGAAAAACTTCAGCTCAGGATACGATAGCTGGAGGGATTTAGGATTGGGAAGCCTTTGCTCAGCAGTGGGACAATACAGGCAAGTGAAAAAAAAGTGTCTTTGGACATATTTTTGTCCAATGAAAAATACTGTGGCCCGTAGATAAGTCCAGGTTTTAATGCGCTGCCTCGGGAACCCTAAATTGATCTGAAAATGTCTAAACATTTTCCATAAAAAGTATTTAATTGAAATTGTACTTAAATGGAGTTAAACGTTATATTTTTTTGAGCCTGTTGAATAATAAGATAGATTGCAAATAACGATTACCATTTTTTTGTAACTGAAAATGTTTTAAAACTTTTATCCCTTTTTCAGTCACTTAACTAATACGAATAAGTGCTATATATTTTCTATTTTTAGACGATTCAACTGCATTTTGTAAAACATAAAAAAGTTCATGATGCTCGATACTAAGTAAATAAAAAAATAGACAACATGAACAACCTTTTAAAATGGTTCCAGCATAAAATTAAGAGTAGTTTTAGTTTTCCTGAAATACGCAGTTGTAATTGTGTCAGTTTTGGTATGAAATTCTTATAAAACAAAAAAATCCCATTTGTTATTTTATATAGAACTGATTTCATTAAGTGATCAAAAAGACCTTACGTAAAAAGCACATACAGACGTATAAATGCCAAAGCAGTTTTTACCCCAAATTACATTTTGAAAAAGTTACCAAGGGTTAAAATAACTGAATCACCTGTCCGAGGAATCCCGTCTCTACATTTTAACCAAGCTTGATTGTATCTTCCTCCCTAAAGCTTGTAGCACACTGGGCAACAACTGCAACAATTATCTTGCCATCCAAATTTGAACCTTAAGTTGTAAAGACGCGAGCTGCGAGTTGAGTGGTATAGAAGTGGCGTGCGCATTGATAGCTCGCCGTTGGCGTTTTCATATTATTATTGCAAAATTTATTGTACCACTCACAACTTTAGGTTCAAATTTGAATGGCAAGATAATTGCTGAGTCGTAGCCGTGCATTTGCCGTGCTTGCTTAGTGAGCTACGCCCCTAAGGCCCAGACTCCACCAGAGCTGAGCGGAGATGTGCGGCGTCGAGCTGTGTTTTCAACAACCAATGGAATTTCGTTATTTACACATGGAGACGTGATTGTATTGGTTGTCAAAAACACAGCTCGACGCCGCACATCTCCGATCAGCTCTGGTGGAGTCTGGCCCTAAGACTGCCCGAATGTCCGATAATAGATTTTCTGTTCACTTCTCTAAGTTCCGATTGAATTTGTTCAAGATAGCTCAGCTTCCCGAGGGGATTCCCCGTTCATTTCTTTTCAAAACGAATTCTACGTCGGTTTCATTTTGTTTTTAAGATTGCAATCTTAACGCTTTATATCAAAGTCTAATCTTCTCATATCTAATTCAGAAGCAAGTGAGAGATTGTTAGCGTTTCATTTTAGTCCCAAGGATGAACGAATGTCAGACAAACTATCTCAAAGACGAAATTTATTATTTATTTTATGCAGTATGTTTTATTAACTCTTGTGTACAAAATACGTATTAACGTAAATCATTGCTGCTTGGCTGTTTTGGGATTTATTGGAATTTACTTCGTAAATAGACTAGAGACTAGACTATTTGAGTTTAGAATTGAGCGATGTTTTTATTTTTGTGACGTTTAACACAAGTACGAATAACGTTTTTATTGTTACGGACTTAAAAGGGGGAAACGGGACCCTATAACTAAACCTCTGCTGTCTGTCCGTATTTATGAGTGTAAGTAGGTATCTCATAAACTGTTATAACTAGAAAACTGACAAATTATGTATCTCCGTTGCCGCTATAATAAAAACTAGCAAAAATAAAAATTGGACCCCATGCAATATTTTTTGCGTATTTTCATTTAATAATGATCAGTCGAATTTAAATGAGTTTATTTTGTTCAATAAATAAATAAGGCTATGAGAGCAAAAAGCGAGAGGAGTGAAGAAATATCTTCAGGTCAAACGCTTTACCACGTTCTTTCTTTACATTTTGTTTCTCGTCAGCGGTCTAGCGAGCTCCAATGAAACAATTTATGCAAATACTCTTGGCTTCAAAGTGATCTTTTCAATATTATGTAGATGCGGTGCAACCATGACAAGAACTAGTTTGATGTAACGTTAAACGTTACAGCAGCAAAAAGTTTTTAATTTAGGCATGGTGAAAAAACAGTTGAAAATTCAGTTTTGTTACTATGTTGACTGTGACTGTCTGCCACTTAGCTTCCAAAACTTTGCGCTATGTATACTGGTTTATCTCCAGACCACCGTTTACGTGTGAACAAGAAAGCCTAAATGTAGCTAACTTCATTATGAACCGACCATCTGTTCCATTTATATTTGCGACCTACGGTAAGAAGTTCCAAATACCTACGTATTTGGAACTTCTTACCGAAGGAAGGCCACTAAAAGCGCCTTTCTGAATTGAACAATATGTGGCCTGAGGGGGTTTTGTGAAACGATCATCACAAATGCTAATGCGCCTCTTCAGGGGCTATGGTATGTGCTACCGAGCTCTGGAGTCGAGCCCTTAAGTGATAACTGTAGCATCCTTGGTGCTTTTTAGCTTTGCTCAATAATGACCACCTACCCACATGCAAAAAAAAAGTCAATTTCCAAAAACGTTACACAAGTTGTTCCCTACAAAGTTGTTTTTGGCTATGCCAAACCTGGTAGAGTCACAACTTGGTTCCGTGAGAATGGTGGCGCTTCAGCATCTTGCATTCCTGGTAATCATTTAGAAGCCACGCTGCTGAACCCTGCAGAAACTTTTTGCCGGTTCGTCGCAGTGTAGAAAAAACTGAGTCTACTAGATACTCCAGTATTTATGTATATTATTTATTGGATCTTTTAGTTAATTAGCTCTTGACGATGTTAAACTAAGACAAGAGGAAATTAAAATATTTTTGACTTGATTTGATTTTTCAATATGCATCTTCAATTAGCCATCCTCATCAGATCACTTTTTCGAAGAAAAAATTCAAAGAGCCAACTCTCTCTTTTTTTAGATTAAAGATAATACTCGTAATATTGCAAAGTTATCCTTTATTAAGCAACATTTTCAAACTCTGACAAAACGGTGAGACGTTTGACTCGAGGCTTGGATGCTTGGAGATATTTATCAACCCCCTTTGTATTCCATTGTATCGTGTTCTATTGTGTTACGACTATAGAAGGTCAGGAGAAGACTTAATAATCCGCTCCTGGGATTGAAGCTACAAAATCTTTGAAACAGTTTTGTACAAAACTAAGTGGTTTGTGGTAGAAATGTCTGGATTTTGTGGACACTTCTGTTGAAGTGGAATTAGATAGGAAGTTATAGATAGAAACGTTGGATAAGGAATGTAGGAATGATTTTCAAACTTTCTTGGCTATTTTTGAGTTCCAATTCAAATTTAAAATTACACAACGGTAATTTTAAATAAAACCCATAAGAATGAAATGCATTGCGTCTATATAAATCTCACTAAATTGGATAGCTGTGACTTGACGATGCCTATTTGTTATTTTGGCCTGTATATTATGTATTGTCTCCGTGCTTTGGAAGGCACATTAAGCAGTTGGTCCCGGTTGACGTCGCTAGATGTCAGTTGTTAAGCCTAGTCAGAGGCCTTAGGGCGGCTTGATAACATCTGACAATAAGGTTGCTCACTAACCTTACACCCCTCCAACAAACCGCACTGAGCCCGCGTGTTGGAGTATGGCTTGTTCCACCTCATAGTTAAGGTGAGGCCTGTGCCCAGCAGTGGGACGTATATAGGCCGATTATGTTATGTTATATTATATTATGTATTTACACTTGATCTTCACTACATAGTATAAAAAAAGTCGCTTTCTCTGTCCCTATGTCCCTTTATATGCTTATATCTTTGAAACTACGCAACGGATTTTGATGCGGTTATTTTTTAATAGATAGAGTGATTCAAGAAGAAGGTTTATATGTATAATTGCACCCGTGCGAAGCGGGGGCGGGTCGCTAGTTCACAGTATAGAAAAGCTCTAAGCATCCAAGCTCTAAACCGAAGAAATTCAGTTGGTTCTACTTCAGGTCGCCCTATAATAAATGAAAGGAAAATGGAATTGTTGCCAAAAAGAGGTTCAAGTTAGAGTTAGGTTTTAGCTTCAAATCTTCTGGTACAAAATAACAAAATTGTATCTTGGAACGTTTTAGATTTCGTCTCGGTCTAATCTTCGTAAATCTAGCGATAAAGAGTAGACAAAAAAGGAGATATCGTAGGAATAAACATGACCAAATTTTGTGAATATTTAAGTCTTGAAAATTTGAGCCCTCTTAGGATGTGCTTGGTTTGAATACAAATTGTCATAATTCTTGGTTTGAGATGGATACAATATGTTTTCTGATTTGAACTATTGTTATTGTTCCTGCAACTTTGGTTGAGACAAAACAATTTTATGTTGCAGTTGAAGCAAACTTCGGTTTAGAGGAAGCAATGTTTTCCTACAGGAAAAAACCCAGTTTGCAAGGAACTTCAGGTACTATGAGACTGTTGTTCCAAGTCAGGCGAACTTAACTTCTTAAATATAAGAACTTAAACTTCTTAAACTTCTTCTTCTTCTTCTTTCTTTAATATAAGAAGTTAAGGAACCCTTCATCCTGCATCCCATTGCTGCTGAACACGGTCGTCACCTAAACTATGAGGTGGCGTGAGTCATACTCCAACACGCGGGCTTAAAGGGGATTGTTGGAAGGGTTAGTTTAGTAAGCAATGTTAATGTCAGATTTTATCATTCCACCCTAAGGCCTTCAACTAGGCGCAACGATTCGCACTAGATATCAGTCGTTCAGTTCTACCAGGACCAACCACAACATGAGATGCCCAAATAATAAATCAGGGAAAAGCCACTAGTTTCCCCGAGATGAGCAACAGTTTAAGGTCGGGGTGGGCACCTATGCCAGTTGATCTACTTAACAGCGATCTTTGCCGATCCGTGGAACGCAGTTCTGATAGTGATCAAAACTGCGCCACGGGCACCTATCCTCTCATACTTCAAATGTATATAAATATTATCTGTACCATGAGGTTTACGAGGGAATACAATGAATATAAAGAATTGAATTGAAAAATTGAAAATAAAATGTTGAATTTCTTGAGCCACGTTATCTGATTGTAACTATCTCACAAGCTCGTAGTTTTATCCCATTTTAAACACAGTACTTCTACAGTAGTTGTTTTAGGCTTAGACTCAGCTTTACAGCACAGTTTCTTATCTGTGTCACAACACACGTTATAATGCCTTCGTAAATATCCCTAATGTATGCTGGATTCCGTCGTAGTTGTGTATTTTGCAAAGCTTAGCCGTTAATATTAGATTTTAACATTAGGGCTGCAAAGTAAGAGTGTGAGGTGTTAAATACGTTGTTTTGTAAATTATGTTAAAACAATAAATACATACTAAAAGAAGAAGTTAAGATTTATAAAATTGGTTTCATTGAACAGAATGGAAAAATTCTGAGGAATTTACTTAAATTCTAGAGAAATAACTAAGAAGTGTCAAAAATTGCCTCTGAAAACGATATACAGACATGAGCACAAGTACCAATTACCGAAAAAGAAAAAAAAAGAGTAGTTAACTTTCTAAACAAGAAATGAATGAGGTCACATTTAAAATAGCCAATGTTTAATAAACTAGTCTTTTACACGCTAAAAAATACCTATGAAACGACTCAAATAAAATAACAAATTTTTTTTTATCGTTCAGTTGTGAGATTCATAAATAAGAAGTATGAACTCATGTTAGCCTACAAATAGAACATTCAACATACCGGAGAAATTCTTACACCGGGAGAGAATTTGTATGCCTTATCCTTAATCTTGGACGGTCTCCAGCTACAAGTTGTAGGGAAATTCTAATCTTGACTTTATAATTTACACACGAGAAACTTATACTACGGAACTCTGCAGTACTACACAATGACAAAACATAAACTACGCTCACGACTAAATAGCGGTAATAAGAGGCACATTGACTCTTGCCATCATGGTGAAGGAAACAGTCAGAAGCCCACATATAGCTCAGTAATTGGAAACAATTTAGGAGGCGAGCTAACTGCCACCATCCTTGTTAGTTGGATTTTTATCGGTGTATTTCAATACTGGCGAGTTAGCCGTAAGTTGTATGTTAAACACAAAGTCTGTAGGTGTTCTGGCCGGATGTGAACACAGTCTGTAACCTACTGGCTCTGGGTAGTGGTACTCCACTACCTAGTAGTTGGTGCTCTGCATAATATTATTACATAATACATATTTTTTTCAAAAAAGGTTCTTGAACTTCAATAGCACACGAGATGAGTGTTTACGATGCTTCAAGAACCTTTTTTAACCCAGCATCCCTGATTCATTCCAACAGGAGTTTGAGACTCTACCTCTTGACTATACTGAGCGGTGTGGTGATACTAACTTTCATAATGTATAGCATATTAGACTGGCTGTCTTGTTTGACTAAAAATCCCATTTTTCTTTCAGATATCCTGGGTCCGTCGTCGTGGCGATGACTTGCACCTCCTCTCGTTCGGCCGGCACACATACTCAGCGGACTCGAGATACTCACTGGCCTTCGAACATCCCAACGACTGGCGTCTCCTCATCGAGTACGTCAGTGAACGGGATGAAGGCTTCTACGAGTGCCAGATATCCACACATCCACCACTTGTGAGGAGAGTGCATCTCACCGTTGTCGGTGAGTTACGAAGGAGCTGGCCACAGTTTTTTTTTCTTTGGGCAAATTCTAATATTGAATCCATTTTTCATCACAATAAACGTGCTTAAGAACACGCTTTCAGACTCTATCGTGGTGAAAGGTTACCAGTAACTAGACGTCAATAACATTGATGACTCGATGCCAGGTGGAACCGCGAGATTTCGTTGGACCCTTAGTTACTAAAACCAGACTGTACTTGAACCAAACACGTGATTTCCCCCGAAAAGTTACAAAATACATTGCCTTCACCCTTATCTATCCTCAAGCTGACTCCAGCCAATGCAAGCAAATACGGTTCTTGGAATTAACTAAAATACACATGCACTTCCGACATCCCTGCAAAAACTATGGCTCCAATGTGGGCAAAAACTTTTGACATCTAACCTGTAATTTCAACCTTTTTAAACTCCTCTTGAAGGACTCCATACCAGGTTCAGCAAGAAACTAGAGCAGAGAGCTTATTGCACAATTTAGGTGTTCAGGAAAGTAAACATCTGATTTACCGTACTATGCCGCTTTTAGAGTGTGAACTCATTTGTAACTGTTCTAACTTGGATTTTTAACGGCATTTACTTCAAAATGAATAATTTTCTGTCAAATTACTTAACAATTACGGAACCGAATAAAAAGTCCGAGTTAGTTTTGTCAATATTGATAAACTAGAAAACTAACGACCTTGTATTTTTCTGGCCATTTCTCTAGCAAACTAATAAGAAGGAACTATTCTGATAGAGATCGCAATCTCAAGGATACGTTTATGAGCTAGACATGACGGTTGATAATACCTTAAGAAGCGGAAAAAGGTCGTGTAAACCCTTCGGTCCTCATCTTTATGAAGATTTATTTTCAAGCACCAAGCTGTGTAACCTAGTTGTTACCAACGTACAGTCAACATCAGAATGATGTCAGGGAACACATAATATGTCTAGTATTTTAGAACAGCTATCACTACAGAATTGAAATAGTGTTTCACTTCTTGAAGATTTTCTCAGACGTCTCAAACGATATGTGACTCTGCCAGTTAAGTATTACAATTACTATTGTCAAATCTTCGATGTCATTTTTGACTACTCTGCAATGTTTTTAGGGCTTTTAGTGGAATCGGGAGTGTAATTGTGCATTCCTTGCTGCAATAAATGCGTCCGGTTATTTTTAAAGCTTAGTTAGGCGCGCGTTTGGCCACAATCTCACCTGACGGTAAGTGATGATGTAGCTTGAGATGGTACATGCCGGCCTAACAAATGGCTGTTCACTCTCTTCTTGAAGAGGCCCAAATTGAATTGCTGTGGAAACACTTCAGCGGGAAGCTCGTTCCACTCCCTTGCTGTTCGCATTATGAAGGTGTTACCAAAACGGTTGGTGAAATTGCTGGGATGTCAACAACATAGGGGTGGAAAGCCAGTCTGCGCCTAGTGGTCCGATGAAAAAAAGGAGCTGGTGGAATCAGGTCATACAACTCCTAAGCACACTCTCCGAAATGCAACCTGTAGAAAACCGACAAACAAGCTACCCTCCGGCGGTGTTCAAGGTCCTGTAGCTTACCCGTGATGTCAGCGTCCCCCACAAGCCTCAACGCACGCCTTTCCACTAGTCTAAAACAGCCAGCTGGTACCTACTTGGCGGATTCGTCCCAGGAGGTGACAGCCGTACTCCATACATGGATAAATTTGCGCTTTGTATATATTTACTTGTTTTATCTGTCATTTGCTGGTGTTTACATACAAAGGGTATTTAACGTCTGTCCTGTTGATTCCTAAGCCTGTTTGGTATTTACTCCAACAATCTCAATTACAACTGAGAACTCCCCCTGATAAACTCCTGCAAAACTATCTTAACCCTTAAAAATCTAAGAATAATGCCCGGTGGAGGCATGACAAAACCATTTTTCATGAATAATAGTTTGATTATTGATGCCCACGGCTACATTCGCACAGCTCGCCAGGGGTTTCATTCTAATACTTTAAGAGTCACCATGTTCTTGAACAGTAGGGTGTCTGAGACGACAGGACACATAAATTTGTGGAACGAACGATATATAATAGCATAGAGTTCTTCAAGCGGATTCTGCAAGATTCTACCAGGGCAGGATTGATCTAGTGATGCCTCGGGTGTTACACGTGTCCTCAGGCTGAAGTAACAACTAACCAACATCCGACCTCCGTTATTGTAAAAAGAAACCTTATCATTTTGACGCAGACTGTACCATGTGGCGACCCCGATCGCGAATCGAAAACAAAATCAGCCAGCCAGATATTTCAGTACCTTGCAAGATTTCATTATTTTCCAAGTTCAGGCATTATTTCCGAACCCTATTTTCTGCTAGCCTTTAATAAATTAGACGAGTAATTGGTCCAGTTTCTTGTTCTTACTTATTTATCCATTGTATTCTAGGCAAAAGTGATTTATTCATAATTGTTTTTGGAGCTGTATTTAGGTATTCTGTTTGTAATTGCTACAATAATACCTGGATGATATAATTTATTATTGGTGGCTTACTTGGCTAATTTATATTGTAATGAAATGATACTTAAAATGGTTGGTAATAAAGATTACTATAACTCACTACCTACTAAAAAATTGTTTTGCCACCAGGTAGGGACTTTCCACTTTTTGCGTTTAAAGACGTTCTATAAAATGTCGGCTTGTGAATGTCCCATTCACCATTACTGTGACATCACCATTGATTCCTCCATATATATATGATGTAAAGGTGAGCGTAGGTTCATGTTATTTATTTGTATTCGTTACAATATACGAAAAGGTTATTTAAAGTTTTTTTATGAACTTATGACTCGTGGCAGCCGCCTAAGCCGCTAGGTTTATAAAAGTAAAGAGAAAAGAGAGGAACAACTTCTAGTAGCTTCAAACTTTGTCCAACTGGGGCCATACATGTTTAAATAAGTGTCATTGCATGCAGTTTCAGTTTCAAACTTGTTTCAAACTCATTTTAAACTTTTATAATGCCACTAAAAACGTGAGGTCAGCACTTGGTGTCGTACCTTACAAAAAACGGTCTAATTAGTACAAAGATTTTAAGTTAATGAATTACAAAAGAAAGAAAATTTAAAAGCGGCCGAAAATTCCAATACCGTAAAATTGGCTAACATAACATTCCAAAAATAAAAACACGGTTCCAAGTATTTTAATTTTCAATTTGTTTCTCTTTAAATTTGTTGCCTAATTTGTGAAAATTCGATATCAATATGAAAACCTACAAACAAATTGAGGTGTAGTCTTAGGCGCTCCCTCACTGAGGGCTTTTGCGTGAAATGTATTTTGAATTTGATTTTGACCATTACATTACAATACTGTCTCCCTGACTGACGACAGCTCGCGTTAAATGTAACATTATAGATGCGACTGTGAGCATAGATTCGACCTCGAGTGTTCCATCTTAATACTACCTCCCTTACTAACGAACATTCGCGTATGATGTAAAATTTAGTATTATTTCTGAATCTGCGAGCAATCACAATTGATTTAGTTGGTTGATGTTACAAGTTGCATCAAGATGTTACACATTGTATCAGTACACGGTGCGCATTGTATAGTCGGTTCTTTTCCTTTACAGATTATGTATGGTACTGAGATTGACCGCAGACCGCAAACCGCAAGCGACACTACTAGTTTCTATGAATCTGTATGAAAGTGATTCCAATCGTGACTGTACTGCAGCAACGCGCTTAAGAACAAAAGTGTTCGCTTGCTGTTTGCGATCTGCGGTAATGATATTAAAATTAAAAGACGTAGATAAGTTACTTGTGCTAAAGAAAAGGCACCCGAAATCAGGACTTTCGACCACCTGAGCAAAGCATTGACGATTTGAGACGACACTGCGCAACATGTATTTATTCTGTCTCGTTTAAGCTCTAGTCAAAAAGCATACTCTCTTGCACACACGGTCAAATTATAACCAGGTATGCCAGGGGACAACTTTTGACTTCGCGTCAGTACTGACATCACCTGTCTACGTCTTTTTCATTGTAATATCATTGGTCTGCGGTCCACCATACCATTACAAGATGGTCATTGTAATGCTCGAATCTGCACGGGTACATTACACACGAATGCTCCTGGTGAGGGAGCACCTTTAAAAAATATTTTTGGTGCGAGAGATGTTTTCATTCGTTTATAACGATCGGATATTGCTGAAGGCTGAGCCGAATATTTGCATTTTCATACGAGTAGATTTAGGCAATGTCATCTTATCGAATTTCAATGGAAAAATTATAATACTTATTATCCTACTAGGTGCATTTATTGTACTAGTGCGGGCGGCCTCTAGTTACAAATAAAGTTATAGGTATTTTAATAGCCCCAACAATATATTCATATCAAAAAATTGGCGGAAACTTATTGAACAGATTTGAAAATCTCATAAATAATAAATTAGACCTCCTGGTTGACGTCGATCATAGCGGCTAATCTCAGTGAGATTAAAAAATAAAAGGAGATAGTATAGTGCACAAGTATGTGAGCAATACATAAGCGGAGAGACAGTCTCTCCCACCACCAATAAAAACCGATAAAAACAAACGGCCTATTATATACGTCCCACTGCTGGGCACAGGCCTCACCTCAACTATGAGGTGGAACAAGCCATACTCCAACACGCGGGCTCAGTGCGGATTGTTGGAGGGGTGTAAGGTAAGTGAACAACTTCAATGTCAGATATTATCAAGCCGCCTCTGAACTAGGCTTAACGACTGACATCTAGCGACTTCAACCAACCAACTGCTTAACGTGCCTTCCGAAGCACGGAGATGCCCGAAATACACATCACTAAATTCGATCGGGGTGGTCACCCATCCCATTTCCGACCCAGCGTGTGTTGCTTTACAACAGCGATCGACGCTGAACACTGTCACAACTGCGCCATGGGCACCTTCTTTAGGTAATACCTACATGTTATGAGAGCGTCGTGGCCCAGTCGTTTAACACTCTGGCTCGGAACCCGGTGGTCACGGGATCAGCAGTTTTCAAATAAATTCATTTACGCGTTGCAAGCACATGTTACCTTTTTAAACTGTGTAACAGGCTAGAGTATGTTAAAAAGTATGCTTTATTGTTTGACTATAAAATTAAAATTCGATTAGATGTATGTTCTTCGCGATTGACAGTTAAAGCAATACTTTTTATTGGATTGATCTCTTGTCATTGAGCAAGCAAAAACAGATTTTTGGGTGGACAACCCTTTCATTCCTCGACTGTACAATTTGCGGCTAACTCCCCGGTTATGGAAAACACCGATATAAAACCCAAGCTACAAGAGGTGACATTTTTTTTTTTTATCTTTCATTTTTCTTTTTATGAAAGACTAGCGGCCTCCCGTGACTTCGTCTGCTTAGACTTAGGTTCCTATTCAGATCCATAAGCTATATTCTTGTAATGTTTCATTGAAATCGATCCAGTAGTTTTTACTTGAAAGAGCAACACGGCACACATCCATCCACACATACAAACTTTTGCATTTATAATATTAATAAGATATTCGTAATTACATGTTAGAAAATTATCTAAGGATAATAAGTAGCAACTTCTCCAAACATGTTTGAACAGAAAAGGTTCGAGTAAGATTATATTTCCAAGAAATAGGGTATAAAAGATTTACTGCATTAAATTTATTACATAATTCGGAGACGGGAAGGAAGGAAAGTACCAATCAGTAAATAAGGAAAGAAAAATAATATTTCCCTTTATCTGGTAGGTACAAGGAAATTATATTTGTAATAGATATAATTTGATGGAATGACAGTAACTGTGATAAAATATCAGGACACAAATACTTTTCTAAATTCGAAATTTGAATTCAACTGTGTTTTGTCATTGGGTTGTTTTCTGAGTTTCGTATCTTATGAGGTGCAAAAATCAATTCGCTGTTCATTATATTGTACCTGTCTGGTCAAACCTTGTAGATAATAATATAATGAGTTGAAATGAATTTTAAATACGTATACATAAAGGTTTCTAATTTCCTGTTAGGGTTTTAAAAAATTAGCTTTTTATTGGCTAAATATCATGAAAATGTTTCCACTGAATTCTGATTGTCAGTAGTTATTGAATATGAAGTATCAAAAGTGATTATAACATTATAAACATAAACAGTCTATATACGTCCCACTGCTGGGCACAGGCTTCACCTCTACTATGAGGTGGAACGAGCTATACTACAACACGCGGGCTCAATGCGGATTGTTGGAGGTGTGTGTAAGGTTAGTGAGCAACCTTAGTGGCAGATGTTATCAAGCCGCCCTAAGGCCTCAGACTAGGCTTCACGACTGACATCTAGCGATGTCAACCGGGACCAACTGCTTAACGTGCCTTCCAAAGCACGGCGATCCCCGAAATACACATCACTAAATTTCGGTTGGGGTGGTCACCCATCCCATTTATGACCCGGCGTGTGTTGCTTTACAGCAGCAATCGTCGCGATCACTGACGGATCAAAAGCCACAACAAAATAATAACCCTACATTAACAAGAACTCAAAAACTAACAAGGACAAAAGCATTAAATACAGACCACGATAAGCTCCGACTTTTGAACGCACTAAATAATAGCTAAAGTTTTAATAACATTACCAACATTGGCCATGTTTTGCTAATGTGATTTGTAATTAAAAGTTTATAAATTCAATCTCCTTTTTGTAAGTATTATTATTTCAGAAACTTTGATCTTGTTTGCAACTGGCTTAATTATATGTCATAGTTAAAATCTCAATTACCTACATACTTATGTAGATTTGGGTAAAATGGGAATAAGTAATTACAAACGACCTAACTCAGTTGTACATGCTGGGTACTAATTGGTTAATACTAGCTGTGTTTGTGTATTCAGTATTCACTAATTTAACTTCTTATTGCTGGTTACACAGAAATAGTGGATTTTGCAATAAACTGTTATCCACAGCAGAACTTTGCTATGAATTGTTACTTCAAGTGAATTCAGAAATGTACATTTTCCTTCTAAAGTAAACTATGGCCTTCTTAAAAGCCTAATTAAGGCGGCTTGATAACATCAGACATTCAGGTTGCTGACAAACTTTACCACAGCTCAATCCGCACTGAGCCCGCGTGTTGGAGTATGGCTCGCGCCACCAACTGTAAGATGAGGCCTGTGCCCAGCAACGGGACGTAACCCTGACTGAAATTTTGTGATTTGTATTTCGAGCATCTCCGTGCTTTGGAAAGCACGTTAAGCAGTTGGTGCTAGCTGTTGCCAGCAATTTTGTTTTGGGAAAATTGTGAACACTTCCGAAGCACAGAGTTGCCTTGAAATTATAACACTAAATTTCGGTCAGGGTCACCGATCATATTTACGACCCTGTGTTGCATTACAACAGCGATTGTCACCGAGCCACTGTCAAACTACGCCACGGGCAACTCAACACATTTTTTTTAAATACAAAAGGATTTATTTAAATATTTGTTTTTGTATTTAAAAAACACAGAACCATTACTAACAAATTCCTACCATTAAAAAGAAGCGAAATACTTGTCTCACAAATGAAAATACTAGTTCACGTTGTCTGCTCCAAAATATCACGTGATTCTCTACGCTGGCGGGGGTAATCCCCGGCGCGTTCAATTACACGTTTGCTGCGAAATTGTTATAAGCCGCAACTCAGCTGCGTTCTGGAGCAAGTAAAATACTATAGACATGACTGGGCATTCGAAATTTGAGTTCGAATTTGGAAATTTCGGAATGCTTGACAATTTGTAAGTAGTATATTTTTTTAGTTCTTTTTAAGGTGTATCTGCCTATAACATTGATGGAATCACCCTGGTAAATATACCAAAAAGATTTGGCCGGTCTGCCAATGGTCTTGGTAGCACATTGGTAAGCGCAGTCGTCGGTTTGCGAAAGACACGGGTCCGATTCTCGCCTGATGCCAAGTAGAATGTCTTTTTCTGGTTCTCGGAATTTGTAAGTATATTGTCTTTCGAGTCTTGAAGTTTTTTGCCATAAACATTGATTGATGTTAATAAATTGGTGAATGAACGGTCTTTTGTCTTAGTTCTTTATATAAATATTTTATGAGTAATTTAACTAATCAAGAATAAATTTGCTTGTAAATATTAAATATTTGCAGGCACAGATAATACAAGATTGGTTTTGCTTCTACACGTATTATTTTATTCTTCTGTGTGTTGGTAGGTAGGTATTATATAATTCTGTTTGTGTGAGCGCAAATGCGACTCTTGTTTTAAAGTAAAAGCTCTGTTAAACAACATTGTTGTATCCTGATTCAGACGGTTGATGTAATCACAGGATAAGATAAGCTTACTGTTATTCAAATAGACCAGTCCAGGCCGCTCTGTTTCACGCGGAGAATGCATTCACACACTCTCCCGCAGCCTGCATAGGAGAGCGGTTGAGTGTGGGACTCACCCATTCAAATGATTAGATGAGATTTGATTCGATAGGGAGGGGAGAATGGGAAGGGAACACCCACTAAACTCCGCAGAGGCCATCTTCTGCGCGTTACCATAGCTCTCCGAGTACCACCGCGAGGGACTTTACCGGCGGACGCCTGGCGCACTATGCCGGCTTCCCAGCTCAACTTGAGGTGGTAGTACTTCCCTTCTTACACCCGTGTTACCGGCAGTGCGAGGCCCACTGCACCGCCGCCCTCCACGGATTCACCTGTACAATGGACGCACATGGTGTGCACTCCTAGCGACCCCAATACCCCACTTTTAGTCGCCTCTTACGACAGGCGGGGGAGAACCTTGTCAGTATTCTACCACAGCGCAAGTTTCACAAAGCCAGGCGATTCTCACTAACATTACGTAACATCTCGATCTCCCTGAGGAGCAAACGCGCATTTTTATCATCTATTCGCTTTACTTGAATCACTTTTCTTCCTCTTTTGTAAGAAAATAATTTTAAAACCTTTTGCGGCTAAGTACTTTACTCAAACGATCACATTCGTGTAGTAATTAAGTTTCACAGAACGCCGAAATGGAATCGCCCTCAAAATAACTTTTCTTCTTTGAAACTACGGTACTAAAGAAAACTAAAAAAAAATGAAAAATATTTGAAACGTACAATTTAGGCGGCCGTATCGCTAGGATCTCTTCCAGACATCCTTCAGGTAGAGAAACAGGAAAAGAAATATGTGGTGGTGTGGCAATTAATTAACATTGAGGTTAATTTTGACCTATCTACTTCCTACCTTTTTACTTTTCTTAACTAGATTTGACGATTTGAAAGTACTTTGTAACAGGTCTATTCGAATAAAGTTATTTTTGTTTGTTTGTTTGTCTATCTTAAATTATCTACTTCTCATCACAATTTACACAATGATACAAATAAATTTGTCCACTGCTACTGCAGTGGAAAATTACGTAGAGTGCTACGTCTTCACAATGGACTTGGAACCTTCTCCTACGTCTTCAAAGTTATATTACTACGGTACTAAAACGGAAGGAAATGTATCCTCTAAATTCAGTCTTGCACTAGAATTTCACGTGACTTTCCTCGCCTTTCACATCTTTCTATCCCTCCCAGCTAATCCCAGGAACCCGTTCAATTATACCACACGGCGGAATTGTTATAATAAGCTTGGCTCAGCTGCTTCATGGGAAGGGTTAAAAAAGCTGATGAGGAAAGGATATGAAAGGGTTTAAAATGGTAAAGGAACAGATGGTACACGTGGCTCATCCCACGTAAAACATTTCGGAAAATGAGTTTGGATTGTTTTAGCAAAAAGATAACAGTGATTGTTTGTTATGAGGTGTCTAAGTTGGGGTCAATATTATGCGTGTGGCGAATGACCTGTTTGAGATCAACATAGTGAGTGACTAAAAAAATATTATCTGGGATATCTTAAGCCAAAATTAATGATCTCAAATGTTAGCAGAGCTTTCACTTCCTATGGATATCAGAGCTGAGTGTTGGTCTTAGCAACCCCAGACAGAGGGTGGGGCAGCCTTCTTCTGTGCGTGTGACCAGAGTTCACTGAATACTCTTATTTTTTTATGAAATTGGGAGCAAACGAGACGACGGTGTCACGAGAAGCGTTGCTTGCCTTTCAAAAAGGAAAACGGTTTTTTCTTGAAGGCTCTGACGTCATACCCTCACGAAAACACTGACGCTGGAAAACCGTGTAGTTCTAGTAGAGAAGGAACACGACCTGTTAAATATCTGACACACCATGCTGTATGCACAGTCCGTCTCGTAGGGATTTACACCTAAAGCTATGAACACACTCTTTTTGATTGCTTGCAGTCTTTCAAAGTTTAACGAACCTTCGTAAAAGTTGCATCCTGTAGATACGATAGGACGTCGACCCGTGTAAACCTTGCTTTATTGTTTGAGTGGAAAATTGTTCATTTAAGATTATGTGGACGAGAAAAAACGTCTGATAAGAAAAATGCTTGTTTATTCGCTATTCCCAACGATTTTCCTTGTCGTCGTTCCGAATTGGGGTGAATTATGTTCGGGTTTTTGTGGAATGTGACCATAGCAATATGGTTTAAATTTTTTCTCATTATATTTTGTCGTATCAGTTTTAGTTATTGGAAGTTGGTTTTATCACAATTTTTGAATCGCATTACAGAAGTAAAATTTTCAAGATTCAAGGAAATTGATAGAGTTAGAAGGCGAGCTCAGCCTTGCTTAATGTTATTAAATTCGGGGATGTCGAATTGTATCTAAAATAGTAGATATTTACAATTCCAAGGTTTAATTCGTTTCCTTAATACTGTCACTACGTCTTCAATTAAATTAACCCCACTCAGCTTATGCTAAGGTCTGATAGGGTCAGACGCTGGTTTTCAGCCCAGCTGAGTAGGAGCACGAATAATTGTAGCGGTCATAAAATAATTCTCATATTCCAGAGACATGTAATGTAATTTCATGTGTACCTAAAATTAATGTTTGCAATAGGAAATACGAAAACGAAGTTTTTCAAGAGAACTTGCAGAAGGTTCTCATATTGTAGTTATCATGTCACCCTCTTTAAATTATTTCCGGTTAATTTTTGAGTCTAATGTTGAGCGCTACCACTGATTAGGCCCTGCCAGAATACCAGGATCGCTGCAGTTAGATACGGTTGCAGCGGCACAAGCTGAGACAGGGACCTAGGTGGGCCCCCCTATGAGGCTTTATCTTTTTCTTTTTAAATCTGAAATAATACTGTGAATGTGCTTTGTTTTTAATGTTATTTTTTGAATGTATTTTTTTCCTTTGTTTGGGGCCAATAAACACCTATTCTTTATATCTTTCTATCCAGAGTGCCATAAGTTTCAAATTTACCAGTTCTCTTGTTCATAATCGAACACTATCCCCTATCCTCCCTCTCATAAAAAGGGTTAATTTAATAACAGTGGCAAATTATATCTACCCATTTCAAAATTACTCAATTTTCGCCACTTTACTGAAAGCGCAATTTAAACTAACTGGCACTTTACTCGTTTTCTTGTTAAGGGTTGAAATAAAGACAAAGAGACAGCCAGTTTTATATCGCTCGCCTGATCCACCTATTCTTTAAGTGTCTGTAATTAAATTAAGTTCGTCCGATCTACTCTCACTTTAAGCGCCTATGGGCAGTAAAATAAAATGAAAATGGTAGATTATAATTTCTTGGCTTTGAATTTTAGCTAGCTGAGTTTTTTATGTTCAAAAATTTGTTTCAAAAAAAGACGTTCCATCCATGACTGATTACAGTAACCACTGATTTTAAGGTTTACGTCACTAACGTCACTGCGTTAGTGGTTACTGTAACGGAAACGGGAAACGGTTATTGATGTGGACGGATTTATGTCCGACTAAATGACGAATAAAACAAAATGGTGTCTTAAAAAAGAATTTGTAACTCCTCGCCTCCAGTGTAAAGACACCTTGCTTGGTGGTGACACATAAACCACCGGTGCTTACCACCGTCAACAAAGTGAGAACTCTTGTGTCAAATTTTTCCATCTAAGAAGATTTTGAAATCATCATCAGGTATTTAAAGATAGTCGATTGTAGACGGTTTGTTCTCACCAAAGTCGTTATCATTATCTGGTCAAAATCAGCGTCTGAGCCTATCAGGTCCAGGCATTCGCTGAGAAGGGTCCATTTCATTTTGGACACCGTGACACTGCCTGTCTGGTGGAAATTTTTGTTTATTTTTCTTTTGTTTTTTTTTCTCTAACCATTTTGTTTCGTTTGCTTGTGTATGTCTGTATGTGTACTATGTCCAAGATCAATAAACATAAACGGCCTATATACGTCCCACTGCTGGGCACAGGCCTCACCTCAACTATGAGGTGGAACAAGCCATACTCCAACACGCGGGCTCAGTGCGGGTTGTTGGAGGGGTGTAAGGTTAGTGAGCAACCTTAATGTCAGATTTTATCAAGCCGCCCTAAGGCCTCTGACTAGGCTTAACGACTGACGTCTAGCGACGTCAACCGGGACCAACAGCTTAACGTGCCTTCCGAAGCACGGAGATGCCCGAAATACACATCACTAAATTTCGGTCGGGGTGGTCACCCATCCCATTTCCGACCCGGCGTTGTGTTGCTTTACAACAGCAATCGTCACCGATCACTGTCGCAACTGCGCCACGGGCACCTAAACGATCAATAAACGATTTCTTTTTTTTTCTTTTCATCCAATCTTATGGATTGCCCTTTTCTGCCCTAACAGTAACCTCTTCGCGCTTTTTACTTACTACTGTAGATAATTAAAACACAATTTTTTGAACTAGATAGAACATTAACTAAATTTGAAGACATTCACGTGATGTGAATGGCCTTATCTCCAGAAAGTACACTCGCTGAAGAATTATTGAAAAAATCGTCTCCTGTGTACTTCTGATAACAAGTGACGGCTGTCACAGAGGCAGAGTTATACGTCTATCATCGAAATCTGCCAATCCGTGAGCTGTCAAGCGACAACGTCACTGATTGGTCAATTACCCTGTAGAACAGTTGACAGACTTTATTTCATACTAGCTGACCCGACAGACTTCGTCCTGTCAAAAAGATTTGTAATGTGGCAGATTTGTGCCGTCGTATTTTTAAAAAATCTCCTGAGCAGAACCGTCACCCTGGTGATTGGGCGTTGTGAATAAAAAATAATTAAATAAATCATATATAAGGATTTAAAAGTAAGTAATCGCTTTATTGCCGTCAATATGCTGAGTGGGGACCCTTTCAGTTCCACAATAATCTTAGAGATAATAAGTTAATTTTTAAGAAATGTATTTTTACTTATTGTTGTGGTTCCTGAATAAATATTTTTTCTTTCTTTCTTTCTTTCTTTATTGTTCAGTTTAAAGAGCTTTATTCTCATTAAAGACATGCATGTCACTTATTTGAGAAATACATTCAAAACATAGTACAGTCACACGTCGTGTGTTAACATTAATGAAACTATAAATAGGTTAAAGGTACAATAAAAATTTCAAGAGTAGCATTCGCTGAAACTCTCCGCACTCTCAGCCCCGTAGTAAACTATGGTCTGAAAGGATATGGTTGCATATTTTGGTTTTGAACGTTTTTGTAATGATTGTTAATCATGTGAATCATAATTATTATTATTATCATTGTAGTGCTTTGTGCTTTTTGTTAATCATGTGAATTATAATTATTATTATTATCATTGTAGTGCTTTGTGCTTTTTGTGCCCGTTAGCGCGATATCACAATTCGGGACGCTCGGTGAGCGCGCTGTAATCGATTTTGACTCAATTCGGAACGCACCCTCAGTACAGTCCTACCAACTTATCTGTGAAATGGCGAAAATTGGAACTACGACCGCCATGTTGAAAATGTTGAAATGTCATTCAATTGTCCGTGTCAACAATTTTTGAGTACTATGGTTGTTTTATTGTGATATTTCGGAATTTATGAAGTTGAATATGCCGAAAGCCATTGAAAGTGATGCTCGAAACATTATTCTTAAGGTTGAAACCTTTTTTAAAGAAGAAACCTGGAGCTCGGTCCCCGATTATTCCATTTACCAAAATATACAAACGAATTTCGGCTGCGACAGGTTAGTGTTGTCAGCTTTATTTTTATAAATACCTATATTCTTAACCAAATATTTAAGTCCACGGAATATTTGTATATATTCTTATTGTAGGTTAACGTAACGGTAACGCACATCTAAATTCTAATAGGTTACCTGTTAAATGGGTGAGTTGTGAGTTGGCTGTAACCTGCTGGTTTTTAAATTTCCATAAAAAAATAGCCCTATGTTTCAGGTGTGAGTCAAGGACTTATTGCAAAAAAAGATACAGAAGGGCATGCAGCAGAAGACACTGTTACTAAAATTCGGACACAAGGCAAGGATAGAAAACGCAAAAGTGGAATCATACACGTTGATGATTTTGACATGGGAGTTATACGGAGGAGAGTACATGAATTTGATTCTGCTAATAATGAGGTGCCTCCTGACCGTCTACCGTCTAGAGGTCTTAAAGACAGAAATAAATTACACAGGACAGCGCTGATGATGTCGGTAGTGCAGGTTCATCTAAAGATCATAATTACTGTAAATCTGGTTTTTAATAAATAATTGTAGAACAATTTGTTTTTTTTATTACACCCATTAGGTACTTACCACTGCCAAATATTATTAGTATATCGTTGTTAGTGGTTAGGTACGGTCTTAACTAAATGCTGCAAATAGTACCAGGTACCTGATGCAGGGAGGGTACATAAATCACATTGAACGAAAGTTCTGAGTGTGGAACATTTAGTTTGATTGTTGAGTTTTCCAGATTCTAGTTAATCTCTCTAGTAACTGTTTTAGCTATCAAACCTTAATAGGTATCTGCAGGATTTCCATTTCAAACAAACAACTTATTTATATAGACCTGTTACAAGTACTTTCAAATCGTCAAATCTAATTAACAAACACTTCAATTATTCAATTCTTTTCAATAATTTCACTGGATCACTTTCTAAATAAAGCCTTTTTTTAATCCTGAAGGACAACTGTTAAGCGTACCTACTTAACTGCAAATCAATATACAGGGTGGGGCGGAATAACCGACATTGACAAAAATATCGTGTAAAGAACCTCACATACTTGCGTTTTAAGTACTCAATACGTGAATTCAGACCATATTAAAACAGTCGTAAAAAAAACAATTTTGTACGTTGTGACAACCCTATTGACGAAGTACCTATCTGTACTTTCCGCAAAGCCGCGAAACGATCAAGTCGCCACATTTCACTCGTCTCACTTGTGAATAACACAACAGTCACTTACCTTAAATACGATGCTCGATGTGCCCACCTCCTCTAAGTAGGCACAGCCGAAGACGTAATCGAGTATGCCTGTGCACACGTGACAACATTTACGCTCCCACCAAGCGAATTCCAAATAGTCTTGCGCTTGTAAAGACATTTTGAAAACTGCCACTCACTCACACAAACACTCGCACTACGTATTATTTGTAAAAAACTCCACTCAACCACTCGCGGTTTTACGACACCTGATACACACGCACTAGTTGAAATCTGCGAAGCGACTAAAAAAATTGGGCAGAGCGCGCTCCGGTAGGGAGAAGCAAAGTAGGCGAGTAGAGACGTCACCGTTTCCAACGTCGATAAATTGTGTTCTTTTAATAAACACAAAGCCCTTAAGTTCGTAGTGTTAAGTTAAGTTTTCGATCATTAACGCGATAAAACGCTTTAACAAAGTTATCGATTATTTTGTTAAATCGTGTTTGATCTAAAAACTTATAACCGCGAACAAACCAAACTAGTTACCGGCAGGCCTTGAAGACACGTTCTTTTTATCGACTTTAAGTACAATGAATAAAAGCTTGTCAGAAAAGATAGAAATGTGTATTAAACAATGTTTTGCATTCAGCTTGCGAGTTCAATTAGTGCTTTTGTTTCTAGTGGTAGTTTTAAGTTCTTTTTGTGATTCACTGTACACCGTAAAGCAAAGTTGTCCCTATTCCTTTCAATCAATCAAATCTTGTTGGAACATCATAGGATTTTAGAATTGCAATGAAATGATGTTATGATAAATCAGTTGGTATCGACAAGTCGACTGTCGACACTTAGCTAAGCGGCTACGCGGCTGAGGAGAACAACACTAGCTCGGTGCCGGCAAAGGAAGGCGGCACGTAGGCAAAGCGGCGCGGTCTCTTTGTTATCGCCTTTCGGCGTGTGCGCGTCGGTTTGCGGGGGACAGGGCCGGCTTTAAACTTAAGATGGATAGTGTAAATTGCTTTTATTATGTTTAATGTAAAGTTGAATTTAAGTTAGTTAATTTTATTATTTTGTTATAGCACGAACAATTATGGAACTTGAATTCTTGTTTCAAAAGCTGAACTAATTAGCGTAGGTATTTAAAAAAAAAGTGCCTAAATTAGGAACTTGAGTTGAGGTGCTGAGATCGTTATTGTATTCCTCAGTTCATACAATCACATTATTATCTTCTCAAGGGCAAATGAGTGCTTAAGTATCATTCTAGAATGCAGTACTATGCAAACCTACTGTATTTTTTGCTTAGTCTAATGGTTGACTTATTGCCGCGACTTAAGTCCGGCTTTTTCATGAGGATTTCCCTACAATAATTAAAAGAAAAAAGGTAAACGACTTCTTAAATCTTTTTCCCTAAATACGTCCCAAACAGCTGTTGATTAAGGTTGACAACGCATACTTTTGAAGCAAAACTTTGTCATTCAATAACTCGAAAACTATCGAACTTAAAAATAAAATAAAAATACCTTAGGTATGTGTATGTGTAGGGCTTTTCAAAATTTCAAGGATTGTCGGTCGGAACGCCCCACCCGGTATATTATTTTATTTTTAAATAATAAATAATTACAATATTTAATTTTATTATTTTTATTTAATACAAATTACCTACTTGTAAAACTTGCTCAATTTTAGGCACCTTATATTAATTGGCAACACTGAATCGACGGTGTCGTCCTCTTTCAGTTCACAGATAAGTTGGTAGGTCTGTAGATTAGGTAACAGACAACTTTTTTTTAAAAAATTTGATATGACTTCAAGTCAAATCCTTTTTAGCCGTACGAATTGTTTTATTAAATTACTAAACGAAACGCGAGTTTCGGAACGCGACATTAAACTCCTCCAACTATCTGTGCTCCAACGCACACACGCTCATTGTTTTGATAGAAATGATCAATGATGTAAAGTAATAGATTGATAAAGCGCCTTTAAAAACGTTCCAAAAACTGAATTGCGCATGTGTACTCACACATGCGCAATTCAGTTTTTGGAACGAACGCAAACATTGAGCAGACATAACGAAGTAGCCAATACTGGGGTTTCCTACGCCATATCGAGACACTATTCACAGAAACACGTTTCCTGACTGACATTTCATATAAAGATTGGTTTGCGGGATATGCGTTTCCTAGCTTATGTCTCTGAATAGGACATAGGCCACAATTTATAAAGTTATCATTTTATTTAACCTAAGTCCACGCGGAAGAAGTTGCGGGCAGCCGTCAGTATTTAAAAACTGAATATCATCCCTGAAAAAATATATATTAGAAAGCCTGAAATTTAAATTCACTCGATTGTCCTGAAATTTAAATTCACTCGATTGTCTATGTATACGTTGACAACTGCTGTCATTTAGCACAATAGTGTTGGGACTTTCCTTAACAATCTAACAGATTATCGAAATCACGAACAACAAATGAATAACGGTATACTCGTATTCTTGAAAATAAAAGGCTGAGGTTCTTTATTATTTATTAGGTTTACTCGTTACATTGTTTATGATATCTAAACATCAACTACGAGATGAAATAATATTAACACCATCAATTATTATCCTTTTTTTAGGACTGGGTTAAATAGTATTTTGTTGGCCCGTACTCTGTGGATTTGAATTGATTTTCTTGTTTCGGCCTAGGCATATAGTCTTTGTTAACATAAGAACACGGTGGTCTTGGTATCCTACAAAAATAAAGAAATTTTAATTATCTGCTTTTTCAAAGTACGGTAATGGTCATATGATCGGTAAATTGTTCAAAAATGGCGCCAAGTAGGTATTGATTGTTTTTGTTTAGTAGTTTTGTTAAGCTTCTAGTCTGAGCTAGCCAGCTGAAGCCATGATTCAGCTGTTGAAAAAATATCGACTACGCATATCGATATGTGTCATTCTTCATTTTGTACATCCCTATCGTACGTGAATCAATTCAGTTTTTACACAAAATCTTTTTCAATTCTTATTTAATTTCTGAAATAATAACTTATGCAGCATGAGGAACTAATATAATGATAGCTGAAATAAAATAATTGAACTGGGTAGTGAAAATAATTGCTCAAAACACAGTTTGAAAAAAACAATTACTTTCTGTATTTACCTGTGAAACTTTTGCATTTCTGGATCATTTCTATGATTCGTTTTATATTTGGGCACGCAACAAACCACTATTTTAATTTTTTAAAGCTTCATCCACTTTTATCGCCTACTTTACATAAATTTTGCAAACTCAAATTTCCCGCTTTTGACAGTGGTGTGGTGGTGTAGTTTTCGGTTTGGTTTTGGCAACAAATCTTGGGCATATCTCTGTCTCTTTTCCTCTTGTGTGATGTCCATATATGCAATAGTTTCTCTTTTCCTCACTTGATCACTCTATAAGTGTTGAAAACACGCTCTGGAAGCTCTATGGATATGATCTTTGACGTTAGGAACACACCTACATTGCTTAGACAACAGTGAGTGCTTGTAATTCACACGGGGAACTTCACACTTGGGAACGTTATCCCATAGCAATAAAGCTCAAATTGTCTACGTTTTAGTTAGAAATCATTTGTATGGGAAAAAGAAAAGGGCTATTTTATGGTTTTTTCAGCAATAATTCTAATTTTTCTCGCCGTAAAAACCATCCTTGAACTTCAACGAACATTTTAAAAAAAGATTTGGCCAAATTGGTCCAGGCGTTGTTGAGTTATGCGCTTACCAACACATTTTGCGATTCATTTTTATATTATAGACAAGAAATAAGACATGAGGCGTCTAGTGGGTAAAAGGTCGATGTTGAACAACATTCAACTTACTTGAACACAATTAGCAATTTACGTTGAAAATTGGCGTAATAACCTATTTTGTGCCTTAGAAGGTTCTGTAAAATGATGAAAGTTGTCTAGATTTACAATACGATATTTAGCAAATTATGTGAAAGCATTAAACTTGATAGTTAGTTCATTAAAAGCATGAAGTGTTTGATCTTTTAATAATGATGTTGTGAAGGAAGTAGTAATTTAGGAAAAGTTGTTTGAAGCCTTTCATTAGAACTAATTATTTCCTTTTTGCCGGTCTTAACAGAAACTGTGCGTTTTCCTACTTTAATTTTCTAATAATTATGAAATGAACTTGCCTTTCCTTTATAACACTATTTACAGAGCAGTCACCACAACTAGTAAACTGAACTTATAAATAACAGCAATACACTTTAGTATAACGAAAACTTATACTTTCTACGCAGAGATAGGTATAGTAGTGACAGAATACAGCAAAAAATTAACATTAATAATTTGAGAACCAGCTTAATAAAACTAAAGTTGAATGCAGAAAACAGTTATAATAGTTATGAATACTGTTGAAAGTAATACTGGACTTGCATTATATTGAAGAAGGATCAATAGTCGGGACCCATTCTTCATCATCATCATCAATAGCAGCCACAAGAATTCCCCTACTGAACATTGGTTGCGCCCTGTTGCGTGCGGCTTGCATCACCGGGATCCCGCGACCTTTATCAGGTCAGCCGTCCACCTTGCTTGCGGGCACCCCAATCTGCGTTTGGCCTCAAATAGTCTTCAGTCTAGAACCTTTTGGCCCCAGCGGCCATCAGTTCTACGCGCTATGTGCCCCGCCCACTGCCACTTCAACCTGCTTACCCACTGGGCCACTCCAGTCCTTCTACAAACCTCTCATTCTCCAACCAATTAAAAATATACCCAAGGTGCCTTGCAAAATACTTATAGTCCCAGCTGATAATACTTTCATTTCACGAACATATACACGTATTTTTGGATATTATCTTTCTAAACATCTTTTTTCTTTTGTCCAACAGTGCCAAAAGTAGAAATAGTGGACGAACGAGGAAGACCTCTCCAAGATAAGTTCTACAAAGAAGGTTCTATTATAGAACTTCGATGTGTGGTCAGTGAAGTGCCACAACCAACAAGACAAGTCAACTGGAAGCATGGGACTCGACTTCTGAACTATGACACCAAAAGAGGAGGTGTTAGGTATGTATATTTTTGTGGTATTCGTTGTTTTTCTTAAAATATAAGTCTAGTCTATAGTCCGTTCGCGTTAAGAATACAGAAATTTCGTCCTTGTCCTTCGATCTAGCACGCCCTCTAATCAATCACATCGTTTCTAATTAGGAAGTCAAGTCCACAGTGACCAGTTGAACGCATACTTTAGAACGCAAAGGTTGGGATCTAAGCTTTTTGTGCGCAACAGAATTGAATTTAAAAACCACTACATTCTTAACGCGAACGGACTATAGTGTGTATCACTTGTATTTTGTTTATTGTCTTCATCGTCATCATCATCATATCAGCCGAACGACGCTCCCTGCTGGGCATAGGCCTCCCCCAAGGATCTCCACAACGATCGGTCCTGCGCTGTCTGCATCCAGCGGCTTCCCGCGACCTTGACCAGATCGTCGGTCCACCTTGTGGAGGGCCTGCCCACGGAACGTCGTCCGGTACGCGGTCGCCATGTCGCCATTTGAGAACCTTACACTCTAACGGCCATCGGATCTCTGCGCTATGTGTCCCGCCCACTGCCACTTCAACGATGCATTCCTTCGAGCGATGTTTATTGTACTATTAGCAGCTAATTCACCGGTTTTGTTGATCATGACGGCAGCAATGCCTGCATCTGACTGTCCCGTTTAGGTATTTTACTATCCACACCGATTAAGGCCAGGCAGGCTAAACTTACGGATTTAAAACCATCTGACATACTAGTAAAAAAAACCGGCCAAGTGCGAGTCCGACTCGCGCACCGAGGGTTCCGTACAAACCTGCAAGGTTTACAAAGTTCGTTCATTTGTTACAGCTTAAAGGTATTATAGACCTGAGTATTTGGTAGGAAATGGGTAGTAAGTTTAAAATTATTAAAAACTAGCTGACCCGGCGAACTTTGTTCCGCCTTAAGAGCAATAAATAAATAAAAGTGAAAAATAAGTAAAATAAATAAAAGTATCCTATGTCCTTTTCCTGGCTCTAAACTACCTTCATGCCAATTTTCAGCCAAATCGGTTCAGCCGTTCTTGAGTTATAAGTGGAGTAACTAACACGACTTTCTTTTATATATATAGAAATATATATTATGTGATGTAACTAAAAATTTATGGTTTTCGTAATTTTTCCTTTATCTATGCTATAAGACGTTGCTTCGTACCAAATTTCAAGATTCTGAGTTCACGGGAAGCACCCTGTAGGTTTTGATTCCCTTGCAAGTGTCGAAAATTTGCGGCATAAACGGCTGTATCTTTTGATTGCGTTGGCTTAGAAGTTTGATTTTTTCACAGCTTCAAGGGACAGTAGACCTGAGTAATTGATATAAATTTCAGCTTCATACCTCTACGCGTTCCTGAGAAAAAGGGTCTTGACAGACGGACGGACGGACGGACAGACGGACAACAAAATGATCCTATAAGGTTCCGTTTTTTCCTTTTGAGGTACGGAACCCTAAAAATGTTTTAAAGTCGAAAAATATATAAAAAGCTCGTAAGTATTACGTAATAAATAATCATTGCTTATAAATTCTCATTTCGCTTCAGTCAACCTGTTTATACAAATTAACTTTGATTTCTCAATGGTCAGATAAAATGTATCAGACCGATAAATTACAACTCTGCAGATTTTAAATTAACAATTAAAATCTCCAAGAACGTTAATATTTCACGGTTATTTATATTACCCTTAACTTACAGAGGGCAGCTAATTAAATACAAGCAACGTAAATCTCAGGGGTGATTTGAATGAACAAATAGGGTATTTAACACCCCATAAATTCGGGTAACGTTTACTCACCTGAAGGGTAGTTAATGATTCAATATTGTATTGCGTGATATTGTCTTGTTTGTTTTGGATTAAGCTACTTGTTGTATTTTGGTATGTCTGCATTGGTATGTAGATAAAAATGTTTATCAAGACAGACATAAGGAATGTTTATGTTGCGGTAGATAAATTAAACCGGTTATTTTTGTAAAGTGTCTGTTCAACGTTAGTTTTGTTTGGTATACTTTTTATACAGAAACTCGAACGGTTCAAAACTGTTCGTATGATTCCGATTTTTTCCACTATTTATTTGAACTTCCGGGAATTTCCCTCAGGTACCTAGGTACCTATGACTAGTCATACAATTAAAAAAAAACACATTTTAAAACACTCTGATATGCTATTTTACTAACCTAAAACGCAATAAGAAATCATCATCATCATATCAGCCGAACGACGCCCACTGCTGGGCATAGGCCTCCCCCAAAGATCTCCACAACGATCGGTCCTGCGCTGTCCGCATCCAGCGGCTTCCTGCGACCTTGACCAGATCGTCGGTCCACCTTTTGGAGGGCCTGCCCACGTAACGTCGTCCGGTAGGCGTTCGCCATTCAAGAACCTTTCCGCCCCAATAAGATATAAGCGGTTGAAAATAAATATTTTATCCGTCATCACGTCTCGCGCAACTTCAAAGCAGTAGTGACTTTACATTTGTACCTCTAGGTGCATTTTTGTATGCAGCAGAAAAAGTAGGCTACTAACGCGGTAGGTATAGAACATTTCGTTTGGAGTAATTTTACTGTTACGTAGAAACAAATCTACCTTCACACGCCGGAACTAATATTTTGAAAGAGGCACCATTTACGCAAACATTGAGCAGACTTTACGAAGTATCCAATACTGGGGTTTCCTACGCCTTATCGAAATACTATTCACAGAAACACGTTTCCTGACTGACATTTCATAATATAAAGATTGGTTTGCAGAACATTTGTTTCATAGTTTATGTATCTGAATAGAGCATATGCTACAATTTATAAAGTTATCATTTTATTTAACCTAAGCCCACGCGGAAGAAGTCGCGGGCAGCTGTCAGTATTTAAAAACTTAATATCATCCCTGAAAAAATATATATTACGAAGCCTGAAATTCAAATTTCAACGTACCTTACTTATTGGTAAATTTCCCTTTAACTTCAAACCCGTACAAGTTAGTCAAACATAACATATCCATGAAAATCAAACATGACCTAAAAGGGTTGGGATATTTAAGTATAAATTTAAAAGGATTTCAGACTCCACAAAATGGTTGTTTTCATTGTTTTTGCTTCATCAGTGGATTCATTTCTCAGATTGGATAATATTTGTTCGCTTATTCTGTGAAAATACACTACATTTTACTTTTTGATTCGTTAATTCCGCCTAAATTGTATGTACTGTCAGGAAGCTAAGTGGTTGTACGGCACCGCTTCCGGTCTAAAAAGGCGACATTAGATGTTTCATATCTGAATCCTGATATACATACATAACATTAACTGCCTATATACGTCCCACTACGGGGCACAGGCCTCACCTCAACTATAAGGGTATATACTCCAACACGCGGGCTCAGTGCGGATTGTTTGAAGGAGTGTAAGGTTAGTGAGCAACCTTAATGTCAGACGTTATCAAGCTGCCCTAAGGCCTCCGACTAGGCTTAACGACTGACATCTACGACGTCAGCCGGGACCAACTGCTTAACGTGCCTTCTGAAGCACGGAGATGCCCGAAATACACATCACTAAATCTCGGTCGGTGTGGTCACCCATCCCATTTCCGACCCGGCGTGTGTTACTTTACAACAGCGATCGCCGCCGATCACTGTCACAACTGCGCCACGGGCACCTCACTGTCACAACTGCGCCACGGGCACATTAGGTGAATCAAAATATGAACATAATATGATTCATAATATGGTTCATAACATAATATGACGACAAGCTCCGCGAGGCGGCAGAAGCCGCATGTAACCCTCGACGCCCAGTGTTTCCTTAAACGACTCCCTACATTTCTATATGTTTAAGTTTGTGGGTGGGACAACACAGGCCGCTTGTAAAATACTAACAACTATTGTAAAAAAGATAAAAAGTTGAAAAGAGTAACTGCTGAGTTTCTTGCCGGTTCTTCTCAGTACAAAAACAACTTTCCGATCCGGTGGTAGCATCACATTTATTTAAGTACAGTATTTTTATTGTTTACATTTAATATTATGGTGTTCATGTCCAATAATGAGTATTGTTTTGTTTGTTACTTTATTTGACGATTTAAAAGTACTTTATAACAGGTCTATTTAAATAAAGCTATTTTTCATTTTGATTTTTAGTTTGCTCCACGCCACGCCTGGCTATGGTAAAAACACGTTGCCAAATTTCACTCGCTTGTTTACGGTCAACATTGTTTTTTTTAACAAAGCACTAATTTAATTATCAGCCATATTGACAAACGACTTCTAAGTATTCATGTTATTAATTTATACCTGAGTTGGAAATTCTTTTGTACACTTGCGAGCAAAACATTTGGAGAGAAATTCAAATTTTGAATAGCCAGTTGAAGTTACAAAGTTTTAATATTGAAGCTGTACTTATAATTACTAATTCATTGGTGAAGAGGGTAATTTTCTAATGGGGCGAAAGTCGTGAGTGCAATTATTATTCTTCTCCAGGATTTTTATTAAATGAGTGAATGAAATCAGTGCTAAGTAATATTTGAAACATTTAAGATTATCTGACCCCAAACTAAGGGGGGTTATGTCTGTGACTAATAAACAAACATAACTATCTTAAGGTTATTTTTTTTTTTAGCATTTTCCATGCAGTATCTTTACTAAAGATCTGAAAACCATAGAAAGGCATTTTGGTCGTCTTGGCATCAGGCAGGAATCGAACCCGCATCTTTTGCAAACCGGGCGACTGCACTAACCACTGTGCTACTGATCCTCGATGTGGGTTCGATTCCTGCCTGATGACAAGACGACCAAATGTCTTTTTCTGGTTTTCAGATAACTATCTAAAGTCATAACTTAATCAATTATCAATTTTATTTTTTTATGATTACTAATTAACTATAAATAACTTATGATGTGACAGAATTCGATGAAATCGCGTTTTAATGCCCAGGTTGGTGTTTTTCCCACTAAAGTGTAAACATTTGGTAAAACTAAAGATATTTGCAATGTTAATGATATTGTCTTGCCGGCAGCGTGAAGACGGAAGCGACAGCAAACGGGGCTCTATCGCGGCTCTACATAGCGAACGCGAACAGAAACGACTCCGGGAACTACAGCTGTTCCCTGGCGGACGTGGCGACGTCTGCCGTCTCTGTACATGTCTTGAGAGGTAATCTATACAAATATTATCTATACAAATATTATAAAGAGGAAAGGTTTGATTTTTTGTTTGTTTGTTTGTTTGTATGAATTGAATAGGCTCCGAAACTACTTGGCAGATTTGAAAAATCCTTTCACTGTTGGAAAGCTACATCATTCCTGAGTGACATAGGCTATATTTCATTTTCAAAAAAAATAGGCATCCTTACCAAAATTACGAAAAAGCGGGAAAATATTTTTTCACATACAGCTAAGTCCACGCGGACGAAGTCGCGGGCGGCTGCTAGTTAATGATAAGTGGCCTTTGAGTTTCGCCAGCTTAGTGCACGCTTTTTTGGGTCAGGAACTGGAATATCCAAAGACGCTGCACGATTTGCAACCTCGGCAGAAACTAGTGCAAGATAAGCTCTTTTGGTCGTTTCCTACTCCAACTCAAACTAAAGTATGGTGCAAATCATATCCCAACGTAGGTTAAGTCTGAATTATTTGAGGTGTATTAGTAAGACTTGTAACAGTAACAACGCTGTCAGATGATATCAAGCTAATTGACTTTGCCAATTAGGTTAACGAATGATATCTAGCAGCTTGGCTAAGAAATGTCCAACGTGCCTTTTGAAGTACGACATATACCTTCAAAATCCATAACACAATTTCAGTTAAACATTGACAATCGTTGCCAATCTACTGTCACCATTGAACTACAGGCAAATTTACAAAGTAAATGACGTTTGAGTATGACGCTCTATCGCGGCTCTACATAGCGAACGCGAACAGAAACGACTCCGGGAACTACAGCTGTTCCCTGGCAGACGTGGCGACGTCTGCCGTCTCTGTACATGTCTTGAGAGGTAATTAATTAATGATAAGTGGCCTTTATGTTTCGCTAGTTTCGTACACGCTTTTTTGGGTAAAAAACTGGAAAATCCAAAGACGCTGCACGATTTGCAGCCTCAGCAGAAACCAGCGCAAGATAAGCTCTTTTGGTCGCTTCCTACTCCAACTCTAACTAAGGTATGGTGCAAATCATATTTCAATGTGGGTAACAACGCTGTCAGATGATATCAAGCTAATTGACTTTGCCTAGAAGCTTGAGGAATGATATCTAGCAGCTTGGCTAAGAAATGTCTAACGTGCCTTTTGAAGTACGACATATACCTTCAAAACCCATAACACAATTTCAGTTAAACATTGACAATCGTTGCCAATCCACTGTCACCATTGAACTACAGGCAAATTTACAAAGTAGATACAATGTCGGTAAATGACGTTTGAGTATTACGCTCTATCCGGCTCTACATAGCGACGCTAACAGAAACGACTCCGGGAACTACAGCTGTTCCCTGGCGGACGTGGCGACGTCTGCCGTCTCTGTACATGTCTTAAGAGGTAATTAATCATAAACACAACCATTGTGAAATACGTCTTATGTAAGCAGCATAAGGCTACATAACGTGCAGTTTGATGTGGACCACGAGAGCGGAGATAAAGGCTCGTTATTTTTCTTTTTTTGCGTAAGTAACCGGGAAATTTCAGAAAGATACATCATGATATACTTAGAATAAACTTTACAAAACTGTCAAAATGATATCAAACTCCCAAAGCCTAGTACTTGACTTAACAAATGACATTCTAGCAGCCTCACTCAGAATTAGCTGCTCGACGTGTCTTTTAACGATGCTTTAAAAATTCATAACAACATTAAGTTTAGGGTCACCCATCCACCTTAACATTCGTGATCATTGCCAATCCATTGTCATTTAACTTCGGGCAACTCAACATAGTTGATATAATGTCGTCAAATGACGCTAAAGTATGATGCTCTATCGCGGCTCTACATTGCGAACGCGAACAGAAACGACTCCGGGAACTACAGCTGTTCCCTGGCGGACGTGGCGACGTCTGCCGTCTCTGTTCATGTCTTAAGAGGTAATTAATGATAAGTGGCCTTTGTGTTTTCAATGCTATGCAACTGAACGTATGTACAGAGGACACTATGTCAACCTTTACAAAACCACTAAAATAGGTCATAAGAAAGTAGCATAAAGTGGTATCATGTATAACATTACGTGGACTTCTGTGTCCCTCCAGGTAAGTTCAAAAAAATCAAAACTCAACTGGACTGGTGAAAAAACTGTCAGATTGGACAAAATGTACTGGGTTTTTTTCTAGAACTTTTACGGTAAAAAATTAAGAGTAAATTGTCACCATTTTTTTCTTTACAACTTGCGGATCGCCTAATGTAAGTAAGCAGTTACCGCCAGAAAAGCTAGTATATTTCGTTAACTGGTTCAAAAAGAGTGTTTTGTTGAGAAACGATTATAGAGGACAATTAAATTACATATGCAATTAAATTACTTGAATTACTCTTAACAGTAAACATGTTATAACACCATTAAATTCGAAACTTCCTTATTTCTACCCCATTAATTTTGGTAAGTATGACATTGTGTTCCACTCTACGGTAAGAATACGACCGAGAACAGTATTGCTATTAAATTCACGGGAAACCTATATTTTAACGTTTTATTATCCATAAATTCTCAAGGATATTTTAACCCATTACTTTGTACGGAACGTGCAGCTGGTAGCTTCAGTTTTCAAAGAAATTGCACGTAGGTACGTTTGCTTTTCATCAGTCCTGAATATATAATTGAAAAAGTTCTAAGTTGATGTAATAATGGCGTAGTCTTACCGGCCAACATCTGTTCTTCTCAAACTAGACAATTCCGAGTTCTTTGAAAAACTAACTAAAATCAAACCAGTGGTTTGAATGAGTGATACTATAATGTCATTTGATATTTTATTTATTAGTTTCCAGTCTGTCTCGGAAATTTATATTTCCATCTGAGGCTATTATAGCATAGCCTCGAACTAAGATCTTTGAGTAATTTTTAAAAGGCCACTCTCTATTTATAATTTTGTGATAAGATCTAAACCATTGTATAGTTTCCTTATGCAATATATAATAAATATACAAATAAATGGTTAAACGCCCAATGCACCGCGGTAGCCCACATTGACATTGACACTCGACGCACCGAGTCTACTTAAACGAACATATAAGACTATAGCACGACCTGAGATCTATAAGTCATTCTTTGAATAGCCACTCTCGATATATTTATTTTTGTTAAGGGCTAAACGATTTTTAGTTTCCTTGTGCAATAAATAATAAATAATTGAATTAACGGTAAAACGCCCAATGCACCGCGGCAGTACACGCCGGACGCGACAGTCGATGCCCCGAGCACAGTATAAACCATACAGTAGGTTATCTAAGGCCACTCGCCGAGTTATTAGCCTAGCGTGCACACAGACACGCGGCACAGCCCGTCCGTACTGCCGCCTCCCTATGCCTCCCCATTTTATGCAATGTACAATTACAATTGTACAATTGTAATTGTAAAAAAAGTACAATTTGCGGACTTAATGCCTGGAAGCATTCTCTCAAAAGTCTACTGACTAAAACCTTCTACTTCCTCTCATTGCTTTTAATGGGAGAACACGGTAATTGGCCCAAAAACTTCTACGCGTTCCCAAGGACGGTGATTCCACCGTGAACCCTGGCTTACAGTTAAAAATACACAGAAATTCGGCCGGTCTGTTAAGGGTCTTGATAGCTTAGTGGTTAGAGCAGCTGCCTGGTTTGTGGAAGATGCAGATTCAATCCCCGCCTGAAACTCAGACCAAATGTGTTTTTTCTGGTATTCATATCTATTTCGACTATTTACAAAATAACCTCAAGCAAAAGACCTTTTGTTTAAAATATCATAAGAGATAAGGGACTCGTTCATCAGTTACAACAAGGAAATGTGGGAGGAACATAGATGTTCGACATGATCTTTGCCTTACCTTCCAGCCCACGCGTTGAGAAACTCTGTGGGGATTATGGAGATAATTTAAATATTGATTTTAGCCCTTTAAGGGTTACTGACACACCTGTTTTTAGTACCTAATCATTTTTTTTCATTTTATATTTCACTTACACTATCATTACAGATGTAAAACCATTTTGTTGAAACCTCATTTCCGATCACTCTAATTTAGATTTTAGCCAAGATGTGTAGAAGAAGGATCACGTACCTTCTAGCCACAATAAGGATGCGTACCTAATTCAAATATAAAAATGTAAACAATTTATCGTCCTTAACATGTTCAGCAGCTATTTTGTTTGTTTCAGAAGTATATGCATGTTTTAATAATTATTTAAGTAACTGATTGTGATTTATAATTGAAAAGTAAGGTAGAACCATGAATTGGACGTGCCACAGTTTGCTAGTACCCACTAAAAAGGAAATTACAGTTAAAAAAATTAAAAAGCCTTTCTATTATTTCTCCCTTAATATTATATTCTCTTTTTATCTCAATTTTATGCCTTAGGTATTCCCATAATAGTAAGTGATTAATCGTATGAATCGTTTCTCATACTCGTAAGTACGCCAATAACCTATCTGTGTTAAGTAGTTCATCCGAGAACCCTACAGTACTGGAGTTATTTTTATTAGCCGGATAATCGAGATACCTCACTTGGGACTTAACCGCTATTCGACTGTTATCTTAAACGCTATAGGAATAATAATATCTTTTGAGAGCAGGTGAGTAGGTACAGAAGGATAGGTTACTACAAACCGTAAAAATAAAATAAAATAAAATGAGAAGTTATTTAAAAAAAAACACGACTGCGCTTCTGAGAAAAAATGTAGCAGTCGGGACTCAGGACCCATTCTAGAAACAGAGACTTAGCGAATATAATAATTGCAGATTAATATAATAATTAACTGCAGATTGTGGTTGAGCACTCTGGCTCAGAACCCCATGGTCCCGAGATCAAATCTGGCCGGTACTCACCTACTTTGTGTTCGTTGTACAATTTGCGGCTAACTCTCCGGTGATGGAAAACGTCGATATGAAACCCAAGCAACCCGGATAACGGCGGTAGGCCACCCTTACCACGTTGGGTTCAAATTCCCTCGGCGAAATGTGGGCTTCTGAATGTTCCGTTCACCATGACTGCAACAGTCATTGTGCTTCTGACTAACCCATCAGGGATATGGTCGTGAGGGTATGTTAGATAGATAATAATAAAAGGGTGCTAATAATACTAACGCCGTTATTTAGACCAGTAAAATCATCTAAAATTTCTATTACGAGGCGATTGCAAATCGAATAACGCAATTGTAATTCTCATTCAATTCTGATTGCCCCAGCACCATTGCGATTCAGTTAATGAGTTTTGAATAACTGCCAAGTATGGCTAATGACCAAATTTTGCCAAAACCTCCTAAAACTATGCCTCTAAAGTTAATTCAATTGCTCTATCGAATATTGTTTTGTGCAATTTAAACTATTAATGGTTGGAAGAACATATTTTATAGCCTGCTAGCTGTTGCTAGCCATTTTGGTCCGTGTGGCATTGATATCGTATTACTAACACTAATTAATGTACAGTCGGGGAATGAAAGGGTTGACCACCCTAAGATTTGTTTTTGCTTGCTCAATGATGACATTGATAAGATCAATTGGTTTAACTGTCAATCGTGAAGAAACATGCGTCTAATCGAATTTTAGTTTTATTGACAGACAATAAAGCATACTTTTCGGCATACTCTAGACTGTTACACAGTTTAAAAAGGTAACGTGTGCTTGCAACGCGTAAATGAATGTGTTCGAAAACTGGTCAACCTTTTCAGTACGCGACCTTACTTTAAACAGGGATACAAAACGTTTACTTACTACTTAACTTTATTGTAGGCATGAAAACAAAACAAAAAAACACAAACTATAGTTCGTTCGCGTTAAGAATGCAGTAATTTAATTCTTGTCCTTCAACCTGGCACGCCCCCTAACCAATCAAATCGTTCCTAATTAGAAAGCCAAGTTCACAGTGGCCAGTTGCATGTATACTTTTGAACGTAAAGGCTGTGGATCAGGGATTTTTGGTTTGCGAGAGTTGAATTAAAAATCTCTGCATTCTTAACGCGAACGAACTATAGTCTAAAACTGAACCACAGTAAACATAACAGTAGGTTACCTCAGGCTGCCCGCCGAGCTATTAGCCTAGCGTGTTTACAGACACACGGCACAGCCCATACTTACTGCCGCCACCCTATTCCCCCATATTTTATGCTAGCGTGTGCGTGAAATCGCGTGCCGACACGGCGCTAGACCCGCACGAACACATTCAAACCAAGAGCGGCACGTTTGTATGTGTTGTGTATCAAGAGAATAAGAGCATGCATTGTTTATTAGAGTATAAGAACGTGCACAGTGGCACAAAGGGCAGTGTGGAAATAAACCTTAGTACGGGATACACGTCTTTGATTCAGCAGTATGTAGATATTTTACTGTTCTCTGTTTGCTGTGGATAAACTGATCGACCTTATAGCAAACGCCGCACTTATAGTAGACGCCGTTCCAATCAACTTTGTCGGTGGCACAAGTGCAGTAGCTTACCATACACATTTTTAGGAAAATTTTGAAATAGGGTTTGCGATCAAAAACGCAATTTCGATAAAATTTACTCTTACGATTCATCTATCTGTCTTCTTGTCTAATAATAATAGAAAGTTAAAACGAGTAAAAGAGATAAATATACACAAAACTCAACGCGTTTAAAACAACTTAAATTAATTTATGTATTAAAACTAGCTTCGGCTAGACGCAAATTAATTCAAGTAATAAAACTAGGTTTGTTAGACCTTTGCCCATGACAAATAACAGTTAACAAAGATAAACAGCACTTAAAACAATTTAAATCGAAATACAAGCTTTTCCAAGGAATTAAAGCGTTGTTAGATGAAGTGCCTTTTGTGTTACTTTGAGAATGTTTGCTATCTAAATAATAAGCGTTTAAAAGCAAGTATTTCAACTATAAAAATTATGAAATTAGTGATTTTATCAACTTTTAAGTGATTTTTGGCGGTCTTTCAGGAATAAATTAGGTACTTAGTGTATTCGGTTAAAATCCGTAGTGGTGTTAGTTTATTTACATAACATAACATAAACGGCCTATATACGTCCCACTGCTGGGCACAGGCCTCACCTCAACTATGAGGAGGAACGAGCTTCTATCTAACACGCGAGCTCAGTGCGGATTGTTGGAGGGATGTAAGGTTAGTGAGCAACCTCAGTGTCAGATGTTATCAAGCCGCCCTAAGGCCTCTGACTAGGCTTAACGACTATCATCTAGCGTCGTCAACCTGGACCAACTGCTTAACGTGCCTTCCGAAGCACGAAGATGCCCGAAATACACATCACTAAATTTCGGTCGGGGTAGTCACCCATCCCATTTCCGACCCGGCGTGTGTTGCTTTACAACAGCGATCGTCGCCGATCACTGTGACAACTGCGCCACGGGCACCTTCCGGGTATATATAAATATCGTTTCAAAATATCAATTTAAGTCAATTTAATCCTCATCCTTTATTGTCCATGGTCCCTGTAAAGTCACTGGGAGGTACCACGGGAATTATTTTACCCGTGGTCCCTGAATTCAGTAAAAGCTGACTAATTCCCCTATCAGGGAATATCACAGGAATCAATTCTTATGACCTTTGTAACATATAATGAGATTACAATCGCTTGAATCACCACTAACTCATATTCACTTCACAATCGTATTGTAAGTGAATACCTCCACTTAAATAGAAAACAAGCCATTCAGTACTAAAAATAGTAAAATAACAATATTGACGGGTCGCGCAGGAAGCCTATTCCAACATCCAATGCCGCTTCAATTTGGCAAACTATATTAAAACTACGACCATTTTACATTTCCCATTTATAAACGACGGTTTACATAGATTGAAAGTTTCAATCTAGTTTGTTTTTGTCATCAAACGACTATTCTGTTAGTTCGTAAATCGTAACACAGCTGACCAAGAGAGCTGTGAGGCTGCGCAGTACGAGTAACATAGTAGGAACATAGGTACAGTCGCGGAATAAAAAGATTGACCACCTTAAGATCTGTTTTTGCTTGCTCAGTGATGACATTGACAGGAACTGCTAATCACATTAGTAATTTTGATCTTAATAAATGATCAAAGATAATGTAATTTTTCCATTTAATACACAACGTAATGGCGGCAAGATCAAACTAGTAAAAAGTTTCAGTTCTGGTAATCGTGAAGTTGTTGCCAAACAGTGAAGCATACTTCTCAATACAACATTCTAGCCTTTTACGCAGTTTAAAATTGTAACATGTGCTTGCAACGCGTAAATGAATTTATTTGAAAACTTTTCATTCCGCGACTGTACATAGAAGCTTTATTAAAATTTTCTAGTGAATCCTAACCCTAAGTTCTAACATGACATACGCCCACGATTATATTATCCCAAATGGGGTAGTCAAAGGCACACTAATTATTTCCGGCATGGTCAAACGGAACATTCGAACGCCCACACGTTCTGACATTAGGCTGTATTATAGCCATAAGGCTTTTAAATCCGCAACTCTGCAATGTAGATATCTACTTTTTGTTATTGACATGATTTTTATTTAAGAGAGCGTCGTGGCCCAGTGGTCAATCATTCTGGCTTAGAACCCAGTAGTCCCGAGATCAAATCTGGCCGGAAAACACTCACTTTGGGTTCATTGCACAATTATCTACCTAGAAACTTTTGTTTCCGATTGACATGGAAGAAAGAAAAAGAGTTTTTTATTAGTCGTAGGCTCATTACTAACTAAAAATTTCAAAGTTATAAAGGGAACACAGCACTGGAAAGAAATATATGCACAGATAGTGGTTCAGGCATTGATATAAATTAAAAGAGGAAGATACGTTACGTTCATATTTCTTGAATTCGAAACTGGCACATGGCATTGACGTATGAATGACGTGCACGCGAACAAGTCGCTATCAGCGAAGTGTCAGAAAGCTGTAGAGATTCAAGCTGAAACCCCAGCTGTAAGTTGGCCCCACTTCTCATTTTATTTTATTGTTACATTACCTTATTTTTTGCTGTTTGTTGTTTTTTGCTTTTTTGGTGTGGGCCAATAAACAGTTTTTCTTTCTTTCTTTCTGTCATATTGGCTTGAAGCAGGTCTATTGAACCTGTTTGAGGGCGGACACTTTTGATACGTGGATGCCCGATATTCCTCTTACCGTTAAAATTAATGGGTTCCGGTCCTAATGAAATGAAAATGAAATAAAATATTCACTGTTAAGTTGTCTCGCCCAGGACACGTTTGTGCAGCGCCTAAAGGGACAAACACACTCGTGGTTGCCTGAATTGCGGTTGACCGTGCGGCTTACCGCTGACAGAAAAATGTATCTCAGAGACTGGAGCGGTATGGCGTAGCTCTGTCATACTATCCATAGTTTACCTACATATTATACTTTTGTCATATCAAAATATCAATAGTTTACCCACGGACGTAAAAGAAAGACGGACGAAACCTCACACTAAAAAAATGTAAAGCATGCAAGGTGCTACAATTTCGTTTGTTTTACACGACCTGCTACAGTCACACAAACACACAAGGTGCTACAAACTACGCCATTTTATTTCGTGTGACAGGGCCAATGACTCGTGCTAGTCACGCACACACCTAAACTGGCAGCTGATAATATGCACTCATGATTAGACGAGGTGACGTCCGTCTTTCTTTTACGTCCATGAGTTTACCTTAATAATAATAAACTTTTCATCGAAACTGATAAACCATCGTAGATAATCTATGAAAGAAACAATTTTTGTTGGCCAACACTCTCACGTTAAAATACTGATATCCGACGGTCTTGATAATATATGACATCTAACGACTTTCTTTTTAATTGACTGTCTAGCTGTTGATTAGTCCAAGGTGTGACTTTCACAGCTTTACCGGGCACTTGGGTAAGCGGACGGCTCACAACCCCTAAAATTTAAGTGACTTGACTAAGGGTGCTTCCAGGGTGTGCAAATTATGACGGGGCACGGTTGCTTCGCCTCCTATTTGCACCGCATCTAGCGAGAGGAAGCGCCAATCTGTTTTGAGTGTGGTGCTGCGGACGATACGGCCCACCACACCTTAGCGGTGTGTCAGAGGTGGGCCACGCAGCGGAGCGAACTTGTTTCGACAGTGGGACAAGATCTGTGCCTTCCAAGCGTCATCCTAGCCATGTTGGCGGATGAAGACGGCTGGAAGGCGGTCGCTACCTTTTGCGAAGAGGTGGTGGCCGAAAAGGAGGCCGCGGAGCGCACACGGGAACAAGATCCCGCTGCCAACGCGCTCCGCAGGGCGAGGAGAGGACGGAGACGGCGAACAATCGCCGGTCGTCTCCAACCTCTCCGTGGAGGAGGCCAGCTGGCGCGTGGTACGGGGGTACCTGCGGCAGCATTGCACCGGCCACCTCCACTGCCTGGTAGGGACGGCTCGACGCCCTCGGCTGTCCCTATTGGCCCCTCCCCAAGAGGGGGGGGGTCGCTTCCTGTCCGCCGTGTAGGCGGGCTCCGTCCGGGGGATCGCGTAGAGGGCTTCGTGCCAGTCACCGCAGTTCCCCCAACATGGACGATGAGAGGGAGTCCCGGAGTTTTTAGTCGGTATGCCACTGGGTGCCACCTGCCCAGTGGTGAGTCCCACATAACCTGTCCGCCCCCCGGTGGACAGGTATGCGTAATGCCATTTCCTCCGGGTCAAAAAAATAAAATAAAAAAAAAATAAAAAAAAAATAAAAAAAAGGTGCTTCCAGGGTGCCGAGCTTCGGCTTAGGGCGTTGCTGGGAGATGGCAAGTTGAGGCCTCAACCCAGCAGTGACGTTTGGAGGCTATTCGTTTGTTTTCACAAATAAAAGCTTAACAGAATTCACTTTTGGCTTTCCTCCCATGTTGCCTAAATCCGACGAACAGCACAACAATTTTAGTCCAACAATTGTATTGTTTGTGGTGCCAAAATAGACAATTGAAGTCTAAATACTGCGTTCGGAAGTTCTAAATTGGTTTTTACGCTTTAGCTGTTTCAATTTATTTTTTGTGTAACCTATTGTTGTATCTCGCATACTCTCATTCACAGTGTCAAATATTATGATTTTTTAGCTCACGCATAATAACGTTAAAAAACAGTCATACATAAACATACATAAATGTTCTATTTACGTCCCACTGCTGGGCACAGGCCTCGGCTCAACTACGGGGTGGCGCGAGCCATCCTCCAACATGCGGGCTCAGTGCGCATTGTTAGAGGGGTGTAAGGTCAGTGAGAAACCTTAATGACTGACATCTAGTGACGTCAACCGGGTCCAACTACCTCAAGTGCCTTCCGGAGATGCCCGAAAAACACATCACTGAACGTCGGCTGGTATGGTAACCTATCCCATTTCCGAGCGTGTGTTGCTTTACAACAGCAATCGTTGCCAAGCCGCTGTCAGAACTGCGCCAGCACATTTAGTGATGAGCATTTCGGGCATCTCCGTGCTTCGGAAGGCACGATAAGCAGTTGGTCCCGGTTGACGTCACTAGATGTCAGTCGTTAAGCTTAGTCAGATGCCTTAGGGCGGCTTGATAACATCTGACATTATGGTTGCTTACTAACCTTACACTCCTCCAACAATCCGCACTGAGCCCGCGTGTTGGAGTATGGCTCATTCCACCTCATAGTTGAGGTGAGGCCTGTGCCCAGCAGTGGGACGTATATAGGCCGTTTATGTTTATGTTATGTTTATGATTGAAATTATCCAAACTGTATTTGAAAATACCTTTTAATCTCTTGAAGTACAAGAATAATTGAGCAAAAAACGTGAAAGTTAGACTTAAGTATGGTAACCTTAATGGTAACCTTAATTTACGATTCATTGGACCGAATCTGTAATTCCTCAATCTCTATAATTCTCTAATTCCTCAAAAAATCCAAAAATCACTTCAAATACCAAGCTCTCATTAATCTCATCCTGAACTTTGCTAACTATGCCTTTTCTTTACAGGAGAAAACCCGCTAGCGATGCAACGCGGGTCTGCACCAATTTCATATCCATCGGTGGTGTTGTTCGTCTGTCTGCTGAGCTGACATTTGGCCGGCGCGCAATGGACGCGCGACACCAGATAATTAGCCGATCCTACGACAGTAACCGCTAGAGTAGCGTTTCCTTGGTACGCAGTCGGAATTCTTACGCAACAATTTTGTGCTCAGTTTGAATAGTTGGAAGTGTTTATGCAAGCGGAGGCAGCTTGAAAAAGATTACCACAAGTTTAATGAGGGTTGGTTAAGTTAATTATGGTTTTAGTTTAAGGTTTTTTTCTCATTTTCTTTTTATGGGAGTGGAAGCAACGTACCCTATTATTAAAGGAAACAAATTAAAAAATATTAATAACTAGAGGACGACCACGACTTTTCACCAACATAGCTTATAATATGCATCTGAATGGGACATAGGCTACAATTCAAAAAGATATATCACATTTTTTTTAACCACGCGGTCAAAGTCTTCGGCGGCCGCAAGTATTTCATAATACTTAATAATGAAAATTAAACAAATAGTTGAATTCAACAGCAAATAACAAAATCCCTGTCCGAAAAATCTGTTTTTAAAAATCTTTACGTATGAAGTGGCGCATATTTCTTCACAACATTACATTGAATCTTTTCATAAAAGCTTTTAAAAGACTTTCATTTCAGCCTCTTTCCATACAATGTCAGAACGTATTCCGTTTCACTTAAGTTTCAATTTGTCTAGAAGCGCAAATACCTTCTCCAAGTTGATTTTATTAAACTTATTGTTTAGCAAGAAATATTTCTCTTAAGAATCTAATTAACAATAAAATACCGGACTTTGTCAGCCTTTGCGTTGCTACAAACTATAAATAAATTCCTGCTTTGCTTGGATAATTCCATTTTGTATAAATTAAAAAGGAAGTATATTTTTTTAATTCAGCTCTTACAACGGTATGGTAGTTTGTGCACTGTTTCTATTAACTCAAGTAAGTAATACCGCGATTGGAGATCTCTATAAATTACAATGTATGCTTTGTTTTAACATCTTTTTTGTGAATCTAATATTTAAATCAACTGGTCTTCCGGACCACTAGATACCGTGAAGGCTTTCACCCCCCTAAGGTCGACTTTCCGGCGGTCCGGACTAAGCGATTTGCTGTTTCCTTTCTGGTCTGTACCGCTAAGGATTGGAACTCTCTCCGCGTCTGTGTTTCCAGAAATATACAACCTTGGAGTCTTCAAGGCAAGATTGAATATGCATTTTCTGGGTAAGCGTGTTTCACCTTCGACCTCGTCTTTGCTTACCATCAGGCAAGACTGGGGTCAAACGCAAACCCATTTTTCTAAAAAAAAAGATCTCCGCTTGTATACTATATATTTTCGGGATGGATGATGAGTTTACTCCAACTGATAGGAAAGGAAGCAGGCTTAGATTTAAAGATTTGAAAAGTACATTAATACGGTTCCTAATAAGCTGGTCAATTTAACCTTGGAGGCCTCCATAAATGCGTTTTGATGTCCGTCTTGTAAACCCGGGATTTAAGTAAGGGAATTCATTTTTGTAAAATTCCGACTGCGTACTTTTTCATTAATCTTAAAGTAATTTCCCAGTATAGAAAGATGTTGTTGTAACTAACTACTATGTTTGTCCGAGCTCCGGACGTACCGGAAGGAACTGCGAAGTTTTCATTGTTAACTCAAAATTGTGCTTGAGTTGTTACTTTTATGTTGTTTATAGCAGGAAAAAGGAAAGAAAGAAAACATCCTGAACTGTAAAGGGATACTGTTGAAGCATAGTAAATAATTCATTTTGAAATTCTAATTTTATATTGCCAAATAATTGTGTGGATGTGCAGTCACTTGCAAAAGTGAATGGATTGGTTTACCCTTGTTTGATCGAACAACGTTTCGTCGAAAATCAGTTGGTCGAATTTCAGTTGCAATAATATCAGTTCGTAGAATTATTCAGTTGACCGAATATTTAATTGGTAAATTTTTATTTGATGTAATTATTTGTTTGAACGAATTTCATTTGAACTAATTTCATATTATCGAATTTCGTCACTGCCCTATACTATAGTTTGGGCGGAACCGACTCGGTTAGATTAGGTTAGAAGGTTTAAGGCGGGAGGGAGCGAAGCAGAGCGTAGCTCCCGCCTTAAGCCTTCGTGGTTATTTTTTTTTTTATACCCAAAAAACGACTTGCCTCATTACATGCTGCTTGGCATGTTATACCATCTGAAAATTACATTAAATGAACATTCTACCTTTTGATCATTAGTGCAAACGTTGTTATAGCAAATAAACATTCCACGAACTGAAAATTCTATCAAATGATATTATACAAAGTGATGATTTTCTCAAACGTTGTTCGACCAACTGATTTTCGACGAAACGTTGTTCGATCAAACAAGGGTAAACCGAATGGATTACCTATTGTGTTACTATGAATAGCATGGATATTCACTTTTATGGATGTGGTGATAAAATGGCTGTCCATCTAGATATTCTAAATCAAATTGAAATCATTTTGACTCTGAATGACATAGTATATTGTATTTATTGTACAATAAAGGTAATTTGAAAAACTCTTTATGTAACTATATTTTTTTATTTTGATTGATAATTGCTATTTTGGTAAGGACGTTTTGTGACCTTCTTCCACAAGATGTTATTGGCTTACCATCTATCTGTGGCACAACGGACTGACGGGTTTTACTGAAACTTTACTGATAAAATTCATAAGCTGCAAAGGCTTAAAAGCTTAATGTATGTGGACCCAGTCACTGACAAAAATCGTATTCATTGTTTAGACAGTGTTGCCATGTTCATTGAAAATTTCTATTTCAATTTTGTTGTTCTTCGTAATGGTGAAAAAAGAAAAGAAGAAAAATAAAGTAAAGGCCCAAAAAAGACTCGCGTGGAGGAGAGGAAGAGAGACCATTGCCCAGCAGTGGGATCCTCATGGCTGATTTAGATATAGATTGCATAAGTGATTCAGTCTAGCTCATAATATAAGCTAGACTGTGAACATCTTTCATTCAACAACATATTGTTCTTTCAAGCATAAATTAAAAATAACAATATATTGTGTCAACAGGTGGCAAATGATTCCAAAATAGTGAACAAAAATGTATTGAAAGTTATTTTTAAAAATAAATAACGGGTTTGTGTTTTAAAGTTGGTGAATACTCTGTTTATCAAAAATTGTTTATTAAAAGATGTTTAATATTTAACCAATAAAATTATGTCAAAATCTTATATCTATTGTTTTGTAGTTAATGTTATGTCTGTTTGCTCTAAAAGAATAAAAAGACAATGTTATTGAAAGTGTAACTAATGATAATGTAAATATAAAATGATAATGATATTCCGTTGATTGTAAATAAATATAGATAGAATAAATTAAACACTATTAATACAATAATTAAGAAAATTTGGATACAGTGACTTTAGGCTTAGTCAGAAAAATCATGGTTGTTTTTGGTAATCAGAAAAATATTTTCAGTGTCTGAAAATAATCTTCCCACTTGTAAGTACTAGTTAGATTTTTTTATTGCTCTATATCTTCTGCTTATCCATGTTTGTACATTTACAGTGTAATGTCCAGAGGTTGAAGTTGTAAATAAATTAATTATAGCATGTCTTGCGGTGGATAAACTCTTTCGTAATTATCTCTGAACATTTTTGTATTTGCATTTTTTCCTCTTGAGTTTAATTAGTAACCATAATACTTCATAAATTTAGGACTCAGAGGACCCGGGTTAAACCGGATATGTAAAGTTTGCTGCCTTGACCAGATCGTCGGTCCACCTTGTGGAGAGCCTGCCCACGAAACGTCGTCCGGTACGCGGTTGCCATTCCAGAACCTTTCCGCCCCAACGGCCATCGGTTCTCCACGCTATGTGTCCTGCTCACTGCCACGTCAATGATGCAATCCTCTACCTACTATACTATTATTTTGCTTTCTCTCACTCGCTTTCTCTATATTATTATATTACTTTAGATAGCGTGTCCCGTCTGCAACATGTTCTGCTAACACGGCAACCCGGCACGGACCATATTTTACCTAGAAAATACTTGAACAATCTTATTTTGTGAAGACACAACATTTATTATTACCTAACCAGGTACCTTTCCTTGTATTCCACAAAGATTCCTGTTATTGTCGACAAAATAGTGATTTCTGTTGTACTAATAACTAAAATGAACTCTCTCATAGATATTTCTTTTAGAACAGAAGTTTAAAATACGAGTCTGTATTCACTACCAAGTATGGTAATTGGATTTTAAGAAAACTGAATCCTTTCAGCGTGCAAATCCACGCATACTATGCAAGTACCTACTTGTTAATTAAAATCGATCTAATGATAGGTCAATCAAAAGTACTAACCTTATTGTCAGCGAGATAGATACAAATGTATAGATCTGTATTAAGCAGTTCATAATGGCACCGGTGCCAGGGAGTGATTTCACCACCGCGTTCACGATCGCCTAGCTGCCTAGCAGGCTGAAAGCTTTGCCTGAGTTCGAATATTTTTTTTGTGTTCGTTTTATAATTATGACTCAAGAGTCTAAATGAGAGTATAAAGAGCCTAATTGCATATTTCAGCTTAAAATGTGCACGTTTGTTGACTGTCCATGTGTCACATTTATGTGTCTTTTATTTTGATGTTGACATCAAACGAAGAGAAAATAAGAAATTTTGAGGTAAGTTTGGTTTAGATACTAGTCAAACAGAATCACTAATGGTTGGATAAACGTAAGCCTTTGAATTGTCATTGCTTGTACGAACTCATCCAACACACTTCGACATGAGTTTTGTGCTTAGGTAAATAAAGTTGTGACTTCGAAGTTATTTATTGTTTTTTGCATCAATATTTTCAGAGATTGTTAATATTATTATAACAAACAAAATAATGCAGAAATGGCTGTTTATAATTAATATGAAAGAGGAATAAACGTTTGATTCGGATGTTGTGTTTTTGTTATCCAATTAGTTAACGAAACAAGCATAGGTACTGGTGCTTATATCAAGGCTGTTTGGAGACTCCGAATTCTAAACACAGCTCTAAATTAGATGTTATTAATATAACATACGGGTTTTACTACTACCTACATATTGTAATATCGATGTAAGTAACCACGATTTTAATATCTATACAGACCGTTTTTCTTCAAAACATTTCAATTTCCACAAGAAAACTAATACGAGTAACATACTTGTAAGTTGGGAAATAGTTAATTTTCAAGGCCTTTTTACAAACATAATAAAATAAGCAAAGAGAACATATTTCAAACAGAGCATCTTTCTCTTCATGTGCCTCCGTCTTTTAAATGACTGTCCTCATTTTGAATGATCGCCCTCATTTTGAGGGCCTGTCCTCATTTTGATGGATAGTACTCCTGACCCTCTCACCGGTAACAATCAACCAAATCGTATTTCAGTTGATTGATATCGAAATGGCACATCTCATCAATTCCCTTTTAGTCCCTATCGAGTGATCAAAATTTTACTAAGCGTCATTTCTTTTTTAGTCACTAACAAGGGCATGAAATTGCTGAGTTTGAGTTTTTGTAATAATTGTCAAAAGGAGAATTACAGTGTAGCTTGTCCTTTTTTAAATGTAAGTATAGCTTTACTAACTGGTAACTTACAGGAACTAGGTTGTTAGCCTAGTTCTTTGTAATGGACAACAAATTAAGTCCAATCTAAGCTTTTAGATACGAGAAAAAATATGAATAAACTTGATGGTAAGATTTAAATTTAAATTTTAAGGCCTTTGTTGTTCTTGCTTTACATTAACGATTTGCCAGATTCAACAACACATCAATGTTTCTTGTTTGCAGACGACACCACTATTGTTATAAAATGTAATGACCAGGGAAATCTTACTAATGAAATTAATGGCACACTGAAAAACGTTGTAGAGTGGCTAGATTTGAACGGTCTTAACTTAAATATTGACAAGACCAAAGTCATCCAATTTACTACACGTAATGCAAAATCAGCAGACTTGTTAGTGAAACATAATAGTTACACTGTCGAGACCGTAAATGAGGCAAATTTTGTAGGCTTTACTTTAGACAAACACTGTAACTGGAAAACACACATAAGCAGAGTTTGTGTTAAAATTGACAGGTTTGTATACGCACTACGGCGACTCAGTTCCGTATCTTCCATCGAAACTGCCTTATCCGCGTACCATGGCTACGTTTCATCATTGCTTAGCTATGGTACTATGCTGTGGGGCAACTCAGTCGATGTGAAAAGAGCTTTTATAGCGCAAAAGAAGTGCGTCAGGGCAGTTTGCAGAGCCCATTTCCTTGATTCCTGTAGACCTCTTTTCAGGGAATTGAAAGTTTTACCATTGCCATGTATTTATTTAAAGCAAATGTGCGTTTTTGTGAAACAATACCCAAAATACTTTGTGACAAGAGGTGAAAGGAAAAGAAATCCTACGAGACATCAATCTCGAATTATGCTGCCAAATATTAGGTTAGAATTGTTTAAGCGTAGTCCTCACTGCATGGCTATCCAAATTTATAATAAATTGCCAAATGTATTTAAGGATATGCCTCTCATAAAATTTAAAAAGCAACTACATGCCTGGCTTTTGATGAAATGTTATTATTCCATTCAAGAGTATTTTGACGACCAATAACTAATGATTCTGACTACCTATATTTATTTTGTATTTGTTTGAATTTGGATATTTATGTACTGTGATTTATTTGATTGATTATTGACATTGTAACTTCCTATTATTGTTTTAATGACTTAAATGACGTATGAATACCTATAATAATTTGTAGATTAATTGGCATGTCTTACAAATATTTGCATGGCTAAAGTCAACATGAGGACTCAACCGAAAACTTACATCACTGTACCACCATGTTAAAGCAAATCAATAATTTTCATTTTCATTTTCATTTTAAGTTTAAGAAAATATTGATAAAAGCCAATTGGTTGTGTTCTTTTTTTCAAATGATTTTCCTGTTTTTAAAAATTCATCTGTTTTGATTATGATTCCATCGATTTGATTTTGCTGGAGCCTTGTCCTTGCAAAACTCATTATAATTATCTCCAGCTGTCATTTAAATCACAATAAAAATTGTACGATTGATTAAGTATTCACCAAAAAAACGCACTAATGACGGAATCATGAACATTGAGCTTGTGAAATTCTGTGCAATGAATTTGAGTAAACGCTACACGAACGACTGGATTGAGAGCAGTGCTGTGGATGAAGGCGTGTTTGAGCTGACCTGTGAAGGTAAGTAGAACCTTCATACTTTGATTCTAGGTTTTTATTTATAGTCCGTTCGCGTTAAGAATGCAGTAATTTCATACTTATCTTTGGATCTAGCACGCCCCCTAACCAATCGAATCGTTCATCATTGGAAAGTTAAGTCCACAATGACTAGTTGAACGCAAAGGTTGTGGATTTGACGTTTTTTATTTGCAACATAATTAAATTTAAAAATCACTGCATCTTAACGCGATCGGACTGTTGTCAGTTTGTCGTGGGTGTTGAGGTTTCGTTATTGCGTTCAATGGCCTGCTGACGGGTTTCCTTGAAATCAACTCTGGAGCTTAAAACGAAAAGTCACATTTGATATAATTTCTAAAGTATATGCTTACAGACAATATGTTAACACAAATGGTCCATAGACTACATTTTATTTCGAAATTTTAAAACATCTATCTAGTAAAGTTTTGGGCTAATAATATATCGACTATGGTTCTCCGAGGATGATTAGATTAGGTAAGATGATTTTGGATTCAAGCAAATGGCATGCGATTTCAAGTAGAAAACCCCTACTGACGCTGACGGCTATTTATTTACTTACTGTATCACTTAGGTTATTTTCGTTGATACTATGACACCGAGTTACTGACAGTAGCAGATTTATTTTTTTAAGCAAGGCAAAATCAGATCTCTACTTAACAGCAACAAAAGTCAATACCACAATAATTCACAGTGAAACACGGAAACAAACGTACTGAATAATTACTTGAGCTCTCTTCCTTTTGATTAACGAATTTATCGTTTAGATGGATCGCTTTGTTCACGTTTCACGCGTCATTTCATTTTGAGTAGTCAATTAAGTGAGAGCGAAAACTACCAAAACAAAACACTGCTAGTTTATTCAACACAGTTTGAATGACCAATATTCAAAAGCAAGTGTTCTCAAATGTTTATTAGGTATTGATCTGTGGCGTAATTCTGAGAATTCCTTAGAATATGACATTAATTTTTATTTTATTTTTTATTTTTGGTTTACTTAAATGCTAAGTTTATTGGATCACTAACATGCCGCAAAAAATAGGTATGCCACATTGTAAAATAATAAGCAATTTACTAACTTTTTGATTAAATTTTGCAGCGGTAGCAAAATACCTCTTAATTCAATGTAAAATATTTTCGAATACTACCTATGTTACTAAGTTATTTTATTTTTTAGCATTAGGGATAATGCATTATCATCTTACTAAAGATAGGGAAACCAGAAAAAGGCAGTCGGTCTTGGCATCAGGCGGGACTCGAAGGTGCAGTCGCCCGGTTTGCGAAAGACGCGGGTATATTATACCTTAGTATATGCCTAAACATTGGTGAAACCAACCTGGCTGCCAGGTATAATATACCAGAGAAATTCGTCCGGTCTGTTAATGGTATCGGTAGCATAATTGGTTAGTGCAGTCGCCCGGTTTGTGAAAGACGCGGGTTCGAGTCCCGCCTGATGCCAAGACCGAATGCCTTTTTCTGGTTTCCATATCTTTACTATGTTACTAAATTGATGAGAATAGAAAATTATTGATTTATTTGCAAAAATGTTATTGAATAATATGAAGATTCAAAATGTAATTTAATGTAGTATGCGGTGTTCAAATATGAAAGGAGATTGTACACAGCTACTTATTAAGTGGTTCATATTTAGCTTGTAATATCATTCAATCTTTGCCTACGCCTAAAATTCCCCACGGAAATCAAACGCTCAAGTTTCGCTGGAAACGACGTAGTTTCTCACATCGCAATGTAAATACCGATCTCGTTTCAATTTGAATAAGTCTGTGTACAACTTCACTGGAAGGATTAAGTTGCATTTCTTAGGCAGCTCGAAAATGTGATTAAAGTCGCAACAGAAGTTGGTGAAGTTAGAATTGAAAATTGCATTTTTAAGTTTAATTGTAACAGGAGTTTTACTACACTGTTTAATTGTAGCGCAGATCTCAAAGGGAAGGACAAATAAATGAAGTTCAGACGAGAAATTAATTTAGTTAACTGAAGCATTCTGTCAAGTCAAACAACGAAGTCAAGCTGTACTACCCTTTACTCCAAGGAAAGCAACTCGGCTCGGACCAATTTGAGTTCCTTGTGACTCAAAGGAAGGCGAATTACAAACTGCAAGGCATTTGTTAAATTATGGCAAATAAGATTCACATTATTTTTTAACTTAAACATAATGTAAAGTGGAGGAATGTAAACGAGGAGATTATTATGGCAGCCTCACATAGTTTATAATTTTTGTCATAAAACAAAAAGGCAATTTGAAGAAAAGTCAACAAAATAAAATCATTTGGAATAATCGTAAAAATAACTACACTTTGAGGTAGTTTAATGGACAAACGATATAAACAAGGCGGTTGGATGTCACGGTAGCCTAGAAGGATTCCTAAGGCAAAGTTCATTGAGGAGCTCTGAACAAGCGAAACTAGAAGACTTTCTGTGATACTTTATGTGTGTTTCATTATCACAGATATTTTCCTCCAATTTTCTTAACTACTCCAGAAAATGCCTTGTAAACTGTTCCTGACTACGTCAAATCATCGTCTTCAACATAATGTTTTCGTTTCATAGGATTTAGTGCTATAATAATTAGATAGGTATCCCAATTTTAGTCCGAATGTTGGTTTATATAATATATATTGTTAGTCCCAATGATGGCTAATTATAATATTGGTAGTCCTAAAATTAATCTTTAAAAGTAGATTTATCTTAGTTCATGTCTTAACCCTGAAGATAAGCCAGGAAAGAGCCAACTGGAGCCAATAGGATCCTGAACTTTAAATAAAAATGTCAACAATAAATATGAAAATTATTTATTTGAGCTTCTTCTTGCTAGTTAACAAATTAACGAAATATTTATTATTGGATATCTTATTCTCTATTGAGCTTTAGTACGAGGTAGATTCTAATAAATAATAATAATACCTAGTATTGCCAACAACACTTCAAATTTTACCTTTTAACTTGGTCTTAATATGACCCCAAACTACATGTGTTTGTTCAATAGGTGACTTCAAAATAAAATTCAATACATGACTTAATTTGAGAGCATAATTCGATACATTGACGCACATATTTATCAAAATACATACATCCAGAAAAACTTGATCATTATCCAAAACACCAGGCAGGCAAACACTATCACAAAATTAATACTAATCAGTTTTCACCTTCCCACTTAAGTTGAAATGCTTGTAAAGACTATATAAGTATTGTAAAGCATAAATTAAAATAGCTATCACAGAAAATAAACCGAATAATAGGTATGAAATTAACTCAATTTCATAGTATTCAGTCCAAGGCATGTTGGCGGCTGGCGATCGAAGATGCTTCGCTCCTTTGTGCCGTAGTACGTACTCCGTCCACCAGATGGCGCGCTCCAGTGGAGTTTGAGGCTGGTCCCGCAATATATTGCGCAGACGCAGTATGTTTTCACGGTAACTAAAAGTAATACAAAATTATTCAAGAATTCGAAAAAAGAATCAAAACTCCTTTGATAAAATATGAGAAAATATTAATTATTTGCTACGCCATTATGCTTTGCTAAAGATGTAACTCCTGTTTCTGTGAAACTGCCAGGTGCTATTCATCCTCGAGATACAACAGAGTCAAATTCACAAGAAGGCATGGGCAATAGTTTTTTTGCAGTAGAAAAATTCCATCAGTATATCAATACTGATAGAACTTTTGGGATGGGAGAAAGTTTTCTGTTACTAAATACTATACCAGGAGAGTCCTGATTGAAGAAAGAGGAAATTTGGAGCACCAGCTTCACAAAATTAATTTAAAGGAAAATATCGTTGGAGATTATGGTTTATTTACTGGAAATAAACATCGCTACATAGCAATTAGAAAAAGGTAGTAAATGCATATTTTTTGTTTTCTTGTTAACTTGAAATGTGGTGTTTGGCACCTTAAATAACTAGTACAGTTAGTTAAGTAAAACAATCAAAATAATATAAACTGTAAGCAAAACATGCTCCAAAAAAATATACCAAAACAAAAATGCATGCCCATAAATAAATTTTTGTGTTGTTTCTTGAATTTTTACTATGATTCACCGAAGAAATCACTAATATTGAATTCAAAAATAATTGTGACTACAACTTTTTCGGCGCAATAGATATTTCAGATAAGGTATGCTATTATTGCTTGCGTATCATTGATGAAAACCTTATCTCACTGCTGCAGTAGGATAGTAATACACTCTTTGTTTGAGTGGAGATAAACCACGGCTTACTTGTTATCGTTCAAAATTGTCTGTATTGCAGTTCCAAAATTTTCTTCTGTAATTGTCTCCAAATCTACATTCAGGCCTATTTTGTTGCGCACATATTGTTCTACGTTAAACCACTGGTCTCCAAACATGGGAACTCCGATCAACGGAACACCGGCAGTTATAGCTTCGTCTGTCGATTGGAGTCCTCCTTGTGTTATAAATAGCTTTACATTCGGATGTTCTGAAAAAATTCAAATAGAATTAGCAGTAGTTACAAATAAAACATAAAAATCTCTTTTCGGAATTAAAAGGCAAACAGCTTACATGAAATTGGATCGTAGTTTAGATTCATTTAATTGTTACTTACTCAGCAGATCTGATTGCGGCAACCATTTCGAGATTTTGATATTTTTCGTTTTGCCAGGCAGCTCGTCTTGATTCCATTTCCACAAAACATCGTGAGGCAATTTGGCGAATGCGTTAATTAGGGCCTGTATCCTCTCAGGCGGAAGCAACGAAGGTTCAACGTTTGTACCAAAGCTTATGTATATTACTCCATGTTTGGATGAATCTAAGTAAGTTTTGAGGTCCTGAAATCATAAAAAAAAATTGTTACATGGTTTTTTCTCAGAAACTTTTTGCTAGTTCTCAACTCAGCCACTTATGATGTAACAAATGCTTAAAGATCAAGTATTACTTATTGAAAATTCAACTACAGTGTGTCTGGTCACCGGTGTCGGACCCGTTAGGGTTCTGTAATATAGTCAATTTTATCGACAAATCCACCGTTACTTTTGATTTTTTTTTCTACAATAGGGCGGCCATTTATTTTTCGCCGAACCAGGGTGTGTTCCTTTATATTGAAATATCTACTGATGTGCTGGACCTCCAAGCATGAAAAAGGGTTCGTTTAGCAGCTGAAAGAGTAGACAACAAGTTGACATAAAAGAAGGACAAAAGTTCCCATTAAAGCCTTTGAAAAACACTTGAAAGGTAAAATTCGGTTCGGCGAAATAAAAAACAAATGGGCGCCATTTTGTAATAGAAGCGAAAAAAAAACAGTGGATTTGTCGATAAAATTGATTATATTACAGAACCCTAGCGGGTCCGACACCGGTGACCAGACACACTGTATATTCCGGTTGGTGCCGAAAAACACTTCGTACGTGGTGAATTAACTTTAAAATTCAATTTCTTTGCAACTGTGATCGTTTGAGAGGAAAAAAATGAGCCATATGACTTTTTTTTTGTCGTCAACATCCAAAATTAGAGAAAAGACTGCTTCAAAGTAAAGCGTATTGATGATTGAAGTGAGCGTGGAGCGCCGAGATGTGAAGTGATGTTAGCCGGAATGCCACCCCTGAAGTAAAAAAGCCGACATTGACGAAACTATTCGTCGTCAAACATATCAACAGAATCATCTTTTCCTATAGCACTGAATCTTCAATTTATACATTATTTTGATTTTTACAAGACCTAAAAAAATCCGGATTTCAAGACATAAAAAACAGCTAAACAGGTGAGATTTAATCCAATCAAGAAAAAAACGGGAATTTAATGCACTTTTGCATACGGTCAAAAACAATTAAAAGACTTCTAAGCCTGATGGAGGACAGGAGTTTTTTTTGTAGTAATTACATTATTATTATTATTATCAGCCTAAAGTGTCCCACTGCTGGGCAAAGGCCTCCCCACCACTTCCCCACTTTGTACGGTCCAGAGCTATGGTAGACCAGTTTTCTAGGTGAGCGTCTAGTTCATCCCGCCATCGCCTTCTAGGTCTGCCGCGAGACCTCTTCATGTTTTGGGGCACCCAATCGGTGGATATTTTTGCCCATTGCTCGCCTCGCATGCGGCAGACGTGACCGGCCCAGTTCCACTTCAACCGAGCGGCCTTTTGGGAGATGTCAGTTATGCCAGTTTGCGAGCGTATCACGGTGTTGCGTATGCGGTCTGTCAATTTGACACCGAGAATACTACGCTCCATCGCTCTCTGGCATACTTCGAGGGCGGACCTCTGATGCTTTGTCAAAGACCAAGTTTGAGCGCCGTATGTAAGGATGGGAAGAATGCACATGTCCATGATTTTGCGTTTAAAGGATATAGGAATATCGCTTTTCATAATGTGCTTCATAGACCAGTAGCTCCTCCAGGCGTTTTCAGTGCGACGTGCAACTTCTTTTTCCTGTCTCGCCTGTAATTACATTAAAACAAAATATTTTTATTGAAATTACCTGTGGCAATTCTTTATCAGCATTTTGATGTAGCCCTCCCACATAAATCACATTTGGAGGAACAGGTCGATTTGTTTCCCAGATTGGATGGGCATTTAGGAGTAGCATATCGACGTTGTTCATGAGTTCACCAAACGATGGAATGTTTTCACCAAACAAACGTTTCGCCAGCTCATATCCATTATTATCAAAATCATCGTACACTTTATCAATAGTGAATTGGTCATAAAACTCCTTGATTTTTTCAATGATTGAATATTTATGATATGGTCTTTGCTGTATGCATGTTGGGTACACAATTGGATGTATTGGCGCGCCGACCAGTCTCATGAAACTAGGTAATGAACCAAATGAACTGATTTGGATAACAGGTGCATCATATATACCAGTCAGTCCTAGCAGCGGGGTGAGAAAAGCCTCCAAAAGTAACAAATCAAACTTTTGTGACTTATCATTTAGTATATTTTGCATTTCATTGGTTAAAAATTGGTTTTCTAGCACTTTTATGAAAATATTGAATATCAATTCTGTTGCTGCATTTTTGTCAGTTTTATCTCCTTGAGTCTTCGATGCAAGCATAAACTCGTCTCTCCAAGTTGAATACGACAGATCATGTACATCTATTTCCGTTAAATTTGGAAGTCCTTGTCCAGTCTTGAATATAGGGTCGGGTGTTAACACAATCACTTCATGTCCGCGTTTCACTAATTCTAAAACTAGTGGTCTAAATACCAATTGATGGCTTATTGACGGTGCTGGAAACACGGCAAGAATACGCGAAGCCTCATTCCGAACAATGAGAGACACAACAACAATAAAAAAAAATCTTACAATCGACATGTTTGTGATGTGGTTACAATAATATGCTGAAATTTAACACGTCACAAATCTTATATATGGATTGTTTTGTGTTATCAATAGTCTTATGTATCATTATGTCACTTGATACCAAAAAAATATTGTCAATAATGATTTTCTAGTATAATAATTTCACTAACAATCTTTTATTTTGTCATCGTCATCACCACATGCGTTTTGATATAATGAACGTAATTCATGATTTCTTTTTATCAAAAATGCGATAACAAACGCCTATCTTTGAATATAACGATAACGTATACGTTTGTTTGTAGAATGGTGACAGCCAGGTTAGTTATGACCTCTATGAAGTTTCAGTCGTCCAGCGCAAACAGATCCCTGGGTCACACCAGAGGGTGTTAGATAAACTTGCGAGGACCCTTGAAGTAATCAGTAAGCAGATGAGTAAGCTTTGCCTGGGAGTCCTGCCATTTGACCAAAAGTCATCTGGTAAAATTACATTTGACAACGTTCGGCATAAAAATGCTTAGCTGCCCCTAATAATAATGATGATCATTTCCCGGCGTTATGTTCTCAAACGAAACTTTGTAGGCAAATCTGTTTCATTCAACCTGTTTCATCGCGACCGTGGTTTTAGCAGCAAGATCGCCTTTCCTTTATTCAAATAAATAAATATTATTACTGCCTCCGTGTGTGGTAAGAGAGTTGGGCTCTCAGACTGGATGTAGTGGGTTAGAATCCCGCGCAAACCAAATACACGTTTGTTCTTGTTGTTGCTTTGAGTTGGCTAGGACAGCAGAGGCTGATCACTTCGTGTCCGAAAAGTAAGATGACCCAGACATTCGGATAGGCATGTAAGGAGTCGGTCCTGCGCCTCATCTTTCTCCGGTCGTCTCGAACTGTAGTCACATCAGGCGATGGAATAGGAAGTGCACTCAGGGCATACGGAGTTGGCACTTTGATATCTCTTGCGCATCCGGATAATCTCATTAAGATTAGCCACTGTGGTTGGTAAGATTAGATTAGCCAACCGGCATTTTTTAATATTCTTAGTGCAGGAAATATTTTAAAACTTCTTCTCAAAAAAATCTAAGTTAGGTCAGAAAATCATTTCCAATACTTCGACGGTATATATTCTCAAGATAATGAACCAACAACTACTATTAAATTATTTTTATTTAGTAGCGAAACCAAAACAGCAGTAGAGCCCAAGCTCCTGTGGCCAACTGAAAGCACACGCAATGGCTAAATGTATTTCGAATAGAACACACTATCCAGACACACAACGAATACCAATGTTTATCACACAATATTTTGTCACGACTTAGTCCTGAAGACATGGTCCACATTTAACATACTAGTTACTTTTTACCTTAATACTTAATCTACGGTTTTTACAAAAAGAACTATAAAGGTAATTTACAGCATAACCTAGCAAAGCTATCACAGATAATAGGCCGAATAATAAGTATAGTATTAATTCAATTTCGAAGTATTCAGTCAAAGACATATTAGCGGCCGGCGACCGAAGATGTTTTGCCCCTTTGTGCCGAATTACGTACTCCGCCCACCAGGTGGCGCGCTCGAGAGGAGTTTGAGGCTCATCTCGCATTATGTCACGCAGACGCACTATGTTTTCACGGTAACTGTAAAGAAATATGAAAAAATCATGAAAGAAATCTTATATGCAACCATCGACCTCATAGCCAATAGACTTGTAACAACAGGCAAAGGTCACAAATTCAAATAAATACATCTTACTCCGTAATCGAAAACCCAATGAGATTCTACCATTTATGTAAGCTGTTAAACGACATCGTTACTGATAAAACATTATACGTATAGAACAATCAGTGACATACAAGACATCAAACATCAGGCGTCTAGTCCATGTAAGGTCTATGTACGCGGCGTATAAAAATGGTCATACAAGGAAGTTTTAGCTCAAGTTAAATTCAGAGCCCTCTCTGCCCGTTGAATATTTTACAAGAGAATGTTGGTGGACTGACTATTCAAATAATCATTGCATACCTCTTATCGGACATAATGGTTTTAATTGCAGTTTCGAGCTTCTCTTCCGTAATTGTATCCATGTCTACTCTCAAGCCTATTTTATTGAGCTTATATTGTTCCACGTTGAACCACTGGTCTCCCAGCATGGGAATCCCTATTAATGGAACACCTGCAGTTATAGCTTCATCTGTCGATTGGAGTCCTCCTTGTGTTATGAACAGTTTAACATTCGGGTGCCCTGAAAGAGTTTACAATGTTAAATTATCTTTATAAAACAAAACATTATTTGTTTCACAAGGAATTTTCTATTTTGTTTCTATGTCTGTTTTATTTTTCTCATATTATTACACTTGGTGGCTTTGGGCCACAAGGAGTGGGAGGTGGGATTTGCCCTGCAGTGAGTCAGTTTTAATAATTATTACACTTAAAATATTGATTTAATACTTTTTAAGTAAAAAATTAAAATGACATAAATAACATTACTTACTCAGCAAGTCTGATTGCGGCAACCATTTTGAGATTCTAATATTTTTCGTTTTCCCAGGTAACTCGTCCTTATTCCATTTCCACAGAACATCGTAAGGGAATTTGGCAAATGTGTTAATTAGGGTTTGTATCTTCTCAGGTGGAAGCAAAGCAGGTTCTACGTTTGTGCCAAAGCTAATGTATATGACTCCATGTTTAGACGAATCCAAGTATGCTTTAAGATCCTGAAAATAGCGGTTTAAAATAATATTTTAAAGTAGCTTGATATCTTGTTGGTAAACCATCAGACATTAATCCTTACAGCGTGATCAAATCCTAGAACTAAGCAGACTTGTATTATGGAAACTAGACAATTAATATACATAATATACTCGTACTACTTTGTAAGAACATACTTTAAATAATTAGGAAATCCCAGTTCAGTCCGAACAGTTCATGCACACGAATTGAACTTGAGATCTGCATCCAAAGCAATGATATTATAATAAAAAAGACGTAAATAGGTTACTTGTGCTAAAAAGTGGCACCCGAAATCAGAACTTCGAACACCTGAACAAAGCATTGACAGTTTGAGGTGACACTGCGCAACATGTATCTGTCTTGTTTACGCTTAAATTAATAATCGTACTATCTTGTACACACTTTCAAATTATAGGTACGACAACAATTTTCAATTTAGCATTAGTACTGATATATCGTTTCTACCTCTTTTAAATATCATTGATCCAAAGTTATTAGATCGTACAGGTAATTCATATCAAGCTTTGAATGCTCACTGTGTAAAACACTCAGGCTGCTTGTAATTAAAATTAAGGAAAAAAATATCTACTTAGTAATATTGCAAAATTACCTGTGGCAATTCTTGTTGTGGCTTTTGGTGTATTCCTCCCATATAAATCACATTCGGAGGGACCGGTCGGTTCCTTTCCCAGATTGGATGAATATTCATAAATAGCATATCTACTTTGTTCGCCAACTCGTCCAAAGAGGGAGAGTTTTCACCGAACATGCGTTTTGTAAGCTCTGCTGCATCTTTATGAAAAATGTCATAAACTCTTTCCATTTTGTAGTAATTGTAAAACTCCCTTACTTTATCTAAAAATGAAAAATTGTGTGTTTGTTGCTGGAGGCAAGTTGGATATAAAAGTGGGTGTATCGGGGCTCCAACTACTGCCAAGTAATCATTTAGCGATCCTAGCGAACTGATCAAGATTACAGGTGCATCGATGACATTAGTCAATGCAAGCAATGGGGTGGCAAAAGCCTCTAAAATCAACAGGTCAAACTTTTTTGTCTTATCGTTCAGAATAGTCTGCATTTCTTTCGTTGCCAATTGTTTTTCGATCACTTGTATAATCAATTTGTTCATGACAATCATTTGTGCTTGTGTATCATCTGTGTTCCCTTGGGTCACAGAAGCTTGCACAAACCCCTCTCTCCAAGTTTTGTAAGACAGCTCGTGCACGTCTATTTCCGTTAAATTCGTTGGTGCTTTTCCTTTTTCAAACATAGGATTTGTTGTCATCACAACCACTTCATGACCTCGTTTGACCAATTCTAAAGTCAAAGGTCTAAATGCCACTTGATGGCTTATTGACGCTGCTGGGTACACAGCCAGAATTCGTGCAGCTTCATTTTGAACCACTAAAGACACGAGTACAATCACAAAGAATCTCCTCAAAGACATGGTTCCGTTCTGATCACAATTTGCTAACTATCAACTAGTGATAAATATTATATATGATTTGTTTTGCTTTGTCACTATTATATTATCGATTGTTTTTCATGCCTACTTGACAAAACAATTTAAGTTGCCTTTCACTATCTAGTCATTCTGATACTAAAAATGCAACGCTTCGTCATATACATTAGGCATATTTTCTTAAAGCAAATGAAATCAAATCAATTGCTATATTTTTAACAATTGGTACATGTTTGTTAAACTACCATTATTATTGGAGTTCTACTACCAACAAAATACTAACGAGTGCCGAAAATTATTGCTTAGTTAAAATTCTGCGGAACGTTAGTTTGCAAAGTGAAACACGCGAGACGTTAGTTGGGAAAATGAAAATCGGCCTCATGTTTTTCAGTGAGATGGCAGGATACCAATTAAAACTAGATACTAATAAACCCAAAAATGAATTTATTTACTTTTTCTTTTTTAAAAGGAGGAATTAAATAGAGCACTGACATTGTGAGGCTGATGTCCCGCAAAATTCCTGCCTTGAAAAGGTTGAAGCTGATCAAAATTATGAAAAGTATGCACTACATTTGAGTACAATAGATTTATATTACTTTTCATTTTAAAGTTGCTAACAACTCCCTTAAATCTATCCCTAATATGGTGGTAGTGCCAGGAAGTTCCTTCTTAGCATGAACACGGGCTGTATGTAGTAACTGCAAAAATAAGAGAGTACACTTTTTATTCTCCATAGAACATAAAAGTGCTGGGAATCATCACGCAAGATAATTCTAAATGCTCGACTAATGAAGTGTCATCACACATACAGTTTTTCAGCCAAATCTGAAATACATTATTTTACCTACACGTCAATGTTTTATCTCCATATTGGGAATGACTGGCTATCTTTTAAATCTATCTAAGTAATCACAACTTGTGATAATACAGTAGTAGGTCGTAAGCCTAACTACGGTGAACGTGCTTCTTAAATGTGTGGCAGTGTGGTGGACTTGCCACCCACCCGCTGCAGCCCGCAAGGGCGACACGTGGGATTGCAGGGCCAGTGGGGCCTGCAAGCGCCCACTCGGTTGGTGGGGGCCAGTGATCCGTGGCTGATCCACCCTGTGCGTCGCGGCCGTACCGCCGGTTGCGGCAGCGGAGCCACCTTTTGGGTGGCTGGTGGTTGCGGGCCCAGCAGGGTCTGCTTACGGTGGCCAGCTGGCGCGTGGTATGGGGCCGGCATTGCACAGGCTTTCACCACTGCCTGATAGGGACGACTCGACACCCTTTGCTGACCCTACTGGCCTTCCCTCACGAAGGGTGGATCGCTTCCGGGCTCCGTCCGGGAGAACGCGTAGAAGGCTTCGTACCACTTACCGTGTTCCCCCACTATAGACAATTAGAGGGAGAAGTAGGGGTTTTAGTCACCACCTTTCCAGTGGATAACACCTTGCCAGTGGAGAGTTCAACATAACCTATCCGTCTAATAAAAAAGGCAGTTTGTGTTGTTAATTGGCTCTAAACTCAACAACACAAACCTTTGTGAGTTATTGTTTAGTATAGTTGACGCGTAGGTCAATGTTTTATCTCCTTAATGGAAATGTCTTTATTTTAAGTGATCACGACTTGTGGAAATACAGTAGTAGGTCGTATGCCTCACTACGGTGAACGTGCTTCTTGATAAGAGACTTGCCATCTGACTTTTTTGATGTCCTGCTTGTTGTAATTTAAAACAAAACAGTTTTGATGGCTACTAACCTCACACCCCTCTAACAATCCACATTAAGCTCGCGACTTGGAGTATGGCCCACCTCATAGTTGAGTTGATAAAGGTAGTTTGGGTTTATGTTAATTGGCTCTAAACTCAACAACACAAACATTTGTGAGTTATTGTTTAGTATAGTCTGATAGATAAGATAACTCGTACACGTCTATTTCGGTTCAATTTGTTAGAGCTCCTTCTCTTTTGAACATAGAATCAATGTTATTGTCAACACAATTATCTTCTTCAGACCTCGTCTTGATACCACTTATTGGCTTATGGACGATATGCTAGGAACAGCCAATGTGCGGCCATGTATGCCTCAAAGACCTATTTCTGTGTTGTAATGGGGGATTTCAACCCAAAGCTGAGCAGGAAAAGTGATTGTGAGTGGAAGGTGGGGCAATGTGAATATGGGCGGCGGAACCCCAGGGGCCAGAGGCTGGCTGACTTTGATAAAAAGTGAAATGCCTTCTCACATACATAAGACATTGGCTTGTTGTGATGAATTGCTATTTCATGTTTTTATTATTGTTTTAGCATTTTCCATGCAGTATCTTTACTAAAGATCTGAAAACCAGAAAAATACATTTGGTCATTTTGGCATAAGGCGGGGATCGAACCTGCATCTAAGATGCGGGTCCGCTCCGTGTAAGTTCCTGCCATCAAAAACATATTATGTAGTACCTAATTACGTGAATGATAAAAAGCGTAACGCCTTCTCACATACATAAGACATTGGCTTGTTGCGATGAATTGCTATTTCATGTTTTTATTATTGTTTAGGCATTTTCCATGCAGTATCTTTATGCGGGGCTCGATTCCCGCGTCTCAGATGTGGGTTCAATTCCAGCCTGATGCCAAAATGACCAAATGTATATTTCTGGTTTTCAGATCTTTAGTATTGCTATTTCATACTGTTGTTACTATAAAATTGTAAACATACACCAATAAACTAAAAATGAACCTGTAAGTGATCAAAAGCCTGGTTGCCAGTGCTTAGTGAATCTCTTTTAGCGGCTCCTTCTTCTTCTTTCGTTTCGATGGCATACAAAAGAAATCCATCAAAACCTGGCAACTTCGACTGCTTCATTCGTCGTCATATAGTAGATCAGCCCTTGTGCAGCTCTTAGGGCTTTCCCTCTTCACTAGGTTTGGATTGCAGCATATTACTTTAGAACAGGAGTCGGGAGACAGCTTGACTCGGTAACGCAGAGTTGAGGCTGACCATTTTGGGTAGGATGGGGGTTTGTGAGGCTCGCCTGCCTTGAGGTGGCACCCAAACAAACTGGTTCACCTATTGGCAACACACTGATTTGGGTCTATCCTACTTAGTAAAACGCAAAATAAGATTTTTTAATAGTTTTACAATATTGGGTGAAAAGTTATTCGTTTTTAAAACTTTGACATAATTTTCGTTACAATCACTACATAGATAGTTTAAAACACTAAGTTGCTGTCTCTGTCCCAATGTTAAAACTACGAAATTGATTTTGATGCGGTTTTTTTTCATTTGATAGAGTGATTGAAAAGAAAGGTTTATAAGTATTATTATAACATCCCATTGCACCTCGACTTCGCGGCAGATCGCTTGTTTTTTAATCGTTTAAACAAAACTTTTACAAAGTGATAAAGGATAGAGTCATAAAACCTTTTGATAAAAATATTAAAAAGCAAGGAAACAACGAAAACTATTTATTTTGCACTAGTTTCACAAATCTAAGACCAGTTCAGTCTATTAAATGATTGATATTTTATTATCTAACACCCAGACACACTTATTTTTTTAGGTTACGTTACGGGTTACGGTTTCTTTACTGTGCTTACGATTGAGTTCAAATCTGTTCGCGTTTAATTATTCATTTGACCCATAGTTTTATCAAACCAATCAATGGAGTATTTTTTTTCAATTCACAAAACACCTATTAAAAAAAACTCTTCGCTGTTAAAACTGATTTTCAGTTTGACTACTTTTATGAGAACCAATTTTTAAAGCAATTATTTTTTCCCTAAATCAAATTAAATCTTACTGATGATAGTCTTAATAAAATGGTATCTGTTTTCTGATATTGTTGTTAAACATATTTCTTAACAATGCCATACTATGATATTAAAGCCATTGTATTTCTTTTCTTCAACTAACATAACATTTTATTATGAAAGAGAAAATTCTTCGAACCAATAACGAGATTAGCAAATATTAACTAAAGACGTTCGATGACACAAGGAAAAACCGTTTTTTTTGGCACGATGTGTTTTTAAACAATTAGGATCATTGCAATCAAAACAGACTTATTATAATTATCTAATAATAACTAAATAACTTGACTAGTTGATCTTATTCTTAACACTTAATCTACTGAAATTCTTAAAGCGACTATAAAAGTAATGTACAGCAAAACCGAGAAAAGCTACCGTAGACAATAAACCAAATAACAAGTATAATATTAATTCAATTTCCAAGTATTCTGCCAGTGACATGTTTGCAGCAGGCGACCGCAGATGCTTCGCTCCTTTGTGACGTATTAAGTACTCCATCCACCAGATGGCGCGCTCTAGTGGAGTTTGAGGCTGGTCGCGCATAATGTTGCGTAGACGCAGAATGTTGTCACGGTAACTGAAAAACGGAATGAGAAAAGTTAAAGGACATACAATCAAGCATCAGACTAGCACAAGGCATTAATATGATGTTCTGAGGCTTGGGGTCTGCAAGACATGAGTGAATAGGCATTTTTTGGGTTAGCTTGTGGCACGGTCGACCTCGTCATCGCTTACCACTCCGAGAGACTGAAGTCAAACGCAAAACCATACCTAAATAAAAAAAAAGGAAATCAGGGACACGTGATAAAAAAGTAAGTAAATCGTAAATGGCCTATAATAAACGATTTGTGCATAAGTCAAAGTTGTTGATTGTATACGTCTAGGTATATCCAAATATCGATATTATAATATCAATATTTCTATAATATCGGTTAATCTATTAAATAGTCAAGCAAAGTCGTTTTAAAATGTTACATTTTTGAAATTTACAAAAATACCTAAATGAGAAACCAGACACCTACTCGTAGTTACAGCAACAAAATCAACTGAACAGAACATCACAAACATGCTCGTACTCGCATGGAAAATCTTGCAACGACAAATAGAAAAAAAAGGTGACAGTAATCGGATTGGTTGGGGCGGGCGACTCTGCACGGTGATTGGCCGATATTCATATTTCCGACTAACAAGATGTCACGCGGTTTGCCCGAACGATTTTGCAGCTAATATTTTCTGTAGCCGCGGGGCAAGGGGGCGTAATGGGCCGAGGAATGGCTGTTTGAAAATTGCGTAGGCTATCTAAGGCCGCCCGCCGAGTTATTAGCCTAGCTTGCGCACAGACGCGCGGCACAGCCCGTTCGTACTGCCGCCTCCCTATGCCTCCCTATTTTATGCTAGCGTGTGCGTGAAATCGCGTGTGCGGGATATCGCGACATGGCGCGCGACGCTCACGCACACATTCAAACCGAGAGTGGCACGTTTGTATTTAGATGTTCTACTGGCGGTGTTAGGGTGCACATGTCAAACGGGACACAATAGTTGGAAAATGATCCTTGGCACATCGGTATACGGTTTTCTATACAATCAAAGAGTTACTTAACCAGTGTATATTTGTAGGTACTCTTTTTATGTGTAAGTGAATTGGAATTAAAAAAAAATAGATATACCTATTCGCTGACAGTCCTCAATCGATTCTAAAACATGTTGGAGAATCATTGTTATTATGATTATGCTACCTACTGGGTTAAGCCCGTTCATTTGTGTTTAATTAATCAAACATTTTTTCCTGATTCCTCTCCCAATATAAATGATTCATAGAGTGGATATTTATAGCTTCAATACGTTTAATTTACGTACGCTGAGTAAATGTTCTAAAAAACTCTGCATATTATGTCTTTCCCTAGGTGGTTAAGGTTGACTCACTATACCCATTGTAATGTATTTAAAATGGTTTTAAATTACTTGTGAAGGTGTTGTGACAAACATGATAATGATAAACCATTTCCAAATGAATAAGATTATCACGATCAATATTTTTTATAAAAAATTGCTTTTGACAAGATTTGATTGTCACCAATATGTATAAAAAATATAAATTTAATGTGCTGGATATGTGGAGCTGTGATACCAGGCAACACACAGCTTTATCCACTAGTCATTTGGACTAGAAAATGGTATGGGTAGCAGTGTTACACTCTCAGGGATTTGAAATAGGATTTGTAAGTTAGTATGAACTTCGATGGTTAAAGCTAAAGTCCGCGCGGACGAAGTCGCGGGCGGCCGCTAGTACTTCAATATTCAATCATAGATACATACATGAAACATATAAAATATACATGTCATAAGATAATAAATTCTAATGTGCGTCACATTTTTGTAAGTCATGGGTGAAGTCCATTAAAATATAATTATTGCTTACCTCTTATCATTCACAATTGTATGAATTGCAGTTTCGAGCTTATCTTCCGTTATCGTATCAATGTCTACTCTTAAGCCTATTTTATAGAGCACATATTGCTCCACGTTGAACCACTGGTCTCCCAGCATGGGCATCCCAATCAAAGGAACACCAGCAGTTATAGCTTCATCTGTCGATTGGAGTCCTCCTTGTGTTATGAACAGTTTTATTTTCGGGTGCTCTAAAACATTGCGAATGTTTAACTAATTATACATTAGTAGTTGTTGTCATTATTATTTATTTATTTTATGAATATAGTCTTAATACGATGGAAGGATCATTTTATGTCAATTATTTTAATTGAATAAGTCTGAATCCGTAGTCAAAAACTACTACTTACTTAACAGGTCTGATTGCGGCAACCATTTTGAGATTCTAATATTTTTCGTTTTCCCAGGTAACACATCTTGATTCCATTTCCACAGCACATCGTAAGGAAATTTGCCAAATGTGTTAATAATGGTTTGTATCTGCTCAGGTGGAAGCAAAGAAGGCTCAACGTTTGTGCCAAAGCTGATGTATATTACTCCGTGTTGAGATGAATCCAAGTATGACTTGAGATCCTAAAACATTGGTTGAAAATAACATGTTAAGTCGCGGCATGAAAAGGTTGACCAGTTTTCAAAAACATTCATTTACGCGTCTCAAGCACATGTTACCTTTTTAAACTGTGTAACAGGCTAGAGTATGCTGAAAAGTATGCTTTATTGTCTGACAATAAAACTAAAATTCGATAAGACGTATGTTCCTTCGACTGTCTATCGTAGACAGTCGAACCAATTGAAGCAAGCAAAAACAGATCTTAGGGTGGTCAACCCTTTCATTCCCCGCCTGTACTAAAATGTCTGTAGTGAAATCACCCACGGAATCATAATAAATAGTCTCTTGTCTGTTTGATAAAAAAATACAAAATTACCTGTGGCAACTCCTGTTCTGGTTTTTGATGTAGTCCTCCCATAAAAATCACATTTGGAGGAACTGGTCGGTTTCTTTCCCAGATTGGATGGGTATTCAAGAAGAGCATATCCACCTTTTCATTTAATTCTCTCAACGGTGGAGTGTTTTCTCCAAACAAGCGTTTTAACAGCTCGTTTCCATCTTGATCATAAATGTCAATAATTTTTTCCATCCGATAGTAATCGTAAAATTCCTTAATTTTTTCCAAAAATGAAAAATTATGTGTTCGTTGCTGAAGGCTGGTTGGATACAAAAGTGGATGTACCGGCGCTCCAACAGTTCTCAAGAATTCAGGAACCGAACCGAATGAGCCTATCTGAATAACAGGAGCATCGTATATAGTAGTCAGTCCTAACAATGGTGTCACAAAAGCCTCGAAAATCAACAAATCAAATGTTTGTGTTTTATCGTTTAGTATAGTCTGCATTTCCTTCGTGGCTAATTGTTTTTCGATCACTTTTATAGTTACTTTAAACATTACTGCCATATTCGTTTGCGTATCATCTGCGTTTCCATGGATCACTGATGCATGCAAAAACTCATCTCTCCAAGTACGGTACGACAACTCGTGCACGTCAATTTCAGTTAAATTTGTTGGTGCTTTTTCTTTCTTGAACATGGGATCAGCTGTCAACACAACCACCTCGTGTCCTCGGTTTAATAATTCTAAAGTTAAAGGTCTGAATACCACTTGATGGCTTATTGAAGGTGTTGGGTACACAGCCAGAATCCTGGCCGCCTCATTTTGAATAATGAGAGACACAATTACTATCACTAAGAATTTGACAAACCACATGGTTACGTTCTGTTCACAATTTGCCAAATATTGACTGGTGGCAAAGGTTATATACGACTTATTTTGCATTGTCACTGTCGTTTGGCATATCATTGTGGACTTTAATACATTGGACTTTTACTATCATTTTATTTGAAAGGTAATTGTGATAATAAGCACCTTTAGTCCTATAGTAACATTGTTTCATTTTGCACACCGTATTGCGGCACTGATAATTAATACTAAAATCCGCCTTATCTCTTGCTGATGGGTTTCATATGAGGCTACTAGGAGATTTCGTAATGTTCTCTTAAATACATACAAACATTAATACTCTCACGACTATTTTCCTAAACGGGGTAGCGAGAGACACACTGATTGTTGCCGTCATGTTGAACGGAACATTCAGAAGCCCACATTGTGCCTAGCGAATTTAAAGCCAACCAACCAATATTTAGGTGTTAAATAAATCTACTTTGTTCTTTGTTACATTGTGTGTTCATGCGATTCCTAAGACAATCTATTTTTAAATATATAAAAGATTCTTCATGAATATTGATATGGTCACTAAAAAATCTTGCTGGGTTAGCTAAATTACGTTTCAACTTAAGTAGAGACTGAACAAATTAATAGCCGATTTGGTATTACTTGGATCTAACACAACTTTTAACGGTACAAGAACTGCGTTGCGAGACTTGTTTGTTTTTGAGTATTGTTCGTAGTCTAAGAATATGTTGTACACAAGAGGGTTAATATCAAACTGCGAACGATCATGATGATGAGAAACACAGTGATAAATCACGGACATTCGTTTCAAAGTACAAACTCATTTGTGCGATATCAAATAGATATAAATTAGATAAAACAGTGACCAAGCCAAATTTATTCATATATAAGATAATGTCAAGTGCAGATAGTATGTAAATTGTGATCAGTACGCAGTCATGTCATTCGTGAGATTCTTTGTAATAGTAATTGTGTCTCTAATTGTTCAAAATGAGGCGGCACGGATTTTGGCTGTGTACCCAGCACCTTCTATAAGCCATCAAGTGGTATTTAGACCGTTGACTTTAGAATTGCTAAAACGAGGACACGAAGTAGTTGTGTTGACAGCTGATCCCATGTTCGAAAAAGAAAAAGCACCAACCAATTTGACTGAAATAGACGTTCACGAGCTTTCGTACAAAACTTGGAGAGATGGGTTTGTTCATGCGTCAGTGACCCAAGGAAACACAGAAGACATGCTAACGCAAATGTCAACATTGTTTAAAGTGTCAGTAAATCTCCAAGAGAAACAACTTGCTGTAAGTGAAATGCAAGCTCTTCTGAACGATAAGTCACAAAAGTTTGACTTGTTAATTTTAGAAGCTTATACGACCCCAATGTTGGGACTGGCCACTAAATTTGATGCACCTATAATTCAAATCAGTTCATTTGGTGCTTTTTCTGATTTTTTAAGAACGGTTGGAGCGCCGATTCATCCGCTTTTGTATCCAACCTGCCTACAGCAAAAGACACATAATTTTTCATTTTTCGAAAAAATACGTGAATTTTATGGTTACCTGCAAATAGAAAAACTATTTGAAATTTATAATGAAGATGGAAATAGGATGATAAAACGTGTTTTTGGTGAAGACACTCCGCCGCTTTCTGAGTTGTTGAATAAAGTTGATATGCTATTTCTGAATATTCATCCAATCTGGGAAAGGAACCGACCAGTCCCTCCAAATGTGATTTACATGGGAGGACTACACCAAAAGCCGGAAAAAGAATTGCCACAGGTAATTTTAATATTCATTTAAGGAAATTGTTTTTCTAAATGTTAATCGCAAAGAGTAAAACTTTGAAAATAAAAACTTGAACTGTTTAATTTTTATGATAGGTTTCTACAGTATGTTTACTTATCCATTATGTAATAATTATGCCACATGATAAGTATTTTATCAACTATTTCTATTTGGAATATGGTTATTGATGTGGAACGAAGTTTTTAGAATCGATTGAGTTGGGTTTTTTATTTCAAGTTTGGAATATTTCAACACTGTGACAAGAGCTATGATCACAAATTAACTGGATTATTAGAAGTTTTAGGAAACAATAGCGTGTTTTCGAACCAACAATTTTTTTTGATTTTGGTTAGAGGTTAATTTAGACTAGTTTCAATTTTTTGTTTGCTTTTTCAGGATCTTAAAACATACTTGGATTCGTCCAAGCATGGAGTAATATACATTAGTTTTGGCACAAACGTAGAGCCTGCTTTGCTTCCACCTGAGAAGATACAAACCCTTATTAACACATTTGCTAAATTCCCTTACGATGTTTTGTGGAAATGGAATAAGGATGAGTTACCTGGCAAAACGAAGAATATAAGAATCTCAAAATGGTTGCCGCAATCAGACTTGTTGAGTAAGTAATGTAATCATTTACATTTCTAGCAGATTATTCAAAGGTTCACTTGGTATAATTAAGAATACTTTTTTATTATTATTTTTCCAAAAAGAGGGAAATACGCGAAATATAACTTGTTGTGTAAAAGATAATTGGAGGTGACTTGTAAAATGTGAACTTATTCTGTAGTTGTTTCAACAACTTTGTAAAGAGAGCAAACATTGAGAAGAATCAGATAACGTGAAGTACAAATTATTGATGGTTTATGGAATTTTATTCACATTTTAGAGCACCCGAACATAAAACTGTTCATAACGCAAGGAGGACTCCAATCGACAGATGAAGCTATAACTGCGGGTGTTCCATTAATAGGAATGCCCATGCTGGGAGACCAGTGGTTCAACACAGAACAATATGTTCTCAATAAAATAGGCTTGAGAGTAGACATGAGCACGATTACGGAAGAAAAGCTTAAAACTGCAATAGGGACGATTGTGAACGATAAGAGGTAAGCGACTCAATTTAACTTGTTAGACATTACATACAACATACCATCACCCCTCTTACAAAACGAGGTAGGTAAATACCACTTTTTTCCACTTACTACGATCCTGACATACACATTTCGCTCTCTCTACTTTCATGAGTCAAAGATTTTGATATAAACGAATTTTTGATGCACATCAAAAAACACAAATTTTGTGATTTTTTCTATTAAAAACCTATTCCAGTACGTAATTTCAAACACAATAGTTTCGCTCAGTTCGGTGTCGATGGTCCCAGTATAACTTATTATTGCACGTCATGCCGTCAACTTATCGCCGGTATCTTGGTAATCTAAGGGATTATCTTTGTTTTGATTATTCGCTACATGACTTCCTAGTTATTATAAGAACCGTCGATAATATGGACAAATTATAGAAATACCAATACACAAGGCTTAAAGGCAATGATGTTATCAATTAGAACTTACTGTTCAAGTTCTGATTTTTCAAGTTGAATGCATTTAAATAAATTTTTAAGTGGTTTGTGCGATTGCATACAATCCTTAAAATAATTGTACCGTATATTATTTAAATGCTTAGTGGAGTTTTTACACGGTTACTCACGTGGCTGAAGTTCCTATCATGCAATAAGGATGTTGCTGATCATAAATCAAGTAAAGGTCATGTTTAACGCTTCATTTAATTTATAAATGAATGAATAACTTATGGCTCTGCGGAATTTTACCTATTACACTGATACTTAATTTACCTTATTATTTACTAAAAAACACTTGGTATTTTTTCAACCATGCTTGACGTGTCTTGACCCACAAAGAATCTCAATAAGATTGAACCTGTAACAATCTTTAGAAACTTTTAGATAACTTTTAATCAGAGATATTTAAGTCACTGAATCTTGTTTGAAAATTATACCATAGATGTGTTATTTAGATTGTTGAATTTGTTTATTCAAAAGATCTGAAAACCAAAATACCGCTTTGTTATAGACATCCACCTCTAACATTCACAACATTGATGAAATCACCCTGGCTCATAGGGTAAATATACCAGAAAGTTTCGGCCGGTCTGTTAATGGTCTCGGTAGCATTGTGGTTAGTGCAGTCGCCGGTTTGCGAAAGATGCGGTATCAATTCCCGCCTGATGCCAAAATGTCTTTTTCTGGTTTTCTGATCTTTAGTAAAGATACTGCTAGGAAAATACTAAAACAATAATAAAACATTGTTAATTCAAGTTTTTCTTTTCATTCATAGCTACCGCGAGAACATCGTGCGTTTGCGCAACATCATGCGAGACCAGCCTCAAACTCCGCTAGAGCGCGCCACCTGGTGGGTTGAGCACGTAATACGGCACAAAGGAGCAAAACATCTTCGGTCGCCGGCCGCCAACATGCCTTTGACAGAATATTTAGAAGTTGAATTAATTTCATACTTATTATTTGGTTTATTATCTGTGATATGTATTCTTAGTTTTGCTGTATTTTACTTGTATAGTCTTTATAAACGCTATAGATTAAGTATTAAGGTAAAAAGGAACTAGTATCTTAATTTTGTAAGTCAGAGTAAGGTTAGGTTAGTAGTTTAATAAGTAGTTTTTATGACTTTTGATATGTACCAATAGGTTAGCAGGAAGCGTAATAAAAATCATATAACCATTATCCAAAGTGTCCATTTATTTCACTACCTAGGTCGTAACCTATAAAATTGCCGTTGTTCAGTCATTTCAAATAAAAAAAAGTTGGGAATGAAATTAAAATATACAGTTTGAGTTGTTGCTGTTGTGAGTATGTCTTAAGATACTGAGTATCGGACGCTGGCATAATATAAACTTAAGTTTGAAGTTTTAATAATTATGTCTTGGCAGATGTTTGTAATTAACCCACGTTCTAATTATACCAATAATAAAAGGTTGAACTAAACCTTTTTGCATTATGTATACCTACCCTACATATTATAACCCGAAGCAGATAAAACATAGTACAAAAAATATTTCACTTCAGAAAAAGCTGGATAATTCCGTGTCGTAAACGACATATCGCTCCTTCAATACAAAAGTCCCACATTTCAAAAAAAATCAAAATGGTTTTTATTGCATAAAACGCATCTTAAACGATAAAAGTTTATAGTTACACAAAGACAGCCGTTGTTTTACGATTAAAAATACCCGTAAACGCTCATACGTTAGTTTTGTTTTAAACCGTTTCTGCCATTGAGTTTCGTGCAAAAGTACCACAATGCCAATTACTACCAGACTTCCAACCGGAGCACGTGAATTAAGATAAAATTATATAATCAAAAGCGTCACATTCAAAAATATATTCGTATTGCACTTAACTTACACGTAAGTATCTTATTATTTTTTTAATCAATAGTACCATATTTCAAAATAAGTTAGTTTTGCAAATAATATTTAAAATAATTCCTCTTATTTTTGTATGCAATACTGCCATATTTTGAATTGAGTTACTTTTGCATTATTTAATAAATTTTCTTTTATATATTTCTCAAGATTAAAGTACCATTTTATGAATTGAGTTAGTTTTGCACTGTATAATATTTTTTTTATTTTTTATTTTTCAAGAATAAAGTACCACATTTTGAATTGAGTTAGTTTTGTTTCTCAGTTAATTGAAGACATTTAGAAATATGGTATCTTTTGAATAAAAAATTGCTTAGATTTAAACACAACATTTAGTTTTGGTGTTGTTTTAACTATAACATTTTGTAGTTTTTAGCGCGATATTATGGGCAAAACAAAAATCAATAAGAAAAGCTATTATAAACAATTCTATTTTATTTTTCTTCATCATCATCATAGCCGAACGGCGCCCTTTGCTTGGCATAGGCCTCTCCAAGGATCTTCACAACGATTGGCCCTGCGCTGTCCGCATCCAGCGGCAGTCCGCGACCCTGAACAGATCGTCGGTCCACCTTGTGGAGGGCCTGCCCACAGATCGTCGTCCGGTACGCGGTCGCCATTCCAGAACCTTTCCGCCCCAACGGCCATCGGTTCTCCGCGCTATGTGTCCCGCCCACTGCCACTTCAACGATGCAATCCTTCCAGCGAAAGGCCTTCTCATAGTCCACGAACGCTAGGCAAAGTGGCAAGTTGTACTCTTCGGTGTTCTGTATAACTTGTCCCAACGTATGAATGTGGTTTATGGTACTATAGCCTTTTCGAAACCCGGCTTGTTCGGCAGGTTGGAAGTCTTGCCCGCAGTCAAACCTGCGGACGAGACGATTCGTAATGACTCTCGAAATCAACTCATAGATATGGCTCAGAAGCGAGATGGGTTTGTAGTTCTTCAACAGAGTTTTGTCACCTTTATTGAGAAACAGCATCACATTGCATCTCCCCCATGCTTTTGGCGTTCTGCCCTCGAGGTTGACAGAGCTGAAGAGCGTCTGGAGGACCTTAAGTATCGGCCGACTGCCCGCTCTCAGAAGCTCTGTTGTGATTCCGTCATCACCCACCGCCTTGTTGTTTTTAAGCTGCTTTAGAGCCATCCTGATCTCGTACAAGCTGACGTTCGGGATATCTTCGGTATAGTGTCGGGTTAGCTTGGCTCTAGGGTCTTTAGCCTTGCTTTCAACAGGTGTTTGCGTGGAATACAACTGTCCATAGAAACACTCAATCTCCCACAAGGGTTCAGGTGTTAACGTAATGACGCTACCTGCCTCAGTTTTCAGCCTCGTCAGTTGGCTTTGCCCAATAGAAAGATCTCTGACGAACACTTTGGAGCCTTTGTTCCGCTCAATGGCCTCTTAAATGCGCTGGGTATTAAATTGGCGAAGGTCGCTCGTCAAGGACTTAGATATTTGTCTATTGAGTTGCCGATAACGATGGTCATCTGCTGAGTTCTGAAGCCTCATTTCGTTTGTCTGATCCATGAGTAGAAGAGTCTGGCTGGAGAGCTTTCTAAATATTGTTATTGCCTTGTTATGCCAGAGTTTAATGACTCTTGCTTTTCACAGTCTAAAATAGTTTTGTTTTTAACTTCAATTTTAAAACTCTTACGCTGGATTCTACAAACGTTAACGTTTAATGTCAACTTCTCGTAAAGTCTACCTAGGCAAATAATGAATAAGTAATATTTTTAAAATCCGAAATCGGATGAATAATGTCGATTTAAGTAGGTAATGGCGGTTTTAGTGGACGTTTGTGAAACTTTGATAACGGTAAAATTAAGTTTAGACCTAATTGAAGATCTCATGATTAGATTTTAGTGATGGTTTTCATTTAAGAAGTTTATTTATGTAGTTGTTAGAACATTTGTGCCATTTTTATGTAAAATTGACATTTTAGTGAGTTTTCAACTGAAAATGAAAGTCATATTTTCTGGATTATGGTGGGTT